>JAEPQZ010000006.1:0-1355899 GCA_016758905.1 Umbelopsis isabellina | reverse complement strand
GCTCTGCCAGTCAGTAACCCCCCCATTCGGTGCCTATATGAAGTGTCTCCAGCCTGACTTCACCTGGCACCCGCCCTTCGGACGGCTCTGCCAGTCAGTAACCCCCCCATTCGGTGCCTATATGAAGTGTCTCCAGCCTGACTTCACCTGGCACCCGCCCTTCGGACGGCTCTGCCAGTCAGTAACCCCCCCATTCGGTGCCTATATGAAGTGTCTCCAGCCTCACTTCATGCATGTTGCCGTCTCCTGTGATGGCTCTGCCGCTCTGGCACCCGCCCTTCGGACGGCTCTGCCAGTCTGTTAATACATCTCTAGGCTCATGTTTGTTCAGTCCTCCGGACTGAACTATAATCCTCTTTCATATCCCTATATTTCATAGTTTATATTTCTAGGTTTTTATCTCTTGAATCTTTCTTTCTATATTTCTATACTCTAAGGTGTAATTGTCAGTGTTAATTTTTATATCTTATACTCTGAATATATTTTTTTAATTCTAATGTTTTTGTTAATCTTATTGTTTATGGTTTGATGTTTAGTGTCTACTTCTTAGAGTTTAGGGTGTTACTACCATCTTCCATTCCCTATCTGCTATTTAATATAGCTTATTATACTTCAGTTTAGTTGAAGTCTTTTCACGAGTTAAACTGTGAAGTCATCCAATGCAAAAAATTGCGATTCGCCAACAGGAGTAATTTGTAAAAGATGAATATTTTGGGATTGAGCCGGAAAAGTGTAAACAGCACCATTTTGCGTCGCTATTACTGGGGCTCCAACCTGTCGGCCCTTGAGAATCGCTGTGAATGTAGTTATCGCCTTTTTCGCTCCAAAAGGCGGATTTCCTAGGAATACGCTTATCATATTGAATGGCTTGTTACGAGAAATATATGATGATCCCCTAAATTTGTTTATGACATTATTTGGAGGGCTTGCATAATTTTCATCATCCACGAAAAAGTCACCGTTCCAGTTGAAACTTTCATAACAGTCTGGTACTGTTGTAAACACTGTTAAATTGTCAAAGCCAATTGTTTTTTGGATTCATAGGCTATTACCTGAGTTAATGCAGACACAAGTAGCTTCACCAATTTTGATGACTGGGCAGCGTAAGCAGGGGTCTCGAACCCCACATGAATTAGGTATATTGTCATATACACATTGATAAATTGTAACATTATTTGACAAAGCACAGTGTTGACCCGTTGGACAAGCTATGCAGCTAGTTCCATAAGCATTGCTTTCACAACACGTACATATACCATTGATACAATTTTGATTGGGAGAGCATTTTACGCCACAACTATCACTCTTTTGTTCACAAATATATTGCAAAGGAATAATGTTGGTGCCAGTTCCATAAGCGATTATGGATACAATTGTACCAGTTCCATTCTCATATACCAATGTGGCAGTTTCAGAGGCAGTAACATCATTGCCACATGCATCTGAGCAAATTTGGCTGATATCAAAATCTCCAGCTCCGCAAGGAATCCTGTAGGTCTTGCCGTCAACGAGGATTGATACAGAGGCTCTGGAGATATAGTTGCTGTCGTTGTTATCATCATCGCCATGATCTTTGTAGCCACATCCATGATCATGAGCATGAGCATAATCAAGATGATGCTCATAATCATTATCTTGCTGTTCATGCTTATGAAGCTCATCGTCAGTATCTCCTCCACACTTCACAATCGCTTGAGCTTCAACGTCTTTCTTTTCTGAAAAATCGAAGGAGAAAGCGGAAACTAGAAGTATACAGCAGCTGATAAAGTAAACAGAGAATAGAAGCAATAGTTTCTTGTATTGCATTGTATTATGGATATTCTAAGCTATTACTCAAATGAAATCTTTCGAATGATTTTTGTATACAACTAATAGGATCAGCGGCAGCAGAACTTTTCTATTTATATTTCTGAGGAGATCAAGGGCAAAGAGGAATAAATCAGTGAGGTGCATGTTCTGCTTCATGTTTACTCACTACTTCAATTATCTTACATGACCGATTCTCATCAGATTTACACTCCAGCTACCAACTTCACATGCATTTTGATTGAACATCTAGCTAACAGATTTCGTCTTTTAAAAAACCATTCTGCCTAACATGCGTAGAATATTATACAACGGTTCCAGCTGTACGCAATTAACACGTAATCAAATATGATAATAACAAACTCATCTACTGACCAACAGTCCTCCTTTGAAGTAAATATTTGACGTGTTATAATATTAGTTTTTTATAGTCAGATTAGAGATTGATGGAAATCCATGAGACAAAATTGATGATAAAATAATCCCTAAAACTATTCAGTCATACACCAATGTCACAACTTGGCCACAAAGCCAATCAAAGATTGAACAAAATCAATTGATGTTGTACAAGTGCAACAAAGGAAAACTTTATGAGCGGCATATTAAAGGAGTCGAAAAGGGCTTTACACTAAAGCAAATATACAGTAGAATGGCTATAGTAGATCGCATTACTATAGCAATGTGACGCAGGACTTTAAGGCATAGATGAGCGAACTGATTAGTTTTCTGTGGCTTTCCTTAGCTGCTCTTTAATAAATTGATCTACATTTACTACTGTTCCAGTTTTACGAGCTTGCTCCGCCGCAAATACAAAAAGGTGAGCATTCAATGCTTCTCGAGCCGGCGGAATTTGACTTGTTGCTTCTCGGTAATCACCCCTCTCGTATGCATCGATAGCAAGTAGAAAACACCGCACAATTCCCATGTCTGACCCGCCATGGCCGGTTGTTATGGTATTTCCTTTATACGGATTTATACTTCTAGTCGATCTCGTTGAGAAATTTGTAACTTTAATATATGGCTCTTGTTCGTCAGCTTCGATGTCTCCGTTGCTGCAGTAAATGCGAACTTTACGCTGACACAATGCATCGCTAGTGGCTATCATTGTCAACGTTGCTGTCGGCGTTGTCCGCTCGCCTCTCTCAAACTGTATATTTACAACCTGATTGTCACAGACGTCATTGTCCATTTCATAGACACAGCGTCCATAAGGGCCAGTCTTGACTGCTTCCTCAATATCATTGATATTACGTGAAGGTGAAAGGACTGACGTATGCCATTTATGTTTCATATATATCGTTTTTGCCGAGAATTGACAGGTGTCTTGTAATGGGCATTCTAAACATTGTGTCGATGATCCTGCTTCTTTAGGCTTGTTGTGCTTGTTGAACCAAGTTAGAGAGCCGAATGAGCTGACTTTGGCGTACTGTAATCCTGTCCACCATTGGAGAAGGTCGATATCATGGCAGCATTTGCCCATAAGTGAAAACGTCGAATCGGCCTCCTTGTGCCAATTGCCCCTCACATACGAATGTGCAAAGTGATACCACCCTACTGGTTCAACATGTTGGATGTTAATAATTTCTCCAAGCTCCTTGGTGTCGAGTATCTCCTTTATTCGGCGATGAAATGGACTGTATCGAAGAACGTGACCAATAGCAAAAACAGTGCCAGCTGCTTCAGCAGCTGCCGTTATTTTTGCGCATTCTGATATTGATACTGACATTGGCTTTTCAAGAAAAATATGATATCGTAGTCCAGCGAAAGCTACCGCCGGCTGAAAATGTTGATGATCTAACGTGCAAATAAACACAGCGTCAGCCATTTTTGGCTGTTCTGCTATTGGCTTCCAATCCTCGTATGCATTATCGATATCGATATCATAAGCTTGCCTAAACAGGTCTCTTTTCTGGGGATCGGGCTCGGCAACTGCAACAATTCTCATCCAAGAGGGCATGACTCTGGCGAATTCAGCATAAGTAGTGCCGCGACTACCAGCTCCTATGAAAATGACAGTGATTGGTCTTGATAATTGGTCATCGTCGGTAGATACTTCTTTGATAGCTTCGGCAGCTTCATTTGTGAAGTCTATATTGATTCCAGAATGCTTTTCGCTGTCGAGTGCCCTGGGAGTTTTGCTGGTCATTTGTGCGTAAAGTTAAAAGAGTCAAGATACCTTTGCCTTTTTATATTTTTAAGTTCAATGTCCCGTGAGAGATAGGAACATGACAACTGTTACACAAATGTCGCTGGTACCAAGGCTGATACAGATTTGCCACGTCAGGTATACTTGCTTATCCTTCATTTGCTAACATTCAATATGTTTATATTTTTGCTTGTCTATGGCTTAGAATATATCTGAAAGATAAACACTTCCACGTTCTAGAATCATGAGTTCATTGCCTCCATTGACATTTACAGCCTAGAATCAAGCAATCTGATAGTTCCTATCACATTTCTTGATCGCAGTCAGAGAGCGAAGATCCGAACATGATATAAAGTTCAACCTTATAGCATCTAAAAACTTGATGCAAGATTACTTTCAGTGGATCTATGTAGGTTTGGCATAATATTTATGATTTTTCGTTGACGTGGATTCGGCAGCCTTATTTCTGCCCGAGACAAATTGCCTAAGAATCAATCATATTCAGTTTTGCATTCGTATAAAAATTTGCGCTTGCGTTACTTGCTTTGCTCGTCGTTGAGGCAGCCAATTACTGCGGCCCAGCATAGGCTCTCATATTGATTTGCTCAGGCAATGCAATGTTTGGGGATATAGTGATGTGATTTTCTTAAGTGGTGTGGAATATTGGGCCGATCGCTATTTGCTTGTGTCTTGAAGCTGGTCTCGAGCTCAGAGCTGCGGTTTTAAGGATAATTGATAACCCACTTACAGTATAGTATAGCCAATAATCAGCAACCAGATATTAACCTATTTCTTTTGAACAACTTCATTAGTTAGATCAAGCGTCACTGCATTCCAAAAAATGACAACTATTTCAACGTCACGAGCATAATACAATTTTACGGAATTTGAGAAACAATATAGAAATTCGGGTTACGCAGGAGACCAGCCGACGATACAAAAAGTCTAAACCGTACCACAAATGGAGGCCCGCAGTGTCATATTTATCCAGCCGACATGCATCCGCATGTAAAAAAATAGTAGCATAAGGCCGTTATAAGTACACGCTTAGAGAACCATCCATAATTAAAAAGAACCTTATGTAATCCAATTCAACGACTAAAGGCAAATGTAAGTAACATAATCAGGTGATTTTTTGCAGGGCTTCGTCACTTTAGCTGGGTCTCATGAGCAAAACTATAATGTAATCGTTCAATAGCCGAAATCTTTATTCAGTGTGTCTGTGTGTTTTTCCATTTCTTTTTTGACAAGTCCTGGCTTTGACAGATAAACTCGGACTTGGTCAATGTAATTAAAAAGGGAAAGGAACAGAAAATCAAAGTTGTTCGGGTTTTACCTAAACTTGCTATATGAAAGCAAACAGTTACCATAATTATAGGAGCATACCGAAAGCGCAGCACGCGTTTAGGCATGCGTACAGATATAAGGAAAGAGTAGTAAACACAGAAGCAGTGACACATGTATATGTTTAGGTATTTATCTTAAGCATAAAGATTTTCTCTGTGTTATAAGTGGCCCGAAAGCAGTGGCGGATTATCCGTCAATTTCGTCCCAAAACCCTTCCGTTTCCGTTATTTTCCAAACTCAGCAGCCAACACAAGGTCAAAGCAGAGCCATTCCGCAATTCTCATGAATGCTAATCTAGTTCGCCAATTACAGGAGAACGTCCTTAAAACATGGTTCGAAGGCAAGTACTGTTAACAATGTGTCCAATAAAAGAACACGCATGGTATTCCTGCCACTGTCTTGTTTATTGTTAACCAGTGCTCTTAACAAAAACAGGTTGGGTACCTGGCCAGGCACTTTCTGGTTCCTTGTTAAAAAAATGGTTTGGCAAAGATGAGGCTTTTGATAGGCGTCTACGGTAGATAGAGGTTGAATTTTTTTGCTCTGACTTGATACTGTGGGACTAACACCCTTTTCCCAATTGGAGTGAGGACTTTGGCCAACCGATTGAGGATATCTTAAATACGGGAAATTTGATTTCGGACTTTACCCGTACTCCAAACGTAGGTAGCTGCAGAGCTTCTGTTTGAATAATTTACGATGAATATTTGCAATTGATCCAGATTTTCTTTGATGATTCTAGGGTGTTCTGTCACTGGTGTTGATGTTAGATCAGTTCTCCAGAAATATATATAGAAATTCCCCTGTACCGTTTGTACTGGCAGATCCACAAGCCAAGATGGTAGCAAGGTTTGCCTTTGAAAATGGCTACGAAGACAAATTACACCCAATACATCGGGCATGGCTTTATATGGTGCAGTACCTTTTTGTTCATATTGTAGTTGAATGGGTAGCAATATACTTAAACGGGTAAAATCTAAGCCACTAGAGCATTCTGAGGACAAGGTAGATCAAGCCCTCTCAGTAATGAAATTTCAGCAGCTTGCTGATGAAAATAGTAATGATGTAAGCGTGCCAAAGCTCTGGAAAATCAACTTCTATATACATATCTCACATTATTTGTCCTATCAAGATAAACAAGGATTTCTTCGATCAATTTTACAAATATGCTCAGGATCATAAGGCTGTGATTGACAGATTTGGTAGATATCCACATCGTAACAAAGTCCTCGAACGAAAAACCACGCCAGAAGAAGAGGAGTTCATGAAAGAACATTCGGGTTGGTGATCTTAATCTATCACTCCATCGACCCGTTTGCCATCTATTTAGCTCTAAATAGCAAAAATGATGTTTGTCTGTGGACCATGAGAAACATCTTTCACATCATGCTCAACTTGTACGAGCATAATAAAAGATCCAAAATTTTATTACGTTAATTTGAACCAAACGTGCGTGAGAAATTACAGTTCGATCAGCAACTTTCCAGTAGTCTTTCTGCTCTGAATATCAACGTGTGCCGATTGCGCATCCTCCAACTTGTACGTCTTGTGGACCCTAAGCTTCAATTTGTGTTCAGCTTGCAACTGGAAAAGCTCATTGAACCATTTTTCCTTATCCTCTCGTGTTGCCAAGTAAGAGAACAGCTTTGGTCTCATAAGTTTAATGCTTTTGTCTGACAAGCAACTAATCTGGATCTAATTGAAAAAGTCAATATATGTATGGCCTTTAGCGGTATATTGCGGTATCACTTACTGGAGGAACGACGCCAGACGCGTTACCAAAGCTGATTAAAGTACCAAGACGACGGACAGACTGAAGCGAGGTTTCCCATGTAGAGGCACCTACACCGTCCAAAACAGCATGGCAACCTTGACCGTTTGTGATCTCGTTCACGCGAGCGACTGTGTCTTCGTGACTGTAATTGATAGTGTGATGTGCTCCGTTCTCCTTGGCCAAGGCAGCCTTTTCTTCTGTGCTCACAGTTCCAATAACAGTAGCTCCTAGCAAGTTAGCCATCTGACACAACAGCAAGCCAACACCACCAGCGGCAGCATGAACCAGAACATAATCTAGGGGGTTGAGTTTGTGGTGTTTAGCAATTAATATAAGTGTTTTAGCAGTCTTAAAAAACACCCATACCTCCCTTCTTGACAGGATAGCCATCTCTGACCATGGTCCAAGCTGTCAAACCTTGAAGGAGAAGGGCTGTAGCGTCATCGTAAGACACGTTATCAGGGATTTTACCAGCAGCTAAAGAATTCACTGCAGTGTACTCCGCATAGCTTTCAGCATCCACGTAGGCAACACGGTCGCCAACTTTGAAGTCAGACACACCTTCACCAACTTCAACAACTTCTCCAGAACTAGATATGACGGATGAAAATTGGAGAAAATTTCGCACGAGGAAGGTAAAAGCAAATATATTGTGAGTATGGCGACATACAGATTTGACCTACAACTGCTTCTGTCCAAACTCACCCTTCGCGTCCGGGTACAAATGGGGTGGGTAGAGGATATACGCCACTGCGATGATATGTGTCAATGAAGTTGACGCCTAAATATAACAATATTAGTAACAGTGAATAATTTGTTCCATTGAAAACTGAGCAAAAGGCTATAGCCGCGCTGCATACCAATAGCGTGATTCTTGACAAGGATCTTGCCAGAACTGACTTGAGGTTTGGGATGGTCCTTGTATTCCAGGACTTCTGGACCACCAATCCTTTCAACAACTACAGCTTTCATAGTAGACATGTGGCGAGCTAATTTATTTACGAGCGGTCGAGAATGAGAGAGTGCCGAGCGAAACATAACGCCTTTTGTGGCGATAATCCATCATTTTCTTGGTAAGCGTGTGACTGCGTTAAGTTGCTGCCATCATGCCATGGTTTCGGATCATCCGAGAGCTTATCCTTCGTTCATTATGGGTTAAAAAATCACATTTTCTTTTAGAGTTTATTTGGTGTAGAAAGAAAGAGTAAGAAAAGTTCATTAAATGAGAAAACGCCTAAGCAATGGCACCCAACACTATCTGAGAAACATTTTCATCTTCGCTTCGAACGGCGAGTTCAAACGCAACACCTGTTGCTGGGCTGAACGTCATTCTGCTTCTTGCCAATACCTTGACTCCGCCAATAAAAATGCCGGATAGAATCAATGTATGTACAGTATTGGACTTGGGTAGAGCAGAGTCTTCTAGTGCTTGCATGCCGAGGAGATCAATGATAGAATCGCATGCGGCTAAAATTTCATTCGTGTTAGATGTACCATGCTTTACGTTTTAAGGTAAATCAAACATCATCCACGTACCTTTCAAGCTGGGTGCCTTATCCCTATCCAAAGCAAACGTTTCAATGGCTTCCGTCTCAGCGAACTGCTCCCACAATTGCGTGAATTGTGAAACATAGGTTGGTTGAATATAATCGCCAGTAAGCACTTCCACGTCCTCAATCTCGTATTCATCTTCGTAGCCCTCCTCATCTGGTTCACCAGTGGTAGGATCACAATCCTTGATAACAAACTTGAGAGTGTTTGCGAATGTGGCTAAATGTGGAATACCATGTCAGTCAGTCAATGTCACTTATTTATCGTGTATTGTTTCAGGTACAAGTGCAATACATACCAATGGGGTAATCGTCAGCAGCCTTTTGGAATGCAACATAAATGACACCGGGCACATTGTATTCTAGCTTGGGAGCAGGAATGCTGACAATGGGTTCCAAACCGCATTCATCAATATCCGGCTGCATGATCATAGCAACGTCCTCCAACAGCTGGTCGTTCAGCGTGTTTGTACAATTAAACTAGTTTTGATTGTAAGTTAGTGAATAAAAAAAGGGTGGTGCAGCAGAATTGTTTAAGAAAAGTGATATCGTACCTGGAAGACAATGTGTTCCTTATATGTGTGCTTAATGCAGTGAATAACATACTCTGTTTCACTTTCAGTGAGTTCGATGGGTTTGTGTGAACTCTTGAACAATGCACCAAAGGAAGAGAACTCGGGAATAGCAGTGAGTTGCTCAGCATAGACTTGTTGTTGATCGAAGCTTGAGCCCATGGCGGGAGAGTTTGCTCCATGTGAATCTGGGGTGGCAGGTGTACCAGGCGATCTTGGGTGAGCTTGTGACGAAGGAACGGACAAGGATGGCATAGAAGAGATTTCTTGAGTTCGCATACGACGTCTCTCTTCCTCTTCTTGTACCTTGGAAATCTTCGGGACATTTTGAATATCGAAAGGTTGTGCACTGGCATTTGTATTATTGACATATTCCACAAGTTGGCGTTCTAATGTGGGGAACGCATATGTAGAATCTAAAATGACTGCATGTTAGACACCACATCATTTAACAAGCAAAAACTTAAGAAATCTCATCTCACCATCTTTGATATAACGATTGGCGCCTTCAGCATCGTCCATGAGGTTCAAGTACAATGTAGCTCTATCTCGTACTTCATCATCAACATCGTCAAGACATCTGGTCAGCAAAATACGGACACTCTTCTGAACGGAAGCATCCTCAACGTTGACACCAAATTTGGCAAGTGCGCTGACAGCAGCTGCACGAACAATGGAGTTTTCCAAGATCACTCGGTTATAGATGTACCGAATGAACTTGGTGGGTGTGGCAGTCTTGGGACCTTCAACACCAAGCACATGCAAAATGCGCACTGACAGCTTTGTGAATTCACAATCTTCAATAAACTCACACAAATGTGCAAGAGCTGTGTCTCTACTGTCCGTAATATATTTGACAAGGTCAAATATGGCTTCCACAACGGCACGTTTGAAGTCATAGCCACCTTCGTCACGAAGGATTCCACTCAAGAAGCTCAACATGACGCCTTGCTTGGCAGGGAACTTGAGACATAATGAGCGAATTGCCTCCACAACAATGACCTTGAACTCATCTGTAATTTCACTCATAAAGCCAGAAATTTGCTTCATCAGGCGGTCAACAGAAGCTTCATTTCCGGTCTTAAGAAGAGTTGTGATAGCGAATGTAGCAACGCTACGGTTTTGATCTGTGATCAAATTCTCCATATCCAAGTTGCATGGTGAGACAGCATTAGGCTTGGTCATAGCCAGCTTGTTCAAAGTACGGATGGCTGCGAATCGCAAAGTTGGCTTTGGTGACGATAAGAAGAGTTGCAAAACTGGGGGATGGTATTAGCAATGATTTCACAGGGCAAAATGTTGTATGTAATGGCTCACCTGAGATAGCGGGGTAAAGTTCCTTGGCAGAAACATCGTTCATTTCACAAATAGCACGAGCAGCCTCGTAATTCACCATATCGCTCTTGTGTCGAAGGAAGCCTTCAAGTAATTCATACATGCGTCTAGTTGTACTAGGATCTTCCTCCATAACCTTGCAAGCATATCGAATGAGCAAGCAGACAGCAGGGGAATTCTTCAGTACACTGCTACCGCCGCCACCTAACAAACCGCCACTCTTTTGGCCAGCAAATGACTGGATCATTTTGGTTATAGCCATACGATCATGTTGGCGGATCAAATAAAGTAATCCAAGAGAATGATATTGAGCAATGTTGCTGGTAGAGATGACAACCTGGGTTTGAGCTTGAGCACCACCTAGAGATGTCATGTAGTTGGACATGGAGGAGAGGCCGCCAGAAGATGACTTGACATGAACAGCTTCTTGAACTTCATTTGCCCATCGGCGAACAACATCTTTTGCGACAGCAAAAAGATGATAGGATGAAACCAAAGCAGCTGAAGAGACAGAAGGAGTTTTGTCGACAATGGCGGCTTTCAATATTCTTTCTATACCTTGGATCATAGAAGGCTGTCGCAGAAATGGTACTTAGTAAAGCAATAAAGGTCAGATTTTTGAAAGCCTGTACTTACGTCAGTAATTTGACAAAGAGCTCTGATAGCGTTTGCGCGATAGCTAGTCTCCTGCTTGGCTTGTATATCTTTCATCAAGGACTGTGTGACCATGATGACATCCTCTGCAATATCTGACAGTTCCTTAATCACCAAGTACATCATTTGTCGAAGTGATGTCTGTAACATTGTGTTAGAAAACATTTGAGACTTTTTGAACCCTGATCATATTGTGCTTACATCTTTGGACTGGAAAAGCTTGGTAACGTTGAAGAAAAGGTCAGTAGCTTCCTTGGTGTTGAAAGGTTCTCCAAGATAGAGCAAGTAGATAATCTTTGTGAGCAGCAACCTGCATTTTCGAGCATTTATAGGAGAATCATTGAAAGCACGCGCCTCTTGTAGGACAGTTGTCTTGTCTAAATGGTAAAAGAGGCCAATTTCACCTGCACATCAAACAATGTATTAGCGCGTGGTAGAACACAGGAGACGGCAAAGTCTGAATCATCCCAGTGGGATTTCGAGTAGCTATTTGAAGTGACAATGCTATTGTGCGTAAGGTTTCGAGTAGAGCTGACAATTTGGTGATGGCTAAGGCTGTGATTCCCAGGTGTCGTAGGTCGAATAGGTACAGATGGTGGTGGTTGCCTCGCTTTATTGACTATACACACTGCCCTTGGCAATTAACTAGACAGAAATTCTGTAATGTAGCAGCATATTTACCCGTATCCTCGTCACGTTTGCCGTAGCTCATGATGCTAGTGAACAATGGTCAAGATCGGAAGCGACGAATTTCAGATGAACACGTTTTCAAAGCCCAGTCAAGCGTCGCTCACTTTGCTACAAACCCAGCGGATTCAGCGCGCCACGTCATCAACCGTTGTAATTTTATCACGAAATTTAACAAAGTCGAAAATTTCGGGCTTGCAGTTACCCTGTCAACTTACAATAGCGACAATGTCTTTTGCTGATCGAGTTTCTGACTATTCAGAGAAATTCTCTCAATTTTTAAGCCAAAATCAAAGTGCTGTTCGACTCACTTTAACTGTAGTTGCTAGTTCGGCTCTTACTGCAACGAGCATTCTGGGGTACCAGGCAGTTCGTCGCCGAAAGAAAGTTCGATCGATCAAAGCAGAGGTAGCAGCTGCTCCCGCACATTCGACCGTATTGACTTCATTTGGCACTCTGCAACCTAGTGACTCCGAGAAACCTAGTTTTGCTTCCAAAGAGTTCGAGGAGTCACTTATCCATGAACAATTGTCACGAAACATTGCTTTTCTCGGTAAAGAGAACGTTGAGAAAATCAGAAAATCTTTCGTCATTGTTGTGGGAGCCGGTGGTGTTGGCTCATGGGCTGCTTTGATGCTCTTAAGGTCTGGAGTGGAGCGAATTCGTATCATAGATTTTGACCAGGTTACATTGAGTAGTCTCAACCGCCATGCTGTTGCGACACAAGCAGACGTAGGCACACCAAAAGTAAAAGCCATACAGAAGCATTTCAAACAAATTATGCCACAAGCCGATGTGGATGCTAGAATAGAGCTATTTTCCATAGCAAATGCAGATGACTTACTCGAAGGTAGGTTAAGCAGGCGTAATGACAGATATTGGGAATTCATGACTAAAATTTGACGTACTCTAGGAAATCCTGATTATGTCATTGATGCTATTGACAATATCGAGACAAAAGTTGATTTAATGCAATACTGTTATAACAAGAAGCTACCAGTGATTGCTTCGATGGGTGCAGGGGCTAAGGCGGATCCCACTAGAATTCAGATTGCTGATGTGAGCAATACATTTGGTATGGAAACAAATTGATATTCGCTGCCATGGTAAACCATCGCTTTGTACTAACGGTGAATTGAAGAGGATCCATTGGCTCGGGCAGTACGGAAAAAGCTGAAGAAGCGTGGAATTGTATCTGGAGTTCCCGTGGTATACTCTACGGAGAAGCCACATCATGTTAAGCTGCTTCCATTAGGTGTGTTTTTGTTAGCAATGTCATTGGATTTTGAGATACCTTACTGACTTTGTTTGCATAGAGGAGGAAAAAGTAGATAATGCGGAAGACTATGCTGCTCTTCCCGATTTCCGCTCGCGCATCTTGCCTGTGCTAGGCACCATTCCTAGTATGTTTGGTATGGCTATAGCCACACATGTTATTCTCGTTCTTGGCAACTGGCCAAACTTTGAACCTTTGGCAGTCAAAAACCGAGAATCAACGTATCAAAAAATACATAAAGAATTGCTTGTTAGAGAAGCAACCGTTTACAATCAAAAGTAAGTCGAAAAAAATGGCTTGTACAAAGCGCTCGAAACGTGCTTAACATGAAAACTTTTAGGACAATCCCATTTGATGTTCGAGACGTTGGATATATTTTCGAGGAAATGTGGCTAGGAAAGAGCATAATCTCAGGCCCAGCTGATAAGCCCGCATTAGTCCGATGGGACAGAAGCAAGCCGCTTAGTTATTCAAACGTCGTTTGTTTGACAAGGGAGGAAGCCAATCGACATGACAAGTTACCTGCGGATACTGATCTTAAGGCTCAATATGGTGAAGGTAAATAATAACAACAGTCATTTGACGATATCATCAAAGTATAAATGCTAAAGCTGAATTTAGATGTCGTCAAATTGGTCGAGAAGAGATTCAAGCAAGAGAAAATCATCCAGGAACTTTGGGAGTAGAATTTAGACTGAAGTGGTGGATGAATGCTTTATTTCCATACTTACTTGGAAAGAAATTCACTGTAAATTAAAATTGAATAAACTAAAAGACGACATGAAAGCCAATGGGGGATTAATTACTAGTACGTGTATCTACAAACTGCGGGAAGAGCCTCGCTGTACAGGAGAAGCAAAAGGAAAATATCAAAAAGAGAGAAGGGGTGATACAACGGGTATGAATCAATGCACTATTTGTTGCTTGAGCCAAAATAGAAACCAAGTGACCAAAGTGCTCAAAATGAAATAGTAGGTAAACGGTGAATACGGTGGGTCTTCTGCTCGGAATTCATTTCTATGGCGTCCGCCGCTTCTAATATTGATTGTTCGCCTCGATGATTCTAGTCTTGAGCATATGGGCAAGTCGTTGTCTATGCGCTGTAATTGAACCCAGTCGAAATCCTAGTGAAAATAGGTTAGGAAAAACATGGTTTTATATGACCACCTTTTTCTATAATGCCGCTTACCATTCCCCCTTTCCATTGGTCATCTTTTCTTTCTATGGAAACTCGGACGTCTGTAAAACCCCATTCCTCCTTGATCACTAGTTTACCGGGCAGCGACATGACTGCCCAACCACGACCAAGGACATCGGCGTCCCAAAACCAACGGTAGGGTGTTGTGAATATGGATGACCCCTCCGGAATCGCTTCCCTGGTATCAAGCTACATATTCGGCAATTCAAACATTTAGTTGCTATGGATTGGTTCAAAAATCTGACGGTAACTATCTTACCTGTGGGATAGCAGTAAAATCTACTTGTTGATTTCTCAAAACTGTCTCCCATATTCTAACACGCCAAAGGACTCTATAGGTACCAGGCGGAACTGATTGTATTGTTGCGTTCGCCTTACAAAAATTCATATGTTATTTTCTGCATAGTCAATGCAGTCTAAATATGAAAAAGGAAACTACTTACATCTAGCCAGCAGACTTGCTGCATCATTGCAATGCTGCCATATTCACTTTCGGTGGACTCGCACTTTCTCCAGTGAATCCCGTTCAGATGAGCAATATCAAAGTCATTAGCTACAGATAGTTTTAGTGCGGCTATGGAAGCATGGTTAGTCAGGAGTTTAGGGTCTACACATGATGACAACGCCGTTTATCCCTAGTATTACCTTTCTCTTCGTACCGCTGCCTCCAAGACAAATCTTTTTCAAAATCCTGAGCTTTTATTGGTGGTGCTCCAAATCGGCGATCGTACATTTGATACCATAGCCATGGCTGACTTATAGCAGTGCGAAAGACTTGGCATGTCTGATGGAGATGTATTATTAAAGGTGCGACTACATTATTGGGAGTGAGCTTGAAAGTATAGCCAGCTTACCTGCTCTAGAGCAACTACTTCAAACATGCCGAGTCTACTGAAGATGTTAATTATTATCTCTTGTGGTAATTCCGTTATTCTCTGTGCTTTATGTGGTTCCATTTTGAAGCTCGGTAGACAAAGCCTTGGAGTGGTCACAAACATGGCTTAATTTTTCTTTTCAAATGATAAATTACTTTTTTCGGCTGCACATATATCCTTATCCCCACATTTTTCGACCGACATTAGTTTCGGGCTAATTATCAGACCCTATAACACACAATCTACTAGTCCTTAAAGCATGTTCGAAACGTGCTTGGAAGTCATTCTGTTACACATCGAGGATGATATCATTTTTCACGGTCAGCCAGTCTTGACAGGCGGGAACTGGACACTGGCTGTGGGCTGTAGGAGTGGTTCTGTATAAAATAACCTGAAACATATTCCAAGCTCACGCTGAGCTTTTAGAACTGTGATATGAAGCTATTTGGTATTTTATGAGCTTGGGCTGCAGTGCTCAGTTGACAAAAAGCCTGTATGTAGTGTATTGCTAAATTGGGAGTGTCGGAGTTGCGTAGCGGCCCGCCAACAGTTTGAAGAAGCACGAAAAAGCTTCGCGTGGCAATACACTTGTATAAAATGAGTACAATTGGAGGAAACCATTCTTTTCTGCGGAACGATGCCGACGATTTCTTGTTACAACTAGAGCAGCATCTCCGTTCTCAAATAACGCAAAAAGCCGATGTAGTAAGTGCACTAAACACCACTTTGGAGGTGACTTACGACACAGACTGAGGTACTGAATTGGTTCATAATTGCAGCATAGGGCGAGGTATCTACAAGATCTCACTCTAGTTGAAGAAGCACGGAAATGCGTGAGTGAAAATGAGTTAGGCATGGATTTCCAATCAACGCAACCGCCTAGGACCGAAGAAGAAGAAATCGATACGACGCCGGGGGTAAGTACGCGTCTTTTTATTACGACCGATAGAATGATTACTCATGAAGAATCGTCGTAGTCCGGTCGCCTATCTTCAAACGTCGTGAAGGACATAGAGCATAGAATTGATGAAAGATTCCAAGCAGTCTTTGGCATAAGTACTATCGACGATTTTCAAAGAGGTTTGTACTGCCCCTTGCAAATTGTAATTAAAATTCCATCTAATGCCATCATAGAAGGAGCAGAAATGGATAAACATCCCGAAACTGTATCAAATGAAGAAAAGATGAAGTGGGTAGAAGTATACGTAGCGAGGCAACGACAAGATATACAGCAAGCAAAGCATGAGATCCTACTATTGAGACAAAATACTGTGCGAGAATATTCTGATTATATGGCCGTAAGGTTTTTAAATGCCCTCAAAGTCTTGGATAATAGCAAATCGCTTGACAGTAGCATATTCTTTCTAGACCATGGATATGGCTATGCGCAATATGATAGAAGTCTTGCGGGATACGACTTCCCATGATCAACACCATTACCGCATTTACGAGAACTACATGCGCTCACTCACAGAGTCTCTAACGTTGAAATTGGAGTATGTACTATTATATTTGAAACTCAATCCATCAATATTTTCTAAACATCTTGTCCGTATAATCAGCGTTCTCAATAGCACTATGCGAGTAAATACATATGATCCGGAAACAGTGCAGGCACTCGAAGTCATCCGGTAAGTTGAAAAAGAACACTGATCACCAGTATAGAACAAGAAATCTCACATTGTTGTTAGATCATCATTAGAAACGCAACATGAAGAACTGAAGACGAGATTAGAAGAAACTGATGCCAAGCTTGATGGTTATAAAAACCAAGGACCAGACTTTGAAGAGATAGCGAGATCATATGCGGAAGTCATAGATAAAATCAGGGATACCAAAGACCACATAGCTAGAATTAGCAGCACAGTTTAAAACATACATTGTACATATCTTTATCTTTATTGTCACTTTCCATAGACCAAATAGTAATTTTCCTGTTTCTTCTTGAGAGAAACAAGTCCATACCTAACCGTACTTGTTAAGAAAAAAGGAGGGGGAAGAAGGTAAAACGAACCCTAGTGTTCAAAAAATAGCGGATAACCAATACCAGCTTCCGGTATGCTAAAGCCAAGCTGTATGTAAAATATGAAGCTTAATAGTGATATTGATCTCGAGAAAAGTTTGGATCTTGTACAAATGGAGCCAAAACTTTACTGCCGGTTTGTAAAAGTGGATGTCCAGCAACAACCTGCAGAAAGCGTTCCAGACCTTCCCTACGTTGCTCAATAACATCATCTGTGAATCTGTTTGTGAATACCTTTCCAGGTAGAGGAGGGATGTTGACACGAGAAGACTCTCGCTCCAGAACATCGCGAAACCATTCGAAATCACTGTAACGCCTTCGTACAGAAGATTGCTTTAACTTGAAAGCAGGGATATTCGTCTACAACAAACAATTTGTTAGCCTTTGCTTGTCAAGCAAACACAAAATAGCAAGGCTGCATGAGTCTCAACTTACTCGAACTACAATCTCGTAGTCAGTATACATCTTACGACCAAACCCTATTGTCCAAGAACTGGTTAGTTGAGTGTAAAGGGCTTGTATATTCATGTTATTGCGCAGTGATAACAAATAAAATACGTACCATGAGTCTGAGGATTTTTCACTTCAATTTCTAAGAAGTTTTCTGGAATTCCATAGCGTTCCTCGTCTGTTTGCTCGCGAGCGCCGAGACGAGAGGTAGATTCAAACGCACGGAAGCCGTGGGTAGACATTAAGGGCAGTGAAGATTAAGAACAAGATGCAAATGAACGTCTTGGGCGGCTCGTGACTTTTACCATTTTGGCCCGCCGTTTGAAGTGGTAATCCGAAGCTCCGAATTGCTGGGCACGCACAAATTTTTTAAGAAAGTCAAAAAAAAAAAAAAAGAGTTGTTGAATTCAACATTGCATGCTCACTGGGCTATTACGCAGATCGCTATTGAACACTCGACCTACATTACTACCAAGATCACTGTTCAGAATGGCATCTTCAGAAGCTACCAAATCCGATATTGACGTCTCTCTGTATAACCCTGTTACCGAGGGCAAAGCTACCATTCTCTTTCCGAAGAACAATGAGGTCTTTTACAATCCTGTTCAAGAATTCAATCGCGATATGTCCATTGCTGCCATCACCACCTGGAGCAAGATATATTTCCAAGAGAAGCAAGAACGCATTGAAAAAAAGCGCCAAAATAAAGCAAAGCGAGGTAATTACAATCGAAATTTTGAGTCAGATCAGTGTGGACATCCTTTAGCCTAAATATGCCAACCTTACTACAGCTGCTGAAGCCGGTCAATCAGCCCCAACTGATGATTCTGTAAGTTTACTATATATTGTGCTGGTTGCTTCGATTCAATGCTAAACTGTGTCACTATTAGGTGCATCCTTCTTTGCAACAACGGGATTTTACTATTCTTGAAGCATTAGCTGCAACTGGGCTTCGATCTGTCCGATATGCAAAGGAAATTCCCAATGTAAAGCGGATTATTGCAAATGATCTTTTGGAGGATGCAGTTGAATCAATCAAGAGAAACACTAAATACAATGAAATTAGTGAAGATTTGTTACAAGCCAACCAGGGAGATGCATTGGCTGTCATGTACAATGCAAGATCCGCAAAGGAGAAATACGATGTCATTGACCTTGATCCTTACGGAACTGCCTCTCCATTCATTGATGGTGCTGTGCAAGCTGTTGCCAACGGTGGTCTTATTTGTATTACTTGTACTGATTTGGCGGTGTTGACGGGATCCATGTACCCAGAGACATGCTATGGAAAGTATGGCGGTATGCCATTGAGAGGCATGTACTGTCACGAAATGGCATTGCGTCTAGTTCTTATGACTATGCAAACTTCGGCATCCAGATATGGTCGTTACATTGAGCCACTAGCTTCATGTAGCATCGACTTTTATGTCAGATTGTTTGTTCGAGTATATGATTCCCCGGCTGGAGTTAAAAAAGTCGCTAGGTAAGCTCGCACTGATCTCTTGTTCGCATTTATCTTATCAAGGTGTTTTTATTTATCTCTTTATGATAACTATAGCAAAATGGGCATGGTGTACGATTGTACCGGCTGCAACGCACACGTAACTCAATCGTTGGCAAAACTTCATACCAAAGATAACGGTGCTACCAAATATTCTCCTGGTACTGGACCGGCTGTAAACTCTCTCTGTGATCAATGCAACCAAACTCACCGTGTTGGTGGGCCAGCGTGGATTGCTCCTATTCATAATACCGATTTCGTGGCTAAGATGTTGGATCATGTCAAGGAGAACGAGGATAAGTTCGGAACGTCAGACAGAATGAAGGGTATGCTCACTGTCATCCATGAGGAGTTGGAGCAGCCATTTTATTGGACTTTGGGAAATCTGTGTGGTACCTTACACTGTACGTCTATTCCACTGATTGATCTTCGGTAAGTGGTTATCATCTTGTATAGGAAGTATTAAGTATCGACCTTATTAAATCATGGCTCTTTAGTTCTGCTATCTTGAATGCTGGCTACAAAGTTTCATCTACGCACTGTGCTCCAGAGGGTATTAAGACAGATGCGCCAGCTCACGTCATGTGGGATATTATGAAAGGATGGGTAAGAAATATTCTTTACATTGCGGCCATTTTGACTAGTCATATTAATCATGCTTCATAGGTCAAAAATAACCCAGTTACCATGAAAAACATCGGTGAAAATAGTCCAGCACGCAAGATCCTTGAAGCTCCAGCAAAATTTGAAGCTGATTTCACACGCCATGAGGATGCCATACCCCCTTCGCGAAACGTTCGATTGGTGCGATATCAAGTCAACCCTACGCCCAACTGGGGACCAAAAGCCAGAGCTGGTAAACCAAAGAAGGATATTATCATTGAACCCAAGAAGCGAAAGTTGTAGGTAAACATTTCATAATGTTATGTAAACGTGGACATTGTGAACTCACAACTATCTCATCCAGAGAGCAAGCCGATACAGAGGTTGAAGAAGCCAACAAAAAATAGAAGACCTTATAATAGCCTTTTGAGCAAAACAAAACTACACTCTTACTAAAAAATCCTCATATTAAATGTGCACATGATGTAAAGTTTTTATTGATGAATGCATTGTTTATGCTTTGCGAAGGAAGTCTATAAGGCAGAGTCCGTAATGTATTTGCTCAGAAAGGCGGGTGAACTCTTGTTGATGTGACTGAAGGATATGTTGAAGTCTATCGGTAATTGAACCGGGATTGGCAACAATGATATCGCCATGAACGTTCAAGAAGGCACTAAGCCATGCTTGAACCAGCTCGAAATCTCGCCGGGTCTTTAATTGATATTCCATAGCCTCCAAATAGTAATTAAGTAGAGTCAATTCGCTATCCAAGCTCATTGACCGAATCTCAAAATCAATCCCGGAAGGATTCAATGTTTTCAAATAACTGATAAATGCTGTGTCTGTAGGAAAATGTCATTAATTAACTGGAAAACTACAAAAATTATATTCCAATCTTATTCCAACTTACAGTTGCCGCCTTCTTCGTGCCCGGCACGCAATAACCTGGTAAACTCAGTTTCGCTTTGATAATCACTGGAGAAGCCGCCTCTGAAGCGCTTATCTTCGTCCTCTGCCTCATTAGTCTTCTCGAGAGCAGCAAACTTGGACACTACGCCAGGTAAGGTAGGCAAGAAAAATGGAGCTTTCTCAGGAGTTTTGGGAGCTTCCTTTGACTTGTTTCGCAACTTAATGGTTTCAAGATTAAGCAAGTTTTGCCATTTGGATCTTGGCAACAAAGATAGTGTAATCATGTCTTCAGTGAGTTGCTCAGTCTTGCCGTCCACTTGATCATCATCCTGTTCACCGGCATCATTAGAAATTTCCACACCTTCTTCCAGGCCAGATGATGTTGGGAGAGAAATCAATTCTGCTACTTCATCATCAGTTATAGAACGCAAAGATACGCTGCCGAATTGAGTCTTATTGGCCCACAGGAAAATTCCAACATTGTCCACATGGGTGGTGGCCAAAAAGTCGCCGGTAGGTGAGAAGGTTACGCTAGTGGCAACATCATCAACCTTGAATATATCAACAAGGTTACCAGTGGGAAGGTCCCAAGTTCTGACGGTGGCGTCCAAACTGGCCGACACAATCCACCGACCATCTGAACTGAAAGTCATATCTGTGATACGATTTCGGTGACCCCAGAATTCTCTGACCACCTTTTGTGTTTCGATATCTACAACTCGAATACCCAAGTCGTCACAAGCAACCGCCAAAAGATCACTATCTCGTTGGAACTCTATGCTGACGATAGGTGATTCCAATGTTATCGTATGAAGCAGCTTGGCAGAGTTGAAATCCCAAAGCTTCACAGTCTTGTCCACAGATGATGTAATCAAGTATCTGTTCAAATTATCTCCAACAATACCAGTGATAGCTTTCTTGTGTCCTGATTCGCCATGGAAAGTTTTGCGATATATACCGGACTGCATATTGAACATATCAATAGCACCATTTCCGCTTCCTACAAAACCAAAATTGCCACAGCTGCTGATCGCAACGGCCTTGACTGCACTGGTATCCTTAGTTTGCATAACATGTTTGCCCAAAACTTTGTTCTTGTAAGACCAAGTACGAGCACCATTGTCATTGAGATGGCATGTCAAGATATTATCCCATTCCTTCTGTTTCCGTTCAGCTGAATTTGGGCAATATTAGATCGAGATTATGATTCAGAGTAATAAAATTTAAGTGTAACTTACAAGCAGCAAATTGTGTGATCTGTGGAAGCTTAAGCTCGTCAATTTTGAGGTTATAGTTCTTTGCCTTCTTTGCCAATGAACCTTGTGACAGTTCAACTGTCTGAGCGTCCCTGACTGTTGAAAATGCTCGAAGGGATCTGTCTCTACCAGAACTCAGAATGAAATGACCGTCATGGCCATAATATCTGATTTTAGAGGGAGGCGAGTGATGACCAGATCGAGACTTGAGCAGTCTTGGGGTTCCATCCAGATTATCAAATATCCATTGCTACACAATACTGTTAGATTCACTAAAACGATAGATCAACTCACTACCACCATAACTTACTTTGACAGCATTGTCTGAACCGCATGTTACTAAAATGGGTTGTGAATTTAAAAATTGGATAGAAGTAATGTTGCCATCGTGGGCTCCTTTCATGACATGCACCAAGCTCCTCTTCTCCAGATCCCACAAAGCAATATCTCCTTGCATATTGGCGGTTGCCATAATATGTTGCCCGTCTGTGCCATTATGTTAGTCATTGTACTCGTATGAGCTCGCTTTCTATACGGAAATTTTCTTACCTGTTCGGAATGATACAGCAGTAACTCGCTCATCCTGCCTCACATTATCGATCTTTTCATCCATCTTGATATTGTGCAATATGGTAGTGCCATCTAACAAACCAATGGCAACAACATCTACCACAGGAGATTGCGTGAGCGAGGTAATAGGTGATCCAAAGCTCTTGAATGAGTAGATCATTTGATTTGTTCTCATATTCCAGATCTGCATGGTTCCCTGGTTACTGGAAACCAAAACTTTGTTGAGATAAGTGCTTGGATGTAAAATGGCGGATGCAGTGAAAGTTTCGTCAAACTCGACTTGGGTGTACAATTCTTGTGTCTTGTAATCCCACATTCGAAGTATATTATCATCACATAATCCAAGGATATGAGAACCAAATACCACGAGTTGGACTATGGCAAATTCTGCTTCACCTACAATGCGAGCAATCTGTAAAATAATTGTAAGTCTACCGTATTTTTAATCATGATGTAAACCAAGTAGTCACCTCTTTGGCTCGCTTGTATATGATGACTTGATTGCCACAGGCGGCAAAGGTTATATCGTTCAAAGTCGCAAGCGCTGTAAGTGGAGCTGCCGCTTGGGGTCCAACGAATAGAAGGTTCATTTGCTTCAACTGTAATCATACATCAATAAACATAGTCATACTCTATCATAAACAAAGAACTTCTCTTACATTGTAGATTTGAAAGTTTTTACCGACACAGGTAGTCATGAAGAAATCCTGGCCACGAGCTTCGAATGTAGCAGGAACGTCATTTGTGACATAGCCCACTGCTCGAAAAGGATGAAATATTCTGGGCTGAGCAGCAGATCGCTTGCTCTCTTGTTCTAATCGCCTTTTCTTAATAGTTTCAGAGACCATGTTAGACTGAATGAGCTTGACAACCGAGGAACAAAAAATTCGAGAAATTCATTGCTGAGTTCAGCCACTGAGTAAAAAAGAAGTCACATTGCTAAAATTCGGCTTTTTAAGTGATCTCAGTGTAAATAGTTGTTAGGACAGCAGATGAAAGTTATAATAAAGCTTCCTTTACAGTAGCACCAACAGACTTGTTGGAATTGAGGCAGAGAAAATTGTACGTCAAAATGGTTTTTAGTAATTCAAATAATATACAATATTCCGCTTTGCTGACTGATTTATTGTCTATACGACAATGTTCACTTGATTCTCTTTCAATGTAACCACGTTTACAACTAGAAAACAACCGTTACAACAAGTAACACATTCATGCGGCCTTTTTTTTGATAGATACTAGATTTGAACTTTCTTTTTCTTTTATATATATAAAAATTGGATGAGACGATTAAACCATTATGCCGCTCCGACCAAGATGTTGTTGATGGGAATATGGATCAGCTGTAAATTTGGATATCTAGTTAGCAAGCAGCGGGACAAGTTTTGTCATTGAGTTCTGTGTGTGGTTTAGCGAGCTAGATTCTCACAACCAAGTACCACTTGTACTTGTATCTGCTATAAGCAATCACACACACAACTCGCATGACTTTTGCGAGAAAGATAAACTACATACCTTGACGATGAAACCAAGAGCACCAAGGGCAGCAAAGCCCATACCGACAGCTTGGCAGATTCTGAGGAATTCTGTTTCATGGATTGAAAATTGCCAGTTAGTGGAAGGATCTGACGCGCGAAGATTAAGACCAGGATCATTACTGTTGCGCTATCATTTGATTCGTCTACGTCGACGCAACAGTTGGGAGCCTTTTCATAATCAATAAACTTTTCTTACCTCTTTGATCAGGCTTAGTGCAGCGGTTGACAAACTGTAATCCTTCCTCTGTAAGACGGTGATTGTATGCTTAAAAATCCATGCTGCCAACAATTGCAGGCTTCACAGTTAACACCACTTACTGATAAAGACCTTGGGAGCTTCGACGAACTCTTGGATTTGTTCCTTGACTGAATCGTTTGAAGTTGAGCTCATTGTGATTTGATAAAGAAAGAGATTGCAGACGGAGAGATGAGCACAAAGTCGCGGGTTGTGGACGTGGACGGCTCAGACCAATCAACGACATCCAATGCGAGCCAATTAAATGCTGGCATTTCATACCCCTTCAAAGTCAAAATTTCTGGCTCCAAAGCCATTTTTTCAGATCAGACAATGGCTGGGTTGATACCCTCCTGGAATACATATCAATATTTCGTTGTTGGAATATATCTTTTCTTTATAAATTTAAGAAAAAATTGAATAGGTATTTCTAAGGGAATAATGATCTTTTTTCCCTAAATCGACGTAATTATATCTAAGTTGGTTTATTGTTATTCATCTGCTGGCTATCTTTCGACTTGTTTATCTTTCGACTTGTTAGTCCATAATTCGTGACCTCTCTTTGATACAAGTCTCTTCTTTGTATTACATGACCTGCACGTAATGGTAATGTTTTTCTGCGGCCGAGCTGCAACATGAAAACGTTAGTAGCCTTTGAGAAATGGCCAACAGCCGATAAATACTTACATTTTACGCGCGTACTCGAGGTCACAGAGGGTATCAAAATGTTTTCACACGTTTTGCAAATGGATCTTTTTACATTAGGGTCTCTGCGTTCGTATTAAGAGAGTTAAATTCTATTTTCATTGTTGATACACCATACAAAATGCTTCAAAATACTTACAGTCGAAGAACCAGCTTTCTACTTATTTGCTTCATAGTATTGCAATAGTGCCGAGATAATGGGCTCAACGCCGGTTCTTGAGTAGTGTCGATTCTAGAACTATTTACAGCGCTCTTGGGATGCGTTGAATGATCTTTGGCCGCCAGCTCGGCAGTTGTTGCTTCCTTAGGGATGTTGGCCAACAAGATAGCAGCCTGATGCAGAAAATTCATTCGCTGATACACCTGAGTGTTCTCGGCGATAGCATTTTTTGCTTTTGCAACCGGATCTGATTTCCTACCCATAGGCTATTGAATGAATCGCTGAATGTGTGTGCAGCCGATCAATACCATAATTTTTTTTCTATTTTGTGCGTGACAAGTCAACTCAGCTCCGCATTTGTTATCGCAAGCCAACGTTTGGACCATTAGACACTGAATACAAACTATATGAACAAATCAAGCAGCAGGGGATTTAATTCCATATCATATCATCTTAATTCCTATCGATACCATTACAGAGAATACGAGTCTCTACTGAAGGAAATTATCAACTCGGCTGTTTCTGCAATTTTTTCGATTGATTTCCATGTTATTTTTCAAGCATGTGTTCCCAAGACGTGCCACCTGGCCAAATTTTGTGTAACTTGCTACGATTTGTGCTTCACCTTGGTTTTTTTTTTTTTTCTAAAAGACTTTTTGACCAATACCCTCTCTATTTTGTGCTCTTCATTATTCGGAAATGGCGAGCATCATTCAATCGCTTCTAGAATGGCTGCGTAGCCTGTTCTTCAAGGTGACCCTGCTAACAAATCACTGCTTTCAAATTACATGGCATTTTTATTAACTTATAACACAACAGACTGAAATGGAATTGACTCTTGTCGGCTTGCAGAACAGTGGCAAGACTACTCTTGTCAATGTCATTGCGGTACGGTTTTTCCTTACAAGAAAGATTAGAATGCGCTTTGCATGTTGCAGATGAGAGCAGTGAGCAATATTGGCATAGCTCTGTCAGCTTGTCTGCACGCTTTGCTGACTGCGAACTGAGCCTTTGAACAACTGCTCAAACACCGCATTACATCATTTGCTAGGCTTTAGTACCAACTTTTTTGCTGACCGTTTATTCACTTTTTGCAGTCTGGGCAATTCATCGAAGATTCAATTCCTACTGTAGGATTCAACATGCGCAAGGTTACTAAAGGTGTAAGTTGATCACATTTTTAATTGGTGTACAAGCAGGTTTTTTTGAATTATCTCATTTCCAACACACTTCATAACCTGTAGTCAGTTACACTGAAATTATGGGATATCGGCGGTCAGCCACGGTTCCGCTCCATGTGGGAGAGATACTGTCGTGGAGTAAACGCTATTGTGTATGTATCAATTTATGGATCATCTTCTCAGAAAGCTGGCGTGTAACCAAATTATTATTATTTTCAGATTTGTGGTGGACGCAGCGGATCATGACAAAATCGATGCAGCAAGGACAGAATTGAAGAGTCTGTTAGAAAAACCTCAATTATCCAACATTCCAGTCCTTGTTCTTGGTAATAAGAATGATTTACCTGGCGCTTTGAATGTCGAAGAACTAATCGAAACTTTGTAAGTAGTTATTTCATTTGGACTTGAAATTGTGAGACCATGTGTACTTATAAACTTAATGTTAGGAACTTGAAAACAATCACCAACCGAGAGGTGTCATGCTATTCTATTTCTGCCAAGAACCAAGTCAACATTGACATTACGCTACAATGGCTGATTAAGAAGGGCAAGGGCCAGAAATAATGTTAATTTGCGACCTGTTACGCACATTGTGACAAACCTCCTGCCAGATGGCTGACCATATCCTCTTTCTTCATTTAATGGTGTATCTGCCGTAACTTTTTTTTCCCTTAATTCTTATCGAGTTGATTACTCAATACCCAACATCCTTCCTTTACAGATTTTTCCTTCAAGTTATCACCTTTTGTTTTTTAATTACATCTTTGCATTACTTTTCTTTCCATTTTTCACTCGCTTACAGCATTTGGCTACATTATAAATAAATTGTTCATGTGCTTAGGCTTTTAGACAATGACAATGTTTTTATCGATAAAGCGAGCAGTACTTCTTAAATGCGGCGACAACTTCGTCTGACCGGCTAGGTAATGGAGCAGTTGCCAGAGCTGTGGGCAAGTTTTCTGGATGTTCAATCCATAGATGGTGAGTGACCTTGTTTTCAGTTAGTGCCGCTGCTAATGACTTGAGCGACTGCTCATTCTTGGTCTACAGGTGTGTTAGAACTAAGAGCCTGTGTTGCTATTTCTCAACACATTTTATTATGGGACGCATCAATGCTTACCTCCAATACAACTTTGCGCATATTTTCTAGATCTCGCAAATATGCCTGAGTGTTACTTTCTTGCTTTGTAAGTTCTAGCACAGCAGTACTGGCGTGGCAGCCTTGAGTTATAACACTATTTTTTTTTTTTTTAGGTTAGTACTCGATATTGAGCAACTGCTATGTGCTATAAGATGCTTCTGAGCTATTACCTTCCAGTATTCCAACCTAAAGACTGCGTTTTGGATCAATATGAGTAACTTTCTCAACCCGAATCATAGCAATGATCTCGGAGCCTGACCTTTGCTAAATCTTTTCTAATGACAATATACATTGTAAGTGGTTCCAGACTCTTGCTAGCTATTGCAGATGCCATGGCTCTAAAAATGAAGTGAGTGTGAAGGATTAGGGAAAGACAAGTGTGACTGTTCAGGCAACGCACGAAGAACGCGAAATCGCCAAAAATTGGTTCGCGATTTAAACTGCTTCTTGGAAAGCTTTTATTTAACTGCTTCTCGATTCGGTCTGTAAGCAACATGAAAACTCTTGAAGATGCCGTCATCCAAGAAACACAAATGCTCGTTGAGAACATAAATAAGGTACGATAGAGATTCGACAGTGAAAGAAATAACATTGAAAGTCTTTCTTAACATGATGTCATTCTTGTTTGGACAGATGAACCAGCTCGTGGCAGAAACTAACGACGCCGAGGTAGTGGCACTGATCGACAAATTACGAGTGCTCGAAAAGAAAATGTCGTTGGTCTTTACATTCTTCAAAGCCTCGTTATACTCTTTGAATATGTGGCAAGAAGAAGACCATTATAATAAAAATGCAATGATCGAAGATACCAACCGGCCAGCAATCCAGCAATGATAAGGGTCTTATTGCCACTAGCTTTGATAAGTTTAATAGTGGCAAGTATTTTCACATCCTTTTATGTGTTGTAATTTAGACCTGTTGCTTTCTGTATATATCCAATTCTACCTCATAAAACATATCTCACTCCACAAAGATGCCTTAATACCAAACATTAAAATTTTAAAAGATATTCATTTTTTTCTATTAACACAGAATTGCGCGGTAAAAAACAACTGTCTGTCTAAAGATTCCACAGCACGGCTGCAACTAGCTATTCATTTAAACAGAGTCTATTGAAAGGAAAAAAAATGGTCAGTAAAAAGTCTTCAGTTTTTGGATTCAGAGGGCCGATATCTTCAGCTGGATGCAATCATTTATATCAAACGAGTACTGTCATCAGCCGCAACTGGATAACAGTAACTTGAAACGAGATTTTGATTGCAACTTCCTCATAAAGCCACTCATATTAAATTAGATTACATACCAGAAATGAGCTTGTTGAGCTTGGCAACCTTGGAGGCAACAGAAAGATCGATGGTCTTGTCACCGAACTCAACAGTCAAACCACCAAGAATGGCGGGCTTGACCTTGTTGGTGACAATCAACTTCTTACCCTCGGCAAGAGCGCTCTTGGAAAGAGCATCGGAAACCTTGTTAAGGGTAGCCTTGTCAAGGTCCTTAGCGGATGTGATGACAACGCTGAGCTCGTTTCGGTGAGCGCCCATGAGCTCTTGATAGGCAGCGATGATCTTGGTGGTCTCAGAAAGACGACCGTTCTCGGCAAGAGTCTCGAAAAAGTTGCCAGTGATCTTGGAGTACTTTCCAGACTTCAACAATTGTTGGACACCTTCCTTCTTGTGAGAGCGGTTGATGGTAGGGTTTTGGAGAAGGTTTTGAACACCCTTGTCCTTGTTAACAACAGTTTGGATTTGCTTGAGCTCCTTCTCGATAGCATCGAGTTGGTTCTCGCGAGCAGCAGCGGTATAAAGAGCGGTAGCATAACGACCGTCCAATCCGAACAAAGTCAAAGGAGCCTAAGTTGAACATGAAATGTCAATAATTGTTATATACGATTTCGAAATTGATTGTGCATAGCAAGACAGCAGCTGATGAAGTATTTTCGACTACAGAATCTCTTTTTGATATTGTTGTGTGCGAAAATATGATGAAATATACCTTGATGTGAGAGGCGGAAGCATAGCTGCGAGCCATCTAAACATGTCATGAAGTGAGATAAATTTAACAATCAGTATATCATTTCAGTTGGATTGTCGAATTTGTTGAATATATATTCGCAAAGTCGAGTAACAAGTTGCTGTTGCATACCTTGGGGGCTGCAAAGGCCATACGAGTGAGCTGGGACGCCATTACTTGAAAACTTTACAAAGGAACCGAAAGTGCTTTGTCTCGTAAACAAAAAGGCGCCTGGAGTTGGTGACGTCGACAAGTAAAAGTCCCAAAATCGGTTTTCAGCCAATCAAATTTTTTGTCACTCAATGTTGAATTTTATGTCTGAAACTCCAAGGGTTGAATCTCCGATGTGATAGCTGGCAAGATGTAGAAATTCAGAGATGAAAAGCATTCATAGAAATACTCGTTGATCGAAGACAAACATGGTGTAATACCTAGTAAGGGAGCATGTAAACAGCATTTTTTTTCAGTAAAGTTGTTGAAATGCACTAATGCTGATATCAGAATAATCGTAAAGGAGTTTACTATCGCTCTAGTCCAATAATCTTCACTGCTTTTCAGGATATAAGGATTACCTACTCCGCGTCTTTGCTTTATTTTTTAACCTACAAGCATAAGCGTTGAACAAACATTCTTTGATTACAAATATAGCGAATGATCACAAAAGAAAATTTTTTAAAGTATCAATAAGAGCAATAGCTAAAATGCTTGGATAAAGAGCGGCATTGGCAATATAGCATAATAAAAGCATAGGAAAGACAAAGTATAAGAATAAAAAAAAGGTTTGAAATGATACTCTATCAGCTATCTCACGACACCCTGAAGGATGCAGTGTAGAGCCGATCCGTTATGGGGGCATTCCTTAAGCTTTATTCTTAGGGTTTTCGGGACTGTCCTTCCAGCGACCAGCCTAATGATTACACGAACAGATGCGGTTAGTTTTATAGAACAGTGTGTACGTGAGATATACAATGTTATTCTTAGCAGATCACACGACCGATTAGTGGTGTGGTGGTACTTACGGCCATCTTAAACGCCTTCAAAAATTAAAAATTTCACGTAATCCCCGCGAAAGAGAAATCAGTCAGTCAAACTTTACCAAGTAAGCGATAAAAAGAGGCCAAAAAAAAAGCCAAGGTTCACTATCTCCCTACCTCCTTATGCGCAATGTCGGGTTTCTCTTTCTTGACATTGGCAAGTTCAGTCTATGTGACGATCATTGCGTGTATTTGGGTTTTAGTATCACAGATGCTCAAGAGTGTGGGAGTTGTGCCAATAAGCAGCGTGCACAGCCGTACCCACTCAAAAACAGCATGTAAAAATGGCCACATTTACGCGATTTAAACGCGTAACAGTGTCCACATACATGCTATAGTGAAACGATAATACTCACCTTCATAAACTTGTTATAAGGAGTAATCTTCTTGACTATGAAGAAATGGTTTTTTTAGTACATGCGACGCGTTTTAAGAGCGAATAGCAAGAGAAACAAACAACTACCTCCAGCAGACTTCTTAGCAACCTTTTCTTTGGCCATTATGATTGAAAGTTAAGTGAGAAAGATTTGAGGGAAAAGGTGTTTGGTAATAAAGAAGACAGAGAGTTAAGAGGTAGCTCTGAGCTCCGAGAGAGAAAAATATAAGAAAAAAAGGGAAAAAATTGGGCCAGAATCCTTGAGCGCCGTAGCTGACGTAGCCTTGCAATGATCCCCAAAGACAAGAATTTTTAGTGCTTTCTATGGCTTTTATTGGACTGACTTTTTCTGAGAAGGGTAGTATTTTACGTAGCTTAAAGAAACTCAACCAGTTAGTTTCATCGAAAGCTATCTTAATTTACCGTCCTCTATATCTTCCGACCGTAAGCTTAACACGCTTAGCCGGTCAGCCCCCACTCTGTGCACACTGCAACAAATTCGAATGTCACATGCTCTCAGTAATCGGAATTTCAATTTTTCATAAAGTGCCTCCCAAACCTGCCAAACCCTACTTACTGTCTTGTTGTTCAATGTTGCAATGGCTGAAGTAGACTTGCACAGCTTGACGTTTACAGAGACGGTCAATCCGAACTTGATCTGCTGCATTTGTCATGCTCCATTTGTAGAGCCCATGGCTTCTCCTTGCGGGTAATATGCTGACTCATTTCTTAAAATCCCGTACCATTCTGTTCCGACTAGTACTTACTTTACCTCTGTAGCCATATATTTTGCGAGTCCTGCATATACCAAGCCTTAGAAAGTGCCCCACAATGCCCTGTAGACCGATCGCCGCTTGCTCTGTCGGATTTGCAAACAGCTGTGAAAATCATTCATAATATGGTAAATGAGCTACAGGCTCATTGTCCTAGATCGTCCTTTGGATGTACCTACGTTGGCCAACGACACCTGATAACCCATCATCTCAACTCTGAATGCGAATACACTCCTCTCCCATGCGAATTGGACGAATGCAGTGAACTTGTTCTCAAAAAAGATATGAATTCACATGTTGAAACCTGTCAATATCGCATGTCGGAATGCTTGATGTGTAAAAAGAAAATGAGAGCCTTTGAGCTAGAGGTAATATAAACTTTAATCAGGTTCAAACCTCCTCCTGACCAATTAAAGATCTAATCATATGGTACTTCTGTTAGGACCATCATGAACTCTGTCCCGCAGAGATCGTCCGATGCCCTCACTGCGATACCGAAAACATCAGAAGCGAGCATTTACAACATCTTGACGAATGTCCAAATAACCCAATTCCTTGCAGCTTATCATCCTTTGGTTGTAAATGGGTTGGTCCTCGAAAAAATATGGCTACCATTCATTTGAAAGAATGCCCTTATGAAGCGATCAAAGATTATTTATTCCAACAAAAGCATCGAGAGGACGCGTTGCTTGAGGAGCTTCGCCATTCGAGAAGAGGCTATGACTCACTAAGCTCACAACTAGAAGACTTGACTGGTCAAGTCAGCCACCTTCATGAATCACTGTCAGCAATGTTTCCAAACTATTTTGCGCCTAGGAGACGCAGCGCGTACAATGATGACGAACATATCACTGACATTAATGATGTGGTATTGTCGCCTCAAGAGATCATCATGTCTGATAATGAACGCCTCAAGAATGACGTTGAAACGATAACAGCCAATATGGCATCTCTTGAATTAAAACAAAACGTGGCATTGATGACGGAAACTCTTAGAATGCAAGAAGAAATGCAAAGCCTAAGAGCATTATGCCATGGTCTACGTATGCAGATGCATTTTGTGCTCATGGAACGAAGAGGAACTATAGGTGGCCCTAGCACTTCGGCTAACGCTGCGAATGCTACACCAGGCGCTTCAAGCAATACCGCACCACAGGCCAATCCCATAACAGCCATGAATCGAATGCGCACATGGATAGGTAAGTCGTGACCGACTAGAAATATCCTGTTCTGGTAACTTTATCATCCATTTGTCTTATTCGTCTGTCTTTTTTCCATGCAGATGGCCAAGGACCAAGACAAGAAACCAAACTTTGAAGCAATATACCCCTTATGGTCATTTGTCCATCTACTTTTACTATAATAACTTAGTATGAAAAGACTGATTAAATAAAAACCCTTGATGAGTCGACCCCGTTCCTGACAAAGTTATGAAGGACAGTCACAATGAGCAGCAGTTAAGCAGCCCTGCCTTCGTAATGTCTGTAACCCCTCGCTGAGCCCCGTTGTTAATAGTCAATGTCTCTACGCGTCTAACATGTCAAAAAGCTTGTATATAGAAAGCGAGCATAAGCTGAAAGACAGTCGTCTGCACAAGTCATCAGGATTCAGCAATCTTGACTTTGTCGCAGTTGCTGCTCTCACCGCTTGGACTGGTTTCATAAGGTTGTGGAAGATATCTCAGCCGAACGGTGTTGTGTAAGTTGCAACTGGATGAAGTGGTGATAATATTACAAAGGTTGCTGACATGTATTACCTACATAGCTTTGACGAAGTTCATTTTGGAAAGTTTGCTGCCAAATATGTCAATGGTGCTTATTTCACAGATGTGCATCCACCTGTACGTCCTCTCCACCTTTAATTCATGTAAATATCGGTAGAAAATGCTCACGAAAGTCATTATCAAATAGTTAGGAAAGCTACTCATAGCCGGGTGGGCCTGGGTTTGTGGATTTGCTGGGGATTTTCTATTCGAAAAGATCGGCGAGTACGTAGAGAGTCGAATTGAATCACTATGCATCACATTCTTAATTCTGTATCTGCATTCATTTCAGTACTTATCAAGACACAGGCGTGCCTTACGTTAACATGAGGTTTTTGAACTGTTTTCTTGGTCTTTTGACTGTTCCAATTTTATTCGCCACACTGCGATCCGCTGGATTTACTAGGATCACATCTGTCACAGCTGCATTGGCACTTTGTCATGGTAAAACATCAGATTGAACGTTCTTATGAGCCCCTTCTCTATATGTGATACTAAAATGCAGCTCACATTAAGAGAATGGAATGGTTGCAAACAACCGATTAATACTCTTGGACAGTATACTACTCTTTTTCATCGCCTTCACCAACTTCTTTTGGATCAATTTCGTGAAAGCACAAACTCAGTAGTTATTTGAGCTAATCTCTTATGTATGAAAAGAATCAATGACTAACGAGCTGTACTGTTCTAGACCATTTGGCTGGTCCTGGTGGTCTAATTTAGCTCTGACAGGCCTAGGGCTTGGATTGGCAATAAGCACCAAGTGGGTAGGACTTTTCACCATTGCCACCATTGGTGTTCATACTATATCCCAGCTGTGGAATATTGTTGGGGATAGGCGTATCGCTGTGGTAAGTTTGCAACCGTAAAACATCAACTCTGCTTTAGCAAAGCGAATAACATTTTTATCTCCATCACTAGCGAACTTTGTCAGCTCATATTGTAAGCCGAGCGGTGTGCCTAGCTATTTTACCTCTTGTAATCTACTATATCAGCTTCGTTGTACATTTTGCGGTACTAAATCAACTGGGTGATGCTAACTCGTTCATGAGTGGTCGGTTCCAGTACAGTCTTGCTGGAGTCAAGTACCATGATGGCACAGTTGAATTGGTGAGTAACAACGCCCAAATTGAGATCCGACATGTTGCGACAGCTGGAGGTTATCTACATAGCCACGGTCACCTTTACCCTTCCGAGAGCAAGCAGCAACAAATAACTCTTTACCCATTCAAAAAAGACGAGAACAATGTATGGCGCATATTCAAAAAACCTACCAATAATACATCCTCAGATACCATAGAACACGGCAATATCGTACATTTAAAACATGTAACTACTGGTGCATTCTTGCACTCTCACAACATCAGAGCGCCTTTAAGCCCAGGAGAACATTATAACGAAGCTAGGTATGAATCCTGTCTTTTACATGGGCTGTAACGTAACATCGTAACTTAAAACGGCACATGTCACAGTGGCTATAATTTTGAGGATATGAACAACGATTGGGAAATCGAAATCGTGGATTATGATCAATCAGATCAGCAATCAAGAACAGCTCTTAAGGCACTCAAATCTAAATTTCGATTGAGGCATGTTGTTACTGACTGCTACCTGATATCTAAGAACTTGAAACTTCCTAAATGGGGGTTTGGCCAGATAGAGGTAAGTTACTTCAGTTTACACTTGGATATAGCTGGGCAAATTAACTAACATCTGTCTAGGTGGCGTGTTTGAAGTCAGCCAAGCCAAAAAACGTGATTTGGTATATTGAGACCTCTATTCCAGAGATAGGTAAAGCTATACATATCAATGAGCAGAAATAGATCAGTTCGGACTTTAACTCTTACTTGACATTTGTTATAGCTGACAATGAGGCAAAAATAGTCAAGTATTCAGTGATGACCACCTTTGAGAAATTTGTCGAACTCCACAAGGTAATGTGGAACATCAATAATGGCTTGACTAAGAGTCATCCGTATGATTCGCGGCCGTAAGTACATCTTTTTGAGACTAATTACAAGGTATGTCAAGCTTCTAAAAAGATTACATAGATCACAATGGCCAGTTTTGCATAGAGGTATCAATTATTACAATCAAAACGGCTCGTACGTCTATATGCTTGGCAACCCTGTAGTTTACTTTGGTACCGACCTGGCAATCGCAATAGTTGCACTAGGCTATGTATTGCGAAGCTTTGTTCAAAAACGCCACATTGACACATCTGTCTTCTCACTGGCACCGCATGTGGAGAGAACGATGGGATATTTTTTCAAGGGCTGGTTTCTACATTTCTTACCCTTTTTCCTGATGAAAAGACAGCTATTTCTGCACCATTACCTGCCCGCTTTATATTTTGCCATATTATTAGCCGCGACGCTTTTCGAAAGTCTCATTGTGAAGTCTAGCAGAAGGAAAAGGTTGTTGGCTGCAGCTTTTGTCAATATTGGGGTATATTATGTCTATCGATCACTTATACCCATTACATACGGAGAACCTTGGAGCCGTGAATCTTGTGTAGCCTCAAAATGGCTGTCTACTTGGGATTACAACTGCAATAGGTGAGCAATGATTTTTGTACAAGTCCCGCCATTATTGGTTATTAAATCATGCGGTTTTGAAAAAAAAAAAAGCTATCATTCGAAGGTCCCACCACCAGTTACTGATATACCAGGAGTTGCATCCATGGCCCATAGCGCCATCTTAAATTACTTTGCCAACCTCAAAGAATCTGCAGTCTCAACTTAGCATAAGCATTGTTCATTTTGATATTTCCTTTAGTTTAAAAAAAAAAAAAGCTTATAATTCTATTGCAAACACGCTGAAAAGCTAATATATGCACTGGCCCGTGACCTGTGTACTTTATGTTGAATTTTTTCCAGCTCCAGTTTACCTATGGCGCACAAATTCTCCACAACGATCAACTGATGTTTTTCCACACACTTTCTTTCAACAGAACCGATCAACTTGTCCAATATATGAACTGTCCAGCCAATAAAATCCATATACACGCTACACAGCTTTATTTTTAGGCGAATGCATATCTTTATTGCAATAACTATGTAGTCCGCACGCGGCGCTTTCATCCCGAAATCAGAGTGTTCTGACAAAAGAAGTGCCAATGATTGTGATTATCATTCACGATTTCACGTGAAGCAATTTATTGAGTCGGGCGTAGGATGCTTGCGCCTTGTTGTACAGGCATGCTATTTGTGGGCATCGGCATAAGAATCTCGCTAACTTTGAGAGAATCCGAAGTGCAAGTCTAAATGCGGTGTCTGTGGCTTTCCTGATACCTTTGGGTTCTTTAAAATTCGCTCTGAATTAGGTACTACTCACACCATTCTGTGCAACGTCTTTTGTGGAGAACCTAATTCTGCGTATTCAATAATTTTTATTTGTTGAGCCCTCATGCAGTTCTCTTTCTTCCTTTACGATCACTGCAGTGAGATCCAGTATGAAGCATGTTTATGGCGCCATAAACATACTGTTATTTCCCTTTTTGATCGGGAATCCATTGATGGCTGTGCATGCCGTTGTGCCCTCCTCGGTGTCAGTGAAAGCATCACACAGTCTAACTATCTCAACTGCAGTCCCTGCATCGACACAAGGTACACGGCAGAGCAATAAAGATAGCTTTTGAGTAACTAGGAATTCCTAACCAATACTAACTAAAATTGCGATGTGTGATTTGCAGCTTCACCAGCATCAGCACTCCAGTGCCAGACATATCCAAGTGAGGGAGTATGTGCGGTAAGTAGACACGGGCATAGAGATCAGTATAGATGGCATCTGGATTCTTACGCCTCCGCATGGGCTTTGCTTTTTTTTTTCTCAGAAATATATAAATTACACAATTTACACCAATAATATACCCATCTCGACCATCGAAGCCTCACTTCAAAACCTCACAGTCCTATCAGCTAGCCTTGGATCAACAAACCCTCAATGCGTAGATGACTTTTATCGATTTGAATGCAGCCAAATGTACGGCAAATGTACCACTACATCAACTGGTACGTGTACTGAGACCGCATTGGTAACAGTTTACGGTTGGACAAGCGTAATTTTTTTTAAATTGGTTCTTAATCTTGTATTAGGTACGACAGAGTGGCTTCCTGCATGTCAGTCTACTTGCGCGCAAGTGGTAGTGACTTGCATGGCAGAACTGACAGCCACTGGATATAAGTCTTTGATACCCGATTGTACCAAAGCCTCGCCAATTTATAATGAGGCTCCAGCAAGCGATGGGAGCTGTAACAATATACCCACCCAAGGTTTGAACATATCATTTATGGATTATAGAATAAGGCTTAGCGCACTGATCAATTAACATTTGGGATTCAATTCAATTTCAGCTACAGCTGCTGGCAGTACCCTAACTTTACCGGCTGGGTATATCCTACCTAGTTGTCCTGCGCCATTCCTCAAAGATCCTCTAGCGCAGGCAGGAACAAACAACTCAGTAAGCCCGGACACTTGCGCTAATGGATGCTGTATACCCTGCCCTGTACAAGAATATTTCTACCCTGTTGGATGGATGCAAAAAGGATTTATGGCCACTGATATCATAAGAAGTGTGTCTGCTATTCTAGCCTTAATTTTGGTTATCAGTTATGCTGTACTTCCTGACAAAAGGACCCACCCTTCGCTTCTGATTTTTGAATTTTTCATTGCGCTATTCCTTTATAGTGCTGACGTTCTTTTTGTTCTGGGTAACCCAAAAGGCATTCAATGTTCAACCGATATCGTCGCCAGTACACAAGACAATAACCTTGTCTGTGCTATCCAAGGTAAGTGAAAATTCTGCAGCTTTTATGCGATTATGTAAAATAAGCAACTGACATATATCTACAGGCGGCATTCTGATCTACTCCACTCTGGCAATGGCTTTGTGGGTCAGTGCGGTTATTATTAATCTACATCTCCATACTGTTTGGAATTCCAAGTTCTTGGTCAACAAATATATTGCATTGAACATTATATGCTGGGGAGGGCCATTGATAGTCACCGTTATTTCATTGGTCTATCATCAAGTTCAGTTTGAATTTGCAAATCTTTGTCTTTTATCGGCTGATTGGATTTATAAATTATTCTTTGATCCTTTGGCGGCTATCGTTCTCCCAAGTGTTGTCATTCATTTGGCAACATTTTTCCATATTGCCAGGGTAAGCATTTTATATATGGAAGAGTAAAATTGAATGGCACTTCCTGACTTTTTTGTGTAGGTGTCTATGAAGGAAAGCACAGATATAGAGATGTCTAATTCCAGAACTTTTGGTACGACGTCTCAACATAGTCGACAACCACCAATATCTCATCGACGACATGTGATGACGGCTTTCAAAATTCAGTGGCGAGCCTTACTGCTGGCACTCAACGCTATGGTTGCATTCTTATTTTACTGGGTGAGCGATAGGTTACAAGATACTGTCATTTTGTACTTTGAACTAACACCGCTTATTTTCAAGATTTTTTATCTCGTTCAATTACCGAAACTAGCAAACCTTCGTGATAACAAGGAAATGCTAGCGTCGTGGATCCAGTGTATGATGACCAAACAAGATCAAAACTTCTGCTCCTCCATTGTGAGTGATAAGCTCCCACCATTTGCATTGTTGATCACTGCTGAAGCTCTAGTTTCTCTGATCGGAGTTATTGTATTTATAACATTCGGCAAACGCTCGCTATGGCGCGAATGGAATGACTGGATATACGAGACGCGCATGCGGTTTAAAAAGGATACTAGACGTTATCCCAAGCACGAAGATCAGTTTTTTGCATTGTAGCGGTTGTAAGTCACTCGAATAATATTAACTTCCTCAAAAACACCATCCTGTATAAAATTATGAGCTTATATTTCAAATTTACTGCTCGGTCATGTATATGAAGAAAATGGGGGGATGTCGACAGTGTAAGGTAACGGAGGGAGGATGGCAAATGTCATACATAGAGAGGAAAAGAACACAAAGAAAAAAAAAACCAAAATTACAAGATATATTAATTAGTTTTGCCGGCTGATCGAAGCTTCGCTCTTCTATCCTCATATTTCTTTACTGCTTCGTCAGACACAATAGCTGATTGGAAAGGGTGCAATGTTAGTTGAGAAATGAGGGTCGTAATGCCAAATCTGTAATACTTACTGCCAAGCCATCTATCCCAGCATATGAAAAATGGTTGTGAATAATTCGTCTTGATGCCGAATTGTTGATGATGGATGTCATGGCTAAATAACATGTTAATTAGTCCAGATGTCCCGATATATCACCGTTGTTCATAGCATATATGCCTACTACTACTTACTAGACAACGTTGTTGCCAAAGAGAAACTGCAAAGGATCCCATGGAAACGCATAACCACAATGGTCATCAACTGTTGAATAACATATCTGTTAATACTCTGGTATCTAACCTCGTTGTGCAGCCTTGCAAAACACATACCTGTTTTTAAACTGGAAAAAGTGAAGAACAAAAGGCCCATGCGCGGTGACATTCCGGACAAGGAAAAAGCCATTGATGCACCCACTGAATCCAACAAAAAACCTTCTATGGGATGATTGTAAAGAGCGCCAAACGCGTAGGTGACATATAGGCGATGGTGATGTGAATGAACATGTTTGTATAAGAATTGATTGACGTGAAACAGTCGGTGTAAGAAATATTGATGTGTATCAAGGATGAACCTGCCAAGACAAATATCAGAACCGTATCCATGTTTTTATTACCCCTTTCACAAAATTACTTACATAGCCATAACGAATTGAGTAGCTGGTACAATGACCCAGTACGATAGGTACGCCATCCATTGAATAGTTTCAGCTCCAGTGAAGATGGTCGCTTTCCAAGCAAAAATGACTTGTAACCAGTGTTGTATGCGTTGAGCATAAATTTGTTGAGCCACTTGGTTATTCAAGGCAGGTTGTTCTGATGGCAACACCATGATACCCAGGATAGTCTGTAAGACTTGCTGTACAAGGACCATTCTGAGTACCTCGTATAAAGACACCTTGTTTTTCGTTTCCATTTCTTCCAAAGTGTGTATGCGATACTTTTCGAAGAAGGGAATTTCAGCCTTCATGATGAAGTGGAACGTAATGCTGTATATCCAATACGCTGCCACTGGCATTACGACGGCTAATGCCTCGTCGGAAATCCACGGTATTAAGCGATGAGGTGGCGAGACATTTGATTCCGCAGCCGAAGGGTGGGACAAGACTGCTGATGCATTAAACATGATTACTAGACAACGGTCCAAGTCCCGCCTATAAAGCGATTAAAAATTGAACAAGGAGAGTGGATAGACAAGCACAACTTTTCGTTGAAAGAGAGCAGAGGTTTAACAGCTTTCCAAAAAAGCACCTTTTTTTTTTTTTTTTTCTTATATCGAAAGTACGATAATTTGGCCCGCCAATCACTTTGCCTTATAAAATTTTCAGTCTCAGTCTCAGGCTATTTTTCCAGGAGGACTTTGCTACCTACGCTGCAATTGTTTCATTAAAGTTAAACCTATCGAAACAAATAAGTCATATTGTTTTGTGGGATGATCACTGATGTTCCGTTTTCGTTCGAAATTTGATTTCATTGTTGTTATTGACTAATGACCACACAATTGATTGTATTGCTAGTTGTTGGAGAAACATTTATGAAATTCAAAAGCTGGTGTACTTTGCCAAGCGAAGCATCCGTTACTTAACAACGATTAAAGCCACCAAAGCTGGACTTCTGTTTAAAAACGTGTGGTCATGCACGTGCATCTGAAGCCCGCAAAATGATCGTTTTAACCATACCTCAGGAGCGTGATGTTCAGAAGCTGGCGAGCTGCAAGCTATGCATATTGAAACCAGTGGTCGGGTGATACCAAGCTGAATGATGATATCTTTGCAGCTAATTCACTTAATAGTTCTCTCTTGTATCAAGGATCATCTCTCTGGAATAACGCCATAATTTACAACGACCACGTTCAACAATTGTGTATTACTATGAGAAAAACGCTTGACATGGCATAAAGCGACATCTAGCATATCATTGATTCCCTGTCGCATACATCCATGTATATCTCAACATTCAATGATTGATATAAGTAGTACGTAGTCACATCGATAGCTGATAGATGTTAACATACAACTTTCTTGAGCTGCTGTGATTATCAATTCAACGCCGCCATTAACTTTGATTGAAAAAGGCAAGTCTCAATATTGATGCTCAGGGCATCTCCAGTTCAACGGACAATCATAATTTTGCTTTGATTTGGGTCATCAGGTTGATATGTGACAACTTGGTCATAAACAGTGGTGATCCTATACTGGAAGAATCTGAATTGAAAAAATAGCACATTTCGACTGTATTACTGGGCTGTTCATCGCAAACGACCGAATCTGAGTCTGTAACAAGACCGGACAGAATGCTACTTCAAGTAATACAGCATGCTTTCTGGCTCTGAATTTATCGATTTTCCCTGAGGATGCCGCAGAGGGAACGCCGTCTTCCCAACACCGCGGATCGTGCTCTCCCGCTGGCCCATGTGCTATTCCCCAATTCCCCGCATTTTTCCATTGTTACCTGTTGCTTTATGTTAATGGCTGATTATTGATCATCTGTTAGCCATCTAATATTTTTGAATTTGAATCTATAGGATACACTTTGTTTTCGGAATTTTTCATAGATGTCTTTCATTTTCATACTTTGATACATCCATACTTGAACCGGACCATTGTAACTCAAAAGTTGTGTGGGAAGGAGCACACATTAATTGGTGTTACGTTCATAAGATATACCGAAAATTCCCTGACATCTGAGCCGATTTGGTATATAATACCCTATAAAAGACACGACAGTTCCATTTACTCCCACTGGATATTATTCGCAAGCATAACTGATGAAAATCACTGCATTGCTCCCTGTCCTCGCGTGTCTTGGGCGCCTTGCAAGCGCTAGTCCAACGGCGTCCAGCTCAAATTCATACTTGACAAAAGAAGATCCTATAGCCCTGAAGAGAATTATGGATAACATTGGTCCAAATCTAGGCGCTTCTCCTGGCATTGTTGTTGCCTCACCAAGCACCGAAGATCCAAACTACCTCTATACATGGACACGAGATGCTGCGTTGACCGTGAAGTCATTGGTAGACCGCGTAGCTGCAGGCTCTGACAAGAACTTGATATCAACTATAGAAGCTTATATCAAGGTACAAGGCGCACTTCAGCACATCCCAAATATTTCGGGAAACTTTAGTGATCTAAGCGGCCTAGGTGAGCCCAAGTTCAACATCAATGCGACCGAGTTCACTGGTTCTTGGGGTCGTCCTCAAAGAGATGGTAAGCATGCAATCATAATCGTGATCTTGTCGTATGTTGCCGTTAACGTCATTGTGCAATGATAGGTCCCGCATTGCGTGCCACGGCATTCGTTGCTTATGGCAATTATGCCCTGAAGCATGGTAACAGCGCCTTCGTCACTAAAACACTTTGGCCCATTCTTAAAAATGACTTGGACTATGTCACCAAATACTGGAATTTGACCGGATACGATTTGTGGGAGGAAACCATGGGCTCTAGCTTCTTCACTATCGGTGCCTCTTATCGTGCACTAACGGAAGGAGCGAAGTTTGCCTCAAAGCTTGGTCACTCGAGCAGCAGCTACGTAAACCAAGCAGAGAACGTTTTGTGCTACTTGCAAAGTTTTTGGGACAAATCGTCGAATGCTATTGACGCTGATATTGCTAATGGTGGTATCATGAGAGTAGTGGACAGTGGTACAACTGTGGGCATCATACATGGATTTGATTACAAGGCAGGATGTGATGCCACTACTTTCCAACCCTGCTCAGACAGAGCATTAGCTCACCATTACAATCTGGTCAGCACTTTTCGTCCACTCTATCCCTTGAACAATGGCAAAACCGTTGGTGAAGCAGTCGCCATTGGGCGTTACGCCTACGACGTTTATTATAGTGGAAACCCATGGTATGTCGTTATTTCACCGAACTCTACAGTTCTAGGACACATCTTGACCTTCATACATACTGCAGGTATTTGACTACACTGGCCGCTGCTGAACAGCTATATGACGCTCTTTATGTTTGGAAAAGACAAGGAAACCTCGAAATCACAGATATTTCATTGGACTTTTTCAGTCAGTTTGGTATCCACGTCAAAACAGGAACTTATAAGTCAAGTTCTTCGACTTTCAAACACCTTGTAACCAATATCGAAAAATATGCTGACGGATTTGTGGAAATAGTTGCAAAGTATACGCCATCGGATGGACGGCTCCATGAACAATTCTCAGGATGGAATGGAACTGCTGTCAGTGCAAAAGACCTTACATGGTCATATGCTTCTGTCCTCACTACTAAAGCAGCGAAGGGCGGCAGCGTTCCCGCTTCATGGGGTGCTACCTCCATTAAAGTCCCTCACGGAAAGTGCAAGTTTGGTCCTGAGCATACTGTCAACAATGACATTATCGATGTTAAATTCTCTATTACCGATACGAACTTGACTAGTAGCTTTGGCACGGTGAGTCTTCAACAGGTTTCATTTTAATATATATCAACCAATCGACGCCGATTTACTGACAAAAAGTTTAATCTTTATAGTCCAACATATATGTAGTTGGTAATATTTCCGAGCTCGGCGGTTGGTCTACAAGCGCTGCAGTTGAGTTGCACGGTGTTAGTGACTCGTAGGTTTTATAAGCTATTTATTTGTTTTGTGTCGGTGCATCTTCTAAACCTTTCTTTTGATCTACCAGATATGGCTTGTTCTCGACAATTATCAAGCTACCGCCCAGTACCGCTTTTGAATACAAGTTCATTGAGAAACTAAATTGCGACGAGGCTCCAGTTACCTGGGAGAATTACCCTGGTGGTGGAAACAGAGAGGCAAAGACACCTTCAAAAGGATCACTTACGTTGCCCAAAGCAACGTTCGAGTATTAGTTATATAGAACGTTTAAAGGCCACATTGCTCCAATATATTAAATGCACCGCTGTAGAACTTTGGCGCAAAATATTATTAATTCCTAAAGTATTTTTCTTTGGTATGAAATTGTGTTCAGCAGCAAGAATGTATCATTAGGCATAAAATGCGGATTATCTGATACAGCTGTTGACGGCATAAAGAGATGTAGCATTTATAGTAGTTGGGTTTTTGGCTGACGTATTTATATGATGTCCTCAAGACGTTGTCAGTTTTTAATTGTGATTTCAGCAAAGTGCTCCTTATTTTCTGGTTTGGGATAGCAGTCGATATTGATAGTGAAATTTGATCTAGTAGGAGCAAATCTACTACAGTTGATCGCTGATCTGCAAAACATAGTGGATGCTTCGCATGTTAGGGGTTATACTTGATCTGAACCAAAACCAATACCCAAAATATACAGCGAGCAACTTTTCATGTTTGTGAATAGAGTTTATCGGTAGTTTCTAACCTACTGCATCAGGCTATTGCAAATGTAATTCTAGTCAAGACGCAGATGAGCTCAGAGGCGATTAAAAAAAACCTGGTCTTGATTTTGGTTCAAGCGATGTACGACGTATTACTCAACAAAATGTTACTTCTGTAGGAATTAAAGACAAGGAAAGTTATCACTGACTTGCCTTAAACACCATATAGGCTCACACATTGTGTTATTCTCCCGACGGAATTACAGAAATCTGTGACCTACATGGGTGTAAGGCCCCAAATACAGAACTGATGATCCAAACACGTCAGTTTAAATTGAAATTAACTTTGAAATAAAAGGAAACTGTAAAGAGTATCTTCGAAACTTTGTAATTCCCTCCTTCTATCTATCTTTGAAAGCGCAAAGGTACCGACTTCTTCTTCGGTCTTTGTCTTTGCACAAATCATAAGGCGAGACAAGCGCTCTTTCTACGTGCTTCACTCCTAGCCCCGTATACTCCCTGTTCCTATCTTTTTTTTTTGAATTCTCACTTTTATTTTGAGATTTACATAATTTAAAAAGGCAAAGTCTTAACAATTGGTTAGTTTTTCATCAACGTCTCCATTTGTTTTGTTTTCTTTATTTTTGCCCTTCATTTTTGCACCCTCCAATCATTCATATTAGAGCTCATACTCTTTCATTGTGCATATTTTTATTTCCCAACACATTTTCAAAAAGCGATACAGGCTTTTCACTTATGCAGCAATCCACCAAGATGTACCACCGATTAGACAGTTCGTCTTATGCCCCCTACAATGTCAACATATGGATTCAACTAAAGGATTTGATATTAAGCATCCAAGGACACATGTTTTGGATATATTCAGCACTTTTTTGCATTCTAGAAGAATCAAATAACTCTGCGCAACGCTCAGCAGAGTTAAAGAATGCTCCAAAATCGCCACTGTCCTCCCAGTCAAACACTGTACAAAAGAAATCTTCATACCATGTCAAAAAACTTGTGGTTATCAAGGATTCCGATTCGATGGACAGCCGTACAAATCCAAATGGCATCCCAACAATGTACCAACATCGTAATGCCAGTGTATTGAGCGTAAGCAGCAGAATAAATAGCATGAAAACGAAAGCGGATTCCACCATAGAACCTTTGCAAATGGGACAGCAAAAATCAAAAGATCATTGGCAGAATCCCTTCTCAAATATGATCAAAAGACGCAAACCAAGAGGTAGTATTCACCCTTTGGAGCCCGTCAGAGCATCAGCATCAACACCAGCTTTTACAACATATAGCGTAATTGAAACAGAAAGATTTAAAGGAGCAACTAGACGGTCATCAGCACCAACATTGCCACGTTATGATCCTCGTCCATCTATGCACGAAGAAAGAAATGGCATCACTCGTCCGCCAAGGTGGTGGCGAAAGATGACTTCCAATGGATGGGTTAGAAGGAATTCGGCTTGAACTTAGACTTACTCCTCAAAAGCATGTATATATAATAAATATTACAATGATATGAAATTACACTATTCATTTTACACCGCTTGTTGAGCATCCACTCCCCTTAAGGTTCAAAAACAGCGAAGTTGCTTTAACAAATTTCTACAAGAAAGTTTGTATATAGGCAGTAGCCGATAGAACTGTAGCCACACATGTTTTCAAGCTTACCGTAACATATGTAGCCTGAAAGATTTCAAGTGCTTTACTAAATTAGTGCATATTAATATTGGCAATACCTAGTTCTTAATAGGTTGCAAAGCAGTAAAATGAAGGATCTTTCACCTATTGCAAAAGGAGGGATCATGGAGGTGAACAAAATAAGCTATGGAAGTGTTGATTGGGTATATCTTGGGGATCAATCGACAAGGGGCAAGACCATACTAGGCCGATTCGCCACGTTTTCTGGATAGCTTCTCAGGTACCCGACACACAGTATAGACCTTGCTATATCGGATTTAGCCAAAAAAAAAGTGAAAACCACTTTATAGTGTCAGGCTGAAGTTCATAAGATACTCTTGCAATTTTTCCATCTTTAGCTGAAATGGAACGGCAGAATTGTTCAAAGCGAATTTCAGGGATTAATTCAGGTTTTTTGATCTTGAGAAAGCAAAGTCTAATATAATTTGTGATTCCGAAAGATGACATGACATTTGAATCTTGTATTGTAGCAACTGTCTAGAAGCTGTACTGGGATCAATGGACTTCTCAATGAGTAGTGAATATTCTGTCATGTACTTTATATCGTTGGACAAGGCAAAATGAAGCTTAATGCGGAAATTGTTATGGCGTTTGGTCAAATTTGGGAACTCTTGTTTACCATTTGTTTTGATTCTTCTTACTTCTTGGCTACTTGGCATACTGTAGCTGCTTCCTCTCTATCTCTACATCTTACTGTCTTCTCACAAAACGGCACACACTGTGCCTTCACGAATAACTTACTATATGTTGTTGTACTATTTAATTACCGTGGTAGGGCTGCTCCATATCCACTTTACTCAAGCAGTCACAAATCACCTATCGATACCCCATCGTGAATATGTGCAATATCATCATAGCATGAAGCGAGATGGTTTGATCCCATCACAGTTGCCCGAAGCTTTAGCAACTGTGCCTTTACCAAACAATATGGAAGCATCTGTTCTGTTTACTCAATACCCTGGATATGTAAGTTATACCATCACACTGGACCCCAACGGCATCCCATTGCCAGCTGCCGGGGCCGTCTGTATATCCTGGGCTATAGGATTGCCTGGTATATATATAGATTCAACACATCAGTGCAATTTTCCCGGAAGTCCATCCTGCTTGAGTGGCGTGCCGACCAATCCATGCGCTAATCGAGGTAGCTTAAACTTGACGAGTACTTGCAATCCTATCGAATATCTTTCCGGTACGTTTTAAAGACGCATTCAAAACCAAGGAGTTACGTTATCTTAGTTTTTTCTCTATTTGTTTTGTGAAGGTTCCATGAGTCTACAGGGAGCCAACTACAGTGTAGCCACACCAATCGTGAGTATCAATAGTACCAACCTGCAAATCAGCTCGGGATCCTCCAACTCGATCTCTGGCCACTCGGTTTTGATTGCTTTTTCTTATAACTCCAATGGAACTGGGAGTGCAGTAGAACAGGCACTTCGATGTTCTAATGTATACATGGGTAATGGTACACTCAACAACTTTACATACTCTGGTGGTAACGGACAGCAGACGTCAGGGTCTAACAATGGGACGATTACCATCACAACAAATGGAGCAGCCAAATTACTTTCAAATGTGCTGTGTCCTTTCGCGGCATTTCTAGTTTCATTGTTGTTTCTTAGTATATAAAAGGGTGTGGTGGTATGAAAACCATAACGCGTACAGGGTTGTAATTTTTGCCACTATCGGAGTTTGGCTGGCAGGGTCGCCAAAACCGTCCGTGCAGGACCTTGTCATCCTAAAAGCACTCTTTTGAAAAGCGACGAGCCAGATCAAACTCGTAGTTTCTTTCGTTCTCTTAAATCCACACCATCCACTCCTTTTAAACACATAACTTAGTGGACTTCAAATCTAGGATGCAGGCGTAAGTAGATTAGATTGTCCCAATATGGTCCAACGTCATCGGTCCTTCATCAGCTAAAACCCATAATTTATTTTTTTTAAAATCTGCAATTGTGGTTTTTTTTTGTGTTAACGGAAACGCAACTGCTTTATTTTTCCGTACTCACTTGTCTTAACCAAACCCAATCTGTTTTCGTCCGTTTTTGGTGACCAATCTTGAATCGACCATACTTGCTTCCGGTTGTGCAACCATTACCTCTGTGACCTCTGTGACCTTTTACTATTTAACACACTTTATGCAACAATGTCCTGTGGTTTTCCATTCCCCGAAATGCTGTGTTATAGATATACCAAGCACGCCGTTCTAATCAACAATTGTTATCCGGTGAAAGAAGGTGAAAAAGGCCCAAGGTCGTCTGAGCTAAGCTACCTTACTTTCTACGCTAGTTCGCGACCCGCCAAGCTCACCAAAGTAGGCACTTTTCTTGAGAAAAAAGTCGAGCGAGACATTGCCAAAGGTCGCAAACAGTGAGTAGGAATTTGCATGACTGTCGTATAGCATATCAAGGCTTTGATTATGGTTTTTATCTGACTATCAATTCATAATTCAAACTGCGTAGGAACAATCAAGTGTCGCTTGATATCATCAAGGCATTAATTCAGTCATGTCACCGAGACTTGAACTTGTTTTCAAAATATGTTATAGATATCTTGGATATGATTATGGAAACTAGAGACTTGGATTTGATCGACATTGCATGCGGAACGGTAATTGCCATATTATATCTGGTCAATTGGAACGTGCGTACTAATTTCGGATATGCTCAGTTTGTGACGTTTTGCACATATCATGACGGAAGTACACTCTCAGTTGATCAAGAATTTACTGCAAAATATACAAAGCTTCTCAGAAAGTTTGCAAATTTCTGTCAATATGAGAATGGAGACGAGGCGCTGAAGTTAAAGTAATGGGAAAAGAGCATGATTGTACTTTTTTAGTGGTACCAGGGTCATGCTAACTTAAACTCCACTAGCCTTCGATATATCGGTCACCGCGGGCTTCAAGCAACTGTAACGGGAGAAGCACTCCAGCCAACCGAATTCAATCCTCAGTTGCCTATCATTCTGCCACCTTTGTTGGATACTTTGTCCACTTCCAAAGTTCCCTTGACTCAGTTGGCTAAGGAAGGCGAAGGTTCCATTGATATACGGCATTCGGCTTTAGATAAACAATTGACCGAGCAGGATGTCCTTACACTTGCGCTGCAGACTTTACAACATGTCTTCCGATTCCTCCGAGGTCCAAGTGTTCGACAAGCGCTTGTGCCATTCTTTGAGTATGTAGTCTCTCAACACCTCCTGTATGCTTTTCTCGCTCTTGCATTCTAATGCTTGATATCATAGATATTTGGACAGATATAATGCTTGGTGGCCAACGACTTTCGCTGTTAATGTTGTTGGGGTTATGTTGCAAGCGCTACAGGTTAGTATCATATACTTGTAAGTTTCTTGATTCGGCGTACATTTTCACTGATGAATCTATGTCTAGCCCCAATACCGCTATATCATTGTCTCTGAGCTATTGCAGTACTTGGACAACGTTCCCATTGTAGGTGAAGATGAAAATGCCAACAAAAAGCAAGCTTGCGTTGTTGCCATGTTACATTCAACTCTGAATGCAGATTTACCTCTTGTCGGTATTTCCGTAATGGAAGTAATGAACACGACCTTTACTTATTTGATCAAGGTTATCAAAAACAAACCAGATTGTCAGAACGTTCCTAGCAAAGCTGATGAAGATAGCAGTTATAGCTATGCTGTTTATGATGGTTTGCTCCATTCTATATCCGGTTTGGCCAGACACATTTATTACTCTAATCAAGTTAATGATATCATTGGTTATCTTACTACCAAACTCAGACCGCAAACGACACTTCGGGAAGTTGAGGGCATGCCTATTGCTAGGTACAGGCAGACCTTGTTGAAGTGTCTCACTCTTGTTCTTCAGAAGAGTTCAAGCACAAATGACGATAATACAACCAAATCTCAAATTTCTCTTGATGTGCTGGCGCCAGCTCTTGCTTTATTAAGCGACGAGGATGAGTCTACTAGAGTACAATTTTCCAAGACCTTACTTGTGTTTATTCGACAATGTGGCACATGGACTGGTGTGCAAGTACCACTTCGTACCCCATCTACACGTACATTAGTCGGTCCCAACAGTGCGCGAGAGAATAGCGAAAGTGCATTCATAAACAGCGTGCATCAAGCGGTTGTAGATTGGGTTCAAGTCTCCAATTTAACACCACGCGACGTTATCTCGATGTTTGAAGTGATGCAAGCTTTATCAGCAAATTTTGGATCTAATGCTACTATCAGAGGAGTTTCAGTTGTCTTCAAGCTGCAAAACCTTGCCCAGGAAGACTTTGCTCAGGATATACCCCGACAACGTCCATTGTCACAAGTTACTGTTATGTGGCTTGAGGAAATTAGCAGACTTCATAACATTGAAGAATTGCCCAGCTATTCGCAAAAGGTGAAGGACGCGAAGATTCAGGATCGCGAATGGTCTCCAAAGTTGGATAATCAAGCATTCCAAAATGAAGTCGAGTTACCTCAAAATCTCATTGGACTAGTTGAAGATGAGAAACTTGCTCTCAACGCCGTCATACATTGGCTTGATAGACACAGTATTGTGTCCGCTATGATGAATGACAACGGCTTGCGACAAGCTGGTGATTCGCATGGTCTTGAGCTTGAAAGCAAGCTATATGCGGAGTGGAACGGCATCAACCTATGTAAGCAATTGTGTAGGAACATGTTTTTCAAAGCAATGGGTCAACTAACTGTTTTATATCTAGTGAATGAAAAATCCTATCGGGTTCAAAATGGCCGCGATGTTGATTTAAAGCCTCGCTTGGCTACGTCTCTCAATGTTAAAATTGACGTAAGGAACTCAAAGCATATATGAATAACCACTGCAAATGACGAATATACTAATGTTCCTTGAACCTTGTAAATTACTAGGCTGACCAAAACGGTCATGCACGTTCGAATGTAAAGGTTGAAAACTTGCGAGAAGCACTAGGTATGTGACATTGATGAATTCAGTTGTTGCTATACATGGACATGGCCTAACCAGATTATACCATAGCACAACAACTGGCCGTAGATTCTAGCGACCAGGAAAATGATTCTGTGAATAGCGTTCCTATGAGCAATATTAGCAAACGACCACATGAAGTACGAGGAGATTTGAACTCCTTATTGAGCGCTTTGGCGGCCAACTCCAATGCCATGAGGTAACTAACAATGATTTAAGACAAACTTGTCTAAAATAAGCTTTATTTAATAACATATTTGATTTGCGTATTACAGCAGCTCATCCTCACTCGTTAAGCCCCCCTATTGATCGACACTCCTTAGACATGTACTTATGACTTTTTCCTTTTAACTATAAGCGATATCTTTTTTGCGTGGCTTAATTTTTCAGCTTTGACAGCGGTGTGCATTCAATAAAAAAAAAGCTAATATAGCATATCGAAATGGCATATCATGAGATAAATTATTGTAGAGCAATATGTGACCTATGAGCGTTTCAATTGGAGGCTCAGAGTAGCTAGTCGAGTCCAAATAACTTTACACAGCAAGCAAAGCTGGATAGCAATGCAATGCCCGTGCCCTGGGAGGAGTTGGAATATCCAACATTTCCCAAATTGATCAATTGACAGTGCTTCTCGAGCAACGTTTCGTTTCCTCTAACCATATATTTCAAAATATGACTCAAGTCAGCCCGCGAATGCGAGATGGAAGCAAGTCTCCTCTCAAAGAAAAGGCTGCGGGGTTATATGAAGCAATGTTTCGAGTGAGTATTGACATTGCCTAGAAGTATCATCTTGAAGTTGAAACCTTTGCTAATACATCTGCAATCAGGGTGAAGAACCGTTCAACAATGACCCTCAATTTTGGTGGTCACTGTTCTTGTTAAAAGTCAAGCAACCATTTCTCTATGCACTCGTACATGAGAAATCAGAGGAGAGCTTGCTGGCTGTCAAAGACAATATCCATACCATCTTTGATCAGAGCGTGCAAATGATGAACAAACCTGCCGAAGATTCTATGGATGTTCTCAGACAAACCAACGCAATCATTGCTCTGACATGTATTCTGAGAGCCATTTTCACGAAACCCAGATTTGCAAATTTCAGCTTTGATGTGGTCAACTTATTAACGGGAATCGATAAAGCAGATACCGAATTTACAAGTTTAGAAACTGGCATAGAAAACTGCCTCAAAAGAGATCAAAGTACTTCTCCTGAATTGATCAAAGAACGATTGGAGGCCACCATTCGACTGTTGATCGTTTTTGTTGCTGGCAATGATAACGTCAATCAGAATAATTTGAATGGGTAGGTGGCGAAAGAAGCGTTTTGCCAGGCTTTTCAGACTTCATCTACTTACTGTGTACATTTTACAAAACATGTAGTTATCTGATGAAGCAATCACTTTGCAGTTCTTTGTTGAATATCATAGCTGATCTCAATAATGTCAGTTACGATGAGGCCAAAATAACCATTGTTTTGGTATCACTACTTTGCAACTACAACAAGTACGAGTCGCGCAATGCCGTCCTGACCCACTTGACAACAACTAAAGACGCAGCCCCACTAGAGGTAAATTACCTGGTTTATTTTTGGTAGCGAAGTTTTGCCTATTCGTACACAAATCTAATTATAGCTCAGAGAATGGTTACTGCCATTGGAGCAGGGTTGTTGGACATGCGAGCCGATTATCTTGAAATCCATGATGATTCTGAGACATCTGGTCAAGCTTTTATCTCTTACTTGACCGGATTTTTTGGATGGGGCTCTTCCAAGTCTGATTCCCGATTGCAACAGCGTGGCAATGATTGGGATAAAGGCATGGAAGATGCACTGGCGGAAATGTAAGTAAAGCGAATTCTTTTGTAAATGTGGTATGGAAGTTGTCATTCACACTATAATTTTAGGCCGCCCAAACAATCAGCCATGCTCATCACATTCTATGAACTAATCAATGCGAACAACACGTTTCAAAACCTCATTTCGAATCCGCTATCAACCTGCCTATCGAACGAATCACCCTACACCGAAGATATAACCATCTGCGCCTATATTAGCTACGCCTCGTACATGTTGCAAACTCTCAAATCGAAACGATCTGTAGCTTATAGCAAATTGGTTTTGCTCACTTTATTAAGAATAAGTGAGGACAATACTTTCTGCAAATTGTTCTTTAATCAAAACCTGACTGGAGAATTAAGGTTATGTCGTCAGGTAAGCGATCGCCCGTTGGTCATTGTATAACTCTGATATGTTAAGTATGCTAAGCCGCATACATTAGCGACTTCCTACTTTACCGGCCACAACCGGTCCAAGATCTATCACATGCAATCTCATAGATACTATACTCATTTTCATTACCCATAATATGAGGAAAAAACTCGAAATTGATCTTTATCGGACAGCACTCTCTGTACTACATCGACTCCTAGCTTATCAAATCAAATACAAAGCGAGATTAGGTACTTTCAACATTGGTATGTCAAATGGCTATGCAATTGTAACTATATTCATCTTTTCTTCATAGTCAAGTATTACTGGTCGCACTTTTGGCAAGTCCTTCTTGGGCTACTCAAGTTCTTAAGTTCCCATTATGAGCGGATTGCGAAGGAAGGAGATGTCAACGAACTTATACAATCTGTAAGTGAAGCTTTGGAAACGCATACGCAACATAATTATAAATATGGTCTGATTAAGCTGCCTGCTTACTCTAGGTAATCACAATTCTCAATATGTGTATCATTCACAGCGATTCTCTATTAGACGATGTAGAAAGCTATGATGCACTTTTCTATGAGATCGTAAGGGCAGCGTCAACATTCGAAACACTTGCTCTCATCAGTATGTATAGACGTAATGATACATGAGGCTTTTGGTGCTATATTTGATATTAAATGTTCGTCTGTACTAGCATCTCCTAAACCGACAGAGACGACAAGAAAGAGTTCACCTGGACAGCAGCGTAACAACCTCGATTTGTTCAACATACAATTGATCATCAGCCATTTGCACCCCAGAATCGATGAATGGCAAAAGACAAACAAAGTTCGATCGCTGACACCACAACAAGTATCAGGTAATGTCTATTGTCATTGTGCGTTCTCATGCCGGTGCAGCCTCGGTTTATTAACATGCATAACATAGTGGTCATCAAAGACAATTATGATACACTTGAACTCAAGTCTTCAGAAAGACTTGAACAATTTTCACCATATAATGAGATTCCTAGAGAAATGCCGTTCTTCCGTAACGTTTTGCGAGTAGCAGCTACGGATGCAATTGCTGATATTCGGAAAGACATGAATGGTGAATAAAAAGCAGTCATGATTGCTCATTGTCGGAGATCGTTAAACTGATCTGACATTTCCAAAAAGCACTGATTTCAATCCGACAAAAAAAAAAGGTCCTTCGTAATCTTTCTTACTCTCACGTCTGTTTATTATCAATATGGTTGCTACTAAGAAAGTTGGTATCTTGGGTGCCACTGGCACAGTTGGACAAAGATTCATTCTTCTTCTTGCCAACCACCCTGTATTCACCATTCATGCCCTCGGTGCTTCTTCAAGATCTGCTGGCAAGTCATACCAAGATGCCACCAAGTGGAAGCAAAATCAACCTATTCCGGAAAATGTACAGAACATGGTTGTTCAAGAGTGCAAATCCACACACTTTAAGGAATGTGATGTTGTTTTCTCCGGCTTGGACGCCGATGTTGCTGGCGATATTGGTAAGTACACCATTCAGACAACAGCTGAGATAGGTTAGATGGATTGCTGATTATACCCTTTGTGTATCAGAAATGGAATTCTTGAAGGCCAATCTTGTCGTTTTCTCCAATGCCAAGAATTATCGCCGAGAGCCCACCGTCCCTCTCATTGTCCCAACTGCTAACGCATCCCACTTCGATTTGATTCCTCATCAGCGCAAAGTGTTTGGTCAGGATAAGGGTTTCATTATCACCAACGCCAATTGCTCCACCACTGGCCTTGTTGTTCCATTAAAAGCATTGCAGGATGCTTTTGGTCCATTTTCGCATATTATTGTTCATACTCAACAAGCCATCTCTGGCTCTGGATACCCTGGTGTGCCTAGTTTGGATATCCTCGACAACATTGTGCCTTACATTTCTGGCGAGGAAGAAAAGATGGAATGGGAGACTGGCAAGATTTTGGGTAGCGTTAATAGCGAGGCTACAGGTTTCGATCACCTTGAAAACACTGTCGTTTCCGCTACATGCACTCGTGTGCCAGTAATTGATGGTCATTTGGAGAGCGTCTCTCTCAAATTTGCCCAGCAACCTGCTCCTTCTATTGACGATATCAAAAGGGTTTTGGAGAACTACACTTGCGAAGCTCAACAGTTGAAATGCCACTCTGCGCCAGAGAAGGCTATTCTTGTTAACGCCAGCCCTGATAGACCTCAGCCTAGACTTGACCGCGACCTTCAAAAGGGTCAAGCTGTCACTGTTGGTAGAATTAGAGAGTGCCCTGTCTTTGACATCAAGTTCACCTTGTTGATTCACAACACCGTTCTTGGTGCTGCTGGAAGCTCAGTCTTGAACGCTGAGATTGCTGTAGCCAAGGGTCTCATTTAGAGTTGGAGCCATGAGATTTCCAACACATTAAAATTATTTAGCCAAAAAGAATAAAAAGACTGTATTTTAGCGCATATATCTTTTAGTTCAACCAATGTGAAAGAGGTGAAGAGCTTAAACCATGAAATCAAACATGAGTCAGTAACGGTTCAACTTTGTGTTTATTTCTTATATGGCTCGCTAAGGGTACAACCCTGTGAGATTAGCTTAGAGCTTAGCCCCGCCATTCAATAGATCTTCAATGAAATGGTATTGATCTTGTCCAAATAGTACCCTATCGCCATCGACTTGATAGCTTGGTACGCCACAGCATCCGGCATCTATAGCCATTTTGGTGTTTGCAAACAATGTTTCCTTCACCTCATCTTTGTTGTCTGCAACTTGTTGCAATAACTTTTCACCATCGAATCCGTTGTCGTTAAGGATTTTTTTTAATTGTTCGTTATCGCTAACATCACTGCAGGGCCAACATGTCAACTACAAGTCATTTGAGATCAATGATATATTCAATACTTACACATTGTCGACCCATGAAGCTTGGTCTAACCCGGTCAGTCAAAAAAGTTATTTTTATGTCAGTTAAAATACTGCTTTTCACGCAAGGCACCTTCCTAGCCCACATGTATACTTACATATGCAATCGGTTGTCGCAGGTTCCAAAAGCCCTACTCGCAATGCCACTATGCTACGAATAGGGAATTTGTCTGGCCAATTTACTTGCATAGCCTTATCGACTTTACCAGCTTCCATGCCCGATTGCTTCATAACCGCTTTCCAAAATAAAGTCCAGTTTTGCAGATCTTGTAGCTGCATTCTCCGGAGACTATCCGACATGGCAGCCATAGGCATGTTTGGACCACCAATGCTATGTTATATACCGCAGATAAGTCATCTGATGAACAGTGATATGCCGTCTCGTGAATTACTTACGATTTAAACAAAGCTCCAACTACTACAGGTCGATAATCAATGTCGCAGCCAAGTGCCTTGAAGCGATAAAGTTGGGTGTAGCCAAGGTAGCTCCATGGACTAGCAAAGTCATAATAGAAAGTGACTTTTTTACCCTTTCCTACGTGTGGTGATGGGGTTTTCAACTTGCTCTCCAGTACATCCACTATATTGGGAACCTTCTCCCAATCCATTGGATCCAATCCAGCTTGCAATGCCTTGATAGCTGTTTCTACAAATAAAACGCGATCCTGGCCCCAAAACACGGCTCCGTTCTTGTCATTATCGTCTTTGCTAACTTGGAAAAAGGGAACTCCGGGAGCTCCAAGCTCAACTACTCGACTGGTAGCTTCTCTTAAAGCATTTTGGTGCTTCTCATCTTTAAAAATAGCAGATGATGCTTCAAACGGAATGCTTAACGACTTGACAATGCTCAGCAATGTCTCCTCCTGACTAATATCTGCATTTTCTACCCAGTATGCATGATAGAGAGCGTCAGTGAGTTTCTCGCGGTGAGACTGCTCAACAGCATATAGCAATCGAAGGGCTTTTTTCATAGAAGTAAAACGTCTGTTCGTAAGTTGATCAATAAGTAATAGTTAATTCGGACTAAAACCTTACCATTCACAGTACGGACAGGGTGGTTGGGGTGGAAATTGAAAGGCACTTTGAACTTGTCCAAAGTACGAGCTAAAGTACCCTGACTGATTCGCTGCTTGGCGGGGTTCATGACATCCTACAACTTGGGATCAGTCTATTCTAGCTATCTTTTCGGAGAGCATGAAATAAGGCACATACCGTTGCGCTACCACCTTTTCCCTTGTTACGTAAGGTTTATCGCGTTACTAAAAGTCAGTTGGTGCCAACTAAGCTTGTTATACCCTTTTTTTTTTTTTGGCCAAATAACTCACCTGCGGAGCCTTCGTTGCTTGATAAATACCACCCAATAAGACCGGTGTATCTATCATTGCGCCATAGATTAACATAAATGAACTTTGTCCTCTTTGCATTGAAAATGGTCATCCCTCTTTACATTTTACTGTAACATTGTTTCTTTGCGCTAATTGTTTGATCTTCCTCGACGCAATATATGCCCAAGGGCACTTTTCCGTTGGAGACGGCGGTGTTAATACGCAACTTTAAGGCAAGAACATCAAAGTTCTTTGCTCACCTGAATATCGTAAAAGAACTCGACAATGGGCATTGGAATGAAAAAAAGTGTGGGAAGTGCGAGTGCACTACCGCGTTATAGCAATATGGATATGAAGTTGATGAATAATGGGAAATCGTCACGGTCACCCTTTTTCCCCTACATTGCATTTGATTATAACCCGTATACATTGGTGTTTAAACAAGGTTTACTAGCATTTACTCTGATTTATTTCTCTCTTTCTAATATTCATACTACCATAAGTAACACGCCATACCGTTGATGCAGTCCCAAAAAGTATGTTGTGGCCGGCAAAAGCGTATTCACGTGAGCTTGATAATACAACCTCAGCTCAATGTTGCCCCAACTCAAATTTCTGTGGATTCCGGGGCTTAAAAAGAAAGGGCTCACACCCATAATTGGCTTATTGTTCTTCACTTGGTTGGGTACAAACAGTATCATATTGCACAGTATAAACATTACAAGGTGGATTTTTTGCATTCTTTGATTTCTTTGCAAGATCGACTGAATGAAAAAGTGTGATGTTGGAATATTACCAAAGTATAATATGTGGAGGACAACCTCAGTATCTATCTGATCTATGCTTTGTGATAGGTGCTTGGATGAAAAAGTGTTATTGGCCGGAGATCTAATTAGACTGGCTACTAATCTGTGCGCTCAAACTGTTTCGCCTGGTTCTGAGATAATAAAACGGTAACATGATAGCCTCGGTTCAATTAAGGTAACCTTTTATATTTAATCGGGTCCAACGGTTATGGAAAGTAGCAAACTTTGTTCGATAGCGCCTTATTGCATCACAAAAGGTTTTTAGTTTGGTCAGTGGTATAGCTGGTGATTAAACTGCAATAGCGGATGCTCAAACCGTTAGCTATCGGGTTTTAACACCGATGGTTTCTCAAAAAATGACTGTGAGCCTATATAATTTTTTTCGTTTTTCTTTCTGATTAACTCTTCTTTTCCGTTTGATTTCCCGTTTATGCACAACTGCCTTTAAACACATTTCTGCTTTGATCCTCAGTTTTATTTGATTCGATCAGCATATTTGTAAATTAATTGGCTTCTTTTTTGGCTATTAAAATATGAAGAGGCATTGCTGGACAAAAGCCCTGACAGTTCTGGCACTGTACCTGACTGTGACGGCTGCCTCACCTATTTTTGAGACCAGTGAGTAAAAAACACTATCCTCGATCAAAAAGAAACGATGCATTCTGTGGTGGAAAATAGGCTAACAGGTTACACTTTTGCTTATAGTCAATGGCGAAGATAAATATGGTCATGCTTGTGAGCTCCATCCCGCTTACAATGTTACCTGCCCTCTTTTATGTGTGACCGATCATTCTCTTTGCCCATCCGCTTTGGCTGCCACTTGTCCTCCTGGACAGCAGTTTTGTATGGATGGTACCTGTGCCACTTCCTGTGATGGAATCGAAAATGCATGCTTATGTGGAGGAGCTGCTGTAGATATTCCTAATTATGTGCCTTGCGCTGCTGGCCAATTGGTCAATATCAGCCATTATGATCCTCACAATACTGTAACTCAGTCTATGCAAAGTTGTGCCGCTGCAGCCAATTTGAATTCTTCAAACATTGGTGTATGGGCTGATGCTAGCACTCCTAATAATTCGGTATGGCTCGAGTGCCCCGTTGTCCCTGATCCCACTTTTACGTGGAAGGAGCCATTGTGGATATCAGTCTGGACTATTATGTGTTTTGAGGCTGCATACCTTGCATTTTGGCATGTTTTCAAATACTTTATGGAATTGGTGAGTGCATCTTTTTGTGTAAATCTTACGTCTGACCAACGATTTCCTAAACTCAAAATTGCATTGATGATATAGAAATACCAGCGTACTGTCAACCGTAGCGGTTTGACCATGCAAGTAGACGAAAAGACCGCCGTACAGTTTGACAAACAAGACAATAAGAACGATGAAACTCCTGAAGTTGTCGACGACGAAAAAGCTGGCCAATATGTCGCCACCGAGAAGGTGACCGATGCACCTTCCGATGTCTCCTCCGACTCGGCTACACTCGACGATTCCGAAAAGCTCAGATTTAGAGGTTTCCGAAACAACATTTTGGGCACCATTGGATATTTGTCTTGTATTATCATTACACTGCTTTTCCTTGTGTTTTTGGGCTGCATTGTTGGTGATTACTGTAAGTTACATCAAAGTTGTAATATCACTTTGCTGGTTTTGTGAATCTATATTAACATTATTATTTTGCTTTAAAAGATGGTACGGTTGATGGTACAGTTTTCGGTGTCTTTTTGGCTTCGGATCTTTCATCTCAAATCTTTGCTGCTGTATGGCATATCGGTGGAGCTTGGTTTGTCGTGATGAACCTGTGCCGTCATCGCATGAGAAACTACTTCCGTCTTGAATCTTATCCACATGAGTCACCTTATGTACAAGTGGAAAAGAAGCAAGACCAGATTGTATTTTTGGACGATAGCGGTAAATGGATGAAGCGACTTCAAGCCGGCGAGCAATGGGCTAAACGCATCTTGGGCTTTGAAATCATGGTGTTTACTTCCCCAACTCGTTTCACTGCGAATGGTCGCCGATATTTCGAATTCCAATGCGTTCGTTACGTTTATAACCCTCAGATCAACAAGTTTGCTCCTTACGAATTCGATCTTGGTATTACCCACGACAAACTGCATTCTTGGTCGGCTGGCAACAAAACAGATGAGGCAACCTATAGATACGACTTGATTGGACCCAATATTATTTCTGTCCATGTTCCCTCCATCCCTCGAGCTGTTCTACAGGAATTTACAAACTGGTTGTACATTTATCAAATGATGTGCATGTGGGTTTGGTACTACTTCCAATATTATAAACTTGGTCTGGTCCAAACTTGTATCATTCTCGTCTCAGCTATCATCAAGGTCACCCTTCGTCTTCGAGCAGAACATCGCATCAAGAGTTTAGCTGAGTATGAAACTAGTGTCACGGTTTTGCGCGATGGTCATTGGCAAGAAAATATCTCCAGTGCGCTATTGGTTCCTGGAGACGTTTTTGAAGTCCAAGAAAAGGCCGTTGTACCTTGCGATGCTGTCATTTTGAGCGGCGATGTGGTTGTCAATGAGTCTTCTTTGACAGGTGAAGCTTTGCCTGTCAGAAAATTCGCCATTCCTCATGATGACGGCGTGTATGACGCTGCTGGATCTGGAAAGGTCAACACTTTGTATTCTGGTACCACTGTTGCTCAAACTAATGCTGCTAATGATCATGAAGGTCAGAAGGGAAAAGTCACCGCATTGGTTGTACGTTCTGGTTTGTCTAGCGAGAAGGGTCAGCTTATTCACAAGATTTTGTTCCCTGTCCCAGTCAGTTTCATCTTCAACGAACAGCTCAAGGCTGCCATTGTAATCCTACTTGTTTGGGGTTTGGTTGCATTCTGTCTCAGTTTGTACTTGATGGGACGTGGTAACATCACCAGTTGGTTCTATGGTGTCTTCGTTATCAGTCAAATTTTCTCTCCTTTGCTTAACGCTGCATTCACTATCAATCAATCGGTCTGTGCAGCACGTCTCAAGCGAAAGCAAATCCTCTGTCTCGATCTTCCCCGCATCAACCTTGCTGGAAAAGTTCGTATTTTCTGTTTTGACAAGACTGGTACTCTCACTCGTGAAGGTTTGGAATTCTACGGCGGTGTTTCGGTAGCTGACGCTACAAGCGAGAAGCCGCAATTTGGTGAACGAATGGCTTCTGGTCATGAAATGAATGGTGATTTCGCAAGAGGAATTGCTACCTGTCACGCAGTCACCAAGATTGGTGACGAATTGATAGGTAACCCTGTTGATATTGAATCATTCAAGGCTATGGGCTGGATTTTGGAAAAGTCTGAGCAAGACCACTACCTTGATACCTTGGTTCCACCTGCTTCTACTCCTATTGAAGGATCAAAGGGATCCAAGGTTCACATCTTGAAACGATTTGAATTTGTTCACGCACGGGCTTGCCAATCCGTCGTTGTGTTAGATTCCGCCACCAACCATGCTCATGTTTACGTTAAAGGTTCTTTCGAACGTATTAAGCAATTGTCTGCTCCCAATTCTGTTCCTGCCGATTATGATGCTGTTGCTGCTAAGTATGCACAAGAAGGATGCTATGTACTCGCAATTGCTCATCGTGATCTTGGTGTGCTCGGACAAGATGTCCAATTGGAATCTTTGAATCGTTGGACTCGTGATGAACTGGAATATGATACCAAATGCAACTTCAACGGTTTTGTCTTGTTCCGCAATATGCTCAAGGAAGATACTGCTGCAGCTATTGCTGAGCTGAAAGAAGGTGATACTCGTACTGTTATGATTACTGGTGACACTGCCTTGACTGGTGTTTTCATTGCTCGTCAATGTGGTATGATCGGTCCTGGACAAAAGGTTTTGCTCGGTGATGCACCTACTGGACCTCGTTCACCATTGGAATGGCGTGATGTCGATACTGGCGCAGAAGTTGATGTTGACAGTGCTATCGAGAACTGCAAGTTTGAACCAATGGAATTGGCTGTCACTGGAAGAGCTTTCGATGCCTTGGTGCAACAAGAACTCATCAGAAAATACCTCTTGCATACCAGAGTTTTTGCTCGCATGACCCCCAATGATAAGATTCAATGCGTCCAATACCATATGGAGAAGGGAGTTACTGGTATGTGCGGTGACGGTGGTAATGATTGTGGTGCTCTGAGAGCTGCCCACGTTGGTCTTGCCCTATCAGAATCCGAAGCCTCCATTGTTTCTCCTTTCAGTACCAACAACCGAAGCGTCATGCAGTGTGTTGAACTTTTGCGACAAGGAAGAGCCGCCCTAGCTACCTCTTTCTCCAATTATAAGTTCTTGATTCTATATGGTGAATGTATGGGCTTCTGGGAATTGTTCATGTTCTATTTCGGTGTCATTGCTGCTCAATCTGTTTGGATTACTATCGATGGTTTCATTACTACTACTACAACATTTGCGATCACTATGGCACAGCCTGCCAAGAAACTTGCACCTCGACGTCCTACCGCTCGTCTTTTGGGTCCTTACGTTCTCTTTTCGCTGCTCGGTACGATTTTTATCAACTTTTGGTTCTTGGCAGCAAGTGTTATCTGGCTATTCCAACAAGATTGGTTCTTGTGTAATGAGTTTGATAGTACCCTTGTCAACACCGCTCAATGGTGGTTACTTGGTGATTCTTATGAATGCGAAATTATTTCTCTGGTCATTTTGTTCCAGTTCTGGAATAACGGCGCTCTTGTAAACTTTGGTTCTGACTTCCGTAGAGCCTGGTGGAGAAACTACCTTTTGGTCTTCATCTGGTGCTGTTTCTTTATCAGCACCAGTTACATCACTCTGGCTGATCCTAACCCGTACGGCTGTATTGTAAGTGTGACATTGATAAATTCTATGGTATATCTCTACCTCATCATACTAATTTTTTGTTCAACATCAGTTCCGTATGAACTGTGGTACCTCCTGGGTCTTGCATGACCAGCTAGGTTATCCTATGCCTACCTGGGACATCGAGCCTTATAACTCTGCTATCATGCACAATGTCATGCCCAAGTGGTTTAGATGGCAATTCTGGGCTTTCATGGTTGCCAACTGCCTTACTAATATCATTTGGGAGCGCGTCATTGTGCAATGGATCGGTAGAAAGTGGGCCATCAAGAAGTTTGGTGCTCGTCACAACAGAAAAAGAATCAATTTCAAGTTGTAAAACTATCAATCGAATACGTCCTTTCTCATCTTTTTATCGTCGAAGATATCTATCGTCTTCGCTCTTATTTTTCATTTCTTATCCTCATTTTTTATTTTCTACTCTTTCTTAAAACACACACATCTTTTGATACCAATTCTCTCAAACACTTAGATCACAAATACATGTCTTACTATTTCTTGTTATACTTTTATTTGGAATCCAATTCCCATTTAGGGAAACGCTAATAACTGTTCAATTGAATGTTCCAATTTCGATCTGGCCACAATATTATTGGCTGAATGAGGGAGCAGAAGCCACAATGGCAGGAAATTTTGTAGTGCAGCTCAATATGAAATATTTTCGATATTGGCCCATGGTTATTTGTTACGAACTTTACACTTAATTTCCTTTCCAAACATGTAAAGATGTATTTAAATCAAGGCTCTGCAGTGCATTATACTGTCATCCCATTCCATAGATCTCTCTCTCTCTCTCTCTCTCTCTCTCTCTCTACCTACACATATGAAAGCCCCACTCTGCCTATCTTTTGTCTTCTTGGGCTTGATCGGCAGCTCGTACGGTTGTGCCAACCAAGCTGTTTATGACCTTTGCTTGAAAACAGGTCAAGCCGCCATGAACATGTGTGGCTCACCTGGAACAAACGCTCGTTGCGCTTGTGCTGCACAGAAACAAATTCTCGCTTGTTATTCTGAATGCCCAGATGACTACAATGTTTTCCGTAAGTGAACAGTATCCTATTTACAATAACTTAATGATCTTACAGCAGCACTAACACTTTTGTTGGTTAATTTCTTTCTTAAACCACAGAGTTAGGCCAAATCCAAGGTGGCCAAGTTCAGATATACTGTAGCATGCCTGGTGCAGAGGAGCCCATCAAGAAGGAAGTGACTACGACAGCTGCGGCAGCAATGGCAACCATGGCAAGTCCTATCCATGCCAGTGCCACAGAACCACAAGCCACAGGATCAGGAAAGAGCACAGCAAATAACGACCATGTAGCCATCCAGTCCGGAACTGCTACCAACAACACTACCAACTTATTGAAGCCCCTGAAGAATGGTGCCACCGCTCAGGCATTGATTCAAAAAGGCTCACTTTTCGGTCTTCTCGGTGTCGCCATTCTGATGGCTTGGTAATAAAACAAACTTGTTTACGCCCCATCAACTATTTTTATTTCCTACCTCTCCTCCACTAATCCAGATAAACTCTTTTTAATCAATAAAAAAATTCTTACTGAATACTTTAAAACCTATAGAATGGCCTACTGTGTTGTCTTTGTGGAGTGATGAATACGCTGGTCAGTCGCGTCAAGATGCAAACTCAGTTATAACACGTGGTAAATTCGATTGAAAAGCGCCTCATTTACACTCGCTGAAATCTGCGAGCAAACAACGCCCCGCAGATGGCGTAAAACGCCAGAAATTTATTTTAGACCACTGAGTTCCACTCCGGCTCATATCCGTTTAGACGATCCAATATATGTGTTGATACTCGAAAAGAAACAAGCATCATACACGAATATAGTTTCAACGCCATAATGGTGGACTCGTTATGAAGTATGAACTTGCGTCACCCGAAAGCTTGCTTGTGTAAATGTGCCATGTGATATTGGCCACCCATTATCGTAAAGTTTATCTGGCTGTCCTGATGGAAGGACCCCTAAACGCGCAAAAGCTGAAAATGGAAATGAGATTGAAAATGTGCATAAGATCGATTGCCACCATATTGAATGTCACTACGTTATGATAAAGAAGCCAACGTCTTCCATGTAATCACTTGCCATGAAATACAAGCAGAGATCAGGATTGGTCACTGTTTGTTGGTGTCCCGCCAATTTTTTTTCGAATTTTGTCTGTTTACGTGGATCACGCATACCTGTTGAAGTAACCATTTAAGGAACTCAACGAGGTTGAGCACTGAAACCACCAACTGCTCGGTTCGGTTGTCGGCGAAGATCAAAAAGAGTAAATGTTACCAGCCTCTAAAACAACGACTTCGGCTGCCACATTCAGAAACTTTCCTTACTTTTCTGTTAGGCTTTTGCTGCTGCTGGTCGATCCCATTTTGCTGAGAGGAAATATTCTATAGCTTGTTTCTCTCACCAGTGGTAAAAGTTTAGACATTTGCAAATCGATTCCTTTAGAAAATAGACAGATATCCGCCATGCCATGTTTAGTGATTCATCTCGATTCGCGAAGTACTAGAGCGAGGTATTCATTTAATGAACTCCACATACAAAGGCCATCCGGTCCGGCGCCGGGTGGCGCCGCCACACTGCTCTTTTTTGCTTTTTGACTCTTTTTCATTCATTGTGCATGCATATGTGCCGATCAACAAAATTCTTATTATTTTTTGGTAAGGCAGAATATCTTTATTGGTAAATATACATATCAGTTTGAGTTCTCGGCAACCGGGAAGCGAAATATTACATGGTTGCATTACGGAGATGAAAGGCTCGAGAAAAAAAAATACAAGTGGGAATCAGCATTGAAGGTATATGGTACAATGGTGTGATGAGGTCAAAAATCAAATGGGGGGAAGGAATAAGGAGTTAAAATATTGTGGTTTTTCGTGATTTCGGATGTTGGTCTCGTACGATACAAGTCGAACAAATGATCTATGATGACTGGGAATGAAAGCAACCTGGCTGTCATCTCAAATACCACCGTGCTACATTAGTTTATCGACCATTCAAAAACTTGAACTTCAAAGGCACTTTCTTGGCTGGCACAACTTGCGAACAAGGGGCATTTTCGATTTTTGAGTGGCGGATCAGAGCATCTTGTCTTGCAAAACACTTCTTGCAGTGCGGACATGAATAAGGCTTGAGTCCCATGTGAAGTTTGGTGTGCCTATTACGATCGTGATGTCTGGCGAACGCCTTGTTACAACCTTCATGAGAGCAAGCATAAGGGCGTTCGTTGGTATGTGTTCGTTTGTGTGATTTAAGATTGTACGGACGTGTGAAGGTGGCAGTGCAATGGGGATAATCGCATTTATATGTACTTGGCTGCGATTTAGTTGATTTGATGTATGTTTGCCGGTTAGGTGTCTCAGGTATAAGTTGTCTGTCTTTTGGAGGCGGAGGACTAGATTTGAATAAAGTATTATCACCTTGATAAATCAAAAATTCACGATTGGACGATTCCTGCAGCATATCTTTTTCTGTTAATGCTGGACTTGCCATGGCAGGTATGAGTCCAGGTGTAGCTGGATCCTCATCGCCGTAGATTTCGGCCCCAGTCATGTCCTTAAAGGAATCTGGAGTGGCTAACATATTTCCATATGCTGTGCCATCAGTTGTGTTATGGCCATAATCTGTAAGGCCTTGAAACTCTTCCATTTTGAGTATTACATAATGGGTCAAGTCAGGTTTGCTATAATAGTCATATTCTCCCTTCGTCATATTCGATGAAGCATGTAAATAAGTTTCACAGGTAGGCGAAGCCACTGGACTAGGGTAGTCTGTCAAAGCAAACGAAGCAGTAGTGTCTTTAGCCCACTGCGACTCCATGTAATGTGTTTGATTGATGCTTTCTGGTAAATTCCACATCGTCCTCTGGCTCAGGGGTCTTGAATGGGTGTTGCATTGGCAAGTACACTGAAGCTGATGATGACCAGTAGACTCCGGCCAAAGAGGATCTTCGGCAGTAATAAGTTCGGTCGAAAACCCAGGCTCGAGATGCTGTGCAGTACCAGCCTCAAGGTCTCGAATGTTAACAAAGGACTTAAACATATATTTTTAGCGTTAAGTTGTAAGTGTTTTTGACAAAGTGTATTTGGGAAAGGAAGTAGGTTTGCAAAGACAAGAAATGCGACCGAGCTAAAGTAGATTTGCGTCTCACTTTTATATACCATACGGAGAAAGATATTTTGTGGCTAACACAATAAAGAACTTTGCAGATTGTCGCCACACCGGATGGTACATGGCTGGAGCGAGTTTTTTTTCCTTATTTTGATGGGCTTAGGGATATTAGAAAAGATTATTTTTAAGTTTCGTGGTCTATCATCGAATCCTCTGACTCCTACCCCAAAAGCAGTTCTAAAGCCCGAAGCATATTAAATTTCTTGTTTAAGTAGCGAATAGGTGCAGATACTAAGCAGACTGAACAGAATATATAGTTATGAAGCAAAGTGGTTATGTACTGGTTATTTTTAATGTAAGTACCTTACGTTCGATAGCTTATTTCAACTCAAATTATGGTCCAGTCGACGCCTTTACGTTTCAGTTTGTCTTTGCGAAGGCTATAAGTAGACACCGTTAACAGTCATTCATGGACCGTCATCCGTTGGCCCGTCATCCGATGTTTCGCAAAGTCAACCGGCCAGCAGGCCGAACCGATTTTTAAGTTGTACATAAAAAATTTTCGTCTATATCTGGGATAATATCGTTGGATTTGTACGGAAAGTGAACTCGCGATGCTTAAAACTAGCTATAATGCACATTCATATGATCAGAAAGTACGCGTCAGTCTTTCAAGAGAGCAAATGAGAGAGGCCTCAAACAAAGAAGGGTATTGACAGAAATGGAACCGTTTTACCAGTACCAAATACGTTTGGATCGAAATGAGAGCTTCCGGCAATTACACAAACAAGCCTATCAGCTAACTATGGCTGGCAATTGCGGCTGGTACAACAGAATTTTTTTTAATCTGAACTACCACGACGGCAGTCTGTCTTGCTCCTTGGGCTTGATCCATAATTCACGTGCCATGTGAGCCACAACAACATTATTTTCATTGGGCGAGGAAATATTTACCCCAGTGCTAGATTAGGCAACCGAAAAGGGCACCTAAATAAGGGAATGAAAACCCCACTGCAAAAATGAGCGACGCGATATAATAATATCACGAAAGAGGGCCCATGATATCACACAATCTTGTCAGCCTTTTGTCCAGCCGAAGCTCAATACCAATTTAAGACCTTGCCAGGTTTGTATCACCTTCCACGTCCTTGCCTTACGTGTTTAATTTACTCAGCCCACTTGGATCAATGCAACACTGACAGAAAGAATGTGTTACGTGCCCGTCAAATTTTCAAACTCGCATTTTGGAATAACTATAGAGAAATGTTATAATTTTTTTCTGCTAAGGTTGAGATCGTGTATGCACTGGCCATATGGAAAGCCGGCCATGTCGTTTAACAAACGTTTTATTTAGGTTTAAATCTGATTGAAAACTGAAGTTGAAATATAGATAGTCGAATTACTCACCTTGTGGCACGTTCATGCATTATGCGCCATATACTGGGAACGCGGAAATAATTACGAGACTTATAGAGGAAGACGCGCCAGATGAAAATAATGGAGGAAATTGCTCTCCCCCACTGATCACAATGAACCACATTGAAGGTGAACTTTTATGAAATACAAAAAGATGAGGTACAAACCAATGTAAATCACGCAGTTAGTCGCGTAACGTTCTAAAAAGGTGCGGTAACAACTGGCCGGAAGTCATGACTTGAAGCTAAGCAATGGTGCATATATGCACTTAACCTCAATTATCCAAAATAAACATTAGAGGTAGGTGACGATCCACCGAACACAGCTAGGCTTTGCATCACAAAGAGGTGTGAAGATAAAAGCCGGGGGAGCAAAGCACTAGCTCTGGGAAACACGGCCCATCATTATTAATCACCAATTTTGGACACGTCTCGATGGTCACTAACTTTCATCGGGCAAATAAAAAAATACGATTTACAAGAGTAAGTTGTGCTGTGGATATCTTCAATCGTTACAACGTCTGAACCGCACATGACCAATGACAGTCAAAATTGCAACTCTGGTAATCCATGTCATTTCCTATTCCATATATTGCAATATACGGCTTTTTTATTGTATTGTATTGTATTGTATTTTTATTTTATTTAAATGATTATGTATCTATTCATATATAGAGAGTTATAAACCTATGCCTTTAAATGTTTAGTTTCTTCTTCGAGTCCTGCTCTGTTTTTGGCTTGTTGAACAAAAGAAAATCAGTACAAAGCTGATTGCTATTTCTGGAAAGTCTGACAGTCACGCCGTTATCTGATTCCCGGCCCAAAAACGACCTTGGCTGTTAGACTTGGTTCGAATTCAACAGCTAGTCCTTGATAAACGACAGTAATGTCTGAACCATTATTGAAACCATCTGAACAGGATGAGGAAGATGTATTATATTATGATTTCCGAGCATCCAAGGAAAATTCAGAGGTATGATTCGTACTACTTCATTAGCTATGGATGACTAACTCCTGCCACCTGGCAACTCCTGATACGTTCTTATAGTCAGACGATAAAAGTTCTGACATTTACTCCATTTCTAAATATTGATTTGTTCTCCTTCATAATTAGATGTCGTTATTGAGCAAGCGATTTGCAACCATTGCAACCGCAGCTTGCTTTCTCGTTCTCTCCGCCGTCGGTGTTGCTTCAGCCTTCACTCGGTCCACGTTTGGAAAACAGATTAGCTTACAAGGTATAAGGACCGCAGTTACTTTATTTATCGTCTTCACAATGATTTACTTATGTTTTGGATTTCACTTGTAATATAATAGCTGACAAGTTGAATCTGGAAGCCATGAATGATGCTATTGATGGGCCTAGAAGGAATGTTATTTTAATGATTTCAGATGGCTTTGGGCCAGCATCAGAGACCTATTCTCGCTCTTATTACCAACATATCAATAATCTGACATACGATCACATGATGCCGCTGGACACAATTCATGTTGGTCAGTCGAGAACTCGATCTGCTTCCAGCTTGGTGACCGACAGTGCAGCAGGAGCGACTGCCTTTAGCTGCGCCATGAAAACTTACAATGGTGCAATTGCAGGTAGGTTAGGGTGCAAGCCTTGGTATTAAATACCATGAATTATTCCATATTAAGCAATTTTGTAATAGTGGATGTCGATCAAACCGCTTGCGGTACCGTACTCGAATCGGCCAAACTTCATAAGAAAATGCTCACTGGGTTGGTTGCAACATCTCGAATAACACATGCTACACCTGCATCATTCAGTTCGCATGTAGTTGACCGTGATATGGAGGACCAAATAGCTACTCAACAGATTGGCGATTATCCATTAGGAAGAACGATTGATTTGATGTTTGGTGGAGGCTATTGTCATTTTTTGCCAAATACAACTTCCGGCAGCTGTCGAGAGGATGAAAGAAATGTTTGGGCTGAGGCAACTCAAAAATATGGTTGGAAGACAGCGCTTCAGACAAGAAGCGAATTCGATGAATTGGATAGCAAGGCACAATTACCACTCTTTGGTCTCTTTACCCCTGATGTAAGTAATTAATGCAAATTGGTATAACTTACATCTGCAAGCTAGAAGTTATTAACCTACACCTGTGCTTCACAGCATATGTCATACGAGATCGATCGGATTGAAGACAAGGAACCAAGCTTACGTGAGATGTCAGAGAAAGCTTTAAACATCTTGCGTGAAGCTACCGGCGGCTCGGACCAAGGTTTCTTCTTGATGATTGAAGGAAGTAGAATTGACATGGCTGCTCATTCGTAAGCATTAACTTTATTTTTAGTGATGTAAAATTGTCTGGTCTTAGCTCAGCTAATTCTCCCCATTGCTTTGCTCAGAAATGATGCAAGTGCTCATGTGCACGACATATTTGCTTATCATGAGACTGTTGATATGGTGAAAAGATTTGTAGAGGAGAATCCAGGTACTATTTTGATCTCTACAAGTGATCACGAAACTGGCGGCTTTTCGATTGCTCGGCAAGTGAGCACAGCCTATCCAGAATATCTTTGGTTTCCAGACGTTATTACTCGAGTGAAGAATTCCACAATCGTTCTGGCTCAAGCCATTACAACATTGAAAGGTATCGCATACGAGGAAAAGAAGAGCATGGTGCTGAATACTATTCTCAAGGATGGATTGGGCATTGAAGATGCTACTGACGACGAACTGGCTTTTCTGCTATCAAGCACATCCAGTGCGGCGGCACTGGATCATTATTTGGCCGACATGGTGTCCATCCGGGCTCAGCTTGGAGTATGTTGAATGAAATGCATTGGTATCAATTAATTACAAATCTAATAATGTTTTGATTTTTGCAGTGGGCAACTCATGGACATAGCGGAGTAGACGTTAATCTATACGCCTATGGAGCAGGAGCTGATCTTTTGAGAGGCAGTCACGAAAACACCAATATTGGCAGTTTCATTCAACACTTCTTGGAACTTGACTTACAAGACATCACCAGCAAGCTAGCAGCAGACAACTCAACGTTCCACAAACAATATCAGGATGGAGCGAAAAAAGCTATCGTCCATGATCATTTGGACCATTACCACCATGACGAGTCAAAGCTGAATCATCCATCGCATTAGACCTCTCAAGATTAGATATTTTCACTCCGTTTTAACCCTTCGAGTACTCATCATTTCATCACCATGTGCATCCGACTCACTTCAAACTAATTGTAAATCCTTTCTCATATAAGAAATAAATACCATAATTTCGAACATCAGCACATATCCCACCAGAAATTGGTTATAAGAGAAACTGTAAATGAAAGTTTTATACACAACCATAGCTCTAGTTTTTTCTATCGGCGTTTGTTCAAAAAGTCCTCAATATCCTGAGGAACGTCAAAAATGCGGCACTTGGAGCGGAAAACTTGAAGTGAGCGCTGTCGGACAATGTCCTCTACCATCAACTCGTTGGAGACCATTCGGCGCTGCCATATGCGTTGTATTAGTAACATATTATCATACAAAGTTCTCCACTACTGCTCCTCTTACCTTAGACTCTTCAGTATACATAGCATCTTTCAAATTATTGTCATACGGGTCATCTTCCAGCTTCTTGTTCTTACGGTCGAGCTCCTCGTCCATAACCTGTGAAGGGTTAAGCCGTCAAAACATACATATGACACGAAAAGAAACATTGACTATTTGCTACCCACCTTCAAGCAGTAATTGACAGTATCCTCGCGCTTCTGATAAGCTTCGGCAAGCTGCTTGAAAAACTCGGCGCAACCAGCCTCGGAGTGAGTATCGGTTGTGTTCATGCGCAACATGATATTGTCGTCTACTTTACGATACTCCTTCATCATTTCTACACAGTGGTTGAACAAATAAGACTACGATTTTTGGGATAGAAATAGTAGCACATACTGCATTACCTTTGAAGAAAGAGAGATTGTAGCATGTGCTTGGACTGAGATTCGCTTTGGACATGGTTATAGGGATTTACGCACAAGGTACACAAAGGAACCTCACGCCAGTTGCTTGTTTATCATCTCCGAAATTGTGCAGTCACTATACCAAGGAAGTTCAGCGGACTGGTAAGCTCGCGATCACTTTTGTGCCTGTCCCAGTCATGGCAGAGGTGTCCATTTTACAGCTGGCACTACTTGTAGGGACAATGACAATACTGATGGTGGCTGGTGTCTGTTGGTGCTTTTGCTGTGGTACTTGTGGTATGTATATTTCTTGAGTATGTTTTGAGAAAGTCTAGGTTGTTTATTCATTCAAACACTCAGTTGGTCGCGATTTACTGCGTATGGTTGGTGCCGACAGATTCATACCTACTTCTCATCGATATCATCGACATCGAGATTACCATATGCCAACTATGGAGTATGATATTCATGAACAGCAATGGGAAATGAATCCTTACAATTACAATAATAGTCAACTGGATGTTTAACGCTGCGAGTTTTTATTTGGTGCACAAGAACAAACATCTAGATGGTTGGCAGGTCAACACTCTTGCCAGTCTTCGCAGACTCAAGTGCACTGACAAAAAAGGCGAAGTGTTGATAGGCAACAGTAGGAGGGACCACGATTTTTTCGCCATGTCTAATGGCTTTGTAAAAGTGATCAAATTCGCCTTCTACATCCTCAAATTCACTAAAGATTGGTGAAGATTGGATTTTAGCATTGAATTCTTCTGCTGGATGAACGACACCCTCTGCATCAACATATTCGACTTTCTTCTCGTCGTGGATGCGCAGTGTTCCTGACTTTCCTACAATTTCAAAGCTGACGCGACCAGCTTTAGCAGCACACTGATATTCCTGGTTAGAGTACTAGAAACATGATAAGATATGTAATAAAAAGGGGTTAAGAAACTTACGAAAGTGAAATTGATGGTTCCAATAGCTCCACTCCTCATTCTGACAGCTGATACAAGAGTGTCTTCGGCACCATGAATGTCGTGTGTTTGAGAAGCAAAAGAAGTGACAGATTGGATATCTCCCAAAACACCGACAATATGAGCCAAGTTATGAACACCTCCGTCACTGAGATAACCACTGAAATTTACACATTGGAAATTGGTTAAATGCTATCTTTCGATAAGCCTATTTCTCAAACACTTACCCAGGGTGTTCGGGCTTTTGTCTCCATGCGGTTTGATAGTAAGGTGAATTGGGAGAGTATGGACGAACACAACTGTAGGTGAAGTTGACGACATCACCAATACCTCCTTCCTTCACCCATTGAGCAACGTAATTCATAACGTTCATAAAGGCAAAGTTTTCTGCGACCATAACTAAAGACTTTGCTCCTTGAGATACTTTGCAAATTTCTTGAGCATCCTGGATATTGTGAGCTAATTTCCCATGTCAAGAGGTATGCAGCAGGTCAATAATTGGATCATTCAACATCAGATCAAAATTAGCATCGGCGGCATTGACATACCAATTGGCTTCTCAAAAATAATATGCTTGCCAGCAGCAATCGCAGCCTTCACAAACTGAATTAAAAAAATAGAGGTGATTAGACAATGACGTTCTAACGAAACCCCGCTGCTGTCATATACAAACTACGAACCTCCAAATTGTATTGGACAGGCAAAAGGACGTCTACTGCCTCAACATCTGGGTTTTGGAGGACTTGCTTTGGATCAGTGTATACAGCATTCTCGGGAATACCAGCCTAACAAATATATGATTTAGTACAGGAACGTTGCTCGAACTTTATATCGTCTTTTTGTTTTTACCGACCTCTTTTGCGAACTTTTCTGCCTTTTCACGAGAACGGTTGCAGCAGGCAACGATTTGGTACTTGTCTCCTATAGCACGAAAGGCTTTCAAGTGGCGGTAGGCAAAAATGCCAGTACCGATGATAGCGATTTTGACGGGAGCAGCAGACATAGTAAAGGAAAAAGAAAGAAGAAGTAAAGTTCTGAAACTGGCACGCTCGAATGCGTTTTACACTTTTTTTGATCTCCGGTGTAACATCACCGGCTTACTCGCAAGGTTGGACATTTCTCCATAAGTGACACGTCATTTATTAGACTTTCAAGACATCCAACACCATGGAAGCTATCAAAAAAACTGATCTTATGACTGGTTAAAGACATGAGGAGATTTCTCAAATATTAGTCATCTGGCTGCACCTCTACCATCAGTAACTGCTAGTTTTACTGCTTGACGCCGCCATATCAGTCACTCAACTGCAGCATCGCATATCTAACAGCAACAATATACGCCAAGCAAATGCATATTACCATCGGGTAGTATGCAGACTTATAGATTAGTCAAATTATGTTAGCAGCCAATAAATGTTAACGCCGTAAAAGGTGTAAACAGCCCTTTAGCTTTCCAAAGGGTTGATCGGGAGTCAGATCTATCCTCATTGGCGGATATCTGAAATTTTCAGTGGCAAACAGATTTTTCAAGCCACGGAGTTTGTGAATCAGTGCAGTTTGACCATGGGCCGCCGTAATCAAAGCGATGAAGCTACCTTCACGGATAACAGCAAGTCAGCGCGAAAAGCGAAGCATTACGAACCAGCAACATATAGGCTAGCTCCCCATAGTAAAACTCGTGTTGCATACTTTCATGATGAAGGTGTTGGAAATTATCACTATGGAGTAAGCAAATACCAAGTGATTCAGTCTGAAATCATTAAGTAACTAACTGTCAGCACTTCGATTTAAAAGGAACGACATCCTATGAAGCCCCACAGACTTACACTTACAAATCATTTGGTGTTAAAATATGGATTACACAATAAAATGGAAGTATTTCAGCCAAGGAAAGCGACAGACCAAGAGATTACAGACTTTCACGCACACGACTATATTGACTTTTTAAAAAGGTAATGCAGCTTTTAACGTTTAAATATTGATATTATCTATATGAAAGTCTGTTTGACACATACATTTGATAGGGTTACGCCTGATAATGCAGAAAACTTTGCAAAATACTTTCAACGATTCAATATTGGTGATGATTGCCCTATCTTTGACGGCATGTATGACTTCTGTCAAACTTATGCTGGAGCAACCATCGAAGCTGCACGAAAACTAATTGCAGGAGGGGCAGATATATGTATCAATTGGTCTGGTGGCCTTCACCACGCAAAAAGGTGTGAAGCCAGTGGCTTTTGTTATGTAAACGACATTGTGCTTGGTGTCTTGGAATTGTTGAAACACTTTCCCAGAGTCCTATATATCGATATTGACATTCATCATGGAGATGGTGTACAAGAAGCATTTTACACAACTGATCGAGTAATGACAGTATCATTCCACAAATACAATGGCGACTTCTTTCCTGCTACCGGCCATTTCGACGAGATTGGGTCTAGTCTGGGCAAATATTACTCTGTAAATGTACCATTACGAGACGGTATTGAGGACTCTTCCTATATATGGTTGTTCCGACAAGTCATGGAAGCAGTGATAAACACTTTCAAACCTTCAGCAATTGTTCTACAATGTGGAGCTGATTCTCTTGGTTGTGATCGACTGGGTTGTTTCAACCTCAGTATTGAAGCGCACGGCAAGTGCGTACAATTCATCAAGAGCTTCGGTATACCTTTATTGGTATTGGGAGGTGGAGGATATACAATTCGCAATGTTGCTCGATGCTGGACGTATGAGACCTCCATTCTTGTCGACACTGAAGTCTCTAATGATCTTCCAGATAATGAATACCGAGAATTTTTCAAGCCTGATTATCAGCTCCATCCACATCTTTCCGGTCGATTAGAAAACCAAAATGACAGGCACTATTTGAATCGCTTAAGGCAGCGTGTTCTGGAACATCTGCGGTATTTGGATGGCGCTCCTAGTATCCAAATGCAAGAAATTCCTCCTGACATTCAAGGATTCTTGGAGGATGGTGAAGATGAGCAACGGGAAGCCAAAGAAGATACAGAGTCTCATAAGGATAGTAGAGCCGATGGCGGTCAAGTTGAGGTCATTGGGGAATGGTTTGAAGATGATTTAGATAATGATGGAGAAGCTAAAGATGGTGAGAGCCGAAACGTTTTATGGAGAGCAGAACCAGGCACACCGGCAGAATCTACAGACATAGAAGTTTAGCATTGTTTTTAATTCTGACATATCATTACGTGTAATATAGTCCATGCCTTTTTGTCCAGTCATTTTTACAAATTAAAATTATGTAATTTACGTTCAAAAATATAGTATGCCTTGTTTGTCAATGTAAGAATGAGGTTCATGATGAAGCGGATGAGACACAAGGGAGTCAATATATCATCTATGCTACGGAGGACACACTATCAATGAAATGATCAACAAGTTTGACAGGTTTAATAAAAGATCAGGATGCAGCGTCTAAGTATTTTACAATTAAAATGTATGCGTGTGTTGTGAAAGTGAAAGGGATTATAATACATCTACAAAGATGATGTTGAGTTACAAGTGATGTCGATTCTATTTTTTAGCCGTTTGCTTGATTTTGCCATCTTGAAGTAACTTCTGAACAAGATCTTGATCATCAGCCTTTGAAAAAGCTTTAGCTAATGTACCATAAGTGACTTGATCAGGTTCAATTTGGCGAATCATCATTTTTCGATACAGGCTATAAACTTGTGAAAATTTTGGATTGGGTTTGCGGGATGCATAAGCATTGAGAAGGATGTTGTAAGTGATCAAGGTAGGCTCCAAATCAGGATCGATTTTGGACTGATGTTCTTGCATGAAAGCTTCAGTTCTGTCCTCTGGTAGTTTTGGTCTCCAGTGCTGTAAAAGATCACGGTATACCCGAACAGCCAAATCAACGTTCTTATTATGCACTGCAGCATTCATCATAGTATGGAACGTAGATCGATTTATCGGCCTACTAGTGTCTTCATATGCCCTGGAATTGACCGCCCATTTGTACAAGCGGAAAGCTCCTGACAAATCGCGCCGTTCTCCAAACTTGCGTATCAGTGCATTGGTATAAGAAATATCAAGTCGAATGCTGCAGCTGTTCTCTACTGTCTGTACTGTTCTAAAGACGTGGTTACCAGAAAGGTATTCAGGATGACGGCCAGATAGATATACCATTCGATTCAGAACTCCTTCTAACCAACCGGTAGAAAACGGCTTGCCGTTATGAGACATAGCTTGACAAAGTGAACTTCGACATGCTTGCCAATCTTGCTTGGCTGCGTATGCAATGACTGCACATTCAAGTAATCCATGATCGCCGCGATATGCAAATTCTTGATTCAAGCACTTCATTTCGTCGTACATTGCGATGCATTCATCCCATTGCTTGTTGATTAGAAAATCATGCATCAAAACCAGTGATAACTGTTGAGAATGAATATCGTTTAAAGTCTGATCTTGTAGCGTTGTGATATGACTTGGTTGCTTCACCGAGGTTATGGTATCATCCTTAGCCGGGAAAGATGGTGAATGCCAACTTGAGCGGCTAACGTCAAAGTTATGATGGATACCCGCTGTATCCTTCTCATTTGTCAAGATTCCACGCTCTCGAAATATGGTAAGCAACTTCTCTGTGGTATCTATGTCACCGTATATCGAAAACAAATGCAGTAAGTCGTGCAGACAGTGTGAAGGTGGCTGCAATTTTGGGAACGAAGTTAAGGCAAGCTCTACCCATATAGCTATTCTTTCGACTGTGAAAAGCTCAGAAAGATGTGGTGGTATCCATTGAATGTTCTTCGCATTGATTTGGACTTTCATATCGTTTCGAGTAGTTTGATCTAAATTTCGCAGAGCCTGAACAATAGCATGTTGACATATAAATGCGAAATCTTCACTCTTGGTAACGTTCAATTGACGAAGTGCTTCCATCATTTCCCTTCGATTTTTCTTGGATGTCATATCCGTGATAGCCAGCCACTGCCCTTTCCAAATGGCATCAACGACTTTCCGTGCCACATGTTTATCTTCAATCAGCTCTTCTATGCCAGTTGCCTCCAATGCTTGGAACAGCGTTGCCGTATTCCGCCGGCGTGCAGTTGCACCAGCCATCAATTCAATCGCTTTTACCAAATCTTCCTTTGACAGTTCCGTTCGAATACCTTTGAGGACTTCCAGAGCTTCCTTGGATTTTCCTAGCCGGAGGTAAACTCCAAAGATGGTGTATTGTAGATCGACAAATGGTCCGTTCGCGTCTTTCATGATCTCCTGCGCTTGCTCCACTAACTGCAAGCACCTTTTTATGTTGCCAGATCTGCTATAAGCAGTAAGTCCACTTTGGAGTAGGGGTATTGATGGTGATTCTAACGACAGACAGCTTTCCTCGAAAAGTTCTCGCATTCTGCTCCACATTTTCGACTTATGTGATTGAGTTGCACAGCATTTCAAGATATTCATGAAATCCTCATACTGTGTAGCGGAAAGTTGGCTAGTTGTGTTCGGCTGGGTATACAAGACTTTGTACTTTCGCCACAGCTCTGTGACGAGCTGTGGATCTACATTCTCGTTGTTTTTCGTCTTGTTTCGTATTGATTTAATAGATTTTAAAAACGATAGTCGTTTGCGATCGCTTAGCTCCTTCTTGGTGTCGAACTTGGATAACATTTGTTGAGGTTGTTTCGTTCCGGCATATTGATCACAAAGGGGTTCAATTGTTCGTAGAGCTTCGCTAACATATGATCGCCTCAGTAGATAATTCTTCATCAGTGGACTAACAATTGTGCACGAGCAAAAGTTGCAGGTCTCCCTACGACGACTGGGCTCCTTCCTCGCCATTCGTCGCAATCCGTTACCAAAGCTGGGATTTGCCGACCGATTGTGATAGAAATTGTTGAAAGAAACTTGCTGAGCAGTTAAGGTATTGAGCTCTTTCATTCGTACGGAACGCCGTAATATGTCATTCAACGAATTCCGCATGGCTTTGCATGCCTTTCTTAACGGTCAACGGTCAGCTTTCGAGTTACAGTTAAGAAACTTTGAATACTGCACAGAAAAAATGTCACGGAAAAAAATTATGATACGTCATAAACTATTTATGACATATTTCAATTGCCTTACCTCACGTGATGCGGCGCAACTGCTAAATGATTGAGGCGCAGTTAGGGGGACTCAAAAGCATAAAAGGGACGGGGGTTGCGTGCATATTTGACTTCATATTCTTACCAATTTGCCTTGGCATTATACATGACTTCAACAGTACCAAGATTTCTCGAAGAGTTTGCTTTAAATGATAGCATTGAATCGCGTCAAAAGCTATTGAATACGCTCGTGCCTGGATCAAAGGATTCAGTGTATTACGAGTCGCTTGTATTACTGCAAACATTGGATCTTATATTACAGAAAAAAAATGTCGACTTAAATAGCATACCCGTCAGCCTTAATCAAGAGGAAAGGCAGGTATTCGAGGATGCCAAGAAGAAGATAACCGAAGGCTCAGTCAAAAACTATCCCGAGATTGAGCAGCAACTGAAAATGCGATTTCATTTACTTGCCTATCCTGTGGATCCAGTGTCGACCTGCAATTATCTAATGCAAAATGTTGGACTGAAAAATCATGATCTCGCCACAGACGACAACATGTTGTTAGATACTGACCCGGCAAACGAATCTGGTGACAGTGGCAAGCAATACCTGTCTAGTCTTGATGCGAATCATTTTAGCGACGACAAAATTGGCAAATTGATCCAAAATGTGTATTTTCAACGGCTGATGGATGGGAACGATTGCTTCGAGGCAATTGCTCTGCCTTTCCTTTACCAATTGCCAACCAAATCTGACTTTGAAGAGCAAACTATCATACGTTACGTACTGGACAATGCCAAGAACACTCCAATTCGCCTTCCTGATTTTGTCAAACGTCTTTCCAAGGTGATTATATCATTGGAGGAAAACCAAAAACAGCAAGTACAAACTATAAATCGGCTTGACATCAGCTCGTTGACACTTGCTCAATTGGACGAATTGTCGGAGTATGTTCCGGGGATTATGGACGATGCAAACTATATTGAGCTTTATCTATCCAAGTTACAGCCTACTTCAGATTATTTCGCTGAAGCTGCCATCGATCATACAATATCAGATGAAGTTTTATTATGCTATGTAGATATGACCCTCAAATTTTTGCAAAAAGTTCCCACTGGTGGCGAAGAATGGAAGCGTGCAGCTATGCATAAGAAGCTAACCTTGAATATGTTTCGCGGTGTCTATGATGAAAAATTGTTTTTAGAGTAAGTCTATTGATGCTAAATATATCCGAAATTGACATGTTGCATTACTCACTAGTGTTAATGATAGCTACTTGCGTATGCCACGTCGGAAGAGGTCAAGCTTCATGTTCGATGAACGTTTTGGTTATGAGCATAGAAATGCTTCTGTCGATTATTGGCTCTCATTTTCGGGCCAGGTTAAGGTAGGATCCTCCAATAACTAGAAGCATCTCACATGAGCCATTTACCTAACTTGAGCATAGCCATTCATACTGGACGTATCTGAGGTTGACGAGCAAAATCTGATACCTGAGTATTTGAGTGTCCTGTTTATTCGCGGTCTTTCAAAGGATACCTTTCAGGGAATTCTTGATTTCCAGTCATACCTCAACCCAATTTATGCAGAGGCTATGTTTACCACTGGAAAAATACAAGCTCAAGACTGGTAAATGACTTGATTTTTAAAGTGTATCGATACTATTAATGTTTTTCTAAGACTACCCTGTTTTAGCATCGCCGTCTTAGGACAGACAAGGTTTGCAGCTCTCGCAGAACAGCAAGACTTTGAATTCACTCCGACAAGCAAAAGATCCAAAATCTGGCGTCCTGAAGAGACGATAGAAATCTCCCTTAGACTAAAAAATGTGAAGGATCTTGGAATAAGAGTGTTCCGAATTAATATGTACAGTTACTACCGGAAATACCCAAAGCGGCAAAGGGTTGATCATAATATTGACCTTGATGGTCTAACACCAATTTGGGAAACGTACAAAACCTACGATGAGCGAGCTGCTAGCGAGCGATTTGAAGAAACAATCCAATTTTTCGGAAGAAATGGTGTTGCCAACAGGGAGTTTGATGGCCGGGGCCTGTGGGTTATCGATTTCATCAGTGGTAGAAAGAGCAGTAGAGCTTTGGTACAAAAGGCAAGTACATATCCATTTCACTTATGTATGGAAAACTTAACTCATCATCCCGTCCAATAGGGATTTGTCAATTGTATCCTTCGTCCAACTGTATCCGGTCAGTTGTTAACTCTGACTGATGAGGAGAACAGGAAATTGGAAGGTCCTTATAGTGTTTTTGTGGCCGGAACGGAATTAGAGGTAAGGGGCTACAAAATTACGCAAAGTTCGCATGTCAAATATCTAACACATTGTAACACATTTGTAGTCTGATGCAAAAGGAAATGTCATAATACCCTTCTCTGACGAGTCTGAAGACAGACAAATGCTATTTAAACTCCAGAACTATGCGCAAGTAGAAAAGACTTCGAGTTTAGTTGAGGATTATGTATTTGATGCCTCCTTTTATGTAAACCACGAGAGTTTGCAAAAAGAACGTATTGCGACGATCACCGTGGTTCCGTTGTTGAAAATTGGTGACCAGAGGGCGCCTCTCAGTCTACTGGAAGACATGAAGTTGACTATGCAGTCTACTGATACTTCTGGAATCTCAAGCTCCTATACCCTGGCAGATATCAAATTCGAAGAAAACCAACCTTGCAAGAATGAGTTTCGTGTTCAACCAGACTGTATGTACTTGGAGTTAATATTCTTTCACAACGGTCAAAAAACGACTGCAAAACTAAATTGCTAAACATTTCTAGTGCGTAGTCTGACGTTCACAGTAGAAGGGAAGGTGACGCGTTGCGTTGGTAAAGAAAAACATCAGACAATTAGTGCTACACATAGCCTTACACTTGATAGGGATGATCATGACTGCACGGATGCCTACATTCAAACCAATGAAAATGGTTATTCTTTGTACCTGACTGGAAAAAATGGCATGTATATACTAGCTTTGATAATTGCGTGACACTTGCCATCGTCTGACAATATTTTACAACTAGGCGAAGCAAAGCGTAACACCACAATCTCTTTAGAACTAAAACACAAGTTCTTAACCAGCAACATACCTATGATGCTGAAAACAGACGATAATGGAGAGATAAGGCTTGGTCAATTATCCAATATCACTCATATAGATCTTCCAACGGTCAATCAACGAATGAAAATCAAGTTAGACGAACAAGTCAATAGTTGGCCCGATTCAATTTGTGAAGCTCAAGATACTCAAATCCAACTTCCCTTCTATTCAGGAGAACAATATCATGTTGGTCTTGGTAAATGCGGAGTAGATCAGTATGTATAAATCTAAAAAAGTGGAAAATAATGGACATATGCTGATAAAAAATCATGGTCATTTAGGATATTGATAGAAGATTGGACCAGCAATGTCTGCGTAGAAGATGGCCTTCTTAAAATCAACGATCTTTCTCCAGGACATTATCAATTACGCTGTGTCTTGTCCAGACACACTCAAAATCTAAAATTGTTCATCATTGAGAGCACAAAGCAACCGCCTGCAGAACAACCCTGGACTAATTTCAGATTGGGAAAGAGGTGGACAGTAGAAGCACCGGGAATCTCTGTTTTGCGCCCATTGACCATCAACCAAGTTACCCGTGAAACTGATAAAGTCAAAATCCAGTTGCAAAACTGGAGTAGCAAAACGTATGCTATTGTTTGCGGAACGTCTACGATAAGTCATCAAAAGGCTCATGAGGACTTCATGGCAAAAATTGGCAGACGCCAACCACTTAAATTGCCAGTTGGCCAATGTGCTAATAACTCTTTGTTTGTGAGTGGTCGCAAACTCAGTGAAGAATACCAGTATATACTGGAAAGAGCAAGGTACGAAAAATGGATGGGCACCACTCTTCAGCAACCCTCTTTGCTATTGAAACGCCAAGCGCAGTCTGATACATCGTTGGCCAATAAAGCGGAGGAGGCAGCAGTAGGATTCGGATCTAGCCCCAACAAAATGAAGAAGCTTCATAGTCGTATGTGTTATCGCCGCACAGCGCCATATGACGATGATTATTATGTAGAATCCTTCAATCTCACTCCGGTTCATGGTAGGTAGAATAAGCTTGTTACCACTTCAGTTTAACGCAGTATTGTTGACTGATACAATTATAGATTTCCTTGATATCCAGAATATCGAAACCATTATCATCAAACCAGACCTGCAAGGCACAATCATTATTGAACATTCATTGCTCGGAACGACAAACGACTTATCTATTCTTGTGGTGTCAGGCGAGCAAGCAGTTGCAAGAGATATTCCACTGTTTCGCCAATTGAGCATCCCAAAGGTTGATCTAAGACATTTCTCACCAGTCGACGAAGGAAAAGCTATTGTTAGAGCACGGGAGGTCACCAAATTGGCAGCCACAGACACCCCTATGGAAGCTTGGGTCGGTCAAGAACGTGAGGTGGTGGACAGTTTTGAAAAGTTGTTTACACTTTTTGAGACCGTTAGTCAGTCTGAAGAATTAAAGTCCTTCAACTTTTTGATGACATGGATGAAACTGAACTACGAAGAAAAATTGGAAATCTACAACCAGCATAGCTGTCATGAATTGAATTTCTGGTTGATGCACAAAGACAAACCTTTCTTCAAAGACGTTGTACAGGTTGCTTTAAAGGTAAGTGGTAGAGATATCGTAAGATTCGTTGGGAACTGTGTACTCAATAATTCTTTGGTAGAGCAAATTACAAAAAACATTCTTGGACTTATACATGTTGGAGAGCGACATCACTGCGTTTGCAAGCGACCTTTACAAGTTCAATCAGCTCAATCTTGTAGAGAAAGTATTACTAGCCAAGAGAATCCCTGATATTCATGGCACTGTCGAAAGATCGATGGCTGGTTACTTGGATAAACATCCAGATGAAAGCTCAAGATTGCAACAGCAGTTTGATACTGTTTTAGCTGGTGCCAGTATGGATATCGAAAAAATGTCAAAAGTCGAACCAATGGCGTAAGTAAAGTTATAACCTTACTTTCCAGAACAAAATATATTAAATGCATAAAAGTAGGGAAATGATGATGAGCGCTGCTTTTCCCCTCCCCCCAGACATGCCTAGCGCATCGACTGACACTATAGAACCTGGTAATTCATATGGAGGTCAAGCTGCAACGACAAGAGGAGCCTCCTTCACTGCGTCTTCTTACTCTGTGCGGTCAGCACCACCTCCTATAGCTAATGTACTCCAACGTGGAGAAAGTCTAGATAATATATCACACCAATCTTCCAAATTCAGAAATGGAAACCAACAAAATTATATGCAAGAAGATTCAGCCATGGACTTAGACGATGAAGAAGACAAAGAAGAAGATGAACAAGAAGCGATTATGAAGCTTAGAAAACGAATAACATCCGAATTCAAATACCAATACATGGAAAGAACACGAGAGTATCGAGAAACGAACTATCTGTGTGGCACTTCCGTTATTATTGAGAATGGCTTCTGGGTAGACTACTTACGACACACAACTTCTGCGCCATTTTTGTCTGAGGTAAAGGTCCTTGATTAAAACGGTTGCATAATTTCTTTTACTGACTGTATCTCAGCGATTCATGGAAGCAAGTGATTCGTTTACTCAGCAAATATTTGCTTTGGCTGTGATGGACTTACCTTTCAAAGCAGACGCTCAATCTTCCTCTGAATTCTTGTCTGAAAGCAATCAGATTAAGATCACTGCCTCAACTCCAGCTCTCGTTTTCCATCGTAGCCTAAAGGTATAATATAATCTCTACTTCTATGGATTTAACAGATCAACTTCAGAGAGACTAAGATTTGCCTTAGCTATGTGAGGTATCCACAAAAGAGGAAAAGCTGCTCGTTGTCCAAAACATATTCAATGCTTCAAAATATTCAACGCAACAGAACAAAAGAGTTCATGTGGATGGTGAAAATCTGAAAACATCAGTAGAATATGGAATGCATGTTGTTATCAGTAGTAAGTAAGAAGCAATATGAGATCGCTGGAATTGACATTCATCTCATTATTTTACTTTTTGGTTGGAATAGACATGACTGCAGAAGCCTTCGTTATTGAGGTGACATATCAAATACCCATAGGCTCCGTCCCTACTAGGGGCAGCAAGTACCTTGATGCAATCCCAATTCGCATTGAGCCATTCACAACTTGGCAAGAAGAAACAAGCTTTTTTTATTTTCCAGAGAATGGCCAGTTTACTAATGTACCTGTGTCAGTCACGGTGGACGGTGAACTTGTGGCTAGATCAAAGCTTATGGACCTAGAGGTGAAGGAGGAATTGCCAGATTACAAGAAAGAAGATTGGGGAACAATTGCATCTCGTGGCAACCAAAAGGACATCTTTGAATATTTGAACTCTGGAAATCTGCACGATATCGACTTCAGTTTGATTTATCACAAAATGGAGAATCGATTATTTGCAACAGAAGTCATTAATATTTTGAGAGGAAGACAGGTTTACGATTATACTCTTTGGTGTTATGGTATCAAACACAATTTGCCTCTGGCGATCAGAGACCTTATGAAAATAGAACAGTATCATTTAAGCTTGACTGGACGTTACTTCAAATCTGCATTGGTGGACCTTCCAGACAACTATCGCGATTCTTTGAGTCTCCTAGACTACAATCCAATTATAAAAGCAAGAGGTATTGCCCTTGAAGAAGACCTACTAGAAAGCTTTCAAATTACTAATCTATTTAACTTCCATGTTCTTTAGTACACACAGTCGGCGAGGGTAATGTGATCCTCAATCGTGCTTTTTATGAGCATTACAAGTTATTTTTGGAATATCTATCACAAAAGCCAATTCATAGCGCGGCTGATCGTCTTTGCCTTGCTGTGTACTTAATCTACCAAGAGCGGCTAAGGGAAGCTCGAAAATTATATGAAGAGCTGGTCCAATCAATGGATGCTGCTGTTGCTGAATCAGTTCAATTGCACTATTTAGGTGCTTACTTGAACACTAGGGTGCAATGCGACTCTTTGGAAAACAGTCATCATGTGCTTGAAAGCAGCAGAGATGTAGCCTTGAAATACCAGGATTATCCAGTGCTGAGCTGGAGAGAGAGGTTCAAAGAAATCATCAGCATGTTTAACGATCTGGATGGTACAACCGATGATAACGACAATCGACAACTTACTGTGGAAGAATTAAATGTTAAGGAATTGAACGTCGGACCATCGCTTGAACTAACGACCACAGACCAAGAGGTTTACGTAACTTGTTCAAAGTTAAACACGATTAATCTCAAGATATACGCTTTGAACATCGAGATGCTGTTCTCTACCAATCCCTTCATTAGCAAAAACTCTTCTGGCAATTATTCTGTGGTGGCTGCCAACTACGAGAAAGATTACGATGTCAATCAATGTCCAAAAGCCTCTGTATCATCCGAATTCAGATCACGTGTAGCTAGCGATGACTTTGAAATTATAGGAGGTATCCAAGACCATACTAACAACATCAAGCTGGATATCCCGGTCGAGCTTCAGTACAAAAACATATTAGTAGAAGTACAAGGTGGAGGGCTGATTCAATCCACCGCACATTTCTCAAACGCTCTCAATGTTCGTGCTGTTGAGAGCAGTGGTTTGATTCGAGTGATGTCTAGCAAATCTGGAAAGCCAAATGCTGGTGCCTACGTCAAAGTATATGTTAAATTATACTCTGGCAAAGTCCATTTCTGGAAGGATGGCTACACCGCAATCAACGGAGTGTTTGATTATGTCTCTGTCACTGAGGATAATGCGGTGCTAGGTACAGACGATTCTTCATTGAAACAAATAATGACCAACGTACAGAAAATGTCAATCCTAGTCCTAAGTTCAGACGCTGGAGGTCTGATAAAGGTGGTCGAGCCACCAAAGTAGAGCATGCTTGCCAGTGTTATACCATAGTTTTTGATACTCCGTCGATCAATTTTGGAAATAAATGTTTCTTCGACACCACACGTCTTGTGCAGTAATAATACCCTTCATGTCAGAAAATTTAGAAAACTTAGAAACAAACATCAAAGAAAAGTACGACTCTGCTCTGAAAAGTCAAGACTTATACTTTTTTGAAACCACTACAGAGAGCAAAGACGTCAACGGTGTTGAGGTATGACTTGGTTACTACGCACCAATCAGTGATACATATGTGATCTTGAATGCTTACATATCACGCGCAATTAGTTTCAACTTACACATGCACCGTCGCTATTGCTAAAACCCAAGCCTGAAGGACTTGGGCCGCCGGAACCTACTGATCCTTTTGAAAATCCCAATCCAGCCTTGCTTGTAGCTGAATATGGCGAATATAATCTGTTACTCAACAAGTTTTGTGTGGTGCCACATCACTTTCTTATTGTTACCAAAGGTTAGTATGATGTTAACAAGTCGTACAAAGGTAAAGCGATAAATCCTTATTTACTGAATATTACATATCAATAGAGTTCAGAAAGCAAAGTGAACCGTTGTTACCCAGTGATTTGCGGGCTACCTGGGAAGTCTTGAATCAAGTATCACAACCAGCAATGGCTTTCTACAACTGCGGAGATGTATCTGGATCCAGGTAGATATAATAATGGACTTTGGGTTATACGAGGTTTTAGTGAGCTAACATAGAGCACAAAGTCAACCACATAAGCATATACAAGTCGTTCCCTTGGCCAAGTCAACACATTCCCCGCCAATTAATGCACTGTATGACCGAATTTCTGGTCGAAAAGCTGGTAAAATAGAACAAGATCCATGATTTTATATTTATTCCCACATTTTAACCATGCAATTAGGTGAAATCTACACAATTGAGAGTTTACCTTACATTCATGTTCTTGTGCCGTTGGATCTAAACTTCATAAGCACATCAACTGACCCAGAAGAACTTGAGGGTTACCTGGGACAAATGTTTTTTGGACTTCTGGATAGCATGATTCAACAGCTTCGAGTAAACGGCAGCCGAATGACCATGTCTTACAACTTTATATTGACCAAACAGTATATGATGTTGGTGCCCCGTCAAAAGGAGCACTGGGAAGTTCCTGAAAAAGGCGTCAGGCTCAGTGTCAATTCTATGGCTTTTGCTGGTTATTTATTGACCAAGAAGCCTGAGGAACTCGAAACGATGAAGGAAAGTAATATACTAGACATTTTATCAGAGGTCGGTGTACCTAAAAATATGGAATCCTCGGTCCACATAGTTGACCACCACTCTGAATTAGCAATTGAATAGTGGCTTATAGATAATAAGAATTAGGCTCTAATAGAGGCATTTAGCAAGAAATACATAAACTCAACACTTTGAAGGTCATCAATTAAAGTCCACTACTATCGATGCTTAATAATATTTTGGTAAGCTTCCATCCTATGTCTATCCTCCCACGTCTTTGTGCTTGGCAAGCGACAGTCACGGTTTAGAGTCTGGGCCGGAAATCCTGTGCAAAAATTGTGTTTCGAAACGTGAGTCCTGGCGTTTCTAACTTGCCCGTTTTCCGTAGCTTTGCACTGGCATTGACTACGCCGTCATAGAATAGTCACTTGAGTGTCCATTTAACCCCTCAATTGGATCGAAACCACCGGCAATGGCAAGTGAAGACGTTTTCGACCAACTCAGTCGGACCAATAAAAGACGAAAGAAGTCGACTAAGCGTGCAAAGGCACCAAAGATCACTTATGAATTGAGCGATTCAGACGATTATTCATACCCTGGTGCTTACAATATGGAAGATAATGAGGATGACGGCTATCAGGATGAAATTGAATATGGCAATAATAAGCTCATTCTTGATGAAGAGACAAATTACAATGATGATGATGAAGATGATGATAAATATTACAGCAGCCGAACAAAGCACCAATGGACGGCGTTTCAAGAAGAAAACGATGATGAGCCATCTGAAGAAGATATCTATAGCCTTGGCTTAATAGCCCGTGACTCTCAATCAGTTCGAAATTCCGATTCATTTGCACCAGGCTCCTCCAGTACTTCAAGATCTTTAAATAATGGCAGCACTAGGCCAGATAGTGAGGAAGATACCCACTTGAGTCAATCAAATTCTACGCAAGGAAGGAGGAACAAGAGGCGTCGATCACAACTAGATGGAGTTTATGATTACTATGATTTGCTCTCAGATGAAGAGGATGAAGATGAGGACGAGAGCGTCAGTCATAGAGCTCTCAATAATGATGACAGTCTACGTGTTCAACGTCAACGAAGGCGAAAAATAAGAGCTTTTCCATCTGTCTCCAGCGAGAGCGAAAACCCTGTAGTACTATCATTGGTGGATTCATATGAATCGTCGCCTTCCACTTCATCCGCAGCAGTCGAACGCAACGTTCCAAGCTCATCTGCAAACACATTTGCTCATTCAAGCCGCTTTAATAATGTAATTTATAATTTGGAGTCTTCATCAGATGAAAGTTCCGAATACCATTCTTCAATGTCACAACAACAACCTCCTCAACGCAATTCATCAGATCATGACCGACTTCCAAACAAAATTACTGAACGTGTTCGCCGCCGCTCAACGCAAACTCCTTCAACGCAAACCTCCTCTCCTATCTTACGCTCGAGCGCCGTTCAATCAAGCTACGAATCAGACAATAGTCGGCCGTATGCTTGGAATAATTTCGATCAAGTTTTCGATTGTACAAGTAGCGAAGAGGATAAACAAAGCTCTCCTGAACCCGAATATCTAACTGATAGCCCAGAAAGCTCCGAGTACCCTGACAGTATGGATGGCGATGATCGAGAATATGAACTGGGAGATGTCTTCAGAAGGCGAAGCATGTTTGAAACAGCCAATACTGCGAATATACCTACAATGTCTATCAATGCCCTCGCTTCCATTCTGCCAAGCATCATGCCTGCCCGAAATAACCGACGGCGATCAATTTATCGACCGGAGAGTGACCGAGACGAAGACATTGACGATGAAGAATTAGCCAGAAGATTACAGGAAGAAGAACTTGCTCCCTTGCGCTACCCTTTGGTACTGTTGATATTAATATCTTGAACTGACCATCGATGCATTAATTAACATCAATTGCAGGCTACCCTAGGATCAGATGCACTTCCGCTACGTCGACGATCGCCAAATTCCGACTTGGAAACAGCCACACGGATGTCTTCGTCAGCGACTGTCAATAGAAATCGCTCAAGACGGCAACCTCCACAAGCTCTGTCGCTTTTTGGTGAATTTGATGACTTCAATTCGCAACACGATGATGATGAAGGTAATTTATCACAACATATGAAAATTGTATGAAGTGCTTTTGTTTATTCATTTCTGCAGAAACCGGCGAAGAGAATCTTTGGCGAGCTATGCATACCTTGCGAAATCTGCACGTAATATTCGCAGATGCGAGTAGTGGTGCACGACCACGGCGTGGCCCTCTCACCGAGCGACATGATCTCAGCGGAATATACAGTTCTTTGAATATGCTGTATGTATAGCTCAATGAAATGACTGTTCTACCACGTTGAATCTGTACTAATCATTTATCTTCAGTGAGGGTATCACTTCTGTTGCTACGAATCCTATGAATTATATGGTAAGCACTCTGTTCAGTGATTTCTTTTCTGCTTTAACATCTTGTCATCTCTAACACCAATTTCTTTTCAGGCTGATGATGAACTTGATACTTCATATGAAGGACTCTGGAGACTCAGTGAGGAAATTGGATATGAACGGTCTCGTGGCCTGTCTGCCGATGCCCGAACGAAAATGAAAACCGTAACATGGAGGCAATTTTGTAGAACAAAGAATATGAATGAAACCCACCAGGAGACATCCAAGGGGAAACAGAAAGCATCAAAGCAGACGTCCATATTAGAATCTAGGTAATGTAGCTAATTTGCCTCCACAGAGTCTCCCATTTGCTGAATTGCTAACAAACTGTGATACCTCAGATGTAGCATATGTCTTGATGATTATAAGGCTCTGGACAAATTGTTGCTATTGCCGTGTCATCACGAATATCACAAGGTTTGCATAGATCGCTGGTTCGATACTTCTCAAATGTGCCCCGTATGTCGATTCAAGATACCTGACGTATAACTTATTGAGCCTGCACATTTTCACTAGCTACAGCATATATTACCTTATAAGCTTAGTGCTGGACATGCTCAATAAATGAAAGTTGCAATACTGAATTTGACTTTGTTATGTATTTATTTGAAATGCAAGTTTATTTTTCCGCTAAAGTTCAACGGTATGATTCAATGTGGTCTATTGTGTATAGTTGAATATATTATTGTATAAATTCCATTATCGAGAGAACTGTCTTCCATTTCCAGAAGCCTTTTCTCTGGCTATGGCACTATTTCTTTGTTTGACAAAATGCTCTTTTCCGTCATGCTTCTTTTGATATCCGGCACCAAATCCACCGCCTCCTCCACGTCGTTCGATCTTATCACTCTTGTCTGTGGCGCTACCAATATTTATGTTTACTTTAGGTGGAACAGTAAATCCAAATGCCTTGGCCACCTTTGCTAAATCGAGATCGTTGACATTGAAAATCTTTTTCAAACTGTAAGATGCATAAGCTTGAAGGTATGATCGGTAACCATCTCTGGCAGATTTGTTCAAATAGTAGTTCTTCTCAATCAATCTCTCAAGCTGTTCAAAAAGTTGTTAGCACTTTCTCGTCAATGGTTCTCAAATAAAAGCTCTGAAAGTGACTTACTTGACTTTGAACATTGGCTATCTTATTTTGAGGGAATTGATATTCATTAAGTGGCACTCTAGCATGTTTGAGATATCTCAAGAAACCAAGTTCACTTGGCAACAAGAACAACAAACTCTTTCCGCGACCACCAGCTCTCGCCGTACGTCCAACACGATGAATATAATCACGAGGATCATCCGGAGGATCGAATTGAATAATCCAATCGACAGCCGGGATATCCAGTCCACGTGCTGCAACATCTGTGCAGAATAAGATGCCCTTCTCTGCGTTACAGAATTCAAAGAAAGTATTGGTGCGCTTTTGTTGCTTTTGTCGTCCATGCAAATCCAAGACAGGAATGTCGATATAGTTCATCAACTCAGCATGATATTTAACAGAGTTGCAGCTGGAGAAGAATACAATTGCCTTCTTCTTCAAGTTCTTTCGCAAGAAGGTGAACAAAAGAAGGAATCGAGCATCAGAGTTGCACACTACATAGCCTTGTTCCAATCCTTCGGCAGTGGAATTCTCCTTGCGTTCATCAACGTTAATATACAATGGTCCTTTCTTAAGTGAGATACGAGCCAAATCTTCGACCTTAGTAGTCTGAGTGGCAGAGAAAAGCATGGTTTGGCGCTCATTGGGAAGGATCTTAATGATTTGTTTCATTTCATCTTCGAAACCAATCTCGAGAATTCGATCTGCTTCATCAATTACAAGAGCCTTCAGGTTCTTAAAGACGAAACCCTTTGTGTTCTATTCATCATCAAACCTGTTAACATAACTGTGTATACTTGCTCTGCTTCCCCAAGATTTATGACAGCACATACCTGCAAATGATCCAAAAGTCGACCGGGGGTTGCCACCAAGAGGTTTACACCCTTTATCAACTTATCAGCTTCAGCCTTTCTGTTAGCACCTCCAATGACAATACCAAAAGTTTGTTGATGATACTTGAGAAGATCTTTAGCAACGCCGAAAATTTGCAAGGCCAATTCGCGAGTTGGTGATACAATGATAACACCAGTACCTGTCAGAACAAGAACTTTTGTCAGACTTTGACAAACAGCAATTCCATATTTCATAAACGATACTTACCGTTGCGTGGCTTGAATTTGAGCTTCGACAAAAGTTCAATGGCTGGGATGAGGAAAGCAACTGTCTTTCCAGATCCAGTCTTGGCAGCACCCAAAACATCGCGACCAGCCATCAATGGAGGGATAGTACGAGCTTGGACCTCAGTCATTTTTTCGAAGCCCATATCTTTGACTGCATTCTTTGTGGCATCTGTGCAGTCTAAAGCCGCAAACTCCATATTGATTGCTTTTCCATGTTCGTCAACAACTATAATTTGAGATAATTAGTATACAGAAACCACTGTCGTAGGTTACAGCGATCAATCTTACCATCACTGGAAATAGATTCTGCTGAAGCAGCGGCATTCTCGGTAGCTTCGATACTTTCTTCAACTTTTTCATCTTCATCGACTTCCTCAGCAGCAACTTCTTCGGATTCTAAGCTGGAAGCTTCTTCTTCCTCCTGCTTATCTTGTTCAGATTCGGATTCAGATTCGTCGTCGTCGCTGCTGTTTCCTTCGTTCGCCAATTCCACAGCCTCCTCCTCTACCTTTCGGCTAACCTTGGAAGGTAGTTGCTGCTTCTTGTTTGTCAAGTTCTTGGCTTGAGATGTCTGCTTTCGCTTTACTGCTGTGCCTGCCATGATCAAGTAGTACTCCACGAATCAGTCAGTCAAACTCAACGAGAAAAAAAAAAAAAAAGTTGAGAAAATAATAAGCAGTCACTAAAACGAAAAGGAAGTGTTGAAATGTGACTGATTCGGAGTATGAACCTCAATGAGGAAGACTAAATCAGTTGGTAACAAGAGAAGCCAACATCTACTAAGCCAGGACCATATTTTACTGTATATATTTCAAATTACGTACTTGCGTTAACTAAGCTTACTGCCACAATTCTTAATTTTACTGCATACCATTTGATTCATGCAGCTTTTGGTTATTGTTCTAGATATACACTTGTCCTCAATAGCTTTGTCGTCAATACCTTAAAGTAGTTTGCAAGGTTTACGAACAAGGGGTAACACTTCGAAACCAATTCGCAAATGTTGTAACGAGTTTATTATGATTTGTTTTATTAGTGTATAGCTCATTCAATCACTTCTCATGTTTTCATTGTACGGCAAGCGCAAACGAAATAGCTACGGTTATTGAGACGTCAATTTGGGATATTCGTTCTGCATGGTACGTCCGGTTTCAATCTTCCAAACATTTTCCAAAATAAGCCATAGTATTCTCTTACAAAGTACAATGACATATTTCTGCGTTAAAGAACATTGATTATGATTTTGACCATAAGCCTAAATTTCAAATATATCATTGCATGTTGCCTCCCGGTATATATACTCATGGTCGCAGATCCCTGTATCAAAGGAGGTCAATCGAGCCCCTCGACTCATCGCTTGTCAAAAAGTAAAACATATTATAATAAATTTCTGCTGCGAAGCCAAGGCTTTCTTTGTTTTATATATTTTATATACAATAGCGGAATGTCTAGTCAGCTGAAGCTATATAATTCAGACGAATACAACTCGTCGGAAGATGAAGATTTTCAGCCAGTTGACTCCGGCGAAGACTCCACAGCAAGTACTTCACCAGATCCAGAAATGGAAGAACGAAATGCTACAGAACGGACGCGAACACATAATAGCGTCAAATCGGCAGCAAATGCAACAAGTAGCAAACACCTAGACGCAGCGGCAACGGAAGCAAAAAGTCTCTCGCCAGTAAGTTGCATAAAAACTAAATTTAAAGCTGCTTGTGATGTCAAGAGTTTAACAAAGCAATCATAGAATTTGAACATGCAAAAACGTCCTCTTAAACGATTCGACTTGACGCCATTATTTAGTACAGACTTCTCTCAATTCCATCAAAGTAAGAAAGGAAGAAGCAACAAAATATCTCGCTTTTTGTTTATACATACTAATTACATAATGCAATATTAGAACGCGAAATGGAGCTGCTAAAAGTATTAGAGATACGGCGTAAATTAACCAAACAACACAAGAAGTTGGCCGCTGAGTCAGTCAAAAAACGTGATCTATTGGAAAAGCAGAAGAAACTACTAAAACAGCTAGAGGCTGATAATATACAACTTACGAATAGCATACGAACGAACATGCATGGTCGAAAACGGAACAGGACGAACACCTAATGATGAACACTTCAGTATCAAGAATTCATAGAGCTTACCTTCATACGTCTTGAATTGATCCGAATGTAAATAAAAACAATTGTGGCTGCGGAATTGAACTTCTTTGCTCTGACAAGCGAAACGTTTTATGTATGATTATATAACCAAGTCTCAGTTGATAAGAATTTGTTGCCGCCTTATCCCACCATTTTTCTCAGACTACGACAAAAAGCACTACTGGAGTTGAAAATGAACAACGGCTATATTGATAATGATAGCCTTTTTATAATTTATTCTTTTGAACTATTGTACAATGCTTCAAACATATATATATATGTATATATCTCCAACGAAATAGGATATTTGGTCACAGAAGGGCAACCAATGCCAAAAGGCAAATACCATGCTGCCTTTAAAACTAAATTTGGCATTTGAAGACCGAATGGTGATACCCAAAACTGTTCTTTTTTAATCCATTTGGTGGATGTCAGGACGTAGGATCAGGTTGCTGACTAGAGTCAACGCTTTTGTCATCCGAACTCGCTATGCGTAACATTTCGGTGATTGCTTTATCGTCTTCTGGAAGAGATGATAATGATGTGATGGGCATAGCATCTTTACCGCTATCCATCTCCATCCGATCCATCCGCATAGATGACTCCTGTTGTGGAGAAAAGTCGCCGGTTATAGACAACGAGTCACTTGATGGTGACCGTGATGCACCTTCTGTTTTCTGTCGATTAATAACCGCACTGTGAGACCGACGGTGCCGTAATGGCGGCTGATTTCTCATGGTTGATGGCCCTGACTGATTTCTTGTTCGCTGAATTTTGGCTCGTAAAGCTTCCATGACTTGCTCATGTGCTACGTTACCTTGATCTCGATCACTAGATGTGCCTGCGCTGGACCTGGTAAAATGTGCCAAAGACCTTGACCTCTTATGAGCCCCCCGCGATTGATAAGTTGGATCGCTATGTGATAATGACGACTGATAATTTTGTTCAAATTCGATCGGATCGTCCAATGAGTGCCTTTTATAAAGGGATGTATCCGATAACAGTTCCATGTGCTTCTCGGCATCTCTGTTAAAATAAGCTGCAGTTAGCAAACAAATAATTGGTACAGGGTGCGAAACACGCCACCACCATTTTTCAAACATTGTTCATTTATACTAACTTTTTGGACAACACCTGGCCAAAATGTTCCGGTGGGGTAGAGGGTATGGATGAAAACAATGAGCCAAAAGCTTCGCCATATGTAAAAGCACTAGGTGATGCCGTCGTGCAAGGTACAAATCTATCAGATATAAGGGACATTGGGGATGCACTATGTTGTTCTTCCGCTAAAGCTGGTTTTATGAATTTTTTGGATTAATATTTTTTTTTTTTTCTTCGCATAACGACGTCTTGTTTCAATTCAGACTTTTAACAGAATATTATCAGATGACCCTTACATGTAACATTGTGCCTTGGGCCTGATATTGCAGAATCTGCTGATTGATGGAAATTGGAGTCCCTGTTCCTGGAAGCTTTGGCTTCCTTCATCAATTCGAGTTCGATGGTCTTTGCCCTTAGTTTGGCCTCTTCTGCTTTGTAGACTTCTTCCGCGGTTCGTTTCTACGGTGACATAAAGTCAATATAGATCAATTGGTACCGTCTTGAAAACTATCAACTCAATGGACATTGAACTATGTCTTACCTTATCTTCCTCAGCTTTGGCTAATAATATGACCTTTAGAAGCTCTACATCATGTTGATATGTGTCCAGGATGTCCTTGATTGATATATCGCTATATGACAGAGCCACCTGGGAAGGAGAGGGCCATTGAAAAGCAGAGGAGTGTCGTCGATCCTTTTGTTCTCGTGATTCTGAGTTGTAAGGGGTCATTTAGAGATCATATAGCGAGAAGAAAGTGAATGAGCATTCAAGAATGGTTAACGAGGACAACTTGCACACCCCGAGAATAGCCTTTCTGGCTATTAAAAAAGTTGCAGGTCCGCGTATGGTTTCCAGCATTTGGCAGTCCAGGGTCTGCTTGCACCTGATTGGCTATTACTGACCGCCTTGGAGAAAGGGTGGTGGGGAGTTGGTTTAGTTATGTCATGCTCGCGTTTTATTTTTGGACGCCGTGTAACAAATGAAAGCTTGAAATAGAACCCCAACCCTTTTTTAAAAAAGCTATTTTGTGAAGCTTTCATTTAAGCATATCCCGGGAAGTTGTTCACACCTCTTGTAAATCAAGGTTATGTAGTAAAAAAAATTAGAATTAAATTGGCTACTTGCATTAATAGATTTTAGCAGTGATCTAGTAAGAGAAGTCAAGATATTGGAGCTCAATTTTTCTCATAAGACTATTTTACCCGGGTGGATGCCTTGCACAACAAAGCTGGTGATTATAATAATTTTGTTTTTGCGCACCGAGGGTAAACATACCAAGTAGGGTGGTACTGAAAGGAGGGCGGGCCAAAAAAGCAACAAAGTTACAAAGATATTTTTGTCCTTGCAAAAACACAATTAAAAAAGCCCCCTTGCATTATTATGATTGGTATGAATGCGCTAATCTCAAATCAGGGACAATGAAAGCCATTGACCAAGCATGTCCTTGCAAACCAAGGCTATGGCATCAGAATGGTGATTTTTAAAAGTGACTGCTACAACGCCACGACTCGCCGCCGTCAATTTTTTTCTTTGGCGTTGGCAAGTGGCAAATTTTGACAATTTCGGACGCGAAAAACGCGATGCCTCAATCAGCCAACATGATTCACAAGCCTTTAGTTACTTTAAACACCTGCTTCGGTAATTTTAAGCTAATTCTTTTCGTGCATTGTTATTCGGTACTAACCTGGATGTCACATAAGAGGAGCACATCAAATCGGGCCATCCTCCCGCTAATTTTAATGCTTCTACCATACTGGGTGATTTATTGCAGGCACACGATCTGCAAGAGGTAAAGTTACAATACCCCGTGGAACCCATTATTCTTTGAACGCATCACTGATTCTCACTCTGCTCAGATTCCCTCTCTAAACACAACCAGCCATATAGCCTTAGATCCCGAAATCTTAGTAACTTTCAGGTGCATGGTTCAAGATACCAATCTCGGCCCTGAAATTTATTTGAGCATCAATGAAGTCAATGATTCCTCCACTGGTCAAAAGAAACTTCGATCATTAAAATACCGCGACGCAGACCTTGCTGATATGGTAAGCTAGTTTCGTCATTGCTATGGGTGTTAGGATATACAGGAACAAATTCTAACCATTGTTTCAGGATCAATTCAACGAGGGTCGTATTCCTAATGAGTTTTTGGATGAAAGAGGTGTAGTCTACTGTATTTCACCACCTGGAGAATCAGGTTGGCTGAAAGCAAATGACCATTCGAGTATAGGTAAGTGGCCTACCTAGCTCGAACGAGTAAAATACGTTCAACATGGATTAATTCGGCCAACTCCGTTCAGACCAAAAACTCGATAATTTGTCATTGAACAATCAGAATGAATCGGCTTCTGACCCACAGACAAAGTCGAAATTTCCCCTTCCTGGTGTATCTCATGCAAGTGCGATCGTAAAGCTGTATGGAGAGGATAAAAATATTACTGTTGGGAGTGAAATTGAGATCATTGGTGTTTTGAACAGACCCAGGTAAGACAAATTTCAAGCTGTTGTCATCAGTATTTAATATAGGTACATATATCTTACAAGATTGTTGCTTGTAGCCCCTCTACGACAGCTGCAGAGTCAGGTGATGCTGATTTTGATCTGCCAAAACCTACTTTTCCTAACACACCTGTTGTCCATGCACTTTCTGTCAAAACGCTCAAAAATAAGGATGCTATGGTTATTTCCCAAGAAGACATCACAAATGTGCGACAACAAGCAAAGGACATTCGAGCGCAATTGCTAGAATATCTTGGAAATACCTTTGGCGGCGATATGGTAGTTGCAGAATATGTATTGCTGCAATTACTTTCTCGAGTGTAAGCATGTACTGTCTGCGCATGGTATTTTCACTCCCATCAAATAACATTGATGCCTTTCCAGAACATCTAAACGTGGAGTATTTGCACTTGGCCAATTCTCTCTCAATGTTACAGAATTCCCAACAGAAAGCATAAAGTCTGGCACGGAAAGAGACGAAGCAAAAAAAACTCTTTTTACATCAGCAAATGCTTTGACGAGCAAGATATCCAGTATCTTGAGAAAGATCCTCCCAACGTTTGTTGAGCTTCCGTTGTCCCTGGATGTGCTGAACACTACCAGCTTTTACCCACGGTCAACAGATGAGAATTTGCTTGCAGGAGTGCTGCAACTTCTTGATGGCACATGTGTATTAGTTGATGAGACTGTTTTGGAAGAGGGAACTCTGAAAGATCAAGGTAATAGTTCGTCTTCACCCAAACTTCCCTTGACTATCATTACTAATATCTGAATTAGGAGTGAGGAATATCCAAGCTTTAAATAAGGTCATACAACAACAATTGCTAGGCTATGCTTATCCTTTCCATGAATTTGATCTAAGCACTGACCTAGGTTTCATTGTGGTTTCCCGAGCAAAGTCCATGTTCCCTGTAAGATAGCAGTAATAGGCGTGGTTTGGTACGAATTGTCCCTAACTTTAAATCCTTTCTAGTGCCACTGTATGGTCCCACTAAACAAGTCCTCTACTATACCGTTGCAATCGCTCGAAGACAATGACTCTTTAAATATATCAGAGCAAGTTTTATGCAACTTCCGTAAATATCTTCACATTCTCAAACATACGGACTACGATATCCCGGAATCAATTTCACAGGTAAGCAAAATATGAAATGAACGGTAAGACGTGTAAGGTCGGCAGTAAGCTAATCGAGAAAAATAGCATATTCAGCAACGCTTCGTTGAGTCTAGAAAAGAAGCTTCCAGCCAATCTCAACCTTTACCGACTCAAGATGACTTGATGCTACAGTTGAACCTTGCAAGGTTAGTATTATAGATCATAATATGCTAGTCGCTTTTGTCAACTTCTAACATTGGTGATGCACACTAGATTGGTTTCTCTTTCCTTTGGTTCGTCAGAATTGACACAAGAACTATTCGATTATACTCTCAACCTGGAAAAAACCAGATCAAGTAGATTAGAGCCTACTGTCGCGGCTCATCCTCAAAAATAGACTGATAACTAAATTGATAGCAATGCTTGTCGGACTATGGTTATTATTTCTAATTACATGTTGTTTATTAAAACCAAAGAACATTCCTCAACTATCTCAATTGAACGGCAAGATCGTGTTCTACTGTTGAGCGCACATTTTCTTGAATAGCATTGATTTCCTCGTTAGTGACATTTCTAGGTATTTCAGAACTGATTAGCATGCAGTAGTAGATTGGTATAAAGATTCTTTCTATTCACCTGTCCATGGACCTATAAGTGATTCTATAGCACAAGCTTCGTTTTTGTGTCTTTGGATGCTTGAAATCATCGATCTATATAATCAAAAGGCAATCAGTTAACTTTGCTTAATATATGTCGCATTTGTGTCAACCGCACATACCTTTGTGACATTTTCAACAATGTCGCCAGCAACACCTCGAACGATTTCACAAAAGTTATTTTCGTTCCATTCAGTTTCTGGAAGCCAAAAACTGATATCCTTTAAGCATGGTGGGTACTTGGAGAAAGGCTGAAATTTTACAATTTCTCCTGATGCAAACTGATTCAAGAAACGTTCATCTTCGGACCAAAACAATCTGATATCGGGAATGCCGAATAAGACCATAGCAAGTCTTTCAAGGCCGCAACCAAAAGCCCAACCAATCTTGTCATGCAGACCTGCAGCATCCATCAAATCTTGACGCACAATACCACAACCAAGAATTTCCAACCATTCTCCTTGATAGAAGATCTCCATTTCCCAGCTTGGGCTGGTGAAAGGGAAATAAGCATCAATCCAACGAACCTGCAGATTAGGTTCATGGTGGAATAAGGTTCGAACCATGGAATTCAACGAATGTTTCAAGTGGGCAATAACAGGCTGCACGGCGTCCGGATGATGTCGCTCTTGCAATGGGTTTTCAGGTTTGATAATTGTAGAATCAGTGAGTTGAATGGTATCAGCAGCTAATTTTGATTGAGATGCGAGGTCTGCTTGGACCTGCTGGGCTGTCAGCTTGGGAGCCATATCAAAATATTGAAGACCCTCCATTTGATGGAATACGGGATAATGGGAGCTGTCAATCTCGTCACGACGATATACGTCCCCACTGATGAGGAATTTGGTAGCACCTGAGCGTAGGCCCTGAAGCTGGTGAGCGGAAGTGTGAGCTCGCAAAAGATTGTTGGCATTTATGTAGTAATTGTCAGACTTGATGCGAGTCGGGTGGTCGGTCGGGATACACAAGTCATCAAAATTCATTTTGGTTGTAACTGCTGGCTCAAAGTCATTGAACGCCTGGAAAGTTGCGAAATGCTTTTCAATCAAGCTACGAATGATAGATATCGGGTGCGATGGATGTAGGTGTAGCTTTCTCGGAGTCTTTGACATGATGTTTGGAGTGACGTTAGTCCATTCGTCTTTAACATATTCTCGACCGCAAACAATAATGGTTTCCTCAGATTTTGCTTCTATTTTGGACAATATGTTCAGTCTCGAAATAAGCTCATGTCAAAGTAATGGCTAGTGACTTACCAGCTGCTGTTTGCCCGCTGAAACGCAATGTTGAGGTCGAGAAGGCGCAACGATGCAGATAGATGTTTTTCGACCATATAGTCGCATGAAAACTACTTCCAAGTGTTCTCCCCAACGCCGTACCGCCGCTGGCTACACCCTTGAACATTTCTGAATGGAGTAAACTTTGTGTTCGTGCAGGGTGGCTTACTATTACTGCTAATGGAAGTCAAAATTTCGACAGGGCATTTGACTGCCTTTTTTTTTTTTTTGGAGAACTTCACTTTTTTTCTTTTTGGTAACGAACAATGCCAAACGCAAGGAAGAAAAAGGCGGCTAAGAATGAGGATTTCAAAGTATGAATAATGGACTAAAGAGTACATGCTTGTCTTTGTTTTCGTCGCTAATGCTTCGAGATCACAGAAAACTCGATTGAAAGTAGGCAAGAAGAAGGCTGTTGCAGATAACTTCACCGACACTTCATTCAAGTCAAAAGCAATCAGCTTGCCCAATCAAAGCATTACTGAAGACAAGTCGAACTTGTTAACAAACTCAAGGAATTTGACTTTATCGACGCTGATAACACAAATGCGTCATTACAGCGCAAATACTCGGAAAGGTAATCAGTTAGAAACGCATGATATACCCAAAGTTCAGGACTGACATGATTCAACACGTGCAGAGGCTATAGCAGGAATACAAGATATGTGCGAGAAGCATCCAGGACTTCTTTCAGCATCTCTCAACTCTATAGTGAACGCTAGCTTGAAGATTCTGGTGGACGAGGTAAGCTCTACGCCAAATGTTCTTTACAACATTGATCCATGTCTTATATCCTTTGTAACAGGATCGGGATGTTCGAAAAGCATTATTAGAGTTTATGAAGTCGACTTTCCCAGAACTCGATCAGGTTTGTAAATATCCTATTGAGAGTCAGCGTGAAACTTGATATGCTGACTTGTCGTTGTATAGGCTGAAATTTTGCCTTTTTTGTCGCTGCTGACAATATACACCTGCTCGGCAATAACGCACATATACGAAGATGTCAGGGCAGATGCAATCAAATTTATGGATTTGTGGATTGAACTGGCACCAGATTTTATTGTTTCAAGATATTGGGACAAGGTTAGACATGACAGTTCTTGGTTGCTACTTGTGAATTGCCCGTATTTAGTAATGGTTTTGACAGGTGCTGGGTAATTTTATTTCCTTGATCGCGGTGGATTCCAATGCTTCCAATATATCGAAGTCCAACGTATCCGGTTTACCGAATATCACTGCGAATATGTCCAGTGCGTCGGTCAAGAATGTTGCGTCCAAAAGCAATCTACATTCACACAAAGCCAAAGTTGATATTTTCTCCAGCATATGCAACTTGTTAAACGCCGGAATGAATGTCGGTTCAGGAGACCCTTATTGGTATTTTGCAGAGTATTTGAATGATCAGAGTGCCAAAAAGCGATTTCGCACAAGATGTGCGGACAAAGCGAACTTGAGCGACCAGGATCGCGTATCCTGGCAATCTGAGGGACCGGTATGTAGATATGTACATATAGTATGGAAACTTGTGATAGTTGCTAACAATTTGCTTAGGTCACTTATCGCCCAAGAGAACCATTTGCCGTCTGCTTTGCTGCATCACTGAAAAACCAAACATACGCCACTGCATCTCATTCCCATCTTAGTCTGTTTGAAGCCAGCGAAGCTGAATCCACGAAAGCAATGGCAGCAAAAGAGCAAACGAAAGCAGCGGCGGGATCGTCTGATGAGCTCACTTCTGGGAAGCTCCATGATACCAAGGTATGACTTTCACACGCATATGATAAGATAAAACAGTATGAAACTTATCTCTTCACATTTGTAGTCATTGATTCAGATTTTCCAACCGTCTTTGCTTGCTGCGTGGCTTGACACAGCACCTACAGTATTCTCATCATCTACGCCGATCACTTTCACACCAGCACTACAAACTTTACACCTAGTCCTAAAAATCATGGCAGTGCTTTGGAGAGCCGCTCTTGGCGGGGAGATTGGGCCGGAGATGACTGTATCATTCCTTAACAGTCAATTGGAAGCCATTTTAAAACACTTTATGACATATTTTCCTTATGGAAGTGACAGTTTAGGAAGGCGCGAGCAAAAGGTAATTTGTTGGGCAGTGCTACTCTCAGTTAGAGTCTATTAATAACCATTCTCCATACATAGGTTGATGTGGTGATACAAGAAATGAATATCATAATCTGTGAGCTCGTGTCATTGTTCTTGCTTGCCTTGAAGTCTGCCCACGAGCGGGAAAATAGTAAAAAGGCTGCTAAACGTACACAGCAAGGAACAACCAAGCATCTGAATTTAGAGCCTTGGACTACTCATGTAGTTGATTACGTGCTCCATGTTCTTGGAAAAGAGGTACGTTGGATCATGAATGCTGTCTATGATAATTAATTATCACGAAGCTGACCATACCGTACAACCTATGCAGACTACTTCTGAGAGCCCAGCTAAGAGACAGAAGCTTACAGTCATGCCAGAAAGCATGACCACTACATCAACGGAATTTAGGGCTGATCAATTACAAGCTCTTCTTCCCAGTGTATGGGGCCTACTTAACAGTCTGCCCAGTGATGAGCAGATTGAGCTTCTTGATGCGCTGCTCGCTTATTATAATAGACTTGGTGCTCGATCACCATCCAAGCATATCGCACTTGGCTTTATTGCAAGGATGTTTTTGGTAAGGACAATGCTAAACAAGAGACTTATATTCTACTTCGATATTGATTTTTATATTTTTTGCCCCAAGATTCAATTCGAACCACAATATAATGGAATGCTTCGAATCCATCAAAATACTATTGTTACCGAGAAGATGCGTTTGTGGCTTCTCACCCTTCCAAAATTGTTATGGGAAGTCAAGGACACAAACCTTGAAACAACTTCTGTAAGTACTTAATCCAAAATGCCATTGCTTGCCATTGTTTGCGGTTTCTGATGTAGCTAACTACCCGTTCATGTAGAAAATATTGGATATATTTAACATGGTTGCTAAATGCCGTGGTGAAAGTATTTTTGGACATCAACTGCTGACATCTATTCAGCTGTCATTGGTACCTTATTTCTTTGTTACTTTACCAACAAAAGGTATGAAAGTTCATAATCGCACATTAGCTTGCATCTATTTTTAACATATATACCTAGGCGATGTTTATGGGCCCTTCATATCTTTGCCTACTGACCAGCAAAAGCAAGTTATTGAATTTCTTTATTATGCTGGCGACATACCCGAAAAACTGGTCAACTCCATTAATAGATGTCAGCAAGGTAGTTATTCATTTCGTTCTGGATTATGCAGTCGTGGAACAGCCTTTAACAGCTTTTGCTTTTTTTTATAGACGAACGACTTTCTTTTGAAACGTTGTCGTATCTTAACGAGACCTTGACTCTATGAGAATAATTTTAATTTAGAACTGATTATTCTCACATTTAAAGCATATTGCGTGTATTATGACATTGATATAATGCCATTGACATGAGTGTAAATAAAGCGTTGTTAATTCTCATATATCATAGACCATAGTTTATTACAACATGTTTTATTTTAATTGAAGGATTTGTAAATACAAGCAATAAGTTCAAATGTTAAACTGTACAAGTGGACATTCTTAGTGTCGGCTACTGTTAAGCTGATTAATGCTGTATTTTAGCGATATTTGTTTTCGAATTCGCCGTAAATTTGTTCGATTGACTTTCCTTTAGTTTCGGGCAGGAAAATGATCATGATAATGGTTGCCACGAATAAGATGGCAGCGAAAATGACGAATGAGAATGATCCCAATTTATCCATCAAGGTAGGGAAGATAAGACCAATCACGAAGTTCATGGACCAGTTGAAACAAGTAGCGATACCACCCATTGACGAGGCGGCGTAAGTAGGAGACATTTCAGAAGTAATCATCCATGGAATGGGGCCCAATCCGATAGCGAAGAAAGCAACGTAAATATACACAGATGCGACCAAGAGCTCATTAAGACCGAAATAGCCTCCAATGACTAGAGTAACGCAGAAGATGCAAGCACCGGCGGCGGACGTGATCAGCAATACACGACGACCAACGTAATCTATTATACCGACTTGTAAAATAGTAAATACCAGGTTCAAGCAGGAGACACCGATAGCCATATACATGGAAGTTTCAGCATTATAAGAACCGAGGAAGATAGTAGTAGAGTAGTACATGACACCATTAATAGCTGACAATTGCTGGGTGCAGTGAAGGAAAATGACAATCAAGGTGATCTTGCGGACAACACGATTCCTGAAAAGACCAAAGATAGACAAAGCCTCTTGAGACTTTTCTTGAGGACTGACACCCACACCAGATGGATAATCGGAAGGAAATTCTGTGGAAGCAGACTTTTCGCTGGGCAATTGAAGAGGGAGCATTTCTCCACTAGGATCCTTGGCGTCAGTTGGTGCTTCATAGCCGCCATCAGTTCTTTGTCCAGCAACGATTTCTTGCAGTTCCTGGGTGACATCGGCACCACCTCTAAGTTTTTGAAGTACAATTCGGGCTTCTTGAATGTTGTTCTTTGAAACCAGATAACGAGGAGACTCGACACACAAAGACATAAGGAGAGCTTGTGCAATGGCAGGGACAGCTACTAAGGCAAAGTTGACACGCCAGAGTGGGACGCTGGCCAAAGGCAAACCAATAAGATTGGATAACAAGATGCCAATGACAACCATCAATCTAAAATATCAATGTCAGCATTTGTAGAACCTTGCAATCTGTATAATTCTGTTTAAGAAGAAATACTCACTGGTTCATACTTCCCATAGCTCCTCTGCCTTTGATGGTAGAGATCTCTCCTACGTAGGTAGTGGTAGCAAGCGCACCAAGACCACAAGAAATACCGCAAAAGACTCTGCCGATAGTAAACATAGCAGGATTGACAGATAAGGCGATCAGGACAGCACCAATGATCCATCCCAAGTTATTAACAACCAATGTCTTCTTGCGACCAATTCTGGTCAAAAGCGATCCTCCTAACAATGAGGCTAGCAAGCCTCCAATACAGAATGAAGATACAGAGAAACCCCTATGAATTATCACGGCATTAGCATAGTTATTGATCACGTTTGTAGATATGTATTTGAATTATATGTACCAAAGGAGGGAGTCCATGGTCAGACAATCTGGCAATAGAGAGCTGTAATTATGGTTGTAACCAGTTGAACAATTGTGGGTAGCATCGCCGGGAATGTTAGGAGAACCGATGGTCCATCCTTGACTGAAGGAACCCAAACAAGCAACAACGGTGCAGAACACCATGTACTTGGGGTATTTCAATTCTCTAGAGTCCATTGTTTTAAGAGATAAAGAAAAGAAATGATCGCCTGCAGCATATAAATATGCAAAGAATTATGCAAAACTTGCCAGAAAAGCGAAACCTTTGTTTATTCAAAACCAGACCAAGCGAATGATTTGGCCCTCACAATCGAGCCCCAGTAGCACGGCTGAAGCACTTGATTTTTTTACTTTAAACATGCCAAAAATATTTAATTATGTACATTCTACATTACAGCCACTGTTCAATTGTTTTTGACCTTCTCAGCAGCACTTCTCTGCCATTTTAACATAGACTTTTTTCTGACTGCAAATCTTTTTGGTTTCAGTCGGAAAAATATTGGGCTACCGCTGCAGGAGTTAGCTCAGAGTCTAAAACATCAGGTTGTCTGAAGCCGGATGGAAAGGGACCATAGGCGTATCTTGACCAGTTTTATGGAGGCAAAAAGTGCTCGTGGCGCTCATATCCTTGCAAATGCACCTAATCCTAAATATGGTGCATTTCCGCTTCCGAATATACGGAATGTGGCCATATCATTTGCTGCTTCAATTTGCTTCTTGCAAAGAGAGATCGACATGGGTACCGTTGACCAGATGTCCTAATTCAACAAAGTATCTACATGGGTTGTGAACTATATTCCTACATTGAGTGTCACATTATCAAAATTTCTTACTTCATTTTGTCCTTTTTATGGTATGCAGCAACCAGACCACTGGTGCTAGGCATCACATATACTTTTGAACTACCCGATCCTTGAGGCCACGCGATGGTAGTCTCTTGTAACCCAGCTACTACCTTTTTTTCTCCGCTGTATATCTGGTATATACCAATGCCCACAAATGCTACCCATGTGGGTTTGTATTGCCTGATTTTTTGCGTTAATTGCGGAATATTAGCTCGCTGTTCGTCAATAGTGAGGTCAGTAGCACGCCTGGATACTCTGGAAGTCAGATTTGTGAAACCTATCCCATAGGATTTTGGTAGTAAAGTATCGTCCTCGAATGTTAATTTTCTGTCTACTAACCCTAGTAAAAGGACATGATGTTTCAATAAATCAAATGGTTCTGGGATATTAAGTCAAGACAACTGACCACTTCCAGACAAGCAGGGCCAAAAATGATTGGTAGGGCTCGCAAAATGATGTCCCTTCCTTGAACTAGTTATTCCTCCATTTATTCCAACGAACAAAACCCGGAGGTCGTAGTCCAAAATGTCAGGCACTGGAATCAGAACATCTTCATTCTGTACTTCTTTTTGAGACTGAAATGTAGTTGATTTGAGCCTCAATCTTTCGCCTTTATAGAAATTCCTATCAGGCTTAAAATATGGTGAGGCGAGAACCTTGTTCTTTACTTTGGAAGTTGGCGAAGATGATTTGAGAGGCATCTTTTTGCCTATGTGCTGAATAAATTCCGCAACTGACTCCATCTTTAGCCGTAGCGGAGTGTGGAATGTGATATTCCCTAAGTTAGGCCATTTTTGATTGTTATTCATTGTACTGCACAACCCCACTTGTAAACCACAGATCATGAACTATAGAAAGTAAATAATAGCCTGTTGGATGTAATTTATGTATCTTTGTGCTAAGGATATTTCTTGACTTGTATATTTTAATATGAAATCCTTCAAGAAGAGGCACAAAGCATTCATTTGGCATCTTCCGTCAATTGCTTGATCAAGGTAGCAATATCGTCAACATTAGATCTGGAAGAATCTTCTGTAATCTTATTTTGCTCATTATTCCCTTTAGGAACCACCAGTACGGGAATCTCATCGTCAGTTTCAGGAATAGAGCTAAAATCCTTTTCCCATTCAGCGTCATCTACTAATGCAATACATTTGATCAGAAACGCCCTGCAACGTGCGGACTTGGCAATAATCTTATGCAGGTACATACCAACTTCGGTAATCTTCACCCAACTTTTGCATCCAAAGTTTGCTATGTTATAAAGCGTGAGTCAATGCTTGGATAGAAGTAAAAGTTGTTTATACCCTGTCTTACGTTTCGTGCACCAAGTATTGAGTTTGTCAATCACCGTTCGGTTATCTCCGTTCATGTGATTTGAAATACCCCATTCATAAGTGGCGGGTGTAATTAAAATACCCGTGACTGTAATGGAAAATAAAGTTATAATTGACATTGAACACCATTACCCCACCAAAATGTGATTCGAACACTTGCCTATCAACATGAAAAGTAGGTAGGAGGAGAATACCAATCCAAATGCAACAGCCTGGAGGATAGATACTGCGGCTGAAACCGCAAACTGAAAATCGGGAATTACATAAGCTAATTATGTACCATGTCTTTCAGTAGAGAACAATTGATTTACCAAAATTGGCTGCTTCTGCTTGAGCTCCGACAAAGATTGCTTTAAAGACGTGATTTCATCCACAAAGGTGTCAAGGATCTCGCATATTTGTGAGAAATCTCGTCGTGGTCTATTGACATTAGATTATCGAGAATATGACATCGTAGTTAGATATTTACTCTTACCTTTGAGCTGCAGCAATGGCCATACGATGTTGGACGAACTGTTCGACTTTGAATCAGCCAAGTTGTAAAAGAATAGAGCAAAAATCAATGATAAAAAACTTACGTTAATGAGACCAAACCCATTTGTTTCCTGTCCGAGGTAAATGGTGCCGCCAACGATAGCAAGCACACTAATTGGTGGCAAGGAAAAGTAAACTATCAATCTATATCTGACTTTAGTAACGATTCCTCTTGAATAATCATCACTCAGCCATATTTACCCTAGATAAATGCCCAGCAAAGCCAACAATGACGAAGTCAGCACTGGATCTTCAAATAGCAGTATGCTATTCCATACAAATACAATTTCTGAAGCGTAAGGCTGAAGCTTATCTTGGAACCAATTCTTATGGCTCACTGAAAGCTGAGTTGATAATGAGGGTGTTGAAAAGTCAGAATTAATAACGGTCTGCGTTTCAGCATTAAGCCCAGTCATTGCTTTGCGAAGAGGAAAGTGAAAGGAAAGCATCACTAAACCAGCCAGCAGAAAGCAAGCTCAAAAAGGTTTTGCTTTGGCTTCATTGGCCATTCAAAATACATCCGAATTCTTATCCAGTAAAATTATCCTGTTTCAAAAAGTATTTGAAGCCCACAAGATGCATTAATCGTTAATATGAGAGGGGGAAAAAATGCTATGCTTTCATTCAACAGTCTATCGCATTGGATATAAAAATATAATTACACATATAAAGTACAAGTTCTATACTTTCAAATCTATTCTACATTCTGAAGTAACTTCATGATCAATAAAGTATTAATATTGATTTTATGCGCCGAGCACATATCTTTTTTAACCTTTTCACCGTGTTTCGATCAATACGCCGATGAACTTCACTTATGTGTTGATTTAGGTTTCCCAAATTTACGGACTTGACGACGCTTCTGCAGATCCTGGGTGTTTGCTCTTCGTAGAGCTTTATCGATAAGCAATTCTGTTCGCTCTTTAATTTGAGCTGCTTCCTCAGGAGCGGTGACAAAATGGTCCGGGAAGCGCATGCTGTAATATTAAAGATTAGTTTATGACAGACTAGCAATCCAAATAAAATAACAGCTTTCTCCTTACCCAAGCCACATATAGATCATAATAACCTTATGACAGCTTTCAAGTTCTTCAAGTTTAAGTTTGCTTGCCATTTCATTTGTTGGTTTAGCAGCAGGAAGATTAATAAGGTCTTTTAAATCAATCTTCTCATTGCGACTATAAGCCGATGCCATATCAGCAACTGCTTTAACACACTCTTTGTCGCGAATGGGAGTAGGGGCTGAAACGAACTGGTACCGGTCTCTTAGTGACAAGTTCATAGAATCCATTTTTTCCGCTATTTCCTATATCAGAGCGAAGGAGAGTGTCAGCTTGTAAAAGTGATTGATTGCCTTGTTTGTGTAAACGTACCTTTGAGTCGCCGTAAGTGCAGAGAAAATACTTCTCGCCGACTTTAGCCATACCTTCATAGATGGCCTGAGGGCAATAAGTTGGGGGTGAATATGTATGCAGCCACTTTTGACATATAATAGATTACTTACCAATAGTTCACTGAATTTTTCACCAGTTATTTGTGCACCAAACAATTCAATGATATCAACCGTAGGATGAACGCCGGCAGCCTTGTCAAGTAACAATTAGTTTTGGATGTGGCTGTATATACATATGACAGGGCAAAGTGTCACTCACCTTTAAATACTGTATAGGCGCCTGCATGGCCTTATGGACATAGGGCAAATCGCCTTTGTCCAATCTAATGTGTACATGCGTTAGATAGTCACACAGTGGCCAAAGCCTTATAGATTCACTTACGTAGTAACCTCTCCATTGGCATAGGCCGTCCCAAAACGACCAGCTCTGCCTGCGATCTGCTTGAGATGTGGTGGATTTATGTGGGTGAAACCAACGCCATTGTATTTTTGAACGCTTTCAAATACAATTCGTTTGATATTTCTGATGTGTAAAATAGCTTGTTGAATTAACAATAATCGTGTGCGCACTTTATACAGTTCATCAAACTTACAGATTGAGCCCCATGCCAACGGCATCAGATGCAACGAGAACATCAATTTCATTATCTTCATCGTTGAAAGATTTGGCTTGTAAAGCACGAGATTCCGGTGGCAAAGCTCCATAGACCACAGCGCAGCGAAGTCCAGTTTCCTTTTCTATAGCTCTCTTCACTTCAAAAATATCTTTGCGTGCAAATGTCACAACGCAATCTCCTTTTTTCACGTTTTTGTAGCTTCCATTCAGAGACTTTTTAGAGATGGTTAAAGGCGTGAGCCGCTCATAATGATGAACTTCAACTGTATCATTCAGGCCATCGCATATTTCTTGCACCAAAGGTACCACAGATGCTTCTCCGCATAAATGAATCTCCTCCGCTCGAAGACCTATTCTCCCGTATATCACAAATTTGTCGAGTCAGTAATCTTGAGATCAACAATTCAACCTCAAACCGCCCTCCTTCAACTCACCGAGTAGTGCCTGTGTCCATGCCCATCCACGCGAGCGGTCTCCAATCATCTGAATTTCGTCAACAACCGCAACCTCCAGATTTCTGTTCAGATCCACCATTTCGACCGTCGAACTAGTTAGTGTTGCATTTTCATCCACAATCTTCTTCTCTTCTCCAGTGACCAGATTGCAAGGTATACCATTTCCATTCATTCTGTCGAAAATTTCATGTGCTAAGAGCCGCAGCGGTCCGCAATAGATACCAGATTTTGCCTCCGTAAGGCGTTTAAGCGCAGAATATGTCTTTCCACTGTTGGTTGGTCCAACATGTAGATGAATATTTCTGCAAGGGTTGGTCAACTACTGATGAATGGCGTTCGATAACAGCAAATTAAATTACCTTTGCATTTTTCGTGCTTCTGGATACCATTCATGTGGAAATCGCAGATCTGTTGTCTTCCTCATAGGTTTGAATTGGTATTCGGCCTCTTTAGGAAGGCGTGGCTCGCAATAATCCAAAAAGTGAGGTAACAAAAATGAATCTATGTGTCGCTTATAGCCCGGTGGCGAGCGAATTTTCGAGAGAGCCTCTTCATTACAGCCTTCAATGTTTCCCGCCATCATATCATCATAAAATTTTCTTGATAAGTCAACATACAAATCGTCTGTTATTCCAACATAGCTAGCTTTCGCCTTGATATGTTTGACGTATGGAAGTACGCGAGCTCTTTCTCGAATACCTGTGGCGCCGGATTAACAAAACCATTGAGAAAAAAATATCATATATCTTTTTCTTACGTTCTACAATTGTCTCTCCATTCGAAGTATCGTTGTCAACCTTTCCTTTAGTTTTATTGGGAAGTCTTTTCTTCGAATTCTTGCCGTCGGGCAGCGGTGGAAGGAAATCGGCTTCCAGGAGTGTACGAGCAATCGAAGGAGATTCTTTTCGACATGTAACAGTATGAAGAGTTCTCGTTTTGATACTATACCGAGCATTACTCCCCAGTAATGTCACAAAGATTCGTCGTAACATGATCAAACAGACACCGATGCAGTTTGGCCCAGGAGCTTGACCTGTTCAGAAAATTGTGACTCTCTATTGCTAGAATCTGACTGGCTTTTCAAATATTTCAGCTTGCTTCCCGCCTTGCATATGCGCAGCAACCTGTCGGACTAGACGATAGCAGTCAGAAAGATACACCATCGCGATCTAATGCTTTGAATGCCCTTTCTACTGAAATTTGTACAAAAGTTCGAAACAGAAACTGCGCAAGAGGTATTAAGCTTGAAAACAGCAAGAGATTTCTAAGAACGTGGTCCTCACCAAGCCTAGCTTTTTGCAGCATGTCAAAAGATACCCATATCGTTGTCTATCCCAACACTAGACAGAGTTATCCGGCAAGCCACTCATGACGATAGAGGATTAATAAGCGGAGACAATATGAATTTCCGAGGTTTATCATGCACTGGTAAAACTTCACTCTTAACTAGTATCGTCGCTCAATCAATACTACCCTCTACTTGGGAATTTCAAGTTGGCGAAGATACGTTTAGCATAGACTTGGGAGGTAGCGGAGCATCGGTCATATTTCTTGACTTGGATTTGCAATTTACTGTTAATCGCTTATATAGCGTTGCTCTTTACCGTGTCACCAACGCAATTGAAAACTCTCCCCATGAAATCAAAACCAAGCTGTTAGGTAGAGATGAAAGCATTCAAAAACTGATTCTGGAAAGTCTCGGACGATGTCACTTGTTCAAAATTGCATCCATTGAAGATTTTAGCAATACATTGTATGGCTTGCCTCGTTGGTTTGAGAAGCATTCAGAGGAGAATGTACAATTTGTCATGATCGATTCATTGTCGTCCTTATTGTGGAGTAAGGAAGATCAAACTGGAATTAATCACCATATGTATGGCAGTCAAACAGAGAAGGTGCATATTCAAATCACGAAAATAATCAGGCAAATGCAGGCAAAATGGAACTTTGTACTCTGCACTACGTCTAGAAAAATTGCTGCAAGTACGGCTGATGAACTCCCTCCCTGCTGGACAAAGTTTTGGGATTTCTGTCTCGATCTCAATAGATATGACAATGATCAAACCAAACAGCTAGCCGATTATCACTGTCAGCTCGTCAGATCTTCTCGCTCTCATGTGCCCTTGGAAACATCGCACGCGCAATTTGGCTTGCGATACACTATTAAGGACAATGACATTGTAACATTTGACGACATTGAATGATGATTGCTTGTGTGAGAAGGAATGTTTAAAGCATACGAAAAGATATTGCTGGGCAATCAAGTATGCAGACAGCAGCAGGAGCTGTATAAAACCTAAATATTAATATAGAATCAAAACATTATCAAGTGATGATTTTCAAATCTATTGATGCTCCATATTGTCTGTTCGCACTTGTATTAAGCACCTTTTGAAATGAGGGTTAGAATAGTTGAACGATGTTGAAAGAAAGCATTATTCTTCAACCAGTGATGGGCACAATAACCAGCCAAAGGAACTGGCAACAAGCTGGCAGAGAATCAAAAGCCACTGTCTTCTCTCTGAAACAATATAGAGTCTATCAAGCTTTATATTGGATCATTGAGTGTTGCCATAAGCTAGCTCATAGCACCGGTGCACACAGTATAAGAAATTTATACAGCTGGCAATGTTCATATAGCATTTGACAAAGTTATATGAATATCTTTATAATTGTATGATTGTAAATTTGATATAGTCAACATTATGTTAGCAGATTGATTGAGAAGCACTCACCAAGCCTGCTCAGGCAAAAACATCAGTCACTTCCGGTTATTTGGAAACATGCGGAATTTGAAATCAAATTCAGGGGCTAATTACGGCTTGTTCGGGGCCAGAAAATGATGTTGAGATCGCGAAGAACAGAATACCAAGTGTGTGGCTTCATGACCAACTTGTTTATTGTCAGTTATAGCATAACCATCAGCTGTTTGATTAAGTAACGGATTTTGATGAAGTATGGACTGTGATGAGGCTTGTCTTTGCTCAATAGTAAATGAAGTCGATAAGGTGGCCCGAAAGATACACTGAATGAGTGAAGCATATAAAAAAATGCTTGCTGTTGTCAGCAACTTCTCCTTTCTTGCTCGCGTTCTATTAGTTTGTTGTTATGTCTGCTAAGGAATTGTCAGCATGCACTACTAAGTGACGGCACACGGTATAAGCTCCGGCCGGAGATACCAACATAGGTGATCATCATTGCTTGTGATACTACCAGTAATAAGCTAGAAAGCAGAATGTTCATGAAAGCTCCCATCGAATTCTACTGATATATATATATATATAAAATAGGGTGCTCGAATGTTCGGTTTAGGAGGGGTTATGACCAGATAATGATTTAAAAATATAAACTTATGAAAGAGTGTAGAAGACATACCCAATTCCTCGACACTGTACAACATTATAAAGCATTTTGGTGTAGCTCTGAGTGATCGTGCGTGTCCAACCAGCAAGATATTACAGCATTATCATTGGGTGCTGAGAGTTTAATGAACCAAACATCACGGTGACACACACCATGCGGAACGGTGTTGGCCAAATGAGGTTGCGACTAACAGCACAAAAGGAAAGTCTTTCATGGCTGCTTGAAGAGCCATATAATTCCACAGCTCAATAAAGGAAGTATGCTTGAGACAGAATGACTAAAAGCAGAATTATAGATATCATTGAATACATGTAAGATGTATCGCTGCAGTTTGTCGAGAAATTGATGCCATATAGAACTTCATAAAGATTGCTTTACTGTTTTGCAGTAAGACAAAATACACACGCGTCTCAATGCGTCGACACACGAAGCACATTTTCCCATCAACGATAAGATTTTTTCGTTTTTTATTTTTCTTCTAGTGCTGCTAGCAAGTTGTTTCTGCTTTTTCTCCCCCTCTCTTATTATAGACTCTTTTTCTTCCTTTCTCATTTCTTGCTGACAATTTTGCTATAAGCTACATACCTGTATACACTATCAAGAACATAAAGTTGGAGATATTTGCTTATACAGGTAATGTTACACGCCCGTCTTTAGATCGCCTAGTGTAGTTTGTGACTTGTCGAATTTATTGCTGTCAATCACAATAGACATAATCGATATATCGTCTTTCGGGATCAATAATTTGTTTGGACCTCCTTCTACATACTAAAGTTTCTTATCCCTGGAAGGGAATCCCTTTTATTAGTTACTGAAAACTGTTTTCATCACAAAGTTTGGCTATTCACCAAACTATCATATATTCAACACGGCCACACATTAAGCTCGCTTCTCCGCTCTCGGAATGAGCACCGTACTAGCTCCGATGGAACCAACTTCCAACACATTGCGACAACCAGCCAGTCCTATGGTGTTAATGATACCAGCCATGGGCGAAAGCGACGCAGAATCAGGTTTTGATATAGCAGTCATCGAGTCTACCATGATATTATGGGCCATTGATCCTCGGAAACAGAAGCCGGTGAAACGAGCATTAACGGTAATGTAGCATGTTGTTCAATTCTAGTTTTGATTATTGCAGCGGAGATTGTGGAATTTGTGTGTAAATCAAGTCTCAACATTCTTCTAATTTCTTTTTTGTGAATTCTATTAAGGTGTATAATATTATAGTGGAGGACGATCGCCAGATCTTGTCTCTAGTTCGATACAATTCCGATCTGCAAGAATTTGATGAAAAGGTAGTTTAGCTCCACAATATATCTTATTAAGGAACATGTTGTTGAGACAAGAAAAACTGATATAGAGTGTTTGTCGACATATCAGATACGTGAGCATTTCCGGAAAACGAAGGTTGTCTTACCGCCTCTTGATACGCCATCAGACAAACAACATAATCTAAAAAGGCGTAGTTTTCGCAATTTATTGACAGCTCTCCCGAGCCTAAAATCCAAACAATCCAATTCCGAGAAGGTGGAGCAGTATCTGAGGCGGTGCGCAGAAGATAATGTTGTAGGAAAATCATCTTTGTTTCGCGATTTTTTCACCCCTCAAAGAGATGAGGATTGTTCAACGGCTAAAGAAAGGATGCAAAATTATATGAACATGCATGCAGCAGCCTGGGTCAATGAACAACAGCAACAAGAAAGATCAAAACAAAAGCAGAAACAAAAAGCGCCAATACATGGTAATGAACAGAGAAACGATATCATTCCTCCTTCGCCACGAAGATCTGATTCATCTACGCGTATCGAACCTTCGAACAGCAAGCTGCGAGCCTTAGCGCAACCTCAAAAGTCCGAGGTCTTCAATGTAGCGGACCCTTCCACGGAACTCGTGTTCTCGTCTTCATCTGGTGGGGAGATGGAGCCTCCATCTCGATCTACTACACCGAAGAGGAAGATGACAATTCAAGACTTTCAAATTTTGAAAGTACTTGGTAAGGGCTGTATGGGAAAGGTGGGTAATACATTGCTTGCAAATTATTGGACAAGTAGATTGATAACAACACTCAATATCAGGTCATTCTTGTTCGCGAGTACCGAACATCAAAGTTGTATGCTCTCAAAGCTATATCCAAGCAATTTGTTGTCATGCATCGAGAAGTAGAGCATGCAAAGTCTGAAAGGGAGATATTGGCAAGAGTCGGCCAAATATCCCATCCTTTCCTTATTAAACTGCATCACTCATTTCAAGATGTATCGCAATTGTTTTTGGTATTTGACTATCACGTCGGAGGTGATATGGCAACACAATTAGCCAAGTGGTACAAGCTCCCTCCATCAAGATGCCGTCTCTACACAGCAGAAATTTTATTGGGCATACAAGAATTACATAGACTTGGTATTCTTTACCGGTAAGTACGCATAGATGTTCTCTAATATAAAGTCCTCGATTATTTCCTATAACTTACATTCTCTAATGGACTTTTAGCGACCTTAAACCAGAGAATATTCTTTTGGGAGCTGATGGGCATATCATTTTGACCGATTTTGGGTTATCAAAACAATTTTTACCACAAACTGGCATAAACAATCAGCGCACCACCACATTCTGTGGCACGGCAGAATATTTAGCACCTGAAATCTTGCGCGGCGATGAATACTCCTTTGCTGTGGATTTTTGGAGCTTAGGCACATTGTTGTATGAGATGATAACTGGTATACCTCCATTTTGGGCAGAAAACCATGCCGACATGTATAATAGAGTCCTAGACGACGAACTAGAATTTCCACCCAACTTTGACACTGTCACGGCCGATTTTATAAGTGGCTTGCTACATCGTGTTCCACAAGATAGACTTGGCGCCGGGCCGTATGGACCCCAAGAAATCCGGTCACATCCTTACTTTTCAGGATTGGACTGGGCAGATGTATATCACAAACGAATCAAGCCAGATTATATACCCACTTTCCAATCAGAAACTGACCTTTCAAACTTTGATGAAACTTTCGTAGCTATGCCAGCACGGTTTAGTATGGCGAGCCAAGGGGAAGGTTTGAGTCAAAGTATACAAGGCGATTTCGACGGATACTCTTATTGTGGTGCCAGTTTGCAAGGCGGTGATAGTCGTATAGAGGATTTCAATGCGTACCAAAATCATGACCGATTATACCATTCATTCCAACCAAACCAGACATTAGAATCTTTCTATCCCACTTACGGTGATAAATTTCAACGAGAGTCTCCGATTGATCCACTGGCAGTGAACGGTCATATAACCTCAGGGCCGACTCCGGAAAGAAGCCCTGAACCTGAATATACTAATGATATAAATCAGGAATGGAACAGAAAGCGCAGCACAACCGACCTCTCGTCTGTCACTGGAAGAGAGACAGTGCATACTTCGAGATACCCAAGTGATGCAACGGTTGAAGAGGATGAACGTCACTGGGCAAAGCGGCGAACTTTGCCTGAGGAAGCTCATCGGGCGTCACCTTACTCCATGGCTCGTGATGAGCACCATAGAAAAATGTCGTATGCTTCGTCCACCGCATCTTATACTGAGTATCGCGAAATAAGGTCTATGTTAAAACAGCACCAAGATATAATAGACGCTAATATGTCATTGGAGTCGTTAAGCATTGATGACAACTCTTTCCGAAGTCATACACCAGTGGGAACAAATTCAGATCGCCGAAATAGCAGACAGGGCAGTACCACACCACAAACTCCTACTTTACGACGAGCAAAAGACTTTTTCAGTCGTAACTGAAAAGTAAACCTTGCATTTAGTCGAAATTACAAGCAAAGAAGAACAGCAAGGAGAGGTAGAAAAAGACGGCGTTACGGATATATATCACAGCTAATGTGAATGTGTAAAAATGTGTCGACTTCATGTACTATATATATACAAATACAAAAAGATTCTATCATAGTTGTTTTTGGACTCAAAATCAAAATCATTTTTTAGGTTGTCGCTTTTGTTTTTCATTTACAATAAATGGCTGTGTGAAGGCTTGCTGAAGCCGTCGAACTTTTTGTTCACCAAAGCCAGGACATAACGCTAGTGCTTCCGTGGGCGCATTTATGATATGCTCTAACGAACCAAATGTGGATTTGAGGGTCAATACATCGGTCTTGTTCACCGATCGTATTTGTGTCAAACTCTCTGTAAGTTTAGCCATATAATCGTCAGCGGATCTCTCTCTAATGATATCTGGAGACTTATGCTCATAAGCCTTGAATGTCTCCAGATATCTCCCAACTTCTTCATGACTCCAGGCAAGCATGATCGTAAAATCGTGAACAACCGACGTTTTGGTGAGTTCGCGAATAGAATCCTGGTGATTGTCGATATCAACATAGATGAGCAAAAGTCTGAGAACAAATTGATGGGCAAGCTTGCCCATTCGATCGTAGATATAATCAGGATGTAAACGATGGTATCGCAAGCTAATCAAAACATAGTAAGTAGCTATAATGCTGTTTTAAAGCTTGCGAGCTTGTATATGTACCTTAAATACAAGACACACGTCGTTTGACCGACTACATAGTCGGCTTTTATGTCATCGTATTCCCAAGGAACGTTACGAACATGCTGTAATATTGGATTGCCACGTTGGGATTGATTGACGAGAACCGTGTTTGGCCCAGAACGCCTTGGCGTCCCTCCTGTTTGTTGTGGAGGAGTTACTTGTTGTGAGGAAGCGGGTGAGTTTTCTTGTGAACGTGGGGTTACTGCGGAGCTAGGTGGTCGCTCAGCTGAATCTGCTATTGCATTGCTCGCTGGAGTCACAAATAAAGGTTCCTGTTGAGAAGCTTTTGCTGATGAAGTCTGAAAGTAATTCGTTCCTTTTGATTTTCTCTTTCGCTCTTCAATTTGCTCAACTGTAGGGATGGCAAATCGTCGTTCCGACATGCTACTGCTGAAGTCACCGTCACGCTGTACGCAAATCGTTTTCTATGCTGACCGCTAATATGTGACTTCTTCCTAAAAACCTGCTGGAAGTCAGTTCCTGCCATTCTTAACACTTTAACCGCCATGGATCAAACCAAATTTATAGATTTTCAGGTAATTGCTTTACTTTTGTTTAACCGTTATATCTTAAGCTTGTCGCTGACCACTTGAACGTCTTGGATCTGATTAGAACGACATTCATAGTAAATGTGTCGATTATGGCTACTGCAGTGAAGCAGGTAAGCTCAGTCATGTGGCAGACATCGCTATAATACAAAGCAAAACTGACAGCTGATAATATCATTAGATAATCGACTGTCCGAGTATATAATAACTATGCTACTGAATGGCAAATCGCAAGCCGATGTAGATTCCGAACTGGTACAACTGATCGGAGCAGATTATTTGTCGTCATTCTCAGCTTGGGTGTTTGAAGAATTAGAACGTCGCTCCACTAGCGAAAGAGAAGAGTTTGATGTGGAAGAAGTTGTTATGGATGAGGATGATTCAAATAAGCAACAGAACAAGCCTCTCCAAACCAGAATGTTTTTGCAGGCACTCCGCCGTGCAAAGGCTGATCAAGACGTTAAGCAGAACGGTTCGAGACGGACGTCTAGACGATCTACTTCACCTCAAAGAAGGTCAAGCACTTATGATCGCTCTCGCTCAAGATCACCAATAAGAGAAAACACATCAAGACGTCACAAAGATCGGGAAGACAGGGATCGGGAAGACAGGGAACGTGGAAGTGTGTTCTCCAGACTTGGTAGAAATGGTAATGGAAGACAATCGGATCGATCAATAAGCATTGTTCGCGCTGGTAAGTTTAGCAAGTACATTAAACCTCATGAAGCATACCTAACAGTCGCATTATACGTGTCAGCCAAGCAATCTGTATTTGATCGATTAGGCTCACAGCCTGTGTTAGAGGAAGAGAAGAGAAACAAAAAGGAAAGAGTACGATGTACGTTCTGGCCAAAATGCACCAAAGGGGAAGACTGTCCATTTTGGCATCCAAGGACACTCTGCCGGTATGTTTTTGTACAGGTTTCTTGCAATCAATAAATAATGCTAACGCAGACTTTAATTACCAGCGAATTTCCTAATTGCCCACGAAAAGCAAATGAATGTCTATATATTCATCCTGAAGCACCAAAACCTGTAGAAACAAAAGCTAAATGCAAATTTTGGCCCAACTGTACCAACCCACAATGCCCTTATGCTCACCCACTGGGTGCGCCTGCACCAATAGTGAAACGCAACCCAACCCCATGTCGTGATGGTGACGACTGTAGTCGACCAGGCTGTTATTTTACACATCCTCGAGACGGCCCAGTGGGAACAGCTGCTCCGGTAAGTTGCACAATTCATGATTTGGAGTCTTAAGACAACGTGAAATTAAACAAAGGTTATATTTAGTGTCGATTTGGACCAATGTGCCAGAAATATCCAAATTGTCCTTTTCAACATCCATTACCACCAGGACAACATCGTAATAAGCAACTTGTGCTAAACAAACCCCACGTTAGTGATAGGGGATTTTCTGTAGCTGAGGATGAAATCCTAGAGCGTATTCCCGTTGGTGAGAGCGCAGACACCAACATGGCTCAAGCACAGTAGTTGTAGATTTTACCAGTGAAAATAAAATTTATTGTCCGTCCTGGACTGTGGCCCAATAGAGTGATCCCAGCAAAAAGAACCAATTTCATTGGAGTTTATCTGACGGGCTGAAAGAACAAGCGCGTCTCTCTCCGCATCACACATTTAAATCATCAGAAATGGTAAACCCTTTTTGATTCCTGCATCAGACAGTGCACATATAGCTGTCTCAATACAAGTCGAACATAAGCACTAAAGTTTCGTGTTTTGAATGCAGGCCGATTCACCATCCACCACACCAAAGGGTACTGTTAGGTTAGTGTAATTCTGGTTGACTGTGATTATGATCTGGTCAGCTATTGGATGAAGACACTCGTGTTGGTTTGGAGCTTCGGATAGGTGAAAGTCTAGTAGAAGAAGAAGACGACTTGCTCTAGTCATCAGAAGTACTCTAACATACCAACAGATCGAGCAAGATCCGAACCCTAAGAATTCATCAGCGCTTATAATGTCGATCTAAACATTGTTCTATTACAGGAGACGTGTTACCTCTCGCTCAAACTCTAACGCCCCTCGTGGTGCTATGCCTGGTGGCAGCACTTCAGGCATGATGCGCATCTATTCTGATGACTCTCCCGGTCTTCGTGTGTATGTGAAACTCTCTATCTTCTAATATCATCTACTTTGTGCTAATATCTCTCCCCATTAGTGATCCCGTCGTCGTCTTGGTTTTGTCGCTTACTTTCATAGCGTCTGTGTTTGGCCTTCATATTGTTGGAAAGTTCTTGCGTAACTAGAGAAGGGAAAGAGAGGTTATACAACTCAACTTTTTTGCTCAGAAGCTAAAGAGAATAGCTCTAGCTATCCACCTTACCCGCGTTTTCTATTGTTCAGGCAGCAACTATGCCGACACGCTTTGTAATCTTTTATCTTTTCTTTTATTTCAAAAAGTTGAAAAACCAAAAAACTCAATTGTTGAGAGTCATATAAAAAAAATACGGACTGTTCCAATGTATGCTTTAAGTGTATTTTCAATGTAAAGACATCTTTATTCTAACTTGAGGCTATAATGGCCAGGCTCTACTGTCTGTTTCTATGTAAATTTTATTATGATGATATATGTATTTTGATTAGCGTCTTCTCATCATTGCTTGTATTGTTTTGGCACGTCAACGGGACAAGGTAAGTATTCCTTCAAGGCTTCAGGTGCGTAAGTTTCAACCATCTCGCATGCTTTGACTTGGAATGCCGGGTCTCGGTAGAATGAGTTGGATGGAAGCAAAGGCAGTAACAGGAATGGCGCCAACAGTGTAAGGAAGAAGAAGAAAATCTTCAAAGCGTTCAACATTGTTAAGATGAGGGATAAGGTGTAGTTTTTTTACTGGTAGCGAATCAAACTAACTGCTTTGGCTGCTATAAAAATTGACTGTCAGCACAAGAAATGTGGTGCCAGATTTTCTCGCCGTCAAATCCAACACGGATATTGAAGTTCCAATATTTATTCAATGTCTATGAGCTGCTGTGAACTTGACATTGCACGACTCGTCTAATTTTAGTCCCTTTCTAACAATCTCTATATACATTCTAAGGCCCATGCCCATAACTGTCAACTTGAATACATATTTGCTAGTCTTTGCTAATGTTTCAGCGTTAGTAACGGCTGTCAATGTATGACGACCAAAAGAGTGATTCAAAATGTACAGTCGGTTCTCATCGCCTTCTTGCAATCTAACGAAACCTTTGACACGAAAGATATCTTCTTTCGGTAGTTTTTCTAGAAAGCTAGTTAATTCATCACTAGTGATGGGCTTTGCTGTATCGACTGTCTCGAAAACCTGGATCAAATCAACCTCATTTTCATGGTGTTTGCCATGATCATCATGTGCGGCTGGAGCGCCACCAGGTACAGTGGTAAACATCAATTCCTCGGCTTCATGGGTTTTATCCATAGATAGTTGGAACAACTTTGTATCCAAACCGAATAGTACATCTGGTGATACACCTTTTGTGCCTTCACATTTGATTTTTGGAGTATCCGTATTGAGGTCATTAATGTGGTCAATCACTGTGTCGAGCTCGCGTTCAGTCACCTGTTCAGTACAAGATTTATCAGTACCTATTCATTTGGAATTTAATTTGACTGAGACCCCAAACTCACCAGTTCGTGCTTGTTTAACAAAATGACATCTGTATATTGAGCTTGAAGTTTAGCGGTATAGCTAGTGTCTTCGTAGCCGACAAAATTTACACAATCAACTACGGTGGCAATGGAATCTAGCGCAAAACCATCGGACTCCATCTCCCGAATTTGCCATGCGATCGGCGCTGTCATATTGTTAGCTTCAACCATTCTGTTGCTTCCAATTATGCTGCTATTAGTTACCTGGGAAGGCAGATCCACTACGATGTAAATTAGCAACTTAAGACGGAGACAAATTCATAACATATGCTACAACAAATACCTTGTTTCAACGACAATGCGATCTGGCTTGTACTTTTCTTAAATGGCCGAGTATTAGTTGGTTATCTTCGCTCAGTTCCTTTGATGTTTGATATGATACCTTTCAGTTCCAATAGAGCCAACTTCATTTGTCCGACAAGGACACAGCACATACACCCATTGATCATTTCCTGTACGCCGATGTTGCTTTCTCGGGCAAGTTCACTGTCCACTGTATTCATCAAACAGTTAAGATACTTTGATAGGCTGTATAAAACATTCACTGTTAAATAACTAACCTTCTGTGTCTCCAAATTCATTCTTCAGTAAGCAAAGGTTGTATCCTTCGGGTAAACGCTTTAACAAGGACAGAATGGTCGTAGTTTTGCCTGACAAAAGGCATCACTGTTAGCGTTTTCGAATATGTCACTCCAAGACAAAGTGACTGAATCGTGTAAGTACCACTCCCTAAGAATCCAGTAAACACTGTCACCGGTATGGGCTGATCGACGGCCATGACGGTAAAGAACAGGAGAGAAAAATATGCAGTCTACTGAAAGCAGTCTCCTTTTTTTGAAACCTTTCCTGCTTCCATAAAGCTTCTTTGCCTTGACCATCTCACTGAGACTTTTTCTACTCTGTATATCAAAATATAGAGTGTAAAAACAACACTACTTGTTCGCATTTGACCGCGTTCGATCTTTTATGACGCTGAAGCGAAAGTTCTCCAGCGTACAGACTGCATCCGCACAGACAACTATCACTCCTTTCTCCGAACAAAGGTATCATATGGGCGCTAAACAAAGTACACAAGCACCACCGAAACGAAAGAAGTCGTCTCAGCAGCTTCAACATGCACCGTCAATCCAGATAAACGTTGCCACTCCCAATGTCAGCCCACAATCCCCAACAAGTTTAACTAAGAGACCGTCATCTCAAGGCACTTTCTACTCAGAGTATGTTTGCTTACACGTTGGGATATAATGTTTATCACAAATGGATGTTATAACCTGTTTGGTATTTTCACATCTTGCATTCTTTCGCTAAAATTCAATTCTTTGTTATATTAGAAAAACGGTATGGCCACCACCTGTCGTCCCGTCGTGACCAATTTCATTCTCCGATAACTCTAACATTGTACAATTTTATTAGTTCGATAGGAAACAGTGTATGGACTGGTTTGAACAGTATCAAGATCCAGATATGCAGGGAACCATTACTCCAGAGGGAATGACAAAATTCATGAACGACATTGGCGTGTCACTAGAGAGTGTAAGCTATTGCAACGTTTAATGCCATCTTTTCCAGTCATACACACTTACGCCATGCGATTTATAGGTCACTGTTCTCGTAATAAGCTGGCAATTAAATGCGTCTTCTATGGGTATGGTTTGCGTTATAGTATGTCGTTATTCTATTGTTTTTAAATGACAGTAATGCTCAACTTGACTCGTAGGTTATTTCACCCGTGAAGAATGGATGTCTGGCATGGAAAATCTGAAGTATGTTGCTTTTGTAATGTGATTATTGTCACACTGACAATTAACGCTTTCAGCACATAGTATATGCTCGATGCCTCAACTGAAAGAAAAGATACCCGAATTCGAACGTGGTCTGCAAGACCCCGTACAATTCAAAGAATTATACCGCTATACTTTTGGTTATGTTAAAAACAAAGATCAGAAATGCATGGATGTTGATGTAAGCTCCTTTACTTTCTCACTATCCTTGTAATGCGATAACACCAATATTAACATATCTTCTGCTTCAGGTTGCTATAGTGATGTGGAAACTTATGTTGGGCAATCAATCTCCACATGTTGATCCATTCATTGCCTTTTTAAACGATACGCAGCCTGTGAAAGTAATTAATAGAGATCAATGGCAAAGCTTTCTGGAGTTTGCTACCACCGTCTCAGAAGATTTTCATGATTATGACGAAATGTCTGCATGTACGTATTTTACTAAGTTACCTGCTTCTATATTATAACCAGCTAATTCGCAATATTAGGGCCAGTACTATTTGATGAATATGTTAAATGGAAAAGAGGGCAACTCGATTCCATGCAGAGCTAAAACAATGTGTGATTTGGGGAGCATAACAGTATAATGTTGAGCGTCATATAGGATAAATTCGCAATAAATAATGAATAACTACTTAACCAATTGATATACAAATTTTAGGCCACCATACTTACCCGATATGCATATTGGTGATCTATACCACTGTCACAAGGGTGTTTGTATAAGAGTGAAAGTCTTATTTGTTTTATTAATCAATTCTATGATTATGAATGTTGGGGGGGATGCGTATTGTTACATCTGCTGCACATGAGCATACAGCTTTCGGTTTATATATAATTGTCCTTCAAAGCCACTTGATTGGTGAATGTACAAGTAGATAAATCTACTGCTTGTATGCCTTGACGGCATCTTGTTGTTGAGAAACGGGAGTGCTGATGGGCTTTGCACCCAAAAATTTCTTGTGCTCGATAACATCCTTCATGGTATCGAGGAGGATGTCCACTGCTTCATCATTAATTTGGTGGTGCAAGACAAGACGAGAAGTAGTACCATTGCCACCAATCTTGATATTTCGTCTAAGAAGAGCAGGAAGAATATCATTGACAGTGACACCAGCACTTGCAGTATTAATGAAGACCATGTTGGTCATCTGAGGAAAAGTCAATGTCACGCCCATAGCCTGGAGTTCGACAGCAAGGCGACGAGCAAGTTTATGTGTTTCAGGCATAGTAGGAACAATATTTTGAATGCAGTGCTTGGCAACCTTAGCCATACCACCAGCTTGACGCCAGCCGCCACCGAAGAGCTTGCGGAAATGTCTAGACTTGCGGATGAATTTTGATTCACCGACTAGGATTGAGCCAATTGGGGCACCCACACCCTTGGATAAGCAAAGTGACATAGAATCGAAGTATCGTCCATATTCTGATAGTGGCACACCAGATTCTTGATGAGCGTTCCACAAGCGTGCGCCATCGAGATGCATCTTGATACCACGGGAGCGAGCATGCTCACTGATACGCTTTATTTCTTCAATGGGAAAGATCATGCCATTTAGAGTGTTTTCCAAAGACACTACCTTGGTGGGAGCAGTATGGAGATCCTCTTCAACAATATTATTGATAACTTCCTCAGCAGTAATGTGAACTCCGTTGTGGGCGTACACAGGGCCCACATTGGCTTGAGAATGGAATGAGATACCGCCAGCTTCCCACAGGAATCTAATAAAATTTCCCGCTGATTAGTGATCCAAGTACACCAATAGTATATGATTTCTAATTCCAAAAATACTCAACAACTTACACATGGGAACGATGATCGCAAAGCACTGAGTGAGGGGGCTGTTGCAAGTGCGTACGCAAACCAAGCTGGTTAGACATCGTACCGCTAGCACAGAACATACCAGCTTCATGACCAGTAATAGATGCAACATAATGCTCAAGGTCATTCACGTTATAATCCTCCTATAATGATAATCAATATTTGCTGCAACACTGAATGTTGACCGGGAGCCATACTACTTACTTGGAAAACATCGTCGCCTCTTGAAGCCGACTTCATGATATCAAACATCTCGTCAGTAGGAGCAGTGACAGTATCGCTTCTGAAGTCATAGACTTTCGCCTTGGGGTCCAACGGAGAGGCCAGATTTGGATGGGATTGATCATTCTGGAGATTACTCTGAATGTACAATCTTTGGACCGATGCGGTCGAGAAAGCACGAATGGAGGACAGCGAGCGTGTACCTGAACGGAGACTTGCGAGAAGTGACATGAATATTGCAGTTTATAGAAAACAATATTCCACCGAGTCAGCTTCTTTATATGTTGAAAAAAAAAATTTTTCTTTCCTAATTTAGTCGGAGATGAGTCAGACTGCATCTTATGTCCAGCTCTACAGCTTTTATCTTTTATCAAATTATCGTTCTGTCTCTGATTACCAATTTTTGGCAGTCATTATCTGCACTACAAGTACCTACCCGTCCAGTACCGACCGCCATACTGCCAATAATGGTTTAACGAGTTGGCAGAACATTTAAGATCTATGGTGTCTGATTGTAAATGATTTGCACACACACACCGCTGACCTGCTATTAGACTCTTGTATTCGTCTCGTCAACGTCAACGCTGAATTATTGCGTGATGCGCGTATGAAATTAATTCTCAAAAACATGCCTCGTCATCGCGATTTGTTCACAAATACATAATAATATCTACAGCTTTCATTTTATTTTTTCTTTAGTAAGGAAATGCGTCTGCGATAGTGTTTTCAGAGCAGATTTGACTTCATCCGTTTCTACCCTGAAACAAATATTTGCTACAAATCCAAGCACAACCAAGGTGAATATGTTCTGGTTCCAGTTCTGTTTCTTCTGTTTCTGTGGACTGTTTTCGGAGACATAAATAATGGCCGGTGAACTGTATGAGTGACATAGCCACATTTGTTCGCCATCTTTGTCTGGTACACTTGTTGGCGATTACACCTTTTCAGTTTTAAGAAGTTGGGCATTTGCTTCTTTCTTGGCTGAAATATGAATGGTCTCAAGATGGGTCAAAAACACCAAGTGTAACCATTGTACTGGCAAAGACACGACCTGATTTTTTTCCAGCCAATGGAGCCGCTTTTCCCAGTTTTTAATTCACGCTGGTGACTGCGTTTTTGGAGGTGATGTCAGCGTAGGGTTTCAAGAGCTCAACCGTCCAAGCAGTAGCTAGTAAAGCAAGTGAATGGTCCTAGTTTTGGTATTGAGATAGATGGAAGCTTCCATTTCATTACCTCATACCTATAAGATTCAAGTCTAGTGTTCAACTCGAGTTATTTGAGAACAAGCGGTACCGATAAATGCCATTACTAGCCGGGGCTTAAGGGGCGGAAAGTTGCAAAACTTAATAGCAGAGTGTAAAGCATCGATTTTTCTGATCTACCCGAGTAATACTTCCAAAACCAGCTAACTTTTCTTTCTCTTCCCCATAATATAACCATGACCGACTATTCTACCTTGTTGCCTCAACTTCTCGATCAAGAAGAACGCCTTCAGTTCACCAAGTTCAACTCGGACGACGCCCTCAGTTTGGGTTTGAAGCTGATCGAAAACGCAAAGGCATATCCCAAGCCTGTTGTAGTCGATATCACAGTGGCTGGCCATGAGCTGTTCCACTTTTCTATGCAAGGAACTGGACCAGATAACAATGAGTGGGTTCGCAAGAAGAAGTGAGTTCTTAGTTAGCAATGGATGATCTGCATATACTGTATACTAAACATTGCTCTTTGTAAAGTAACTCTGTCATGCGATTCAGACATTCCAGCTTCTATCTCGGTCAGTATATTGCCAGTCAAGGCAAGACACTTCAGGAGAAATACCTAGTCAGTGAAGATGACTACGTCGTTCATGGTGGTGCTTTCCCATTGATTATCAAGGGAGTTGGTGCTATTGGAACTGTGACAGTTTCTGGCTTGGCACAGCAGGTTGGTAGTTTCCCGTATTATTCAGCAAGCTCCAGAAGTTAGCTCAGCGCAGAGAGCTGAACTTGAATATTGACTGTATTTCAAACACATCACACTAACCTACGCGCATTCTCTCTAATAGGACGATCATGGTGTTGTAGTCAAAACCATCGAAGAGTATCTTGCCAGCCAACAATAATCGACACATTCTGTAATACAAACCAATCACAATAAAGCATATTAAAGGAAAAAGGTCACAAAACAGGTACATGATTAGGATGGTCACGCGTTTAATATTGGAGGATATAATGATGCCAACTGGAGTGCAAATCATTACGATAACATGAAAAGGAAGTGAATGACAGTTGAGGTCTATCGGGTATCATGGCTTTTGAGCTCTACGTAATCAACCTGGATTGTGCAAATTGAATGTGGATGCGACGCGGACATTAAGCGGATACCAATCAATGCTTCTTCGTGGGGTATTGTGAGAAAAATATTAAAATTTGAAATACCGATTGATTACTGTTGGTTCAGCAACCCTCCACTGCTTTGCTTGTAATCACATCTGCGGGAATTCATATTCAAGCAAAACTTATGCAATTTAGTGTGGTGTGTTTCAAAGTTATGCAGATCATACCTGCCGGTGTATATAAGTCTCAGCATCCAAGATTGAGATAAGCTGTGAACTTTTCTTGGTATCCGAAACTGCTGCTGTTATTATTCGAGTGTCTGCCCTAGATCTTGACACGATAGGGATAAATGTGGTCCGTAGCCACATTTTCAAATATCACAAATTGATATGGCTTGTTCGCGTATACTCCCCTCGAATATGTCAAGGATTTAACTATTCGTGACGCAGATTATACTGAATTGTATAAATTGTTGGTGTCTTATAAGATGTCCGTTGACCAATTAAGTACTTTAATAGCCTAAGTTATGATTTAATGAAAGGCTGGTGGCATGGGTCATACCCTGTAGGAAAGGACAAACATTGCAAAAATTGACTTTTATGGTAATTCACAGAAACGTTATGTGCTAACGCTCTTAATGACTCAAGTCAGCGGGAGGCAACAAGTACTAAGCTTTCGAGTAGATCTATGAAACCAAAAGGCACGACAACAGATTATTAAAAATATGCTGTATTATAGTAATCAACCAGCCATATAGACATGATGTGAGGTCATGAGCTGTGATATTAAGGCTTCTAAAAGCTTTCCGCTGATTTCCGAGAAAGGGTCATGATAAGTGGCAGGTCGCGTGCGACTCGTGACGAGCCATTCCTATCAAAACCCTTTCTTGATTGCTATGCAATACCTGCTATCTTTCTTTCTTCCTTCCTTCAATTATATTTGTACATTATTCTTTTCTTGTATTTGTATTATCGATTTCAAAAAATATGGAATGCACACCAACGTCAATTGATGGTGTCGTTTATAATCACATCATAAAGGTTGGTACCTTTACTCTAATGACCGGTAGTATGAATAGTCGGGTTGACAGTTTGTTTGCAGGCTATTTTTGGAGAATGTGTATACGGTTACAAGGAATCAATCAGCTTACTACTTGGATACGCCTCAATACTCTGTTGGTTAAATGCACAGCTCCCGTAAGTGTTTGAAATCTGTTGGAAGAGATAAACGTAAGGAGACAACTGACGGTTCAAATCACACTGTTAGTCAAGTGATAGAAAACTATAAACGAAGCTCCGCTGAATCACTCAGCTTACCGTTCCTTCTGATATGGCTTGCAGGTGAGTGTCGAATTTACAATAGTCTAGCAATGCATTTAAAATCAATGCCATCCAAAACTCTGTGGACATACTTTTTAACACTTGCTAATATTCGTTTTGTCTTCAGGAGATATATCAAATTTGATTGGCTGTATATTAACTGATCAGCTTAGGTTTCAAAAATACTTAGGAATATACTTTGTCTCCATTGATTTCACATTGCTTGGTCAATGGATTTATTATACCCGGTTCAATCCATCAACGAATGGTGTTGCAATAGAAGAGGATTCCCAATCCACATATAATTATCCTGACTTGGAGTACCAAAACAAATCAGATTTCCCTAGACCAGTGACGATACCGAGAAATTATAATCATTTAGCAGCTAATGGGGAGGAACAAAATCCGTTGCTCATGATCTCTGATGACACTTTTAGCCCTCCATATTCAGCATCAGCTTCGCCAAGCAAATGGTACACACTAGGCCAGATGGAGCCACGACGGTCTGCTTCACCCCGTATAATATTGTCCGCCATCTTCATGCTATCTATGAGAACTAAAGATGCATTAGTCTTGACGAGTAATGTTGCACCAACTACCTCGGGTATCGACCAGCTACTAGTCGGACGCATTTTTGCATGGCTATGTGCCTTTTTGTACTTGGCGTCTCGGCTGCCGCAGATCTTCAAAAATCTGCAACGAAAATCAGTAGAAGGTCTATCCTCTGCATTATTTATTTTCGCCGCATTAGGGAACTTAACTTACACTGCTAGTATCCTTTTGAGCCCCGCTATGGATTATCATCAAAAGGTTATAGAAGCCATACCTTATTTACTTGGTAGCATAGGAACTCTTGTATTTGATGTTATTATCTTTACCCAATTTTTTTGGTATCGACGGAGAACAATAATGAACCCAATTATAGCCTGACAATTATTAGACTGCAACAAAAAATTTTAAAACTTAATCTGTGTCTTGTGCTACGGTTTTCAAAAGGGATAAACGCTTTCCAGCTGGAGGTTTTATTTCTAAATTGAATCTCCTTTGTTTCCCCTGTTCTGCTTGGAGGTTTTTCCCCTGCTCAATATATAACTTTTACTTGTTTTATCCTGTATTTCAAGGTTGAAAGGGATACGATAATTCGACACTATTTATAAGGAAAATAACAGTACAGGGGATAAACACTCTTTTGACTATACCCTTATCCCCATTCCGCTCATTGCCAGAACCAAAGGTCCAGTTCATCATGTTTGATGAAGATGATCTAAAATCTACACGATGGCGTCGTTTACGTCTTTACAAAGCACGGATACGACTATGGTATCAGAAAATTTCTCGAAAACAGAGCAACACTACTTGGCTCATACTATCTTTAATACTGACGGCTCTGATACTGCTGCTCTTCCTCAAACCGAACGTAGAAGTTGGCCTGATCTCCCAACATGGAGTCAGTCCAGGCAACAAACATGCGTCCTCTCTTGTCACCGAGAAAAAAGGTATGATATGGCCGTTACTTTTATGATTTTTTTATTTTTGTTGCAAGGCTTGGCATAGCTTGTCCTACCTGACTCCAGATTGTTAAAGTTATTCTTCTTTTTTTTTTAATGAAAAAGGTCCTTGGTATGGCCTAAAGAAAATTTCGGGCCCACTACCAAATTGGGTAGAAAACGATCCCACAGTGGCCGTCTCACATTCGCATGCTTTACAACTGCATATGCAACCTGGGCTTAATGCTGAACAGCTGCAAAGTTTGATTCAAACCAAATCTAGACCTGAATGGGAAACAGCTACTGTTACTGCAATCATCAATTTCATGCAGCAGGACTCATTACAAAGCCAAATAGAGGCGGTCCTCTCGCAAGCCATTCTTCCTAAAGCAATCTGGATCGTATGCGGAACAGATAAACAAAGTGTCGCCGAGACTATGGTGTCAAAGTATGGTCGCCAGCAACACGGAATAAAGATTAAGACGGTGGTTGTGGAGAGCGGCAAGCAGATTGATCAGCGGATCGCGTATGGTTCAAGCTGGTTGCAAGTTGCACAATTGGCGCCATCCGACTATATTTGGGTTGTCGATAATAATGCCGCGCCAGGCTCAGGTTACCTAAAATATCTTTTGCAACTCGCCCATACCCATGAGTATCAATCTGCATTACTTGGTACCTCGGGCATTATTTTACCTGGCAGATCAGAAGGGCATGAATCGCAGTCTGGTTTACTTTGTATCGACAATCCGCCTCAGTCTAGATCTGTAGATATCATAAACGACGTGTGGCTGATACGTACACAATGGATTGCTCAAATTTACAGAGAATCGAAACCAGAAGCACTAGCTTCCCCACTTGGACACTATATAAGTCAAGCGCTGAACAAATATGCTTCCATTCCTTCCATTGTCATACCACACGAGGAAGGTGACCACACGCTATTGGCCGATACATTGATCGCGAAGCGGTCTCTCAATTCCTGTCAATTTCTCAAAGAACAATTGCACCAGAACACTATTTGGCAAGATTTTCTAAAGCATAGAACAGCTCTTTCTGTTGTTGACTATGCAAAGGCAACTGAGTTGGCGTCTAGTCCTAGTCAGGATGGATCTGTCATGTTCGTTGTCGATGGACCTGATCAAGCTCGTGCGCTTCGACCTTTGTTCTGCCGATTCCATGTTCTAGGAAAGACCATGCCTTATGTTGTGGTGACTGGGCAAAGTCGCGGTATGACCGCTGTGCAATTACGTGATACCTTAGAAAAGCACATTGGGGCATGTGCCAATATCGATATTCTGGATCTTGATCTGGACTATGGTGAATCGAGTGGATTGCCTACCGGCGAGTCAGCCCCTCTTGCTGGCCAGGTTTCTCATGATTTGACTCGGCTCATTTCAGCCTTGCGCCCAGATCTTGTACTTCATGTTCAACAAAATGCCAATCCTGTGTTCCAAGGTGTAGCTGTAGCTTCGAAAATATCGAACGTTATGACCATCACTCTACCACTAGATCAGATCAGGCATGTGCTATGGATGGCCGACTTACCCATGGTTGCACTTCATCGTAAGTCATTGTAGCATTGGCGAAATAATGATCAACTTTAATCTAATTAGAATTTGCACAGATTGGCATACTATTAGCGTCAACCTTATCGTTATTACTGATCGCCGACCACATTCGCTCTCACGTTTACTACGATCTGCATCCAATGCTTACTTCCTTGGTGACAAAGTGTCCATTTCTGTTAACATGGAGCAAACAGCCGACAAAGTAACTAGAATGCTTGTTGCCAATATGCCATGGCCACACGGATCAAAATATGTGCGACATCGAATTCAAAAAGGCGGCCTCATGCCAGCTATTGTAGAATCATGGTATCCGAACAGTAATGACGACTATGCCATATTCCTAGAAGATGATGTAGAAGTATCGCCTTTCTTTTACCTTTGGGTGAAATATTCTATCTTGCGCTATCGTTATGGCCATTCTTCAGATCGATCGGATTTGCTCTTTGGTGTAAGTCTTTATTCGCCACGCAACACTGAAATGGGGATGCAAGGTCGAAGGTTGTTCAATCCAGATTGGGTTTTGAATGCAACATCATTAGATCCTCGTACACCGTACTTGTTGCAAGTACCTTGCAGCTGGGGTGCTGTCTATTTCCCTGAACATTGGCGAGAGTTTCATGAGTATGTAACTGCACGGTTGATTGACCTTGACACCGATGCAAGGTTGAATATCAGTGTGCCGGAATCAAGATCAAATCGATGGAAGGCTTCATGGAAGCGGTATTTTATTGAGATGATCTACCTGCGGGGCTATACTATGCTGTATCCAAATTTCCAGAACTTTACTAGTTTCTCGACTAACCATTTGGAATTCGGTACTCATGTGAAGCATGAACGTAAAGCCATAGAGCAATTCCTTGTACCACTCATGGAGACGAATACTATTCTGCATGAGCTTCCACGTCATCGACTGCCGGCATTAGACGAATTGCCGGTGTTAGATTTGTGGGCAAAGCTATCTAGCAATGACGAACTGCTAGAACGTGCAAAGCTATTGCATTCTGAAGTCTCCGCATGCCCGCGTCGTCCAGATAATTCCAACAATTTTGATCCACAAGACATGTTATGTCCTCACCCTAGACCAGAGACTGAGGAACAAGAAGTCTTGGAAGCGACTCCCGTTGTTCAAGGCTACGTTACTACAATTTATGTCACTGAGTATTTGAAAGAGTCACCTACCCCAAAACCTGGTCTACCAGGAGCAGCCATTGATGTCCCAAAACAAGTGCCGTTACCTGGTGATCAAAATTCTGCCAAAGACTTGGATATCGATACTACGGAGAACGAAGAAGTAGAAGAAGAAGTTGATGCAGAGACTTCGGACTTACAAGAAGATCTTGATAATTTGGAGAAGCTCTGGCTCGAGCAGCAAAAGAAAAATTTGCAGGAAGGTGGCAATGACCAAGCACAAACAACATTTATATGGCAAGATGATGAGAATGAGGAAAACTTGGAAATCATTGATCCTGAGGTTGAAGATGAATGGAACCCAGATGAATGGCAAGATGGCCTCGAAGTTCATGATGAATTCGAAGAAGAAGATATGACTGAAATACCAGACGATGCTGTCACGGAGGAAGACCCTCAGGTTCAGGGTTGGCCATCACCACAGCCGTACCCAAATCTTGAAAGGCGGTAACTGAGTACAGGTTCTAATTACCAAACCTCGTCATTACCTCACCCCCTCCTTACAGCAACCATTAGTTTGAACACTTTAATCCATGTATACCTCAACTACACCCTTTCTTGTATTATAATTACTTAATTATCTCTAAAATTTTATGATACTTTTTGTATGTCTTATACAAAAACAAATGTATCCCTCATTTACCATCCGATTACTGTCTGTCTGATCATCAACTGTTCGATATCGCCTAAGAGCTCACTACTGCCCATTGATAAGTAAACATTGAAGCACTGGTTACAACGCATTGAAAATAGCTTAGCTTTGACGCCCAGGTAATTCAGATTTGTCAATATAGTTACAACGCTATCGGTTAAAAAAGTACATGTCTTGAGATTGTATCTATCAATGTTTAAAATACTAATGCATAACAATTTTCTATTCTAATGCATAACATTTTTCTACTGATTCTGGATCGTTTCCCCACCAAGCTGGCATTACTACAGTCTTGGCAGCGGAAAAGAAAATGAAAATTGCTAGCATGTTCAGGTTGAAGCCAGCATCCAAAGCAGCTCCGCAAAGGTAATTGTACTTTTTCCATAACTCATGACGATACCGGAAAAAGTAGAAATTACAAATGAATCTGAAACAGGTACAGTAATTAGCCAATTGAATATGCCTTTTGTAAAAACGCAGAGCGACAACTTTACCCTCCTATGAACGAGCTTAGGGGACCTGTGGAAACATTCCCGTAGAAACTTCCCATGCTAGAACAGCAAGTATGTAAAGTTATTATCATAAACAAATTTAATTAGGCTACCTAATACGCCACATACCTGGAGAAGAAAATCGTAGTGTTCCAAAGGTCGAAGCGAGCTCTTGGGAATTTCTTATGCAGAAGGTAAATGAAGATGGGAGCGATTGCACCCAATAAGAACCCATATAAAAGCGGTGTATATATTGCAGATTGGAAGAGTCGTGATGGGCCAACAAGACCATATTGTACAGCTTGTGAATTGTATGAAATAGGATTTTGGCCCTACAAGAGGATCTGACTGTTACTTATCATCGAAAGCGACAATAAAAGGAATTGAAGTCAACTAACCGTCCACTGATTTAAAGGATCTTTTTTGCTGCCGTTCAGATAGTCTCTTTTTGTATCGATAACCCATCTGATGACACCATAATTGATGGGCTTGAAGGCAGTCAACCGATTAGTATTCAATTGACAACGATATCCCATGTACTAAAAGAAACGTACAACTCCAATCAAATTACCAATGATTTGCGACCAGAAAACATCACCTATTTTAAATTTCGTCAGATAGGGAAATGAAGTTGTTAAATGACGCCAACTCACAGTAAACTTACGAGGAGCAACATGGTTATAGTGACCAATTTTCATGTCTTGTAAGATCGTTTGAGCACGGTACCAGCATTGTCCAGCAACACTATGCAGATTTTAGCTTGGTATACTTTAAGGTGAACAACGTGGTTGAACACAACTTACACTCTATATACTAAAGAACCAATCGGATGACGGGAACTGCCGCTTGCATTTATCATGTAGCCGTATATAAGCTCTTCACTTTGATGTGAGAATCCATTCGTCTTTTTGATTACAGCTAAAAGAGCTTCTACTCACCATTGAATGTACCAATATCGACTTGATAGTTGCTGATTGCATATACATATCCCATCGGCTTATCAATGAACGTCGAGTCAGCAGACATAAAAGTATGTTAGACCAGTATAATTTTATATGACATACCACAACAGTAAGGGATCCAAACAGTAAGGCAACAAGAAACGTCCACCAAGGCAAGTACAGCTGCTGTTTGAATATCAAAACCATATTGGTTGTAAAGCAGATGAGAAACAGTGTGAGGTACCACCACAGTGGCACATCTTTGTAAGGAGCCATCAACTTGTTCAATTTATCTTTATCCTGCCTCTTTCCACGATCTATCAGGGTTTTGGCCACGTTGATCAATTTTGGTCCAGCAAATAGTGCAATGGATACAAATGCTGAAATAAAAGACGCATATCCAAAGAAAAGACTCCACATTTGATACCTTTGGTGGTCGATGGGCTTGTTAGACGAATGAGAGCAGCCCGCGTAATGATATGCAGAAACTTACGAAGACATGAACACCGTACCATACTCCTCGTATGCAGTTTCATTGAACTGAGCATCGGCAGTAATGAGCTTTTGAAATGGGTACAAGGTTCCATTGGCCAAAAAGAGGTGATTGGACATGATGGGAATTTTGTCACTGCCCCCTTCATGACCATTTAGTATAATATTGCACACACGTAGAGAAAATCATTTTCACTCACATAAACCGTTGAATTTTGCAATGGGGACTAATATCCATACGCTGAGAACAAAGGCAACAAATTGAATGACTTGTGTCCACCATGGAGATAACATGATTGTCGAGGTTATATTACTCCAATCAAGAGTGAAGTTTAATACTCCCATACCACCAAGACCAGATCCCACAAAAGCTACAGTCGGATTGTGCCCACCAAACCAGCATAGAACAGCTAGACTAGATAAGAGCGGGAAAGCTATAAAACTACCATGAGTTTCAATGGCTAAACATACCTGGGGAAAATCACCATCAACAATGAATCTCACCATACTCCGGCAGAAATTGCCAAAAGAAGATACCAACGAGGCACAGCCAAAATACTCTCATTTGCTTACGGGCAGTAAAGCTATTCTCATCAGCACGTAGAGTTCTGAATAAGGTAGTCTGCATGAGTGCCTGTGGCCATACGAAAGTAGGATCGTAGATTAGAAATGATCTTGCTAGAGCAGCAAATGAATATCCAGTCCAGATTGTGGCCCACATAAAAGCTTTGATGGAAATTATTATGAGTTTTCGAAAAAGCATCTCAAGAGGTTGAAATTCAAGAACTCACCAATCGCAGCAACAGGGTGCATGTACTCATCGTAAAACAGTTCTTTGACTGACACAATGATTTCACCCAAATTAGATGTTGCGCCAGCACTAGCACTAAGGGTCACCAATACATGTTCTTTAACCGAGAATGGGCCGGGATTCTGTTAAGTGAGCGTTTTGGTTAAAGGCTTTGCGATATGCAATCATTAGGCAGCTCTACATACCAAGTTGAATTTGAAAAAATACAAATTAACTTCTTTGTTGGGCATTACTTTAGCTAACCATTTTCCTGCCCAATGAGCCACGACTAAAAGGAATGGTTAGCTCAACTTTATAACATTTCAAGGTTCTTCTACATGGCAGTATTACTCACTTTGAACAAAGAACACCGAATAAGGAGCAGATGTTGTTCGGAACCAGGATAATTGAGAAACAAATGCTCCCAAGCCAACAAATACGAAGCTCAGTAAATAGTATCTGTATAAAGATACTTAGAACATACTCACAGCCCCCTTCGTGGAAGCCATCTCAAATACCTGAAAGTTAAACTGGGTTGCTCGGGGTCGTCTTCAAATGTAACAAGTTCCCGAACCACCAGAGGTATATCCTTATACTCTGGGTCGTTCTCATAATCAATAGAATTTTCCTCTGCTAAGTCTTCTTTGACTATTTCATCATGAAGGAGATCTGTTTGCTTCTCATCAATAGGCTGCTCTGTTGGCTGTTTGACGTCCGAGCTCATTATGAAAGGAGTTATGGGTTTAGATTCACGCAAGCACTTGATAGATATTTAGCTCTCACTATATTTATAGCAGTACAATTTGTCCCAGCCCTTGGTCAATTGCAAAGGAAATGTCGCAATTCTCAGGGTGTACCACAATGTATGCATGCAAAGCCATTACAAATTGTTAAATCCACGCAAATGCCGAGGTACCGGGTATTGCAAAAAACAATTGAAAGATTTTTTTGGAAAATCATGTATTAGATGCGTTGTTGTGTTGCTAACGCATACTGTCTGCTAAACTAGGATGCATAACTGGCTGTCGTTCCCATTGGTAGTGAGAAAAATTTAGCTGTACATATGAGGATTAGTACATGTTGATGAATTCCAACTTGTACTTAATTTCCATAATGAACTTTCTGAGTCTTTGAGTGCAATTCTATAATACTGTAGCTCAGAGTATAGTATGCAGAGCTTACACCACATTATGAAGAATGATGTGATTGAAATTTAAATCCGCCTAATCGGAGTTGGTGATTTGCTAAACTTGTGAGCCAGTCGAACAAGCATACATCACATAGATTACTCTGTAATTTTGATAATGTGCCATGCCAGGAAAATACTTTATTTATTTGGTTGGACATACTGATTCCTTAGGTGGTACACTACTTCCAATTTTTCTTTTCCAGGGACTCAAATTTTTTAAGTCAGGGACATTTCGAATATAAGTTGGCCAAGCCAATGGTGAACCATATCGTATTCCCTCCGCCAATGTTTGCCGGCACTCTCGCAACCAACCACTCTATCTCTCATCTCATAGAAGAATGAAAAAAAAAAAATTAGTCTCTCTATATCATAAAATATCAACTTCCATCAATGTTAAACCATATATGAAGTTCAGGTATTAATGAGCTTACTTTGGGAGGGAGCAAACTAATTTGGACTTGTACATCCTTGTAAGGTAGGCTTTAGTGTTCATAGTCTATTGCAGTTGAGCTTGGTCCAGAGTTATTCGATAGTAGCAAGTGTCATGCCTTCATTGTTGTGCTTTAGCAGCGGCTGTAGTAAAGATCGCAAAAAAATTATGTTGCCCTACTGTACTAAACTGAAGACTCCACTTCGCCAGCTAGTGGCCTACGGTACCCAGGAACTCCTCTACCCGCAGGCAAGCGGGATACGAAATGGACGCAGGTACTGGCAAACGGTAGCTAGTGTAATGTGAACATGTGTTACCTAAATGTTTGACGATGCATTTCCATACAATTTTCTCTTTAAAATTCTCCAGTAGCGAATAATATAATTCCAGCGTTTGTCCAGCGTGTTTGTCACGAAGTGGCACTGCGATTCTTCCTTATTTCGTTACTTACACAGATGTTCAGGTACCTCGCAAACACATCAACAACAGCTTCAATTCGTCATGTTAGGCATATAAATCCAGGTGATTTGAATAGAGGGTGAGAACTTGTTATCCAATATTTCATGTACACCAGCTGCCGATAACAAAATAGATCTAACAGATCATTCGAATAAATAAACAACAACTATAATCTGGGGTATAATGCGTGCGTGTCAGATTCTCCAAACCCAGAACGGTGAGACGGGGAATTCTTTGAAGTCCGCTCACCGGTGGCCACAAAGGTTATCTACCTATTGTTCGCCACTTATTGAGGGTTTATATGGCTGTGCGACCCAATTTAGTGGCCCGACTGTGCGTATAAGTTTCTATTTCTGTTCAACCATTTCTATAGATCGTTTATGTGCAAAACTTTATCTTATAAACCGATATTTTGGTCAGAGCTTGACTTTATCCACAGTGATACAAGCCGTTCTTGACTCAGAGCCACCACCGGCAACTAAACCCCAAAATCACCGTACTAAATTCGCTTGCCCTGCGCTGTTTACCTTGCCTTAAACCCCGGATTATGCTCTGGTAGTAAGTAAATGTCACTTTATAGTTGAGATAGGCTAAGGAATGATATCTACATGTGCAGTAGTAGCATCCTATGCTGGATTAGCTCGCGGTAGACGGCAAAAAGTGGCGGACCGGGCCGGCTGATACCCTGGACTGGGGTTGGAACACTTCCATTTTAAGCGTAAAATCAATCATGGACCCACGCGGGACGGCCGCCTGAATTGTGAGATGTGAATTCCCTTACACAAAAAAAATCTCACGTGGACAAGACATTATTGAAGCAAGATGAAGTCTCTAGGAGCTAAAAATCAGGCTCGCGACGGTATGAGCAACTAATATATACAGCCGGCATTGCTTTCCGAAAAGGCTGAACGCATTGAAGTTTTTGCCAGGATTGAGAAAATCATAGGTACCGGCGTCTTTTGTAAATAAGAGAGCGGGTAATTCCGCCCAGCCAAGATTTTTAAAGTCCATGACAAGTTCCGTGACTAAACAAGCCTGTGTAATATTGATATAAAAAGAACCATTTCCGCCGGACAATACGAACCTCTTTGTTTCGGTACAAGACATCTCTTAAACATGGTCAACATTGATAAGCTTTTGTCAGAACTTACGATTGAAGAAAAGGTCTCACTGCTGGCCGGTGTTGATACATGGTGCACATACCCTATTCCTCGACTCAATATTCCTTCCGCCAAGGTATGAGATCACTTGACGTTGGATCAGCAAATCGATCGAATTATTAACTTACTCATGTAGTTCTCTGACGGTCCCAACGGTGCTAGAGGAGGTGACTTTGCTGCTAGTCCACCTGCTGCATGCTTCCCCGCCGGTGTATCATTGGGAGCAACTTTCGATATCGAGATCGTTCAGCAGGTTGGTGCTGCACTTGGTGAAGATCTCAAGACCAAATCTGCGCAATTCATCTTAGGTAAGATAGGATGAAAGAAGTTGTGAGAATATAAGCAGCCCCCTCATACTTTGGTATGTCACTCGTTTTCAGCACCTACCATCAACTTGCACAGAACTCCAATCGGAGGAAGAAATTTTGAATGTTATTCAGAGGATCCATTCTTGACTGGTGCCATGGCTACTGCCTACATCAAGGGTGTGCAAAGCGAAGGTGTTTTTGCCACAGCCAAGCACTTTGTTTGCAATGACACAGAGTATCAACGTGATAGTATCAGTTCAGATGTTAGTGAGCGTCCTCTTCGTGAACTGTACTTCGCACCATTCCAACAAGCCATCCGAGAAGCAAATCCTGGATGCATTATGACCTCCTATAATAAGATCAACAACGTTTTTGCTGCAGATAGCAAGTATATCATTCAGGATGTCTTGAGAGGTGAATGGAAGTATGATGGGCTTGTCGTGTCTGACTGGTAAGTTGGGGATCGTTTGTGCTATTACATGGCTCTCTGATCAGTTTTCGCTGACCCTATATTTGATAGGTTTGGTACCAGATCAGTGGTTGAGAGCGTCGAAGCAGGAGTTGATCTGGAGATGCCAGGACCTACAAGATTCCGCGGCGAAAAGTTGGTCGCCGCTGTGAAGCAGGGTAAGCTCACGGAGGAGAGTATCAATGAGCGCGTTCGCAAAGTTTTGGAGCTTGTTGAGAAGGCAGGAAAGTTTGAGAACCCCGGGCTAGCTCCTGAGCAAGGTATTGACAAGGAGGAGCACCGAAATTTGATTAGAAAGGCTGGCTCCGAATCATTGGTATTGCTTAAAAATGATAAGCAGACTCTTCCATTGGATCCTAGCAAGCTCAAGACTATTGCTGTTATTGGACCAAACGCCAAGGAATCTATTGTCATGGGTGGTGGAAGTGCTGGCGTAATGACACATTACACCATCACTCCATATGATGGTATTAAGAATGCCGTTGGTGATAATTGCGAATTACCACATGCGCTTGGCTGCTACACTCACCGATTCTGTACGCTTTTGGATGGCCACATGAAGACTGCTGATGGTGAAGATGGATTGGAGCTCGAGTTCTTTAACGGACATGGTCTCAAGGAATTTCACTCTCGTCACCAAAAGGCAACCTCAAAGTTGTGGCTCTTTGACAGTGTCCCAAAAGACATTGAGCCAGCCTTCAGTGCACGCGTTCGTACCAGATATACCCCCAAGACCACAGGAAAGCACATCCTTGGTTTGGCATCTTGTGGTCTTAGTAAATTGTACGTCGATGGCAAGGAGATCATTGATAATTGGACTTCTCAAGATGGCCCAGGCATCTTCTTCGATATGGGTTCAAATGAAAGAAGAGGTACCTGTGAAATGCAAGCAAACGAGACTGTTGAAATCGTTATCGAATTCCAGCGCGCAGAGGAATCTCGCTACTTGGCCGCTATTCGGTTTGGTTTAGTGGAAGAGATGAACCCTAACACTATCCAGGAAGCTGTTGAGATTGCCAAGAAAGCTGATGCAGTCATTATCGTTGCTGGTCTGAATGCAGAGTGGGAAACCGAAGGCGAGGATCGTGTCTCTATGAGCCTGCCTGGAGAGCAAAACGAGTTGATATCTGCTGTTGCCAAGGTGAATGCAAATACTATTGTCGTCAATCAGTCTGGAACACCCATCGACATGCCGTGGGTGGATGAGGTTCCTGCTATTTTGCAGACCTGGTACTTGGGACAAGAAGCAGGAAACGCCATTGCTGATGTACTCTTTGGAAAGGTCAACCCTAGTGGAAAACTTCCCACTACCTTCCCCATTAGAATTGAGGATACCCCCGCATATGTCAACTATCCTGGTGATAATGGCCATGTCAACTATGGTGAGGGCTTGTACATCGGTTACCGGTACTACGATCTGCGAAAGGTGCCCGCCCTTTTCCCCTTTGGACACGGCCTTTCATACTCTTCATTTGAATACAAGAATGTTCGGGTTAACCAAGAAAACATTGAACCTGAAGGCACCATTACCGTTTCTGTAGATGTGACAAATACAAGCACCGTTGATGGCAAGGAAGTTGTACAAGTTTATGTCCATGACAAAGCATCATCACTATCTCGACCTTTAAAGGAGCTTCGTAACTTTAAGAAGACCAATATACCAGCCGGAGAGACTGTCACTGTCGACGTAGTACTTGACAAATATGCTCTTGGTTTCTACGATGACAAGGAAAAGACCTGGGTTGCTGAAGAAGGAGCTTTCGAAGCTCTTGTTGGCTCTTCGTCAACCAACATCCATGGCAAGGCTGAATTCAATCTCACTAGCACCTTCAAGTGGATCTTCTAAACGAATACATTTTTATAAAGCATATGACATACTCTACCTGAATAAAATCGCAGTTTTCATTCTTCCGTTAATAATGTACCTATTTATGAAAAGCAGCGCTTAGCATCACGTAGTACTTTTTAAGCTGTCGGCAGACTATAGTATTTTTCATGCTTATTGCTAGTGGCGTTGGCGACTCTCTACTGTGTGTTTGCTATCACATTGGCGACTTGTGATAAACGCATAGATCACGATCACGTTGTGCGACAAAAAACTGGACTGCTGCCGTCTCGAAAAAGAACCAAATTTGGCTGATTGCCAAAGCGGGAAAAGCTCCTGCTCTACATCCAGTGCTCTCGGGAATTATAGACATGTTAGATCCCCACGACCATAGTGACTTCTTTGCGGACGATGACAGCGATAATGAAGTTGGTACAGAATCAGCAACTCCAAACAATTATACATCAAACGATCTTGAAAAGGAGTTAAGAGACATTCTGGGAGATGAATATGATGAAGCAGCCAATGTTGAAGTGGAGGTTAGTGTAATACGAGCTCTCTTACCTTTTTGAAGATAAGCGCATATACCAATCTATTTGTTTACTATTATTAATACTTTTTGATATAGGATGTCGATGAGCAAAAACCATCAACACGATCGCCAACTAGCGGAGCGGAGCAAAAGGATGAATTAATGCGATTTATTGCCCAAAAGGAGGCACGTATACATGCTTTGAAGGAAGAGCTAGCTTCTCAAGAAGAAGATCTGGCATTATTGAAGGAGACATGGACTAGAGTGATGGCTCCCACCCACTCTCCTGTTGGAATGGACCGGACCGGCTCCCCACTGTCGATGACGGCGACAAGCAGAAACGAAGCCCAAGCAAAAGAAGATTATCTTGCTCAAGCTTCAAAAGCTGCATACGACAACCTTAGCAAAAGCGTCTTCTCCATCTTTTCATCTACGCAAAAGGCTTTAGAAAGTGAAAAGTAAGGACCGAGAGGCTTGATTTGTCAATGTCTGGTAGACAGTGACCATTTGCTAACAAATTCTACCCAGTTTCCAACAAACGAAGCAGCGAGCAATGTCATTAAGCAAAGACGCCATGGATACTGTACAAGGCCGATTAAGGACGGTGACGGAAAGTGAATCGTAAGTACAAAGACGATAAATTGATGATTGCCGCACTGAAAGTCTAATACAACATTTTATACCAGATTTCAGTCCCGCAAGCAGACCGCCTTTCAGGTAATGGAAAGTATGGTGACTAAAACGGCAGATGTAATTGATCGACAGTTACAACTTTTGGAAGAATCACTTGACGACCCCAGTTCACGACCGGCAATTGCTCGATCAAATACTACTGGCAGTATTCGTGACCGACCGGCACAAAGTCCATAGACATCATGATAACCTAATAATCTCAGATACTGGTTTGTACAACAAAGCTCCTTGAGCTTGAATAATCTCCTCATAACATATTCTTATATAAATTATGTTTTTATATAAAATGTAAAAACTTTTAAACTGTGATTGGTGTCAATGCGTGGCGCACGGAGCTTAATGGTCAAGCGACATGTTGGTGTCGTTGTAACTGGCTGGAACCAGGATATAACGGTACGAACCGACAGCCTGAATTAGGTTTCCAGCTTTTCTTTCTTCTTTATCTAAATAAGGATCACTTTCTTGATCCTCATTATCGCCAATCACACTCATTTGCCAAATTTATACTTTTCATTGCCAGTCCTTTAATGTCGACTTCAGAATTCACAGCAAATTTTGAGGCCTTGGAAGTGTGTGGGTCAGGCTCATTTGGAGTAATTCGAAAAGTTAGACGTATCTCGGATGGTCAGGTACGCATGTGGATGGCAGGAAAAATGTCCGATTAGTTATCTGAAGGTAGCATGTTATTTCAGATCCTAGCATGCAAAGAAATCGACTATCGTAAAATGAGCGAGAAAGAAAAAAGGCAGCTGGTGGCAGAAGTCAACATCTTGCGAGAGCTCAAGCATCCAAATATTGTCCGTTACTATGAACGCATCATCGACCGGAAGAATTGTATGCTCTACATATTGATGGAATACTGCGACGGAGGAGATTTGTCTAGTGTTATTCGAAAGTGCAAGCAAGAGGGGTAATAAGATTCGGGTTTTTTAAGATGTCTTTTATGCCATTACTCATATGTCGCTCACAGTAAATACTTGCAAGAGGAAGTCATCTGGGTATTGTTCACACAGCTCTTGATGGCGCTCAGAGAATGTCACCATGGTAAGACTGGAAGGGAGGACAGTAAAGAGCCTGTCGCCATTTTGCATAGAGACCTCAAGCCAGACAACGGTAGGTGTCATGGAACGAAACTATGATTATAACAGTCGCTTACTATTTGAATAATAGTATTCCTGGATGAGCATAAAAATGTGAAGCTTGGTGATTTTGGGCTGTCACGGACATTGAGTGCAGGATCAGATTTAGCAAGGACCTTTGTTGGCGTGAGTAGTCATCTTCTAGTCTTATAAATTGTTCATCATCACTAACTCGTTGTACAACTAGACACCCTTCTATATGTCGCCGGTAAATATTTGGAAACGACAAATGTTCATAATGCAATTTATAGATATTGACAAGTATCTCTAGGAACTCATCAATGAAACTTCATACGATATCAAATCTGATTTGTGGGCCCTAGGATGCCTCACATTTGAACTCTGTGCCTTAGAGTAAGTCAATTCCTAATATAGTAAAGATGATACATCCGAAAAAAGCGAACAATAACACGATCATCGCCTAGGCCACCTTTCAAAGCCAAGACGCAAATGGCTCTGGCAGCCAAGATCAAGTCTGGGAAGACTGGCCCATTTCCCAAGCAGTATTCTCCTCAACTTTACAACATGATTAAGGCTATGATGCATAATAATGTAAGAATACGTTTTATGCATACCATAATAGTTTTAAATAATGACATGATTTCACATATCCAATTTTAAAACATCCTCCTCAGCCTACGAAAAGACCAACAACATTAGATTTCTTCAAGCTAGAGAAGATCCAAAGATGTCGCGACAGCATTGAAATCAAGTTGTTGTGAGTGTATTTCTTCTTAAAAGTTCTCCTTTATTGCTACCTAATTTAAAGATCAAATAGGCGAACAAAAATTGAACAATACGAACGTGATATGAGTGAGAAGCAGCAACGATTCGACCACCGAATGGCGGAGATTGAGAAACAAGAACGAGCTTTAGCAACCAAACTTCAGAAAGTGACGCGCAGAGAAGAGTTGGTCGCACAAAAAGAGAGGCAAATTCTGGAGAAATTACAAGAATTGTCTCTTCATGCTCGACAGCAAGAATCCGATAACTTCCAAGGTTAGCACAAGTTGTTTTGTTTATATCTGCTGCGTGGGGATGATTTATATCTACTACGTGTGGATGAGTTTGAATAAGTTGCATTTCTAAGACGTTGCATCATAATCACCACAGTACCGTTTCATCGCGGAATGAGCCGTTCAATGTCAGTACAACCATCTTCGCGGTATACTGCGTCCAAACTGTCTATGGAAGCTCCAAGCATTGTCATTCCCGGACGAGATACGCTTAGCTCGTCGTCCCCCCGGTCAAGCAATTCTGCTCAGTCCATTTCACCTTTACAAATCTCTGCTGATGGTTCTGTCAGCACTGCAAGCTCGTCCGTCTCTTCACTCCTGTTTAATAATGATGACACAGCTTTTTACGACGCTGTCACTAATTTGACTTTAAATCACATCCCGAAGCCAGATAAGGCTTGTCATATCCAGATTCAAAAGATTAACGACATACCGAGCCCTTTTCTAAGAAGCGCCTAAAAATTACCCACACTTTCCTAAACCCCTTATATGTAATGTCTGTCACGTAATGAAAATAAAGGAGTTGATGTAGAACAAATGTTATTGTATGCCATGTTGAATGGCTGGTTTGCAAGCAATGAGAATGGTCTAATTATTCGTTGGTGCAAGTAAAGTAACATTACAAAAGTATATATGTACAATGATATGTGAGAGAGATATGTGTCGTTTGTTGAATAAGACAACTATGTAGATTTGATTCTGGGAGAATCAGAAGGAGCCGAAGTATTTCGATTTTGTTTGGCGCCAGCATTCGATGAGCTGGTGGACTTTGCCGTTCCAGCAGCTTTGGCAGCTTTACGAGCTTTCTTTCGCTGGTAATAATGTTGTCGATAAGTATTAAATCCCTCTTGGAATGGCTTGGGTATTTTCTTGTAAAATGAGAGTTGTCCATTGTCGTCGCGATTAAAGTGTAAATTAAACGATCGAAGAGCCTTATTACAGTGTGGGACAAACCTAAATGAAGAGCGTGATTAGCAATTGGACTTCCTTTAAAATCTAAACTTGCTGGTATACAGTAACAATGGCCCAATCCAACAATATAGCTTGAAACTGAGGCAGTAATGGCAAAGTCTACAAATAAATCACAAATGCTGCTACTTACTTTGCCGCATATACCACTTTTTCTCGATACATGCCAGTCCAGAAGAACAAAAATACCAGCATCACAAACACTAGTAAGCTAATTTTGTTGAACATAGCTAAAAGAGAGATCTAGAAGGCGAATATTAGATGCAAATCTTCATGGATCCACACTGAGCATATAAGATTCCTTACAGAGCTAGGATGGATGAAAACAGCGTAGGCGAAATATGCGCCTAGGGTCACAAATAGTCCCAGTATAGCTAACGAAATGGCCTATATGAGAAAATGCATCGGAGCAATGTATGCTTGAAAACTCAGAGCCTACCTTCATATTTAGTTTTCCTCCTTTGCAAGCGCCGCATGTTACCCCGCAATCTCTCCTCAAAGATAACTAGATCTCGATAGGTGGCCGTGTCCATGTGACGATTAGCCACCTTTGAAACCTGTTCAGCCGAAGGTGGAGGGCCCGAACTAGTGTCTAGGGTCTGAGTGACAGGACCGGACGACATTGGCGGAGGTTGTTCTTCGACCGTCGCCATTTTGCCGGTTTATGTTTGCGAGTTTTATTTATTTTCAGGTGCTTGCCCACGAACGCCAGTAATGATGAACGATCAAGCTATGGGCAGCCACGGCTGAGTCCCAATTCTGAACATGAATGAATTCACAATGACGTTTTTTTTGGAAATTTCGTCAATGTGGTATCAAAGCATAGTCAAACAGTATATAAAGCATCGGTTTTTTTTCCTACTTGGAACCGGTCATAATCAAAAAAAACTATCTTTCACAAAAATGTCTTTCATCGCACGTACTCAAGCAAACTCTACTATCTACAAGGCTATCTGCCAACAACAATCCCGCCGCTTCACCGTGATTGCTGCTCAGGTATGGATTGAATTCACGTATCGCGCTTGGATGATAACTATGCGTGTTTCTAATACAGATTTTTGACAGAGAAAGAGCCCCATTGATAAAACCAAGGAAGTCGCACAAGAAGCTAACTTGAAGGCTGGCCAAGGTGCCGATAAGGTCTTGGAGAAGGCTGAGCAAGGAGTTAACAAGGCCAAGAGCGTCAAGGGAGCCTACGAAGAAAAGGGCGTCAAGGGAGCTACCGAGAAGGTTGGGCATGATGCCAACATTGCCGCTGGAGAAGGTTTGGCCAAGGGTATTGAGGTTGCCGAAACCCTCGTTCAAAAGACCAAGGAAGCTGTTGGTCTTGGAAAGAAGAAGGCCGATAATGTCGCTGGAGAAGTGCAGAAGGAAGCTAGCCATATCTCAGAAAAGGCCCAAGGAAAGGCTGAAGAGGTTGCTGGTAAGGCACGTCAAACTGCCAGCGACGTCAAGAAAGAATTGTAAATTCCCTCAATGTATATATCTTCTTTAATCGCATAACTGTTTTAAATAAAACATCTTGACCATATAAAAGAATTCGAAGTGGGCCATACAGAAGACATTTAGCGGGTGAACAATTTTGTGTAGTGAATTCAATTTTATCATAAAGCGAAAGCTTATTTCAACAAAAGCGAGGGAGTGACGGTTGGAAATTGTGCTTTTTCCGCTTTTTCTGCTTCAGTTTACCATTGTGGGCGAACATTTACTTCCCATTATCTAAATACCATGCAACATAATAATAATCCCCAACTACAACAGTATTTAAATCATCGGTCGCAACAGATGCCTATGGCCGCTAATACAGGAGCTCGATCTGATCCTTACACGGCTTACGCGACCGCACTAATGTCCAACCAATTACCCATTCAGCAGTCATTTCAGCAACAACAGCCCACTCAACAACAGCAGCATGAACAAGTGCAACACAAGCTTGCTCAATTAGACGAGGAGAAAATCTATACCCTTGTACTGGAACTTCTCAACCCGAACTTGAGAGAACAGGCTTTACTGGAATTGAGCAAAAAGAGAGAGCAGTACGAAGATTTGGCTCTGATTCTTTGGCACTCGTTTGGTAAGCTACACGTTTTTGTCAATGCTCATTTTCTGGCGTTCTCCTACTGACAGTTTTGAATTTTGCTGCTTTAACAGGCGTCATGTCCGCTCTTTTGCAGGAAATCGTCACTGTATATCCATTACTGGCTCCTCCATCATTGACTGGTATCGCATCCAACCGTGTTTGTAACGCACTAGCTCTTTTGCAATGTGTCGCAAGTCATCAAGAAACTAGAACTTTATTTCTTAATGGTATATATGCCTGCTCCCGCTTGATCAAAAAGAGAATAACCACACACGATCAAATTAACTATTTCTACTATCTTACGCATAATAGCACACATCCCATTGTTCTTGTACCCATTCCTGAATACCACCAGCAAGACTAGACCATTTGAATACTTGCGCTTGACAAGCTTGGGCGTGATCGGAGCATTGGTGAAAGCAAGTGTTTCAATGAGCTTTTGTTTGCCGTTACTAGTGTGAGTACTAACCACTTGGTTTCTTATAGAATGATAACCCGGACGTCATCAACTTCTTGCTGTCGACCGAAATAATCCCCCTTTGTCTCCGTATTATGGAGACCGGCAGTGAACTCTCGAAAACAGTTGCCATTTTCATCGTTCAGAAGATCTTGTTGGATGAGACTGGTTTGGTGAGTTGTTGTAGCCTCAAGATACTGATTACGTTTCATCAAATTAACACATGTTTGCAGCTCTATATATGCCAAACCTATGAACGATTTTACGCTGTTGCTACAGTTTTGAACAACATGGTTAATCATTTGGTAGAGACTCAAGCCATTCGCTTGCTGAAGCATGTAATTCGGTGCTATCTCCGCCTTTCAGAAAACCCACGCGCACGTGAGGCTCTTCGTCAGTGCTTGCCCGAACCACTACGGGATGCAACATTTTCACAAGCCTTGAAGGACGATATTACTACCAAGAGATGTCTAGCACAATTGCTAGTCCACCTCTCTGACAATGTACAAGCTGCTTAATTATTTGTACCTAGACGCGACATTTTGCTTACAAAAGAGAAAAAGAAAGAAATATGCCTCTTGGAGATAATCCTGGTGGTTGTTCCTGATGGCATGAACGGAAAGAAACTAACATACCCTTCATATAGCCTTTCTTCTCCAATATATTATTCCACTTTCTCCTGTAAAACTTCTATCACTCGTTTCTCATCTTGTCTCTCTTGTTTATTAACTTTATCCTCAGTTGCTGTTTTTTGTTTCTTACTGTGGCTCTTTTTCTACATACAAGTAATGTTTTCAAAATTGGCTGAAAAGCTTCAAGTGAAGTAAGAAGCTTACGCTCTCTTGATATTAGCACTTTTTGTTTTTCAACACGACACTAAATAAACTGTAAATGCGCCGACCCTCATTTTATAAAAAAAAATGCGATGTGATATTAACATGGATTTCGTAAGGATATACTCAGCCAATCGTTTCAACAGCACTTTTGCCCCAGGCTTGTACAGTTGTTGTATGCTATCTTACCCACAGACATGGTAAGCTATTGTCAATCTCGGTTTACAACGCGTTGACAGTCATAACAGAATAGTATAATGGATACACATTAATATAATAGTACTTTTAATAGGTAGTGTAATTTGCATTAGTGATAAGGCAGAAAACTAGATTAGATGCGCAAAATCTATCTTATATACAAAGTGTAACTAATCATCTATGTTCGTATATAGGCTGTGAAGCTGCTCATGATTATTGTAGGGTAAATTCTTCTGAATAGGGTATCAACTTAAGACACGGGTGGTCAAAACTACGTACTGGTTCTTTTTGCAGCTCGTAGTTGTGCAGCACTGAGGTCAGATAATGCAATTGGTAGACTTGGTGCAGAGACATGCTGTATGGATCCATCAACCGAATGCCTAGCTACCAGCTGAGGGAGCGATATTTCAGATTGAGACCGCTGGACTTTTACAGGATCGTCTAAGATCATTTGAGAACTATCCAGGCTTTTCCTATATCCGTTCATGACTGGTCGTTTGGTATCAATTTTCAATAATTCCGCCTTCCCTGATGTTGATGGTGGTGAAGGTATGCTGGAATTCTGAGACATGCTCTTATTGCTTTTATGACGGAATAACGCGCGACCAAGCGACGAAAACCTTCCATAACCAGCGTTGTTGACTCCAGTAGGAATTGGCGAAGGAGGTGGAAGATCAGCCGGACTAGAATTGGTACGTAGCATGGCCGCAGAGCTAAGAGAAGATGAAGTACCCTTTCGTGCAGGTGTAGGCGGAACATTCTTTGACTTGTTATCAGTATTGGATTTGTCTGGATTATTATTGCGTGTAAACATCAACCCAGTCCATTGTCTTGCCCAAGTGATTCTTTGTCTGACTGCTCTCTTCGCCATCGTTACGTTAACAGAGCCGGACTTTTTCATAAGGTACAGCATACCGCAATTGGTACAAAACAATGCAAATATGAAAAAGTCGAATGAGCAGAATCTCAGAAATAAGCAGTAGATAGTAAGACCGAGCAACATTCTCCTTCTGTTCCTTACAAACGAAATCTCTCTGAGTGCTACATAGTCGTACATATGGAAAGGTAGCGTGATTAGGCTCTAGTTTAGCAATTTCCAGTCAAGTGGACGTTAATAAACAAATCCATTTCTACATACCTGCAAATCTGATTTTTTGAGCCTTATCATTATCGGACTCTTGTGGAAGGTCGGGATATGTCAACAGAGAAATGAACATGAAAGGTATATCTAAAAGCGATTGTGGGTCTCGTTTCTTCTCGGTATCACTTTTGCGCTTGCGTTTAGAATTGTTCGCGTCACCATTGCGGCCCAACTGTGGGCCATCAAAGAAGTAGCTGAATGCTGCCTTGAGATCTGGATCAATCCATGATGCACCCTCCAAAGGATTACTGTATATGTCCATATCCTCAGGTGTTTCTGGTGGGGTTCCCTTCCCATAATTTGAATCAGCTGTTGGAGCAATATAAGATGTCTCAGGCTCTATGTCGACAGTATCATCTTGAACTGGTGTTTCAGCAGCAGGCGCATCGTGGAGAGAAGCCGTTGAACCTGATGCTGAAACGTCATTACTATCCAGTGGAGAGTCATTCTGGCCCATTTCTGAATTATCTTCGTCGCTCAGTGCAATAGACGATGTTGATCGGTTTATTATCTGCGAACGATAGTTGAGAAAGTTGTCAACCCGGTTGAACACCAAACGCGCGTCATACCAGCAGTGCTGAACGGTGTAGTGAATTCGAGCTTACCTTGTCACTCTGCACAGCCAGTTGATGAGCGTGGTGTGCTATTCGCTTGAACGTTACTTTATCTTCCAGTTCATTCAGTTGCTCGCTCAAAGTCATGAACCCTTGGTATATGATATCTTGGTCATGACTCTCAGCCACTAAAGACGAGTCAGCAAGATTAATTCGTATGCATGATTTTCAATAAGGAATCCGTACGTACACTTGTAGTTGGGATAGCGCCGAGTTATTAACCGAAATATACCATGTTGTCGGTGACGCGAACTGACTTGAAGACATAGAAAGTCGGAGCGAGCTATATTGGACCATTGCTTTGCACCACCGATCAGACGTTTAGGTGGGTTTAGCCACATAGAAAAGCTTTCTAATAAGGTGAAAAAGCAAAAAGATAAAGGAACGAGAGCAAAAAGTCGATGAGGAGGTGAGGGGCTAAGTGAGATTTTGACAAATGCCCCAATATTGCAAAATTAAAATTGGCCCTTTCATTTGACTGCTGAGGGCTCACATGCCCTGAGTAACTGGTCAGCCTGCCAGTCAGCCAAGAGAGCTTTTGCCCAATTATTGGCCAGAAGTGTAGAATACCCCGCAAAGGCGTTTGCAAACACCGTTTTGAAACGACTCGAAGAAATTGAGGCTTCTATAATTCATAATCCCTCTTTGTCATATACTTTATCTGTTCATACATTGTTTGTTCAGTTGCCATGCCGAAACTTGAAGTCACCAAATCTTATACCATCCCGGCGCACGAGTCTACTAAGAACGGACCCCGCCTTCAGTTAGTGATTGAGCAGCATTCCTTTCCCGCAAAGGCACCCACAGCTGCCACGCGCACTGTCAACGTCCTTTGGTCCCATGCCAACGGCTTTCATAAGGAGTCATTGCACCCTTTGATGCGCCGGGTAGCTAATCAATTGAAAACTGATTACCAAAACGTTAATTTTGAATTCTATGCCTGGGACGCCCGTAACCATGGTGATTCCGCTCGATTGAATGAGAAAGAGCTCCATGAAACATGTAATCATTTACATCCTTACAACCAATGCTGGAGCTCGATTGCGTACTTACTCTGCATTTTTACTTTTTACAGTCTCTTGGCAGGATCATGCCTATGATATTCGCCAAATTGTAGATGTATTGGAATTGAAAACTCCAGAATGTCAACTGATTGGCGTTGGTCATTCTGTAGGAGCAACTTCGACGTAAGAGAAACTTGTTGAGATTTTCAATATGGAATCCGTTGAAACTAATTGGACATTATTTGCTCATTGATATCATAGTATCTTATGCGAATTCCGATTCCCAGGAACTTTTGATGCTATTCTCGCTTTAGAACCCATCTTGTCAGTTCAGGTCCTACCTGAAGAAATTCGCTTGTCTTCACCTTGGCTATCGTCACGCAATCGTAGAGATACCTGGGATAGCACGTAAGTTTATGTTGTCATCATACATTTCTTTCTTGATTTACTAATGAGAATTATAACTACTAGCGAAGATGCATACAAGTTCTTCTCTAAGAGAAAGTTTTACAAGACTTGGGATCCTGAGGTGTTGGATCTTTACGTTGTGGGTGAAAACTTTCGAGGTTGGCATGTGATAGGCAGAATTTCATTACTCAAACTAATTGGTTTTAAAATTTTCGTCAGGAATATGGCTTGTACCAAGATGATAATGGGAAAATGCGACTCAAGTGCTCCCCTGAGCAAGAATATGTAAGTAGACATATCATTTGAGTTTTTCATGTCTACAGTGGAGATGCGCTGACTCATCCTTATTGTTCCTTATCGTACTATTAGGCTGTCTACTGGTATGATCACCATGCTCACCATATAGCTTGGCGTTCGCTTCGCGCCTTGCGAATTCCAATTCATATCCTATTTGTTGCTCCATCAACTACATTGTAGGTATAACGATTCTCACTCGACTAGTTTAATTCACAGCTGATATCCTGTGTTTGTCTTTAGCCAACTCGATGAACTCAAGCATTTTGAAGACATCGCCCCAACTGGCACTTATACCATTGTGAAAGGCGGCCATCTCATTCCTCTTGAGGATTTGGGTACAGCCAGTAAGTGTTTGTAGACTTTGATGACAATGCATTGTTTCAAAAAAAATAACAATGTCTATTTTACAACATTAGCTCCCCAGGTGATGCAGTTCCTCAAGAAAATAGTGCCTATCACTAGTACTGAGGTTACTTCGAAACTCTGAGGCGCAATAGAATTAGATTTTGGCTTTTACATCTTACAGCCTTAATGTCGACTATGCAACATGCTCAGGAGCATGCATACTCGCTATAAACCAATAAACCCTTGATGATTTGACATTGTAACTTATACTATCTGTGCCGAGATGTGGCCAAGCATTGTATTGAAGAAACGTGCAGTCATTTGACTAATTGCAGTAAACCTGGCCGTCATGAACATGGCCTTTATGATATATTTGCTGCTAGTGCTGCGCAATGCAACTGTATTTTTCTGTTTTTTCTGTTGACTCTCGACATTGGCAATAAACTTTGTTTTGATTTGATACAATCTTAACTACGCTTGGAAGCTTTATTATTACAACAAGGGTAAGAAGAAAATGTGCAGTAGGGTATGGTTTTCTTTCATATGCTGCAAAGTCCACATGTGACAGTAGACCAGAAGCCACGACGCTGTTGTTTCTGCTGTTCGGGTTGTTGATGTTTTGATCGATTTTGCGAATCCATGACTTGACTTGATCGATATGCGTTCTGTTCTTGTATCAAGTTGCTATGGCGAATTTCCTTATTGGCAGCTGAATTTCTCGACTGTCTGTTGGAACGAGAGTTGGAGTGCTGCAAAAGCTGCTGAGCTGTATTCGGCGGTACATTAAGCGCTGAATTGAGAGGCTGCTGTGATGATGATTGATGCAAAAGTTGCGTATTTCGGCTTACGTGCTGTCGATAGATAGATGTGCGAGGCTATGGTGAAATAGGAGAACGATACAAATGAAGGTCAGAACGCGTGACGGTATAGCTCAAAAATTCAAAGACAATGACAAGACACAACAAACGCAATAAGAGAAATGTCAAGAAGATAGCACATGAAATGAAGTAGGAAAAATATACAGAGAAGAAATATAAGTAAACATTGCATCACAGATAAGAACTAATTCATTCTGGATCAGGGTATGTAAGCATCAAAGGCGTGCGAGGTCGTTTCCGTTCACATGCCTATAACAAAAGAAATTGGGGAATGGATTGTGGTGTCAAACATCGAAGACCATAGGTAGTGAAAGAGCGGGAGGTATGAGTCCACAGAAGAGAAGAATGAAAATGATCCAGACACGAAAGTAAGGTGTTGGAAGTTGTACAGAATAGAGAGTAAAAGAACAGATCAAAACAGCAAAGTACAGAAGGAAACACTCCCCCTCCCGTCTGATTCCAAAATGAAACGAAATGAACATAAAAACTAACCTCCCATCCTTTTCCGTCATTCAAGAGCTTCCAATCATAAACCAAGTCGTCTTCCTGTCCAGTTGATCTGATTACCTTGTTGAAAAGCTCTCGCAAGAAATTGTAATCAGGTAATTCTTCGAAGCCCAGCTTGCGCACATATTGAAGGTAGATACCAAACTCCTCTACAACCCGGAGAAAAACATGAGTACAATGTTACGAACTAATTGACTGAAAGTGGCTAAATTACCCGGGAAGCCGTGGCAAAGATCTTTTACAGGGGTAGATTGCTTCTTTTCACCAATTTTCTCGTATTTTTGCTTGTTTGTGGCCGCCTTCAAACCTTGCCATGGAAGCTGACCTCGTAAAAAGTATAGAAACACATGGCCTAAAGCCTCAAGGTCATCACGGCGGGATTGCTCTATCAGAATAATTTGGCATCAGAAGGTGTGGAAGATAACAAAAAACTCCGCCAGCCTATCCTTTACCTCTGCCTAAATGGGTATTGATGCTCATGTAACGAGCCGTGCCTGATAAACTCTTGCGTTCGCGGTATGGGATATGCTGCTTGGTTTTGGGGTCGCGATATTGTTTGACCATACCAAAATCAATCATGCAAACCATGTCTGCCGCATCTGTACCGGGTTTTCCAATCAAAAAGTTGTCTGGCTTAATGTCTCTGTATATCAGATTGTGCTCGTGCAACGTTTCCACACGGGTCAACTAGAAATTGAAAATAGAATATATTTTTTTTCCTCTTAATTAAACTGTGCATCCTCCTAGCTGCAGGATTATCAGTGAACTTACCATCTGCTTGGCGACCATAGCCACAGTTTTGGGAGAGAATTTGCGATTGCACATATCAAACAAGTCTTCTAAACTGGGCCCCAGCATATCAATGACAAGGATGTTGTGCATCCCTTCCTGGCCAAAATAATATGCGTTTGGAATACCAGCTGTACGACAAAGTTGGCTAATTAGTCGATGAGGGGGGGGGGACAACAGGGCTTGCATAAGAGGGAGATACTTTACTGCACCCATTTAGAATTTTGTACGCTCGATATTCTTCTCGTAATTGAGGGGCATCGGATTTTCGATTCTCGAATTTTATAGCAACTTGTTGGTTATTGAGAAGATTGGTGCCTGTTTACCAAATACTAAGTGTGCTGGATAATGAAATCCGGGGTATCCAAACCAGTTTTTGTGTTTTACCTTCATAGATCACACCAAAAGAACCTTCACCAATCTTTTTGCCTACTCTATAGTGAACTCCTACAACATTGGACGAAGAGGAAGAGGAATTAGCTGCTTCAGCGGCTGATGGTGAGTGTGGTGTCATGGGTTGGCTGGATGCCGACGCAATAGGTATAGATCGAGCTAGCGTTATGAAAGGTACACTTTAAAGCTTAATGTAACTAGATATAGACAGTCAAAAAGCGAAGAAAAAAACAAAATTCTCCTCTTCAAGTTGACTAGAACACCTTTGTAACGTAAAAGGTGCAGGGTATAAGAACTGAATGTTGGAAATGGAGGAAAGGGCGAGATGAGAGGTGATCGAAAGACGGGGATTCAACATGAGCGTCAGCTGGGAAATTTACTTTTGTATGGGACAAAAGTTTTTATTTTTACTTTGAGGGCATGATTTTGGTTGGCTTGGGCGTTTAATCAAAACAACGCGAGATGATTGCATGTCAACGTGAGATACAAATCCGTATCATTTGAAGATGTCCTTCAAATTAAAGCTTGCACCTCGTTGTATGTTGACTATTAAAACCAGTTAAAAACGAAAAGCAGTGAAATATATTGACTTCACTTATAACGTCATTTTCATAGTGCAGTTAAAACACGCCATAACAATTATCTTTGGTTGAAAAATTCCAAACACATTTCAGACAAATAATGTCCATTGTCGTGTATATTTTAGTACTTTTTGATTGATTGCCAAGGGATAATCAATAAAACAAGGAAATATGATAGATGCTTCCTATTTTCCTAACCCAATTCAACCCAACAACTTTTAATTGCCTTTTTGACTTGATCGCCTTAAGCGGTAAAAGGAACGTGCTCAACCGGTTGAATGAAGTCAGGATTTGCAGATAATAACTAGCCGGCAAGGAGACAGGGTTGTTGGTGAGCTGCAGAGTGCGTTGGACCGAGAATTACAACACTTCTAACAGCTCTGATCACGCTCGGTCATAATCCTTTTTGTATGGGTTATTGCTGCGTGTGCCGCGTTCTTTGACAGCTGATTGGTTGATAGGCATCGTCGGCCTTTGCGTTTTCCCCGAACAAGATGTAATCCCCAAAATGATTGATCGGCTCAGATCCTGCTTCTTTGACTTTAAAAGTGGAGCTGGATTTTAACAAGCCGATAAAATCAATTCGCAATGATGACATGACCATGATATGATAGGATTGACTAGTGTTAAAGTTATGAGTAATCCCCTGGAAATCCGCATATGAGCCTCCTGGATAATATAAAATATGAAGAATGAAATTGACGGCAGCTACGGGAGTAAACGGTAGATCATAATTGATAGTAGAAAATGCGGTAAAGCCTAGACGTAAAGGCGTCTGATGAATGAACTGATTGAGCAACGTTGGAGCGGAAAAATAGGTTTTTCATTCTCAATGGTATCTCCGAATTGGACCCTGTGAAGTTACATAAAGAGGGCAGTTTTGTTTCTGGCGTTTTCTCTTCTTCATACTTCTTTTTCGTAACTTAATCGTTATCAGATATGCCTGCTTCGGTAAGTCAGTTGGATCCAAAAGGGCGCGGATAGCGATATTTTTGGGGCTTTTGGTTGGGCTTGCAGACTTACAAAGTTTGGAACGCCAAAAAAAAAAAAGGTCTTGAGAATGACGTTATCCTCTCGCCCAACACTTTATCCTTGACAAAATCCAGAATACCCAAAACTCACCTTTTTTCTCTTCTCTTAAACCTTTTTCAATCTTCAACTTTTTGAATTACTGAAAATCATGTCCTATTCAAAAACTGGTAACGGTGTCGCTGGCGATAAACAGCACCCCCATACTCTGTCCACACTGGTAAGTTTGGCTCTCGCAATCTTTTGCTGACATGGTGGTAAATGTCAGGGCTATGCAAACTCACGCAATTCTCTTGGACCTACAGGACTTTCAAGGCGCTAGCTCCGCTGCCGCTGCCAAGGCTATGAGAGCAGAACTCGCAAAGCTTTCTTCGCAAATCCAGGACGAAGAAGCTCGCAAGGTAGATATCCCATTTATACGATCCGATATGCTGTGCTTGATGCCTGATCACTTATCTCCTTAATGTCTATAGTACTTCTCCAATGAAATGGACAACTTCTTTGTCCTCTTCACTCGTTATTTGAATGAGAAGGCCAAGGGTACCAAGCTGTAAGTATTGGGACTGAACGTGTTAGGAGAAGAGAATGACAGGGGGTAGTAATAACCCAAAGGGGGGAGAGTAACGATGGGTACTTTGATTGGATGACTAACCAGCTTGTTTTATGCCACAAATTAGGTCTTGGGATAAAATTCAATCACCTTCTGATGAGCAGATTGTTCCCTACAAGACTTTGGAAGAGATCTCTTCACCAAGCGAACTTGACAAGCTCGCTGTCCTCAAGTTGAACGGAGGTTTGGGAACCACCATGGGCTGTGTCGGTCCAAAGTCCGCCATCGAAGTTCGTGATGGAATGACTTTCTTAGATTTGAGTGTCCGTCAGATTGAGGTAAGAACGACGACATTTCCCCCCCCCAAAGCTTTAAGGGCAAACAGCTAAACATGTCGTTTACTTTCACAGTACTTGAACAAGAAGCATGATGTTAGCGTTCCATTCATTTTGATGAACTCCTTCAACACCGATGAGGAGACCAAGAGAATTGTCCAAAAATATGCTACCCATAATATCGAAATTCTCACTTTCAACCAAAGCAGACATCCTCGTATTAACAAGGAATCCCTTCTTCCCGTTTCACGATCTCCTGCGTCTCCCATTGACCAATGGTATCCTCCTGGTCACGGTGATTTGTATGAATCTCTTTACAACTCTGGTCTTTTGGACCAGTTGATCGAACAAGGCAAGGAATACTTGTTTGTGTCCAATGTCGATAACTTGGGTGCCACCGTGGATCTTTCCATTTTGCATCATATGGTTCAATCCGGTGCTGAGTTCCTCATGGAAGTCACTGACAAGACTAAGGCTGATATCAAGGGAGGTACTCTTATTGATTACGATGGCCAAATTCGTCTGCTCGAAATTGCCCAAGTTCCTGGTGAACATGTTGAAGACTTCAAGTCCATCAAGAAGTTCAAGATCTTCAACACCAACAACCTTTGGATCAACCTCAAGGCTATCAAGCGTGTCTTGGAAGAAGAAGCCATGGATCTCGAGATCATTGTCAACAACAAGACCACTGACAATGGTGAAAAGGTTATTCAATTGGAAACTGCCGTCGGTGCTGCTATCAAGCATTTCCAGAATGCACACGGTATCAACGTGCCACGTAACCGTTTCTTGCCCGTCAAGTCAACCTCCGACTTGTTTTTGGTCACTTCTGACTTGTATAGCTTGAATCATGGTGAACTCAACATGAACCCCAAGCGTATGTTCAACACTGTGCCTCTCATCAAGCTTGGTGATCACTTCAAGAAGGTAAGACAGTTGGCCAGTTGTTTAGTTAGGGAAAGAACCCCCAATGCGGTTTCAGTTCACTAATTTTTTCTGTAATTTTCTTCCATTGCTTAGGTCAATGCCTTCATGACCCGTTTCAAAGGCATCCCACATATCCTCGAGTTGGACCACCTTACGGTCACCGGTGATGTCACATTTGGTAACAACATTGAGTTGCGAGGAACTGTAATCATTGTTGCCAATCACGGTGACAGAATCGACATTCCGTCCGGCTCTGTTCTTGAAAACAAGGTCGTTAGTGGTAACTTGCGTATTCTTGACCACTAAAATCTCACCACATCGAAAGAAAACAAAATCTGCATCCTATTGTATACACAACCGAATTCAAACACACGTAGGGACCATGACACTTGATAAAAGAACATCTCACGCATAATCTTGTACAAATGCTTTTTTTTCGCTTCTCGTTCCGTATCCTTCCTTTTATTTTCCATCTGTTTTCTAGCTGCTATCCCCATGTGTTTGTCAATGAACACCTTATTGATGTCGTCTTTCTATTTTACTACCTCATATTTTGCAAACCTTTATTCTTTTTATTTTTTCTATTGAAGCAGAAACAACATTTGAAAGAACATTAAAAATGACAGAGGAGTGTCAAAAAAGAAACAAAGACTAAATAGTAATGTGTTCTCAACAAAATCAATACAATGAGAGATTAATGGGTTGTAGCCATCAAGCCCTTCCATTCTGTAGCATGCCTGTTTGTATGCTTAACATTTCCAAGTTTTAATTTTAAAAAAATGCCTTTTGCGTTGTTAACATTCTTTTTCAACATTGGTTGATTACCGCTAATATGACTTTTTGCAATATGATGATACCTGAATAATGCTTGTTCGCTTTCACAGATGCTTGTCTGCATAAAATTTCAATAGTGACCATATTGTACAGGAGGTTTCTTTGTAACAATTGAGACTCTATTTTTCTTGGGCATTCTATTTCCGCTACAAGAAATAACCAGGCTCAGACAAACGCTATTAACACGGCCCACAGGCAGGAGTGAATTGAAGCCAGAAAAAATGTTCAAAGTCAGCCACGCCTGGCGTAACAAAAGCCTGTTCAGTGGTGTTTCTCTTCTTGCTCTTTTCCTTCTTACAAAACTCCATCCTGTGCAAATATACCTTTGTCCTCCCTTTTGTTTTCTTCTCACTCCTTTAAACAAGCAAAATATCGGATTAAAAATTTAAGGCAAGTATTCTGCTTTGGCTGGCTGGATCGTTTTGATTAGTTATCGTGATGCTTTGTGGTTTGTTTTTTTTCCCCATGAACCCATTATCCATGTCCCAACCGTATATGTAGTGAAAAAATTGTTTTGGCCTGCTTAGCCTCCACTATAAAATAGAATGGTGTCACTCCTTTTTAATCAATTCCTCCTTTACAGACCATGGATATACGTTCATTGCTTCATCCAGAGGATGATGGCCAAGGTAAACTTTGTTGTTGATTTTTGGTTGGATAGATCCAACCCAAGCCATACATTTTTTTATTCCCTTCTATATGTGTGTATATGAGTGTTCTAGATACGAGGCTCTTTTTATGCTGAAGCTAGCACACGCAGCACTTTTTTATTTTTGCTTGCCAAAAGACTATATCCAGCAGTCTGACTGCTTGCCCACCCAAAGTTTTACCTTTCTTTTTTTTTCTTCTCCTCCGTTTATCCCTAGCCCCACGTTCAGCATTTTTTTTTTACTTTGCTGTTAATATGAACTGTCGTCATTCATCCAATTCCTCTCATACAGAAGAAACAAAGCGTAGCAGCTTTTCTATATCCTCCATGCTGATTCAGCCTGAAGATGATGAGTCCTATTTCAAGGTAAAATTTTGCATGGTAAAAAAACATGTATTAAGAGTTCTTTAAAATATTGAAGCCAAAAAAAAAAAAAAGATATCCAATGGGTCAAAGGCAGAGCCAGATACCCTGACTACCAACTTGATGCCGTTACAACGGTCATTGTCAGAGGATACACAACGAAGGACACGATCATCAGTGGGAGGCCACTTGTTACGTAGTCGATTATCGCCGCAGCGAAATTTAGTAGAGCCTGAAAGTGATAGCAACGTCAGCGTCTCATCTACTGGTAGTTTGAAGCGGAGGAGACAACCTAAAGCTAGGCTGCAGTCTGCTAAACCTCCACCACTCCCACCTCAGTTGTCGCATGACATGAATAGCTCGGATGGTGGCACGTCACCAGACAGTGGTCACTATTATGGCGAGTCAGAGTCAAATGATGAAGAAGATGGAGACGATGGTAGTATAGGCGATACAGCTCGCGAACTAAACTCCCTCCATTTACGTAAGGCGGTACGCTACAGTAAGTCTTTTTTTTTTTTTTTAAGAAATTTCGTTTCGTATTTCCCCGCCAAGTTGCGCTTTTTTAAATATCAAGGACTTTGTGTTCAAAAAGGAAAGAGCCAAACCCACCCATCAAGAAATACAAGACGACAACCATCACCCAATATACCAGGTGTAGCTGGCCATGACCGACCTTTAACATTTGGTGATAAAATAGAATGCATCAAGTCGGATGAGGAAGGCACGTGGCACGTTGCCCGTATCGTTGATTTTGAGACATACCCGGCCACTCCCGACTCGCACATCTTTGTTCACTATGAAGGCTTTCCTCCAGACCAGGATGAATGGGTTCCGCCTCAATTGATACGTTGCTGCGGAGCCCATCATCAATTTCTACGCCATGGTCCTCGTGGTGCTGAGCAAGATCGGTCATGGCGGGATTTTGCCGCTTATCATCAATCCAAAGAAGCTGAAAAGCTACGCACCCACACTGCTTTGGCTTACGATAAACGCATGCTGTTACATGCTTGTCCTTGCGGATGCGAGCACACTATTCATCCTGAACGGCCTGATCGACTAATAAGCATCATGGACGGCCTTTACCGTAACGGGTAAGTCTCAAGTGAATGACTGCTAAATCACTGCATCTCTCAACCCAAAGCATAACCTTCATCGTTCTTTGATAGCTTGATGCGATTTTTCCGGCGAATTGAAGGTAGAGAGGCAACAATTGAAGAACTGCTTATTGTACATACAGAAACGCATGTGCGGAATTATTGCAATGTGCCTGCTATGACAAGCGAACCTGAGGCCATGATTTTGAGTGACAACAATGATCAAGGGATCGTCACATCGATTCAAGCTATTCTGAATCCAGATGATGGGAATGCAAAGATGCGCCATGGTTCTGGCCCAGGAGCCATGATGAGAGGTGTTGGAGGTGATGTGGTGGTTCAGGCCGATGAAGATCAAATTCGACGTCAGCACCGGCGATTTTCATCAGTAGCACCAAACAACCGATCCAGCAAATCACTCAACCTACTTCAAGATCAGAGCACTGCTCTCCAAGATACATCTATAGAGCCTATTACACCCCCAACCTTAATATGTAAAATGACATGTGGAGAATTGGGCATCGGTAAGGGGACTAATAGACTATATTGTGGGTGGTCAGTAGATAACATTGTTAAATTTGCCTTTCCCCACTCAGCGGTTGACACCACCTTTCATCCTTTGTATTCATCCATGTCAGCTAGAGTTGCTACGGGGTCGCTATTAAATGTAGTGGATCAAGTCGTGACGGGTCAAGTGAAAAACGGATTTGCGCTAATCCGTCCTCCAGGTAAGGAAAAGTCCGCTAATTGCAATATTAAAACTTTAGAATTCCACATTTTTCGTACATACGGACTGAGCTGACCATTGCACGTCCCATATTGCAGGCCATCATGCTGAAGAGGATGAAGTGATGGGATTTTGCTTTTTCAATAACGTTGGTGTAGCAGCATCTCTAGCGCTGAAGAACTACCCAAACATAGTCCAAAAAGTTCTGATCATTGATTGGTGAGTACATTGTGTAATTTTATTTAAGCTCTCATTATACAGTAGTCCTTTGTACTAATGATGTGCATCTGTTTTTAGGGATATTCAGTACGTTTTTTCACTTCTGACTTGCTAGACTTTTACCGTTCAAATTGAACCTGTGTTCTAATTTTCTCTTTTACTCTGTTATTAACAGCCATGGTAACGGTACTCAACGTATCTTTTACGATAACCCCAACGTGCTCTTTATATCCATTCATCGATGGGATGCTGGTAAATTCTATCCATTTAGTGGAGCACCAAACGAATGTGGTGATGGCCCTGGACTAGGATATAATGTCAATATTGCTTTCAGTGAGAACGAAAAGCAAAGTAAGTAGTTAATTTACATTGTTTTGTGGCGAAGAGCAAATACCAACTAAGTGCTTGTACATTTATAGGAGCTATGGGCGACACAGAATTTGTATCAGCATTTTACCACTTTGTTTTGCCAATAGCTCGACAGTTTAACCCAGATCTTGTAAGTAATCTTGGATAGGGGCATGTCTTTTCATAAACTACGCTAACAAACTCTTTGCTATCAGATATTTGTATCAGCCGGTTTTGATGCTGCCGAAGGGCACCCTGAAAACGTAAGTCAAGGACAATGCACCATCCTCCACAATGAAATATATTTAACACATTTCTGATATTTGTAGCTCGGTGGTTATACTGTGACACCAAGAGGATACAGCATCATGACGAGCTTGATTCGCGAATTGGCGGATCAGCTTTGTAACGGTCGCTTAGTGCTGTCACTGGAAGGTGGCTACGCACTCCAGCCTCTTACAAATTCAGCCATAGCTACTCTGGTGCAACTTTTACCACCAGGCACCGCATCAGCTGATATGGAATATGACCATACACTGCAATCCATCAAACCCAACGCTGCAGCAGTAGCCAGTTTACGGCAAATCGCATCGGTTCAGTCCAAATACTGGAAGCTTGACCCAGAGATGTTGGTTGAGGATTATCGATTCCACCTCCCAACAGAATGGAAAGCTCAGAACAGTATCAGTACACGCCCACGTCGCGATAAACGCCAACGTATTGCTCCTAAGGGTATCGAAGGCTACTAGAATTTTCCTTTTCTTAAAATTATCTGCTCTACATTTCTTTCGTTCTTTATTTCTCTCTTTTCATACCGCTTGTATATTCCATCTCACTAGTATATTGATCTCTCCTCTTTTATCCTAACTTCCTATTGGATTCTCTGTATTATAGACCTCTAGGTTTAGAATGTATACACTAGTAATTTGCTTTTGTTTAAAATCACACCATACGCTCCTGGTTTCCCATAGTCTATTTGCTGCTTTTGTCTAATGTCGCTTACATCAACTTGTATTTCTCTATCAAGCTAATGACTGTCCAATTGTCAGTGACGCACTCTCAATGGCAACTTTATTATAATACATTGTAATGGCAGGCTATTTAAGTGAGACATAATTACGCTCGAGCCGTAGCTCTCGCTCCGTCACGGCCACGTTTAGACCGATTGGCTGGCGATGAGGTCGTCTCGTTCTCTTTGTTGCTTTGACGATTGGAAGTACGCTCAACAATGGATGTACCATCTCTGAAGCGAGTCTTGAACAGGACATTGGCGTTGTTGAACATACCATCCTTCAAAGACACGACGATAAATTGACTGCCTTTGAACCTGGATCTCAATAGATGGCCAATGTTTTGTGTATGTGATAAATCTAGTGCCGCATCTACTTCATCCAAAATATACATTGGTGCTGGCTTAAACTGAAGCAGGGACAGGATAAGAGACAGCGCAATCAAGGATCTGCAAAACACATGGGAATATGTGAGTCAAGTAGCCACAATGGCAGTGCAAACATATTACTTGCAACTTACCTTTGGCCACCACTGAGTTCTGTCAAGCTTTGCTTCCACACTCCTCCAAGACACACTTTGACTTCTAAGCCATCTGATATTGTCTTGCCTTCTGGAGGTTGTAGTTTGGCCGTGTTTCCCGCCAATAGTTCCCCGAAAATGTCACCAAAATCCCTACATGCCAATGTTAACACACGCCGTATACGACAAAGCTAACCTGATCTATACGCTTTTGCTTACTTGTTTACTTTCTCCCAAGTTGCCGCAAGTGCTTCTTTCTTGTAATTGTCCAAGGACACAATAGTATCTTCAATCTTCTGTTTGTCCTTTTGCACTGTTATCAACATTTGCTTCAGGCCAGCTTCCTTTTTCTCAACGCTACAGATAAAATTTGATATGCCCAAGTTAACGGTCTGGCGATAAGGTTGGTATCAAAAAAGAAATGATCTCACTTATCAATCATATTCATGACTTTGACGTTGATTTTCTTTCGCATCGCCTCATGTTTGTCTACCAACTGCTGCAGTGTCTTCTTGGCATCGGCCAAATTAACGTCTCGATAGTCGTAAGGCGTATCCGGTTGGCCGAACAAGCTGGAGCCCAAATGTTAAGGATAGCTATGAAGGTGTATGCATGTTTGGACATCTTACCTCTTTTGATCAACGATCCAGTCATGATTATGTTCAAGGTCTCGCAAGATCTGTTGTGAGTTATTTTGCTCCTTCTGGTACTTCTCATACTCATGTGTCAATTTTTGCAACTCAAGATTGGCTTCAGTCACTTCTTCCATGATTTTTTTATGCTCACTGTCCAGTCTTTCTAGTTCTTTGTTGATTTCCGTCAACTTTGCTTGATGTGTTTGCAACTCTGCTTTGAGTTCATTATGCCGCAGCTGAAAAAGTTTTTACATAAGTATAACCACTTCTTGGGGCTGGAAAATACCTCACTATTAACTCACCGTCAATTTTTGCATTTCGGTATTAGCAGTCGAGCATTCCTTTTTATACTCCTCAATAGTTTCTTGCAATTGAGCGATCTCTGTTCTAGCAGCATTTGCATCCGTATCCGTTTGTTCTAGCAAAAATAAAGCTAGTGAATACTCGAATATTGCAATCTCAATCCTCAAACACTTTCTTACCGATTTCCATTTGTAAGGTTTGTACATCACGCTGCATATTTTTGATCTTGGCGCTATCCTTGGCAATATCAGCTTTGAGGGACGCAATTTTCTGTTGCATTTCCTTCAACTTGGATTTCTTGTCGCGATTAAACTCTGTCATCTCTTGTTCGATGCGTTCACACTCCTCGAGAGCCTCTTTACGCTGACGCCTAGCATTTACGATACTTTTCTCTTGTGTCTGTAGCTCTTCTTTTATAGCAGCAACCTGAGCAACAAGCTACATGTGTTTGTGTGAGATATTTGTGCAAGGAAGATAACTCTCAACATCTCTTGTTCTGACATACCTGTGAATGAGTACTTTGGCGTAGTTGTTCTTCAAGCAAATGCATTTCGTGTGTTTTTAAATCCAACATTTTCTTCCTTTGATTATAATCCATGATTATGCGCTTAGAGTTAGTCAGTTCTTGTTCAATATTTAATAGAATGCTTTGATGCTGTTTAATCTCTTGCCGGATAGTATTGAGCTCTTGAACCTTGACCAGAATACCAGCGGAATTTGGTTTGGACCCGCCAGACAAAGTTCCAAATGGATCGTAAACGTCACCGTCAACGGTAACCGATTTCATTCTAACATTCTTATCAAAGGTAACGCGCTTGGCGGACTCTGCATCTTTACATATAAGAGTGTTGCCAAACACCCACTCCATGGCGGTTTGCACCTGCTTATCATAACCAACCAAGGTCAGAGCCAATTCTACTTTACCGGGTGCCATTCGTTGCGCGGTAGCTACTCGCTCAGCTGAAGCTTTGAATGCTTGGATTTTGTTCAGGGGTATAAGCGTCCATCTTCGGCGTAGTTGGCCCTTGTCCAGTAGTTGAGAACCCACAATCTCGTTTTCCACAACTACATTATAAAGACGCCCTCCAGCACAAATTTCCAAGGCGGTGGAACTGTCGAATCTGCTTTTATCGAGAGTGATAAGTTCAGCCACCAAGCCCTTAACCTTGGACCGATCAAAAGTAGGTGTGGGATTCGTATATACAAAATCAAGATTGGACAACCTTCGTGATAGATTTTCCGCTTTGTCTTTCAAATCTGAAATCGTTCTCTGGGTATCCTTTTGTTGCTGCAAAAGTTGAGTTTCTGAATTTGCATCCCATTTTAATGATTGTAGCTGCCGTGTTAGATCGGATTTGGCCTTTAATCCTGCAGCAATTTCATTTTGCAAACCCTTGTTTTGGCGCTCAGTCTTGTTTGCCTGTGCTTCCTTGTCCTCAAGATCTTTCTCAAGATGCTTGATTTTGAGGCGAGCCTGGTCTTCTATGGTGGACGCTCTACTTGCAGTGTTTTTGGCGTCTAGCTGATAGTTAGCTGCTACTGTCTTTTAATCACGTCGTGTTAAGAAAGGAGATATTTTTACCTTGAAGTTGCTCCATATAACCATTTTCCTGACCCTCTTGCGCCGACACACCTGTGGTCAAAGCCTGTACTAATTCGGATGTCTTTTGCATTTCTTTGGTCTTGCGATCAAATTCTTGTTTCAGTGGCCCGAACAGAGCATTGAGTTTATCAAATTGTGTTTTCCGTTCCGCTTGAGCTTGGTCATTCTGCAAAAAGACAAAACCAAGCATTAGAAATCCGATTGCTGACGTGCACCTATACTAATAGATTCGATATTTAAATGAATACATGTATCCGCTTACCTCTTTGTATGTTGATTGCAGTGCACTCAAATTCTTTTCCTCGTCAATAATAGATGCATTCTTAAGATCAACTTGTGTCTTCAGGCGTACCAATGAAGTAGCGGCTTCTTGAACTGCAGCTTCGAGATTGCTGTTTTTACCACCCTCGCTTTGCTCTTGTTTCTTGACAGTAGAAATGTGTCGTTCATCCTCAATGGCAGCAATCTCGGTGTTTCTTTCTTCAACCAGTCTTTGTAACTCATCTAATTTAGCTTTCCTCTCGTCATTATCCGCATTGGATCGATCCAACTTCTTGGCGTGACGATCATATTCAGCTGCCACCACAAGACGATTCAAACGTTCCATTTCTGACTCATTCTTCTGATAGTCCAAATAAGTTCTTTTCTCGCCCCTCAGTTTGTCGAGCTTCGGCATAATGTCTTCTTGCAAAATCTGAACACCCGTATTGAGTTCATTGAATCGAGCTGCTTCTTCTCAAGCCGCAAACACTTACTTTGTTGATTTCCTCTACTTTCTTTTCTTTTTTGGCCATCGTTGCAAAAGCTTTTGCTTTTCGATCTTCAAACATCTTGGTTCCTGCTGCCTCTTCAATCATGCTCAAGATTTCTGCCGGCTTCATGTTGAGAACTTTGGTGATGCGGCCCTGCATAATCAAGAAATGTGGATTGTTGATGTTCAGTTGGACCGATTGAAATAAGTTTTGCACAGTCTGCTGTTGTGCATTATGGCCATTGACGATGTACTTTGTTCTACCGCCCATCAAAACCTAGCATACAATTAGTTTGTGATTCAAAGCGTTGGTCTAGTTTGAAAGCTTTCTTACCTGTCTGGTAACAGTTAATTGTTTATAAGCTTCAAACCCCACCGGCGACTTGGCTCGGTCTTCGTTATTGAACACAATGGTGACTGAAGCCTTGGTCACACCAGCCTGACCTCTTTTGTAGATCAGGTCTTGCAAGGTGCTCGCTCGAACCTGTAGGAATCAGGGCGGTTAAACAAACTGACAATGACTCAAATAGACTAGGTGGACGTGGCAGAATGCCTTGCGTACCTGCGACAGGTTTGTAATGCCGAGAACAAAGCAAATGGCGTCCAGAATGTTTGATTTTCCCGAACCGTTCAGACCGGTGATAGCGTTGAATTCAGGGTCCCATCCCGTTACATGTGTACGCGAAACATAAGACTTGAAACCTTCAATGATCAACTCTTCCACAAACATAGTTTAATGGTGGAGAGGAGGTGGGGAGGAGAGGTTTTTGCTCACAGCTATTACTTATCAAGCACTTGACGCGCGCTTGCACGCTTAAAAAAATTAAGAACCTGGCCTGGCGCTGTACCTCAAATTTTTCTACACCAGCTACGCGACTTGAAGCAACGCGTTTAGCCAGGCTTTCGCTCGCTGACATGACCACGAAAGAATGTGCCCATATTGTCCAAGCTCTTACCAAAACCATGATATACCGAACATGTGCTAAATGCGATGGAAAGCTGACTGTCACGTTTATCAACTCTTCCAGTCAACGTGCACCCAATGAGCTATATTGCATGAAATGCCGCACATTTGTTCAGGAGTTGAATGCTTCGTACAGGCTGCAAATGACCGTTGCAAACTCCAATACCGACACAGTCGAAAATTTGATTGCCTTTGACGAGGCTATTGTGCCACTCATGGGCTGTCCAGCGTCAGAATTTGATCAGGTATTTAAACATTATGATTGGGGGGTATCCTTTTTAATTGTTCTAAAAATTATTCGTCTGCTTTAGTTTGCTGTTGAGCACCCAGATATATACGACATCACTGCCAACCTTCTTGTCGGCTTATACTGCGAGTTCTCTATCAAAGATTCTGTGCGAGTCACAAAGGTAAGATTAGCCTGTCAAATATGAGAGATCAGCAGCTCAGGGCTAACCAATCTGGTTTGGGAGCAGATAGCCCATTTGAAACCTGACCGTATCATTGAGGATGTCAAGCCACTTCAGTCGTTTGCGCCTGTCACTTCATCAATAATGACATGTCGTTATTGGCAAGATAACAATATTGATGACCTCTTAGATCCATGCACAAAGGTAAAAGCACACATACTGCGAGCAATGGACTTAGCCAATTGTACTAACATCTGTCAGATGAACAATTTAATGACCTTTATGCCTACTCAAGGGCGAAAACGACCATTTGAGGCGTGACATTCATCAAATTCCATATTTCTATAACAAATGTAATCGAAACTCTCTGATGGTATACAATTGAGCATGTAGGCGTGCAAGTTTATAGGTCCAATTATTGACCAATATGTAATATATGTACAATATGATGTTGTGTTGCTAATAAAATAAACACACAAATCCGAATGAAATGTCGTTAGCGTTTTTTAGTGGGTGTGGCAAAAGTGGGAGTGGGAGTAGCGCCGGCTCTAAATAAAGGTGTAGGCGTTGCCTGGGATCTTGCATGGCCTGGGGTGACAGACCCGGACCCATACGACGCACGCAGTGAATCATTGAAAGATGGCGTTCGGCGATCGCTTTTCCTTAGCAGATGTTGTGCGGCGGGCGACATAATACCTGATCCAAATTTGGGAGTCAATCCTCCCTTGGTGATCTTATTGGCTTGCTTGTTGGACATGCGGGTGCGATAGCTTTTGGAAGCTCTTTCTGATAGTTTGTGGCCTAACTCTTCTCGTCGTGACGGCTGAGGTAATCGGAAATTATTTGGGCCAGGCGTTTCCGAACCTGTAATCAATAATGGAGTACCTTCAATCTCACCCCAAGTCATAAGAGGTGTATTCATGTTGGACGGATTGATGGATGGTGTTTCTGGAACCAAATTATAACCTGCAAATTCTGGTAAATCAGAATCTTCGTCATCTCCAGCAAGTTTATTCCAAGGTGTCATTTTGCCTGATTCCGCATCTTTTACCGACTTTGACTTTTGAACATTCAGCACACCCAAATCTTGTGCTGAAAATTGCGTATTGCTATGAACCACGGCTTTGGGTGAACCTCTTCCGTCATCGGGATTGACTGTACTCTTGTTCTTGACGTTATCGACATCTGGCATATACATCAATGCGTTTCGAGCCTTATATTTCCAAGTTCCGGGAAGGGCGTCACGTTCATCCACAATGGTCAAAGCACTTTCCACATGCGGCGCCTCTTTAATCCTGAGCTGGTTGCTTTCCATATCCCATACCCATTTGTGTTTCTCTTTGCGTTGCTCATTGGCTTTGCCGAGCAAGTCAACAAACGACGAGTTGTCTTCTGACGTATATCGAGCTTGGAACTGGTCCAAATTTAGATCTATGTCTACATCTTGATCAATGCCAGCTGGTCTAGAAGGCACAGCAGCCTGAGCTTTGGCCGTTGATGACCGGGTATCTGGAGACCAAATGTGGGTCAGAGAAAGAAGCTCAAAAGTAGAGCGAGTCAATAAAGGTATAAAAGAATACTTACGAGGACGACTCCGTCTGGGTGTGGTGGCTAGACGCCGCAGTTCCTTTCCTGCGTGTTGCATGCGCATTAGGTCGCCAGAATCTTCAGCGTCAAAGTACTCCTGTTGAGCTCGCAATTTGGCAAGATTAGGGAAGAAATCCCGCTCAATAATGTAGCTTATAGCATCCGTATAAGTGTCTTCGTCCAGCACGATGGCCGGTCTATTGGGGACCACCGTTTGTTGCTGTTTGAGCGCTATCGCTTTATTTTGGTTGCGAATCGTCAACTCTTTAGACATTGTAAGATGGTCACTGATCAAAAGTGATACTGCGACAACCTTTCAAAAATTGGCGGGGATTTTGGGCTTGTTGGGAAGCACAAATACCAAGCATGCTTTCGAAAATATAATTGATATCCACACACCAAGCATACTTCTTAAGTAAAATTGACATCTTTACTAAAGTTTTATTTTTGCTTGAGAAACTATTGAGGCAGAGAACAAACCAAATTTGAGAGAATAGGAGTCCTTGTCAGCGTATACATATGAGAAAGTCAACGCAAAATGTTTTGAAAAGTATGTACATCACAATAGAATAAAAAAATAAAAAAGAGATGAAATAGAGCAAAGAAGAAAGAAAACCAAGGTATAAGAAAAAGCGATGCGAAAGATATGAGTTTGGAAAGCGATTTGGCACTTTCTATGGTTTCCTGAATAAGGAACAAAGATCTTGGTGTGATCTTAGGGACGCTCATAGTAAGAGTCAGATCGCATAGGATCACCAGAATTCTTTGGTACGGGTGGCAATATCCTATCATTCATGGGAGGTCGAGCTGGGGCAGCTCCATCCGACCAAAGGAAAGCCGTGAGAGGGCGATGGAAGATATTGTTATTGGGCACCTGCGATGACGAAGGCGCATTTGCTTGATCGCGAGTTGACTTTGGAAGTGGTAAGGGAGGAGGAATACTCGAACGTGATTCAGAAGCTGACGATGTCTGAGGAGGAGGTAGGATAGACGGACGAATGGTAGGTGATATGTTGCGAGAAGAGCTATAGCCATGCAATGGAGGCAGTGAAGGCGGAGGAGGTACAGGTGACCGAGACCAGCTCGAAGTGGGTCGCTGCTGACTTGAATAATAATCTGATCCATATGGAGATCGAGTAGTGTTTGGACTACCATTGCTGGACGGCAGTGGCGGTAACGAGGAAGTTGGCATTCTTCCCATACTTCCATTTGATCGATCATTTTCGGGTTGGGAGCGGTGACTGTAGCTTTCCGAGTGGTATGAATGTGTACGTGAGCTGGGAGGATCGGTAGGTTGTGAATAACCATGATAACCTCTAGAAGAAGGTGGGTAAGGCTTTTCCTCCCTACGGTAAGCATAACGAGCATCTTTTTCAGAGGTATTATAGTACACAGGTGTTGATGAAGATGATAAAGTCGATGTTGCCGAGTAATTTTGATTTCCAGAAGACGTTGGAGCTGATCCTGGCTTTACTCTAGAGCTGCTTTTGACATCTTTCATACCGGAAGTCTATATCGTGGTTAGCTTTTGCACATTACAAGCTTGACTGAAGAGAATACACATACTTGATTATGAGACAAATCAGCGTAAATCATATAAGTAATATATGCATGCATTGCATTCCGTTTGATCTTGGGATTTTGCTTCATAGACAAATACTGATGCGAGAAGACATTAGCGCGATCACTTGATCTGGCGGGGGTTGGAGCCGGTGGCGGTTGGGCTGATGTTGATGTCTACAATCAAAAAAGCGTATCAGATAAGCTTTCAAGTCACTCGTGGCACAGACAACCCTATGCAATCGAGCCACTTGTCCCTACCTGAGTCAAACTAGGATTTCGAAACGGCAAGTCTCGACTAGGATGCATCATACGATGATGGTCTTGATGATGCATGGTATTGGATGATTCACTGGTAGGTGGTGAGGTATAACGCTTGTGAGTTTCATTATGATAAGATGGCCGACTTTCTTCGTATGCACTCAGTTGGTTGCCTGCCGGGGAATATAAACATGTCAGTATGCGGCTTTCTCAAAATAGAAAAAGGGGTTACACCAATGGAAAGCCAGAGGCCACCATATTATTCATTTTATATTTATTACTTTACCTTGCAGATCCGACTCAGTCTTGGTATCAGGAGCAGAAGCTCGTTCATAATTTATGCTGGATGCTCTATGACGTTCAGGAACATTTTCCTGGTTATCCTTATCAACGGCGGCCGCAGCAGCTGCAAGCAAAAGGATCGGATCTGCCGATTGCAAAGTAGGTTTTTAGTATTGTTACACTAAGAAAAGCTCACGTGTGTACAAAGGTTTGTGTTTTCATATATAGTCAACGTTACCTTTAGTAGATGAATCTATAAGAGATAGTGCATGTCGTATGAGTATTGTGAAGAAGTTTGCCATCAACAGAAAAAACTCTTGTACTCACGCTTTTCAAGTGCTGTCATCTTTTGGCGAGGCCGATCTTCAGTGGTCGGGGGAGCAGGCCGCTTAGTCTGCCTAGAACGTAGGGGCAGGGTGTTGGAAGACTGTTATGCAACACAAGACAAAGAGTTATTAGTTTGAATATGATCATTTAGGATAGTCTACGATAAAGGTGAATCTCTTACATCCTGGTTTGGCAGCGATTTCTTTTTCTTGTCTGTATTGCATGAGGGCGTTAACAAAGGGGTATCCCACTATCTTTCTTTATAAAGACCACAAAATAAAAGTCTCTTTCGATTCTTGGGAAAAGGCTCATACCTGATGACCGCCCAGACTTACTAGGTATTGCGTTCAGGATCATCTCGTCTATAACCGGGACTGACCGTTTGGTAGCCTAAATCGTATATAAGTAACAGACAATCAGACAAGGGATAACAAAAGGGACAAACGACCCAGAACAAACACTTACAGCCAGGAAAGAAGCACATGACAAGTCTTGACGAGTAGCAGCAGCCAAAGATTTCATAGCGGATGCAGCGGCCATTTCAGATGCATGCTGTTCCTTCCTATTATGATTGGCTAGTGCAATGAGGATGGAGCTTGCCTCTGCGTCGACCTTATCATACTGCAACTCCACTTCTCGAGTTGCTGACGACTGAGGTTGCAGTCTGTGTGAATGCAGTGGCATCAGGTGTGGTGGAGGCTGAAATGTAGACATTATATATGACAGCCAGCAAAGCAAGAAAAGAAAGGGAAGAGAAGAAATGGGAAAGTAGGCTGAGGTGGGCAAAACTGTGAGTGACAAGATTGATGGGAAGCTCTGTGTTACCATTGGTGAAAAGTTAAATTATGTCTGCGCGGAAACGTTTAGCTAGCTGGCTGGCTGGGATTATTATTTGGCTATGATGAAATAAACGTACAGAATGACTATCATGGTATATATGTTCTAATTATTATGATAACTAGTGCATTTCATTTGATTTGCAAGTTTTGCTTCTAAACGTCGCCACTTTATCACGGCAACACATGGAAAAGCCCAGAATACGTAACACAAGCTTTGCAGTCTTCCCCCCCCCAAAATATTGTGATAGCCAATGAGGTCACTGGTTACACCCCGCGCTATTGCTCTCTCTTGGCTTCTGTTTCGTTTGTCTGACCGGTTCCTGTTATGCCATTCACTCAATGTAAGTTGCTTGTACTTGAATATTGTCTAGTGGATTCAACCATTTATCGAATGACATTTTAAATTTATTTGTGAAACTACAGTGCACACTTTTGCTCCTTTGCCTCAAACCGCGCGCGGTGAGGCTGTCAAGCTCAACGCTGATCCCAAAGGCGAGAATTTCGTCTACACCAACGGCAAGACAGTTTTTATTAGAAATCTTGAGGTAATGACCAACTGCAGGTAACAACCCTTGTCAGCATCACCGAGCTCACCATTTCGTTCCGTTCTCCAGAACCCAGCACTAGCTACTGCGTACACTGGCCACAATAATAATGCTACTGTAGCAGCCTATAGCCCTAGCGGATACTATATTGCATCTGGAGGTAATATGCTTGGCATTTTTTTTTCTTGGCTAAATGGTTCATTCCAGCTCACTAAATAATATCATCAGATGTGGCTGGCAATGTGCGTATTTGGGACACTGTTGGCGAGGAACAGATGCTAAAAAATGAAATCAAACCTATTAGCGGCCGTATCACCGACATTGCTTGGGACTCTGAAAGCAAGAGATTGATTGCTGTTGGCGAGGGTAAAGAAAGGTAATATGTTGCTACTTGGCCATGGCATGCCCTTTCAGTTACATCATTCTCATAATGTCTTTTTTGATTTTGAATAGATTTGGACATGCTTTTGCTATGGATACTCTTTCATCAATCGGAGAAATCACTGGACACTCCAAAGTCATAAACGCTGTGGCTATCCGCCAGGAACGACCTTTCCGAGCCGTCACCGCCTCCGATGATATGACGGTCGTTTTCTTTCACGGTGTACCATACAAGTTCAACAAGGTCATTCGTGATCATACTAGATTTGTACAATCCGTCAAATTTTCTCCAAACGGTGATTTGTTTTCTACTGCAGGAGGAGACGGAAAGGTATTGTAGTTGTGAGCTACAGCTGACCGTATTGGAAACATACAAATCACTTACTGCTCTGTTACAGGTTTTCTTGTACGATGCAAAAACTGGTGACAAGGCTCACGAACTTACAGCAGATCAAAGCCATGCTGGTGGTATCTTTGCTGCTTCATGGTCTCCTTGTAGTAAATATTTGTTGACCTCCTCAGCCGATGCTACGGCCAAGATTTGGGATGTAGAAGCAAAATCCGTTATCAAGTAAGTGAAGTGGCCAACAGCCTTTCATTCCCAGTATCTTGGTTTGCTGCCATGAAGTTGTTTTGTTCTGACTTTTTCTTCAGTACCTTTGAATTTGGTTCTGGTTCATCATTTGAGGAGCAACAAGTTGGTAATTTGTGGAGTGGATCTAATCTTCTGTCCGTGGCACTGTCCGGAGAAATCAGATATTTGGATAAGAACTCTGGAAAGGCATCCCGCACTATTAAAGGACATTCTAAAGCTATTACCTCTCTCACTAGTACCAAGGATGATACTTTGTTTACCGGCTCATATGATGGACGAGTATGCTCATGGTCGTATGGAAGTGAGCATGACAAGACACTCCCACAACCCATGGAGGGTGAGCACCATACCAATCAAGTAACCTCAATGGTGGCAGAAGGAGACACGTTGTTTTCTGCTGGAATGGATGACGTTGTTCGCGTTGCAAAGGCTAATGACAAGTCATACGATGGACGATCCGTATCAACTGCTGCTGTGCCCAAGACAGTCTCTGTATCCAACGATCAAGTTTTGGTGGTAGCAACATCAAGCAATATACAAATATACGACAAGCAGCAAAAGAAGATCAGCCAAATTGATGATCTCAAATTTGTTCCCACTACCGCCGGCATCAACTCAAGTGGAACCCACATTGTCGTTGGTGGCGAGGTAAATTATCATACCCGGGGCTTATATGATGGGGCTACATGTTGAGAATTAATTTTAACTTAACATCTGTTGGCTTCAGGATGGCAAATCCAGAGTTTACAAACTTGTAGGAGGCTCTCTTACACTTCAACAGACTCTGGAGAACAATCGCGGAGCTATTTCAGCTGTTGCCATCAACCCACAACAAAACCTAGTAGCGGTTGGAGATGCTGTAGGTAAAATATATGTGTATGATATGGAGTCTGGAAAGTCAGTGGTGCAGGCATGGATCTATCATACCGCCCGCATCACCAACATTGAATGGTCCAGCTGTGGAAATTATGCCGTAAGCGGCAGTTTAGATACCAATGTCTACGTTTGGAGTCGTGAGAAGCCTTTCAAGAAATCAGTTGTTAAGAATGCTCATGTGGACGCTGTCAACGATGTTCAGTTCTTGAACGAGAAGGATGGCAAGTTAACCGTAGCTTCGGTTGGCCAGGATGGTGCCTTAAAAATCTGGGCTGTCGACAAGGTAGCTTGAAGGACCAAGCCTCCACACGTGACACTTTTTTTGCTGAGCAAAACCAATAAAAATTTTTTTTCGCTTGAGAAGCGGGCAAAATTGAGAGGTGCTGAAACCCAAAACAACAAACCGTCTACGAAAGTCAAAGTTTCTCTCTCTTTTTCGCTTCCCATCATGGCTGGAATCACAGTGAAGGACGTCAACGCCCACGGTAACTGTCTAGTCTGATTTTCTCTTGCAATGTCATATTTGTCAATCTATCTCGAAATGGTGTTGATTTGGAGTGTTTTCGACCTGTTGAATCGACTGCCATTGGACAATTTTCAACGAGTTGCAAGCTTCATTCTACAAACGACTTTTCGCTTCTTGTCACTGTTTCAATATTGTTGCAACTGCTGATCTCAACAACACTTTCACGGTTCACAAATGTTGTATTTTTTTCTGCCCATCGTTCCCCACCTGATCAACTTTTTCCATTTCGAAATTTCTCAAATTTTACAATCGGACCTGATGAATTTTTTTTTTCTAAACATGAAACTTTTCCTTTGAATCTAGAATTCGTTAAGGCCTACGCCGCCTATCTCAAGCGCACTGGTAAGCTCGAGGTCCCCAAGTGGGTCGACATCGTCAAGACCGGTACCTACAAGGAGCTTGCTCCCTATGACCCTGATTGGTTCTACGTCCATGCTGGTAAGACCCAATATGCCGTAGGTGAATATTGACATTGAAACTTTTTAACTGACCCTACCGATTTTTATAGCTTCCGTTGCTCGCCACATCTACCTTCGCCCTAGCGTTGGTGTTGGTGCTCTCCGTAAGGTTCACGGTGGCCGTGTCAACCGCGGTTCCCGCCCCAGCCACCACGTCAAGGCCTCCGGCTCCGTTCAACGCAAGGTCCTCCAAGCCCTTGAGAAGGTCAACGTTTTGGAACAAGACAACAAGGGGTACGTACATTGCATAATAATAGTTGCCACAAATTTATTGAACGAAAAAATTAATATTTTGATCTCTCTTTCCACAGTGGTCGCAGAATCTCCCAGGATGGTCGTCGTGATCTTGACCGTATCGCCATGACTCTCATCGAGCAAGACGACGAATAAACATGCATCTTATTACTAGAGGCTGTTGACGTTTCTGAAATAAAAAACAAAATTCATTCTGGACTAATTACATTTTGTTGTTTTTTTTTGGCTGTAGGCTTACTAGTTTTTTTTTTGTTACATACAACCCCGTTTGTTAACAACACATTTGTGTCTCATGTCACAATTCACTCTTTTTGAAGCAATTTTGCTGCATGTTAAGCTATACTTCGTTGAGTTGAGGCACTTCACCCTTGTTTTTGCAGCATTCATGGCTCCCCAGACCCTCCCCCCCCCCACAACTCTTCCTCACCTGTCCAAATATTGAAACGAAACAATCTGGAAGCAACTTAGATATCGGATTTTTGCCAAAACGGTAGTTGATGTTGTTGTTCAATTGCCATTTTCTACTTCGTTTTAAAGATAATTTGTATTGTATATTTGTCGAGTCACTACCCGGCCCTTCTTGTAATTAACAGCGTTTATTTTTCTTTCTTTTCTCTCGCTTCTTTGCCTGCTTTTGGGAATAGTGTCAAGTAGGATGGTGGTCTGGTGCCTGTCCTGCAGGATGGCGACAACAACCACCTAACTTCGACATTTTTCAGCAGGATGTGGTATTGTGGGCAACTTTTGGGAAAATGGGGGGTATGAAAGAAGCGAATAAAGTAGACAGATTAGACGATGAGGAGGATGATGCAACTAAGAGAAAGAAAGAAATGGAAAAAGTGCCAGATGCCACATAAATCAACAACTATAGAAAATAAACATCGCGGCAAGAGGCTAATCTTTGATGATTTTCAAATGTCGGCTCAAAAGTAGAAATATATAAAAATGAGGGAATGGAGATTATGAGATTTCAAGTACAAGTCTTTCAATCGGCCTTGTCAAAAACGTGCTGTACAAAGTATGCCAAGTCAGCCTGGCTGGCACACTCCAAATAACCATCATTGATCTGACGATTAATTTCTTGAAGGACATCTTTAGCTCCGGGACGTCGTCGGGCATCTTGATCCAACATCCAGGAAGCAATATCCCGAATGTTATTGGAAGGAGATGCAAACGTAAAGTGTGGAGCAGGGCCCCACAGAATCTCGGCAAAGATATCATCAGTGCTTTCCAGGTAGTACAATGGTGGGACGCGGTCCATGATTTCAATCAATGTAATAGCAGTAGACCACACATCGACCTTTTCATCGTAAGGGATTTCACGGATAACTTCAGGGGACATCCATTTGGCAGTACCAAGACGTGCTGTGTTATTGCGGGAAATGGGTGTTGCCAAGCCGAAATCTCCCAGCTTGACTTCGCCTGTGCTGCTCAAGAGCAAATTCTCGCATTTGACATCACGGTGCATATAGCCCTTGTTATGTAGATGGATCAGTCCTTGCAAGCACTAGTAAATAAATAGGGTTAGTGCATGTCTTGGTATTATTGTTGGTTGATCGGTCAAGATGCTTACCTCACGCAGGACACAAACTGCCAAGGGTTCTGGTAGACCAGTGGAAATATTGCACAGGAGACCAAATACGGAGCAACTCATCAAGTCCATAGCAAGCCAGACATAGTCGCCCCATAAACTAGCCTCTTTCAGGCCAACCAGATTTGCATGTGAGATACAGCCCATGATGCGGATTTCTCGAAGAATATATGCCAAGTGTGGAGTGTCAGTGTCATCGATAAAGCAGCGCTTGATGGCGACCCGATACTTGCTATTGGATCGTTTAGAAGCACGCACCACAGCACCGTTAGCTCTAAAACAAGATATTTTAGTACAAGCATGACATAATTGTTTAAAAAATATATGCTGTATTACATACCCGCTTCCTATCTTTGTCAAACCAACATATTGCTCTCTGGGATTGAGATCCATTATTTTAAGTTTAGGCAAGATCTTTCTCATCTTACTATCAAACAAAGCATGAGGCCGATTTGATTTAGCTGCAGGTAAAGCAGGCAGTGGCAGCACTTGTGGCGATCTGCCAACTGGAACCCAAGGCCGCTGCAACACAATATATTATTAGCATATTTATTTTATTACCATAGTAACAACACACAAAATAAGATGGCATACCTTTTGCGGTGTATTCGTTGTAGCAATGGGTGCTTGTGGTTGTGCAGGTTTCTTGGCGGAGTCTGGGCCAGGACTATGCTTGATCTTGTTTGTGGAGGACAAGGTAGCAGCTAAATGAGACTTTTTAGAACGCGCAGCAGTTTTTATGCTAGCGTTGACTGGTCTAAGGGTATTTTCTGATGACTTGAGAATATCGGGGATCTGGTACCGACCAGGAGGACGCCATGGTGCCTAATGAAATTTGCAGACATATTTAATCAGCGATGATGTCCTCATAAAGCAAAGGCCATCCAGGGGCAAATAACACAAAAAAACAGGCGGCGGCGAAAAATCATATCTTTTTCTCATAGCCACTTTTGATAGCAATAAAAAAAATTACAAGTACCTTATTGGGACTAGATATAGCGCTATAAGTCGGTTTGTTGTGAGTCGTATTGCTACGTAACGGGCTGTTCTTGTTAGGAGACAGAGATGGTTTCTGAGATTTAACACTAGATTTGCGTGGTGAGGCTGAGACTGGTTGGTTGAATTCATTCAAACCGCCATCAGCTGAATCAGAAGCAAGCGAAGAAACGGTCCGGTTGCTGTTACTGGACACAAACGAAGACCGTTTCCTCTGTGAAGTAGTCTGCTTTGAAGTAGAGTCCATCAGCAAAGCATACTGTTAATGAAGAGGAAAAGAGAAGGGAAAAAAAGACAACAAAATGGATTGAGACGTGATGACCCAACTGTATGTGCTTGTGTAACGCCTCTGCTGCTTTGTCGTCCCTCCCCCCATAATTGAAGCAAAAACGCCTGCAGCACTTTTTTGCGATGTCACTTGAGTTTGCTCCTTCGATCCCGTTACTTTATGCTGCTTTCCGTTGTGCTGAATCGGAAATGTTGGATATTCAACAAAATAGTTCATAGCTGAATCACATTTTATTCCTTATAGATGGGACAAATAGAGGAGATGAAGTGAGTGCTGTGCAATCGATAAGCACATCGCATGTTACAAGCACACTGAAATGTATGGTGCGCGTTACTGTAACCAAAACGCTTCCGGCTCCATGAGTTCCGTAAAATTAGTTTTCACAGCTAAATCTTCTGTCGGGAAGTCCATTAGATACGTTACCTCATATTGGCCCTCAAGCTTCCACCGCACCCGCATCTGCAAGTGATCAGCATGTTAGACTGAAAATGTCAGTAGAATCTGTACTATCGCTGACTATTGTACGAATAGTACACCACACAGTACCAACGTTTTCTTGCTCCTTCTCTGCCTCTGCCTCGTTGACATATCAGAAGGCATAGCGAATGGACCATTTGACTTATCTTTCACCGCTTGACAATACCATATATATATTTTGCTACGAAATATAGCCATGATGCAAAGTATATACGCATCGACACAAAAGGGCCGTACCAGCTGCTAGAAAGCAGCCGAGGAACTGGGCTGAGGTGAGAGCAGCCCATGCCAGACGAGAAGCGATATACATACGGAGTAGGTGCAAATGTCCACATATTCTTGCTAGTGGATTATAATACGTGCAAACGAAACAAGCAAATAGCGTATGGTCCGGTCCGCTGTAGCAAGAGAACAGTGCTTCACTCGACTTTTCCAGAACATTTAATTCAGAACCGATGAACATGCTCTACATTGGGTTGGGGTCGATTCAGGAAGAAAAAATGTTGTTACAGCATCCAATGATGACGATAATGAAGACTGGTCGCTCAAACTAACATCGGCTAACTAAGTGCTATCATCTCATCTTCGTCATCAACTCTTCAAGAAAAACAAAGCATATGAGATAGAGAGTGTATATGCATCGCTTGAAAAACATTGATCAAACAGGTAAGTCAATGGTTGGGGACAACCCCATATGAAATCATTGCCTATGGCGATGACAACTTCAATCTATCATCACCGGGTTACAAGACATCGCCTACAAGATCGTCATATTTTACTGGTCAGGTCCAGAAAGTCCACTAAGCAAAAATCCTGAAAATCTGGGAGTTTGATATCAGCCAATACGCTCAAAATGTTGTCGGCCTACAATGCCCATTGGTTGGCTTACCGCTTTCATCAGGGATCTCACGATTGACATATTTGGCTCCATAGAAGCGAAGTGGTCAGCATTACATATCATGTTTTACCCCATTTCTCCTTCAATAGAAACGATATTACTGCGTTCCATGCTGTATGACCTTCAAATGAATTTTCACAGGGCGGACGTTCAACTATCTTACAATAAATGCAGGGATTTTATTCTGAATCTGCAAGAGAAAGTACATCACTTAAGAACAGCGTACCTCCATGCCAACTTCAAAACAGCAGCATCTCTTTTTATCATATTTTGAGTAGCTTCTGTAATAGAATTGGTTGATCTTTTCAATCATGGTGTGAATCCGCTATAGGTTTAGGACAATCAATAGGCTTGCTTGACACTTTCGACGGTCTCGACCACAGCCGTTTCTAAATCAGTGTATTGTATGCCAAGCTCGCGCGTTGCTTTGCTACCATCCAATGACTTGGGACATACACCATATTGGCCCGGATTTCCTTCCACAATGATATTGTTGCGATCTGGATAATGCTTGCGTAAAATATCGACAACTTCTTGGAAAGAAAGATATCTATTGTTCAATATGTATCGCTGGCCATCAGTAGCTTGTCCTCTTTGTGCTGCTCTTACATGAGCCAGCGCAACATCGACTACAGCTACACGGTTACCAGAGCCGAATGTGAACGCAGGATCTTGATTTTCTCCAGTGTAGTAGTCCAAGACCAATTTGCTGCTACTGGAGATGATCTCTTCAGGTTTGCCTTTACCTGGTGGAGGTAAAATTTCACCAATTACAAAGGTTGGTAAAACAGTAGATATATAAAAGTGAGGCTTTGCCTCCTCTCTGAACTTCCATAACGCTCGCTCGGCTTCAACTTTGCTTGCGGCATATCCAACCATGTGTGGTACCGGTTGCTTTTTCTCTAACAATTGCTTCATCATTTCGCTAGCATCCGTGTTCCAATCTTCTTCAGTATGTGCGTATTCTGGAGCAGAGTTACCGCGAACAACCGACGCACTACTTGATGTGACGACGACGTGTTTGACACTTTTACCATATCTTAGCGCCGAGTTCAGTATACTGAGTGTTCCGTTGACTGCTTTATTCAAATAATCCTTCACAGGATCATCTGACTCCACAAACACAGGAGAAGCTACGTGTGCGATAGCTTCGACATCTGGAAATATTCATCCGAGTTAGCGTTGGCTCGTGCTTGAGACACTCCTTGATCTTACTTGGCCTCTCGTTTTATCTGCTTAACTCACCTTTAACTAGCTCGTCAAAAGCTCCTTCCTGTTCGAGATCTTCGATTTCGGCAACTTCAAACTTGCCAGCTCCATATCGTTCAAAATACTCTCTTAACTTCTGAGCGCGAGCAGCCTTTCGAGTGGTTCCAACAACGGTATGTCCAGCTTTCAAGAACTCGTTACAGACCTGAGCACCAATGAATCCTGTAGCTCCAGTCACTAATATTTTCGATCCAGCGGTTAAAGTAGACATTTTTTAGCGATCCAAAAGTTGTATTTATGCTGTGGAAGGAAATGGCAGCTGAAAACTCCCATTGTAATTTATGGGTGTTAAATTGAATCTCAGAAGTATGCTACTTGCGAGATTATTAATGCCTATAAAACTAAATTGCTGGCGAACAGCTTTGGACTTCGTTTAACAATAATCACATCGAGTCAATCTGGGAGCTTTCAACAGCTGTTAACCAGCTAATAGTAGGGATTTTTTTATTCATATACATGTTTGACGCTTTCGATAGTCTCAATAATGGTCTGCTCCAAACCAACATACGTAAGCCCTAGCTCTCGGGTGATCTTTCCACCATCAACCGTAGTGGCTGGGGACTTATATTGGCCCGGTTGTCCTACAGCAATGATATCTTGTCGCTCAGGGTAGACACGACGTAAGATATCGACAACTTCTTGATAGGTGAATGCTCCTGCTGAAGTTATGTATCGCTCTCCATCAGCCTTACTAGCATTTTCAACAGCCAAAACGTGAGCACGCGCTACGTCTACAACATTAACATACGCTGAGCTTCCTACGCTAAATGTGGGGTCTTTGCTGATACCCAAATAATAGTTGATGAGAAACTTGGGGGTGCTAGCTGCTTCGACTGCCTGTTGATTTTTAGGAGGGGGTAAAATAGTACCGAACACGAATGAAGGCAAAATGGTTGTAATAGTAAAGGCCGGCTTCTTCTCGTCTCTGAACTTCCACAAGGCAAGTTCAGCCTCAGCCTTACTTGCGCGGTATGCGGGTACATTTTCCATACTTTGCTTCTTCTCGTATGCCTCCTTGACTGCTTCAATGGCACCTTTGTTCCAATCTGCTTCAGTGTATACATAGCCATCAGGAGCTCTCTCAAGGACGCTTGCTACGCTCGAAGTAACTATGACATGCTTGACGTTTTTACCATGCTCGTGAGCTGATTTCAGCAGATTCAAAGTGCCCTTAACTGCTGGGTTGATGACATCTTTGTATGGATCTTTTGTTTCAAATACTACAGGGGATGCAACATGTGCAATAGCTTCAACATCTGTAAAAAATCGATAAAGTTAGTTGAACATTTGATTTGTCATAGAAGTCTCAATAAATACAACAAACCTTTCACGGCGCCGTCAAACACACCCTCCTGCTGAAGATCGCCTGCTTCATAGATTTCGAACTTTCCGGGGCCATACTTCTCCTCAAAGTATTTTCGGATGTTATCCGCTTTAGCGGCACTCCGGGACGTACCAACTACAATGTAGCCAGCTTGCAAAAATTGATCAACAACATGAGTACCGATGTAGCCGGTGGCTCCGGTAACTAGAACACGAGCTCCTGGTTTAAGTGATGTAGACATATTTCAAATGAAATCTTTGCGTTGATAGAAAATGGAAGAAAGATATATATATATGTCATAATTTTGACACGATTTATAAGGTTTGCCTTCGTAGAATTGTGTGACTTGTAGTACTAATTTGCAATTTTTGGTAATTATTTCGATGATAAATTACGATCCAGAAGGTATAACAGCTTTTAGTAATCATTACAGATTCAATAGTTTCTGTTTGGCCTACATGATGTTGGAGACAAGGACCAGTACTATTGGTGTAATTGAGTCTTCTCCTCCCATAAGCACGACTTGCTTCTGATTTGGCTTCTTCCTCAGTAGTAGGACAAAGCATGATGGTACCAAGACCATTAAGACAAAGTCGTGGCCAACCTTTATTTACTTATGCTAGCTTCTTTAAATAAATAGACTTATACAGAGAACTCAAAGCCGTATGACCTTTGGAAGCAAGACTAGATTTGCGGTTTACGCGTGCATCGGGCCATTTTTGTTCTGGATTTCCATAGCTTGTGACTGCTAATTATTTACTTGTTCAGTCACTTTTTGCGTTTGGCATAAGAGAGACGCCCGGACGAAATAAGAACAAAGGTGTATGGAAAGATATTGAGGGTCTATTGTTAATGTAAATCCCACGTAAGAAAGGATTCTTGACATTTCAAAGTTGGGAGTACCATTTACGGTTGATCTGAATTGTACGTTACTAATGCATGCCTATGCTCGGCTGTTGAATCTCTATAGGTCTAGCGACAAATAGCCGACCCAGGAAGCGTAAGAATGGATCAAGATATAAGCATACATATACCATCCACGGATACAAACAATGAATTACCGACAACAGATGTACCGGCAAAAACTTCCGAGGCATCAACCGCAATGCAGGTTCGTGGTACAAGGAACAATTTGTAGAACACCCCACCCCCCTTCGCAGATCATAGACTAACCTATAAGCTTTAGGTGCTAGATGCCAAAATTGCTATCTGTTTAGTCCAATTTTCGCGGATGAGGACTAGAAATGAATATCATCAGTGGCTACTTCGACATATTGGTGTTCCATTATCCGTGAAAACTTATAGCGTAGGTACACCAATATCAGTACAAGTGGAAGTTGGTGTGATGCTGACATACAGCTGTAATTTTCTAGAATATAAAGATTCTATATCTTTCTGACGATCCCGAGAAAATATGGTCCAAGAATCCTACCAAGTCATCAGACAAGATGGATAAGAGTGCAAGTGCGCAGGAACATGAACCCTCAATGGCCAGTCCTAGCCTTGACGGTCAAAAGCCAGTGTACTTTGATCCCAATCTTTACATGCTATCACCTCATACGCACATTCTGAGCGTTGCAGGCGAGTATCGTATGGTATACATGCTTGATATGAGTGCTAGTTTAGCGACATTGGATCCAGCCACCGGAGCTGTGTTAATAAGCCAAGTGCTCGAGACGTAAGTGTAAACAACATTTAAAGTGGGCGACATTTGATGTAATTCAAACTGATGGTCTGTTGAACAGGTTGGAGAATTGCCTTGAGGGTATTTCGAAACCATTTTCATTCAAGACAGCGACTGGCGTTGTTGTGGACATCCGGCCAAAAATCCGGATTAGTGTGATAGCTGAGTGCTCACAATTCGCATCAAACATCAACATTATACCATTGCTAAGCGATCATCCAACGATGAAAGTATTTCTTCAAAACGTCGTCATCAATCGACAAAATATATCACAAGTACTGAATCGTCTTCGATGCGAATTTAACGATTTTCAAAGAGAATATGTTAGTTTTCGGAAACACCTTTCTCGCAAGAGGAACAAATTCGATTATGATTTGGATGTCAGTACTGAGCATACAGTGAGACACGATGAGAGTCTGATCAACGACCGTTCGCCTAAAGAGACGAATTCACCTGCAGAAATAGATTCTGCGAGAAGTGAAGGACAAAGTGTCAATGCGCCAAGTGTAATGCCAGATGTACAGGATGAAAAAGGAGCTGAGCAAAACTCTTTTTATGTAAAATCGGCATCTAACAAAAATGAATCCAGCAATGATGTCGAAAAGAAGCACACGGCTCCTATTAAAGGGTCTTCACAATCTCAGAACATGAAAGAAGTATGGGGTTTGGGTCGAACAGGTGCAAATCTGACATATCTTTTGTATGCGTGTCATCTAGCCCTGAAGCTCCTTCCGCAAGATGGTCGTCCAAGCGTCATTCTCATCACAGACGGAATAATGAAGTCTAGTCTTCAAGATGAATCTATCATAAGATTGTTTGTTGAAGATGATATAACTTGCAGCATTATTCAGGTTGGCTCCGGGCAGAAGTTTGCTGCTACAGCCAATTTTGGATTTGTTCCCGATGATGATATTCTTCATTATGTAACAGAAACCACAGGAGGTCACTTTATTTTAGCTAAAGACTGCCGGCCTATCAAACACGATGTGAATTCACCAACAACTTCGCCCTCTGTGCCCGACAATGTTGATTCGCCTGAGGTACAAGCTAATTTCGAAGATTCATATTTTGCCGAATCCCATTTAGCTCAACAGCTTAGTAGTAAGCTAACTGACCTGACTCATCCTGTGGTTCGTTACCATGTCAATGTAGACCCTCAGCTGCCTAATTTTTATCACCATCATCTTATATTTCACGAGCGCCTGATTAGGAAACGTAGGAGTGATAGCAAAAAACATCAATCTACTCGATCGACTGCGTCATGGCCCAAAGGTTCCAAGGAGGCGAATGAACTAAGTATTGATCATCGCGATCGGCAAGAGATCTCTGTTCATAGAAATTTCCCTTGGGATCCACAGTCTCGGCAACCAGAACCTGATAGTCGTCTGCTGAAATACCACGAATATGCCTTACCGACTGAATTTTCACATATTGTTGCAGCAAGAACTCGCCAGGGTTTTGTAATCCGCTCAATCAATATTTCCAGTGCTTCAAGAGAAGGTAGACGACATAGAAGCGAGGACACGGCGGGCATCAGCAAGGAACATATACAGCTGCTAATGACTCTAGAGTGGCAACCTAACGTTACTGTCGAATATAGAATACATGCATCATACTTCCCGACTGCGGTTGGAGCGCTGGTCACTTCCAACTTCTTGTCAGAGTCGGTCTCTCCGTCCTCGAGCTCACCACTATCAATACCGATAGAGGGCAAAAACGTCGCAATGACAGGAGGAATTTTTTCTCGAACCCGCGCTCCTAGAGCTGAGATATATGTGAGAGCACATACTGCTTACGCACATATGCTACAGAATTGGGATGTTTTCACCAGGCGAATGCAAATGCTAGGAGTTGTAACCGGGTCGGTGGCCCCTGGCGATGCCAGAGCCGCTCCAATGTACGCAAAACTAGGAAGACTACGCCAGACATTAATACAAATTCGTGAATTGGATGAAATTTTACGGGGCATTGCAACATTCAATGCTAGGCAGCTTTCGAGCCTTAATGTTCGGCAACATAATAGAGCGTTTCAATCAGAACAGCAATTTAATCGCCAACATCAGTACGAGGTGTATGTTAATAATTTCAAGGAATTTTGGGAATCAGTCAACAAACATGATCTACGATATCAAATTCGGTGCTTCTACGATCATGGCAGTGTCGATTTCCTTATTAGCAAAATTTCGCCGTATATGTCCCCAAAGCTGACCTCCAGTTACAACCAAGACTATATCAACAATGTTGAGACCGAGATCAACATGGGTGTAGAGAAAATGAAGTCGGTACTCGCTGCTTGGTCAACCTTTGTCGGCTCAGATGGCACCTATGTTAAGCTGATTCACAGGTCTAACAGTGTACAAACACCAATAGAGAACCCACGTAGTCCACGCTATTTAGGAGTCCAGGCTTCAGATTCTCCAGCAATAAGTCTGACTTCTTCTTCAGCGTCGTTTTGCGAAATAAGGCTTTGGAGAGAAATTGGATGTTTAGTGACTTTACATGCGGTGTATTTCAATGTCGATGTAGGAGCACGCCAGGATATTCTACGTGATTTGGAGGCGCTGATCCAATCTGCAAATGATGCAGATGGCGTGGGATCATACGTTATATGTAAGCGACCGCTGTCTACGTTGCTTATGAGAGATGCGGAGCACCTTAGCGATTTTGATATGGAGTCATACACGCAAAATGCTTTGATGCCTTTGCAACAAGGAGAAAAGTTTAGCGAAGATCATTGGTATATGCCGAGTTCCCTTTGGCTCAATGGACAATACATAGTTCGTAATCATATGCGGCATATGACTTGGAGCTGGAACACTAGCAACCAGCATGATGAATATCATCGAGAGCATAAGATGATGCCTTTAGCAGATTTGGCTTTCCAATTCTTATGTCACGCCAGACGAGACCAAGGCTACCAACTGGTACTACCAAGACCTGACAGGACTCATTTTTATAAAGAGCATCTTACTGGAAAAGCAAACAAGCAGGCTTGTGCTATACAATATTTCATTTGGAAGGATGCTAGCTCTGGCGCCATCACAACAGAACTATGGATGGAACCAGCAGATACTCCGTCCTTGGAAGATCAATATGCATACGTTAAAGAAGATACTTTTGAATTTGACAGGACATGTTTGTCACAGCTTGTAACATTTGATCAAATTCATGCTGTGGGCCGGCACCTAGGTGTTGCTCAAATCTTAGAGGAGAAGGTTGATAGAGCAGGAGATGAAAGTCAAGCAGAAGATACGCCCATGAGAATAATGTCCTTATCAACCATTTTTGACTTGGCTGCTACTCTTCCTCTGGGAAGTGCTATGATTTCAATGTACACTTGCCCACGGTTCCTGAATGAGAAAACAAGCCGATGTTCCAGCCCGGGATCATGGTGTAGTGGAGCCACTACACCAGAACAAATCCTTTCTCCAGCTGACGATTTAGCTGCTTCAGTTCATTTGGAAGAAACACCCGCGTTAGGAGCTAAAGCTAGACCAGTTGCTAGGCCAGCTGTGCCACCGTCAGGCGCCACACCGAAAACAAAGCTTCAAATCACAACAAATGTGAAGTCGGAAACTTTTACAAATTATCGAGATCCTTTCTCTTATTGTCTTCAACAGTACAGTGTTGAATTAAGCAAGCTAGATGACACGAACCAAGACTATGTGTTACTTCATGTTTCTCTCGAAACTTCCATCGCGAAAGAAATCAAAAGTGAGATTCTTTTGGACCATCACTATGACAGCCAAGTCTTCTGGTCAAAGATAAAATCAGCCATATCGATCCCAGCGAACGAGCCATGCATTGAAAGCTCTCTTGTGTTCGTAGAAAGCCTTTGCGACATGAGATGTTTTGTACATATTTTGAACCCCCGATCATTCATTGTTATACTTGTGGTCAAGCTTCCTGCTGTGATACGCGGGCTTCTTGGTTATCAAGATTCTGGTAAAAGAGCTGAAAGTCGATTAAGAGAACACTATGACATGCAGTTACTGCAAGCCACCGTTGACAAACGCCTAAAATCATTCAAAGAGACAAATTATGTGCCAGTTTTAATGTTTGAGTGTGTGCGACAAAAGCCACTTCGTCCTGATTCCGATACTCAACAAGCAACACCAACATTACAAGACGATTCTTTCAAAATGGAAGGACTCCTACAAAATGCATTGGAATTGACAGTAACTCGAATTGAACCAAGTGAGCAATTAGAGGATGTTTTGGGCATTCGGCCAGAAGTCTATAATGGTCGATTCTCCACCAGCTTATCAACCCCAAGCAACCATTCCTATCAACTGATTCGACGCATTGATCAGATTTATGCCATGAGTTTTGTGAAGAGCATTTATGCTTGTATGCTGCAGAACCGAGTGATAGCGGAACAGGATATGGAGAGGTTAACAAAAATGTTGCGGGAAGATCACATCAAAGTAGATATTACCGAATTTTTGAATTCAAGAGTCCTTTTGAGCAACCATGTCGAAGACAGGTAAGTAGACTTTATAACACTCTGTTTGTAAATCCTTTATACTGACTTGATTAATGTAGCGAGGAGAACGAATATGATATACAGCATCGCTTTTTGTCTGTGCTAAATCATTACTTCGAACCTGTTGAAACCATGCAGTCTCACTCGAGTAATATCTACTATTATAGACCGCCAATGACTTATTTGACTAGGAAACGCAGCCATCGTCGGATGTCGTCAACATCGTCACTGCATATGCCTGAATTGAAGACGGCTAATTCTTACTCGGAGCAGCCATTGCTTATCAGGCTAGAATGTATATATCGAAAGCAAGCTGATGCAGAGCTTCCAGAAGGACCTGAACCTTTGATTGAGCAGACCATTCCAATATCTGAGTTTCCAACCAATTATCAGTCGCTGAACACTAGTACAGAAAAATTTGACCATAATCCTCATGGTATCGGCTCAGAACAATCTCCGGTAGCTTCAAGAGACTCTACGAGAGCTGAATTGCATCTTGTGTGTCTCACTCTTCCTACTTTGACCGATGCTGAGGGCCTCAAACAAAGTGCCGATGCAGGCTCACCGAAGTCTGCGAAAGAGGAGGAAGAGGAGCCACAGGACAAGTTTGAATCATGGAAAAAGGCAAACATCTCAGACTATCAAAAGACTTCTCTTATCGAATCTGAGGCACGACTCTCTTGGTTCCTGAAGGAGGAAGTTATGCATAATCTTCTGTTACTACCGGAAGTGACTGAGTTAACCCTGAAGTATATTGAGGACCAATTGATCAAGAAGAATCCTTTTGTTGATTTTCCTACTGCTATTGCCGTTCCTTTAACATTTGTAAGGAACAATACTACATCAATGGAGGTATTTCTGGATGAGTTAGAGCAGGATCACAATGGTATCCATCGCTTTGCTCGGGTTGGAAATTACTTTTACGTAAAGAGCGATTGCATTATATCTCATAGTTCGTCGCAAACACCTGCATCACCAGCTCCAACTGAACCAGTGGATACTAATGGTCCACCCACCAATGATGGAGATGACTTTTGCCATGGACTTGGTATTAGCGTGCTGACTGCAGAACAGCACTTGCGTTTGGAGAATGAGACTGCCGATAGCCGGCATGGCTCTCCATCGTTCTGGCTGATTTTGTTGCCTCGACAGAACGAAGTGCAAATATACTTTTACTCAAAGCATCATCTTAGCAATCGCTCAGATATTGTCAAAGGCGTGAAATTCAAGATACAAGAGATACAAGAGAAAGTAAATAGACTGGTGCTTCTACGAGAACTTAATGAAACGAGAATATGCAGGTATGATGACTACTTCATGAAACTATTTTAAAAGCATCATAATCACCACAGCTAATGACGTTCCTATAAAGCAATTTCCTTGAAATCTCAGATATTGAACCTGAAGAGCATCCAGGCCTTTCCGACGATAATAGTGATATGACAGAAGACACCAAAATTGCTATTGCTCAATTGGCTCCAAATACCCCATTAATCAAAGAGCCACAGCCTCTCACCATACAAATCAGAAGATTTCAACCTGGACAGTTTGCATGCCCATTGTTATACACGAGAAAGTTTCCTTTACACTGGAGAATTCCCATTAATGGCGCATTCAAGAGTATATCTACTGAAACTCTGAGACCATTCTCTGTCAAAAATCACACACACATGTTTGTGATTGAACGTGAAGGGGTTGTAGTATATTGTAAGATATATGAAGAGTCTGCAAGTCATGGAAAATATCTCATAAGTCGGATTAAGGACTTGCGCACCCCTACAAGTTCCGTAGCCAGTCCTTTTGCTCAAGGATCATCTACTACATCTTCACCAGCTGCAAAGGAAACTACAACACCGACAACGCCAGCTCTCCGAGCCAGATCCCAAGCGATGGAAACGACCTCTGTTCCTGAAGGAGATTCAACGGCTGTGAAAGCAAAAGCGACGGAAAACCGCCATTTGGTTTTGGATGTGTACGGTGTGGAACTGCCAACATGGATTGAAAATGAACTGGTGGGCATGATTGAGAATCGACTAATGTCACATGTTACCTTGAGAGAAATGCAGCAGTTTCTTCTCAGAAACCCCACCTCGAAGCTCACCTCGGCTGTAAGTCTTTTTATGCCACTCGAGCATATCTATTCCATTTAATCTAACACATCCATTCTTTTCGGATTTCTTTATTAAGGATGTGGATTACTTGTTGCCTATTAAAACCAAATTAGCAACAACTCAAATACTACGTATCCCTACTCTTGTTGCTAATCCGATCAGTCTCTTTGAATTGGTGAAACAAAGCATATTGGCAACAGAGTCTTTTTATCAAATGCTTGGTTCTGAAGTAAAGGAGTCTGTCTCAACACATTTTCACAAGCAACGACTCGCTGTCAAAGATGATAACCAACATTGTCGAAGAGAGTCTCAGTCTGCGCAACTCAAGTCCATTATGAAGGTTCCCATTGCCGATTATTGCTTCTATTATAATTGCGCAACACGATCCCCGACTTCGTCAACCACTATTGAGATGGAAGCTGGACAAGGTCTCGCAGGCATATGCCTAATGCTACTTGACTCCACGGGCAAACCTGTCTCATCAATTCCGTTGTACGACGATGACAAACTCTCTCAATCTGATTTGGCTGATTTAAAAGTAGTACTAGATGATGATCTGAAAGATGCTAGTGTCTTGACCTCAGACTATCATATCATGATTGAGGTGTGGTCATACGGGCAGTGTGACGCGGAAATCCTTCAAAAGCATATCTGGCGTTGCTGTGGTCAAAGTGTATGCCACTATCTTATACGCGAGCTTGCAGAATCTGCCGACAAAATGAGACGGTCCGAAAAACTTTCCAACATTGAACGCTTACATACTATGAATTATAATCAGATGCTTGATAAGATCTTTCTGGCACTACGGTATGGAGCAGATTGGGGCAGCACCATCATTTCGTCCCTCACCAAGCACCTATTCTTGCCACCATGGAGCATTGACGATATATTAGCACAAACATCCAGAGAAATAGAACAGGTGACAGCACAATCTGCTTCATTATTGGTACATCGTTCATCAGATCCTATAGTCAAGGCAAATTTACATCATAAGTTGCCATGGTGTCTGCATAACGTGAAGCACCATCTTCAGCAAGTGATACGAGAAGCAGACGAATTTGTAATTTTAAACGGCTTGATAGATAATTCCACAACAAGCAGTACGTCCACTGCTGAACCAAACGAAAGACGAGGAAGCCATGAAAGCGAAAGTTCTGGCAAATCTTGGGGTGATCGACATTCGCGACGTGGATCGGTTGAGTCTGGTGTACTGGAACGTACTAGTAAACCTCACAAAGACGAGGTTGCTATAAGGCAAATTTTAGGTGGTACAGCAAACACAAAGTCAGAAGAGTCTAGTGTCCATCCGCGTAGGGTATCAATATCCAGTGTGTCTTCGAGAGTTTTAGTAGATCTGCTGCAGGCTCACAAAAAGCGATGCTCAGATGGATTACTTAAACACTGTTTCATTGTCATGAAACTGGATACAACCAGGCTCAGTATCTTCACCTTCAATTGGCCAAATGCTGTTAGTGACTACATTGTAGGCGCTTTGCACCGCATTGTAATATCTCAAGAATCTCGAGCACAAATGCTGTCGAACATAGTTCATCAAAAAATGGGCTTATTTCATCATAGCATGTCATTCAGAGACGTTCTGGAACCACTGTATACCACACAAACCACACTGTTACCACATAGCCCAAAAACTGGCAGTAGTGCAAACTCTAATCGTGCAACTCCTCCAACCGTATCAGGTCGTTTTGCTACTGAAAAAATCAAAAGTCAGACTGCCAAACCCAACGAGCCTCGTGAAAAAGTGGTGACTGTGGAAGCTCTTAACGATTTGGTGTATGCGTCTGGAGCAACTTCACTGTTTTTGGAGTCGAACGATCAAGGCAATTCAAAGGATGGAGATAAGAACAAAGAGAAGGTCCACACAGCAGCTCGTGTTTTACAGCCTAATGATGTTTTGCGGGACGTTGTTGCAGAACCAAGTGGTACTACGGCTATTGCGAAGAGCGCAGATCCTTTATTGAGGCATGCACAGCCGTTCTTAGAAACATACTTGAGACAATCGCGTATTCGATCAGCCCATGAGAAGGCCTTCAAGATATATACCAAATGGATCAATCGTTGTGTTGATTTATCGAATATAAAATCGACGCAAATTATAACGCCCTCGGATCTCAGAATTATTATGGGCTCATCTAGGCTGCTACACTTCTGTCGCACACCATTGATCCTTGGTACAGCCAATGAAAATCCTGCGACTGGTAAAGCTGGAACGCATCCTCAAACTGACTATGCGGCTGATGGTGCCGCCAAGTGGCAAACTGATTTGGCAAGGACTTTATTGAAGGAATACGCCACCTATTTGGAAGGTGTTGGTATGCATGTTATTAGCTTTGACACCGAAGGAAGCATTGATGGCGAACTACTTGAGCCAAATCGGTCGTTCAAATGCCCTACTGTATACTTACTCAAGGTCTTTGATGGTGGATCTGTACTTTGCGAAGTACGAGTCAATCAAGGATTTGTATCTGTAACATTGTATACCTTGCATCGACGATATGGAAGGCTAAGTCTCTGGGCTTATAACTACGAAGGCCGTGACACCAAGCGTCAACGTTTTAAAGCTTTCACGGAAGAATGTGACAATTTTAAGACGTTGATTCACGTCAATTCATTCGTATTTGATTTTCATCTTCGATATATACAGCGTGCACTCGTGAAACTCGAACCTATCACATCCTCCATCAATTTGTTAGGAGTTATTAGAATATTTGAGCGCATTTATACTACCCCCGCGAACTATTCACGCAATCGTATTGTCAGTGGATATATCAATGTTGATGTTCACATTAGCTCAAAAGATTTGTTGGCAACTGCTTATCGCCATGCCAATAAGGTTGGAAGCAAAGTCCTTCATTACCAGAACAAACCAGTAGCCTGCTTTGTACACAGCAACGATCCATCTTTCGCAGAAAATGCTAATTTCCCCACAACCAACACTCCCTATCAGTTCTCATTGATACTCTGTTCTTTGGACAACGGTGACTCTAGACATTCCGATGACAAGCTTAGACTACGATATTTTGTAATCATCACATATGAAGATGCTGATATTGCTGTAAATGACTCGAAACCACTGCCTTCAAGAATTCTGAAAGCACATCCTGGAATAGGTCATCACGATCCCCTTGATGAATTGTTAGCTCCTGAAAGTGGATTAACTCTAGGGAAAGTCGTGAAAGGTGCTCGAGCCAAGATTGATCTCATTGTATCCAAAGTAAGTTAATCTCGTGACTTTGACCTGTTTCACGAACAAATAGCTAATGCCCTCAAAAAAAAATTAAGCTTGTGCATTATCATCGAAACGACCTAACTTGGAGTGAAATGTACGAACGTACTCAATATAGCAATCCCCAAGAACTGATAACCACCCTCCAGAAATTTGATACGTTGAACCTTTCGGATTCCGAACCTAATTTTGCTAAGTATCTCCAACGGAAGCTACCCTGGGACAAGATATTGCCTATGATCGGCAAGTACTATGGTGGTGGACTTCGAGAATTAGATTACAAAGGCGAAAAACACCTTTTACTATTCAATGCTCGGTACATGGACTACTTGATGCATATTCGCTGGTCCTCAGATATTAGCTTTCAAATGGTCAGCCGCGAGCCAAGACTTAATGCGCTTGAACCTGCTGAAAGACAACAGGTGGCTGATATTGGAACTTTCATCGGCTATGCCTTATGGAAGTATTTGTAAATTTTGTATTTTTACGCCCTTACTTGTTCTGGGCCCCGCTAGTCGTAAATGAACTGCGATAAGGCTGATAAAACCGTTTGTAATGCTAACAAAATTAATGATCGCCCTTATGGCCCAGAAAACCTACAACACTTGCTACTATCGCAATGCTACTCTGTATAACATTAAAAAATAATTTATTTTCACTAATGTCATGTTTGTTTGCTACTTTATTTCAAAGTGTGAAATGATATGGATGGTCCAGCTAAGTGGCATGTCTTTTCGCTCCCGTTACCGTTTGCTGGGTGAATCTTAATTTACCAAGTGTGGAGATTTTTTCTCTTCGCCCCAACGATCGTTCCCCAAAATTTTTCATAAACGGAAAGTTAAAATCCAGAAACTTGGCTTTTGTTTGATAACTTGACATATTTCCAACTCATGGCCGAATTCAAGCTCAAGAATTTGGGATTTCATACCACCCAGAGATTGACATCGTCTATCAATCTTGGAGGCAAAATAAACCAAATTGGAGAAACAATCAAATATGCTCGTGAGTCGCTGTCTTTATGGACAGCAACTCCTTTGTCTTCTGCACCCTCGACGCCGACAAGCTTGACACCAACTCTAGACAAAGAACAACAAAAATCTGTGCTCGATGTGCCAGCTCCGGATAAAGCTATTGGGAAGCTCACTGTAAACATTGTAGAAGCTCGAAATCTCAATATCAGTAATCCCAAATCATCCCGCCCTTACTGTCTTTTACAGTGCGATAAGAACGAGTTCTCCACTGCAGATGGAAGTGGTACCTCGACTTCCACTGGCAACGGTCCATCACAATCACTTGCCATTCCTATTCCAAACGCAAAGGCTACCAAGCTGGATCCTTTTCAGATGGCCATGCAAGCTAGCTGCCCAAAATGGCAATATGAAGTTGATTTGTGAGTACAAGAATCAGTTTTCTTATGAACTAAGCTGAACCATCTTAGATTAATGTATGCCTTTATCCAATCTAGTGATATTATTCGTTGGGATTGCGACCTCACGGTATCTATCTATGACCAAGGAAATATATCAGCGACTGGAGAAGAGAGATTTCTTGGCTGTGTAACTGTCAAACCACAGTTTAAGCACAAACAATCGATGGACAATTGGTTCCGCTTGTCAGACCATGAGGATTCAAGTAGTGGATCCGTTTCTGGCGAAATTAGGTTACAAATAACCTACACAGACTTGCAGTCATCGGTAAGTCAGCTTATTACCTTCAAACTGTGTGTTGCATTTTTACTAACAAGGATCACTGCTTACTGCAGAGCACAAAACTGTCTCCTGGCTCTTTTCGAACCGTGCGTCTTTTGGGCCATGGTTCATTTGGCAAAGTATACCAAGTCGTCAAGATTGACTCGAACAGAACCTATGCCATGAAAATTCTCTCCAAAAGAGCTCTTATATCTCGAAACGAGATTTCTCACACATTATCGGAAAGGAACGTGTTGGTTAGGTCAAGCTCAAGTCCCTTTATTGTTGGACTGAAATTCAGCTTTCAAACTGCCGACAAGCTTTATCTTATCATGGACTATGTATCTGGAGGTGAATTGTTTGGTCATCTGCAAAGAGACAAAATGTTTAGTGAAGAAAGAGCTCGTTTTTATACGGCGGAATTACTTTGTGCCCTTGAGCATCTCCATCGATACAATGTGGTGTATCGGGACTTGAAACCAGAAAATATTCTCCTCGACCACAGCGGTCATGCTTGTCTTAGCGACTTTGGCCTGTGCAAGGAAAATGTTTGCCAAGACGACACAACCACCACTTTTTGTGGTACTTCAGAGTATTTGGCTCCAGAAGTGGTATCGCAGCAGCCATATGGCCGCGCCGTAGATTGGTGGAGTTTGGGAATTTTACTGTACGAGCTTCTGACCGGATGGCCACCATTCTATTCGGATAACACCAACATTCTCTATCGCAAAATTTTGACTGCCAAGATCAGATACCCTTCTTCCATGAGTGCAGAGGCCAAGGATTTGATTACTCGACTTCTTGATCGAGAACCAACTACCAGACTTGGCGCTGGTCCATCGGATGCTCAAGAAATTAAAACGCATAAGTTTTTCAGAGGTATTGATTGGGACAAGCTCGCTAAAAAGCAAGTCAGCCCACCATTCAAACCAACATCCATGGGAGCAGCAGTGAAAACACGAGCCGCTGATGATGAGATCGAAGTTGGTTCTGATTCTAAACATACACCATTAAGCGCAACCTGGCAAGCCGAATTTAGAGGTTTTAGTTACGCACGCCCAGATGAAGCGGCCAGCTATGTTAGCCGAAAAACCATTACCTCCTTTGATGATGAAGATAATGGTTTATGGTAGACTTTGTTTTTATTTCAATTCTGCTAGATTGTTGCAATTTTTTTGATGTCTGCGATTCTAAAGTTGGTCGCATACTTGTACATATAAGCTGTCAATTGTATAAACATTGCTTTCGAAATTTCAAATTTATCATGTCTGCAGAATTGCCATACTCAATCCTTCAACGTAACTGATTTACCGATAACGGGACAAAATACCAAACAAGCCACGACGGTATATTATCGTTCCCGATAGTCTACAGTGATTGGTTACTAATATAGTAATAGGCATGAGCACATTATGAGGATCATTACAAACATATAATTTTAAAAGCTTCGGAAGGTTTTTTATCGTCAAGATCAAATAAAATGGAGATTTTGGGGAGAAACCCCAGCCTACAATCCAAGTGCTAATCTCCTTTTTTTTTTTAGAAACTGATTTATTGCACCAAAAAGTTTAATGTTTCGCTGTATGCCGTCCAAATTGTATTTTTGGATAAATACACTTATGCATTCGAAAGGCGTATTTCGATTTAACTTCTGTTTCCAATGTGCAGAAATTGATCGCTTATGGCGTGACTATGAGGGACGCGGTCAAAACTTCTATTTTCTTAAGAATTGGTACTTGCAGGTAAGTACTTCACTCACCTTGGAGAAGAGCTATACTGGTTATTTGATCTCTCGAACGCGGACCTACTAAGGTTATCATTGTCTTCTATGATGAAAGCACCCGTACTAGTAGTTCGCTTTGTCTTCGGCCGAGGAGTATCAGGTCTGGACGAAAAGCCAGACTCTTGAGTCTCAGGAGCTTTCTTGTCGTCATACGCTTTATGAAATAGCATTGAATGGTAAGACTTGATATTGTCAGAAGAATCGTGACTACTGAGGAGTGGTTTGCTGGTGTTGCGTACGTCCATTTAAAGATACAGGAAGGTTCAAAGGAAAAAGAAAGAAAATCTGGAGATAACAGTCGCTTTATACTTACACATCCTGCAGGGATTTTTCTTTTGCGCCATCAATTACCAATTTCTGATTAAGGTAAACAGACAATGCAGCAGTTTATAGCCTGATTTTTGAGTTAAGGCGAAATTTTTAATGAGCTACTTAGAGTAATTATTTAGAGTAATGACTTCTGACTAGGGAAAATCGCTCATACGTATAATCAGTATCAATTCTGATAACTTTTTTTTTTGTTTCGAAACCACTATGGACAGTAAAACAAATATTGGTGATAGCATTTGCCAAAAATCGAAGGTCATTTGGTTGCTAATGGCAGACGTGGATTATGGTGTGACTTTGGGTTAGGAGACTAGTGAAGTTCGCCGGCAAATTTCTTTGTTCAAAACTTTGACTGATTGGGTGTGAGTTAGGATACAAAAACCTAGCCAACAACGATTTAATGCCATCTCGGATTTAGAATCTAGTTATATGTCAGGCATTGATAGAATATCCATTACCTATTTTCTTTTCTCCTTCTTCTGCATCTGTATAATTGTCATCTCTTAATTTTGTACAATAGTATTTATTACAAGTCGCCAATTGTAATCGAAAACTATAGTATCGCTTTTATCGGCGGATCATTGTGACACTTTTATACAATGACATCTAATAATGATAACGAACAATGGCGCCTTTCTAGTCCGAGACGCAGACCGCAGCCTGGTGACAGCAATCCTCAATTGACTACGCCTGGACCCCGGCCTCCTCGAACAAGCCATGAAGGCGTTGGTCAAGGCATTAGATCACCGCTTGGTCGCCCGCCCGATATGAGCCAGCGCCAGTGGGAAGCACAAAGAAATCCTGACGACAGGTAAATTATACTCTTCACCTTTGTTTATCTAGTCTCTTCCTTCCTCAGTTCAACTAATTATCAATTGTTTAATTGACATCATAAGCTTGTATCCACAGCCTGTGAATCGTACGTACATATAGCTGTACTTGATTACAGTTGGTCTTATGCTGACTAACAATTATAATTGAAATTAGGTTCGAATCAAGGAAACAGACCGACTAGACCTGCAGCATATCCTGTCAACCCAGCCGGTTCTAACGCGCACCACTCTCCATTCATAAATGCTCAAGACGCAGGAGCTGACTATCCGGCTTGGAGCAATGGCGCAAACCTTCCATTAGCAAAAGAAGACATTCGTGATATTTTTGTCGATCTAGCAAGGAAATTTGGTTTCCAAGGTGACAATATGAGAAACATGTATGATCACATGATGGTCATGCTTGATTCAAGGGCCAGCAGGATGTCGCCAGAACATGCACTTCTCAGCCTTCATGCAGATTATATTGGAGGCGATAACGCAAATTATCGAAAATGGTATTTCGCTGCCCAATTGGATATGGATGAAGCCAGAAGAGAACGTCGGCCAACTCGACAATGGAATGAACCTCCGCCATTCAATCGCGCAACATCAACAGCTACCTTGGACGTTGATGAGACTAGCGATGTCACTCGGGCTGAGATTCGTTGGAAGCAGACCATGGCACACACTTCAGATTTTGACAAAGCTCAACAGCTTGCTCTTTGGCTGCTTATCTGGGGAGAAGCTTCGCTCATGCGTTTTACTCCAGAGACACTCTGCTTCGTATTCAAATTGGCATATGACTACTTGAAAGGACCCGATGTATCAGCAAATCCTGTTATGTTGCCAGAAGGGACATTTTTGGACACTATCATTACTCCCTTATATAACTTCATTCGAGGCGAAGCTTATGAAGTTGTCAACGGTCAGTTTGTTAAAAGAGAACGTGATCATGCTCGTGTCATTGGATACGACGATATCAATCAACTCTTTTGGTACCCAGAATCGATCTCACGCATCACACTGAAAGATGGTCGTACCCGTTTGTATTCTTTGCCACAACATCAAAGGTATCTTGCCCTTCGAGATGTTGACTGGAAAGGAGTCTTTTGCAAAACTTTCTTGGAGAAGCGATCCTGGATGCATCTCTTCATCAATTTCACACGAATTTGGATCATCCACATTGTCAGCTTTTGGTATTACACAGCTGTCAACGCTACCTTCATATACCAAAGCAGTGATGCTGCCACAGCTGCAAAGGAATTGCCTGTGAAATACTCTGCCATAGCTGTAGGAGGTGGTATAGCTGTATTGTTTGTCTTTTTCGGATGCATATTCGAATATTCCTATGTTCCAATGACTTGGAGGAATGCAAAAGTTTTGACCCGCCGACTGATAATCCTAGTCATTCTTTTTGTCCTCAATGTTGGACCTTCAATATACTGCATTGGTTATGACCGCACGAGCCGCACCTCTTGGATCGTCAGCATTGTTCAACTTTGTATCAGCGTGGCGACTACACTATATCTAGCTATCGTTCCCATGTCAAGGCTGTTTATAATTCGTTTTGGAAAAAGTCGACAGACTTTGGCTAGTCAGACATTCACAGCCAACTATCCTCATCTTCATTTCAAGGAAAGGCTTATCTCCATCGCTTTGTGGACTTGTATTTTTGGCTGTAAACTTGTTGAATCCTATTTCTTCTTGGCGCTATCTTTCAAAGATAGTTTTATGGTCATGTCAAAAATGCGAATTCAAAACTGCCATGATGCAATCATAGGATCATCTCTTTGTACCAATATGCCTGTCATCACTCTTATCTTGATGATGGCTATGTATCTCGTTCTCTTCTTTTTGGATACTTATCTCTGGTATATCATTTGGAATACTGTGTTCTCCATAGCCCAATCATTTTTGCTTGGGTTTTCAGTTTGGACTCCATGGCAAAATATATTTTCCAGATTGCCTAAGAGGATGTACACAAAGCTTGTAGCCAACTCCGAAAGCGCCTTAATGCTCAAGCCCAAAGTGCTTTGTTCGCAATTGTGGAACGCTATTGTTATTTCCATGTACAGAGAACATTTTTTATCTGCTGAACATGTACAGAATCTTTTGTATCAATTGGTAAGTCCCTTGATCACCTTCTACACTCTCAATACAACGACTAACTTATCCTGCATCAATTAGGTGCAAAACCCACATGACGGAAAACGATCCTTGAAACCCCCCACTTTCTTTACCACTCAAGACAAACGTAACAGTGAAGATTATCTTCCGCCTAGCTCTCAAGCCGAACGTCGTGTCCATTTCTTTGCTCAGAGTTTGACAACTCCAATGCCTGAATCCATGCCTGTTCCGTCTATGCCGACTTTCACTGTCCTTACTGTAAGTCACCTTGATTTGTATTACACAGACATCATCGTATGAGCAATATCTTATAAAAAAACACTTTCGTAGCCACACTATAGTGAAAAAATTCTTTTATCACTGAGGGAGATCATTCGAGAGGAAGATCCCAATGCCAAGGTCACTCTGTTAGAATATCTTAAGCAACTGCACCCTGTCGAATGGTTAAATTTTGTCAAAGACACGAAAACCTTGGCGGATGAGCATGGCATATCTACTGTTGACAGCCATTCAGCGGCTTCATCATCCGGTTCGTCCTCTTTGGGCCTAGTTGATACTGACGAGAAAACTTCGGAAAAAGCCCATATTGACGATCTTCCTTTCTATTGTGTTGGCTTCAAGTCGTCTGCGCCAGAGTACACACTTCGCACTCGCATTTGGGCTTCTCAAAGAGCACAGACACTCTACCGTACCATTAATGGCTTCATGAATTACTCGCATGCTATCAAACTCTTATACCGAGTAGAAAATCCTGAAATCGTGCAAAAGTACCAAGGAGATGTTGATGGCTTGGAAGCAGAGCTGGAGGCTATAGCTCATAGAAAGTTCAAGTTCTTGATAGCCATGCAGCGTTACTCAAAGTTCAACAGTGAAGAGCAACAATGTGCCGAACTGTTATTCAAGCAATATCCTAATTTGCAAGTAGCATATTTGGAGCAAGAGCCGTCTAAAGAGGAAAAAGGAGAAACCGTCTTCTACTCTGTGTTGATTGACGGTCAGTCTCCTCTACTAGCAAACGGAAAGAGGACTCCTAAGTATAGGATACGCCTTCCCGGAAATCCTATTTTGGGTGATGGTAAATCAGACAATCAAAACCATGCTCTGATCTTCTATCGGGGCGAATTCCTTCAGCTTATTGATGCCAATCAAGACAACTACCTGGAGGAGTGCCTCAAAATTCGAAATGTCCTTGCTGAATTTGAGAATTTGGGTATTCCTCAATCACCATATTCACTTAACACGCAGAAGCCTAAGGAATCTCCTGTTGCCATTGTTGGAGCCAGGGAGTACATTTTCTCTGAAAACATTGGCGTACTCGGAGACGTGGCCGCTGGAAAGGAGCAAACATTTGGTACACTCACTCAGAGAATTATGGCCAAAATTGGTGGCAAGGTATATAACTTTTTGGTTAACATCATGAAATCCGCAGTTTCACAAAAATAACCTTGATTCTTATTTTAGCTTCACTATGGCCATCCCGATTTTCTTAATGCTATTCTCATGACTACTCAAGGAGGTGTCAGTAAAGCTCAAAAAGGTTTGCATCTCAATGAGGATATCTACGCTGGTATGAATGCTTTTGCCCGTGGCGGTAGAATCAAGCATTCTGAATACTTTCAGTGTGGTAAAGGAAGAGACCTTGGCTTTGGATCTATTCTCAACTTTGTCACAAAAATTGGTACTGGTATGGGAGAACAAATGCTGTCCAGAGAATACTATTATTTGGGTTCACAGCTTCCCTTGGATCGATTTTTGACTTTCTATTACGCACATCCCGGCTTCCATGTCAACAATGTGTGCATCATGCTAGCTATTCAAGTCTTTATGCTGGTTATGATGTATATTGGCGCAATTAGTGTGTCTGTTCCAGTTTGTCAATACGACGAAAATGCTCCTCCGGATTCGCCATTGAGACCTCCTGGATGCTACAACTTGGTTCCTGTTATATACTGGATACAGCGCTGTATTATTGCAGTATTTATTGTGTTCTTCATTGCATTTTTGCCTCTCTTTTTGCAGGAGTTGACAGAGAGAGGCGCTGTACGCAGTATTATCCGCTTAGGAAAACAATTCCTATCTCTCTCTCCTTTTTTTGAAGTGTTTGTTACGGAAACCTACACTCATGCCATTTTAACTAATCTCACATTTGGTGGTGCTCGTTATATCGCAACTGGCAGAGGATTTGCTACGACAAGGATACCTTTTTCCAATCTTTATTCAAGATTCGCCGGTCCTAGTATATATCTTGGTTCGCGAAATTTTTTGATACTCTTATTTGCGTCACTGGCAGCATGGACTCCTTATCTGATCTATTACTGGTTTACGGTTGTTGCTTTGATATTCTCGCCGTTCCTTTTCAACCCACATCAATTCTCGCTTACTGAGTTTATGATTGATTATCGCAGTTACCTGCGATGGTTATCTCGTGGAAATATCAACTCAAGAGCTAATTCTTGGATTTCCTACTGTCGCCTTTCTCGAATTCAGATTACAGGATACAAACGCAAGTTGCTTGGAGATCCTTCCGACAAACTCGGCGGGGATGTTCCACGGGCTAAATTTACAGTCATTTTCTTCTCAGAAATTGTCGTTCCTTTGATACTGGCTTTCATATGTTTGGTAGCCTACTTGTTTGTACGAAGCTTCAACCTTTTTGACCCCACGTTACCTAACCAAGGGCAAAGTGGATTGGTTCGGGTGGCTATCATGGCGCTTGGACCCATAGTTTGCAATATCGCAGGCCTTATAGTTATTTTTCTCATCTCTCTTCTCTTTGGATCGTTCGTCAACTCCTTTTTCGCCCGCTTTGGAGCATATATGGCCGCAATCGCTCACGGATGGGCTGTTCTAAACCTCATTGGATTTTTTGAGTTCTTTATGTACCTAGAACTATGGAAGTTCTATAATGTTCTTTTGGGTATGATTGCAGCCATGGCAGTCCAACGGTTCATTTTCAAACTCGTCATTACCGTTTTCTTGACCCGAGAATTCAGAGAAGATGAAATCAATCAAGGGTGGTGGACTGGAAAGTGGTATGGTCGTGGGGTAAGTACAGTCATTTTGTGAAGTCCTGTTGATGTTTCGCAACTAAATGATATTTTTCACTTCTTATGTTTTCTATATTGTAATTCCATTCAACCAACGCAACAGCTCGGATGGCATGGTAAGTTTTCCTGCAAAAGAAAAGCACAGTCGAAACAGTAACTAACAGAAATATCACTCAGCTCTGACACAACCATTACGTGAACTGATTTGCAAAACCGTCGAGATGACCATGTTCGCCGCAGACTTCTTGCTCGGCCATTTCATCTTGTTATTGCTTTTCATCATCTGTCTAATACCTTATGTTGACCGCATTCACTCGATCATGCTCTTCTGGTTACGCCCTGGAAAGCAGATACGACCACAAATACTTTCCATAAAGAAGCGCAAGGAACGACGTCGAATCGTAATTGTTTATGGATCTTTATTTATCATCGTTTTCATCGTACTTATTGCTGCAATTGCCGTTCCAACTGCTCTAAGGCCACAAGTCAATTCTGCGAACTTGCGTGAAGTTCTCAAATGGAGTTAAGAAACAAGCATTAAGGATGTACTGCCTCACAACATTCAATTATTATGAATACATATATGTACTTTTTCAAGTCTGTTTTTTATCAATAAAAAGCCGTTTATCAGTAAAGTCAAAGTTCACGTCATCCAAAGAACCTAATCTGATATAGATCTTGCATAATTTGGGATACCTAAATGGAAATCGCGTACAGATGAAAGAGAAGGTTGATAGCAATGAGCGAAACCATACCCATATTTTGTTACAACTTTGGCCACTTGCGCCCTTCCTTCAACATTGGCAAGATAGCCCTATCTTAGGAAACACACGGCTAAAGGTAGTAGTTATGAATAGGTTAAACAGTGGTAAAACCCCTTGTTTATTCGATTGGGGATATTCAGGATGTTTAATTATCGAGATATTATAAAGTTGAGAAGACATGACGATAGGACAACATGAAGGACAAGACGTTTCCATGTCCAGTTTGAAGTCATTACTTCTGTGGTATACGAAGTGCTACTTTAGTTACCAGTGGCACTACAAGCTTCGTTCTTCATAACTTGGATCCATTTATCATCAAGTCTTTCAGCATTCTTTTGAATGAATCCAGTTCCTTGACAAACTCCTTGAGTTCCAAAGTAATCACCAATGAGTCCATCTCCGTTGTTGCTGCACAAGACTCCTCTCAGAGCTCTGAACTTGATACAACTGGCAATTGCAAGAGGACTTCCGGTTCTTTCAGATTGAGTGCATGTCCTTCCACCAAGTCTTACAAACCATTCACATTCAAATGATTGTGCGATACCGCAGGCGTTGCCATTGCCATCTTGGGCCATCACAATTCCAAGAGGAAGAAGGAAGACGCTGAGAATGGAGATTTTCATGATAAGATATTGAGTTGTTTGGTTAGTCTGCTTATTATGTCGCCACGTCTCGCGCTATTTATACTTGTTAACATTTGCAAATATGTCAGTAGCGATGGGCCATTGCAAATTATTTAAAATACCTAAGCTCCTGGAATGTTCATGCCAGTATAGCTCAATTTGTACGGCTGCATTAATTACAACTGCATATAATTTCCATCGTTTACTGGCCATCGTCAATGAGATGAAATATGGAGCTATGACTAAACGTTTATTTTGTGTGGGGCAAATTCGAAATTTGCACCTGATTAATATTACCTATTAAGTAAATACTGGCATTTCGCCAATTCGAGCTACGTACATATGTTAAAAAATTTCTTAGGTGCTAGTCAACCACTTGCCCGTGTAGGAGGTGACAGAGCTTCAGGCATGTTTGTTAATTTTTCGTCGATTTATTCATTATCATTGACCAACTTTCGAGACATGTGTCAAGTTACATCTTAAAGGGAGGTGGGTGAATACTAATAATTATGATTAAGGATCTTGATTGAAATGATACAAATTTCAAACCTACTAATTGTCTGTAGTGCATGTTTATTTTGCCAACAGTAATCTGTCAAATGTTGCTTATGCAGCTAATCAAAGTTATTTTTAGTCAGTATTAGCATTTCGCCAATGTAAATCACTTACAACCCTTGAAGGGAATGTTGGTCTGAATCGTGTAGTCTTCTATGGAGGAGGTGACACTACTTTCATGGATACCTTCTTATTTTTTTTTGAAAACTAATTTAAATCCATTTGGTTGATAATTATACTCTCGACAAACGTTTTAAGAACAACTCTCTATAATGTTTAAAAGACTGTTTATTGTTATACTTCTTTGTTTTAATAGGGTCAAGTTGCTATCTGGCTTTGTATCTTAAATAATATATTCTTAAGTAGAATCTGGCATTTCGCCAGCGAGAGGAGAATTTGCACGTCTAAATTGGTTGGTCCTGCGTCCAGGGGCTAATAGAAATGTCTGTAACATCAATATGCTGGAGAGGCTGAATTGACTAAGAATGTCAAAATTTTACATGATGTATCATTGAATAGGTAGCGTTTCACGTTGGGGAGTACGTCTGGAGAGAGTTTTAAGATAGTCTGTCCTAGAGAGCTTTGTCAAGTCTGCGCTGGAACAGAAACACCAGTGTCAAAGCTGCTAAACGAAAGCAAACCACTTTTGTAATGAGAGTCTGTTACATTTTCGAGGCATTGGCTGTCCAGACTATATCTTTTATGCAACTGATTGCCCAGACCGCATGTATGCAAGACGCATTGTGGCAGCCACAGTCTCTAACAAAGCAAGGATTGACGCCAGGACTGATAAACATGGTTATGTTTGCCAATAATTCAACCCAAAATATGTGATTGCTCAACATACTACAGGGTATAAGTTAAATTATAGTACTTTGAACAAAATTGCAAAGCTATCCCTGCGTATATCTGGGCTCGAGATACATTGATTGTTTTAGATCAGATATTTTTAGCTGGTTAGAATAGGTATTTTTGGTTGGTCTTACAGTCACGAAATGCGCAGATGGTTTAGTGGTATAATTACCGCCTGCCACGCGGTAGACCCGAGTTCGATTCTCGGTCTGCGCAATTTTTTTTTTACTCTATTGCGTCTTCTGTCCTCTAAGGGCTAAGTCGCTACTCAACAAAGAGCCGATCAACTTTTGTCATTCTCTATTTAGTCTCTGATAATATCCCTGCAGACGAATGCACTTCTCGTGAGGTTAATTGATCTCTTTTATTCATATGTCTAATTCTCTTTTTATACCTTATCGGTGTGACTGATTTCTAACAAAATATTTAGACGTTACTATTCTAAAGAGGTGTCCAATATGACTCCGAACAAGGCAAAGTCACATTGGACGACCGTCCTAAATGTTAGGCCGACAATAGAGAACGACAAATGTCGTTCTCTATTTTAGTCTCTGATAATATCCCTGCAGACGAGTGAACTTCTCGTGAGGTTAATTGATTCCGATTTATTCATATGTCTAATTCTCTTTTTATACCTTATCGGTGTGACTGATTTCTTTCAAAATATTTAGGCGTGACTATTCTAAAGAGGTGTCCAATATGACTCCGAACAAGTCAAAGTCACATTGGACGACCGTCTAAAAGTTAGGCCGACAAAAGTTTGATCGGCTCTTTGTTGAGTAGCGACTTAGCCCTTAGAGGACAGAAGACGCAATAGAGTAAAAAAAATTTGCGCAGACCGAGAATCGAACTCGGGTCTACCGCGTGGCAGGCGGTAATTATACCACTAAACCATCTGCGCATTTCGTGGCTTGTTAAAAAATAGCTCTTAGAAGTGAGTAAAAAGGAAAAACAGTTCTATTACAATATCTTTTAGGAACACTGATGTTGAAAAGCTTTGAAGTGATAAGATCGCATTGTAGAAAAGTGAATAAGGGTAATGCTGTACTCAAGGTTGCAGTGAACCTTCGATACGCTGTAGCTACAGTTCTAACAGTTAAGCAGGACTTCATTGGTAAATATATTCATAGGAATGCTACTAACAGAAGCAAGAAAGACGCTATCTTTTAAAAATATGCCCGCAGCCACATTTTTGACGCATGGGGAGACGATATTGTCTCATTTTAAAACCATCCATTTCTGGGACTGCACCTTGAAGAGCGCCAATCTCTATGACGTTAAAGCAAGACTGTATAGGTGCTAGCAGCTTTGTTGGGCAGTTGCAGAGGTCATTGATTGCCATATGACCATCCTGCCTACACAGTCATTCGCAGTTTAGTCGAAAATCTCCTCGAAAATTAACATATCGAGCAGCAGGATGCACTCGGATGATTTGATACCAAAATATCTCGATAAGCCGATACGGAGTTTCTTTGCTATTTTAATGAGGTCATTGAAACAAAGAGCCTTATAAAGAGTAATCCGTTAAGGGGAAGTATATAAAGCTGTGTCTAACACTTAAGTATAAAGTTCTATTAGAGGCAAAACCTTTAGTCTAAATTTACAGTTACATTGGCTACAAGAGATACATAATCTATCTATCAGAGGGTGTTTGAGGATTAGCAGTAAGGCTTAGACAAAACCCGGACTTTTCGCATTGCGCGAGCAAGTATCAGCGCAACACTCAATAAGGTGCCTCCAGTGACAATGCCAAAAGCCATAGGATCGTCCTCCATATAGTTTTTTAGATTCATTCCAAATAAACTTGCTACCAACGCTCCAGATCCAACGCTCATGGTAGCAACTGTAAGCTTCAGTTCGAATAGAAGTAGCGAATTGCGATTGGTGTCTAGCATAATCTGAACAATTTCTTCAGTGGATTTCATATGTGAGATAAGTGTAGCCGCCTTATTCGCTATTTCTTCAGTTTGCTTCAAATACGCTTCCATAAGCAACTCGATTTCTTCGTGGTCTGCGGGATCTCGCGGCGATCCTGCTTTCTTTTCAGTCAAGTACATAGCCGCAAGATCTTCGTCTAAGGGTATCATAAATGTTAATAAGTGAAAAGCCTAATACAAACTCATGCTAAAAAGCTGTATAAAGGCATAAAGTAAGATCCGTACCCTGATCCAGAACTTCATTTATCGCATCTCTAATTGTCATCACTCCTTGGTGGAAGTCCGATAGCTTTTTAGTGTATTGGAGCAAATCTTTGAGCTTATCTTGCTGTACGGAATCTTCCAAATCTGATAATAGCTTGGTAACGAGGCCGTTAAGGACATCCAGCTCTGAATGGAGTGAAGAAATCACAGAGATAAACATGGCTTCCAGAGCTCTAATACCGACAAATAATGAACAATTTCAGCAATGATAATACAAAACGAAAAACATTGAGCATACGATCTTACCTGAACTCATACGGAAGACCATCTCGATTTCCAGATCGTAGACGTTCTTGAAGATCATAAATGAAAATGCTTTGGTTATAGCTATTTGTACTACCAAAAGTGTCAAACAGTACCACCAAGTCACTTTTAATAACAGCACGGATATGAGCCAAGTTTATCAAGATCGCCTCCGACCGTACGAGTATGGCTGCCTTGGGGTTGATGTGATGGGTATCTATAGTTCGTAAATCTCTTGGTAATAGTGAATGCTGAGTACAAAGGTCAGTCTTTAGAAAATCGCCTGCTGTAGTCTTAACACTGCCCTTTTCATCAAACTCTGTGCCTTTAAAATATATTAGCCATTTGCATATGAAATATCAACATCTCCCCATATGGGCTTTGCATACTAACATCTCAACTTTAGTTCTTTTTTGACACTTTTTCCTGGTATTTCTCGTGGAGCTATCAAGAAACTCGATGCCGTATCCTGCGTAGAATATGCCTGCTTATATAGTCTGGCAGAGGGCGAGCTGGTAGGCGGAATACGAGAGTAACAGCCATAATGAGCACGGCAGAAGTAAGTGGGACTCAATCGTCGTAATGAGCGATAATATAGTCTCAAATAGGTGCTCGAATGTTGCATGTAAATTATGTCGGTATAATGGAAAGCGTAATTTACTCCAAGACAAAAATCATCCGTATTAGTGAAATCACCGCAAATTTTCGGGAAATGCATGGTTTTTGTCGGTCAGCCACGGTATCAGATATACGAAATGAGGAATAGCTGTAATAGAGTCTTGTTATGTCATCTCAACTTATTAACAAATGAAGAATACAACAGCATGCCAGCTTAATCACTCATATCAATATACAGGTTAGAGTCTGTATCTGCTATCTTGCAAGATATGAGGCTTTATCCTTGTTCGACTTGGCCAATTGCCTTGTATCTAAATTTGGGCTCCGCCCTACTGTCAACCGTGTGATTCACGCGTTTCCAACAATTAGTTCACACTTTTCAAACCACAACGCTAATTTGCTACACTACAATTTCCATACCATACTCACATTAATCCTTGGCACTCTACATTTTGGGTCTGAAGCTCTGAAAAATCTGACAAAAACTGCCAAAATAGCATACAGCCCAAAAGCAGTAAGCAAATGTCGAACAACATATATTCCGCCGTGTACTCTGGCGTCCCGGTGTATGAAATGATGTGTCGAGGGATTGCCGTTATGAGACGACGAGCTGATTCATATATGAATGCAACTCAGATCTTGAAAGTCGCTGGCATCGACAAAGGCAAGCGTACCAAAATATTAGAACGAGAAGTACTTATTGGGGAGCATGAGAAAGTTCAAGGAGGCTATGGAAAGTATCAAGGAACTTGGTAAGAAACTTTGATTATAATTGTCGAAACACATTCTGGTATTGAGAGTCGAAACATAGGATCCCTTTTGACAAAAGTAGAGAGCTAGCTGAACGGTATCAAGTGGCGGATTTATTAGCGCCAATGTTTGACTACGACGGCCAACAAGGTGTCAATGGTACCAACGAGCCTTTGCTCACAAAAGAGCAGCATGTAGCGGAAGAACGAAAAAAGGCCCAATTGGCATCTCCAATGGCACCATCACCTCTAGCCGTTCCTGCCCGGTCGCAAACAGCCTTTAGAAGACAGTCTAAAGATTCGATTCCAAAGATAACCAAGCAAAATATCGAGCCCAAGGCTCAGATGGCTGATCGCCCACGCCGTGAACCTTCTTCTGTACCAATTGCTCGTATTCAACGAGGACAAACAGCCGATCCGCAAGATCGATCAGGAGAAAGACATCGCAATGTTCTTATGGCAATCTTCTTAAATGAAGATCCAACTCATATCCCAGAGCTTCTCATGTCACAGGAGACTCCACACGATTTCAACACTGAGCTCGTTATTGATGATCAAGGTCATGCTGCCTTACACTGGGCCTCTGCTTTGGCTCGCATAAAGATAGTTGAATTGCTCCTAAACCGAGGGGCCAATGTTATGCGTACCAATTTTGCCGGAGAAACTGCTTTGATGAGAGCATGCATGGTGGTAAATAATTACGAGCAAAGAAGCTTCGAGCGTATGCTAGGACTATTGGAAAAATCGGTGCCAATAGCTGACAAGAGTGACAAGACCATCTTGCATCACATAGCTCTCACTTCAGCAATTGACGGAAGGCAGGAGGCTGCAAGCTACTACCTAAAGTGTATGCTCAAGCTCATAAGAGACAGAAAAGAGTTACAAGGGTTGCTAGATGTCCAGGATGAGAACGGCGATACAGCTCTCAATATAGCAGCAAGAGGTGGTAGCAAAGAGCTAATGGAGCAATTGATTGCAGCCGGCGCTAGCGACGAAATGGTGAACCACAATGGCATTAAGCCAGAAGATTACAATGAGCTGGACAATGTAAGCTTGATTATATGATCTAGTGCGAATATGCGCTGTAACATTAACATATTGAACACCATATAGAATGTAACTAGAGATGGTTCACCGCAAGATAATCATGAAACTCTTTTCAGTTCTAACAGGGATACACCAGGAAGATCTTCATCTCCAATCAATATGAACAGTGTTCGGGAGATGAGGACTCCAGACATTATAGCTGAGCCATCTTTAACCAATTACCGTCCGTCCTCAGTGCCAAGTAAGCGAGGCAGAGAAATAGTGTCAGGTATGAAACAGCTGAAGTCATTTGATCAATTATACCTCATATCTCATCATGCTGTTGTTAGCTGTGCAAAAGATAGTTGATGAGCTGGATTCCGAGTTTTCTGAAGAGTTGGAATCCAAGCAGCAAGAAATCGATCAAATTCAACAATCATTAGAAAGTACTGCAACTGAACTCAAAGAATCAAGGGCTCAGCTTCAGCAATACAAATTGGAGCGACAACGTTTGGCAGAGGCTGAAAGAAAATCTACAAATCTAACGGAAGCGGTCGAAGTCGAGAAAGCAAAATTGGCAGATAAGCTGACGTCTGATCACATGGATATAAACATCGATATGGTGGTTAACAATGCAGTTAATGACAAGGTGATCAATCAAGACCCCAAAGGCAAAGCAAAGCCCCATGAAGATATGAGTAAGATACAAAAATTGGAATCATCCATTGTAAGACTTCGAGCAAAGATCACAATCTACAAAAAAAATGAGCTTGGTCTAATGGCCGAGCTTGCTGAATTGGAGACACAAAGTAGTGACAAAGAAGATCAATGCAAAAAACTTATAGCAGCATGCTGCGGAGTGCCTATAGAAAAAGTGGATAGCTTACTCCATCCATTGATTCAGGCAATTGAGAGCGATCCTCCGGATCTTGATCTCTCTCGTGTTGCAGGGTTTATGGCTAAGATTCAAAGTCATGACGACAGAGGTGAAAGCAGTTCCAAAGCTGCCGCCGCCAGCATCGATTCAGCGATGGATGAAAGCGATTGAAGAACGTAGTTATCCATCATACCTCGGGTTCATGCTCTGGGATGTATATAATATTTCTGGTAGTAATAAATATGCACGAGTTGCTTGTAATATGAGTGATATGAGCAGGTAGCTCAAATGCGCAAACAACCTTGTGATTGCAATTCGATAAAAGCTGTTCTCTTTTGATATTTTATTTTCAACATCTACTCTTTTGTGTAGCGTATGTCGTTAAACACGTTCGCTGTGTTTTACCTCTTAATTTTGGGCCACCCAAAATCCTCAGCAGCGGTGTCAGTAACCATCTCTCCTATAGCCAAAGAAGCTGTACAGGCAGGAGATGGTGCATTACGAACATTCAGAGTAGTACCTCCAAGAACCTTTCTTTCTAGAATATAGTCACTTGCAGCAATTCCTCCTTTTTGGAATACCTGTGGCATAACGCCACTAAAACTATGCTCAACCATATCAAGAGTTAAATCCGGTAGGTAGGCCTGGGCAGCTCTCATAAAAGCTCTCTTGTTGATATCTTTGTAAAGTTCACCGAATGAGAGTCCCAGATTTTTCAAAGCAAAAGCCCAGAAAGAAGTATTAGTAAATGAATCCCACACATCTTTTGCTTTAAAGTCGAAGAACTGATAGCCTTCTCTGGAGAAGGTAAAGCATGCTCCGGGTCCAACAATAAGTGCATGGCCACGACGAGAATTCAGCTGAAAATCAATGATATGAATAAACAATGTAACTTCGTTATTTGATACATAGGTCATTACATACAGTCGGTGTAATATGAGTTCCAACAGGAATTCCGCCTCCGCTTGGAATTGGATATATGTTCATCCTCACCATAGTTCGGTATTCTGGTTTCAACTAAATGGGTCAAGTAGTGTGAGATACAAATAACTCAAATAAATATCTTTTGAAATCTGACGTACTTGATAGTAAGTGCCACGGAAGGTCACCACTTGATCTTTATGAGGATTTCCGCCAGTCAAACCTGCCAGTCTGTCGGCGTAAAAACCACCACAAGTAATAACATTCTTGGCATTTACACTGAGGATTGGACCCTTTTGCGCTGGTTCAATGCCAGTAATCTAAATGTAATGATTAAACTAAATGCCAATTATGGGCAGAGATATATAGTGCCTCCTTTTTACCTCTACACTTCCATCCTGCAGTTTATCGAATCTTGTAGCTTCGAAAGCGAGTTTGATATCAGCTCGCCTAGATTTATCGCAGGTTAATTGTGTCTCAGATTTATCGTTTCTCTCATTACCTTCACGACGTTCGCATTCCTTGCACACTTACCCTGTATCGATAATTTCGCGGGCCAGTGTTTCAGACACTAATCCGTAGTCTACAATCCCTGTGTTTGGAGAATATAGAGCAGAATATGCCCGAACGTTGGGTTCAACTTCAGACACCTAAAATCAGTTTGTTCTTATTAGTACAAGGTATCGTGGAATAACATTGGACGAGCGCCAAAATGGTAATTTACTTTTTTGGAATCGTATATCTCCAAGCCCTTGACGCCATTAGCATTTCCTTGGTGATATAGCTTTTCCACTTCTTTATGTTCAGCTTCATTTACAGCCACTATCATTTTACCACATCTTTCCACGGGAAGCTGGTGTTTCTCGCAAAAGTCGTACATCATTTGAGCCCCTTTAACACATGTGTATGCCATTGTTGAACCTGGCTCGTAGTACATGCCTGCATGAATCTGTATCAAACAGAGTATGAGATAATGATGCTAAAGATGTTCTTGAAATTGATGTTGATAATACATACAACACCTGAATTGTGTCCGGTCTGATGGCGAGCTACCTCTCTTTCCTTTTCCAAAACTGCTACAGTTTTGTCCGGATAACGGTTAAGAATTTCTCGTGCGGTAGCTAGGCCAACAATACCGCCGCCAACTAGTAGAGATAATGAAAATGAGCTGTAATTCATATATATGTTGTACATGTGAAGCATTCCCTTACCAACGACTACGTCGAAGCGATCATGCTCTGCAAAATTAATTTGAGGTTTACGCCTGAACCTCTCTTCTCTAATTTTTCCTTTCAACTTTGCAAGGCCCTCTCTGGGTTCTTTGATTTCTTCCCCAGGCAGATGGTCCCATAAGTGGATATGGGGTGTAGCTGAAGCTGAAAACAGGCGAGTGTGCTGACCTAATAGAGTCGGCACTCTCCTGTACAAAGCAGTGCGAGCAGAACTTCTCAAAGGCAAAGCGTATTGCATGGCTAAAGGGTTTCAAAAGAGAAACTGGTAAAATTCCAACAAAGCGTCATTTTAAAATCTCGGGTCGTCCGGGGCGGAAAATTTGTCACGTCATTCTTCGACAGTTTCATATCTTCGGGTGTCTCCATGGATAGACACCTTGAAGCTGACCTATCTTCTATCTACTACATAAATCAAAGCCAATACTTCAATTCTCTTTGTATCAAATTTGATAATTGGAATCTAAGCCAATTTGAGTTTCTTGCAGATCATTTAAGATATTTTATTGGTCTCGAGATTAAGCATTGGATACTATGGATGAATATGATATGCATTGAACATAAATTGGCGGTACATGTGTTTGCATGAAATGGGCCAGCAGACACGATCATTGATACGTATAGCCAATAAAGGTTGATAATAGAATTGCAGCTGAATTTAACCAGACATCGTGGCAATTTTTGTATCTCCGCTGTCGAGATGGTTATCTGACCGTCACACTTTAAAAATATCAGTCTGCATGTGTACTTGCTTCTTTTCCGCTTCTTTGAAACTGCACAAGTGTTCCTGCATCTCTTGAATGAAGTTTGGCAAATACTTAGAAGAAAGGAAAGCTCATATTCCCAAGGATCATGCAGATCATTGTATCGATTATGTTGGGTTGAAGCTGCTTTTGAAGCAAGAGGTGTATCAAAACTCCATCAAATTAGAATTGTCGTCTCGTAGCTGGTCATCGCAAGAAGAAGGTCGCAGCTTTTCTGATCTCGTCTCTGAGAGACTCAAGAGCTTGCAAGTTTATGAGGTTTCTTTCATTGATAAGCTGGACGCCCAGGTTGAAAGGTGTTCAACGTACTTTGACGCTGAATCTACTAAACTCAAACACGCATATGACAAAATCCAACAAGCCGACGCTGATGCCACAGCACAGTTATACCAGCAAGTATTGGCCCTTGAGAAATTTGTTTTCCTCAACTACACTGGCATTGTAAAGATTCTTAAAAAGAACGATCGACACTCCGGTCTCTCCATATCCGAACCATATCTTCATCGGGTTGGTAGCTTACCTCTTGTTCGAGCTGAAACATTATCCGCTTTGAAGCAATCGCTTATGTATGAATTGAGTCGACGACAAGTTAATCCCAGTGAGACTGTAACACCAGCCTCACCAGTCATGATGCGTAGTAGAAGCTCCAACACCAGTCGAAGTGCAACAGCCGACTTGCCCTCATCACCACTGCAGCCAAATCAAAAGGTTTTGATCTCACTATCCGGACCTCACGGCACTGATATTATAGGCGCCGTACTCGATAGTGTTGCAAAGCACGACTGTGTTGTTGAAGATTTCATGCTCTCGCGTTTGTATCACAATGTTACATTTGGTGTTTTGATCACTTTAACGACAGACAATGTTAGTATCTTCCGCGACCTCGCTAATCAAGCTCGGAAATGGAACGCTTCTCTCACTTTCGATGTGCCGGATACTCAAGCTACAGAACCTGCAATAAAGCACATGGGAGAAAAGGAGATCAAGAACAATCATAAAGAAGTGTTCTTACCTCCCTCTTTGGAACAAGCACCCTATTCTGGACGAATTAAATATGCCGCCACTTTGTTGAATCAGACCGGACTCTCTTCTGAATTCTTATTTAAGTGGACCCAACTGCTTTTGGAAAACCATATTTCAGTAGAAAAGATGAGACGTTTGAATGTTGGCGACGGCAAGGTTTCGTGTGCTGAATACCAGATCAGCGTCCCCGAGAGCTTAGAGATGGATTCTATGAAGAAGCAACTGATTGAGCTCTCAAGAAGTTTCGGCACTGATGTCGCTTTGCAAAACGATAACGTGTTCCGAAAAAATAAGCGCTTGGTCGTCTTCGACATGGATTCAACACTTATTCAACAAGAAGTCATTGATGAGATTGCTCGTCATGCTGGTGTCATGGATAAAGTATCGGTATGTGTCTGATTCGGCTTTATTTCTCGACTTACATAAAAGAATTAACAACGTTACTGGAATTTTGTATAAAAGGCTATCACTGAAGCTGCCATGAATGGAGAAATTGACTTTAAAGAATCTCTTCGACGTCGTGTTGCTCTTCTTCAAGGAACGAGCGTGGAGGTTCTCAATACCGTGAGGGACAACTTAACATTCACAGAGGGTGCGAAATATCTTTGCAAAGCTCTGAAGCGACTCGGTTTCAAGCTCGCGGTCATTAGTGGTAAATATATTATTTCAAGCCTCGACACTTGCCGTGCGATTTGTAAATTAAAGTCGTTGGCTCTTCTTTCTGTTAGGTGGATTTTTGCCTTTGGCAAATTACGTCAAGGCTGAATTAGGTCTCGACTATGCTTTTGCCAATCAAGTAAGTAAATTATGGGTATCTTCATTTGTTTCTTAAATCATTAAAAGTTATTCTAGCTTAAGGTCTCTTCGGATGGTTTGTTCTTAACAGGCGAGACTGTCGGAGCAACTGTAGATGGAATGCGCAAAGCTGAGCTTTTGGAGGTGATTGCTCAAGCTGAAGGCGTTAGCTTAGACCAAGTAATTGCCGTTGGTGATGGTGCTAACGATTTGTGGATGCTTGGAAAGGCTGGGTTGGGTATTGCCTTCAATGCCAAACCATTGGTTCAAGAACAGGTAAGAGTTTCTGGGTAATTTTTCATTCTAATCATTCAACTCACTAATGGCGATATAAATCAAAGGCCCAAACAAGAATCAATCAAAAAAGTCTGAAATATGTATTGTCGCTGCTTGGATATTCTGATGAAGATATGCAGCAATTGTCCAGCTCTTATTGAAGATCCATGAATTTAAACATAAATAGAACTCACAAATATTACTTCATGTACTCTTGTGCATTTAACACGTTTCTTTGCTACCGATCTCCTATATCATACACAATTAATTATACGGAATTAATAGACGCTTCAAAACATATATTTCTGTTAAACTGTCCGCAACGCAACTGGAAACAACCTATATGGCGTAACAAAGCATTTCATCACTCCTGATAAAGTCATTAAATCGGCAGCGTCTCGACTAACATAAAAGCGTGCTAGAGTTGTATAAGTTGATGTTAGCAATAAAATATGACAGTTTTAGTAATTCCCTATATGCAATTTTAGGAACAAGCTAAAGCATTACTATAACGTCGATAGCTCAAGAGTTAAGTTTAACGAGATGAGAAGAATATCTCGAATTCGTGCTTACACGCATATTAAAGTCAAAACTTACAATGAACCAATTATTAGCTAGTATCGTTGGTGTCGCCGTTGTAATGTAAAGTAAATGTTATAGTCAATGTTATTGACCACTTGAGCCATTAAAAAAAAACGTATGTGTTAGCAATTCGTATCGATTGAAAAAGTTTCTAGCTCTGAGTTGATTTATGAGTTCAATTATATACTTTTGCTAGTGATGGTCGCTGCGGCAGCACAAATTGCATGAGTTTCATTGTCAGCACAAAAAGTGGGAAGGATTGCTCTACCATGGGAAACATCAGAGAGATATGACCGTAAAGCCGGTTTCTTGGGAACCCAATAGCAATGTTTGATGCAGCATTTTTGATCTTTTCTTAATTGTTTTCTTTTCCTTGTTTTCATGCAGTGATCTTCACAGCATCATAATGTCCCAGCTACTGAATATTAGCGCTGGTCTTGTTTGCGGAAAATCTTACCTTCCTGAAATTCTGATGAAAATCTTTTCTCTGACAGACACCCAAAGCAGAATCAGGCTGTTTCTATTTTGATAACCAATAACAAAGACGTGTGATTGCTAAAGTATCCATCGTTTCATACCCCAATTTAATATACTGCAATAAGTGAGTGTGATATTGCGGTGTTCCAGAAGAACGACTGACAGCAGTGGATGTTCTTTTGGAAAATGACTACTAAAGTGATCAGTTTCTGACTCAACTTCCAGTTTTTTTTATTTTAGTTCTGTTAATATACTCTGAAAGAATCATACTTGTTCTCATATATGCGGCTTATGTAGGTCAGGCAATGCATGCTTGTGTAAAAGTCTTCAGGAACGAAAACAATCAGCAAGCCGTCCAAGCTCACGTGATCTTTTGGAGTTCCTTCCTTTCTCAAAATTCCATTGTATTGAGTAGAAATCCTGGACAGCTACGAACTTCATATATTTGTATTCAAAAGGGCGCAAGGCTCACTTCTCTTCACTTTCTTCAAATGCTAATAGTAATATTGCTCTTATTGATGGTGGCATCACTTACCTCCATTCAAAGTTTGGAGCAGTCGCTTGTAGTGGTAAACTGCACCTGGCCGTGTGCAAATAGTTCCTCGGTTTGCGCTGTGGATGACTTTGGTGTCAGCTGCAAACAAGCCGGCCCTCATATGTACGTATCCTATGCTTTTGGTTCATTTCTTAATTTTCTTTAGATCTAACAAATCTGCTCGCTTGCTTATGCAACCCCTCCTTTATTCAATCTTACACCTACTTTTTCATTTTTGATTCATCAACGTTCGATATTGATTTCTTTGTCTTTGCTTGATCTCTCCCCGACGAAAAAAAGATGGATAATGGCTGTGCTTAATCATTCTCCAAATTACTCCAGTAAACTAGCGCAAACTTACGACAAATGTGTGAGGGTACCTCTGCCGAAGCTACAGCAGTATGACGAAGCATCAATCGTCAACACAACGACATCAACGATAATAAATTGGCCACCAAGTGATGACCCATACCGCTTGTTGGACGAATATCTGGGCAACTGCGTTGCCAAAGCTTATTGCTCGCCTCTCGACAACATATGTTACCCGAAGTTTGATGACGGTCACCAGTGCAACTCAACAAATCAATGTAACGAAAGTCAGTGTGTAGATGGACAGTGCAGAGCTGGATGGAAGCTATGGTCAACGGAAGAGATTGATGAGCAGTCATCCTCTGGCTTTAACGTTATCCATTTGATAGCTGGAGTCGTAGGAATAATCGCTTTGGTTATAATTGTCACAGTCTCGGCTCTAGTTTATAGGCGTAGACGACGAGTAATGCAGCAAAAGGCAGGACATAATTTATCAATTTCTTCGGCATATCCGCCGTCTCCATCTACGGGGCTAGGCACTCATTATGCTAATCCTACACCTATGTCTTTTGCTACCTTCGCAAACGACTTCAACCAACCAACCGTCGCAGTTGGCTATCGAGCCGCAGATTCAGATGTTTATGATAATAATGATAGAGAAACACAAACATCAAGAGAAGTTACAACTAATATGAGTCCAGCAATGCAACAGCTACAGTTGCAGCTGCGGTTGCAGCAAGAACTACGACATCAAGAATTTCAGCAAACTCAACCACTGATGGAAAGTCTTCAAGACGCTCGTCTCAAAGGACCATCTCCACCACCATACCAGCCATAGTGTTACTATATTGTCTTGCATAACCCATACCCTTATTCATTGTATATAAGATCAAGAAGAACGTTCCATGTCCAAATAGTTTTAATATCCATTCTGATTTTGATTTTTGATTTCAAAAAAATAATGAAATTGAAAAATAACACTTTTGGAAAAACTCAGTCATACCAATTCGTTGTGTTCTTTCTCCATATTACGAATGTCAAGGCCTGGTCATACACGATCAGGCTCTTCACAAATCATAGACGAAGAGCTTTCGAAGGCTATTAAGCGTTATGAAGATTTTACAACGACAGGCAAGTATTCCAAAGGTCGAAATGGATAGCCAAAACAATGGCGCCATCGCCATGTCTGTGCGGAGAAATGAGCTCCGGGTTATGCAGTGCTTTCGCAATCCCAACCACGGCATCAGTGTTAGTCGTATCAGTATACTGAGTCTCCTTCTATATTTTATAACAGATTGGGTGAAAGATGCTGTGCATGAGCGTCAGCGAAAGTCGACTTTCCAATCAATGAACAAAAACGATGACTCGTGGCGATCATGGTGGGCCATAACATTTGAATCAGCGCAAACCTGGATTGTCATATCACTGGTTGGTGAGTTTATTGAACATAGGATTTACATGGTGATATTTCATTTGTTAATTTTCATTGCTCGAAAGGGGCAACGATTGGCCTGAATTCCGCTCTTATAGCCATCGTTACAGATTGGCTCTCAGATATCAAAATGGGCTACTGTTCCACGGGATGGTGGTTAAATCAAAAGTTTTGCTGTTGGGGCATCGAAGAGCATGGTAAGAAAAATTGATCATTGGCTCAATCAGAAAGCTTGAAACTGATTTCAATACTTTGAGGAAGATGGTACATGTGAATTTTGGACAAATTGGAGTGAACCACTTTCTCTCAGTAGAGATGCATTCACTGTCAAATGGATTTTTTACGTAGCATGGGCTGTAAGTGATGCAAGCTGATTTTGACCTTTGTGTTAACGTATCTCATTCAATGTCCATTGAAGACCTGTTTTGCTTCCACGTGCGCGTTTCTGGTTAAACACTTTGCCCCATATGCAGCAGGTTCTGGTATATCTGAGATCAAGTGTATTTTGGGTAAGCTACACGTTTGAAGAGGATAAAATTTTTTGTTGTTCAAGAACACAACATTTATCTATATACAGCTGGCTTCGTTATGAAAGGATTCCTAGGTGGTTGGACGTTGCTGATGAAGAGTGTCGGTCTGGTGTGTAGCGAAGAAATCTGAGTGAAGCTGTATCGATGGCGTGATTAATTCTTTTTAGGCCCTAGCTGTAGCCTCGAACCTCAGTATTGGCAAGGAGGGCCCAACTGTGCACATGGCGTGTTGTGTCGGAAACGTGGTGTCGCGCTTGTTCGCAAATTATCGAACGAACAAAGGTATGTCTTTTATGTTGATAACCTCAGCTTTTGGTCATGTTACTTATAAATGTCGTTAGCAAAAATGAGGGAAATATTGTCCGCGTCGAGCGCGGCTGGTGTAGCGGTTGCTTTTGGCTCTCCTATCGGAGGAGTGCTATTCTCTCTGGAAGAGATGAGCTCGAACTTCCCGAATAAAACTATGTTACGTAGTTTTTTCTGTGCCTTGATTGCTACTATGGTGTTGCAGGTAAGCGACGGTGTAGCGCATTGTTCTTGATGGACTCCAGCTAACACTACTTAGGCAATGAATCCCTTTAGAACGGGCAAATTAGTCATGTTCCAAGTCACTTACGATCGAGAATGGCACTTTTTTGAATACTTTTTTGCTGTCATCATCGGCATCTTCGGGGTAAGTAACACATCCTTCAGATATTTTGATTTTATCAGTTGGACTTAGATGAATTATCAAGGGACTATACGGCGCATTTGTTATCAAATACAACATGAAGGTCGTTGAGTATCGCAAAAAATATCTCAAGGACTATGCAATTGCGGAAGCCGCCGTGTTAGCATTGGTCACTGCTATCATAGCCTATCCAAACGTGTTCCTACGAATTGATATGACTGAAATTATGGGAATCTTGTTCAGAGAATGCGAAGGTCCTGATGGAGAGGATTACTACGGATTATGCCAGTAAGTGGTTCAAAACTATTTGAAGTAGAAATCATACGTATGTGCTTATTCAGTATATCAAGGCAAAGCGAGGTTGGGCGAATGATTACTTTGTTGTTATTCGCCACGGTGCTGAGAACGGCTGGAACCATATTTACGTATGGATGCAAAGTACCTTGCGGTATTTTTGTTCCTTCTATGGCAATTGGAGCAACTTTTGGAAGAATGCTTGGTCTAATAGCGAAAAGTTGGCAAGCCGCATACCCAGAATTTGTACTATTTGCATCTTGTCAACCTGATGTACCAGTGAGTTTCTGTAAAGCCTATGGAGCAGGGTTATATTTGTTGCTGAAGCTTCTGTATAGTGTGTTACTCCAGGCACGTATGCATTTCTTGGAGCAGCTGCTGCATTATGGTAAGGATTGATTTCAATAACTACATTACTTCTTGCATGAGTTCAAGCTGATTTTTGTCATTTATTAGTGGTGTGATGAGAATAACAGGTACGAAAACTATCGATCTAGTTATGACTGCCCATGGATGATTGTTAAATGCGTTTTAGTGTCTGTTGTTGTAATCATGTTCGAGCTCACTGGTCGGGTAACTTATATATTACCATCAATGGTAAATTAACCCCCTTCTCTTCGTTGTTCTCTTCGCTATGAGTGTATCAGGCTGATCATCCTTTTTAGATCACCTTGATCGTTACGAAAGCTACAGCTGATTGGTTCGGCAAGGGTGGTATAGCCGATCGGTATATACAGATCAATGGATACCCGTTCTTAGATAAAGAAGAACATTCATTTGGAGTCCCAGTTTCCCATGTCATGCATCGAGACCCTATTGTGATGACGGCCACAGGCATGAAATTACATGAAATCGGTAAAGTTATCAAACCTGGTAATATGAACTATCTACAAGTACGATTACTAACCTCATTGCTATAGAAAACATTTTTAACAATACACAATACCAAGGATTCCCTGTAGTCCAGGATAAAGCATCAATGACCCTTGTTGGCTATATTGGTCGCTCTGAAATGCTCTATCTCATTGGTAAGAAGCTGATAGCGATATGATTGTCCGAGAACAGATTTATAACATACATGCATAATATCAGAAAAAGCTAAGCGAGTAAACAGAGCTCATAGCGAAACGGAGTGCGATTTTCAACCAGCAGACGGAGATGTGGAAGTCATTGCGTCTTACTCGGAGGAAACAGAACAAATCGAGGAACCACCAGGCCCATCTGAGATCATACATTTTGGACAATACGTAGATCAAGTGAGTAAAGAAGTTCATACTGGCAAATGGCGTTTGGGGCTTTGAATATTAAACAGTTTTATGTAGACACCTATCACAGTACGACCGCAGTTTTACCTTGAAACGGTGATGGATCTTTTTAAGAAAATTGGCCCTCGCGTTATACTTATCGAGAATCTCGGCAAAGTAATCGGACTTATCACTGTCAAAGACGTACTCAGATACATTGCACAAATCGAGAGAAAGGATATGAAATCTGAACAAAATGGGTGGACTAATTGGCTCGAACAGAGAAGTTGGAACCTACCAAGCTATTCAGGATTATTTAATAGAAGTAGCGAAGAATCGCACGAGCTCCAGTAGTCAGCTAGCCTTGAAATCTTCAGCCACGCCCAATAATTGCTCCTCCGTTCTTTTCACTTATAGAAATTACATAAAGTTAATCATGTCAAGGTACCTTCAGTTTCTAAACTCAAAGTGACATAGCTTGTTCATCTGATGTTGAACTTACGGTTACAACCGTAGTAGAGTGAGAGCAGGAGCAAAAAGTGTAGTGTGCCAGGAAGCTGAATTACGTGGCGAGATTTCAATCGGTAATGGTTCAACATTCCTCTAAGAAGATCTTGTCAGACTCCTAGTTATTCATAAACAGTTCTTTAACGTTGCTTATTCCGGCTATCAGGTCCAGGTACGAGAAAGAGAGAAGCCGTGTAAGGCCTTAAATCGTCTATGATATTTACAACTTATTTAGGAACAATTTTACATCCTCGGTGTAAAGTCGTGGCAGAAAGTGGACCAATAGTGATTGGAGCGAATAATATCATCGAGGAGAATGCTATCATCTTCAATAAGTAAGTTATAAGTCAAACTTTGTTCACTGGAAACAGATTGTAGCAAATTTAACGATGATGCAGGAATACTACACCATTGATTATCGGCAACAATAATGTTTTCGAAGTTGGTTGTTGTAAGAACATGGGGGCTGTTTTGAACGAATTTCTCTGAACAGACCGAGACTGAAAGCATATCTGCAATTATATCTAGATGTGGAAGGTCTAGGCATTGGCGACAAGAACACAATTGAGGCTCGGGGTGAGTACGACTGTTTCGTTTCATTACCAGATGGAAACCAGTATTAATTGTAAAAGCTTTGTATTAGCTCGTTTGATTGGCACAACAGTAGTCGGTAATAACTGCGTAATTGGATCGGCATGCACAACTGATTTACATGAGAAAATGGACGATAATACTGTCATATATGGATCAGACTGCCTTCGGAGGAAACAGCAAGAGCAAACCTCCGTAAGTCTCACAAAGAGGTGAAGCCTTGCTGCTTCATGTATACTAAGTCCATTCTTATAATTTAAATTTAGGCTCAAGCAAGTCTTCATCTGCGTCATCTAGAGTACTTGCGAGAGGTAAGCACTTCACTCTTGTCCGAATGACATTAGTGCATATCTAACCATTGGCGAACAGATGCTACCCAAATATAATCATTTGAAGCAACTCTCATTAGATGGTTGATCTGTGCACAAATTATACCCATGGTTCATTTAAACCGAATGCTACTTTATTATAGAGTGTTTTGATGCGAGAGTGTGTTGGAGTTATTAAATGACAGAACAGAACCAACGAATGAGATGTTATTATACAATGATAGTAGTACATTTGGTATTTCGAATCACTTTCCACCAAATACTTTACCAAGAACGTTTTTCATCTTTGGTTCGATGTTATCCAATGTATTTGACTTTCGTAAAGTACTTGCATCTGCTTCACGACGGACAGTGCCTCTTTGCTCAAAGCTTCTTCTTACTTTTGCGGCATGCTCATCTGTTGTTTCTGCTGCTTTTCGTTTCTTATTATCTTCCATCTTGTTAATCATCTTGGATTTTCCAACATTGGTGATGAATGTCTTATTCTCTCTTGTTGCTTGTGCAATTTCAGCACGTAATCTCTGTTGGCGGGCTTGAGCCTCATATGCTGAAAAAATTGATCATAATTTAGCATTCTCGCTTTTGAGAACGTCGAACCAAAGGCTAGTTCTCAATTCTTACCTCTTTGCTCTGTCAAATGATGCCATTTGAATTTCGGTAGATATTTGATATTCCAAAGATCGTAGTAATAAAAGCTCTTTTTCTTGCCACCTAAATATAGTGGTCAGCGATGCATCACAACATATTTTAAAAAATCAAGCGGCACGAACCAATTTGTTGGGTATTCAGCATTGCAGCAACTGCTTTCGCTTGTTTTTTGTCCTTGAATTCTACCCATCCTTCCGTAAAGTTCTGTTTATTGTTCTTTGCATACTTTTTTCTTCTGGCGGCGATTTTGGCATCCTCTGGTGCCAAATATACTCGACCAATTTCAGCATATTTACTGAGAAGCTGCTTCAACTTTACCGGCTTCATGAATGGTGGTATTCTAGACAGGTAAACAACACCTGTCTTATTCATTTCTTTCTGAAATTTCTCTAGTTCCTCAGGAGTCAAAGGCTTGACTTTCTTTTTACTACGTTTGTGGGTGCCAGTCGCAATTTCCTCGGGTAACTGAAATCTCGGATCGTCTTCTGTATCTGAGGCTTCTTCGTCGTTTGCCTCGATTTCTTCGTGGAGATCGTTTGCCTCGTCTTCATTTTCCTCAGATAACTCAACGTCCGAGTCGTCGTCAGAATCGATGTCTGAACTTGCTAGTACAGTCTTACTTTTGTGAAAGTCCTTTCCTTTCTCTTCTATTTCATCGCTGTCATATTCAGACTCATCCTTGCTTTCAATGCCAAATAGATCTTCTTTTGTTGCAGTCATTGAACCCTTCAATTCTGGTATACTGTCACGGACACAAAAAAAATCAATGAAATTTAAAGCTGTCACATTATCACGTGATTTATTATACGTTATTACTATATACGGATTTTTGGACTTTTCACTTCTGTTGTCCTTGCTGTTGTAGCAAATGCAGCTTAGCTAATATATCCCCGACGTTAGCAGAAGTGTTACCAGCTTGTGATACCGATGATGTTTGTCCTTGAACTTGAGAATCATTGTAGTTGGGGTAATAATTTGCATTTTGGTTATTAGGGTACCATGAGTTAGCGGGTGGCCCTGAATAGCTACCATTTGCTGGTTGGGCAGCTGTCGTGTAGGCAGATGGCACATGGGGGCTATGTCCATTGGTATTATATGAAGACGTGGATTGAGGATTATAATTCAGTTGCGAGTATGCTGGATCGTATTGCTGTGGTATTGGTGCTTGTTGCGTTATTGTGTGTTGTGGCACTGTAGTCAGGTTACTGGTATTCGTGTTGAGATTAGTAGCAGCGGTTGTGCTGGCAACGAGCGATGTCAGAAGTTGTATAGCAGCATTGTTTACTCCAGGGTCGGAAGCAGCATTGGGCTGGGCCGCATTCTGTACAATGCCTAAGAGCGCGGCAACTGCATTAACATCAAGGGCTGGTGCAACGGGCTGGCTTGCCGCTGGTTGAGTGGGCGGTATTCCATATCCTGTTGGTTGCTGTAAGTTGTTGCTGATCGGAGCCGGCTGTCTTTGCGCTTGCGAACGAGTTGGTTGCGAAAATGATTGTGTAAGCATCATTGTGTTTTTGGATTCATGATTTGCTCTTGCTACTAAAGCTACGGCATCATCAACAGATATACCAGCATATTCTAACAAATAAATGTGAGTTTCATGTTTGAAGTAAGTGATCGCTTTTTTTTTTTTTTTTTACATACCATCAAAGCGAACGTTTGATGTATCGGCGCCTTTTGGTCTTCCGAAAACTTGCAAGTAGACTTTTCCTTGAGCTTCATCTTGACTATCGACCATCATGACGGCAGTAACGCCTTCCATAATGAAATGCTGCATCAATGTGTCCTTCTTAACATCATTGTGGTGCAAATGCAGTGTGTGGATTTGTAGCCTTCGTGCACGGAAGCGACCTTCTATAAATTTTATAAATGAGTCGGCAACAGTATCCCAAACTACCAGCTCCACGACAGGTACGGCTTGGCCATATCGTTTCTGCATGGGCCACTGGATGGCTTTCATGCCCCTTGAAGCATCATTGAATCGATGAGATTGTGGTGTCATTCCAGGACGACGAGTCGCGTCTGGCCCGCCACGTTGATTTCTGTTATGATTGAATTGTCGTGTTTGGTCGTTCGTGCGATTCTTATGGTGTTGGTCATTGCCAGGGTTCGTGCCTTGATTTGATATTTTGCTGTTGTGGTTTTGCTGTCGATTGTTCCATTGAGCTCTATTGGTATTATTCCTATCTTTCATTTGGTGGTTGGGTTGATTTGGATGTCGATGACCGGAGTTCTGATTATTTTTTGGTGAAAGAGTTGGTTTTCGACTATCTTGTTGTCGAGTTCGTTGGTTATTTTGTTCGGCATCTTGTCGATTGTTGTGTGGGCGATTGCGACATGCTTCAAGGACTTTTAACGTGTTAATATCATATGCAAGAAAATAAAACAGATGTAGTAAAATGAAGTTTAGAGTATGCGAGTGATAATGTCGATCAGACAGGTGGGATGCTAAAGACCTGAAACAGTCACCACTGCAACTTCAATTTTTGGAAGTCATGCTCAGTCAAATATGCGAGTATCTAATGCCAATTTTGTATGCATCATGCAAAGTTGCATATATGACCAGCTAGCAGGTAAAAGCAACAATTCCCTGTGACATGTGCACTCTTCGTTTCTAGTCAATCATATTGGTTGAGCTAGTCCTTGCAGAGCATCCCACCCTACCAAAACCTCAACTCATAGGACATTTTCCTACATATCATGTTGCTTTGTGAATGCAGGACGCAAGTGCTCACACCACCTCTATTATCATTACACCAAAAGCGCCATATTCCCAAAATTTACTTTAAGATGCATCAACTTACCAAGTTCTACTGATTGGAACGGTTTCCCATTTTCATTTTCTATGGCTGTTCGACAAGCTGCGACGCTGTCAAATTGCACGAATCCAAAACCGAGCTTTGGAACTACGTCTAAGATTTTCCCATACCTGCTGAAATGATTAACAAGTTCACTGTGAGTTACCGCAGGGGGTAATTTTTTGATGATCATGCGAGACTCAGCAGGAAGCTTGTCAATAATACTCTTTGCAGCATTTTCCGCATGTAGAGAGCGCTCATTTTTATCCTTCGTGGACGAGGACTCCATATTGATAGTTGTTGGATTGGCGATATGCTTTGGTGAGACCTTTTTTGTGGAAGAATTAGCCTGATTGCTAGTAGTAGCTTGGGACGCTATGTATGCATCATAAGGATCACTGAGTGCAGACGAGCCTAAAAGCTGCTGCTGGAAAGGCTGATACTGTGGTTTTGGGGCACTTGACTTTCTGACATGCTGTTTCTCCTTTTTTAGTGGAGTGTTAGCACTTTCAGTCGCTAATCGCTTGGTATTTGGTTGGTCTACATTGACTTTATCTTTCTGTTCCTCCTCATGCCGCCTTTTTAAACCTGTGCCATCTTCCTTTACCTGATGGGCATCTTTTGAAACGTTTGTAATATCTGTCTCAGTAGCAGCATTATTGTCAAATAAAGCTGACAGAAAGTCATTAACCACAGACGAAGACATTTCTGTAGTAATAATCAACAGAAACAAAAGCGCCGGGTAGTCGTTGCGAAGAAAGTTGCACTATCAAATTTTGGCGCATGACTGGGTTAGTGACGTTTCATGAGGAGAAATTCAAAATTGGTTCAAGATCGTGGCACGATAAAATTGCAAAACAAGGTCGTCCTCGATCGCGTTATGTAGAATTATTTGTTCCCTAATTTTGGTTTTAATTACATGGAAGCTATCTTCGCTTCCGAAAGAGACATGAGATATGCATGCATGCTTAACAACTATATAACCAGAGTACAATTTGGCGCTCTAAAGTCATCAAAATTTGCAAAAATCCAAAATGCAATGGAGTTGGTCCAACCAAAGCCTATTTGCGGCCGATACTTTTTGATAGCAAATAAAAAATGATGAATTATTATGTGTGCTATGGTTTCGCAAACTGTGTAGTTTGTACTTACTTCACCTCCTCCTCCAGAGCGACCAATGACAGTAACATTGAATTTCTCAAACATATGACCAGTATCTGTGGTGTGGCCACGATTTGAAAGATAGCCAGGAACGTTACCACCTGTGGCCCACCAGCCGCAAAAGCCAGATTCGACATAACGAGTTGCCAGATCTCTGGCTACTGTTTTCAATGAATCTACCTGCGCCGAAAGGCTCTGAGTGTATTTGTTCTCAGTTATGCGTTTATGGACGTTAAGAAGAGCATGAAGAGTAACGTATTGAAGAGGTGGCTAAAAGAATAATTAGATATTAATAACCAAACGACAGTACATCGAGCTTTATATTTGTATCATTACCCAGCCATTCGGTAAATCCCATTGAAGGCCAGTTTCGACCAAGGTCGTGGTAAGAATGCCAGGGTATAGCTTCAAAATGCCTTCCAACTCACTGAAGACGCTCAGCAATTTCTTATTGTCTTTTGCAATTCGCTCTGGAATAGCTCCTAACCTAATGATAGTCATTTATCGATATTAGCTTTTGGTCAACCAAGTTGCTGCTTATTTTTCATTTGCTTACCAGAAAGGAAAGTAGTTGGCAGGAGTAAATTCTATTTGTTGACATTGGCTTGTGAGATTGAAGTCATAGAAGGAAGAATACTCATCGTTCCAAAGCAGTCGGTCCATACTATGCAGTCTTTGCTCAGCTCTGCGTTGATAGTAGGCCTTCTTTTTACCCGTATTCCATTGACTAAGCTGTACTTCCATATCATAAAGCAACGAATTCAGTTCTACTGGAACAATAGCCCGTGTGTTCAACGATTTCAGCAGCTCAAATTGAGAGCTTCCGTTGAAATTTTTGTTACGAAGCCATCGCGAGGAATAGTCCCATCCGGTTTCTGCACCAGTGGCTAGGTCAGAATATAGATCCACTCGTTCTTGGTCTGTCATATCCTTATCTACATGGGCGGTATGCCAATCTTCATAATAAGCCTCCGGGCGTGGATATGGATATTCCACATTAAACCGGTTTAAATAATGCTTTTCGTCATTTTCTGGGTCATAAATCTCGACAGTCGTATTTTTCATCCAAAACTCATATTCAGTGTCCAAAATGGGCAACGCGCGTGTAAAAAGTTCTTCATCGTCGACAAAGTCAAGATAGCGCTTGATCATACGCGTTAGAAATGGCGGTTGCGACCTGTTCAGATAGTATATGCGCGCACCGTTTGCTGGAATTGAAATTTTAGTTGGTGTGCATCAGTGAAGTTTAACAGGAATGTGTAATTATTTACATACGCAGAAATCCATACGTTTCCACGAAATCAAGAAAGTTTTCGATCATTCCCTTTGCAACATCATTAAGTTCACTGTAAAGCAGTCCCTCTATAACAAAGTAACTATCCCTGTAGCAGATATTGAGATAATTAATAGAAATCTCGATGCCAGGTTAGAGCAGTCGCTGCACCTTACCAATAATAAAATTCACGAAATCGACCACCAGGCACAACAAATGGCCGCTTAGTAGGCAAAATGCTGGTCTGACATCCGTCGCATAAAAATGTGGTATTGAAAGTGTATGTCAAGTTTGACCAGTACTGGTTCAGGTCGCTCATCCAGACAGAGTATGCTGGATCTGTTACTCGTTCTAGGATTTGCGGCTGCTTGTTTGACTTGATAAGCACTTGAGACAGCTCCATGCCAGGTTCCAAAAAGTTCTCTTCAACAAACATCCGAATATCAGTTACAGAAGGGGTTATCCCCAGTTGCTGAAATGCCTTAAGCACCTCATCCACTGGTTTGGCGGTAGGCTAAAAAGATGAAAGATAGGCTTTTAGCAAAGATATTGCTTGATTTGTAGCACAGTGATCTCCCCCTGTCAACGAAAGGAAGTATACTTACTCTATCTACGAAAGTTTTTGAATCTGTGAATATATTGGAGAGCTGGACGGTACGCAGCAATGGACCTTCACAGTAGATTGGAGAGTCGCAAGATTTGTATGTGCGAGCTGTTGCTATGAGAACCAGGGCATAGACAATAGCGAAGAACAAAGGGTGTCTCATAGTCTCCACAAGAGTAGCCGGAAGCAAGAAAAAGAGGCTTTTAACAAGTTCCAATTAAATAGGTTGCGAAAACTGCGAAGAAAAGTTGTTAGTGTTTTATTTAATTCTCCAATGTCGGTAGTTTCGATCCCACCAGTTACCAAAGCAAAAAAAATTGGCAAGGAACGTGGCGATTGGCAGACCTAAATCTTGAAAATATAGATCAGCAAATAGTTTGAGCGGAAGCACCATTCAAGTTCCCGTTGGAGAATAAGCCTGGTGGAGCGATATTGGAATACGAACCGAAAAGACGACCAATTATACTAGACTTGGAACTGGAGAATGTTTGAATACTATGGCTAACAGCCTCTAGAACGGCACTGACAGCTATTGTTATTTAAGACTAGGCAGCCACGACTATAGAGAATTTTTTGTTAAACATCTCTTTTCACTTTTTTTAACTTAATCATTTTATTTTCAGAAGGCTGGCCATTAACCAGAATATAGTTACAAACATTCAACGTAGCTTTTAATTAGTGTTCCAAAGGAGAGGAAGGTTGAAAGAAGTATCGGAAGGATGAAATTTACATGCATAAGTTTAACATATATTATATGATAACATGATCATTCGTCTCAATTAAAGCCATGCCCGTCATCATCTGATCGGAAGTTAGATGCTATGACCTGAGAGGTGGAGCGACAACTTCAGCAATTAGCCATTTTATAAAAACAATGTGATTTTGATGCAGTATAAATTGAAGGGTAATAACATATCTATGGAGAAATAGAATAATTGCCGAACACTTACCAGCCGAAATCAGCAGCAATAGTAAATCATGCAGATGTCTTCGTCCAATTTATTATTTCCTCTTTTTCATACTAAAATCTTACCAAGAGCTGAAAATAAATCACATCGCCATGAAAGATCCAGATTCGCCTTCATCTCCACAACTTATATTTAAACGAGATTCAAGCGAAAGTAGCCATTTATCTCTATCTACTACCGACGCATTCAGTTTAAACACCTTTCATGAACTTATTGATGAACACTCAAAGTTGCTTGTGGATGAAAAATCGGCAGAAAGACGATGTTTGATAATTGCTCGTGTCAAAACTAGGGATGCTTCTGCAGAGAGATATTTCAATTCTTACTACGATGCATGGCACCTCAATAAGATTCTATTTAGAGCTCAAACTTCTTCAAATCGTTCGTATATACATAGACTTTCAGTGGCCGATCCAATGACCAACTCGAAAATTGTAAGCGTTGAATATTTTTTAGTTGGCAACCATCTAGAAAACGACTTTAAAATCCAGGAAGCCCACTACCGCGAACACGAAAGCGTATATGACTTCAGTCATCAGGTTCCACCTGCTTTTAATGGCTATTCGAAGCTGATAGCAACTTTCAAACATGATGAGGATAACAATCTGTATGACATGAAAGATTATATTGGAAGCAGACAAGCAGCTCATAGTCTATCTAAAGACTGTAGTGCTAAAAAATTGCCCCTTTCTTATTCATCACATTTTATCGCAAACTATATTGGAAACGATATTGATTATATGAGATCAAGCGCATTGCGAACATGTTTTCGCACAAATGCAATCTCCGTAGAGGATGCTGAATTATTTCTACTCCAGCCACAACAGCCGAGTAACTTTTGGGAAGAGCGAGATTGGACTCGCTTTCTTGTTCCAAATTTTAATCACCAGCGAACCATCCAATGCTCCCCGGTTGATGCATTAATTCAAGCTGTTAATGTCTTATTTTGTTGCGTCTTATATTATGTGGAGATAGAAGAAGATGAATATGGCCTAGAGGCAGAATATGGCTTGGAAGCAGAATATGGGCTGACACAATACGATGATAATAGTGCGAACCATGCGTCAACCAATGCGGAAACAACAACACATGACCATTGGCAACCAGTTACGGCCGTAAATGACCTTACCCTTACATACTCTACTATACCTGAATAGATGCATATCAATAAAGGATTTCGGGCTTGTGTGCTGAAGTTGCTGAGCATAAAAGTTTGTTTAAATCACAATGGTGGCCCTCGCCCGGGACCGAAATTGGCGGTCCATATTAATAACCGAAGAGCGAGGGTGACACAGCATGTGGCCACATTAAAATTTAGCGAGTTAAGTAAGCTGCGTTATCCTTTCCTTCCTGAGAACATAAACAGCGAAACGAGCATAATATTGCAAGTATGGATTATGTGCAAGAGGCTGTGAATCGAATTCATCCGAATTTTCAAGAGCTGAATCATACTGTATTGCAATATGCTCAGAATCCAGACAATCGCAGAACCATATTGGGCTATGCCGCTGCAGGGGCATTAACATATTATGTTGCGAGCACAGTTTACAAAGTTTTTGTTCCTCCAAAAAAGTTGCGACAGATTCCTCGGCCAAGCCAGTATGACTGGATGAAATCATTGATACAGAAGAGCAGCCCATCTGATCGCGCTAGACAACTATTGATCCCCCTCATCGAAGAGCACGGCCTTTGCTTAAAATATCAGCATGGAGAATGGATTATCTTGATTGCCGACTACGACAAACTAAAGCCATTCTTGAAGGATACAACAACCTTCCCCAAAAAAATGTTGTTTTTCAACTCTGTGAGCGACCTTTTTGTATAAAGTGCTATGCCAAACGTAATTTACTAATGAGCATTCGACATTGCTGCCATTAGGACTTCAGTCTCGCTAAGGACCCCAATATTCTGGGTGCAAATAAGGAAGACTGGAAACGTCAACGTAAAGTCGCAAATCCTGCGTTCCATCGAAAAATGCCAATTGAAACCTTTGGCCGAGTTACTACAACTGTATTTTCGGTGCTAGATAGCCAATCAACCCCGTACCCAGACGTCGCCTCAGTCACCCGTCGTTGGGCTCTGGATTGCATTGGCTTGGGAGGATTTGTACGTATTGAACTGAACGAAATGACTACAACTACCCAAATGATAATGGTTTAACTAACTAAGTTCTTTCTTAGAGTTTTGATATGGGCTCCGTTTCCAATCCCATGTCCAAGTACTCGGTCATCTATAACGATGCTTTTGGTAAAAAATATATCTAATTCATGCCTTTATCATGCTTAAATTCTGTATACTTACACACTGGATATTGTGGCAAAAAGCAATTCTTAGAGATCCTATTCAATTCCTGTTTCCCAGCTTTGGTAAGCTGCCAGCATCATGGTTTGCTTATCGTCGCAAAGCAGTCAAGGCATCTGATCAACTCAGACAACTGTTGACTGAGATCATTGAGAAAAGAAAAAATGAAGTTCTTCAACTACGTCAACAAGGAGAAGATGTAGATTCTCACAGCAAAGATTTACTGACTATGCTGATCGAGGCCAATTTGAATGATGAGGATGAAAAAGTGTTCATGACTGATAGCGAATTAATATCCAATTTGTCAATTTTCTATGCTGCTGGCCACGAGGTATCATTAACATCAACAATTGTAAATCCCAATTTTCCGAACTTTTCAATAACTTTTCATCACATTAGACAACCGCCAATGCCGTCTCCTCAATGCTGTATTATTTAGCTACGCATCCCGATATCCAAACCAAGCTTAGACAAGAAGTTATTAGCATCATGGGTGATGCACCAGAAGATATTATTCCCACCGACGAACAGTTGCGCCAAATGACCTTCTTGGAATGTTGTATAAAAGAAACAATGAGAATCAACCCTCCTACATCAGGAAACCAATTGCGCTTCGCAGCGAAAGATACCACATTAGGCGATTTCTTTATCCCGGAAGGCACTAATATGCAGATGGTAAGTGTTTTTGGTTCGGCAATATATCATTCAGGTTATCTAATAGCTATGAACAATTCAGGACTTATGGATATTGCACCATATGGATAAATATTGGAAGGATCCAGATACATTCAATCCCTACCGTTTTGATTCCAAGAGCGCTGATTACGTTGATACTACTTGGATGCCTTTTGGCTCTGGTGAACGTATCTGTATTGGCATGAACTTTAGTCTAGCTGAACAGCGTGTGATGCACGCCATGTTTGTCCGCAAATACATTTATTCTCTCCCTCAGAATAGCATTCATTCTGAAGGCATGATCAATGCCAAGGCTACCATAGGCTTCTTTGGTCCTGATGTTCTTGAACTTCAGTTGCAAAGAAGATATTAAGTTATCATTTACACTCTCATCAATTTACCTTTCAAACAAAAGTAGCTCCCAAACAGCAAGCTCCTCCTTTGATATTTACTATGCCATCTTACAAAACTTTGACATCACTTTGTAAAACGCTAAAACTCAATATTTCAATAGCCTTCATGACAAAATTTTCTACGAGCAAGAATAACAATATTGCTTTATTATTGGTTATAGAGTATTGAGTCGGGAAGTATTGAGTGCGAATTATTAAGCGTTTAGATAAAAGAAGCAGAGTTCATAACTGAATAACAAAGTCCAAAAACAAATGAAACATAGTGAAGACATTAAAGGAATTGACCTCCACCTTTTTGGTATGTATGGTGGTCAGCCACAGGGAGAAAATTAGTTGCGGTCAAATATAACTGACCATCTAGTAGTTCAATTTTGTTCCAAAGACATAGTCCCAGATCTTGGAGGTGATGCCATAGCCAGACTCGTAGTTCTTGTAGTGATGTGCAAGATGGTATTTCTTCATCTCCTTGAAATGGAATTCTAGAACCTTGGCATGGTGCAAGTAGTAATGAGTGCAGTCATATCCAATGTATCCGAGAACCGCACCCCCCACAATAGCATATGCTGCAACAGCGGGGAATAAAATATGGGCAAGACACATTAAGGGATATGCCAAGGCAAAACCAAGGGCTGGTGGCATTACGAGGCGTAGTCTACAATACAAGTCTATTAGTACATCACAATTCACAGCTGTAACGGGCAAGTTCCTCCTATTGCAACTTAATTGTTGTACTTACTTGTCCATGGGTAGGTAGTGGTGAATGCCATGAAGAGTGAAGTGCAAAAGAAGTGCCAATGGGTGATCAGGAAGCCAATCGTCCAAATGGAACAAGAAGCGATGTAGGATGTACTCTACAAGAGTCCAAATGAATATACCCAAAACAAAGCAACAAGATGTGACAACAGGCAAATTGGATTCAAGCGACCTATAAACCTGATAACCGACAATAGGTAACCAAATTGTTGGAATGATGTACCAAGCTGTCTTGGTAAAAGCATCCAAGAAGTTGCCAAATAGCGGTGCAGAGTATGGCACATAACGAGGTTGGTGAACTTGCTGTAAATAGAACTCCTTTGAGAAGTTTGCTTGCAGCATTTGAGGAAAAAGCGGTTTGCGTAGGTCAAGGAATTGACTTCTCTTGGCGTCGGCAGAAAGGTCCGTTTGCTTAGGCTTGAAGTTGTCTTCGAAAAAGTGGTCTGTCTCCTCTATATGTATTTCACCCTTTTTATCTTCTTCAGATACTTTGTCGACTAAAACACCAACAAGGTATTCTTCCAACATCTCATACGCAGAATCTGAGTGAGAATGCTGTAATTCATCTTTCATAATATCCGTTACGCTACTTCCAGCGTAATCCAAGATCAAATCGTCGCCACCGGGGTGGTCGGGAGCGAATTCTGTAACATCATAGACCTTGTTGTTATGAATTATCCAACAAGACTTCAAGCTGTTATGCTTGGCGACTTGTGCTTGAGTGAACTGTTTAATGGCGGTCATCCGGTGCAGCGAGTGGAATGGGATGCGGAAAAGTATTATATCACGGCCACCCGCTTTTTTATATCCATCTCAAAAAAAAAAAAAAGTCAGGTCATTGGCAGAAACTTCTTTTGCTCAGTCAAACAAACGTGCACCAATTATCTCCCTAGCCAACATGCTCATGATTAATTATTCCGTTCAAATAATATAGTAGAAGGTCATAGTTCTGCTAATACCGTGACACTTCTAAATTATATTCATTCTGTTGCAAGATACCACCAGTAAAAGCCTACTGCTAATGGTGTTAATGTAACGAAAATTTTCGCTGTATTAGGTGATCGTGTTGGTGAAGTTTCAATGACACTGAAACACTTTAAAATTTCACAGAAACATCCATCAGTTTCTATTTACATTACTGCTAAGAAATGTAGACCAATTTGTATTGCTCAGCTAATGCTGTTATAAATTACGTTTAACCAATTACTGTATCGGTGTTATGTACAATTATCTTCAAACATTCGTAGTGTTTTCATTGTGTAAGTCTACCCAAAGTAAACTTATCCTGGAAATTCTTTCTTTTTTCTTTTCCGGTCGGGAGCCTGTGGATTGGATTGCTGGCGCTTGTGCGGTGCTAATGATTGCTCCATTTGTTTTGCCTACAGGTTTATGAATATAACGGTTAGGGCATTGTCAGCCCAAAGTTGTGAAATGATGAAAAGACTGCGTTATTTACTTTGGATTCTATCTTCATTTTTTCTACATATTGTAGAATACTTTCGTCGGCAGAATCCTTAATACTCTGATGCTTTGGAGGGCAGGTGTTGTGGCAAGGTATATAAGTGGTTAACGTGTTCGAAACTTGCTTGGATTCGTGCTTGATTCGCGTGAACGCATTTGTTTTAGAAGGTAAGTCTGCAAGAACGAATTCTATTGCAATGGCGGACATATTTATATGGCATTGGTCAAGTCATATCGATATGATAAGTCGATCTTTCAAAATTATTAGGTATAAAAAATAGTCCTGCCTTTCCCAACAACGTCATGGCTTCCCAATTCTCCCGTACCCAACGAACAAAAATGGTGTTTGTTGTAGGTTATCGCCCGCCTATTTTAGTCCTCTTCTGCTTTTTTATAAATAATGTTTAAAACTATTATATGGCCTCACGGAGGTTCGCACATTCAGTTAGCTGGTACTTGGAACGACTGGGAACCGATCGACATGCATTTTGACAAGGCAGTCGGCTATCATACAAGTCGCATCCAAGTTGTCCCAGGAGAGACTTATCTATACAAGTTCGTTGTTGACGGAAATTGGTGCTTGAATGATGATATGGCTGCAGTAACTTCGGCAGATGGTCATCAAAACCACGAGATAGTAGGAGAGGACCTTGTCATAGAAGAAAAGATTGATTTGCCTGCTTACGATCCAATGACAACCCGGCCTCCATTAAAGACACCACAAATAATCATGGAGACGCCTACTCCTAAACCAGTTGAAGAAGGTCACTTTACTGAATGGATAACTTCAGAAGATATTGAGCCCTCGGATAGTATGGATAGGAACGAAAAATCATCAGAAGAGCCATACGAATCAGATAATGAATCAGGACCCTGGAATGATACGCCTGGTGAGGATCCCGACGAGAAAATGGATGACATGCTCCGCCCGTTACCAGTCACTCAAGCCCTGGAAAACTTTGTCAGGAAGAGCACAATTTTAAACTGGTCTTTAGTAGGCGGCTTAGTAGTGGCGATGGTAGCTGTAGCTGTATACACTTTGCGACAGCATGGAATGCCTTTTTCAATTGATGGAAACAAGCGTGCTTTTTAAATAATAATTTGTCAAAGTCTGTGCCAAAGACCAAGGTAGAATATACTATTTTCCAAATGAACCAATCATCTGTTGAGATGTTGCGTAGCCTGAGTTCCAATTCGCGCGCGCTGAGCTCTACCTTAAAATGAATACTCCACCTTCTTTGCATACGCACTCATCTGTTTTCCCTCCTTACTATGGTACAGAATAAAGCTGTTGTTAAAAGCGTCCTCTCAGGCGATACTGTGATATTAAGAGGAAAACCAAAAGCCAACGGTCCCCCTGCTGAGCGTTTGCTCGCTCTGAACAACGTTCAGGCCCCCAGACTGGGCAATAAAGACAAGGAAGACGAAGTAAGATCTCGCTTGTCATTTGATCATCCAGGCCAGTCGAAACGAAAACGGCTCTGGCTACAAAGTTTTCAAGTAGATCTACCCATTCTAACTAAGATCGCTTTCTTAACAGCCGTTTGCCTTCGCGTCCAGGGAGTTCTTGAGAAAGACTCTAGTGGGCAAAGAAGTTATCTTTGTCCCTGAATATACCGTCGGCACCGGCAACCCACCTAGAGAATACGGAACCATCCAGCTACAGGATGGTACTGATGTAGCTCAATTAGGTATCAAGGAAGGCTGGCTTAAGGTTCGTGAGGGTGGCAAACGTGGGGATGCTGAAGGTGAAGACAAATTGGAGAATTTGAGAAATCTCGAAGAAGAGGCTAGAAGCTCAGCCAAAGGTATCTGGGGAGACAAGCAAAAGGTAGGTTCAATTTGGAAACTTTCAGCACCGGATCACAAATTCTAAACTACCCTTCCTTAAGGGTCAGCGCACCGTTAAGCACAATCTGACCGAGGATTCCAAAGCCTTTTTGAACAAATATAAGGGAAAACAATTGGATGGTAAGTTCTAACAACCAAGTAGGCTCTATGGATGAATGTAAGTGTTTATTAATAGGCGATTTTGACAGCTATCATTGAGCAAGTTCGCGACGCATCCACTTTCCGTGTTTTGGTTATGGCCAATCCTCAAGAACACCAAATGCTGAGCCTCCAATTATCCGGAGTTAAAGCACCCGTTGTTCGCAGAGATATTCCCGATCAACCAGATGTAGTTGAGCCTTATGGTGAAGAAGCAAAATATTTCGTTGAGTCCCGCCTTTTGCAGCGTGGCGTGAAAGTTATTCTGGAGGGTGTTGCCCAGGCTGGAAATCCCACATTCGTTGGTTCTGTTATTCATCCTGCCGGTAACATCGCTGAAGCTCTGCTTTCTCAAGGGCTTGCTAAGTGTGTCGATTGGAGCATAACTTTGGTTACTGGCGGACCTACTAAGCTGCGAAACGCTGAGCGGTAAGCATTTGTAGAGGACATATGTTTTGATGATCTTCCATTAATTTTTCCCACAGTGTTGCAAAGGAGCAAAAGCTGCGCCTTTGGAAAGATTTCGTAACCAAAGAGAAGACTTCAGAATCTGAATTTGATGCTGTAGTTGTGAAGGTCGTCACTGGCGATACCATTATTGTCCGCAACACCAAATCGGGACAGGAAAAGAAAGTGCAATTTTCTAGCATTAAGCAAGCACCACGGTTTGTACTATGATTTCAAATATCCACCAGATTATTCCAATGTAGCTTATAATGATATCTTTCTAGTGGTGCTGGTAGCTCCGTTCCAGGTGCTGGATCGAAATCCAAAGATGTTAAGGAAGTCGGATATCAATTCGAAGCCCGAGAATACCTCAGAAAAAGACTAATTGGCAAACAAGTTCATGTCATCATTGACTATGTAAAGCCTGCACAAGATGGTTTTGAGGAGAAAGAATGTGCCACTATCAAGGTCAGTGACAGCAACATTGCTCAACAGCTCGTTGAACGAGGCTTGGCGTCTGTCATCAGACACCGTAAGGATGATGAAAATCGATCGCAAGCATATGATCAGCTTATGATTGCCGAAACCAAGTAAGTAGCTATGATTATGATTGTTCATCTTAATAAATTGATATTGACATAACTCAATAGAGCTCAAGAGGCACAAAAGGGAATTCACAGTACAAAGGAGCAACCAATTGTTCGCATTACTGATGCCTCCGAGGTAACATAAAACACTTGCTATGTGTATCTAATGTCGAGTTACAAGTAATAACCATTTTCAACAGAATACTACCAAAGCTCGCCAATTCTTGACCTTTTTGAAACGTACGGGACGAGTTGCCGGTGTCGTAGACCACGTTGCAAATGCATCAAGACTATTCATCTGGATCCCTAAAGAGAATTGTCGTTTGACTTTTGTTCTCGCGGGTGTACGTGCACCTCGTGTCGCACGCTCTGCCGGCGAAAAATCTGAACCTTTCGCAGAAGAAGGTGCGCGATATGTATCCAACAAGGTTCTCCAGCGTGATGTTAGTATATCTGCTTATACTTTCTCACAAAGTGATTTATGCTCCATTATGCTGATTACGATCTTTTAGATTGAAATTGAAGTTGAAAATGTGGATAAGACGGGTGGTTTCGTTGGCAGTTTATTCGTCAATGGCGAGAATTTGTCTGTCTCACTATTGCAAGCTGGCTATGCATACATTCATGAATACTCTGCAAACGAATCCAACTATGCCAACCAACTTTTCTCCGCTGAACGCATAGCCAAGGGAAACAAGAAAGGCGTTTGGGCGCAGTATGACGAGGAAGCCGAGAAGGAGGCCACCCAAGAAAAGGAGCAAGCTGTATCTGCAACTCCTAACCGTGAATATATTGATATCATCGTGTCCGAAGTTATTGATGGAGGCCGCTTCTATGTTCAGGTTCTCAATGATCAAGCTAAAAAGCTGGAGACATTGATGTCTGAATTTGCTGACCATCATAGCAAGCATACCGAACCTTCTGTTCCTAAGCCCCGAAATGGCGAGCTTGTTAGTGCTAAATTCACAGAAGACGATAGCTGGTACCGAGCGAAGGTCCGTAAGGCGAATGCGAAGGGCGTAGAAGTCTTTTATGTCGATTATGGCAACGTAGGTATTTTTATTATTGGTTCTTACTAAGGTAGTTGCTGACCAAACATTGTACATCAGTCTGAAACAGTTCCACTTTCTCGAATTCGCGCACTGCCACAAAAATTCAGTACGCTTCCTCATCAGGCTCAAGAAGCAACGTTGTCATTCGTTAAAGCGCCAAGCAAGGATGAAGACTATGGTGTAGAGGCTCTCGAACGCTTGCAACAACTCGCTGCAGTAAGTACATTTATTTGTCTCTGTCGCTGATACACGAAGTCTAACACAGAATTTTAGGGCAAACAACTTGTTGCTAATGTTGACTCTCGCGACGGAGGCGCATTGTCCCTGACTCTTTTTGATCCTGCACACTCTACCAGTGCTGACGCTAGCATCAACTACGACGTCGTTCGTGATGGTTTTGGTCACGTCATTGCTAAGACTAGGTATGCTGGAGGTAACCAAGATATCATTAAGAGCCTTCAGGATGCTTTGGCAGATGCCAAGAGAGAGAGATTGGGCATGTTCGAATTTGGTGATAACACTCCCAGCGACGATTAGATAACACATGAAAACAAAATGATGCTCAATAAAATCAATTTAATACAATGCAACAAATCCAACTTTATCGGTCATCGGTTACCCGAGAGTTCATATATCATCATTCATGAAATGATTACTCAAATGGTAGTCATAAATAAACAGGCTCCAAAAATAATGAGTAAATGCTGTCGACTAGTCTGCAAATGCCGGTATCACCGGAAATTCTTCTTCATCTACTTTAGCTACATGACGTTGTTGAAATGGTGAAATATTACTTTCAAAGGTTGGGATGGCAGCAAGCTCCTCTACATCAGGTTTTGTTACAGGAGGTTGCTGGAAAGCTGCACTAACATTTTCTGACAATTTACTTTCTTCAAGTTGTTTGCTCAACAAATTTTCAACTGGAGTCGCTTCGGCAATGGTAGGTGACTCTTTCTTCGAGGTATTAGTTTGAGTTTCGGTAATTGGCGTGGCAGGAACATCCATTGGAAGTACAGGATTCTCTACCTCTGTGTGCACTGGAGTGTTCAGCTGGGCAGTAGCAGCAACAGGAGCAGGAGCAATTGCTGAAGACGAGGCTTCATCTGGAGTTGTCACACTGATAGCTTCCTCGAAATGTGTTGTATTATTGGATAATGCATCGCTCGGTTGATAATCAGGCGTGCTGAAAATAGTGTTGCTGTACATTTGGGAACTACTACTTTCGTGCTCTGCAGGGTTATTTTCGTAGCTAGATGTTACTTTTGGCTGGCGACGAGGTATTCTGTGAAGTAGACCATAGCCAACATCACAACCAAGTGATCCTTGGCCACCCCATTCGTGATTGGGAATTATGATGACCTCTCGACAGCTATCCCATTCCGTATTGTAAAGATAAAGTCGTAGTGGCTTTCCTAGAGACTCTTCAACAAGTGTATAAAAATCATCTTCGGAGCGTAGAGTCATATGTGGGCTGCCAATTATGTAGTCAGTGTGAGGGATTACTCCCGCCATTTCAGCAGGCGAGTTTTCCGCTACTTCTAAAACATGCCAAACATGCTCTCCAGCATTCTCATAGGAGCAAAATCGAATCGAACAGCCTATACAGATACATCAACGTTGAACCAGCCATCTCTCGCCACAAATAGTAAAGAGTTGAGATTTACCTATAAGACTGGTCTCTTCTGGTTTTCCTGGTGTATGCCACGATCGGCTTGGGACAATGGTTACCTCTAGCAATAGTTGCAAAATCAGTATATTGGCAGTTCATCATTTCGCTTGTAAGCCATTGATTCTTTACCTCTCACCGACTGCTCCTTACTCGAGTAAACGTCCAGAACCACGGATTTATCAACGTTCTGAGCAAACTGTTCCTGCAGCAGCTCACTGTTGCCCCCATCCTAATATATGTCGGTCAAATCACGTACGCTACGTATAAAAGGAGAGAATACAAAAAACAAACGTACAAGTTTGTGTCCGTTTATGCCAATAATATAATCGAAGAACTGCTCTATTCCAGCGTGATATGCAGGCGAATTCTCCTTGACCTGCAACAATATAACAATGTTAGTGGAGTTATATACCAAGGTACTAATTGGCCTTTATAAGCTTGCCTTGAGTACGTGAAATCCATGACGACCTTCCTCGCCACTCTGAACTCCACCCATTATTGAAGCTCGTAAAGACTGAATTTCAGACGACTCTCTGATACACGTTTCCTTCCCCGTTGATGACAAGCAGTCAGATCAGGTGACTTTGCTAGCAGTCGTCAAATGCAGTTGATCAATTCTCCAGTTGAACTTTCAATCTTTGTTTCAAGAACACCAGTACATTCATGCCTCGGCACTCAAAGAACAACACTGCATCCAGTGTATTTACATACCATGAAGTTAATCAGCTCAATTACGGTACCAAAAAGGTAGATTAATTCACTGCATTAAAGCTATTCGATCTTGGAAAGATCTAACAATAGATTCAAGCAACGACTAGGACGAGACTCATTTCGAGCGTTCAATGCTTGCTTTTTGTGTCTGCAAGTAGCACGGGACCCTGTTGCTTGCCAGCAAGGTCATTTAGCTTGCAAAGAGTGTATGTACGAAAGTATTCTATCGCAAAAGCAAACCATGATGAGGCAGCAACGTTTGGGTGAGCAAAAGCTCCGCGAAGAACAGGAGAAACAAGTTGCTGAAGAAGAGCAAGCCAAGCTAGCAATCTTGGCAAGCTTCGAGAAGACGCAAACAAGCATACTACCTGATGAGCGACGGAAATCGGCGAACGAATCAACCGAGACTAGCGAATCTAGAGAATCTACAAAGGAAGCAAATACCCCTATTGCAGCTTCGGCCTCCACAGGAAAGTCACTAACTAGGATTTACGAGAGTTAATATGTACTTGTCTAACAGAGATTCTTGCATCAACCAATATAGATTCTTCGCCAACTACACATGCCGGTACCAAGCGCAAATTTGAGTTGAACTCTGAGGAGCGACAGCGTATTGTTGAGAAAGAAACAGCAGAAGCGATGAAGAAGTTGAAAGAAGCAAAAGCAGAGGAAGCGAAAGCCAAACTACCAAGCTTTTGGCTGGTGAGTCATATAGTAGCTTGGTACCCAGTCAATGTGAGATATTTTCTGACTCTCTGTATTCAAGCCATCACTGACGCCTAGCGCCGACTCTACTGGGGAGAAAGAGAAGGCTGAGAAGATACAGCCAATGTGTGCAGCTTCAAAGCTACACCCTGTTAGTATCAAGTCCTTGATCAACGTTTTGTTTACAAAAGAAGATGAGAAGTCTGGTAATGCGATATGTCCTGCCTGCATGAAAGGCTTGAATAATGGAACGAAAATATCAGGTATGTACTTTTTACGAAGATAGGCAAATCGATTGTACTTAAAATTAATTCTCGAATGCTATCAGTACTTCGAAAATGCGGGCATGTTATATGCAACAAATGTATAGACTCTTTTGTGCGAAAAAGTCAAAGATGTTACGTGTGCGAGAAAAAGTCCAAAGATAAAGACATAGTAGATATGAGCGCAGAAGGTACTGGGTTTGCTAGTAATAGCAAAAACTTGGAAGCTAAAAGATTCGATGTTGCCTTTCAATAAAATATTCTGCAGTATGTATAGACGTACAAATAGTAGCTAAACGTGTTTGCTGCCTGTACAGCTTTCGTAGACTTCTGTCGAGAAACGCGTGTAACACAGAGTGAATAGTTCACGTGATTTAATTAAGCTGCCATTTTCGGGGTGTCTTTTCTTACGGTACCTGAAAGTTACTCTGCTTCGAGGCATTGAAAGGATTGCGTCTTGAAATGCCATTGACCAATCCGAGGCGATTGACTGGCTATTCCGAAGCACAATATGGCCGAGAAGCTCCATACAGCGACGCTTTAGATGCTGCTGACCACAGCGGAGAAGACTATGATGATGAAGAAGAAGGGGAAGAGGAGGAAGAAGAGGACCAAGACGATGATGCATCCTCAATTACCTCAGAATTAAGCATCCCTGACTCGAATATTGATTTTTCGCTTGTCTATGCTCTACATACCTTTGTAGCTACAGTCGAAGGTCAAGCCTCGGTAGTGAAAGGGGATGCTTTAACATTACTAGATGACAGTAACTCATACTGGTGGCTGATTAAGGTGCTAAAGACCTCCGAAGTGGGTTATATCCCAGCCGAGAACATAGAGGTATTATAATGTGATTAAAACACAGGTATACCGACTTTGCTAAACTAAATCCTGACAAACTTAGACGCCTTATGAACGACTGGCACGTCTCAACTCTCATCGCAATGCAGAGGTCGGTCATTGAAAATTAAGCATTGATGAAACAACTTACATTAACTAACGACTTATTGGGATATGTAGCTAACCTGGCAAGAAAGTGACCAAGAAACAGTTGTTAACGCAAAAAAGGGCTCGAATAGTAAACAAAGGAAGCGGGTAACAATGTCTAGAGGTGTCATGTTCCAAGCCCAAATTATTTTATCAACAAGCGATGATGAAGATCTGGAGGAGGAATACGAGGAGTGGCAGGAGGATATGCGGTCCGAAACAGATAGTGATTTCGATAGTGATGAAGACATATATGAGATAGATGGTTCTGATCAAATGCACCATCACGCTTACCAAGTCGGCCCATATCCTCGCCAGGCACACTCCGATCTTGTCATTAAAAATCAAGACAACACTCACGATACTCAACCTAGTGTATCCGGTCCTGCGCCATCAGAGTTTACAGAATTGGAGACGGTTCACAATGTTGCTAAGCAGACACCGGTCGTTACTGCTGTTAGTGAAACTACCAAGACGACGGCTGCAGTTGGAGATCTTGATAGCAGACGCGCTTCACCTTATAAACCTGGATTGGATCTGGATCAGGACGAGACAATAAAAATATCTCTTACGCCTTCAATTGCTCGCGATGATCAATTTGGTTCTGGAACCCCCGATGAATCACAAAATCGTCAAAACAAATCGAACAAGCTGGAAAAACTTATCAGCAATAGTGAAGAAGGCCAACAGTCAGGGGAACAAAAGGATGGTGGACGTGAAGATGCCAAGGAGAAGAAAGGAGGATTCAAGAGATTTTTCTCCCGAGGTAAAGATAGCAAGGACAAGAAGAAGAAAGGGTCTTCAACTTATGGTGACACACGCAGATCGAGCGACACCGAGACTTCATCTATCAATTCACAATCTACAGGCTATTCCGACCATCGCAAAAACTCTGTTGACTCATCAGCGCAAGACCATCAGCCTACTCCTCTTCGTATATATGCTGGAAATATACAATTTGCGACACCCTACAAGACTATCAACGTTTACCCTTCTACCACAGCTGCCGAACTTGTCGAACGAGCGGTGGATACTTTCGACATTCACGATACAGAAGATCTCGTTGACGGACATCTGGACTTTTACATCTGTATAAAGGGTGTGGATGGAGGTACGTGTCGACTTAGCTTATTCGTAAAGGTGTTATGTTTACTAACTACAGATTCGAATATTCAGATGAGTATACTTTAATACCACAAGACAAGCCCTTAATGATCTTCAATACCTTAACGGCACATTTAAATACACCAATGCCATCTCTCAAAAAAGCGAGACGAATATCACAATTGATGTCTATGGGCGAGCCAAATATGGGCAACCACGCTCATGTCGGAGGACCTAAGGTTGGAAGCGGTGGCGACAACGTGTCCGAAATCAAATTATATTTGAACCACAAGGTGAAACGTGTCGACGAACGAGATGGTAAAATTCATATTAAGGTTCTTCATGTGACAGACCAGAATCAACACCAGCGAGAAGCCAAGATTATGGCAGTAGCTCCACATGCTTTGACTGGAGATATTATCATGCATGCTCTCGAACGATTCAAGATCTCGAATGCATACGCCTTTGATTTCGGTGATGACGATGAGGTTTATGATCTTCGCCGAAGGGATGTACCATATACGCTCTCTATCAGCGTTCAAGATCAAGGTAATTAAAGTTGGACATTAAGGTTGACGCTGACAAAGAGTTAACGCTGAGTCCTTTTTAATTTAGTTACAAAAATTCCTGCAAAGCATAAGATTCTTTCAGCATTCAGAGGTTCAATGTCAGAGTTCTATCAGAAGAGAAATAGTAGCAACCCTGATAGATCATCGACCACCTCCAATATCGCTGCTCCCTCCGGTGGCGAAACCTTTTTTATATTGCAACCAAATTTCGCAGAAGAAAACACTCCAAAAAATTATATTCCCGAACAAGCAATCAATACTCACAAGAACCAGGATCATCATCATCATCATCATCATCGCCATGGTAAGTTGTACCGATAATCAATGTGAAATAAGAATTAAGGCTGATAGAACTTTGCAGATCCACGGCATCAACTCGTCCGTCAAAACACACCAGCAATGCTGGATACATCCAGATCAAAAATGGATAATAACACACCACCACAAGTTCAAGCACATGACCAGCGAACAAGGCTCCTGGAGTCATTAGCCATCACCGAAGATATTTCAGACGACAGTGATAGAGAAGAACAAAACCATCGTTTGACTGAAAGCCCGATCCCAGTTGAAGTTAAGAAATTTGATAAATCACCTTCCCCACAGTCGCAGAAGATTGCTGAAGAGCAACCTGAAAGTCCTAGGAGTCAGGACGACGATATTATGTCACAACTGAACAAAGTTTTGGATGATTTTGGTCGTTCCGATTATCAATCACCTCCTCTCACATCGCCACTTCCAGACGAAAGATCTATGTCAAGCTTCTCGCAAGCTTCAGATTATAGCCAAGAATCATACCGCGAAGAGGAGAAGCATCAACCTTCTCAGAAAGCTGCTCCGTCACCACCAAAGAACAAGGTGTCAAGATCAGCATCGACAGTAAGAAAAGCGCATCAGTCCATGATGCTCTCAGATAACTTTGGTTTAGAGGCTTTGATGACTTTAGTGCGTGGAGACGCAGAGTACGCCGATGCATTGGAGCAAAACAAGGGTAATGGTGACAAGCATGATCGTGATATGATGAACAGAAAATCTCTAGAGGAGATCAGAATTCAAATTTCAAAAGAGTTATACGGAGATCAATTATCACAACTCGATATGATGGACAAGGTAAGGCATTTTGATGTAACATGCGTGACAGGCATAAAATATTGGCCAAGCCTCTCTAATACATCATTTACAGACACTGGATCAGATTATGGCTAATGCTATCCGTCTATTTCCATAAGCTTTCATTTTCAATCTGAGCAACAACTATTCCTTAACCCAGTCCCTTTAGTGTTTTGTACATCGCGCTTTGCGTTTAAAATAAACCAGAACATAATCTAGTAATGACATCGTCGCCTACTTAGAAAAGGGTAGAAGTATCTGTAGCCGCGGCTTTCCACACAACCGGAAAAGATGTGCACTGCAGAAAGTAATAGCTATTAGTAAATCAACTATTGACCTTATATAACATGTGAATGAGAAATGATACTCTGCAAGAGAACTAGATGTTGAACATGTATTAGTGTGAAGATTGATAAGTGACAGTTCGAAGGAAAATGAACGCTTTGGTAAATACGCATTCTCAAACTCGGGAGCCCAAAACATTACCTGTATTGACCCTGCAAGTTTATTCCGGGGGGAACCCGTTGCTATGACCATGGATTACGGAACAACGGATGTAAATCAAGCGGAAACAAACAACAGGTTACCAAGGATAGTAATTAGAGGATAAATTTAGCCTGATTCTTGGAGTTTCGCTCGCCATGAATAGAAGTATTGAGAAAACGACTGAAAATCGAGACGGGATTGCGTCCCGTCGACTGAAGTGGAGTATACAGCAGCGACAATGACAAACATCATACTTGTTTCATGCGATAGGCGTAAACCATAATCTCACTTGATCAGTAGCACTGACACTTGCGATATGATCTGTTAAATAGCAAAGCTTTTACATAGTAGATTACAGTACTACAAATAATAATTTTGCCATCTATGCCGCCTGCAAGCGTTATTGTCGGTAAACCCAAGCTTGATGCAGTCAATTAACTCGTTCCTAGATCATCAGCATGATGTAGGGGGTTACATGTAGCCCGTTCGTATTGAAATTAGTGGCAAGATATATCTATTTTTGCTTCGCTGTCGGTGGCAAAGGTTTAACTCTCGCCGTATTTGGAAACAGACAAAAATAATGGTATGCATGGCAATGTTATTGGTACAGTAAATATGGGAATTGAAACTATGGAAACTACTCTATGGTGGTAAAAGTTAAAGGAAAGCAAAATGCAAAATGAACTACGCTGGTGGATGATTTTGATATAACGACTACGAGGTGATTTAGTCACCTCAAAAGAAAAAAAAGAGTTCTACTGACGTCTCCTGCTATACTCTAAATGTCTTTGGACAGCTTGGTCTGCTGAATCTACAGATACGTAACGTATGCGACGATGACTGGGAACTGGGCTGGTAGGAGGAGAGGGCAGTTGCGATTGATAACTAACTGTTCTTCGATGGCTTCTTTCTACTGGAGACCGTCTCATTGACCATCGTTGTGGGTAAGGCGAGGCTGGTTGAGATGGTGAAGCCATCATGCGGGCAAGCAGACGACCTTGTTCTCTTGCAGCTGTTTTCACCACTTCATCTTGATAAAAGCTGCTCATGCGCTGATCTAGATCAATCGCATTCAAAAGATCACTCATTGAAGGGCGAGTCATTTGACGGCCTTCAGGCATAGATATTGACCGCTGATGTCTTTTGTTGCATCGTCGTGCAGATGGTGGGACCTCTGGACACCTTTTTGTGGGATGAGGAATATGGTTCATCAAATCCAGTGATTTAATTGATGGAAGTGTCTGGGACTACAAGACAAATTTATCAGTTACACTGGCCGAATAAGTGCCATAAAATTTTACATCATGCTCACCTTGTTCGTGATGGCAGGAGCAGTTATCATAGGAGGCCGTACGGAAGTTCCGCAAGTAGAACAAGGGCAAGCATGCTCTTTGGTGGTAGTATGTAGAGGAAGCTTGGTAAATGGTCTTGGAAGAGCTTGGTGTATAGAACTCATTTTTGTGTGGTTGAAGGCTTAAGGATGAAATTGAAATGAAGGGCCCCACGAAGACAATGAGTTTATATACTTGGTAATTTCTTTCAAGGGGAAGCAGTCATGCGCGGCTTCGGTAGAAGAACAATATGGATGCCACGTTTGGAATCGCGTGCCAACAGCCTCTAACGTTTCAGGATCTCCTGAAGTTACATTTGCTATTCTACCGCTGCCTGCCGCACCGGAAATGGAATTTTGATGACAACCACAACTCAAAATAAGGAAATGATTGAAGCCTGTATAATCCGAGCTTCCATTATCACGTCAGTTGTATCATTTTGCTCGGAGTGGTTACATCCGTTGTTTCCAAGACTTTGTCGATATCAGTCTGGCTGTTAATAATCACATTCCAATGCCCCTTTGCAAGGATTATAATAAGGAGAGATCGTGTTCTTCCAAAACACGGAGAAGAACGTCTTTGTTCATTGGAATAAGATGTCATACAAAAAGGGTCTCTTAAGGGCAGACACTCCTTACGCGATAAACGTAGGGCATGGAATGAAGACAATCAACTCTGCGAAACTGGATCCATTTTGACCATGGTTGATGACGACACGTTTTTAAAACTTGACTTTGTCACTACAAATTATCAATCTCAGCTTGGGCTGGTATTCATCTTTTGCACAGCTGAGAAGCAGACGACATTATTTTTTCTCAACTTTCTATATACTGACTGCTTGTTGAAAGTACAAGCGATAGCAAAAACGACGGTTGTGAGAGATTGCTTTGTTCTGGTTAGTCAAAGTTTTTAAATACCCCGATTCATCGGTGGATCTTTACTTTAGATTCAATTAGTCGCTAAATGCACCCTTTGCGTATCACAGCAATATGACGATGCAACGCTTGGCTGAGACGGCCCAAGGAACACTCCCTACCGGGATAATACAGTCGAATAATGAGAATAACGGCATCGTGAATGCTACGATGCCTCGCGCTAGCAAATCCAAGAAAAAAAAGAAGAAATCTGTCAATAAATCTAATCTCGGCACAGCCGACCCTGCGACCACGACCACTGTGGACGATGAGAGCAACATCACAGACACTTTGGTAGAAAATACTACAGTGCATTCTCCAGATTCGATCCCTGTACAGTCAATCGACGAAACGTCAGCTCACACGTCTTCCAGCAAAAAGAAGAAGAAAAAGAAAAAGTCGAAATCAACTTCAACCGACTTGAATGGGCACCTGGAAGTAGCGCCTTTATCGCCTTCTCTGCACTCCCAGAGCCTGGCTTTACAATACAAAAATTCTGCTGATAACCGCCCAAAGTATGTTAACGAGAACATATGGTCGAGCAACAATAATAGCGAGGAGAGGCAAAGGATTCGAGAATTCTGGTTGCACTTGGGCGAAGATGAACGACGCTCACTTGTCAAAGTTGAAAAAGAAGCTGTTTTGAAGAAAATGAAAGAGCAACAAAAACATAGTTGTAATTGCTCAGTGTGCGGCAAAAAGAGGTATGTTTAATGATGCTTATTTCCTAGTTTACTGGGACGCATCTCACACTTTCCCACAGAACTGCCATAGAGGAAGAACTGGAAATACTGTACGATGCTTATTATGAAGAGTTGGAACAGTATGCAAATCACCAACAAGTCAGCCATGGATATGGTGTTGCTCGTCAACTTCAAGATAGCTATACAGCAATGCCAGGCGATGCGGCTTTAGTCGACGCATATGCTACTCAAATAATGAATTCAAAAATAGCTATGGAACACGTTGGTGAATGTGAAGAGGAAGGCGACGATGAAGAAGAAGATGAAGAGGATGAAGATGAAGAAGACGATGATGATTATGATGGTGATTATGACGAAGAAATCAATAGCCGGTATGTCTTCCTATCTGATGTTGCACCTTACAATGGTAGTGGATTGATTAACAATATAGGATGGATTGCAGAGCGAGCGATATTGAGCCAAAACTGAATAATGGAGACCATTTTAACTTTGGCAACAGCTTGACGGTAAAAGGTGGTATCTTAACAGTTGCCGACGACTTACTCAAAAATGACGGCAAAAAGTTCCTCGATATGATGGAACGCTTGGCTGAAAGACGTATGCAACGTGAGGAAGAAGCCGGCATTGATCAAGATGACTATTACGATGATGACGATGAAGATGATGATGATGCATATGAAGATGAAGTTGATGAAGACACCATGACAGAAGAACAAAGAATGGAAGAAGGACGACGAATGTTTCAAATATTTGCTGCGCGGATGTTCGAGCAGCGAGTTTTAACGGCGTACCGAGAAAAGATCGCGCAAGAGCGCCAACAACGGCTTCTGGAAGAATTGGAAGAAGAAGACCGAATGAAAGAAGAGCGTGAACAAAAGAAGCTCAAGGAAAAAGAGAAAAAGAAAGACAAGAAGAGGTAAGTAGACAGCCTCTCAGCCCATTAATCAACTCATCGATTGAGACTAACTGATCATAATTATAAACTTAGACAATTGAAGAAGCAGAAAGAGGAAGAAAGGTTAGCGAAAGAGGCTCAACGACTTGCAGAGGAAGCACAAGCACGTGCTGAAAAAGAGAAACGGCAAGAAGAAGAGCGACAAAAGCGGGAGCAGGAAAGGTTAAGGAAGGAAGAAGAAAAACGGCAAAAGGAGGAGGAGCGTTTACGAAAAGAAGAAGAGAAGCGTCGACGTTTAAAAGAAGAGAAAGATCGTGCTCTAGAGAAAGAGCGAAAACGCAAAGAGAAAGAAGAGAAGGAGCGACAGGAGCGAGAGGAACGATTGAGAAAGGAAGCCGTAGATAGAGAGTTAAAATTTAAAGAAGAGCAGAAACAGCGGGACAAAGAAAAGGAGTCCCTGCAAAAAGCTGCGTCTGCGGCGGTTGCCATAACACCTTCAACGTTACCAGCAGCGACTACAGCTAAGGCTCCTCAATCAACTCCACCTCAACCACACATACCGTCACAAGCAATGAACAATAGCTTAGTCTCTTCGTCACCGACTATGGCTATTTCACATGCAGCTAGCGGCTTACCCGCAAATTCAAATGATACCACTCTCTCTTTGGCACCATTAGCTATCTCTACTGGCTCACAGCAGTCTATGCCTTTCCATCACCTTCCTAACTCTCCATTATCGCCTGTGCGAAGCCCTTCCATTCGACAACCATCTCACTTACCTTCATTGAATAAGTCCTCGGGCTTACCAGGTATGTGTAAAACTCACTACACTTTGATGTTGGTATTCCTCTTGCTTATCACTAACCAATTTACAATCACATAGTAAATGCAATCTTCCCAGATCAAGACTTGGACGCATCAGCTTTGGCTAATAGTTCTCTTACCAATCACGGTGTCAACGTTCTTCCTGTCGGATATCCTAAACGCATGTCGTCTCAGTTAGAAGCCACTCCTGCGAAATCAATATCACGCCCAAACATTGCACCCATCGGCAAGCCACCTGGATACAGGCGAAAGTCAACGTCCACGAGTATTGCTGCTGGAGCAAGTATTGGCTCTGAGCGACGGATACAGTCGCCATTTGAGTCGTTGCCTGCAATTGAACAGTCCTTCCCGGAAAGTCTACAAAGTGCTAGTGTGTCGCAAGCTGCTGCTGGTGAATCTCATCCGCCTTCGTCATTCTTTTCCTTATTCGGTGACTCTAAAGGTAATTTTTTGGCTTAGCATGTTTGTAGGCGTGCTTTCTGCTAATAATGGATTTGTAAGAGCAGATACGACATCCTCGTTGTTGAACGGTGTAGCAGACTCACCACGTCAGCGATCTCTTCCTCAACGATCATGGCTTATGCAATCATCTCAACGATCGAACTCGATTTCAGGCGATGCAGTTAACAGTGTATGGCCAAATAACAGTGGTAAGTCACATACGATGCTCGACAGATACGTCTGTTGCTTTGCTAATTTCATACATAGGATGGGCGCCTTCACCGTTAGTTGAAGATGCTGTTCACAATCAGTTGTTCAATGATGTTTTGGTGAGTCACTTTGACCAGTCCTGTGTACGTGAAACCCTTTAATAACATCTCTACGATTACAGCCCGATCGACTTCGACTCGTACTTGAACGAGCAAAGACAGCATATATGAAACTGGAAGAGCTGTACAGTGCCGCCGGCCATTTCCCACTCAACCACCGGCCGGTCGGCATGTCTTTCCACCCATTGTTCCAATTGTATCGGATATATAGCGACCTGTATCCCGACGTTGTTATTGATCAGCAAGAGCTTCTTGAAGCTTGTTCATCACCTAATAGCGGTTTTAATTGTATTAACCATCCCCACCAAGGCTATTTGTTACGATACGAAATGGATGACTATAGTCGACGACCAAGCTTGGGCATTGGGAATGGATTCTTACCCACAGGACCTCTGTCGCCTTCTTTAAGTGGGACGACTATGAATGACTTGAATTATCATCAATTCGCCAGCCATACTTCACCCGTAGCTCAACATCGTCAATCAATACCGACGTTCCACCAACTTGGTGGACCACATCAACAGTTACCACAAGCACAACAATCGCAGCAACAGCAACAACCAACCTATGGTACCAGTGCGTTATTTGGGGGCTTATCTATAAACTAAATTGACATGAGAACGAAACGTAATAATAGTCCTCTCTCACCACCCTTTGTTTGAATTTGCTTCGCTTTCTACCACAACCTGTATTTCATGCATCGTTTTTTTCCGATTTACTTTGCTTTGTCAGCTTTAGCTTCTACATTTGCTTTTTTTTTTTCCTTTGTTCTAAAGTACAAAGCACAGCTTTACATAAAACTGATCATCAAGACAAAGATTTCGTTGCACGAATGTAACAACAACTTTTTTGTTTGTATTCCCTTTCTTGGGATGAGATTTTTATTCACAACATGAGAAGAAAAAAGGTACAAGAAACAGCGCGATGAAAGGGAAAAAATATGAGAGAATTATAAAAAAAAAAAACCATCTAAAGTCAAAAGACTTGAGATGATCACAATGGCTATGAACACACAAGAATAGAGATAAAAAAAGCAAAACTTATGAAGTGGAGAAAGATAGTAGAAAGCAATGATGCCATACCAGAAACCACATGAAAACGCTTTGCAAACACTTTCTGACAGGTTGGTTTTTGTAAAAATCCGACATAAGCTTTTCAGGCCACCAGTCTCTCACTACAATATCTCGTTTACCCTAATGGAATTACTGATTCCAATATTGGGAACGAGGCTGGTACGGTTGCTGTTGTTGTGGCTGTTGTTGCTGTTGATTGCCACCGTGTTGTTGACCCTGAGGATACTGGCCATAGGATGAGAATCCTTGTTGTTGATAGTATCCTTGTTGAGGGTAGTGCTGGCCAGGTTGCTGAGGGGTAGGTTGCTGTTGGGCCTGAGTCTGTCCTCTCAAATCAGACTTGCTGGTTTGGGCACTTTGACCTTGCTGTCTAGGTTGACCTTGAGTTTGGCCCTGAGGTCCAAGGAAATCTTGAAGTTGTTGGTTGCCATAGACTTGCTTTTGGTAGTCAAAGATGTTGTTGCCACCGAGACCAGGAGCTTGTTGCTGTTGGCTAGCGCTCATATCATCATATGGCGAGTTAGCGCCGGGAAGCCCATACAAATGCTGTTGCGAAGCATAGGGTGATCCAGCAGTAGCATAAGGAGAGCTGGGAGCATTGGGCTTACCAGAGTACATGGGATACATGTTCTTATTGACGAAAGGCTGTCCAAAGCCTGATCCATAGTGAGCATTGAACTGGTTAGGCATATAGTAATAAGGATAGTAAGGCATATTGGGGTAGCCAGGCTGGTGTTGTTGCTGAGCTTGCTGAGATTGCAAAGTTTCAGCTTGGGTTTGTCCAGCAGCACTAGTGGCAGGAGTGGTTTGGCTACCGTCTTGTGCCAATTTGTCACGAGAGTTGTAAGCATTAGCAGCTGTGACAGAAGGAGAGTGACCATATGCAGATGGGTCGTACATGCCCATAGCAGCACGTTGGGCATCATTACCATAGATACCATAATCGGGCATAGAGCCCATGGGGTTCATACCAAAACCACCAGAGAAACCTCCGGGAAGTTGGTTGTGCAAGTAGGATCCATAAGGAGAGTTGAGATGATCCATTCCAAATGGCTGTTGATGCTGTTGAACATGGGGTTGAGCAGGAGCTTGCTCTTGTTTCAAAGCCTGTGAAGATTCTTGAGGGAGACCGCTTTGCACACCGGTCAGATTGCTAGCATTGGTATTGGCCATTCTGTTGACATATGCATTCTCATTGCTTAAAGACTCCTTTACATGATCTTCTTGAGCAAGGGTAGGAACAGACTCTTCAATCTCCGTTGTCTCTTCATCATTCAAGTTAAGGCTACCGAACTTAACACCCATGCTGCTGAGACCTGCACCACCGCCGGGCATTACAACTGGAGCATCCTGCTTCAAACGACGACCAATTGGTGTTTTGGCTTTGACACCTGTCAACTCAGTAGGTTTGCTTGGTTCAACTGAAGCTGCTGATTCAGCAGTAGTTTCGGATACAGATGGATTGGGCACAGCTGAAGGCAATGCAGAAGGTTTGTCTTCAGAAGAAATTTGTGACTGAGCTGGCGCATCCCACTCGGATGCTGGCTTCTCTTCCGATGATGCTGGCTTATCCCATTCGCTGGATTCAATGGGTGCAGTTTCGGGCTTGATTTCTTGCTTGACTGGTTCTGGTTTCGGTTGTGATCTAATGAAAAACATATATATTCAGTCAGAAGAATAGCTAGTCAACTTATAAAACGAAATCGCCCTTACTTCAGTAAACTGGCCCAACTACTTGGTTTGGAGGCGGGTGTATCATTGGTAGATGTGGTAGAAGCAGGTTGTGTTTCAGCTGCATTTGGAGTTGCTACTGCGGGGGAATCAGACCAAGATATGTCGTTTGATGTGGTCGTTGGTGCATCCCAACCGGCAGAAGCCACTTGCGTGTCAGACTTCTGTTGAGCGTTTGAAGATGCTATTGAGGCCCATGAGCCTGCAGTATCTGCGGATGGCTCTGATTTGCGGCTTGGAGCTGCTGGTCTACTGGAGGCTGCTGATGTGAAAGAAAAATAAATAAATCGTCCATGATCTGAATATACTGAAAATTCGCCGAGTCAAGGTCGCTCTATGTTAATGAACAGATACTTACGTGCCCCTCGGTTGCCTATATTAGATGGTCGTCCACGCGTATTAGCATCTGTAAACAAAGAAAATCGAGCAGATAGTCAGAAAAAAAATAGCTGGGGTGAATTGAGTTGTAGTAATGTCAGCAACATAATTACCTCGTCCACGAGATCCTCGTTCAGCACCTTTATGTGGGCGATCTGACCTATCTGCACGCTGTTGATTGGAATAGACTGTTGGTGATTGTTGATGCTGCTGTTGATTTGCAACAGCTGCAGCTTCTGTTTTTGCTTTTTGTTGAGATTCCTTCTTCGCCTTCTTTGTTTTGACTTCTCCCCACTGATTGACCCAGCCTGGTGAACAGAATAAAAGTAAATTAAATGCGAGATCTAATGACACAATATATGAGGATTACTGGTAATGCATACCTTCGCTGATTCGATCAATGGTTAATTCTAAGTCGCCATCGGCCTCTTGTAAAGCAAACACCAGATCTTCGTCTGACCAGTCTGCGAATAGTTCTCTCAGTGTTGACAGTTTAGGGCCATATTGAGATTTTAACTTCTTCAAATCTGTGTCTGGATGATTCTTCTTCCTTTCTGGAAGATGTGATGACTCGTTTGCTGCCATGGACGAGTGCTGTATGTTGTGTGTGTCAAAAGATGAGATTGTTGACAAGTTGTCTGAAACCAGAAAAGAAAACCAATTTAGCAGTCATGTTCGTTTTGTCCTTTTTCAACGAGTATATTTGTTTCTAAACAGTCTCAATTCATACAGTTTTAATTCTTGACTTGGAAATTGACAAGTAATCCATCTATTTATATGCCATAAAATTCGTCACTCTCCATAGTGGAGCGTCTACGGTTTGCGAGAAGTCGAGTTTTCTCGGTTGGTGGTCTAGTACTAGGCCCCTGTACAACTGCTACCCCTGATATTCCTCCCATTGTGACCTCGTCCACCTGATCGGCGTCTGCAGGCATGTCGTTGGTTGGCTCAGGTTCTTCTACCACGCTTGTTCTCCAGGAAAGTATTAATACGCCGCTGACAAGAATGACAATGCCGATCATGACGCATAAAATTTGCCACCAAAAGAGTCGTCCCCATTGGTTATAGTAGACCAGACCATTGAAAAGGCAGGAAACGTTGAATGTGCAGAAGGAAAGTGGTATTAATATTACAGTATCGCACAGCCGAAGTCCCTTGTTGAGATAGAATAGTTGTAATAAAGCAGTGACAATCATAATGGCAACTAGAACCCAAGTTAGAAAGTACTTGAACTGATTCTCGCCGTGAAAAATAGTCAATATCAGCAACTCCAATCCGCTTTTGGCAAATAGTAAGCTCTGCGAACTGATATTCCCGCTGAGCATGCCATAGCTAAGTGATGAAAATGATTTTGAAATTAGTTCACGCTGCCTAATCCGTTGAATTGATAATTGACTTATACCTTATGCCGAGCTTCATCTTTAAATCTGGTAAATCTGCCATCTTCATATATTTCGATTCTGGTAAAGACCCCAATTCCATTCGATTCATTCGATATTCCAGATAATGAGTTGCCATCAGCATGATTATTGTAAAAAATTCGAGAACACTGAAGTATGCTATAAACGTCGGTCGATGATAAAGTCGAATAAGGTCTTCCAGACTGTGGTTTGGTTCTCGCACCACTCCAAAACCTCCGATCAGCATGGCTCCAATTATTATCAGGACGGTACCTGCCACGATAAATAAGAGAGCAGGTATGAGTATACAAAACATAACCAGCGAACTGTGTAACCTCACATGCTGGACATATAGTAGCTCACACTGTCATTTCGAGACATCTTTTGAGGAACCTCTTCCACGTGAGCTTCACCTATGATGCACAGACAAAAAAAAAAAAAAAAAAAAGAAAACCAAGTCTTACCTGCTATACTCTTGCGAGTGAACGGATCTCCCAGAACGATTTTAGCAAATATGGCATTGAAAACGAGACCCATAGCTCCGATTGGAGCCAATATGACGATCGGCAAATATCCAATAGTAAAGATGGAGCCGATGATATTAGCTATTAGATATGAACTAAAACCAGCCACCCATAATGGCCTCCGGAAAGCATTCTTTCTATGTTCAATTGGATATATGGTGTCGTTCAATATATGGGACTTTCGTTGTATTGCAAGCGCAAACGACTGAGATTTAAGTGTGGCGAATGTTTTAGGCTGGAGTGTTGAGGAATTCGTAACGTTTCAAAGTTTCTCACCTGAATAAGGTTTGTTGCTATGGAAATAGACAATGCTAACCAAAAGTTATTGTCCGGTGGAGGTTCATGCATTATGTACAAGATCAAGGTGCGTTTCGCTCGTGACAGTGCTTTTGAGGTCACTTTGACGGCTCCCATATATGGTTTTAGACTCCGCCCAGATATATTAAACACCTGGATCGTGGTGCTTGGTGCTTCACCCTTCTTGCCACTTACAAACCCATCATGACTTTCTTCGATACTCTTTCACGCTCTTACGCTGACGTTGATACCTCTAACGGTATTGACACCGACCAGTTTTTGGAAGCATCTACTGGCCTTGTCAAGATGTTTGGTTAGTCCTCTTTTGGCTTGGCACTGCATCCCTGACCTGAATCTACACATCCTAACACGTTTTCTCGAATAGATCTTCTTGGTTCCAGTGCGTTCTCGGTTGTCCAAAGCGACATGAACGGTAACATTAAGGTAGTATATCGGATCGTACGTATGGCTGGATAGTCAACAGATGCCATAACATAAATCATCCACCATATTTAGAAAATCCGCGATCGTTACCTTACCAACCCCACTGCCAATAACACCCTTCAAAACTTGTGTGCCAATGAGGCTGGCGAAAAGAAGCGAACTGCAACTGAGGGTTTGTTATGGCTTACCAGGTATGGTTGTTTGTGCTTTGACTCAAGTGTAGGTCCTGTTTCGGTAAACTAAACTATCTCTACTTAATTAGAGGTCTCGACTTTACTGCTCAAGCTCTTCGTCGCAGCTTGGATAACCCTTCTGAGGAACTTAATGTCTCCTTCACCAAGTCTTATGAGAACACCTTGAGAAAATTCCACAGCTTCGTCGTCAGACCTGTCTTTGGTGTGAGTATGCTCAAATTTAGTCAATCGATCACGAACTCGCTCTAAATTCGCGTGATTTTATAGCTTGCAATGAAGGCCTGCCCATACCGCAAGGATTTCTTGGAGAAGTTAGGTGGTGATAATGAGACTACCAAGTCACAAATGGAAGCTTGGTTGAGCGCACTTGAGAAAATAGTTGCTGAGATCAACGCCCTCTTCCAATCTCACCCTCAGTATATCAAAGGCATGTAAATTGGACGAAGGAAAAGGGTAACATAAGTGACATCTATTGCTCAAACAAGCTATGTTATTAATTTTTACGTAAAGCCCAAAAGTGATTCTAGTTTTGCTCTATAAAAATTTGATGTTTGTTTTGCATTTATTGGTCTTTTTATTATTATCTGTTATGGGGAAATTATGTGTCTAAGGGTATTATCTTCCTTTTTATCACATTTGTATGCAAAATAGGATATATTAGCGATTACACACCGCCAAATACTTCTGACTTACGCTTCTCGTACTCTGCGAATCTCATCACAGCATAATCCATGTACGAGAAATCGATATCCGATACCATGGCTTGACAAAGCGCCCATAAGCCCCAATATAGATGAGATGCAAGTGAGTAGTGGTCAACTTCCTGATATAGAGCCTCCAACTCCTCTGAACTCGGCGCACCTATTGGGGAAAAAAGACCATAGGGTTAATATCAATCAAGACCGTTTGACAGCATCAATAAAAAGTTTCAGATCTAAGGCACCAAAACTTTGTACTTACTCCCTTGACTAGCAGTCAAATACCACTCAAACCACTTGATCTGGTACGACTTGTCCGGATAGTTGTTATAGTCACATTCGAACCCAGCGTATTCATTGAAATGGTTTCCAATGTCGAAACCACGTGGTGCCATCATACCATACTCGTAATCGATGAAAGAGGCGCTTTCTATAAAGCCGATTCCGTATTAGAAGCGTTGCTACCAGATGGACGTTATACAAAAAGAGGCTAATGAGCTTACCCATATTGTTTGAATAGATGATATTTCCATACAACAGATCATTATGTGAAAAGACTATTGGGGAATTTAGTCTGTTTAGCGTCTTCTCTAGAAAATTCAGCTGCAGAACTATTGGTTAATTACAGTGAAACGAACTTTAATTTTTTGCACACTCATTGTACTTACCTCGTCGTCTAATTTTTGCATGCTGACACTCTTTGCAAAGGTTTCTTGCGTCTTTGGGTCCTCATAACGACTGGGCACTGTTTTGCCATTTTTACGTTAGATCTTGCCTTTGTTTACATCCACTTCTCTCAAATGATTACCTGACTGTAGCCACTTTCGCATAGTACTCCAAAGCTTTGTGTTCTCATGACTGTTTGGGTCTGAATCTCCCAAAGGTTTGACCTTATGCCAGCGAGCCAATCTAGTTGCAATGAGGTTTGCCTTTCGACTATCGAACATGTCCTCAACTGTAGATACAGTGCCATCAATGAATCCGTACACTAAACCGTTTACAAATCGAGCGTAAAGCGGAGGGCATAGGTTCTGTGACGACAGAGTGATAATATTCTATTCGGATAAAGCGAGTGCACAAAAGGAAAGAAGATGTGTGATCAGACGGTGTCACATGCTTGGTTATCGCTCAGCTCAAAAAAAAATTGCCCCACTTACGATCAACTCTTGCTTTCTGTCAATAATAAGCTCTGATCCTTTTCCATAAGCCCTAACAAGGACAGACATATTGTTGGGAGTATGTGTGACTTTGACCACTATACCAGCAGATGTTAGATCAATCACTGTCCGAACTAACGTTGCTAAACACCACACCCTCCTCGAACACCATTACATCGAGGACCAGTTCTCTCTCGTTGCTATACTTACATTGATTTGTAATTCCATCTTTGCACTGGTGGAACTTGATGTCTTCTTGTTTCCAGGTTGTAAATATGCTACTGACCACTTTCCAAGCTCCTTCAAACAGATTACTGGAGCTGACTTCAACGTCAAGGTAGGGATAAGAGTGAATAAGACTTTCTAGACTCTGGTAGTTCGTGGATCCGTTGAGCGGACCACTCAGATTCGGTTGTGGTGTTTTTGTCAGTGGTGGCATCAGGGATCCGGTTACAGAAAAAGAGGAAGGTCTACCAAAAAGTGGTACCTTTTTAACGTGACTGGGTTTAGAGAGTCCCAATCTTTCTTGGCACCAATTATCGTGCTCAGCTGAGATTCCTATACTTTTGTCAGGGAAAAGAAATGCTGGTTATTGGCCCGATTAGGGCAGCTGACTGGTAAGCGGGGAGCCGGGGCCGTCGGGTTGTCCGAGATTACTACTCAGAAGTAACAATGCACCAATTTATCTTGACTTTTAATGGTTATCAGACAAATACCGTTTATTACTAGGAGAGGCTATGCAACTGCTAAATCGCCTTACGAGGCTCTCAACCTGTCACCGAGTGCTTCGCAGGCAACTATAAAGAAGCGTTACTATGAATTAGCAAAGTCTTTGCATCCAGACACTGCAACTGGTGACATTGAGAAATTTCAGCAAATCTCTCAAGCTTATGAGCTATTGTCAAATCCTTCGTCGAGAGCTCTCTATTCACGTACAGGTGTTGGGTGGAATAGCCCTGTACCGAGTTCACCACCACCTGGGAAGCGACCTCCTTCTTACACCAATGCACATTGGTATCAAGACCCGTCATATAAAGAAGGGCCTTGGTCCAGCCATGAGAATACTCGGTTCACTTCGAATACTACATTTATATCAGCTGTAGCTAGCATTGTTGTCTTGTTTGGTATCATTAATGTGGCCAGTTTTGGTGTACAACACTCTGCAATGCTTAATGCTGCAAATCGCCATCACACTCGCTCTAGTCAGGACTTGGAGCGTGCTAGAACCGAGGCTCAATTGTTTGGCCGACAAAGAGCTATGGAGAAAATGATTGATCAGCGTATGAAATATTGGCGAACTGAAAATAGTTCAGATACGAAGAGATCGAACAATGTGTCTCCATGATATCCGGAGAGTTGCATGATTAGCATACAAGATCATTCTCGCTGTGAGAATAGGCAGCGCCTTATTTATACCTTCATTTTTTGTTACATTGTACAGTGTTTTTGCTTTCTCCCCCTCTCTCCATATGTTACATGGTTATCACGTACAATCTCCTCATCTTTTTTTATTTCATGATTAGAAGCTCAGGGATAAAATATGTATATATATTGCATGTTAAATGCATTGAAAGCTCGCTTGTTACTTAATGGTATACGATATTTGATATAACATGTTTGCTGAGTGGTGATAAGGAAGCAGATCACGTACTCTTCGGATGTTCAACCTCAGAAGTCATTTTATATGGTTCTGAGACATCTTGATTCTTGTGTGCTTCTTCCTGTCTATCCAAAAGCTCGGACTCGCTGGCTGCTTTCTTGACGCTTTTTCGTTCGATCTCGAGAATATAGCGTCGTGAAAACACTTCAATATAGTAACTTGCACCATTCCACACAGATGCTGCAAACATGGTGATAAGAAATATAGTATGTAGCTTGAAGTATTGGTAAAGAAGTACTGTAGGCATTACAGTACAAATATTGTAAAGGAACTGAAGGAACATGAACATATGGAGCTTGTAAGGAGCTCCCAATGAAAAAGCCGCTTTTTGAATCAGACCCTTCTTGCCTTTACGATCATCCAGAAGCCAAGAATAAGACGTTAAGCGCAAACCTTTCTCAACCTTTTCCCTTCTTTGGACCATAATGAAGATGAAGTATAGAGTTTGCCAAATGACGTAGACAACTGTCGAAATCCACATAGCTTCCTTAAAAGTCATCGCGTCATGACTAGTAAGTGCGGGGAACCGCTTGTCTCGGTAGGCTGTCATAATTGGTACACTCATTGTGGACGATAGTTCCGGCATCCATCGAATAACATAAGTGACAAGGGCGGGGAACATATGTATAAAGACCGATGTGACTTTGTCAAGTGAATGGAATACAAGACTAGAAAAAGAAACATTAGATACCGTTTTTGAACAACTTGTACTGATTTTGAAAAATGCTGAACGTTACCTGTTTCTCCATGTGATGATTGCCCATGCCACAGGTCCGTTGGACAAGCAGAAGCACGATATGAACAGGAATCGTGATGAAGAAAAGCCCCAAATATACAATAGCGCTAAGGCATTGACATCTGTCGAATAGGAAGGTTAGCTGATGTCATACATATGTCGGGGATCTACCAAAGCCTTGTGGTACCATATATCATCGTTCTGACGGTTGAAAGTTATACTTACAATAACAAAGATCAAATATAAAGTAATGCCATTGACGGGATTTATAGATGAAGATGCGGAGTGGGAAGAGATAAAGAGATTGTAGGGTATAGTAAACCGGCACCCAGTCAGGAAAGCGCGCTGCCATTACAGGTGTAATACAAGCGTTGCCAACTCCAACAACAAACGAAAACTTGTCGCGAAGTTGAACTGTTTTGGCATCTCGGTTCATGCGGTCATTGATTGAAGCATACTGCTGTATCAATCGTTCTTGCAACTGTGATCGCTTGATTTCCAACTTTTTGGTTTGATTCTTCAAACGCTCTGTTGTTTTGCTCTTCCATTCATTGGACTTGGTCTTAAACTCTTCTCTTTTATCGTTGATTTGAGCTGTAACCTGATCTATAGCCAGCGATAGCATATCAATCATGTCAAAGTCGTTGTCCGATACAAAGTCTGAACCCGTGGCCCAAGCTGGGAGAATGTCGTCTTCCATAGGCTCGTCGAAAATGGGAGAATTCTCGGAAGAATCAACTTTTAAGGCTTCTGTTTTCTCCTTTTCTAGTTTGGCATCTTCTTTAGCTTGATTGGCGAGCATGTTAAAGGAAGAAAGAATTGTTGACCTTGATTTTCACGAGGGAGAGTATGACAGCTGTTAGGAGTGTGATGATATAGAGCAGTCACAATTCGTGACCTACTTGGTAGGTTGGCGGAGGTTACTGTATACGACATCTAAATTTTATTACTTGAAGACCAATTTGTTGAGGACCGCTCCCTTGAAACGAAGCTGTGTACTTACCACATTAGAGTTCGTCCGGCCATACTGAGATCCTGTCAACACCATTAATTTGACCAAGCCTCCGAATGGTTCAACACTCAGTTCAGGCTTTCGAACATCACCCTGTCAATGGAGGTCTTCTGCCAATACATCATCTAGGCGGGTTTATTCCAGACGTTTGAGGCAGTTGAATTCGTCAACATGGTTCATCTTTTGTTGGTAGATGCTGAGTACCATATCACGCAAGTGCGAGTAGATGGCATCTTTCGCGGTGCGGGCAATCAAGAGGCATATCAGGAAATCAAAGAGCATGAAGGAAGCTACCAACATTTTAGTCAACTGTGGCAAAAAAATACCAATGTTTGCGAAAAGGTCCACAAAATCGAGATCCCTTACTTTATCATTGAAGTACTTCACACTGGCATAGTTAGAAAAATATGTAAGAAAAGGATAAAAACAGGACCTAAGAGATATGTAACCATAATCAACACCGAAGGCTGAAATGTGAACCAACGCAAAAACGAACGACTTTAGCGAGATGATAGACTGTAACTTCTGTGGACTGTTGTAAAGCCGTGATGTAAATGCGTTCGAAAACCTGTTTCAGATTACCAACCTTCCAAACATGGTACACTTATCCCCGTCCTTTTCCCCAAACCAATTATCACCACTGAGAAAGTGGTAGATAGTTATAAACTCTGTAAAACAATACATGCTTTATTCGTGAGCTAAATAAAATCCTGAATAGAGCTTATGGGAGATGTTCTGTTAAAAACTTAAACAGTGCCTGTGATTTCACTTAATTTGGTTAGGAGTCCATTTGGATCTGTCAAATTGGTTCCAAGTGATAACGATGATGTTTAACCAAAGGGTTCCAACAATTTTTAATTTCAATGAAGAAAATGAACAAGTTTTCGTGAACGCTGCCTTATAAAAAAAGAAACAAATGTCCTCTATCACTTTCAGTCTCCATGCACTCTGCCCAGCCCAGCCCAACCAAGCTCAGCTTTCTAGACATTTCGACGCCGCTGCAATTAGAAAAATTGCTAAAAAAAAAAAAAATGCTTAATATTTCAGGCAAAATTTAACCTTTTGAATCCATTGTGTACCACGTTGTCACTGGCTTGGCAGTTTGCATTTTGCATTTTGTATCTTTCACAATGCCCATTCCAATCCCTTCGGCTTCCCACGCACAGCAGCAACTAGCATGGTCCCCCACCTACTCACTATCCTCGTCAACTTCGAGTTCATCCTTTTATCCTGACTTTGTTAGAGAATTGGCGTCTAAGGCACCCACGCCTTATGGGACTATCCCTCCACGTCGACGTAAGAAACGCCGAAAGTCATCCATTTCTGAAGAAAGCTCGTCTCCCGGTCAATCCCAAGATGCCTCTCCTGATGAACCTTCAATTTTGAGGATACAAAGACGCATGTCACACGTGGAAGATTGGGTTAAGGTCGACTCTAAAGAATCTTTGCCAGACGATGACGAATTGGTAAGGCCTTTTCCGGTCACTTGGTTGTACTGTAGCTGTAGCATCCATACACAAGCAATTTCTCTAATGCACTTCGTTCATGTAATTTAGAGTCCTTCGTCATCTTTGCTTTCGCAGTTATTCTCTTCCTCTGCTTCTCAGGTACCTTATGTATTACCACTACATGTCCCCCCTCCAAATTTATCGAATCCTTCAGAGCCCAGTCTATTTTCAAATAATTCCTCAGTTTTGCTCCAAAACACGTCTCAATCACCAGACCTCGTATATAGCCAAGTCGGCAACGAGACATATATAGATTATATATGGCAGTCAGCTGTCGATTCAAACCCAGGCATCATACCCAGTGAAACAGTCGATTTATCCTCAGAGGACGAGGACATTGAAGATATGTGCATAGACTGCACGGAGAATCAAGATGTGGCTTCTGTTCTTCCTTGGTCTGGAGAACAGACAAAAGCCAAACCCGTCCTTTCGTTAGCGACCGTGACTGCAAAACGATCAATGATACCTACGCGCAACACCTCAATAGGTTGGACCAATAAACTGCGCCAATCCTTAAACACATTGCATCACTACTATACCCCTAATAACAATAGAAGCCATTCCATCTTAGAGTCCTTCAGCCATCGGTATAAAGCAACGGCGCCGGCCAAACGGATGGCACTCCCGCAAGCACCAAAACCATCTAAATTAGCACGACGATCTGAAGCCAATACGAAACCTCGCATTGACCTACAGAATAACATTATCAGACGTGATATACGAGCGAATCCGGACCATTTGCGCATTATCGTTGCTGAACTTAATATGATGCGATCTCGCAAAGTGCTTTATCCTTTAAAACCTCGAAATTTCCTTCCTCGTCGTAAGGACATCTTTGTTCGAAGCGAAAGCTCCAGCAAATTGAGGTACATGGATACCTTCTCATCAATAATAGCTTAGAAATCTTTTTCATTATATGCTCGGGTTGAAACCGTTCAATTCCTAAATGTATTTCTTGTAGTTGTATTGGCACTTATACCAGATTAAAAGCGATTGATGGGGTTTACTGTATGAAATATCAAGTTATGCTGAAAATTTGGTGATGTCACAAACTTTCTAAATGGGATATCTGGATTTCAAAGGATGGTTCAAAGACGTTTACTCTTCCTCTTTCCGAATGGCACAATCATTTCTCGGGCTGCGAGTGTCTCTATCACTCAATACCGGTTTATCGATAGAAGGAAAAGTTTCTCACATAGACTCAAATACGCAGCTGTTGACTCTCAGCGATGGTGAGTGACATTGTCAGTTATCTGGAGCAACGAGTCTCGCTATGACTGGTATCGCTGAATTGGCCATGATCTCAGATATACCTTTGGCTGATTATTTGAATGATTCGTTTTTCCAGTTCTTATATTCTTACCTGGGCAAGCTACGCAGCGAGCCCCACTGTACGGAGTCAATGGATCTGATATCAAGGATTTGCAAATATTACCTGAATCAACATCCCTAGCACCTCCTACTACAACCGTAACAAATACACAGCAGCAAAATCAAGCACAGCAACAACCTCATCAGCTGCAACATTCGCAAGCTATGACGAGTGCGCAACGCCAAACAATGCAAGATCCATCCTCAGCTTTGCAAGCTAGCCCTTCACGAAGCATGTCACATCCACCTCCGCCTCCATCAGTTCGCCCCAAGTCCATTGCACGAACTGATGGCGCTGGTGGGGACGGTTTGAAACAGGTTGTGTATGATGCCAGAGCTAAGAAGGTTGATGAATCAAGCGCCACAGAAAGTGTTACAACCACCAAGCCGCAAAAGAAAAAGACACGTCAGATCCAGACGGAAGCCGTTCCTCAACAATCAAAGAATTGTAAGTCGATAGCCTAATCAACTCTTTGTTTATGTCAAGTCTACTAACCTTATGCCTTTACCACTTGTCTAGCTCGAAGGACCAAAAATGGCCGAAAAGCTAACGTTCAGCCTGTGCATGAATGGGCCGGTGGCGATGTTAATGACTTCAAGGAAGAGGAGTTTGACTTTCAAGCAAATCTCGACATGTTTGACAAAGCAAAGGTGTTTGCAGAGATAAGGGTATGAGAGCTGAAAAGACGCAGTTTAGCTTTGGCGATATTTGTATTCACGAGTTGTGTACAGGAAATGGATGAAACCGCCCCTGAAACTCGACTAGTCACTATCAATCGATTGCCGCAGCCAGGACGCGGTGCTGGAACAACGAACAACAACGGCTCATCACCCAACCGCGTTAATCTTCTTCCAAGCGAGAATGTGCTAGACGAACAAATTGATCCTGGCGCGTTAAGTGACGACTCGCTAACCAGTGAAGGTGTAGAATACATGCGAGGGAAGAGACGAGGAAGCAAGCCTTCACAACGATCGAAAATCGTAGTCATGTCAAGTGGGATTTTATGTCCAGTTGTCACATCTCAACAAATCACCACGGTAGAGCAGGAGTGTGGTATGTTATAGTCAAGGGGAAAAAATGATAGGCTACGAATGGACAATGTATTGAAACTTTATGTTGACAGGTCTTGATCGAGATCAATTGATAGAGAACGCTGGACGTGTGTCGAGTATGATGGCGATACAGACACTTGGTGGAAACCGTCGGAATAGTGATCACTCAACGGCACCTGTGCCCGTTGTGGTAATCCTTGCGGGCAATAATACTATTGGAGCTTATGGATTCTCAGCTGGTCGCCATCTTGTCAATCAAGGATGTACTGTCATAGCTTGCACTGGCAGTATGCCTCCATACCAAAGCATGGTAGCCACCCATCAGAAGATGTTTGAACATGCTGGTGGTCGCACTATATCCTCTTTGACTCAGTTACCCAATACGCCTGTTGACCTTATCATAGACGCCCTTATGGGTGCCCAATATAATTACAAGAATCTTATGCATGAAAAGAAAGCTCAACAATTGACTAGCAGCTTAATCAGTTGGGCAAACGCCAACGCTGCGCCTATTTTGAGCTTAGACTTTCCCAGTGGTAATCAGACTGCTCAAGGTAATTATAGCTGAAGTTTGCTGGTTGTTCAACAAACAATTTCTAAACACATTTGTTATCATTTTAAAGATTGTAGCAGCCAGGGACCACACCGAATTCATCCCAAGTGGACAGTTTGCCTTGGAGCTCCTAAAACTGGCTGTACTTCTCGGGATATAACTGGTGAGCTGTATATGGGAGATTTAGGCATTCCGCGTGTGTGCTGGAAGCGTGCGGGAGTCAAAGGAGGTAGCATGCCGTGGGGTGCTGAGTTCCTAGTCGCGCTAGAATATGTTTAAAAAATATAAACCTGTTCTTTGTCACAAAATGTACATGTCCTCTCCGTCGCGATGTGGCCGAACAGCTTTTTCCAATCTTATTTTTTTCTACTTTTCCCTAGCGTCAGTTCACTAGAAAATGGATATGCTAATAAACATATGTCATAGCTGGGACTAAAGTGCTTGGTTTATTGTCATTTTTTTTTAAAGGGGATTATTTTAAATAATAGAAATGGTATAAGATAGTTTATGTAAAGTTCAAAGAAGGAGTGTGCAATCAACCTAGGCAGTAGCGAAAGATCCCATTTTAGCGCGAGCTTGGCGATCAGCCTGCTTGCGAACGAGATAATTCAATTTATCCATGACATCCTCTAATTTTGCTTTGCGTTCCTGAAGATCTAAATGCTTCATGATTGATGGATTTTCACGAGCAAATCGTTGAATTTGTTGTCGGTCCAGATCGTAAACCAACCTATTGTCTACTTCTCTAGGGAATTGGAAGAAAAATTCATTCAAAAGCTCAACCTGAATGAACATAACAGCCTAAAGGGAAAAAGAGTCAAGAGCAAATTCTCATATAAATAATTAAATGTGCGAAGGAGCTTACAGTATAGGTCAGTTTCTCGGCAATGACATTGAGGAAAGCTTCTGGACAGTATTGCTTATTATCTTGAGTCTTGCATTGCCGGCTCTTCAAGGCAGCTATGCGGTACTTGAGTATCATAGCTCGGTCACGCAAAAATAACGCTTCCTTGGCCTTTTCCAGTAGCTTGGGATTGTAAAGTGGTTTGATTGCTTCTTCTTCATCGGAAAGACTGGTATACTCCATATACGGCTCACTCCCTTCATCGTGTTGCTGACGGACTTTTTCTTGTCGTCTTTGATCTTCTCGCTCCGAATCAAGGAGAAATTTGATAGCACCGCGCAGTTTAGTCTTTCCTACTGCATTTTTTATGTTGTTCGCCATGTTATCACACATTTCCAATTCTTTTTCAAGCAACGCCACGCTACGTTTGACACCATCCTGCCACTCCAGATCAGTAACTTCCACTTCGTATTTGTAAGGTTTGATGGTATTTTCAACCTGATCACTCGTCGTCAAGTATTTAGTGCGCAATATCTCTCTTGTGAATGTGCTGACTTGTTTACGAGTCTCTTCGTGATAATTGAATGGTTCTCCTGCAGCAAGTCGATCCATGTTGTTCATCAAAATATCGACTACAAGCTGAGTGGTGGCACGGCCAACCCCACTCTTCGTTAATGCAGCTGACGCCAGGTCCACTTTATATAGCCAATAAATGTCATCGGGTGAGGCTTTCGGCAGCTCTGATACTTTAGGATCTGACCAGTAAGTCTCTGCGCAGATGTCCAATACGCGCTGCTCTAGCATTGTGCGAACTTCGTGACGAACTTGAGGCTTGCCAAACAATGTAGCAAATTCCTTAAAGTTGTGCTTCAAAGTATCCATGGTCTCGGCAACATAGGATTCAGCAGTCACTCTTCGATCATTGTACTGCACTTTAAATTGATAGCGCGCTTCCTCGAGTTCTTTCTGTACAGCATCAACAATGCTATATAACGACCTTCCCATACTTTGCTCTAAAACATTCATTAGTTTGCGGCGAAGGGTAGCAGTACCCACATTCACACCACGCTGATTGAACTCGTATCTACTGCGGAAGAAATTGTCTTCATTGCGAATAAGGGCACTGGTCATATTGCCGTCGACATCATCTGGTGCTTTACACACCACCCCGATATAGCCTAGATGGAGAGGATATTCCGAGTTGCGAAGAATGGCGGCTCCATTTGATGCTGGTACCAAATCCATCTTGGTAATGACACCAATTGTTCTAAGACCCATAGGATCCACTTTCCTGCTAGCTCGAAGTGCTGTAGAATTTGCCAAATCTACATCAGCGGCACACACGGCGAGAATAATGTTTGGTTCGCGTATATACTTTTCACATAATTCTTCAATTTTCAGCTTCAATGACTCGGGTTGATTTCGATTAGATATTTGAATATAACCGGGAAGGTCGATCAAAGTAAGATCCGGAATGCTGGATGAGTAGATTCTCAATTCAATTGGTTTTGGGGAGACACATTCTGCATCCGACACTGCCATATTGAGGTCTGTCAAAGTTTTTTGAATCTGCTTGAAGTCATGCACCTTTCCAAGTTCTAGTTGAGGAAATTCGCCATATTCTTCATCCGAGTTTGGTGTATGAACCAACGTCAACTCAATGGGTCTTCGAGTCACCATATTGGTACCTCTGATGATGGCAATACGCCCCATTGTTAGCAACATTATTGGATCTCTACACAGTTTTCGGTACCACTTACTTTGGTAAAAACTCGTGTCCTACAATAGCCTCCAAAACAGACGATTTTCCAGAACTCTGTGATCCAACAACAACGATGCTCGGGAGTTTAAGAGTTTCATTGTGATCGATGGATAGAAGAATACTTCGAATTTCAATCAGCTTTTTTGTCAACATCATGAATTGCTCATCATGTTGCACGATAGTGTCTTTTGATTTCCCTCTCTTGTTTTGGTACTCATCTTCCTCACCATATCCCAAGACAGTGGCTGCGGCGATAGCTGCTCCAGTGGGAGGTAGGCCGCTGCCACCAGAACCACCACCACCACCACCACCTTGGTTATCTTTTTCCTCATTTCTCTGTAGTTTTTGCGCAACGTTTTCTTCATCTTCGTGTTTGAGTTGGCCAAACGTGTACAGCTGACTAGGGCTATCTTTTGATCGAAGTATGTCTTTGACGAACTCCGGGACGCCGATATGTATTTCGGGAACTCGCAAGTCGAAGGAAATGATATCTTCTTGCACAGTATTTAACACTCCCTTAACGCCTAACAGGAAGTCTGCAGCAGAGTCATTCCAGTCTAGATAACACAGTAAGAGTATGAGGTCAAGGTCTCTAGTTTTCTTTGGTTGTAAGGAATGTTCACTTACCCTGCAATTTGCTATTGGCAATGGTAGCAGTTGCAGCGGCGCCGCCAGCAAGTATCAGAGGGAGTCTCCCTACTGACAGAATGATACGAGGCGCGGCTGAAAACGTCAATGGCCGACGAATAATGGTGCTAGTCGCTTTGACTGGCAGGATAGTGGATCTTTGAAATGTAGGTACTCTAAGTGGATGGTGGTGCGGAGAAATGAAGAATGCAGGCCGATGATATGAGCGTGTCACTGGCGCTCGCAAGCTTCTCGAGATTGCCGGCCGTGCTACTGCCACTGTACTCTGCAACATTGGAGCAAGTGGATAGGAAACTAAAGAGAAATACTAGCGAGATATTATTATCGGTGCGCACGAAATTTATTTTTCAACTCGTATGTGTCATATACGGAACCACAGCATGAAATTGTTGGCTGGCATTTCATGGAAGCTATCTAACGTTAATCCATTCTTTTCAGCTTCAGCGCGTACAATATCTATATCTCTGATACCCCATTCACTGTTTCTACGTCTCAAGTCTTTGTCAAACTGCAATTCGAATGTTAGTATACTGTATTCTGTTACAGTAATCCGTGAGCTATTGATGGTGAATTACCTGTTCATTACTCTCACTGGTAAATTGCCCATTGCGATTGAACGCTCCATAAAGTCCAAACCAAGACGATGGTTCAAGTACTTTTGCCATATTGGCGAACAGGGCAACAGTATCCGACCAAGGTGTTATGTGAGTGACATTGATAACCCAGGCACCGTTGACTGATTTGGAAAAGGCTTCCTTGCCAAAGTCCAAAACAACTGGTGTGGCAACATTGCTGACTTCGTTATGTCGAGCCCATGCTTCAATTGATGGCAGTAGCATAGAGTCTCCTTCTGTTGGATAAAATGTGATGTTGGGCAGTTTCTTTGCAAGTTTGGTGATATGCTCGCCGGATCCAGAGGCCAGTTCAAGTACTTTTGATAAGACAAAGTCAATGATCTTACTTTCTATAACTCTCACACTGTGGACTGTAGGTTTCAATCAGTCACTTGTGACTAACCTGAGCTACCATTCGGCAGAATGCTAAATTTGTCAAGCAGTTGCTTTAGAATGTCGTCTGAATTCCAAGCAGTCCAAGGAAATTCAACTCGACCGTCTGTCGCTACTTGTACATCCACACCGTAGTACTCCTTCAGGTGGGCACGAAGTCTTTGGTTTTCAGCGTTCATGTGAAGGTTTCGTGTAGTATGAATCCTCTTGGCGTCCAAAAAATCCTCGCAACCATTGACGCCTTGTTTGAAAGCGCGGGGTATGCTGCAAACAGGTTTGGAACTCACCGCATATGTCTTTCTCCACAAAGGTACGCTGGTCAATGCTTTCATGCACACTAAAAATGATATGTATTATTAGGCATAGAGAGAAACATATTGGGATTGTCCACTGCTACAAGCCAAGCCATTGGACGATGATTTCATATACCTAGCTATTTTTGCAATTGACGAATGAAGATTGAGACTATTTACAACAAAGAGAAGCTTTGTCACCACAAGGCGGGAAATGGGAGAAAAGGTGGAACAGTAATATGAATAAAGAAGAAAGGAAGAAAAAATTGGAAAGGCATTGGATCTTTAAAAATTAAATTGGGTATTCAGGATCCACACAAAGGCTCCAGTATAAAGACCAGAAATGATATCAATAGTACTTCAATTCGTCCAATTTGACATCGTCAACATGCGTACTATTCTTATCCGTATCTTCTTCTGGTTTGATTGTTGAAGACGGGTTTGACACGTTGTTCGATGAGGGTCCACGGGCATGACCTAGATTGCCTGATATCTCATTGACACCACTTGGCTGCGTGCCTAATCGAACTTCATTTGCATTATGTTGCTTTGTAAAGTCATAGTCTTGAAACTTTTTTTCCATATTCAGCAAATCTCGACATTGATCAGCCGTCCATTGTTGCGAAAAACTTCGATGTTGACTGGAAGTGTTGGTATCTGTTGGCTTTTTGCGTCTGCGGGTCTTTAACGGTGTGTCTTCCAATAACAACTCTTCTAATTCGTGTACAACATCAAAATTGGCTCTTTTGGACTATGGATGTAAAGTAACTTAGTAACGCGAGGGAAGCCTTTTTTCACATTTGTAAGGTTCCAACACTTACATCTGGGGAGAAAGGTGGTTCAGCAGTTTGCTCTTCAATCTGTTTCCAGTCAATATCTCGAAACCAAGGGTGAGCGATAAGTTGAGCGTAGCCTTCGTCTCCGACACCCAGACGATCGGCAGGATTCTTACACATAAACTGCAATTTTCCAAAATAAATTTAACGTTTCGGTTAATATGTAATACTTGTTTAATGATCGGCAAACCGTGTGATCGAATTGTGGCTTCCACACATACCTTTGTAATAACATCAACACACTCGGACGATAGAATGTCATAAACATTATCGGGAAATTTTAAGTCTTCATAAGCAATGGCTTTGCTGATACTGTCGTTTGAATTGCCTCGGAATGGCCGCTATTAAAGCAATGAATTAACAAAAGAGTCGCCTTTCATTTGACGGCTAAAAGGAAGTTGATAACCCACGCGCCCGAAAAGCAATTCATAGGCGGTTGCGCCTAGACTCCACCAATCTATAGCATTACTATATCCCTTTTTCATCACCACTTCTGGTGCCATATATGCTATTGATCCAGCAACAGTATACATGAGTTTGTCCTGCCTACACTTTAACGCTATGTTGAAGTCTGTCAAGTGAGTATGGCCTTTGTCGTCGAACAAGATGTTGTCAGGTTTGATGTCTCTGCAAATAAAGATGATTAAGTAAGAGATGATGCCCCGAAATCATACCAAGACGCGGGCTGATCTTACCGATGCACAATATTATGCTCATGCAAATAATGGATGGCTAGGGATAGTTCGGCCACTATGAAACGGACTTGCTCTTCTCGGAAACAGCCCATCCGGTCTAGGTGAAAACGCAAGTCTCCACCTAGCATAACATCTAGTACCATAAACATGTTTTCATCGTCTTGAAAGGCATAACGAAGATTTACGATATGCGGATGTTCAATCTGTTCTAACAGCTTTCGTTCCGAAAGGATATTTTGAACAGCGTGCATTTTGATGCATTTGTTCTTATTGATATATTTCAAAGCATATATCTGCTTTGAGCCTTTGTGTTGAACAATACGAACTTTCCCAAAAGACCCTTTTCCTATTGCTCTCAACAAATTGAAATGACTTAAGTCAACATCTATGTTGAGAAAGAGCGTCAATTATATCGTGGTCAAGGATCCAATTTTATCCGACCAAGTTGTGATATTGCATTATTGTACCTTCTCGGGCATAATCAATGTCCTCTCCTCTGCAGCAGACAGCACCCATGAATAGATCGTGGAGTGATTGTCAAGATTGTGCAACTTTGGGAAGATTCAAGAAGAAGCTGCAGAGCAAAAAGAGAAAGGAAGTCATCCTACTTTTTGCAAAGCGACGATCAGTCAAAAAAGCCGGTTGTTTCAAAGTCACACAAAAAACTAATGAGACCTGTTAGTCAAAGTCTTACAATCTCCAGTGGCTTGAGCACGGTACTCACAAGGTGTTGACACTTTTTGATACCTTGAAGTCACTTGCATTTTAAATAACTGAGTGATCGAAAGACAATATGCTGATATTGGCTATCATTTTTTTTCATTCAACTACAAGCTAAGCACATGGACCATACGCGATCGACATAATTTTAGTTATTTTTTTGTGTGTTTGGCCACTCCTTATCCCACCAACACCCCTGTCTACTACACAGATTTGTTTAGAAATCGACCTCATCTGTAAAATATGAGTGGCAGTGAGTTTTCACATTAATCTTTATTATATAAGCGTTGTTTTGGCCATATCTTCGCTCGCTGTTAGCCGGGCATGCAACTGCACATGGTCATACCCTCTCAACTGCTCAACCAGCAGTTATGCTAAATAGTAACGTGGCGTTTTTCCCTTCCTTACTTACAGTTTACTGTAGGTAGGTCTTTATTGCTACCGTTACGATCGACCTCTGTTAAGAACCATCCGTTCAAAAAGTGATTTAGACCGAAAACCGTTACATACAGCATCCTGCATAACTGTGGTATACAAGGCGAGCAGTATGGAAGAGATGACCATTAATATCATCACGTTCTAGCTCCTGAGCTGCCCTTATTGCTCATTGCCAAACAGAAATCAACTGTCGATGCCGGTCTCCGACTATGCCTAGAAGAACACCGTTATGCAGCGGCACAATGTGTCCTAAAACATACCTGGTCATAGTGGGTGGACAAAGTTTCGTGTAGCACAATGGCTGGCCAGTGAGAAGGCCACACAACTGCTAACCGTGATTTGGCACCATGCATGTTCCCAAAGGCGGGAAATTTTATCTAATAAGAACCGGTTATATAATTCCTATTACATATGCCTTCTATATCACAGGACGAGCCCACCTATATGGCCGTTTTTCATGTATTGGGATAGCAGATCATCTTTCTCAGGCTAGAAACAGTCTATGTGGGAGATCTTATTTGACCAATCATTATTGCTTTGGCCGGCGAGTAATATGCGTATTAGGCATAGCTTTGCTTCGCAGCTTAGTTAATTCTTTCTTATATGTGAATCTGTTCCTGAATTATGCATCTTTTCCTACTCCATAAACTGCCATCTGAAGCCAAGCCTTTAACACAATATTTAGTTTCAGCTAACGCTGTTAGTTTTAGAGCAACTGCTGCATCCGAATCATCGAGTGTTGTCACTTAACCTAATTATCGTCTTCATACTTTCCCGCTGGAAAGAAACAAACTAATAATGACCTCCTCCAGTGAATGTTTACGTACTCACGAGGGGAATTTTTTAATTTCCCAACAGATCATGCTTCTGGCTTTGTCCAACTTCCCGTTCGGTCACATAGTCGGGCAACGTTATTATCAGTGATCAAAAACAGAAGGACCCCTACGCGTGACTGATGGAAAAAGAGCCGATGAGATTTGATTTAATGAAAATGTGCCTCGATAACTTCCATTTTTAAACTTTTGCCACCATATCCTCTTTTCTTCCTATTCTCTTTCTAAATACCCTCATATATCGCTATGCCTGAAACCGATTTAGCAGCACCATGGGTAGCAACTTCATCGAACGTTAAAGTTTATGGTGATATAAAGTCATCGCATCAGCGTCAGTCATCAAATACTTCAATAGACCTTTACTCAAGGCCGATACATCGGCAACCTAGTGAAAAATTGCAACAACAACGCTATCGATGTATGAATTCATTGCCTAGCGACAGCAAACTGAACGCCCCTACAAACACGATCAGAGGCAATAAACCAAAGCCTCGTATCCATATCAAGCAAGTGAATAAAGTCCCCGAGCGAGGTATGGGTATCGCTTGCCCAAGCCCAGTATCTCCTCAATTTCGGGTAAACTTCCTTCAAAACGATCCATCACAGAGTATTGTTGATACTCATTTATCACTGGATGGAGCTACTCAGATGAAAGCTCTATTGGATACGGGAAAAGATGGTCGATCAGTTTTAGGAAGAAATTTTCCAAAAAGTATTGGTAAGTTGTGTAACCCACACTAAACCAGAGTCTCATTAATTATGCTGTTGTGGATGTAAACAAATATCAAACTTACTCATTCCTTGGTGGACTTAGACCCAAATTACATATATCCGTTACCTTCTGATGATGCTGAGCTATCCAGACTTGATAAGGAACATGAGCTTGTTAAAGAGCTGTTCAACTGGTAAGTCACCTAGCTTCCACCACCACAGGCTGTCTTGAGACTAGCTCGTACTCACCAACTATTGTTCAGTATCTATCGCTCACCAATAGAGAAGCTGTTGGATAAGGGAATTAAAGTCCTTGATGTCGGGTAGGTCCAGATTGCTGCTGATACTGGATATGGAGTCCTTAAAAATTAATAAGTTTTGTTGCAGCTGCGGCTCTGGAAGCTGGTGCATTGAAATGGCGAGCAAGTACAAAAGATCCCATTTTACCGGCATTGATATTTGCCTCAAAAGAGATGGCCCTGCTGCTCCGAACCTCACTATGCTGAAGGTTGATATGTCGGAGCCATTTCCATTCGCTCGCGAAACGTTTGACTTTGTCTTTTGTCGCAATTTGTCTCTAGCAATTCCTTTTGATGACTGGGACAGAACCATTGAAGAGCTCACTAGGGTTGCAAAGTACAATGCGTACTTGGAATTTATTGAGGCAGATTGGTAAGTCTGGGAGGTGTCTGGTTGTTAAACATATGTTATCTAACAACTGATTATCAACAGGGAACTGAAGCGTACCAACATAGCCATGAAAAAATGGAATACTTTTGGTAAGTTCTGAGTAAAGCATTTCTTCTTCATGGTCAAGGTAATATACTCAAATTTGTACCTTCAGCCATAGCTGCTTTGCGGAATCGCCAATATAACCCTCGTATTGGAAGAAACTTGGATGTCTTCCTCAGATTTCACCTCTCCGAGGTTAACAATACCTATTTATCAATGCCAGTGGGAGAATGGTCCGGAACCAAGATTGGCATTAAGGCTCAATCCTATTGGACTGACACAATTGCATCGCTCAAGCCCATCATACTGGGAAGTACTGATCCAAAAGTCATTGGTTTCGCAAGTTATGAGCGACTGGCCAAACTCGCACTGAAAGAGCTAGCCTCTTCTCAAACTTATTGTAATTATTATGCATACTACGGTCGCAAGGCTGAAGAAATTCCTATTTATCTTGAAAAGCGTCAAAGTAGCCGAAGAAATCGATCCCTCACTTCTAACAAGACTCTGTCTGGATCATCAACGTCATCACCACCATCTGATTGCAGTGATACAACAGATACTTCTGGCACGTTATAAGTGATCGAACATTTTCTTTCAATTATGCACTTCGACTACCAGAAGCAAACATATGCTTAGGCAGGTCCAGATGCTCATTTATATATTTAACTGCTCCTTACAGAGTCTCGTATATATCAAAAATCTTGGCATTGATATGCTAAAGAGGTATTTATGACTGTATTTTGTGCTTACAACCCATTTTAAACTAGACCGATAGTCTAGTATTGTATATGACTATACACATAACATAAGAAGAGAGCATATGCAAGCATTAGCTTTCTATCTACCAGCATGCATTGATTTTACCATATGGCTGTTTCCTTGTGTAACCTTTCGGGAGGCTTCATAATAAGACTACAATAAATATATTCACATTTTTGTTTGTCACACCCAAGGCTTGAAGAATTCTGTTCTCACATCATACTATGCTTTTGGTTACCTGTTAATAAGACATATATGATTAATTTTAGATGGGGCATTGGTAATTTATTAGAGAAAGACACACTCCCCCACTCATGACTGCTAGTCAACAACGATTGGTGCCGACCCACATGTGAAACATGGATCGAATCAACATCAGAGCAATATGGAGCGTTAACGCATATGATAAGATCGAGAACAGACCATGCGCCTATTGGAGTGAATTGTAACTCGCCCATATAATCAAAAAGTTGTTGATCGCTATGATTCGCTACCTATGATATAATTTATTTTACATAAAAATGTTAACCCCAATGCAAAATTGACTCACTTCGAAAACTCAAGGACCATCTCATCTGTTAGTCTGTAATTAAATTAATCAGCTTGAGCATAGCGAATGGTCCAAGGAACGAGTATATAAGGTGCTAAAGGTATCAACTAAATTCTTAGATATATTATATAACAGGGTAGTTAAAGAAGCCCATACCAAGTAGATTGATAAAGAGCTTATTTGCACTGACAATGGTCAAAAAATAAAAATATTTCTGGTGGCGGAAATTCCCGTTGTCCTTTGTCCTTCAGCTAATGAATTTCACAGGCTTTGAGCATGAGACTTTGGCATCGCCAGACTTACTGAAGCAACAGTCTTATAGCCACCATCAGACTTATCGGCACGATGCATCCTCCGATTTGGACTTCTTCAGCATGGTCGATAATGTCATGGACCCTACAAACATGTCCCATGAACAAATGAAACAAGCACTCCCAGCCAATCATAAATTTATGTCGCATTTACCTCAATTAACGCCGGACAATACCGAAGGAAACCGTACTAGTAGCTCAGTTTTGTCTGGTCACAACCCTGACTATGCAACAATGTCTCCACTACACATGCCTACAAATCCCGAAAATACCGACGAGTACCATACTCCCTTGCAAACAAGCATCAATTTTCGTGGACACGACGATATGATGAGTATGATGGATGATGAGGTACAGCTTTGAATTCTGAGCTAATACGTTTGTTGGATCTAAGCAGTTTCTTACCATTTTACTTTGTTCCTAAATTCTTTAGAACTTTTTTACGCCTTTGGTGTCACCTGCCATAACACCTGTTTTTAACGGTGGATACTCAAACTCACATATGTCGAACGGCATGAGCAACGACATGACGTTTTCTCCCTTATCCTCACCAGCATTACATCCACTTCACCAAGAGCATTATTTTGGTGATGCCATGTCAACTTCTGGTGGAGCGCACGAAGAGAATCAATCGGCAGAGGCCATATTACAGCGGAAACTTGCTCTCATAGAACAACAGCAACAACAATTACGTGCAATTCAGCAGAAGATGTCTTACAACTCGCCAAATGCCATGTCACCTGTATTACAGTCGACTAAGCGGTCTGCAAACTCAGATTCAATGTCGTCAAGTTATCATACAAATGGCAATAATGCGAAGCGACAGGCTACTCTCAGACAAAAAATTGCAATGTCAAGTCCCCAATTTCAAGGTTCTGTACCTCATCTGACAGAGCGCAGACAGAGCGGTGGCTATCAAGCTGTCAATGTCGCTCACCAATCACCTGTACAATACCCACATCAGTCTTTAGAGCACCCAAGCATGCCACCACCAATGTTTCAACAGCAAGCGTCCATGATTTCACAATCCCCACATGCTTTACGGCCTTCATCTGCACCTGGCTCTCCGTCTGCCTTAGCCCCTGCTACACCGGCTTCTCTAATGAAGCTAGGTGGAGGTAGAGGAAGTGCTAATAACAGTGGTACCAACTCACCGCTGAGCAACCCTATGGAAGGCAATATGAATACCATTGAAAATATGCCCGAATTGCCTGATGCAATATTACCCATGGCAGCTGCTCCCGACATGTCTTCTTCTCCCATGACGGGCCCGCGAGCAAGTCACTCATCACCGGCTCTTCCACCTACCAACAAGAGAAAGTCTAGCACTCGCAAGAACAGAAAAGATTCTTTTGCATCACCAGCCATTGCGCCGTCCCCCGGAATGTCGATGACCGATCCTAGTATTGTCATGTCCCCGGCAGCGCTCAGACCCCAAGTGTCACAATCTCCAAGAGCCTTGAAGCCTTTAATCTCACCATCGCTGAAACCAAGTTGGCCACCCAGCAGCAACATGGTTGATCAGGAAGCAGCGGCTCAAATTTTGGCTACAAAGAGCAATTATCAAAATTTGCGAGAAGGCAAAATTGCGACATTGGGTATGCAGTTCTCTCCTAGTATACACTCTGGCATCGAGATAAGACGAACCGCACACAAAGCTGCTGAGCAACGACGACGAGATACTTTGAAAAAAAGCTTTGATTGCTTGAGAAATGAGATAGTGGGGTCTCTTGTCAACGAAGGGTTGCAAATAGCTGCTGAAAATGAGGAAGTCAAGGCCGATGAAGCAGCTCTACGTAAAGACAAGGAAAAGGAAGTCAAGCAGATGAGCAAAGTGGTTTTATTGCAGCACTCTTTTGAATATATTCTGAGACTTAAGGATGACAATCGACACAAGGATGATAAGTTAGATCGAGTAACACAGAAGCTCCGGGAGCTCAGGAAGCAACACGGTTTACCGGAAATTACCCAAGAAGAGGAAGAGGAAGAACAACGGGAACAAGAAGAAGAGAAGCGGCAGAGAATTGCGAGGACTGAACGACTTGCTAACAGTCAACGTGAGGATGAAGAAGACAATACTGGCACTGTTGCCGCTACTGCTACCACTGCACCACCTAGCTCTTCCAGCACCACATCCAATGAGGTCGAAGAAAGCGAATAAGATCTCTTTCTACATTGATCAACTTGATCGCCCACTCGAGTGGATCACCTTTTTATAGACAATATTTCTCTTTCTCATTCACTGTTCTTCTTAATGTATCTGTACTTGAACCTTTTTTGTTTATCTCTGGGTATATGTTGCTTGCTAAACGATTTGTAGCAACCTTATTTATTGTACTGTTATAGTTATCATCACATCATTGTAAAGAATTAAAAATACGTATAATCCCCACAAAGTCTACTGCTAATTGGAACATTGTCGCAGTTAATTTCATTGTAACTGTGGTCCGAGATGTCAGTCTCCATATGAACATGCTACTCTCTGATCAATCCAGAAGAACCAATGCTTCATTGGTCAGGTTATCTGTAAGATACGGAATCTTTGAAGTACACAAAGTGTTGATGCTTTAACAACGTCATGATCATAGTCGTTAACACAACTTGTTTACAAATACTGATGTACTCAGATAAAATTTAGATATTTTCAATAAGCCTTTGTGATAAGCCCATCTTAACAATTTCTGTCCCATTGTTTGTCAATGCTGAGTGTCATAAATGTAGCATGTGTACGTTTAACTACTGTTTGAAGTAATCCTAAAGCAAAGACTATCAGAAATAAGCATCACTTTAGCCAGAGCAGATCAGAGCAGATCAGATACTGCTATGTAAGGTCAAGGGGTAGCGGTTGTAATCATAAGTTCCGTCATACTCTATTCGGTGAAGGCATCCATTTTCGACCGATCAGCCCATCATCCAATAGGAGACAACAAAAATTGTAATCAGAGCTATAGACAGCATATACGCTGACCAAAATGTCCATCAGCTGTAAAGATGAGTTTATTCTTCATTTCGTCAATTGTCGATAAAGCCACAAAGGTGGAGTAATCCAAAAATTGTGGATTTATGACGACAAACTTTTCACAAGCTCTGCTAAAAATGCTATTTACTTGCTGTTGGTAATCTAGAGAGTGTTAGATGTAACGACAAGTTGTTCTGTTTAGTGAATCTTCTCATTATTGACAGAACTATGGCATTGCATACTATGATTAGGACTCTCAATCGTGTGGGGGAAGCCGAAGTTCAGGCCCCTACATCATACCGGTTATTAACCGCGCTTGATGCACATGGCATTGAACGTGTTGATATATAAACTTGTCCACTCTGAGTGAATCATAAAATCATTTCGCCATGTCCTTTCTGCGATTGTTTATACTGTTATATGCCCTTTCAGCATCTTCAGCTTTTGTTGTCAAACGAGACGGTACAGCTTGGAACTTCTGGACGCAGAAAGCATTTGGCGCCAATCTTGGTAACTGGCTTATTTTAGAGCGATGGCTTGATCCAGGGTTTTTTGGGAAGTTCGCTCCTAACGCTCAGGACGAGTGGACCTTTTGTCAACAAGCGGCTAACGCTACCGAGCTTTTGCAACAACACTGGCAAGACTGGATAACAGAAGATGATTTTCGCATGCTTGCCAGCGTAAATGCCAATCATGTCCGTATTCCTGTGGGTTACTGGGCATTCATACCTGTCATCGATGGTGAACCATATATCGGCACCGGGCAAAAGGCTCAAATAGAAAGAATTCTTGGATATTGCGCACAATACAACATTAATGCCATCATAGATTTGCATGCTCTCCCTGGTTCACAAAACGGCCAAGATCATTCCGGTAGGATAGGACCAACAGACTTTTTCCAACGTCGTAATGTGATAAGGAGTTTACAGACTGTAGAAGCTGTCGTTGCATGGATGAATGGATTGCCTCCACGGCTGAAGTCAACGATCTCTGCCATCGAAGTGATCAATGAGCCTCATACTCGCAATGTGGCGGTTTTCAATATACTGAAGGATTACTACCAACAAGCTTATAAAATTATTGATGCCTCCGCATACAAGGTTCCCATGATATTTAGTGATTCATTCAGATGGCTATCTGATTTCCAGGACCTCTTCCCATATAACGCTAATGCATTGATCGACACTCATTACTATTGGATGGAAGAGTCTAAAAGAGATGTGAGCATTATATTGAAGGAAGTGTGCGACAAGAAGCAAGTTGTCGCCAGCTTTTATCTGCCTGTACTTGTAGGCGAATGGTCAATAGCGACACAAATTAATATGGATGAACACACTACTCGTCAGTTTTTGGATACCCAGCTTTCAGTATGGAAGCAAAGTTCCGGCGGTTTGATGTGGTCTCTGAAAAATGCTATAAATTCCAAACAGTGGTCCTTTGAGCAGCTTGTGAAGGAAGGATACATTAATAGCAAAACGTTCTCGGACCATACAAATGCCATTTGCTAAAACTTTATATACATGATGCTTAGCAACTGCTGTTAGACATCAGTACATTAACGTAGTCTCAAATATCATGGAGTTGGAGTAGAGATATGGTTGCTTCTCCTAGACGCAGAAAATTATTGATCATGTAAAAGTAGACTATGTATTTCGCAGCTGTTTCTACTCATGACCTATGTATCATAAACTTGTAATGCCATCACATCGCCGGTGACTAGATCAGGTGTTTCAAGCAGAGGTATTGATGCACATGTATTATTTAGTCATAAGTAGGACAAACTGCGTTGATCATGGAGCCAATGTTGCTCCCGTGAGCTGGAGCCGTTTGTACCCACACATCGGATATTGCTGGAAAATTGAGCCTGTCACGATCGGCCGGTGAATTCTTCTACATACCGGGAAAGTATTGTATACAATTTCAATTATTAAGTTGTTTAACAGCACACCCAGAGCAGACATATTCATAGCAGACATATCAACGATTGATAAAACAGGGTTGTCAATTTAAAAATGAAATTAATTATCTGAGCATCAGAATGCACGTCGGTCATGTCCGGCAGAAAAAATAACGCCTTTAATACAATTTGCATTTTAATTTATTCCATAGTTGGTGAAAATAGGGTGATACTACTGATACTAAAAGGGACCCGCCTAGGTACTCTAATTTTTTTTCTCAGTCAGTCAAACCGAGCACAATAGAAATTATTAGTGGCTTATAAGGGTCTTCGTCCCTGAAGAAATGAAAACACATGGAGCTTTAAAAGGAAAAACGATGAGATGGAATAGTATAATGAACTATTTACAGCTAGTGTTACCTGCTGTACAACCCGAAGACGTATCGGGTTCATTTGGCCCATTTGGCCCATTTCCCGCACAGGAGAGAAGCTTGTAACAACTACTAAACAAGTTCTGCAGATGTTCATTGTATTGCACAAATAATATATTACACAACTCATCTGGTTAAAAATATTGGCTAAACCAGATAGGGATATTGCCACTCAATTTCTGTGCCAGGGATCGTCAATAAGTAGCTGGTATAAATACATGCATGTAGATATACTGTCCGTTGGGCACAAAGAAAATACTCTTCTAAACTATGAGGTTATCGTTGTGGTCAAAAGCTATCGTCGCAGGTGCTACTCTTCTAGCCGTAGTCACTGCCAGCCCTGTCAAGCGAGCTGGTACAGCTTACAACTATTGGACTCAAAAAGCTTGGGGAGCCAATTTGGGTAATTGGCTCATCTTGGAGAGGTGGATGGATGACACCATATTTTCTAGCTATGCTCCAAATGCTCAAGACGAATGGAATTTTTGTTTGGATGCTTCTGACCCTGCTTCAGCATTGACTGCCCATTGGAACAACTGGGTAACTGAAAATGATATCAAGGCTATCGCCAATATGGGTGGCAATCATGTTCGTATTCCAGTAGGCTACTGGGCTTTTATCACTCCTGATTCTGGCGAACCTTATGTCTCTAGTGGTCAGAAGGCTCAGATAGAACGTATTTTGGGCTACTGTGCTACCTATAATATCTATGCAATCATCGATCTTCATGGGCTACCTGGTTCTCAGAATGGCCAAGCTCACTCGGGACATATTGGCCCTATTGATTTCTATACCAGTTATAATGTTCAACGTGGTCTTAAGACCGTTCAAGCCGTTGTGGATTGGATGAATGGATTGTCATCAACATTGAAAAACCAAATTGCTTCTATCGAAGCAGCTAATGAGCCTAACGTAGCCAACTCCAGTGTTCTCAGCACTCTTAAAGGTTACTATCAAAATGCTTATACTATTATACACGCATCCGCGTTTCAAGTACCCATGATGTTCCATGATGGTTTTCAAGGACTCGGTGCATGGTCTAGCTTCCTTCCTCCACCAGCTAACGCAGTAATTGACCTCCATCCCTACTGGGCTTTTGATAACCCTCCTGCAAGTGACGAAAGTACTATACTTTCCCAAGTATGTGCCATGAGTAGCGACAGCAGCTTCCACCTGCCTGTAATGATTGGCGAATGGTCTTTGGCATCCGGAGCGACTTCCAGTGATTCTTGGTTACGTAAATTTATGGATTCTCAAGTTGCCACTTGGCAGAAACTTGCCGGAGGCACCTTCTGGGCAATCAAAAACAACATTAACTCAGATGTGTGGTCCTTCGAGCAGCTGGTTTCCGAAGGCTACATCAACAACGGAACATGGCCCAGGCATACTAATTCACAATGCTGATTACTTAATTCTCAGTAATGATAATGGTATTAGTCAAAGCAAGCTGCAAGTCGGGCATGGATAGCAGTAACAAGAGGGACAGCAACAGCTGTATTTTTGTTATTTAAGCATACTCTAATATATTATCAAATCTATTCTCCTATGTACCTCATTGTGTTGTAAAAAAAAAAAAAAAGATCAACAAATGTTGTAAGCCCGGCTCGTTACTAGCAATAGAATTGTTTAAGAGAAGGCAGTTTGTGCCAAGGGTGAACAAATCAGCCAACGGAAAAACCTAAGGCCGAAAAGGGTTACGTGGTCACTGTGCTTGCGTAACGCTATAATTCCTATATGTTTCATGCGGGCAAGCATTGCTGCGCAACAATATCTGCGTATCTGAACAACGTGTGACACATAGCAAACAGAGACTTTGGGTCTCTTTTTTGCAGAGCTGTAGAAATTTGCACGTTAATGAAACTGGATAGCCCAGAATGGGACATAAGACTACTTTTCACTGTCAATAATAAAACTAATAAACCCTGTCAAAAGCACTGATTCAAAATGAAAACCAAAGAACAAATTCTATTGAGAATATTTTAAGCTAATGCTCAATTGATAACCATTATTCTAGACGCATGGACCGAGTAATTTGCTTTACATATCTCGGTAACAAATTTATAAGCCATTCGCCATCGGTGATCACTGTGGCCCTAAATGTTTCAGCCTCCGCCGAAATTTAAGCGGTCCCGGGATGGCTATATAATACGAGCTGTTTTGGAAGTTTGAGGAATATTTCAATTAAGAAAAGCAAGCAAATCAACATGGTCAAAGTATTACTTTTCGGATCCACTGGTGTCATTGGCAGAGAGGTCGCTCGAGCTTTAACTCGCAACGGTCATGAAGTTTTCGGTTTAACCCGTCGGGAAGAAAAAGCAAAGGAACTCCAGAAAGAAGAGAGTAAGTGATCAGTCAATGGAGCTTAAACCACAAGATAGAATTGCATCTAATAGCAGTCTCTTTTTGTTAGTAAATGGCGTGGTAGGCGATGTCTCGGATCCCTCTACTTGGCTGCATCTTTTGAAATCCGTTAGTGTCATAATAGATGCTTCTTCTGACAAAGATCTGGCTACAACAGCTGCTAAGTTGCTTGATACAATTGACTCAGCTGTCAAGGAGTACCCTGAAAAAAGATTTACAGTGATCTATACTTCTGGTGTTTGGGTCTATGGTGACGGCCACGATCTCCCTGTCACTGTAGACGAGACCGATGCTCTTAACCCCATCTCTTTAGTTGCATGGAGGCCAGCCTTGGAGCAACGTGTCATCAAAAGCAAAGCTTACGACGGCGTGGTCATCAGACCGGGTTTAGTTTACGGCAGGAGTGGATCGATCTTCTCTTTTTGGTTACATGCCGTTGAGAGTGGGCAGATAACATTGATCAACAATGACCAGACTAGAGCTGCTCCTGTTCACACAGATGATCTTGCCGAAACGTATGTCAGTGCTATCGAACGCATCAATTTGACGAAAGGACAGATATTCAATGTGGCAAACGCTCAAACAGAAAATGTCACCGAAATGATCAAAGCCATGGCCCGCGTAAGTAAGGTAGATGTGAAAATCTCCTATCAGCCAGCTTCAAATCCTTTTGAAGAAGCGCTGGGCTTGTATAGCCCCGCCTATGATATCCGCAAGGCTGTGAAGGTCCTCGGCTACGAACAGAGAAGGCCAGGTGTCGTCGATGGTATCGAAAGGTATTATAAAGCTTGGAAAGCACATCAGTAGTAATATTTGTTTCAGTTTGAAATAAACAAATAAAGAAGTCTGGGGAACAGACCAAATATAAATGTTCTTTCGTGGTGCAAATGATGAGCATAGCAGCCGATGAGAAATATGAAAGATTAGGTGTCTCGTGATTATCCCACCTGAACGTGTTGTACTAATAACAATAATAAGCAGGTGGAATTAAATGGAATATGTAATTTTCTTCCCTGGTTAGGCGAATATAAGCGTAATTGGCTAAACGCTGTTTCTGAGGCAATTTTTTGATTTGCGGCTCATTTTTCTTACCTGAGCGTGACAAAGCAGGCTAAATTTTTCTTATTTTTGAGCTTTCCTCGTTTCACTTTATATTACAAGCGTCTTTTATTCACTTTTTCATTACTACATTACTTCTTTCTTTGTAATATCTCAACTTCTTTAAACTTTACTTATCATCTACAACTAGATATTCGATGGGTGAGGAGAATCGCTCACCAAAAAGTTCTCGGTGGGGCTTAGAACGGAAAATATCCACAAAGGAAGGCGGATTACTTCATTCGCTATTCCACCCATCTAGGACACAATCAACCGCATCGTCAGCTATTGCATCCGTCGATGAGGAAGCTCCTCAGAAACCACTTCAAGAACAGACAGAGTTAAAACTACCTGTTAGACCAGCATCGCCGAATCAATCAGCTACAGTTAGTCTACAAGCTCCTGGCAGTCCTGGCGGCGCCAGCAGTCGACCAAATTCCCCCGTTTCGTCTGCAAGCGGAAACAATATCCCTTCTGTAAATAACCCACGTTTTCAAGTTTTTGAAGATGGCACACACAAGCACCACTTGATTATGCCAAGCGTGAGCAAGCTTACATCATCTCTCAATGGCCTAACTGGATTATTTCATCAAGGAAAAGGTGGCCACTTTAAACTTCCTATGTGGGGAGATAAAAAAGAACATGGTGCTGATCAGCTGGATCAAGCCAGTGACGAAGAAAAGAAGCCTAACAAAAATGGCGATTTGAGTTTGACTGCCAAATGGGGCACTTGCCAAGAAATAATTGGTAAAGGCGCTTTTGGTGTGGTACGCATAGCTCATAAAGTAGATCCTTCAGTGCCGGGAACAGGCGAAAGGCTTTATGCCGTGAAAGTAAGTAAAAACTTGATGTGTCAGCAAAGTCATGCGTCTTGACAGTTACTGACCAATATTTTTTTATCATAAGGAGTTCAAGAAACGTAACGATGAGACACCAAAACAATATGTCAAGCGCCTAACCTCAGAATTCTGCATATCGTCTACTTTGCATCATAACAATATTATTCAGACACTGGACTTGTTGCCAAGCAGCGAAGCATCATCCACATATTGTCAAGTTATGGATTTCTGCAACGGCGGCGATCTCTTCCATTTGATTTTTGAAACAAACTCTGGTTTGGAGGCTGCTGAAGCTAATTGCTTCTTCAAGCAACTTATCAACGGTGTGGAATATTTGCATAGGATGGGCGTCTCGCATCGTGACTTGAAGCCAGAAAATCTTCTTCTAACATCGGATGGTTGTTTAAAGATCTCAGATTTTGGATCATCTGAATGTTTCCGTATGGCTTGGGAAGCTGCTGGAAGCAAGAAGAATGGCGCAATACATGGCAGTACCGGTATTTGCGGCTCAGAGCCATATATTGCTCCGGAACAGTTTGGCAAAGGCGAATTTGATCCCCGTCTTGTAGACATATGGAGCTGTGCTGTCATTTATATGGCAATGCGAACCGGAAAACACTTATGGCACGTAGCACGTCCTGACGATCAGCATTATGAACGCTACCTGATGTTCCGCAGCTTGGTAGATGAAGAAAGAGATAAAGCACGACGAATGCGAAGTCTACATCGAACGTGTACTACGGACGAAGAGCGAAAGGCTGAAGCAGAACGTACTGAGAAGGAACGCAACGAAGGCATATTGAAGGCACGAGAAACTATTCGTCGCAAGGCGAAAGAAGGCGGCTACGATGTTTTGGAGGGTCTGGAATTCGCTGCCAAGAAGCTCATTTATCGTATGCTGGACCCAAAACCTTCCAAAAGATTGTATGCAGCCGATATTCTCAAGAATGAATGGTTTGAGTCTATATGGTGTTGCCAGAGTACCGATGAGCAACAAACGATAAAGTCTTTAAAACCTGCATGTGCTGAACTGCCATCTATGACTTCAAGTCCATCCTTGGAACAAACGAGCACTGGATAAACAAGGACAACTCCTACTCTTTTCATTCACTTTCCCTTCTATGCTCCTATGCTCTAATATTGATGTAGCAGTACCCTTTTGTACCATATTGTATGAAGTCTCTCATTTTGCTAAACAAACCCATTGTCAAATATATAATAATTTTGCCCTATCAGTGTGCCTCCAGCAAGTAAGAATTAACTGCAATGCCTTATCACAATTGCCAAATTCTGTTCATTTTGTCGAAATACTTTATTTAGAAAAAAAAATCCGTTTATACGTTTGGCATAGCGTCAGCAAGCATATATTACAAAAGCAAATAGGAAACGACAAATGTAAGCGTCGCCAGCGACCAATCAGTGTACAATGGTCGTGTTTCATTGCTGACTACATAATCAGGCCGAATTACTTGTTTCGGCATCCATGACATCTGGTATATCAACTGGCACTAGGCCGTCGTCATTGTCTGACTTGGGGTGAACAAAGCAAGCTGCCAAACACGCACCGGCGGCAATTCCTGCACAAGCATAGAAGACGACATTGGGCATTGTTTTGACAGTTGCAGCGTATAATGCATTGACGAAAAATTGGGAAATTATTCCAGCCACAGCGTCAACAACAGTTATAGCCCCGAATAGCTCGCCAACTTCGTTTGGCTTTACCAATACAGTGAGCAATGACTTTGTACTGGGTTGTGCCACCATTGATAGGGCCTGAACAGCGCCAGCTCCATAAAAGGTAGGCACGTCAGGTGCAGTGGCCATCATAATTAGACCAATAGCATCGACAGCATACCCAATACGCATCATCCAAGCGTCAAACAGGATGTCTTTCCTATGAGGCTGATTTTTGCGTTTGAAGATTCGAGTGATAATAGGAAGAACGACGACAAGTGCCATGAGCTTTGTAAACGACTGCATGCTCATGTAAAAGCCACCTTCGTAAGCTGTCCATCCAAATCTGAGCATAGCATATAGTAGTGTAGGTGGGAGCATGATCATTGTGGTCATGAACATAATACTCGTCATGTACCAAAGGGCATATCGCGTGGCATGTTGTGGTCTAGTTCGCACAATGATATTAAGCGCAGAAAAAATATTGAGCCTTTGAACAAAAGTTTTGCGTTTTTTGTTAGGATGGGTTCCAACATAAAAGTTGGATTCGGGCACAAGAAATAGCACATAGAGGAAAAATAGGAACTCGACAGTGACGTTGGCATAAAATACACTCATAATGTCGCCAGTGGCCTTTATCAACCAACTGCCTGCAATAGGCCCCACTGCTAAGCCAGAGTATAAGGTGGCCATCATAAATGACATATAGAGTGTGCTGACCAAGCAAGTGCGTAAGTAATTTGGGCAGTTCACATCATTACTAATTATGGCACTCACCGATTTTGTGGAGTCGTGGCATCTGAGATATATGCTTGGAACGCAGAGAAAACAATATGTTCACCGGCGAAGATACCCTTGATGATGGGTGCAAGGAAGATGAGCCATATGCCCACATATTCTTGATACAGAGCGACCACAATCATTAGAACCGTGGACAGCATCATGCCTACTGGTGCCACGCGCAGAACAAACAATCTGCCACGATAATCCGATTCTTCACCGAACCATCCTGCCATCACAAGTACTGTCAAAAAAAACATGATACGATTTAGTTTTAGCACTATGCACTATCAATGCGGATTGATCAAATAGTAACGCTCACCGGCAATGGATGTCAAAATGCGAATAGCGGCCATCGCGGACGATACAAGCGCTTGAACTTCAGGAATAGAACATTCTTGTATGGGTATATTGGTATCTAGAGGTATTTCAGTTGCAAAAATAGTCGAATTAATTGAGTTTTTGGATTGATAGTACCTATTGCGACAACGCGGTTAGAAAAATGGGTTCTTTGCCAACCTCTCGGAGTAGAAGCTGAGCAAAACAGGGGACAATAAAACTCACTCGTTACAGAAGATTTCGGTCAAAATTTGTACAGTTGGGGCAATCGATGCTCTAAATATCATGAAGTTTTAGGAAACCAAATATTAAAGCTGTTTAATTTCATCATGTTTGATACACACCCCATGCAAGTGGTGACAAAGAAGATCGGTGCTATCATGAACCAAGGAGATACTTTGGGTTTCATGACAGGCTGTGGCGATGACTCGTCGTGGTCGCCCAACAGCCTTGATCTTTCATCAGAATTCTTCATTTTGGTTGAATTTTTACGACGTTATAGCTTTTTATTGAGAGATAGCAAAGTAAAAAGTAGAAAGATAGAACCAGTAAATACTAAAAGATTAAAACCTAAGTGAAGTTAAAATTGCCTTTTATTGAAACCTGCGGAGTTTGAGCTGGTCAGCTCGAGTTTTGCGATCCCACCTGCCTCCGCGCAAAAGATTTCCGAGGCGGTTTCGTCATCGTCACCTCAATCACTCTTGAAGCTCGATCGTATGGTGGCTTTAGCGGCTTCTAATTCCGACTCTGGCTTCTGGTGTTCCATCCAAAACATATCGAGTTCATTGTTCGAGGCTTCTTCCTTGCTTCCTATATCTTTGGCAACAAACTGCTCTTCGTTAGCAGTGCGATCGAGCCAAGTCTTTTTCAACTTGAATTCCTGCTGACGCGCCACAATGTCCGCCCAAGTTGGTACCAACTGTATCGCATATCGGACAATAGCCTGAATTACTATGAACACATGTTCATTGGCCATGATAGCCATGATAGTGAAAATTGGCGTCCAGGGTGAATGAATGTCCGTGGTCGATCTATAAAGATATGCAAATGACGCAGAAGTAATAGACGATAGCCATGCCAGTGTTTGCTACACCAAAATGATAAGCATAATATTTTCAATTTTTGCAATACGACTTTTGATCAACATACCATATTACCGAGCCAGGGACCAATACTTTCTGCACGGCGTGGCGTAGGGCGTCTATCAATAAACGTTTAGTCACTATAACGCAGCTGCATATTGTTGGATGTAATCTCTTTTCCCTTTTTACCTTGTATATTTACAAACTTTAATAGCATCACCTCTTATTTCAATCATGTTGTTGATAAGACAACACAAGGCTGTCAGCGGCCATATAGTAGAGAATACACTGACATAACCAAACTTTTTGTTTACGGTCAGTTGCCTGTGGCTACACAAATTCATATCTGACGATATCTGTCATACCTGTATCACCATTTCAACGTAATCGGTGTAGATATTGTACTCTTCCATAGCAACTTCATCATAGACCTTTTGCATAAATTTGTTTTCGGCTTCAGTCATAACATCTTTCGCTTCCAAGGTCTTGGCATCAAGCTCAGTGCTATTACTATCAGAAATCTTCTTGTCTGATTTTCCCTTGTTGAAATATGTCATCACCTTGGGAAGGATAAAAGCTTTGATACGAGGAACTATCATCTCGGTGAAAAATCCCACGGTTTGTCCAGTGATGATAAAGTACATAAGTTGAGCCTTCAGTCGCTCCGTTCCTACTTTTTGATGATTATGTTGGATGTTGAAAACGTCAAGATATGGTAAAAGATGCTCCCCGAATGGGATGTATACATAAGCTGTAATGAACTGTAAAATGGCGATTCAATAAATGCATTTGACTGCAGTAAATAACAACCGTATTCAAATTACCAATGAGAGATAACCAACAAGGAAGTTAGCAACAAAGATCTTCTGTGTATAGCTATACTCCCATCCGGCTTCAGTTTTGTGGTTTTCCCAGTCGTTCAAAACCTTGACCCATTTTGTATAGAAGCCAGACATGGTAGGAATAAGCAGTACGTAGCCAATGGTTGGAGCATAATGCTATAAATTTGAATGAGCATTTGTATTGGCTCATGTCCAAAGATACAACAAATGAACTTACCAAAAATTGGTGAAAAGGTCCGGTATAGTATTCATGTAGGAAAACCTCCACCATGAAGACAAATCCAACAACAACGCTCAAACCGGCAGCCGCAATGGCCACGCCAGGAAGGGTCAAAACACGGCGCATGAATAGCCTCCAAGGTGCACAATATGGCACCATCTCACCAGTAACTGCATCGCGAACCACAGTGTCGCCAGTAAATCCAGGATGTTGTTTGTCATGCCGAGAAAAGTTTCTAACTCCCCATTTAACGGCGAGGTTGCGTTCCTTGCGTTGCCAAAGCTCAAGATAAACGACACTCCAAATCATCATGGCAATGCCGTAAAAGATATTGAATGTGTTTTTAAGCGTGAAATGAGCGATAACACCCATAACTGCCGGTACAGCCAATGCCAGCGTATAGTTTTGTAAGAATGCAAAATACATCGCGACTTTCTCACCAAGGTGATCGCGAATTAGTTGCAAATCAGTCTCATGTATGAGCCATTTTTTGTTCCAGGATTGGATCCAGCTCTGGGGTAATGATGAATTAAGTACATAGGTAAACATGCAAGGTTGCTAAAAAATTTAAATTCAAACCCCATACCTTGTTGAGTTCGTCATTATGTAGGGCAAAGATACTATCAACAAACTTATCAGTGTCTGGAGAGACGTTGGCACCGCCATCATTTACAGGTAATGTAATCATGTCATAGACTAGTCTAAGTCGCTCAGCTTCCGTCAGGTCATGGCGAGGTAGTTCGTTCTCATCCGTCTTAGATTCTGCATGACCCGAGTCTCTACGACCCGATTCATCCACATCCTCTACGCGCACGCCGATCAAAAAATCATGAATACTATAATCAGAAGAAACTTAATTTAGATGGATGCAAATACAGCCGAGCTATGTCATCATAGAGACGGAGTGGCTTGATCTTACCGTGATCGAAACAGGTGCTTTTTAAGTACGGACCATGGACAATGTACTAGTATGAGTAACGTATTGTCCTCTGCTCCCTGCTTTACTTGATACAAGAGGCCCGAGCTCGCGAGCTTGCTACCCAAACTCTCAAAATCCTGTGAGACTTGCGAGGCATACGCTTCTCTAGAAGTGTTTTTGGGTGGGTTTTTGGCATAGCGGAAAACTATAACGTAGTCAACTACCGAGTTGGGAATACCGGCAGCGTACTGCTTTGAAGTGGTTGGGAACAGGTGCGAGAACCTGCCCGTGTCCACTAATCCTTGAGTAGCGGATTCGGTCATGAGCAAAGTGGAGTAAGACTAAACAGACAAAAAAAACAACGAAGGAACTTCAGGCGTTTTGACCTCATGTAAATTTCCATACCGGGACAATTCTACGAGGTGACTTTGACTCTAATTCTTGGCCCTAACCCTCGCCTTGACTACGCTTTTCCAGTTTTGTCGACGGTGAATTCTCATAGCATGACGTTTGTAACACTAATTAGACAGTAATTATTGAAAACAATGTGTAATGGATATCTTTTTGAAGTTATAAGTTGCTAACTGACTCTGCTAGTGGCGAAAGTACTGGGAATGTTCAACACAAATGGCAAGGCATAACGGATGCACCGTAAGAGTCCCGGACAATGCTAAAGTACACCAGCCTGGTGTCGAGTATTAAAAATGTCGCTTAGTTTGACAGGACACGGCGTGCAGCAAGCTCAATTGGTGGGTGAGAGATTGAAAAACAGACAGGTGAACATAATTTCACTCTCTCAAAATCTGGTTGAACAAAAGACAATTAATGCAGACCTAAAATTTAGTTTACTGTCATTATCTCTAGTCCACTCAAAAGGGCTTTCGACACTGCTCAAGCCATCTACAACGATCAACCTGGCAAACCAAAGTTCTTTACGGATGCTAGACTCATGGAAGTACATATGGGAGAATTTGAGGACAAGAATTGGAACATATATAAGCTACCTAAACTAGATGGTGTACCTTATCGACATCGACGTTTTCCTCATGGTGAATCACGACATGATGCTTATTTGCGTGTTAGCACTTTCATTGAAGATTTATTCACTGAATACCCGGTCAATGATTCGTCCGACGTCAATATTCTAATTGTAGCTCATGGCATGGTTCTTAGTGAGGTATCCAATGCCTTACATAGCAAGCAGAAGGTACCATGGGAACATATTCGATGGCATAATACAGCTGTCACAACATTACAGCTTCATCCCACTGGTGGGCTTAACGTGTTAGAGGCAAACGACACTAGCCATTTAGAACGACTTGTCCGTCAGCGAGGCGGCATTGGCAGTGCAAGTCATGACCCATCGCAAACAAAGCTAACTGGTTACTTTGGTAAAACGGCATGAAGTTATATAGACTCTTCTATTTGTACATTACATTTATATATAGACCATATACTCAATCAGAACCCTACTGCAATATACACGATACTTCTAATCTTCAACATCTTGTGGTTGCTGTCCTTGCTTATTACGCTGCTCTTTTCGTTTCAAACGCTTCTTTTCTTTGCGATTTTCTAACGCAACATCGTGTTGAATTTTGTCCAATAATAAGTTGATCTGAGAACCCATCTTTGGTTGGCCTTTGGAGTTTCTGGCCATCATCTTTCCTCGCACCTCTTTACGTTGCTTGTAATAATTCTTCCTCTCCTTTTGTTGCTTCTCCTTCAACTTTAACGCCTCTTCCCGTTCCTTTTGAGCTGCCTCCTTGGATATATGCTGCTTTTCAACGTCTTTTTTGAAAGGATTTGGTCGCCTGTGACAGATCGATTAATATCTTTGCATATATGCCACATAGTTGACAAAGTACACTCACACTGTTCGAGTGAATTTGCCTCTTTGAGTTCCTTTTGATTCAGTCTCGCTGTGAGTGCCTTCTTCTTCTGAAGATGGTTCATCGAGATCATGAACTTTTTCGTCATCACCTTCCTCATCATCACTCTCGTCGCCTCGTTTTCGCTTTGAACCAGACTCGTAGTCCACAATATTGCCCTGATCATCAATGGTACGCTCGCCAAAAATCTGTAAAAGTTAGTTTTTTGTTGCAGAATTATAGAAGAAATCTCAAATTACATACTTCTTTCACGTAATCCGGTGTTTCCAGGTCTGGATCCTCCTTGGCTAGCTGTTTGTAATAATCTTTTTTCACCTTGGCTTTATGTACAAGCTGCTCCTTTATCTTTTGCGCTGAAAAACAGCAATGTGATGTTAGCATTGCTTCCTGTGCTAATCGTACCATTCAAACTGATTCACTTACCTCGTCCTTTATAAGCATGAGATCCACTTCTGGCCGCCAAGCGAAATCCTTTGCCGCCACCCCTTGAGCCACCTCTAGAGCCCCCTCTGGAACCACCTCTTGGTCCTGATTTCGCGCCTCGTTGTGCTCCTGGTGGTGCCATATTTATGGGTATTAACAGGCTGTGAGAGGTATTTGAATGCCTAATCAACTTTTTTTTTTTGGAGGTGAAGAAAAGACAGTCACGTATCGGCTTTGAATGGCGAAAGGCAAGTAATGGAGCCGTTGACATGATACTACGCCACACTGGAAAACAAAACGAAACATCAAAGAATAATTAAAATCAAAAATCAAGCACTTTGATTATTGCCATTGAAGTAATAGTTTAATGACAAAATAGCATTTGATATAAAACTGAGAAATACAATTGAGACTGCAGAGAATTTATGATAGTACATTAGAAAAGCAACAAGTATTTACAAAAGGAGGATTGGTCATATAGAAAAGATGTGTGTGCCAACAGTTGGCGAATTAGTAGAGTAAGCTATCTGGGAGTATGTGAGTGCCTGTACACTGCTTAATGTTGATTTGCAGTCCAAGAACACGATGCGTATGGAAATGTCAGAGGGTCTAAAATTAGGTTTGGTTAAACATAGTTATGACTATGAACACTTTGAGTTCGCCTTGGTATGGTGCTTGCATATGTAGTTGAGCGAGTAAGTTGTGACGAGTTCTTCATTTGCCGACGTATGATTTGAGACAATTGTAAACTAGCTGCTTCATCAACATGTTGCTCAACTTCCGTCAACAGCCATTCTAACACGTCTCGAGAAGCTGGAGCGACACAAACCAAAGGGAAAGCTCCTTTTTGGCCATTAGTAAGGTTGACACCAACAGCCCAACCGTCATCAAAAGAGACGGTGGAGACGATAATATCATCATTGGACAAGTAAAGTTCATCAGGTTCACTGGGATGATAGGGGAAGACAACGGTATGGAATTCATTACTGAAGTCGCTGATCAATGAGACCGACTCGGTGTCCCTGAGAGCTGCTGGAGTCTGGTCTCGCCGATACAAGTAGTTGCCCGCGCTCACTAGACTGGGCCGCTCTGAGATTCCGTCTCCGACACATGTGGTTTCAGATGAGTTGAAAGGGACCTTTTGGTGCTTATGTGAGCGTCGGTATAAGAAGTAGGAGGCAATGGCTATAGCAATGCTGGCTACTACTGCAATCACAATACCAGCAATTGCGCCGCCTGATATTTTGTTTGACTTGGTGCAGGAGATTCTTGAGCAGCAGGCGTCATTGCTGCCTGCACAGTACTGGCAGCCCTCGTCTTGCGTCCCGAAACCTATTGAGTTTGGTAAATGACGTTAGCTGTTAAACATGATAAACAATGCAAAAAGTAGGAATGGCGTACCGCAAAAGTCAGGCTCATTAGCTGAGCCAAGTAGACAGCCATCACTTGTTGCTCCATCGAGAACAGTGGTATTTTGACATTGTGATGAATACGAGTTCAATATGGAAGACAAAGTATCTGATGGTAGTGTTGAGTGACACTGCGAATTGACAGCGTCTTCAACGGCTTGTGTCTGTTCTAAACAAGTACTTTGACATAAGGCTGGTGGCGTTACATTGTACTTTGCGTTGCAGCCCTGAGACTCGATATTTTGAGCGACAATAAGCTCGCAAACTGAAGATAAAGTGTAACGAGCATAATTTGGCTGAGATGTGCACTGAAACTGATCCCAAATAGTCGAATTTGCATAATTCATAACAACGGCATCAAAAGCCGTAACGTTCCAAACACCTTTCAACCAGTAAAAGTCAGGACTGGTCATTCCAGCATAGTATTCTTCGTAAGCCGGACAAGCTAACGATCCCACTAGGGGTAAACACCACGCCCATGCTATGCTTGGAATGAACCACAAGCAAACAAGAATGCTGTACATGGTCATTCTGCTTGAGTGAGAGGTAAGAGAAGGGAAGAAAAAAGTTTTCGGAGCAAGCAAAAAGAAACAAACGCAATCGTTGGCAAAATGAGAAGAATAAAAAAAAAGAAGTAGCAGTATCGGAGCACTAAAAGTTGCTAAATTTGGCCCTCAACAGTTTCCCAAAATGAAAAGAAGGTTGGTAGAAAAGCCATAGCACAGCCCATTGCACTTTCACCGATTTTTAATGACAGCTATGCAAGACAGGGTCTTGCCATAAACATTGGTTGCACTTATGGTGGTAATACATGGACAGTGGTTAATCTCTGACAAAATTGTTCTCTGTTGTTTCCTAGTTTATCCCTGAGTTCATCATTACTAACTCCAATTTTTTTTTACCAATGACTTATATAAGCCATGCAGCTTCAAATTGTCATCCCGCATACTGAAACCATTAAATACCGAGTTGCCTTCGGTAAGAGTTGTGAATGTAAAAAAATTCAATGATGAAAGCTGCAGCAGCAGAAGAAGAATTCTTCCAAGGAGCTCAGAACTTAGAGAGCTGCTTCCTCCCACAGAATGCTCATTGTCAATGCGGCTAATTAGCTCCGCCATAGAAATGACGGTTTGGGCTCGAATTTTGTAAATGACCGCGGGTTGGTCATGACACGGGCCAAATATTCCACGCCAAGAAATCAGCAGGTCATAATTTCTATGGAGCCCTTGTTGCTCTTTAGTGCTTTGAAATGATGCAATGGGTATCTATTACATTGCCAATTTACTTGACATGTTATATTACGGGCTGTAGACAACGTGGGCACTTGTCAAACTTGCATGCTTAGGGTCATCAACCAGCATTGATATAGAAACCGATGTGGATAAAAATTTCCAGGGCTTGGGAAAAGCGATCCTAAATTTGTAAAAAAAAAAAAGTCGGCCCGCTTACAATTTGACAAGCATGAGAAACGCCAATTCCAATTTGCTCAAGCATCCAAAGCGTGATAGATCTTAGTGCCATCTTGCCATGGTCGCTCAAGCAAATATTGGAAGACAGAAAACGGCGTAGTGCAACCATCAAGTGGGTGGGCGTGGCTAGAAACGACAGGTGACACAACCGGATATTTCTTTTCACATTTATCCTTCTGCTTGCACCGTGGCTATGATAGCTAAATAGCTCGATCCATCAGCAACAATTTCTAGCGCACGTACTTCATTTCGTAGGTAGTATTGGACGTGGGGCATAGATCTGCGTACCATTCTTGTGAGCGCACCCTGAACGTAGCAGACCACTCAGCCACTACCAGCGGACCGATGTAAGTTAATTTTACTGGAAGCATTGTAGATTGACAAGTTGTGATAGGTAAATGTAAAGTAATAAACCGATTACAAAGTATGAAACTCACATGAAGATCTCGGTACCGAAACGGAAAAAAATCGTAGTCTGGATGCTCAAGCTCATTAACAACAAATTTAATAACTGAGTACATGGCAAATTTTTTTGATATTCACCGTAACACTTGTACTGAAAATTTTTGACCATCCGACCCAATACGACTATCAATGTGGCCTGATGTGTACATTAGAGTTTTTTCATGCAAGAACAAACCTAACTTTCTTTTGATAGATCTACTTGGCAGGAGTTGAACCGGCAACTCTCAAGTGAATCTATTTATTCAAAGCTGACGACATATGAACAAATATTAAGGAAAGAAAGAAAAAAAGAAGGCACTTTCATGTCTTTCTTCAAGCAACAGAAAAAGGAGAAACTCATTTAGTAAATAAGAAAAAAAAAAAGAAAGTTCAGTGCTATCACTCAGGGGTGAGCTGGATGAGTGGTTCCACCTCGATAACGTTTGGTTTGGCGCCCCATTCGATGAACTCGAAGATGTCGACGCATATTACTTTGCACACTGAAGCGTCGTCCACAATTAGGTGCATCACATACATACGGTCGTTCTCCAGTGTGTGTATAGGTATGAATACGTAGGGACGAAGGTCGAGAGAATGCCTTTTGACAATAAGTACATTGGTATCGATTGGGTCTTCCATTACTATCTACTCCCATATTAACACTGCTGCTGCTACTACTGTTGGACGGAGAGGGAGATCGCTCTTCTTCATATTCATCTTCATCATTGGAGTCTTGGGGACTATCTGGAGTGGTATCCGTGGTATTAATCAGAGCAGACTTGGCTCTTGTAGGTGAAGGGGCAATGTTTTTGAATTTAGATGAATTAGTATTAGTAGCGGTTGATGTACATTCGGCGGGCTGCCACGAGGAATCTGTATAAAAGTCGGCAGTATTTGCCGAAATTGCACGTCGATGTTGACATAGGTGCGGAGCAGCCAAATATGGTGCAGATGGGCGTGCAGACGAGGAGGGGGGATGTGACGATGGGTATGGATGTGTAAAGTCAGAAAATGAACGAGCATGAGAATGTTGTCGTGTTCGTGAATATGTCAGATGGGTATGTGGTAGCATGTACCGAGTATCTGCAGAATTAGAAGGCTGTGGGACAGCCGGTGGGTATTTCGGCCGACCGGAAATCGAAAGGGCTTGGATATCCACAGGCAACGAATTGACCGGTGCAAGCTCGTGTGGAGGATGAATAGGATATGGTGGAGCCACTAACGAGGGGATACTAGCCGAGAGGTTGCTTGTACTAGTAGCTTCATCTTATTGCGACATGTTAAATGAGGTAATTCACACCAAGGAACAGGAACACCGACAGATGCTTACCATGAGACCATTCATCCCCGCCGTCCTGTAACAGGAACTGGATGGACATCAGTTTTGGCTTGTTATCGTCTGACATGAAAAAGGGATATAGAGGAGGAGGAGTTGGTTTAAAGGACTGGAGAGAGAATAGTTTATAATAATAATGAGAGAAAAGAGAAAGGATGAGAAGGAAGAGCTTTAACCGATGGCATTGACCCAAAGCACCCTCTCCTATAAATGATGTCTGAGTTGGCGCTCTTTAACTTTTTTTTACTGCTGCTCAGAAATATGTCCGCACCCTTATCCTGGCTGAGCATCCAAGTTCTCACAGACAAGGGCATCAAGCGCGTTATATCATTTGTTAACCATTTTATGAGAGCGAGAAACAAGCTGCTTTGGATAAAGTAAGATATATATGTAGTTCTTAACAGAATCACATCATTAATCCTCTTGGATTTGCACTTTTTATTTATGCTGTGGTTAGATCAAGCAATTATGAGATTTGGTTGTAAGTTTTACAGCGCGAGTACGTACCTAGAGTGTCCTATTAAGGAAATGTTCCTACTGATTGGGCAAAGGAGTTTCAATACCATATTTGATTATCTTGTACTCGTTTTTTTTTTTTTGGGCCATTCTTTCTGCCCGAACTTTTCCCTTTGATGTTGCGAGTCATTCATTTGGTTGCCATAATAGTAAAATGATTGAGGAGTAAAATACAACGCATTTTGTCACAGGTTGTAGAAGGGGAATACTGCATACTGAATAATATATAAAAGTGAATTTAAATAAGAATTTCAAACAGCCAAGCTACCATCTTTCATTGAGATCGGGAATCGGCTGTAAAGGTAAAAAGGTTCGCACTCCCAGTAATGGTAAGGCGCTTAACTGTTCTTGAATATGCAAAAGCAAGCGCTGCCATAGTCTAATACTTAAAGCAGTATAGGTACTACGCTTCCCGCGAGGAATCTCACAGATGCTATAAATGGCTCGGTTCAAAATAGAAAAAAACCTAATTTGAGCTCTACTTGTCGGGCCACTGCGTATGTTACGTGAACATGCATTAGCTTAATCTGCCATGCGCGACATAACACGCGTTTCAGTCTATGCTATATCAATATACTCTGTCGGTATCTCTTGGGTCAACGCGGTGGCTTTCCAAAAAATCCTCAACCCTACTGGTGAGGTCAAATCATTTTAAGGGTTAGTTTAGAACGATCAAAAAGGAGGTACAGAGTGATGAGATAAGTTTAATGTATTCCTCAACCAAAGACAAATTGCCTCATCTCAGGAACAACTCCTCCTAAGCTATCAAGATCTTCGTATCACCTCTGTGGTCATGAAATAACTAAGTACAACTTTGCATTTCGACAAATTGACTGAATGGTATGATCTTAAGGTTTGAGATAAAGATGTATCTTATGGCCCATGCCTTTGCATCATTCATTTTGCACCACTTGTATATTTGCAAACAATCAATATAAAGCATCATTAGAGTAAGTGGACGCTTATCAAGTAAAATTTAGAACAAATCTTAACACTAACGAGACAAGGATTTGTCACGCATAAATCTTTAGGTTATAATAGGACAGAGATAACTCTACATGGCAAAGACGGAGGCAGCACCGGCAAGCAAAGCAATGACGGCGACAGAGGAGGCGAGCTTTTCAGTGGAACTGGCGCTACTAGCAGCAGAGGGAGAAGTGGAAGCAGAGGCACCGGCGCTGGTGGCGTTACCGCTGGAAGCAGCAGCAGAGCCGGTAGCAGGCATAGAAGCTGAGCCAGATACAGCAGATGACATGGCAGATGGGACAACAGAAGCAGCAACACTAGCACTCTTCATAGATGAAGCAGCAGGAGTGGTAACTACAGACTTGACAGAAGGGGCAGCGCTAGTGACGGAAGCGCTAGGAGTGGTAGCGTCCTTTGCTTGAGCCTGGATTAAATATCATACAAGTCAGTCATAGAACCCATGCTGTAAATATCATGCAATCAGAACTTACGCAGGGCTTCTTCATGCAAACACAGTAACTAATTGGGAACAATTGATTAAATGGTTAGCCGTCATCACAAAAGCTAATATGGCGCAAATCTCAAAAGTAAAGCGTCTTACGCCTTGCCGTCGTCTAAAGTTAATATAGAAGGTTAGTACTGTAATATCGAAAACGCTTATAAAAGCACGAGATATATTACCAAGATTGTCGCAAAGCTGTATTGGTTTTTTGAATGATCGGTAAAACACAATTAATTACTTGCGTTGAACCGTCGCTATGAAGTATGTCAACTACACTTACATGGTCGCCAGCATGATGAAGACCAGGGTTCTAAATCAAGAAAATAAGCACATGGTATTCAAATAAATTTCTGAAAACTTCTCTTTTCAACCCAGGTAAATGTGGTGAAAATTTCATACCATGTTGTAAAATTCATCAGGGGTCAAGCTGAAGCTAGCAGCAATGCTTTCGCAGCCATCAGTAGGTTTGACTATAATTGAATGCGTTATTTGGTGTTCCTGTGAGCTGGCTCGAGTCTGTGCTTAAGGTACAGAGCGACTGATCTATTTACCGGTGTAGGTTTGAAGACATCCAGGAGCGGGGCCATTGGCGAATGCAGTGGCAGCGAAGGAGGACAAGGCGATGAGTGAGAGCAACTTCATGGAGAGCAGACTGAAGGATAGGAATGGGTTATGTAGAAAAGAGGTGAACGTCTGCGTTTTTGGAGACAGACTTTAACTGTTACATAAATCACATTTGAAACTCCTTGCTAAATTACTGTTACACCGACAATAAGGAGCTAGTAGCAATTTTACGAATACGTGCTATTGTGAGATTGTTTCCGCTATTATTACCTATTCGTCTTCTGGTGTGTCAATTCTATTGATGGGCAATGATAATTAAAAGTCTAGTCAAGTTTCTAAACTCTGAGATCAATTGGCAAATGCCCATCGCAATTTATACGTGTACAAAGGAATTGAATGACCGTTCCGTAGTTCGAATTGGTGAAACCAATGGATTTGTATTGCCAAAGGATATCATGCAAACACGCACTAAATGGTACAAAGATTGTTATAATTCTAGCAGCTCGTCAACTCTGGAACATGTTCTCTATCGACATCAACTTCTGGGTAATGAAAACTTTCAACATCCAGCCGAGAGAGATAGGTTACCTTACATATTAGACAAATTAAGATCAGTGTGAAACAAGTAGCAAAATTGCAATAGCCAGTGTAAAGTGTCTGTTGTTTAGCATGTTGTTCAAGTCAGATTGTTCGTAGCTGGTGTATGAACTTTCTAACACATTATCTATCTATAACTTCATGTAGGTTTTTAACGTTAATGCAGCTATGACATCCTGTAGACACTTTGCCGGTATTTGATTTCGTTGTCATGTCATTGGCACCCCCTTACAACATTCGGTTTAATTTAATCGAATCTGTAATTCCTATTGGATTGTGCCTGAAAATTATATGCTAGATAATCGTGACTGTAAAGTTGCCAATTCAACTTTGAATAGTTTAGCTGCCCCTCAAACACCCCCTGTGGGCTCTGATGTGTAGCAAGTGGCCATCTCTCCGTTAAAATCAAGCCCTATTCTCGTTGTGTCTTGGTAACTTAATGGTATATCTCACGTGTGTGCAAGTCGAGGCGATTGCTCTTTGAGTCGTTTCTTATCCCTAAATGCTGATATCATCGCACAGGATAAAGCTTAGAGATAAAAGGTTTGTTTTATGTAGGAAGCGATTACAGTGGATGGAGATGGAGAGAAATGAATAGAGTTGACCTTAAATAATTGAGATCATATACTTTCTTGCCTACTACAATGTTAATTAGAGCTGCGAATTCAAAAGCAGATAGGATATTGAGAAATTCTCATTTTTTCCAGATATCCACCAATTTAATAATTATGAGCGTCAGTATATCAAGAGTGGATGTATGGCTGCACAAGGTATGTAGGCTCATGTCACGCTGGTGTGACAATGCTTTGCTTGAGAGAAATGGTCCCAACCCACTTTACCTATTTGAGCGGTCGGCATATTGTGTTAAGCAGAAATCCGGGAATTCCGTTTGGTGAGACCCTCTCTGACTGGACTGGTTCACAAACGGGAACTCAGTTGCTATGCTGCTCACGTGTTCTGTCAAGCTCAAGACTTGACAATTTGCTCGTCTCAACCGTCATATACGAATTGAGACAGAAGTTAGACAACAACATATTGATTTGAAACCAATGGCTTTTCGCTTTTATTTTCGTCTTTATTGGATTTTTCAGTTTTGTAGTTTCAATGATATATATGATGTTTATACTCCCGAGGTTTAGTCTATCGAGTGGTGAAGTTTGTCTTCAGCAGCAGGATTCTTATGATCCGCTGGATTGGCACTGGCTTCGTAAACTTTGGGTAAGATGTGGGTGTTAATTAATGTTTTTCTTTATATCATCGGTGGTGGAGAAACTTACTGGTGATTATTGGGTCCCGCTTGATCTAAATAAATTGATTTGAAGACTTCTCAATACCTGTGATGAGCCGAAGATGTAAAGTCATATAAAAAAAACTTACCTCTGACCATTCTCCTTTGAATCCCAAAAATCTCAATATAGATGTATCTTCGCCATAATTCTCTGAAAAAAATAAGGTGATGTTTCGAACATTGCTGAACTTTGTGCTTCTACAGGTCGCAATAGTTACATTGTCAGTTTTGGCAAGTCAAGCTTACATGGGCATCGCCAAGAAATGTAAAAAAGCCAACCTTGTGGTATATTCGACGACATCATTTGAGCCCCGGACCAGATCCCATTCCTGCACTGGCTGTAGATCGTTCACATCATCAAAATCAACATCGTCTCTGTTCGTATAACTTTGAAGAGAAAACCTAAATCAGATATCCAATTACAATGCACATTAATGAAGCCCCAGTACTCACACCTTCAATTTGGAAGGCGCATAATCACCAGTTCCACTTCTTAAGCATATTGAACGCAATTTCACGCTGCCCGTAAAGCTGACAAAACAAAATGGGTAAATATTAAATTGCGCATCAAGCCCGCATTATTGCCACCCAGCTGTACACATACGGGATGAAAATGATCAGCTGCTCGTCAGCATCACTCTCCACAAACTGTTGGAACAATATGGTTTAATTAATACCTTCCTTAAACCGTACGCATAAAAGAGTGAGCAATGCTTATACCTTGTCGTTGTTGAGTCGTTGATCCCATGGTTTGACGATAGTTTTGCCAGTGTCGGGTTCGGACTCATTAAGGCAACGAATGTTGTCATGATCTATGCGTGAATACAAGAGTGCTTGTTCTCCTGAGCCAGGTAGATCTTCGTGCTCATGGTCGCAATGTTCGTCGTGACAATGTGGCATCTTAAGTTTCTTTGTAAGAGATTAGGACAGCGCCAAAATAAAAAAATAAAAATGATATATGTCGCAATTTTTTCCCAATGTTGTCCTTAAAACTGTCTCTCAGTATAGTAGGCAAACACAATGTATGCTATACCTAGACCTTGACCCCAGTCACCATTACATTTAATCAAATATAAGTGCTTTACCGGTCTCGATTAACGTAAGGTTTGGGGCCCAGCTCATTGGCAAAGCATGACTTCTTTATTTGCTTAACAAAATGTACTTGGGCTATCCCTGAGACTCTTTTCCCCTGGAAAAAGACTGAGTAGCCAAGAACAAGGATAATTGTTTGAATGCAGATATATTTCGGCAAGTCTGACTTCAATCCCTTCTTGTCTTTTAAGTATAAGCTAGAACTCAATTGGGTTTAGAGCCGGTGTCTTCCATGTAATGCCTGCACAAGCTCACAAGGCAAACTACTTTAGGATTTATTACTTGCGACGGGATATGAAACTCGTTATTGAATGTTTGTTTGGATGGGGTGAAGATGTCCACGCGAACAACCTGGACAGGGACCATTTTGGTCAGCACTCATCGCACCACTGCTCTCCCCCCCTGTTTTGTCTTTTTTCTCTCATTTTGATATCTCAGCAGAATTTTATTACTGGTACAAAGTAATTGAGAAAAATCACTTTCAGGTCGTGCGTTGCAAACCATTCTTTTTCGGAGTTCGAGACCAGTAATGAATCAGTATGCATTTGTTCATTCAAAGCAACTGATTTTAAGGTTAAAATGTATATAGGGATTATAGCCAAAAGCATTTTGAATGGTGATGTAAATTGTTCTCATCTCTTCACTGTTATATGGCCAAGAAAGATAAAGCGATGGTGGCTCACAATAAATGAAAAGTCTGTCCCTGAAATTTTGCAGTGGCTCATTGCCACCGAATCGCAGTCAACAGCGATTCGGTGTTACATGCTGTATATGGAAACTCATGAGCCATCAAGCTTAATTGGTCTGGGTCACCAATAATTAGTTTCTACATTCAAACTGGATTGTAGAAGACCTTCCTCGAAATGCCTTTTCTAATGGACACTCAGCTTTATTGTCGGCTTGGCTTAAAGGCAAATTATGCTTAAGATCCATGAAATTTAATTTAAAGCCCACTAGCATACAATTTCCTTTCTAGTCCACCAACACATACAAAGACGCATGTATATTGAATATCCTTTCTTAGACTTAGAGCCACTCGTATCACTACATGACTTGTAAGGGAGCATTTTCAGACGTATAAAAGCGAAGCAATTTTGTAGCCTTTCCTGCTTTTTCTCTCTACTTTCTAGCTCATTGCCCTCTTTTTTCCTCTTTGTTTGGTCTGGCACCATCCCCTTCCTATCTCCTATAACACTACGCGTTGATCGCCTAGCATCCTTTCACCGAGCCGGTCTCAAAAAGAAATCTCAAACCCTATCCCACCCATTTCATCCATTCGAAACAATGAAGTGCATTGTAATTGTTTGGGCTGTTGCTGCCTCTTTTGGTTTGCTGTGTAATGCAGCTCCACTGGAAAAAAGAGGCATCAAGAGCTGCTATACTGGTGGCAAGGCTGCTTTCACTCAGTAAGTCTTGATCTTTCGTTGGCCCAAAAATCGAAACTCCGAAGGTTACTGTAAAAAGAGGTTAATTAAGTTTTTACTGTATTTCTACCTATAGATACTGGGTTCCCAAAGAGGGTACCAAAGACATGTTGAATGACGGTAAAATTGTCACTCTAACAGGATCCAAGTCTAAGTCACTCAAGACTCCTGGCGGTAAAGTCCTTGCCAAGGTTTCGAAAGTTACCTACGAGGTAAATTTTTGCGACGATCCTTATGGAAACTCCTTAGTATTTGTAACCTAAATTTGATTATCTAATTGATTTGCCAATCAGAAATGTCAAATGGAAGGCACCTGTCTTTTGAGCAATGGAGAGCTCATCAATCTTGACTCGGGTGAGAATACTTTTGAAAAGGTCAACACCCAAGAACATCCTTACGGTCTCGGTAACTCGGACAGCGTTAGTTTGCAACCCTGGACATCGATTGCTGCTAATGACATCAAGAAAGGTACTACCTTATACATCAAGGAGATTGATGGTCTCAAGCTACCCAACGGAATGACTCACAATGGCTGTGTACGCGTGGATGATGAAAGTTGGAGTTTCGGTAGCTGCCATCTCGATTGGTTTGTACTCATGTACGAAACCTATGCTGAGATTGCCAATAAAGTTGGAGAACATGTCAAAGCTGAACAAAAAAATTGCAAAATCCTCGACTACGTCAACACTAACACCGAAAAATGGCTTAAGGGCCCTGGCAATATTAAAGTATCTGGTTCGTCTACATCTTCATCGTCATCCAGCAAGTCGTCAAGTTCTGGGAGCAAAGACTCAAAAGATGACTCAAGTGATAGCTCCAGTGATAGCAAGAAATCGAAGAGCACCAAGAAATCCAAGAGTCACACGTCCAAGCATCACAAGTCCAAGCATCACAAATCCAAGCATCACAAATCCAAGCATCACAAATCCAAGCATCATAAAAGATCAATTGCTAGCGAGCTACCCGGTAACAAGAAAGCAGCAACCAACAAAGTCTATCAAAAGATATGGTCTAAAATTGACCCAAAATCTAGTGGAGAATACCACCACCAAAACGGAGGCGATCCATCCAAAGTCCATTCAAAAGGTAGCGATCAGACCACCCCCGACCACTGCCAGACTCAAAAAGCAAGCTCTTCACCAGCAAGCAGCTCCAGTACCGTTAATTTGACCACTATGAAGACCTCGCACCATGAAAAGGGTGACGATCACTCAAAAAATAAGTCAACTGGCACTCAGTCCTCTGGTGATGAGTCTCACAACAAGGACTGTGAGTCTCAAGCCGATCATAGTAATGGTGACCTTGCCCGCAAAGGCAAGCATCATCACAAAATGGGCGGTGCTGCCTCCGAAGAGACTACTAGTGATGGCGACAAGGCCTCCGGTGACGAGCCTCACCAGGATAATGGAGGAGAGCCTGATAACAAAAAAGATACTGCATCCTCAACAGAGTAAATAAATCACCACAGCAAGTAGTATGATCATCACCTAAAATATGATTGAGAGAACTTCGCTTGCTGTAGAAAGTACATAAACCTGTGCGGTTTGTTTCAGGATGCTAGTGGTTGTATTATCTGTCGATGAGTACGGTTAGTTCAGCGACTCTATGGACAATAAAATATTCCAAGTCAATTGTTCAGTTTCGAGAATCAAGAATAAAATCATATACAGCCTTTAAAAATGTTACTTCCAATGAAATGATAAATGAAAACTTTTATTCACAAGAATGGAAATGTCAAATTGCTAATGTACAAATCAAAACTGGTCATTGTAGGAAGTGAACTACTTGCTCAAATTTCCTTATCCTATTTCAATGACATGAAGGCTTTTGACATGGTGCTAATCTTCTTGATCTGAATGTGTGTCAGGGTCTGAATGTATCCCTTCAAGTATATGCTTGGGGAAATGTGGCATGATATCGTCATTATCTATGAATGATACTGAATGATTATCGATTGTGTTGCGCCTCTGTACATTGTGTGATGGCCCGCCTTTTCCGGCTAAGGCAGGTTGAGGCACAGCAATTATTTCCTCGTCTTCTATAGAATAACCTTATGTAAGTGGCTAACGCCCAGAAGTAACAAGACAACAGTTTTGAATAATATAGTCAAACCTACCTTTGGGGAAGCTTTGCGGAGAATAATGGTACACTGGTACTTCGACTTCCTTGTACATATCCGACTGATTTTTGAACATTGAATATTCTGTTATAATCTCTAAGTTATCTGGATCTCGACACCGCCGTGGCCGTGCTTTGAACTTGAATACGCGTGTCAAAATTGAGTTCACCAGCTTCGCCCATTTGGGATGTTTATATGCAACGGTTTTATCAAGCAAAACTGTGTCCTGAGATAATTGCGTTGAGCGGCGAGTTTTGACTACCACTATCCTTGACGAAAGTCTTCGCTTTGTTTGGAAACCATTCTCAAGATGTGTAACCATAATCTCACTGTATTCATCCACATAACGACAGCGTAGGTATTCTCTACACTCTGAAGCAGATGAGATTACAGCCGGATCCGAAAAGAAAACTATTCCAATTAAAAGTCCTAGTATGATGACATTATTATCCCACTTATAAAAGCTTTCAAATATCTCTTTGATGCCCACCTGTTGTTCCAGAAGCACATTGATCAATAACAAGCAAAGGATAATTCTGTTCTCCAGTCGTTAAAGCCACCAGAACATAAATGAGTCCCCAGATCTTCGTGAAGATTAGCACTGAGTTGGCATAGGACAACTTAGCTTTATTCATGGAAATGCAGACGAAGCAGCTTGATCACTTACCACCAGAGTACATCATGCAGCGTAAAGCTACTTTTCTATAAGTGATAGCATGGCTATTAGCATGGCCTCTGTAAGATTTGTATAACTTCTGAGGATGTACAGCTTGGTTATTGCGGTTACTGTCAAAGCCTCCGTTTAGCCAAGTTTTTCGAGTAAACAAAGTGTTCAAAGTGATCGCGAAAGCAACCATGCTAATCGCTACAATGGCGAAGCTGACCATATATCGAATTATCTGTGGAGGCTTTGTCAGTAAAAGGTGATAACTTCGATGTCAAAACAGTGAACACTCACCCAAGTGAATCGTAATTCATTATTATTTGTATAATACACCATGTACCTAAAAGGGTATTCATTATTACAAGACAACTAAAATGTAGTGATGGCAATTTCTTACCAGCAGCTTCTATCGAATGAATCGTGAATTCGCGTGGAGCTCAAAGCAGTAATGCCCAAGGCGATGGCAAGGCCAATTACAAACGTGATGATGTAGTATCCCCATTCAATTCGTCTACTGGTTGGAATACTAAAGACTATCACTAGCATCAAGTTTATCCCAACAAACATCAGTAATATTGAAGCTGTCGTGTCGGAAAATAAGAGAAAAAACTCCGTGGCAATGCAAGCCTTGGGCTTGGTTATCGGGAGTGCCATAATAACGAATTGCCATGCCGTAAGAAATACAACGCAGATGTTGGCAGCAAATACCAGACGTAACGATATTCGGTCAGCTATGCACGGTTCAAATTTGACCATTAGCATATAAGAAATGAGGACGGCTAATCCTGTCAGCACCGAGACTACGCGGAAGGTGGTTGCGATCTAGAAAGTCAGTAATAGTTAGTAATTGGCGATAGATGAAAATTTAATCCTGAATTCCAACGATGGCTACCTTCCATATACTATACTGCTGCTCATCGGTCAGATACATCAAGAAGAAAAGCAGACAAATAGAAGATATACAATCGAGGAGCCAAATTGTAACGAGTGAGAAATAAAGAGGTGAATGAATTACTCTAGAAAGGAACGGCAATCAAATTAAGCTGCGCATGTTTCAAAATTTGAGACATCCTGCCCGGTTGCATTAACTTAACAGCCATCTTCAAAAAATCATTTATGGTAAAGTTATAACATTGGCCTGATGGGCTCTCCCGCCCTGATGTTCTCAAACTGATTATTCCTGTTATTACTTGCATTATTCTTCAGTCTGTGACTTGAATGTAGTTCAAAACTGAGGAATCAAAGATTGATAAGCCGTGCTATCACATTGATCTCTCTAATATAGTCAATTGAATAATAATAGGCAACAATTTAACAAAGTCAAATGTATGGTGGTGTAGGCGAGGTTAGTCTTCAGTTTATTTACAGATATATGAAATACAATTCACATGATCATAGAGCAAATTCACTGCCTCATTACATTGCTTTTCCTTAAATTTGAAAGATATAATCAGTTCATAATTTAGATGTGTTCAAATCAATGGCTATGTTCACTTTCGCGAATAGTGCTGCTGTGATGAACCAGCACCGTGAGATTCTTCAGTTTCCGGTATCTCAGTATCGGCTTGATAGCCAGATGAAGGAGTAGGGATATCTGTAGGTACTGTCTTTCGTGCTTCCAAGGTAGTATGTGATTGCGGGCCTGTAAAATAGTTCTTTTCAAAGGTAGGGGATGAAGATGCATCACTGTCAACCGATAGTACAGCTCTATCATCATATCGATCTGGATGATCTCTGCTCCGGTACGGTTGTCTCTGACCAATACTTCGAGGATCTGTTGGTTGATTGGAGCTACTGTGCAAAGCCGTTGCATCGCTGTCCTCGTCAACTGTGGAGGCGTCCGCCTCAATAGCTGATTCGGATTCTTGCGCGAATCCGCCTACAGGAGCAAATGGCTGTCCGGGGGATGAATCCGTGCCAGAAGGGAGGGAATTCAAAGGCAGTTTGAATGGAGCTCTGTTCGCACCATTTTCATTGCCATTATTCAATTCGTTGGGTAACATTGTTATTTGGGTGGATTTGTATAGTGTAAAGAAGCAGCGGCTGTAAGTAGCAGCCCTCAACAGACCAATGAACATTGTATATCGGTATTTGAAATTTGCGTTGCGGTCCTCTAATCTCGATTACAGTTTGCCGATGAATTTTTCTATCGCCAAAATTATAGTTCCATGGCAAAGTAATGAATATTATCATTTCAACATGTAGCCATTTTTTTTTTATTACTTTTTATTTCATGCATTTATATTACCAGACAAACAGCATACGGTCACGAAGGCATCGGACACCGACTTCGTTCCACTCCTTTGGTCCTATCCACATGTCGTTGGTAGATTCTAGTTTGCTTAATACATAAGCTCCTTTCCATACAAGTAATCGAGGGTCAAGCTCTCGAGGTGCGGGTAAGATTTCCACTTTTTCAACTCCACTTTTTTGTGCAATGGCCGTATTGTGAATGCTATAAGAGTAATCTAGTTAGTTAATGAAAAATATATCTGTTACCAGGCGTAGGCATTCGGATCCCTACCAATCTTCCAAAAGTCGATCCAAATTTGTAATCATACCACCTCCTCCAACGAGAATGATGCTGGTGAAGAACTTCTTAAGCCGCTCCTCCGACGTTGATGCTACAGAATAAATGGATTGAGATACGGCTGTATCAATAGGTGTTGGTATATAGACTTCCTCTGCTTTCTCAGGCGTCATGGAAGATTCGGAAGTTACAGCGTTACTCTGGATTGGAGTTGACTCATCGATATCTACCGGAGGAGGGGATGTGGCTTGTTCTGAATCAGCTGCTGGCGTTGAAGGAGCTGTCAAGGGTTTAATCACTGGTGACAAACCAGGAGGTAATGGGGTCGAAGGCTTGGATTTAGTTGCAGCTAAAGCAGTCGAAGGTTGCTGAGACTGTATGGCTGCATTGTTAGCCTGCATGAATCAATAAATTAATGTTCTGCCAATACTGTCAAATCTTAAATATACAATCGTCAACTTACTGCACTTTCGTCAGTAATGTCGTCAATGACATTTTCCGAGTTCCATGTTTTCACCACCATTGGCTTTTGATCTTTCTCAAGAATGCCTGGAAAAATCAGACAAAGAGGAGCCAGAAAAACTTCTTCGTAGACTTTGCATTGGAATTTTCGAGTAGGCTTTTCAGGTTCGCGAACAAAGAAATCGTAGACCTGCACACTAATGTCTGCCTCATTGATAGTGCACCACTTTTCTTTCAAACTCTCAAATAACTTCCAATCATAAGAACGTGATAAATCGCGGGAAGTATATGGGAACTTATTTCGCTTGAGGAAAGAAGCAAAAGTGGTTGTGATATCATCTCCTCCTAAAGGCAAAGTAATTCTGAAAGCAATCAAATATTAGTCCTTGTTATTACCCACCTCGCATATTGCAATATAACGAATAAGTCACCTCGAATCTGGCAGGCACAGTCCATCCTCCACACAGGAAATACTAGTCTTCTGAGCACCAATGTCAACTACACACGCCATAGATACGCCAGCACCAAAGGTTGCGCAAGTCGACTCTTGTTGTACAAAAACTCCTCGGAAATTCATGTAACGCAACATCATGGTGATCATTTCCGCAACATAAGATCGATTGTAAACATCCGGTATCACCAAAATTGCATTGTAGTTCTAAAGTCCCCAAGTCAGCGACGGTGCTCATCAGATGCGCCGTACCTTAAGACTATAGAAGCAAGTAACGGAAGTGAAACTCACCCTGAAATCTTTGTCTTCTATTTCTAGTTCTGATTTGATGCTATCGGTCCAAATGACTTGTAGGTCACCAATCACTTGCTGAATTGACGAGTAATCATGCGTGTTCAGTTCTCCGTACTTCATCGGATACAGCAGCCGATAATCGCGATTGGTATCCAAAGGCAAATTCAGAGCCTGTGACAAAATGTTAATATCAATATCACTTAGCTGGGAACCAAAGCTGGAAAGCTTGCAAACCTTTTCTCCGATATAATATTCTGGTTTCCCTTCTTGATCGCCATCTGTCCACTCTACTTTATATGGGTCATTGTGATCAGGAATGATCTCTTGTACTGCTTGAGAGTTATATGAGATCACTTGCGCATTGGCATTGGGTACTGCGCGTCTTTTGGCCATCTTCATCCGATATTTCAAGGTACCCTCAATGGCCTCTAATGCCGATGCCTGTAAAGGTGTCATTTGTGACGTATCTGTTTTATGAACAGGCAATTCTTCATCAGCCGCATCCACATCAGCATCCGTGTCATCCTCTATGCTATCTTGTGAAATATCCATGTCCATTGATAAAACTTGAGGCGGTGTGTTGCTCTTTGATTTGGTCAAGCTAGTGTTCATCTTTCGTGCAATAACATGAGGTACGGTTCTCGGGAAGGCTTCAGATGCTCTACCAATCCTCAAATTTCTGGATCCTGGGTGTATAATAATAACATCAGAGCCTTCAGTCTCTGGCTTTAAGAACAAATTAGTGCCATGACGATGCAAAAGATATTGCTATAATGTAACTTACGTTTGGCTTAATATCATCAGGTCCCGCTAACATACCCAAGGTAGTCACACTATCAGCTTTTGCGTATTGACTTGTGATGTTGCGTGTCGGAAGGATATTGAAGCCTTTGACAGGAAAACTAGTATACTTGAATTTAGGATTGTTGGCTGGTTTACTCTTCGTGTCCCGTTGTCGACCAGAATCAGTTGTGCCATTTTGGCCCGCTGTTGAATGATCTTCGGCTGGTTTCTTTGCTTCCATGTCCTCGCTAATGTCCATAGGATCGTTCGCAGGTTCTTCTGGTACCGGCTCTACCGAATCCGCGACATCCGTCGCAGTATTGTGCATTGGGCTGTCTTGTGTGCGTACGTCAGGTTCTGGCGATGGTGCTGTTTCACTCGCAGGGGAAGATGCTTGTTGCATCCAAGAGTACTGCTTTTTGGAAAGGCTCTTAAGGTAACTGTCATTCTGTTGCGCTGACATTAGGACGACCCTTTTCCAAGGAGTTGCAATAGGCGGGTAAGATAGCAGTCTCTCCCTTAGGCTCTCAGACAACGATTTTTTCAAGTTGAGTTTCGTGAAGGTTGTATTGACAGTCATGTCCAAAGCGGAGCTTTCAGACTATTCGCGAACTGAGCATAACACTGAGATCTCAATGCCTTTGCAAACGCGAATGTCCCCTGTAAAGAATGTAGGCGAATGCTTTATTCTTCGTGGTGATATTGATAGTTTGATTCATATAAGTGATGTGGTTCATAGCTTCTATATATTCAAGTTTATATGCAATACAAAAGCTAAGGTAATCAAGGATCTTATCAAACAGAAGTTCACATAAGCGAGTAATAAGCCGGGTTCAAACGAAAGCCTTAGGCACCTTAGGAGAAGCTTTCATTCCCGGTGAAATGACAAATTTATATTGTGTAATGCTGCAGTAATGATTATACGTTGCTGGAGAAGTGATACACATTTCGGTGCTATTAGCTCTTGTCTAGCCAGGTTAAAAGTTTTTCATGAATAATAACATGAAAGTGCAAAACTAGCATGCTGCTAATATACAATATAAATGACTGACATCAATGGAACTCAAAAGATTCTGTATTTAAGAAGCACACATATGTTTGACCAACTGGAATATCATCTCCTCCAGGGTACACCAAGAAATATAAACTTGCGTATGTGCCTTTTACAATAACATATATTGAGACTAGCCACGATCCTTTTACATTTACCTATATACAGTAGCCTTTGCCTCGTTCATCGCTTTTAAGGACAACACTTTAGACTTGGCTAGAGTGATCAAATCGTTAAGAGGTCTGCGAGCAGTTGTTCATTGTGAATAGAGCCGTCACATACAAACCCAGCAACCACTTTTTCCTCTTTTTTTTTTTTTTTTTTTGGGTGGCCAGGACCACAACTGACTAATACCTTGTAGCAACCATGCCAGAAGCAAATCCTAAGCCGGTTGAAATCAGTGATCTAGCGATTAAAAAGCCAGAGGACACAACCTTTGCTGAACTCGTAAGTAATGCCTAACTGTGCGATGCTAGCCTATTGGTTGGTGTACTGATCAATTTGTATGTTTAAAAACTCGCAGGGAATTATCAAAGCCCTGTGCGATACATGTGAACAGCTCAAATTTAAACACCCAACCGAGATTCAAAAGGAGTCAATTCCATGGGCACTGGAAGGTAAAGACATCATTGGACTTGCGCAAACTGGTTCCGGCAAGACCGCTGCCTTTGCCCTCCCCATTCTTCAGAAGCTGTGGGACAATCCTCAGTCACTTTTTGCCTGCGTTATGGCACCTACAAGGTTAGTTGCGACCATACAATAGAGATTTGTAACTCTTGATAATTTACTGATTCATTCTCCAGAGAGTTAGCCTATCAGATCTCAGAAACATTCGAGTCATTGGGTGCATTGATTGGAGTTAGGTGTGCCGTTATTGTTGGTGGTATGGATATGATGTCGCAAGCTATAGCATTATCCAAACGGCCTCATATAATAGTCTGTACGCCTGGTCGTCTTCAGGATCATCTTGAAAACACAAAAGGGTTCAGTTTGCGTAATCTCAAATATTTGGTTATGGACGAAGCTGATCGACTTTTGGATATGGACTTTGGTCCTAAGATTGATCAAATTCTCAAAGTGATTCCCCGAGAGAGAAATACCTTCCTGTTCTCAGCGACCATGACTACTAAAGTTCAAAAGCTACAAAGAGCCAGTTTAAATAACCCAGTGAAAGTAGAAGTGTCAGCAAAGTAAGTATAAGATTTCGTACAACATGTTATATATTTATATATAAGCCGAAACCTCGAACTCAAATCCTTTCTATAGGTATTCCACGGTCTCAACCTTATTGCAATATTTTCTGTTTTTCCCGCTCAAGCACAAGGACTGCTACATGGTCTACTTGCTAAACGAATTAGCCGGTAACTCCACCATCATTTTCACCAGAACATGTAACGACGCTCAAAAGATTGCTGTCATGCTCCGAAGTTTGGGATTCCCTGCTATTCCATTGCACGGTCAGATGGCTCAATCAAAGCGGTTGGGTGCATTGAACAAATTCAAGGCCGGCAATCGAAATATCCTTGTTGCCACAGATGTTGCTAGTAGAGGCTTGGATATTCCAGCAGTAGATATTGTTATTAACTACGATGTTCCTCAAACGTCAAAAGATTATATCCATAGAGTTGGAAGAACGGCTCGTGCTGGCCGATCCGGAAAATCGATCACATTTGTGACACAATACGATGTTGAGCTAATTCAGCGCATTGAAAAGGATCTGGAAAGAAAACTCGATCAATATCCCATAGAAAAGGACCAAGTCATGATGCTTCAAGAGCGTGTCAACGAAGCACAGAGAATAGCTACCATTGAACTAAAAGAGAAAGGTGGAGGCTCTAAATCCGGTAAACGGGGGCGAGAAATGGGCGATGCTGATGATCAGGATAGAGATGATGATGTAGTGCAAGCTGGGTCGCATAAATTTAAAAAAGGAGGGAAAATGAATAAGCGGAGGCGATAGTTCTATATTATGGGAGTTAAATCAATTCTAATAAAACTAGCATTTGGCATTCAATTCATTTCAGCTTTTCCCCGCACTTGTTTGTCTGGGCCACTGCGGGGTGTGTGAGATGATTGGATATAATAAAGCAAGTCAGCAAGAATCACCTGCGGAGATTTAACTAATTGGGCCAGCGCCATGCTATGTGAATGTAAAGTTTCCTGGCAGAGATTCACACACCGTGTTGTAACTCTCTTTCTTTCTTCATACCAAAAAGGTGTCCGTATATTTGAAGCTATGGACGAAGCCAAGTCTAAAATTCCTCCAGAGGATACAAAACATAATCAAAAGCCGTCCAACGACAGCAAAGATGCCCCTGCTGAGAAAACTGCTGCTGACCCTCCAGTAAAAATCAGGAAGAAGCCTGGTCGCAAGCCTAATCCGCAGTCTCCAGCAATAAGAAAGTAAGGATGTCATTAATTGACACGCAAATGCCAAAACTTGGCAACTAATCGTTGTTTAAAAGAGCCCAAAACCGAGCTGCACAGCGTGCTTTCAGAGAGCGCAAAGAACGACATCTTCGAGAGCTGGAAGTAGCCCTGAGACAGATAAAAACTCAAAGAGACCACTTCATCAAGGAGAACAATAAGCTGAAAGGTGACAATGACACCTTCAAGGCCGAGAATTGGTATTTGAAGGGCATCGTCTTGACTTTACAGCTAGTCTGTTATCAGAACAACTTGGTTATCCCGCAACACAGCCCTTATTTGAATGAGCCGGCACTTTCTATAATGGCTCAGAATATGCCAGAATGCATATCTGCTTATTTGGATGTAAATGCCCATAACAAGTTGCCCATCCCCTCCAAGATGGTAGAACCTCTTAAAACGCCATGTTCAGATATTCCTTCTCTGAAATTTGCCAGTCCACGAGAAAGATCCGGTTCTATTGCCTCTAACTATTTCCCATCCAATTCACCCACAAATGGCCATTTAGCCGATGATATTCATTTTGAAATGGCAGGTCAGGACTCTCAAAACACTATAAACCCTTCAGGTCTTAGCCGGTTTGGAAATGAACACTCCAGTATCAATATACCAGCTCTAGAGGACAGCGACAATGACCCTATGCTTGGTAATTGTGATTCTCGCGACGACGATAGCTATGAGAATATGGACTTGGACGATAAGATGTGGTCAGAAACTGATATGAGAAGGGATTCGTTAGCTTCTGTCATGACCAAATTACCACCCAGCCCCCCACCTTTACTTCAACCGTCATATTTTGACTCCAAGCTTGAACCGGGTTACCCCACAAAGACTCCACCATCGCCACCAACAACCTGTAGGTTTACTCCGGATGATTTAGATTCGGATAAACCGCCGCCAATGTCAGCAGTCGCTGCTGTACAAGAAATTCGGTTGAAGTTACGACTACAACTTATTACTCAAAACGACCAAATAATTCCGCCTCACGTACAACCAACTATCCTTCAGGTAAATTATACATTTTTCTGTGTTTGAATGCTGAATTATTATCACTGACTTTTCTTTTTGTTTACTTCTTTAGCTGTCCATCCCACATGACCCCAGAATCGATCTTATTCCAACGGCTCATATGCGTGATCGAATGATTATCTTCAGAGATCAGTTTGACATGGATGATTGTTTTAATATGTTGATAACGCGAGCCGTATTCCACGGAGGCGATCCTGGCGATGCCTCTAGCTGGGAGTTGCCGGCAGATTTCTTTGAGAGATATTGGTTTTTGACTATCAAGTAAGTTTCAATGTACTTATCATTATTTGTTTTAAAACTCTTTCTCATCTTTGCGCTTTCTACTATTCAGCTATGATTTGAAGCGAACAAATAGATGGAGGCGGTTACAAGGGTTGAATGAATTATCTATGTTTGAAAATGTGATCGAAAATGTGATGGAACCCTTTCTTGACACTGCAGGCGGAAACAACGGAAACTCGGAAACTCGCAATAATCAAAACATGGAAGAAACAAAGCAGACGTCTTCTAACGGTACCTCATCGTTTGACCAACACTTTGATGCGGCGGTAATGGATAGAGGACATAAACATAACTTGAATCCGTTGCGAACGCCAGCAACCACATGGTAAAGATGAATTCCATCAATTCGGTTATGCTTTGTGCGGCTAAGTGGCGAAACTAACCTTTCCTCATCTATTTTAGTGGATAAGTCACATCACTTTCTTGTCATATAAGCGTCAAACTAATTGCGCTATTTATGAAAAGACGCTATGAATCTGTATATTATTGTATTTTGCTTTCTTACAATGTTTCTTCAGTTTCCTCCCATTAATCAAATTACCTCTGTAACTTCGCATTTTTGTATCATATTTTTATAACAAACAACTGTTTATTCCCATAATGCAAGATGTTCGTTTTATTGTTCGTAGCTGGAAACCTTATGGGACCCGACTTGTTCCGACGTAGACCGACATAAAGCTAATTGTAGTCGCTTTGTGAAACATCGGCAGTGGCAAACTTGCTTTGCAATCAGTATTGCTACCTCCGAATGCATGTTTACGGAATTCATTGTTGGGGGTATATTCGCATCTTGCTGTTTGCCAACCCCACACTTTCCTCGTGGGTTAATTCAATATACAGCCATTTTCTCAAAGCAGCAACTCTTTCATGATCGCTGACAAATGTTTGGATCAGCTCGTATTTTCCAATTCCGGATACATGTAATTTATCATTCATGAGTGTCAGTCGTTCTAATCTGTCGCCAGCTTGCTGTAACTTGACCGCAACTACGTTTTGAGTAAGGAGATTCTCGCCACAAGAAACGCTGATGTTGAACTTGTTATAATGACTGTCATGATAAGCATCCATGGTGAACTTATAACTTGGTCGAAAAGGTCGTTGCTTTAGGTCGTATGTATGCTTCAAAATCCATGTCATGTCATCCGCCTTCTCTACAAGAACATATTCGTCTCCAATGCCGTTTGGAGTCGGTACTGCTGAATCCGATAGCAATGCTGGATAGCCTAGTGCTGCAGCTCCAAATCCGACGTCAGCAAGCCATAGCTGGCTATCAAGCCTAACAAACAAGATGCGATGGCTTAAATTTGTATAAGGCGGGTTAAAGCCTTCTCCCAGGTACACACGCGCAGCACCGCTCGTTACGTCGAATCCTAGAGAGATTAATAAGGCTGTGAACAAGTTTAACATCTCAAAACAGTTTCCGCCTCGACGCCTTTTGATAATTTTGTTGAACACGGTATACTGGTCTATGACTGGTATGCCAGGGGATTCTGGTCCATAATGGTATGCGAGATTTTCAAACGGAATGTGTTTGAGATGCTGAATGCATAAAAGTCGAAGTGACTCAAGGTTTGGCTTCAAATTACTATGAATGTCCAACCGCTGCAAATACATGATTTGTTGCTCCTGAGTTAACCTTTCAGTCATTGTCGTCGCCCTTGAGTTATGCGTCATAATGTTTCGCTAGCAGGAAATTTGCTAATACTGAGAGTTGATACAAAGGGTAAATAATAGCCTCTACAGAATGAGTTTCGGAGGTACATGGATAGGATCGCCTTCTCTAATATGATTCCGATATGAGTCATTCAGGAAGAAATTATATCATGGTATGCCCTATTACTGGTCATTGCTGGTTCAAAGAACATCTCGATGATTTTCGCGGTTTATAAATGGCGATAAAGATATGAAAGTAACGTCTCACTTTTGAGACAGTTTGCATGTTACATCGTGAATACATACATTTATTTCCAATGGCATATCAAAAAGCCTTTTCAATTTGCCAAACTATATATTAACCGCGTAAGTGGGACAGATCGACATTGACAGCTGAGAGTAACAAGCTGTTAATATAATTATTTATATCGATTATCAGAATGAAATAGTACTTACAACAGCCGGTTGCTGCTCCACTTTGGTATCGTTTCAGGTTGCGTTCAAAAGGAGGTGGAGTAGAAAACTCTGACTGAGAATGAAATACCCACTTTCCACCTTCAGAAAGTGGACCTTCAGGAGGACCTTGATCATAACGTCCATAGCTACTGCTTTGTGAACGTTGAATTTGTGGTGGGCCATGCAATGAGGGCGATGGCGTTTGCTGTGCGGATCTCGTTGGAGGAGGAGGCGGTGCACCTCTTGCAGAGGGGTTTGGACGAACAGGCGGTGGTGGAGCAGGTCCTCGAGATGATGGTCGGCTCATTATGGTAATTTTAAGTAATGGTGGGAGGGTCGGGACTAGTCAGTCGTGCACAGAACACTTTGGCTCGCAGTATTGAAGCAGTTGGCCAATGGAATTACCCAAAATGTATAGTCACGTGATTTGCACTGCTTGAACTTTGCGACTTGTTAACTATCGCGTCGTGTTGCCTTGATTCTTTACTCAGCAATGTCACAACCTGAGGATGCAATTGAACGAACGCCAGAGTACAACCGCTTTATGAGCGAACTTAGAGACTTCCATAAAAATCACGGGTAAGTCCAATCGCTTGTTATAGCAAATCCGCAACCGCACGAATTTTTGAGCTAATTGCGCTTTTGCTTGTATTCCCAGAACATATTTGCAAGCTGAACCAGTACTAGGTGGAAAGAAACTTGATTTATTAAAAATATGGAACAGGGTTCAGGAAGCTGGTGGATTTGAACAGGTCAGTCCTTCGCCATGTACCTGAATCGATATGATCTTACTGCACAAATACTCAACACCTAAATCTGAACCTCTTACAATAGGTCACGCAATCTCGTACTTGGAAACAAGTTGGCGATCCCTTCAATTTTCCGGTAACTTGCACCAACAGTGCCTATGTACTTAAGGCAGTATACATAAAATATATGGTAACTGTGACTTTGGAAACACGCCGTAAATTTTGAAAGCATGACCACTAAATTTGATTACATTCAGCTCGGATATGAGGAAGAGAAGGTGTGGGGAAGGACTTGGGTACCACCTAGTGATGCTTTAGAAGTGAACCAGAAACCAGGTCAATCAACAGCGTCCCCAGGGCCTCCTAAACTACCAGTGGCATACAAACCAACAAATGTTGTGCGAAAGACAGCTACAGGTGATTTTTTGCGCATAATTGGTATGTTATCTGTCACAATAATTGATATTGATTTCATCCCTTTTCAGCCTTTGCTCCGCAAGCTGTATCAAAACCGTACACACCACAACCACAAATAATGCCCCATCGCCCCCCACCAAATGTTATGCAGACAAGACCGATGATGTCAGCCGACCGTAAGTAAAATTGGTATCCAAGCCTTATGGATTAACATATTTTAATGTTGATGAATCAGATCTTATGTACGATGAGAATTTTCGCACCCGTATAACTTTGGCTCTCAAATCTCGACTGCCTAACGAGGTCGACTGGGCTTTCAACAATCTGGTTCGACTATCATTTGTTTCAGAAGATTTCAATCTCGCGTATATGCCCCAACTTCTGGATAATCTAGTCAGTTTTGCTGAACCATTCTTCCAAAAATATGTGTTTCCACTTGTTGGATCCGATTCAAACACAGGAACTATAGCAATGGAGAGAGCTCCTATACTAAACGGAGCAACAGCCATGGAAGGAGTAGAACAAGAAAATGCAAATGCCACTCAAGAGCAAAATCAGGAATACTCAAATCCAAGCGATCCAGCTCTCTCAAACGATATCACAATCGAAGCAGACGACCATCTCTTCAACAGTAAAGAGTATCAAGAAGAGTTGGAGCGAGTTTTGCAAGTGCTACATATTTTAAGAAATGCTTCTTTCCTGGAAAGCAACAGTCGTGCCATTTCACAAAATGCAAAACTTCCTAGCATGCTCATCAAAGGTCTGGCATCTTCTTGTCGTGCACAATTCATTGAACTCTCTCAACATTGTCTGGACATCCTGGAAAACATCGCGCCTACCATCATTTTGAAGAGTCGCCTCGATCCATATCTTGTAGCTCTCTCCCGCTTAGTTTTCACTAACGACAAAGCGTTGATCTTAGGAGCTACAAAGGCGTTGGCTCGTGTGGCTGTGACAGAAGTCAATGAAAAGGTTTTCAGCATACCTGATATCGATGTTCTAAAAAGGATGATTGAATTTTTGTTCGTCAACGACGAAGAGCTGCTGGCAGCGACGCTAGAATACTTGTATCAACACACAAGTGTACACAGTGACCTAGCCACGGAGTTGCTCAATCTTTATCCCGGCAACATCATTGGCTTGCTAACGGGTTTCCTATACTATCATTCCTCCATTGTACCGAATGGAACTCTTGCGAACGTGGATATGATTACTATTACGGAAGCACCCGCACCACCTCCTACTAAGGGACCGGGAATTCCAGACTTGACGAATTATGCGCAACTAGACGAACCATATAGATGTTTAGGATGGTAAGTATCAAAATATTTACTATGACTGGGCATCAATGGGACTAAGAGGCATCCTTTATAGGGTCAAAGACAGGCTGCAATCGGCCGGACCAGATGGCACACTTGTACTTGGCGACGTGTATAGAACGTATCAGGCACGATTTGGTAGCAACAAACCTTTAGGTATGAGAGAGTTCTATACCGTTCTGAAGATCGCTCTACCTCAAGGCGAACAAGCCGAAGATCACGAATTAAATGCCGTGGTGCTAAAAAACATTATGTGGAATCCCAATTCAAGTGGTACGCCAGATTTGCATTGTTAATTGTTGTCTTATCTGCAGTTTGCTTTTTACGCGTTACTAACTGTATATCACACTTTGCCTTAGGTTTGGATTCTCCGTGCCTTTGGCAAGATTGTAAAGCATTGTTCGCAACGGACAAAGAGTTACATCGACACATACTTGAAACTCATGTTCCTAAGTCAGATGAGGCGGCTGGATACACTTGCAAATGGATGTCTTGTACTCGATTTTCGACTCCCATAAACAATCGCCATACAATATTGTCTCATTTACGGATACATTTTGCAGACAAGCCTCAAAACATCTCAAAACAAAAACGGGTTCAAGTCACTTCCAATAACGCTATTCCAGTTGATGACACCGAAATTTCTGGTGTTCCCTTGACTGCCGCTCTTCTTTTACGTAATTTAGTAAAAGACAAGCGCCATCACGCCTATTTTCTACCTTTTGAACAGGATATAATTATGACTGGTATTCAGCGCCCCAAGTTGGAACGATACACTGTGGCAGTGACAACTGCGTTGCAAAGTTAAATGATGTTTTAGCTTTCCAACTTATACTCCTTAATCTTATGTTAGCAACAGCTTCTCTGGATACCTGAAATTATTGGAGCATTTTAATATTATACAGAGCTTGAATACATGAAGGCTCCTATGAAGTTTTTAAATAAAATAATCAGAGATTGTACAGCTTCATTCAATACAGAAGATATAGCCATAGGTGCAAAGGATTTAAGCTAATGGTAGCAACGCACCCGAATCCATCCCGTATTCTGAGGAAATATTGACGCACCCAACCACGCAGCAACAATGGATGGATGGCTTTCTATGATAACTGGATTTGCAGCATAGTTGATATCGTTATGGTTAATAACTGAATAGATGAAAAAAATAAAATATTTGATGGGTGTCGTCATCACAAGGTTTCTGCTGTAGTCGTGATTGCGCGTTACTGGCGGAGAGAACTAGTTCAAAGATCTACCCAACTTACACAGCACCATGTCAGCACCAGTAGCATCCAAATCAACGGAAAATACCACAAAGCCTGAAGATACCAAATCTGCACCACAACTAGGAGCGTTGGAAGAGGACGACGAGTTTGAAGAGTTTGCTGCGGAAGGTACCAGTCATGGTCAATGCACAATCTGACTAAGTCAGATCTAACCGTCTCTTTGTTTGACAGATTGGGAGGAAACCGAAGAGGACACTGAAGACGCTCACTTCTGGGAAGACAACTGGGATGACGACGATGTTGAAGACGACTTTTCAAAACAACTCAGGTAAATGAGCATAACTAACTTGCAATTTCAAAACTGTCTCGCAGTTGAACTGACCAACCTCTGTTTTGGCCCATTTACAGAGCCGAATTATCGAAAGGCTCACAACCTCAGCCAATGAAAATGTAAATTTAGCAAGCCATAGAATTGGAAAGATCAAAGGCAGCATATACGGTATATAAAAAATTCAAATAACAATTGAAATTGAATGTTTATTGGCTCATTGGGTTAGACCTCAAAATGAGAGAGAGAGAGAGAGAGAATGATGTGTATACATTTGGGAAATGGATTATGAAGATGATATTAACAATAGATGTATGTGTATGTCTAAATTGATACTCTAAATGTGGATGGACAGTGCTAGATGACGTTATGCCGAAATGTGTATCATAGGTTTTTACCATTCTCCAAAGACTGTAAGTTGAATAACGATCCTCCAAACAACTGATCTATGACCATGAGGTATAGTCCTGAACCTGCAAGCAAGATACACTGGAGTAAAAATCTAGGAGCAAAGATTTTCCAGGTCATGAGGTGGCGCCTCAGGATGAAAATGAAGATAGATGAGAAAGACGTCGGTATGAAGTTGAACAAGAGAATTAACATTATGGTGCCATGATATATGGATTTGCGTGTTCTCCACTCTAACTTTGTGCTGAGTGCTTCGCAAACTATAACCAAAGCACTTGACCAGGAGATAATGAAGCCAGTCAAAGTTGCCAATATGACAAGTAATGCATTAGCAGCTGTATGCATTTCCTCAAAGCCAATATATGCCGTGTCCCAATGTATGGCTGTTATTATAGCTTGATGTCCAGACACAAAGAATAAATGCTCTCCCAGGAAGTGGACAATCACGAGTCTCGCTACTAGTGTTTTCATACAGCCAACACCCTCGGGATTTGGAGTTAAAAGTTGTAGTACTAGTGGCCAGCACAATATGATCATCCCACCAATTGGCCGCTGAAGAATAGCAAGCAGTAGACTCGCACCAATAGTGGATGTCCAAGCTGAGCGATTAAGAGCTTTCATGTCCTTTGCAGCGCAAGCACCATAAACAGCAGTGAGAATGAGTAAGACGCTAACAAAGTAAATTAGCCATGGGACGTAGAGTTGAAATAGGCGTATGACAAATCTAAGCCAATGAGTGGGTTGATTACTTTCAAGACCAAGCCATCCCAGAATAAATGCCTCTGTAATTGCAACAACATATTCAGTAGAAGATGCATTTTCGCAAATAACGTACACGTAACGCAGCAATGTAGCAAAGATCGATGTCCCATATAACATCTTGAGTATCTTGGTGGAGGTTGTTGATTTGTCCTCCTGCCTACAACAAAGCTTTGTATATACTTTAGGGAGGAAATTGGCCACAACGGATCCAATAAATAAGAAGCCAATGGTATATATCACAAGCAGCCAGTTTTGAATCGTCTGCAAGTTTGTATGTGCACTGACCGAATTTTTAACAGAAAAGGTCAAAAGGCCACTATGGATATATGAACAGGATGGTTGTTGTTCTTCGCGACAGAGACCGGTCATTGCAGATATCCTTACAAAGATGAGTACCAGAAGTGGACACCATAGCTCTAATGATTTCAATGCCGATGCTATAGAGGGTTGCGAAACAGCGACACTTATGAACAACCAGTAAAGACACCAGCTAGATATCATAAAACGAACGACACTATCTTCAAAAACGATGTAACTGTTGGATCCCAAGGTCAGTGCGTGAACAAAAGCTGCGGCTAGAATCAAAAATAGCTCGATGCTACATGGCCATGTTTTGGTGACAGCGGGTTGCGGTTCTTGTCTAAAATAGCGGGCATTCTTTGAGATGGTTTGGTATAACGCAAAAGTCATTCCGGCGAGGTTACTAATAGCAGCAAAAGTAAGTAGCCAGCCAAGAAATCCCATCTTCTCAAATAACCCGTATTGACCAACATAGCTATGCCAATATCCGGATTCGTTGTCAGTTGCTTCGGTTATCAGCCAGCTCAGTATGACTCCAACCAAAACCCCGGACAAGGTACAGATTTTCACTGCTCTGCTTTTAAGCACATAATGGAATTCAGAAACAGCGGATCGTCGGAAGAACAGTACCAGACTGATCGTAAGTCCCATTATAAGTATAGCCGAGCCAACGAGCAAACAACCAACATCAAATTGTGCCCATATCTGCTTGCAATATTTTAAAGTCACCATTAAAAATTCATCGTACAACATTAGGATCTCTTCAAGTTGTAGGATAAGCTCGTCAGACTCGTTTTCTTCGCCAGCCAATCCATTTTTGAATGTTTCGTCAGCTAAAAGCTTTGAAAGACGATCATCTGCTGTATATAAAGTAGTGTACATTGGCTCAAGAGCTGAATCTGCAAATCCCGAATGCTTTCCAGACTTGGAGTACATTTGGAGATAGTTGAATATTTGTAGAGCATTGATACGAAATTGTTGTATAAAGTATAACAAATTTCGTGTAATGTTGCCAGAACCGGAAGGTATTAGCAGATCGGGGATCAACGAACCAAGGTTGCCAAATGGAATAGGCGTACCAAACAGGTAGGATAGAGTAGGCACTAAGTTGATCTGCGAAACAATGGGGTATTCAGTTGCATCGTAATACAATCTGGCTGAAATGGATGGCAAATCGTAATCCAGTATTTTGGCTCTTCTATGGTTGATTTTAGAGAACAAATTTTGATAGTCATAATTGTTGCCTTGACCATCAGTTTCGAGTCCTATTGTGAGCTGGCGTTTTGAATGTAGAAATACACCGCTCATAACTTCTTCTATGCTTTCACCACCATGATCGCCTTGCTCTGACATACCATGGTCACCAAGGAGGACAAGTAGAGTATCTTCATCAATATACTGAATAAGCCGCTTAAGCATTGCATTCATCTCATCAAGCTTAGCGGCCAATGTCGGATGGGACGGCTTGAATGTATGACCACAGTGGTCAACGCCGAGGAAATGTGTTATAATGAAATCCCAATCTGAAGGTTCAGTACTCATATCCAGAATTCCTTTTTGTTGGTTTGCTCTGCGTTTGTCTTTACTTCCTTCCAAAAGCGGGAACACTTTATCAATGATGCCATGATCGACAGTGTCAAGATCAAACACTTTGAAGGAGTCAAAAGGGAACACCTTGGACGTATCATTGAGTACATTACCAAATAAAAGTGTCCATGTATCGTCACCAAAAAAGTATGTGTTTGGAAAACGTCGGGCAATGTGCTTCAATAGATGATCCTCACTGATTTCTGACGAAGCAAAATTGCTACCCGCATCAATGAACGTGGGTAACGATCCAGTCATTAATGCCTTCAATCTCTGCATAGTGGTTGTGGGCGGATCCGCCCTGAATTGAAATAGTAAAGACGATTCTGGTCTGTCGTCCATCAGCTCTTGTATGACTGTCAAACGATTGGTGTAGTACTGATCAGACGCTCTTGGGCTGAGTCTTGGCATGAAATCGAATCGCAAGGCATCAATAAGTACCACGACCGCTTTCTTGAATGGAGGTTGGTAAATTGCCGATATATTGTTCGACTGAAACAGTTCGTTTAGAGTTACTTCAGTTGTATGGCTGCCATTCTGTATATTCAGTGGGAATCTCGTCCAAGGTTTAGAGGCAGTATTCTCCACGTGTAAAGTTTGTCGAGTCAACAAAAAGCCGCTGAGAAACAGATATAACCCAATAGAGTATGTGAGTGCTGCCCATAACAGAAAGATGGAAAATGGCCATCGCGAACTGGCATTCATCACTTTGCTGCAGCGTTGACAGGTGTTGGAAAGACTGCCACGTCCATACAATCGGTGCCTTGTTTTAAGCGGACTTGAGAAAATAAGCAGTCATCGTTATCACGTGCATAGTGATTTTCAAAAATTTATTCCTTCACATAATAAATAAATACAGCATCTTTCTACTCACTTTGTTCACTTTACTTCATGGCCACACTTCCACGAAAACTTTCGGCGCTACGACGCATATTGCCACAAGCTCGTTTCACCCACTCCGGTCCTAACGCAAGTAAACAAGTTCCATCTCCCAGAGGTTAGTACAAGTAAACAGCACAGATAACATATGGCCATAATATACATGCTATGGGGGAACAACAAATGATGATATCCTCAAAACAAATTTTAGTAGATTGGGACAACAGAACAAATTATGTTGATCTGGGATTAACTGATGCTTTGTACCCATAATTGTGTATATCATGGCCATTGTTAGTATAAACCTATCATTTACTGACTTGTCATTTCATTAGGTGAAATAACAGATGTTGAAGCTTTCTTGAAACGCGCTGGTCGAGGTAGCGATGAGGTAGCTACCAAATTTCAAGACTGGAACCACCTCTTCAGTGCCTCTAGCCGAGACCTCAAGGAGATGGGACTTCCCACCAAGCAAAGAAAGTACATACTGTCAAGAGTTGAATTCTTCCGTCAAGGCATTGACCCATACCCTATTGCTGTCAAACCAAAGAAGAAATAGATTATAAACATTGTAAATATTGAATATAATAGAATGTACCATTAGTAAAATTTAGTGAAAATATCCATCACACACATCTTTCTCCATATTTCGCTCTATGCTTTGTTTTGAAAATGAATTTGCAATCTGGCATTAACTATTTTCTGAGTGTGTGACTATCTTTCTTAAAAATGGGAAGAAAAATGACGAACAGGTCGTGGCAGGTTTGAAGCTTTTGAATTACAACTCAGGACTTTGCAATGGCAAGCAAGACCAAAAAGAAGGTAGACACTGAGAGTAACGAAGTGTTGCAGACTCAAATAGATCTATCTGTCAACATTGCTCGGGATCTGGTCAATTCATGGCTTCCACCAGGTGGATCTGACAGTGAAGACGACGACGCTGAAGTTGCGAGTTATACCAAAGGGCGACCAGGAAGGTAAGCTTGAGTGTGGCTTTTTATTTGAAGTATGGCAAAATCATAGGCGTCGCTAATCCCTTTCTTAATACTAGGATTGGATTGGGCGCAAGCTTTCTATCGCATGCTCAAGCAACTCGCCACAATCAGCCTTCTACCATTGCAGGGCCAGTCTCTGCAGCCGAATCAAAATTTCGTAATAAAATCCTCAATCAAAACGCAGCAGCGACCAGGAAAAGACGCCTGGATGAGATGGCTCAAGCCGAACAAAGGCCGGCAGAAGAATCAGATAATGAGGAAGAGTCTAAGACGGCGATTGTGGCGGTTAGAAAAGCTGGATCGAATTCAGCACAACCAACTTCAGCCACACCTTCCTCCAAGCCAAAGAAAATTGCAAACGGTGACTTCTTATCTATGTATTTGACCGAGAGAGAGGGTAAAAAGAAGAAGAAGAAAAAGAAGAAGGGTAATAGCGGTGGACCTGAAGCAGCCGACATGTAAAACTTTAGGCAGTACGCTCTTTATCTTTATCTTATAACATATACATTTTCACAATTTACTGTACATACATACAACAAATAATTGACTTGAGCACACACATGCTTGGAGCAATAAAATAATGCAATGAAGTTGTCGAATGGCAAAGCTTGCTATTAGCCTAATCACTGTCTACATCTACTACCGCGGTTGTCCAGCAATGATCAGACTTGGTGTATTCAGCAGGTGGCAGTCCATAGGGTATTCTGACCGGAATGATAGTGGGATGCTGTTCAGAAATGAATTTAGGAGGAAGTGGCTGAGTATTCGAATGATTCGCAACCAAAATATGTGCTTGCCCGTCCTAAGAACATATTAAAAAACTTGATGTGTACATATTGCCAATCGTCAAGGTACAAACCTCCCAAAGATCTGGATAAATTAAAACGCCTAATTCATAATGGCGTATATGTAGTTGGCTACCATTTTTCTGCAAATCGCCCCATGCTGCCCGACTAAGATTTGCTGAAGTGACGAGATGCCAAGCAATAGAAGCCCTTGCGTCTTTGTCGTTTTCCGAAGAATCTGAAGTGATATCTTTATTGACCCGCAACCGTGTATATGATTTGTAATGTGGCATTGCACGTTCGCGTCCTCCCGCCTTGCCGGCCCACTTGCACAAATATTTGGGAAACCAGTTATGCAAACTTTGATACGTGGCTAGTATGACCAAGTTAGCATAATGGTGCGATAATGTCGATATTACAGTCATCATTTACCTCCGGCCATTCGCAGAAATCCTGCACTATCTATACCAATGAAACTGAATGTGATAAAAAAAAATATGAGAACATAAACTTACAATGCCAAGTCATGGGGCCGGCCATATTCACCTTCCAATGACTTCATCTATGGTAGGATATATGAATTTGACAGGCGGGGTTGAGCAGTTTATGGAGTTGCGGCAACTTTGCATACACGGCGAGAATTGCTCGGTAAACCACTTTTCTGTGAACTTGCCAACACTCGAAGACTGGGTGTGATTGTCGCTAATTAGGTGATTGTACAGGAGATACGTCTTCAGTGAGCTCTCACCTGAGTTAAAACGATCGAATTTTTTTGGCATTCTGGCGTTATGTCCACCTTCTTGGTAAGAACATACTGCAGTCTTTTAAGGCCCCAGTTTTGCATGTCTTCTCCTTTGTGATACCCCGGAGTAGAGCCTATAATGACAGCCTGTATGTTTCTTAGGGTTTTATTCCTGGCTTAAATCATTGTAATTAGCGAGGCTTACCTTGCATTCTGAAAAATCGTATTTTTCGAGTTTTGCGCATAGATTATCAGTCACTTGCATGCGATATGCTCGGAAATAAGTAAGTAGATCCCGTTCAAATGGCGAGCCATGTTCAGATCCTATCAGGATACCAGTAGTACTTCTAATTGATTTCAGTGAAATAATAGGCGTTTGATAAGCAGCTTGACACATGTTACTGCACAGTACTTCGATAAGTGTTCGATATTATCTAGTAGTCAATTCAATGCGATCCACTTACTTCCAATCTGCGTAGCAGATATTTGCAGTCACAATTGCGACTTTTACATAGGGAACATTATTTTTTCTGCAAAATAGAATCATGCTCTAAAGTCATTAATGTCAGCTAAAGTTGAATCGTGGCCGTCACATTTAGTAAAGTATACCTTGGAGTGATGAACACCTGCAGATGATTGGCAAAAGACAATTTTTTAGATGCCCATGTAAAGCAGTGCATGCTACCATATGAGAACATCCACTTACCCCATCTGTCCCACATTTTTGGACAATAGGCGCTTACGTTCGGATAAGCTTGAGCTACCATCTTCACTGTTTTGAGACGTCTTATCGCAATACCGTTACCTTACTTGTATAAATCGTTTACCTCTAATATAGGCGCACTTTCTCTCATTCCGTGTATAACATGCACCTTTGCCGTTGATCTCACATTTTCGGCTAGGTTGCTCATTAGATACTCCAAATCTACCGTGAAATTGAATTGATACAATTCCTCTAGGTTCTCCTGGATGTGAGTGATTGTCAGTAATCGCAACCTCGATATTCAATGCATATTAATCAGACGTACATCGCCGATGATATCTTTCAATTTTACTGTGGAATACATTTTATTATTAAAGAAGATTTGGAATCCAATTGGTAAAAAGGGGTTTACCTGTATCTATATTCTCTTTTGCTGTGCAGTCGACAACATAAGTAAGCTTTACGCCGGAGTCCAAGTACTTATTGGACGATTTAGCAATTTCAGAGACAGATTGTTCAACGTTGACTGATTTCTTCGAAGCTCTTTCTTCTGAGTCATGCGATTCTTTAATATTAGATTCCCGTGTTCGTTTAAGATTATGGGCGCTGCCTCGTATCATTCAGGTTGTCGACAGGGCGCGTCAATGGGAGCAACACCGGAGTTTAAGACTGTTTATTGGCAGTCCGCTAAACGTCATGAACGGACGACGAGGAATTGTCAACGCCAAACGTTACATTATGACATTACAAGAAGTTTCACGAAACAAAGCATTCAATGGCTATGTAGTCAAATACGAGCACGACTCTGAGGAGCTTGGTTGCAAAATGAAGTTCAACGTATTTTTGCCCGAAGGTTCTGAAAAAACCAAAGTCCCGGGCTTGTATTTTTTGGCTGGACTTACTTGCAGTGAAGACAACTTTATGCAAAAGAGTGGAGCACTAGAAAACGCTGCCAAACATGGCATTGCCTTGATTGCTCCAGACACTTCTCCACGTAAATCTTCTATTTTCAATTTCCATACCAATGCTATATATTCCTTTTTAGATCATCTCATTGTTTCCATTTCATAAAACAGGTGGAGTCAAAATCGAAGGAGACGATGAATCCTGGGATTTTGGTACCGGTGCTGGATTTTACGTGGATGCCACTCAAGAAAAGTGGAAGAGACACTATCGCATGTACTCTTATGTTGTAAAGGAACTTCCATCCATCATTTACAAATCACTGCCTATCGTAAGGCCATGTTCAAACAATCAATAATGGTTAATTTGTGGATGATACGTGCTGACATCAAACATATTAGGACGAAAACAGAGTCTCCATTTTCGGGCATTCCATGGGTGGACATGGCGCTTTAACTTTGTTCCTGAAGAATCCCAACCAGTACAAAGTGGGTAATCATAACCGTTGTGGGCTAGATCACTTTCCTCGGCTTTCTGTTTTTTATGATACTGAACAGTCATCAAATCTATTCACAATAGTCCGTGTCCGCTTTCTCTCCAATAGCTAATCCAACCAATTGCCCGTGGGGTCACAAAGCTTTCGGTGGCTATCTAGGCAACGATGACAAGGAGGCGTGGAAGCAATATGATGCCACCGAACTCCTGAATAGCCATAATGGAAAGCAATTGGATATTTTAGTAGATGTGGTAAGTGAATAAAAAATTTTCATATGTGACACATTAGTGCATGGCCAAACCATTTGTATATCGGATCTCCGAGCTGAACAGTAATCTGATGCATAGGGCACAAGTGATAATTTCCTTAAGGATCAGCTAAAATTGGACCAATTGGAGCAAGTGGCTAAATCTAAGGGCTTGCAAGATCAAGTCACAGTGAGGTATCAGGAAGGTTATGACCATAGCTACTACTTCATTTCTACCTTCGTGGGTGATCATATTGACCATCACGCAAAATATTTGAAGGCTTAAGTCTGAGTTTCCACAAGGAGAATATAGTCTTGAATAAAATAGGCAATTGAATCGTTTTAGTTTGAGCACGAGGGGGGGTGCAATCGGTGGTGTGGAATCGAACGGTCATTCGCGGAGTTGCGTGCTCAAAGCCTTGACGGGACGTCTTGCTGCACATTCCACAAAAAAAAGCCATTTGTTGAGTTAACAAGTAACCTCCAAGTGTTACTGCACAATTTTTCATTCGGAGTAGCAACTCTCTTTAAATGGTGTGATCATCGCAATCAATCGAACAGCCGACTACCGACATCGAACAACCGACAAACCGATAAACAATTTGACTAGGAGCGATTAGAAAAAAGCTCAAGATCGAACGACAAGAACAAAATATGATTTGTAACCGGAACTATTACATCTTTGGTGATAAGGTATCAATTTGAACCGCCATAAAAGACACAATACCGAATAATGGGATGCCTGAGCTCATTTGCTAGACAAATGCGGTCGAACATAAATTGACAATTATCTTTACATATGTAAGAGCATGTTGCAGCTCATCACAAGCATAAACATTCTTGTTGCAGCTCCTCGCAAGCCTGATACTCTTTTTGCAAAATCATATGGAGCTGCATGACTAATCGAATTGTATCAGAAGTATGCTGTGCTTTGTGCTACTCCACGGTTGAACTGCTCATTTTGAAAAATCCACCCCGTAGTATGAAGCGGCGGTAATTTAGTTAAACCGGCAGGGTTAGGGTGAGAACTTAGGTACAACGTTTGGTTGGCTGGACAATATGTGTGATAACGGACTTTTGGTCTGTCTCTTACCATGTATAGGATGTTCCGTCATGTTGCCAATAAATAGTTGCGTCACGACATTCAACAAGTAAGTTACTATACTAACATTTATGATCGATACCAATTCTGCATGATGATCGCATTTTGAATCTACTGAGGACAAAGCTGAAGAATTTCCACTTGCACTACTCTGAAAAGAAGAAAACAGAAAGCGACAGTCTGTAAGCACCGATTACAAATTAACCCCAAATCAAATGTCCTCACGATATCACAAAAGCCACAAATGCAAAATTCCAAGCTGAGCTTTAACATGTACCAATAGCACCAAGAATCCCTCCATTTGCATTTTGCCCCTTTTCACTTTCAAGCTAAAGCGTGCGTTTAAATCATGAAAAAAGTGTGAGAAAAGATAAAAGTTTTAAAATCAAGCAACCTCTTCTTGAGATCATTCCGGAGAAACAAAGGCTTAAGTGGTGTGGATCATTTTTTGCTAGCTCGCTGTTACTTTTATTTTGCAGGAATCACAGCACAGCTTGTTTAGAATGGGGCATTGAATGTTTCACTGTATAAAGAATTGTTTGTTTATGCATTATTCTTCTTTGAAAGGATATTTTCTAGCTATACATGCAACCAATGTACAAACAGCGCATTCTTTTGTCCAGTGCTAACCAAACTACCCAGTGCTAACCATACTGCATTGCCGATGCACATATGCACTCATATTACATCCACTTTTTTTTTTTTAAAGTTTCGCCTTTGTCCAGTAATTCCGCTACCATTGGGGAGAGTTTTTTTTTCCAGTGCTCTTAACTACCAAATCTAGCCCAACCCAACCAGGTCAGCCCGTCAGTTTGTGATTAGCCTTTTAGTTGTCTCCTCTCTTTACATTTTCACTCTTCCCCCCATTTCACTCCTCTTAATAATTTTTTCTTCTCCGAATAACATTGGGACCGATTACAATTTCCCCCTACTCTTCTTTCTTTTTTGCTTCTCTTCCCATATTATATACTTATTTTGAATGTCATATGCGCAAGAAGAACCGCAGAATCAGTCGTCAATCCATTCGCCAGTACATTCAATAGCAGTAAAACGCTCCAATGGCTCCACAAACGACATGACATCAGGAATACCAACAAGAGGTTGGGATCCGTTTTATTGCATGTATTTGGTAATATGGGCTTAACATTTTGCATTGGTTTAGTTAAAGTATATTATACTTGGAAAGGATCAGAGACAACATGTCTTTGCACATTCCCATGGCAGATCGAGTCAACTGAAGCCAGCCTCATTCAGATCCCATTACGACGTTGTGTGCTGAGTGTTTGCTCTTCATGGTATGACTATTTCAATTCTATTGTCCATATGCTCTACATAGTGCGCTTATAATCATGTATTAATGTCTTTTAATTTTTCCTCCTACCTCTGCTTGTTTCTGCTTGTGCCACCGCATACTTTTAACTTTTTCGTCCCGTTGAAAATTATACACGTATTTGTAGCCCAGATATGCTGTTGCGACCTGAGTCGGATTCCGCCATATACACAGCTAATTTCGAGGAATTCGATCGGAAAGTCACCAACGTAACTGACGAAAGCATTGTGTGGGAGGGTCATGGACTCATGTCCTGGATCCTAAACGATGCTAACCAAACCGAGGCTTGTGTCTTGGGACGTTTAAGCAAGCCTTCAAGCGAACACAACGCGTACATAGTTGAAGTTCTGTTACAGTTACACCCAGTATGTTACATTTACCCCCATTCCCCAATTGTGTCCTCATTACCAATTGCTGACAAACGCTTGCTAAATTTAGACGCATCGCATCACGAAGACGGATTTCTACCATTCTCTTACTCGTGCTCGCAGCAACCAGAATGAGCAGGCTATCACGTTACCACGACCTCAGCAGCAGCCTTGGGCTTCCTCCAGCGGAGCTTACGATGGTTCCTATCGGCCAGATCATACCAGTGAGCCCCCTTCCAACACACAAATGCCTACACCTCAACAAACTTCACATTTTTCGCCGCGACCTATGCCAATTGCACGGCTTCCAAATTCTTCCTCGGCTCCAGCAATAAGTTCATCGCAAGAAACTGAATTCGATTCCTTTATAAGCCGCAGGAGGTTAGGGGGAAACCGATTTGGAACGCCCATACGCAAAGCATCAGAAGAGGTGCATGGCGAAGGGTCCATGACTCGATTGCCCCCAATTCGTCCAATACCTATGAGAGAAGAGATGTCAGCTTCGCCTGGTCGGCCATATTATCACGATGAAAGATCCATGGAACACGACTATCACAATGGCGATCCTGCGAAACGTCGCCGTTTGAGCCCTCCTCCATCCAACGCAGTTCATGCTTCAAAAAGTGGCGCATTCAAACCCATTAATCCCGCACGCCAACTTTCCCCCGCTATGCACTCACCATCTTTGGAATTGTCTCGCTCTCAAAGCGCCTCTCCTGAAACCAACACACCTCATCTATTGCCTGCCAATGGTCGGCAGATGCCTCGCTTCCGCAGGAAGAAGCGAGACACTAAACCTCCAAATAATGACATTCGCTCTGTTGTGGACATTGCCAAAGATGGCTCGGGCCAATACATTTTACCTGTCGAAGTTGATTCTTGGACTGTGTATGATCTCGGCAAAGTTGTATGGGATCGCCCAGCTTTTCATAATCAACGCTACATATATCCTGTAGGATATCGAGTAAAAAAGTAAGTGCGCAATTTTTGTTACCAATATGAAACGTGCACATAGAGGAACGGGTGGCTAAAGCCACATTTACACTCCCGTACTTAGGTGGTATAGGAGCATGGTGGATCCGTTAAATGATACTCAGTACACGTGTGAAATACTGGATGGAGGCAAAGAACCAATCGTAAGTAGTACCAACAATTCGGTGGTTTTCACCAGAGATGCGGTATGCCAAAAAGATAACCATAACCAACCCCAACTCGTTGTCTTAGTTTCGATTACAAGCGGATGATAATATGGACGAAGTTTTTACCGGACCAACATGTACGACCGTATGGACGATAGCGGTTAGAAGGTCAGGGTCAAGCCAAGCCATTCATTGTTACACAGGAACCGAAAATGTATATTTACCCATTCATTTGGATTTCAGGGCTTTTGCAGTTAGAAACATGGAGTATGGCCATAATCCCGTGGGCCCAGACTTCTTTGGCTTGCGCAAAAACACCATTGCGAAAATGATACAAGATTTACCCAATGCCGAGAAATGCAAAAATTATATTTGGCAAAACTTTGAAGTGGGCAAAACAAACAAAACTGTTCGATCTTTCCTTCCTGAGCACGAGTCGGCACCCCATTCAGGTTCAGAACGCTCAACAACTGTTAAGAATGAATCTGAAGAAAGACAGTGAAGAAAAGTAATCTTGGTCTGAGTGCACTGGGTACCCGCTCAGCGCGTGCCACACATTTAGCACTTTTCCTTAGACATGAGCTTTTCTGAAAACTTTACCAATAACTTATTTAAAAGTGGCTTCCTTTGTCGCTAACGAAACATATATATCAACCCTTGATGCCATGCTCCACGCCAGCTACATCACTCAACTACTGTTTAGGAGTGAGAGAACCCATTTTTACAGACGCTTGATCAGACGAAGAAGCACTTCAATCACCAAAATGATTGTTCTAATTTCACCTTTGGTTTCGCCGCCCCTCGCTTCAGAAAAAGGAAAGCCATGATCAAAAAGAAAAAGAAACAGAAACAGAAAAAGCAAAAAAGATATGACAGCGCCAACAGCTGATGTGAAATTTGTCATGTCAGTTAACATAAATAATGAGCAATGTATATTAGAAAAGCTAAAGTTACTTAGCAAGCTCCCTACTTTCTTTCTTGGTATTTTTTTTTATATATTCGCCTTTTGTAAATAACTTGGTACCAAGATCTTATTGAAGGTTGCAACATGCCATATATATAACCATAAAAATTCAATGGTCATCAACCCATATTAAGCTAGAAATCATCACACTTGGTACTCAGACATTGAAAGTAACGGATGATTTGGCCAATGCTCGTTCAGGGCGCGCGTTTGACGGAGACAATCAATATTGTGTGCGCACAAATATGACGCGTGTGTATAGATGCGATCCTTCATGGGTCTCCGGCAATGTTTGTGAAATAAATTCTCTATCGCGGCTTCAAATGATTTGCAACAAGCTGACAGATGGGGGCGCATACACGCTGTGGCCAATGTAATGTTTACCTGTGAGGTTGGCCGCCTGTACCCCCCTCCCCCCACATGATTTCTAACATTTCGTTTTTTGGGATAATTATTGGCAGAAGAATCATGTAGTTGTATCCCGCCATATGATGGGTGAAAATATCTATTGAAGATGCTGTTATCAAAATATCATATTGTATCAAGCGTGCCTGAAATATCAGAGAGGAGTTTCTAATAAGGTCACCTAACATCCACATGGCTTACCAAAGTTTTGCAGTATATAGAAAGCATAACTATTCATTGTTTTCGTTGTGTCATGAAGTAACCTTACACAAGCCGGATAACAACCCCGCACTAGATCCACCTTCATGGGCAACACCTTTATTTTATGCATTGTGCAATAACCATCTCTCCCATCTTTTCCTATCTTTTCACATTACAGTACTTATAATGAAGCAAAACTGGTTTATGGTAGTTCAAGCTGTATTTTGTTTATTTTGAATTACTCATGTTGTCTTGGCGGTTCAGGTCCACATGCCATGCCACGCGTCCGCGTTCGCAATTCCCCTCAATGAGAAAAAAAAATATTAACAGGGATGACACTGTTCACTTTTTTTTTTGGGTTTGCTCAGCAAGACGGACCGCTGACCAACAGTAAATTGTCACAAAGCCTGGTCCACGATGATCAATAGGGGATAAAAAACGATATTTTTTTGGGGGCCAAGCGTTTCCCTAAGCGAACGAAGGATGTTTTTGGCCACCAGTGTTACCAAGAAACATTTCTTTGGGCCGTGGAAAACGAAAAATGTGCCATGTGTAGGTTATCACCACCTAGTCAAAAATACAGCTGTTCCTAAAATACAAACAGCAAATTTGGTGCAGCTTATGAAGTCAGCGAGGTATGTTATTGTAACGTACTTCAAATGCTGTCTGAAAAGGTATTGCAGCATGCAATCATCAGGGGGCTACTTTCTAGGAGAAAGCAGTACTGTATCAAACATAGTCTGAAAGGTAAAGTTCTTCTTTTTGTATGCCTATGTCGCTCATCTACCTGCATACATACATATCAAAGACAAGGGGCTAGGGTGTAGTTTTCCCAGTGTCGCATGCTTTTATTTATTTATTATTTTACTAGAATGTAACATTTAACTAAGAGAGAAGGGCCCTTCATTATTTCTACGGTGTAATCATGGGTCGAAAGCAGTGGATCAAGGTATATGATACAAATCTGTATTCTCCAAGCCATTGTAATCCCAAGCTCCTGCATAGTTCGATTTGCCAATAGCGACCATGAGGCTTGCTAGGTGTCTTGAGGCTAACTAAGGGAAAGGGGGCTCCAAGCAAAGGGAGCGCGGTTTCTCAATTAAGCGAAGATCGTCTTCTCGCTCTACAAATACAGATCTTATGTTCTATTATAATTATAATATAAACCTTGGCCCATCTCAGGTTTTGTTTTTTTTTCTTATATAGCTGCGCTCCACCAAGGGACTTGATTCCTCTTGCTTTCAGTCCATACTACATCTTCTTTTATATATATCTTGCTTGGTCTACTCATTCCTTTCACAGAGTTTCCAGGCGAAACAAAGTGATGGAATACTTTGCTAATTTATTATAGAACCATCCAAACACACATACCTTCCTTTTGTTCGAAACCAAAGTCTGTAAATTTGATTGTGCAGAAAAGCAAGTTTCCTTTTACTTCATCCTCTCCTTTTGCGCCTATTACTATAATATTGGGAACAGTCGCTCCGTAATGACAATTGATCAACCCCAAAAAATATCTACCAATTTGGAGGAATTGACTCAGTCCAATAGTGCAACTACCATGAACATGAATGATTTGAACAAGCCTTGCCATCCGGAATGGGGCGTCATGCGAGAGCAAGCATTTCATCCTCTTGCTTTCAAACATCAGCGCGATTTGGAAACCCATTGGGAAAAAGGGGAGGTCATTCCTGATTTTTATTTTTGGCAGGCGAGTTTGGGTGGTTATTGTATGGCCGATATGACTCAAAGTAAGTCCTTTTTAAAGATGTTAGAACATGAACTCCTGTTGTACAATGGCTGATCTTGTGGCTTCTAGATGTAGTCCTCTCTACAGAGGGTACATTTGTACTCGTGCGGCGTATTGTTGATGGTGCAGCGCATCCTGGCCGCCGGAAAAAGAAAGGTGGCATGGGCTGACAGTGAATCCTTTACAGCAAGTCTGAAAGATTTACTTCAGAAGTGTGCTCTCCAACAAAGTTCTTTCCACAAACCCTTTTTCTTTATTGTCTTTTGGCGTTTCATTACTTTTTCTATCGTCTACAACGTTTGTGTAAACTAAAATAATCATCTCATTCTACACATAGTCATATCAGTGTAGATATATAATGATTATTAAATTATTATACTCTTTAACTATGATTGAGCTGAAAAACGGGGAGACTAATGCATGTATAGGCTGAAAGCTGCGTAAGGCAATCCACGCGGTTGCCACTGTTCCGCTCAGGGACGTGTATTGTGAAATGACGACATCGCTTTGTGGAATTAAAAACGTATTGTATTGAGTATATGAAGTTGAGCAATATTTGTGCACATATCAGGGATTTTATCTAACATATTTACGAAGTCAAAGAAATACAATGTCTCGCCAATTGTCCATTCTTGCACGTGATCTACCAATCATTAATTTTGCAGGCATGCAATGATTTAGACCCTTTGTTATTTGCGCCTCCTTTGTCTAATGCAAAGTTCCAATTGTGCTTCGTACAAACCAAGCTGTTACCCACAACCTGGCCCCAGGTGACAAGGTCCACACCCTGTACAGATATTATAATGGTTAACTATGGCCAGATAAATGGCAATATATGTGCAAATTACCTTGTGGGGACAATATCTTTCGCACTCATACGCTTGCCCACTGGTGGTCAGAACATGGATCTTGCTTCCTACCGCTTTAATCTTTCTTAGCGGCATAGTTGTTCGAACGGCCGAGTTATCAGAAACCCTAGTAAGAGGCTTATTGTCATCGGAACTGGAGGATTCACTCATGGAGTCGCTGTCACTTGAGTTGCTGCTGTCACTTTCGAATACTTCTTTCTTTGAAGTATGGTCGATAATGGAAGGTTGGCTGTCAAATGATACCATCTTTTCGGAAGGACTCTTGGGGCTCAATTCTTCATCCTCGCCATTGCCTTGTACTCCATTTGCACCTGTCAAAGACGTTGAAGAATTTTGTAGAGTATTACGCAGTGTCGTTGGATCATCGCTTGTCACTCCATATGGCACGTCTTCACTTTTTTCAGATGATATCACTTTATCTCCAAGAGAATCAAAATCTTTTTGCTTATCCTTCTTCTTTTTCTTATCTTTCTTATCTTTCTTCTCACTCTTCTCATTCTTCTCATTCTTCTCGTGTTTATCATACGATGCCTTCCTTTCATATTTTTCACGTTTTCTGCGATCTGTACATGCTACAGTTAAGTTTAAATACTCTTTTGAGCGAAATATAAGCCTTTCATACCGTATTCTGATTCAATTCCGACATTGATTGCCTTTTGTAACAAATCTTTGACAATAGGTAATAGATTGATTGTCTAAGAACAGCTATGGCAATCAATGAATGTGTTTGTGATTCAAGTGTGCTGAGTCTTCTTACCTTCCAGCTTTCTGCAGAAAGTACTCTCAAATCTTTTACCTATAGTAGCATGCATTCAAATAAACTTGAGTTGCCTTAAGCAAGTAACAAAGGAAGTGAGTGTTCACTTACAAAGTACAATCGGTTGTGCACCAGTATGGCAATATCTGAATCCATTTGCTGGCTTGTCCATGAGCGTTCATGACCGATCTGTTCTAGTAGCGTAGAGGATCTCTGTAATACTTTCAGTTAACATATGGATCAGTTAGAATGTGAGGAAATCCGTGAGAACTAACCATGTTGTCTGGTAGAGGTGTTTCCGATTCTACATTCAACAAGTTAGCAATTTTGACAACATAAAGTAGCTACCGTTCCATGACAAGGCTCACCGGTGGCATAGTTGTCGGTACTCAAAGAAGACATAAATGCGTCAAGCATGAATGCAGAGCCTCCACCTTTGTTTTTCCCCATTGTGAAAGTATGAAAGAAAACCAGCCAGAGAGAGTTTTAAAAGCCGCAATCTCCTTTTGTATTTTCTACACGGAAAACTCTTGATCTTAGTCAGACATGCTCGGCATATGTATCTTTTATTTATAACATGATATGAAAAGTACATTTACGTCAAGCATTCAAGTTTTCGGCGCCACTGTACAGATACTTGTAGTGCAATGCATAATAGTTTTATTATTTTGCTAGTATTTATCAACAACCAACCAGCCAGGTGCGTGCGTTCTGATGCACAGACCAATAAACCTTCTTCTATTCAAAATAAGTTCATGACAATTATGCTTCATAATGCTTCACTCTTTATTGCCATTTGATTATCTGTGAAACGTCAAGTCCTTAACTGTGGAAATCAGACGAAAAGGGTATTGCCCTGTATAGCGGAGTTCCTTGCACCAGCTTTAAGCTGCCAAGACTGAGAAAAAAGTCTTGGTTGTTGAATAAGCTGCGCCATGGCTAAAAAGCATTTGAGAGCCAATGCAGGTAAAACTTCGGGAATTGTGACATAAGCCGGTGTGAATGTCAATTGACTTATGCTGACTCCGCGTAGGTCAACCTGATCCTAATGAACTAGACCCACCACCGCCATATTCTCCTCAGGAGTTCCCCGGATCCTCACAACCAGAACAGGCACTTGGCGCACAGCCATCTGCGCCGACTGCTGAGGACGTGAATCACAATAGCCATGAAAGTCAAAGATTGAATGAACATGGTGTAAACGCTGCCGGTGAGCCGGTGACTCAACATGGTGGCGTAACCAATTACGGCTCTATAGGATATCAAACGACAGCAGGAGACGTTCAACTTCAAACCGATCGCCAGGTCGATTACTGGAGGTCACAAAGCGAACAACAGCGAGAGCAGGCTACACAGCAGAGAGAACAAGCAGCCAGACAAAGAGAACAGGCTGCTAGACAAAGAGAACAAGCAGCTAGACAAATAGAACAGGCTACTCACCAAGGTGCACGGACCCGGGAGATCGCAGAGCATGAAAGGAATGAAACTGAGCAACCCCGGTCATATTTCAATCTTTTCGGAAAGAAGAGCAAAGATGCGGTGATCTCACAAGTTGGTAGGTATCCTACACACTGCTTCGTGCCTCTATTCTTACTAAATGTACCTTTTTGCGTAGACGGGATCAGGGACCGAATCAGCCATTTTCGAAATGGAACGAAACACTTCTATTCATCCATTTCCCAATCAGAGATGGGTGAACCTGCTGATATTCAAGGTGACGGCCGCATACAGCGACGTCGCTCCAAACGGAAACCATTATGTATATTTTTGATCATCTCCGTTGTACTTATTTTCTTCGGGCTCGGCTTGTATCTTTTGCTTGAAAATACAAGTAAATCAGATCCTTCACCTATACCACAACCGCCAGCAAGATCTTCATCAAGCTCCGTATCTCATCCTCCTTCAAAAACGACGTCGAGCGGCCATTCTGGGCCATCTTCACCCGCAACCCGCAGCTCCATACCAGTCCCAACAGGGATACCAAGTGACATCCCTAAAGTTCCAAAAGATCCTCCGAAGGATGGCACATCATGTGGTCCTGGCTGTGTCATATCCAGCTACATGTGGGGAATTGATGATGATATTAATGCCTTTCGGTTGATTGCGACTGGAGCTTTGACTAGTGGTAATGTACTTGTTCAACGAAGCGCAAAACCTGGCCCAGGTTCCATATCTCTGGTTCTTGAGCTGAAGGGTGTCGATAAAAAAGATATCGAGTTTTTTGTAGGCAATGACGATGGCATGACCGTCTATCTCTCCACTCCTTCTAACCTCTCTATCTGGAGCAGCCTTGTCGTCAAGATTGTCATTGAGCTCCCACAACTGGACGAGAAAGCCTTTCAAATATTTCAGTGCATTATGAAACAAACCAAGATTGTACTTAGCGATGTCAATGGTTCATTTACCGTACCTAAACTTGATGTCGTAGGTTCAAACGGGAAAATTGAAGTCAGCCCATTGTTCATTACCACTGATAGCCAGGTGATTCAAACTACCAACGATGACATTATTGGAAGCACGAAAGCGCTATCCGGAAAATCACAAATTTTGACCACCAACGGTAATATTCGACTAAACGGAACTGGCGAAACTATTGACCTTGAGGGAAGAAACACTAACATAGAGGGAGCCTTTAATTACACCACAAAATGTCATTTCAAAACCTCTAATGGAAGAGTAGCTATAGCTCAAATAGATACTCCCAACCTGGTGATCGATAATGAAAATGGTGCAGTCGACATACGAGGCGCTTCATCAGTCGTCAAGATAGTCGCTTCAACGAGCAATGCCGCTGTACGATTGCAAGCTGTGAGCGTCAAAAGCGATCCTACAATTTATATGATAAACAGAAATGGACTGATTGACTGTATCATGGTATGCTGAATTATCAGAATGTGCTTTATTAATGTGCCATGTCTAATTTATAATTATAGCCTATGGAATACGAAGGCAGCTTCGTAGCCGAAACCTCCAGAGGACAAGCCGTAAATGTCAAAATGGTAAATCCAAGCAAAGGCCATGGTCTAAAACTCAAGGTTGGTATGGGAAACTATGCGTCTGGCACCAAATTTGGACCGTCTGGCTCTAGCCAAGGTGTTCTGCAAGCAAGCACAAAAAACGCAGACGTCGACATCCAATTTGTCTAGCCAAACTCCTGTATTTAAATTCCGATCGTCCAATGATACAGCATTTGATTCGTCATCTTCTGGATGATTCCTTCTTTATTTCCATTGTTCTCGCAGTTCATATAAAAATGGCTGGATATCTTACGTAAATAGCTACTACTAACTACTTCTCTTTCTTTAACTTCTCGTATATTTCCACATATTTGATATATTATTAAACATGGAGTTACCAGAACTCGGCAAACAATGTAATCTCCTAACCTGTAGACAACTTGGTAAATATCATTATTGATGCCCAATTCTCAAATTGTTGCTTTGCCTACTAAGAAATTCGTGCTATATATCATTAGATTTTCTACCATACAGATGTATTGATTGCAAATTGAGTTTTTGGTAAGCGAGATGCTGTTCAAACCGAGAAATGAGATTGAAGTGACTGACAAATGTCCTATTGCAGCCAAAACCATTATCAAGCAGACTCTCACCAATGTCAGAACAAGCATTATACACAACCAGATATAAGGTAAAATTTTGTCTTTGCATTATACGCCGTCTGTAAAGCATGTTGGACACAATGTTGACAAATTGTTATATTATAGGGTACCGACGTGCGATCGGTGCGAAAAACCCGTTCCACTTAGATACAGAGGCCAAAAGCCAGAAAGGCGAGTAAGTGCATCACTTCTTTCAAAGCAATAGTCGATTAAACAACGGGAATTAACATATCTCCCAACTAAAGTTGGCTGACCATATTGACAGTGGCTGCCAAGATATAATAATCAATCATCAGACATGCACTGCTGCACACTGTAAAACCAAGATACTTGTACCGATAAAGTGCTCAAGTTGCTACGAAGTAGTTTGTGTCAAGCACCGGTGGCCAAAGGAACACAACTGCCAATCCCAGTCGAGGATTCCAAATAAGACATCCGAGACTCGCAAAATTCAACAATCATATCGAGTTACCGATCTGGCATATTGAGTTTGTCGGTCACGGTCTGCTGTTTAGCCGTAAAAGTGTGCTATGTCCGCGTTCCCTTTGTACATTAGCCCATTACCCTACTCTCTTATAACATGTCCCTTCCCCAAATATATGGCACGTTAACTGTAATTCAGTCAGCGTCAGCTTTGACATTCTCTGTATTCTATTTTACACATGCAACCCAGTTCCTAGCCGCGCCATTTGGCGGAATTGAGCTAAGCAATAAATATCTGTTACTGGGCAGACCACTTTACCAAGACGAACACTTGGAGCCTATCCTGGTTACAGGCGCGGCGATAGTTCACGTAGTTTCTGGATTGGCTAAAGGTGCTATTCGACTTTACTGGGGCCGTAAGGGTGGAAATCAGCAAAGCAACTCCACGGGAATTCCCTATCATCGTTTCGCTGGATATGCGCTCATGCCCATCCTTACAGTACATTATAAAGCGGTTCGAGATCTTCCACGGCAACACTTTGGCGACAGTGCATTCCTCGATTACACTTACATCTCTTTTATGCTGCAAAGTCACCCAACTATTGCCTATGTCGGCCATGCAGCTCTGATATCATTTGCCAGTTACCACGTTGTTGGCGGCATGAAGTTCGCAATCGATAGTGTATTTAAGGGAAGAAGACGCCAGAACGAGCAGCCAACAAAACCTGCTAAAATCGAGTCTCGGAGCTCTGGGATTGATACAAGACGAGCTCAAATGTTGGCATCGTTATCGGTCAGTGCATTGGCGATTTATGGCCTTTATGTCATTGGCAAAGCCCAGAAAATTCCTCTTCGCCACGAGTATGCCAAGATTTATCAAAGATTGATATCATTCAAATAAACACAGTAGATGATTACATTGCAGCGAAGCTAAAATTTTAATGTAGTTGGGAACAGGACATGTTATTTTGGTAAATAATATGAGTATGTATAGAATGGCAAAATAAGACTGCAAAGTTACTATCATAAAAGACAGATTAGAAAATACATGTATGGCAAAACGGTTCTAGTTGAACAAAAAAGTTTTCAAAAGACATCTTAGTCGATAGTAAGAACATGGAACTTGTATAGGCTAACACAGTCAGAAACGGTGACGATAGGGTTAACAATGAACCCCGATTCCCATTTAGAACGTCTGCATTACTACTTCTTGGTGCTGGTCTGTTAATCCCTGTTGCTGACCAGGGCTGGATTGAGGAGGTACAACAGACATGGTGTTAGGGTCCACCAGATTGGCGCCAATATAGGGAACATCTGAGGTATTGATTGGATGGGCCGGATGAAGGGTTTCAACTACGTTGAATCTTGCCACGTACTCTCTTGAACTGGTGGTAGTCGGCCAACTTTTTTGGATGGTATAGGTTTGTTTAGGTGCTGGTAGTGGGAGTTTGGTATGAGGTGTGCTCGCCATTGCAGTATTGGATATGTACGGATGTGTTGTTGGCGGGGTATCTTGGCTCACGGATCTTTGATGCGATAACTGTTGTTGAGCGCGCTGGGAATAGGCCACATTATTCTGCGGTTGATGTTGTAATGACATTGGATCAGATGGTGCGGCATGGTTGTTTTGATGATTGATGGTTTGATCTGATATCAAAAATGAATTGAGATCAGATGGGTATACAAAATCAACCTGGGGCTCTGCTGCTGCCATTTCTGCAAATGTAGCGAACTCGTGTTTCATCATGTTGTCGCCATTAGTATCTGATATCTCCTCATATGAGCCATCTACTCTTGATTTTTTGCTAGCATTCTTGTGGGCCATCATTTGATTGCTGTAAGCTTCAAAAGGAAATTGACCATTTTCTTGCTGTTGCCGCTGTTGCTGTAACCACATTTGGCGCGTCAATGCTGCACTGGACTTTGAAGTTGCTGCCGATCGACCAGGGTTCGACTTTGATGAGGTAAATTCAGCAGCTTCTCTCGCAGTTGCCGTTGTCTTTTTGTTGCCAAAATTAGCCATCTGCTCTTCATACATTGGTTGACCCATTGCAAAGTTCATGGGAAGTTGAGATGACAAAACCAACATATGAGCCGACTGATTTGTATATGCATTGGTTGCAGTTGCGTTATCCCGATAATCACGGTCCAATTTGCCGAGTGCTTCACGATCCATTTCGCCTCGAGAGAGATTAAGCATATCCATATGCGTATAATTTGGTGGAGGAAAGGGACCAGTAGGGTGTCGTTGGGATGGAAACATTGGATCTTGCATTAAAGAATGGTTCATGTCAATCATCCCGTCGGGTTGAAATTCAGGCATCCAGTCAGGCTGTAGCATCATGTTCATTTGTCGTATTTGTTGCTGATGATTATTTTGACTAGCCTGACTCACGACATAGTTTAAGTCGTTCATTGGTGTATCCCCAATAGATGACGGGTCTGGTGAATGACCAGCAACATTATTGCTTCCAAGCATTTCATCCAAGACAAGCAAAACTGGCTCTGCCACCGGAAAACTGGTGGAAATATCTTTGGTCAACGCCTTGAAGGATATTAGCACTTGATTGAAATCAAAGTCATCGGAAATCAATATTTCAGAGCTTTCTTGATCAACAATTTCTTTTCTGTGCAGCTTTGCAGAAGATCCCATTCGACTTCGTTGATGATATTGCCATAGAAGGACTGTTCCCGCGAGACAAAGTGGATAAAGTACCAAAGGTGCTCCAGCACAATGCCTATGTGTTGTTATTATCCGAGTTGCCGTTTCAACTATGCTTCGGGCAGCCATTGTACAGCAAGCAGTCGCCATTTTGACTTCGCTATGATCTGAAGACTCCAATTTCCCATTTTGCTGCATGACATCGGCTTTTTTGGAGGTGGGCTTATCTTTCTTCGGATCATGTTTACCAGAGTCATTGTTTGCCACTGGCGTAGGGGACTCTGGTTCAGTATCCAGACGCCTTTTAAGACTTATTGGCGATTTGTGTTTTGATGGTACCCATCCAGCAGCATCACCAAAAACTTTAAGAGCAGGCAAGGCTCTAGAACGAAAAAGCTGAATCGTTAAAATATCATGATATAAGGATAAAATTGATGCCGACAGGTGGATGGCAGATTCAGTTGCAGACTTGTCTCCACTTTTTCCTTGTTTCGTAATAAACGAGGAAGACCATGCTTTAAGGTTATCAAGCATCGACTGCAGAGTGACAAGTTAGTTGGTAAAGCGTGATGGGCTATCAGAGAAAACAAAATGATGGATCGTAACCTTAAGTTGAGAGCAGGAACTCGTGATCAACGATTGCGACATACTTCGCATATTGTCTGTATATGCTTCTACCACTCGCACAGCCCAGTCACGAGGGTCCATACGTTTCAAAGAAGCTAATGGTTGTGAGCTTTGAGCATCGGTCGATTCAACCATTGGTGGCCGATCCAAGTATACAGCGAACCAGATATCCCAGCCTCGCATCACTTTCCAAAGGTTTTCCAATCTTTCACATTCTTCATCGTTCACCTTGTCGCTACTAATCCAAAGCCGTTTTGAATCATCATCTGCAAACTTGACCTGATCGATCGCGATATTATGCATGGACGACGATGATAGCTTATGGAGTCCAAGTCTCTCAGCAAATGTGAGCCCGATTTTGAATGTCAAGAAAGCATGTTCTTCAGATATGGTGGCGCATTGATAATGTGTTAAGAGCACAGAGGTCTTTGTCAATATGGCAAGTTGTTCCATAGTCGGCTCAGCTGGGTGAGCTGGATGTGATGCAGGGAAGACATTGCTCGTGAAAATTCTGTGTGCTTGGTGATAATACCCTTCAGAGCCTTGCCGAGATATTTCAGCAATGTCTGGTGAAGATATAGACAATGACTGAGAAGCCGATAATAAAACATTAGCAAATATAGCATATACAAGCATGGTTTCATCGCATCCAGATGCTGCAGTTTGGGTTTTGAAGAAAGGCTTGTCAGATAACTTTGAGAGCCAATTGGTTGACGGTTGTTTTCCGCTTGTCGCCTTTGACGTATCGATAAATGAGCTATACAAATAGTTGTGGGAAGTATGTAGCTTCAACATCTCGCAACTTAGATTGTCGGTGAGGGGCAGCTTGTTGGTATGCTCAATCTTATTAGCAGCAGGCGCCTGATGTCGTTGCCGAGACCATGTTCTCATGCAATTCACAAATGCAATCCAAATTGTGTGGGGTTGAGATGACAAATTATAAAAATCGAATAGTAATGGTGGTAATCGGGTATCGCTTATATATGCTCGAGCTTGATTGGCTCTTACTGATGGTGGATGACTTCGAATGTATGCATACAAGTCATTTGCAAATGATATATTGCAGCTTGATTGATTTTTTGCGCTTGGCTCTGCTCCGTTTTGCCTTATATCGGTAGCTTCAGCACGCTTTCGCGGATTAGCAGACTTTTCCTGTCCAGCAGATTGCGTTTGCTTATTCCTGTCAGTTTGAAGACCTTCATGTTTTGGCAACTGACTTTCCCACTCGAGTTTCGTCTCCAGGGACTGAATATGTGCTTCAAGATCACGAATTTTAAGTTTGTAGTAATCGCACTGGCATGCAAAATCACTTTGCTTGTCGGAGCTAGTGCTCAACCGCCGCTCGCTTTCTGACGATACAGATGCCACTGAAGCTGGTAGCTGTTGAACTGCTGGCTGTGAGCTCTGTCGTCTGGTTTGGTTTGCTTTTTCATCATAGACACAGCTGATAGATGTTTTTTCACACCTCCCGCATGGCCGAGCTGATCATAAATCATAAATGTAAGATTAAAAAGACCTGAATTTTGACAGCTGAAACATCTCCTATCAGAAGCTTACCTCCGTCGCAGCGCATCTTTTTGGTGCGGCATGATATACATGCTCGCGGTACTTTTTGTCGTTTGAATGGGAAGTCCTCTTTTGAGCAGGAATGCCATTTGAACGCGCTAGACATTTACTGCGAGGATTTGGTAGTTGTAAGCTATGATGGTGTTAATGTTGATTCACAGGAGTGCTGCTTTTCAATAGTTGTGTGGAGTTGACTGAGATTGTTTTCCAAGTTGTTTAGAATCTGTGCGAGAAGTATACTGTACTGTATTGGTCATTCACTTACCAATCCTCGAAAATGTGGAAGAAAGAGCCACTGAAGAACTTTGCAATGGTTTGCCTAGTTGCAATCAGAGCTCAATTGTACGTACTGGTAGAAGTTCCGAATCCGGAATACCGGAGCTTGGACCTGACGAAAGTTTTCAATAGAGCGAGTAAAATAGGAAAAGCGAGCACAACAACCCCTTTTTTCGAGTATAAGTGCGTGCGAAGCTCGATATTCGTACGAACTGGAAAGAGTAAGAAAAAAACGGAAATAAGCTTGGTGCAAATAGAGAAGACCCAGAAAAAAAATTCTTGCTCACCAAACAAAGGACCTGGGGCAGAGGCTTATGTTGACGAGCTTATAAGTAAAGGAGAAATGAGAGTATAGACGAATATTAGAGTGCAAGAAAAGGTTAGCCAGCTGACGCACTTAAAAAGAATGTGCTGCGATCGTGGTACGTACAATGAATTTTCGATATCTTGTTTTGACAGTACTTGAATATATAATATCAAAAACAAGGGATTTGACCACACATTTTGACAACTGGAAGGTAAGTGGGCCACATCCCCCTACTCGCAATTTTTCTGACCCAGTCTCGTGGAAAGAGCTGGGCGCCTAGATTTATTGCATGGGCCACGCATGGTCTACTTCCTTTTGCCACGTCAAGTATCCTTTTGACTATAGTATCAATAGGGCTTAAAGCTCGCTTCCGAAACATCCTATTTAACATATACATTACCGATATTCTAGTTGGCGGTCGGTACACCTTCCGGGTCAGGCTCTGTTTTGTTTGTCATCACGTGTGGAATTGTACCGCATGCTTTGTAAAAATAAAAAGGCACGCATCAAAACACATTACAATTGCACCCAGCCATACTATCATTAATAGACGTCCTCCCCTGTCTAAGTCACTCCATTCCACAATTGATGCATTGCATACACTTTCCAGCCTGTTCTTTCCTCTACTTTCTCTCCTGAAAGGGAAAAAGAAAGGGCCAATGTATGGTAGGCAAGGCATACTGATTCAACTCCGCAAAATAACAACCTGAACAGATGGCGTTCTTTCTTGATCACTCGGCATGATTACCTTTTACTGCTTACTGCCGATCTCCGCAAGTGGATCGCATGTTGGTGTGAGACGAAATGAGTGGAGACATAGCATTAAACTTATGACTTTAATATATCTTTCCATTTTGAATATACTTTCTGATATACTTTTCGAACAGATTTTGATATATATATTTTTGGGATATGTTGTGATATTTGCATTATGTTTTTGAATCGATGAGAGATGCGCGGTACTGAGGTTCGTTAGCCATGTTGAATCACTGGATAAGCTTAAAAAGGACGTCACGTCATCAAAATGAATCAGAATCGGAAAAAATCAGGACAAGGCACTTCTCCATGAGTTGACGATCCACGCGGCTCTGATCCTCCCTGTCAAAATGGCGATCTTGTTCAGAAAGATCAACTTGTGGAGTGAATGTTTGGCTGCTGCTGCTATTTATTAACAATTCTCAGAACATCTTTCCATATTATGCGGTACGGCATCAACTTGATAAAATTCTACTCCTTTTCTCCATGCGGCACATTACCTGTCTGCAAGATCCTGTTGCGCTGTGGTTGCTAGCTAATCACAAGGCTCAAGCAGCTGTAATTTCATCTTGATTCGATCTCTGAGGCTCCCTGCTTTATCACTTTCTCATTCCGATCGATATACCCAATTTGTGACCCACGATATCCAGTACCACTTTTGGACACGTCTTTGAGATAACCTGTAAAGTGATAACTGCTGCAAGCGGTGTCTAAAAGTCATTTAAACGCGATGTCGGTCTTTTCAAAGAAGAAGTTCGAAGTAAATTTTGCTTGGCTGGTAGTCACTGCTGAGATAGAACCCGGTCTCTAAATAATGAAGGGTTCTTTTCGCCGCTCTCTCATAATTTTTTAATGCGTCAGATAAAAAGATCGACCCCAAAAAATTCTAGTCTATCTATTCAACGTTGCATTGAGCAATGGCGTTTCTTGACAAGTTTAGGCTATGCAAGTGACAATAAATGTGGTGAAACGCCTCGAATAGGGTTTCTCTTCTACTACTCCTTAGGCTATGGTCCACCAGCCATGTTGCGTTCACACGGACAGCCCTTGCCTTTTTTAGCAGAAGCTTCATCCAACCTTTAATTGCCTCCAATCCATTTCTGATATGTGTCTAGTATTAAGTATACAAACAGCTTAGCCGCAAAAATACGCATCAGTAACCTACTCGCCACGAAACTAAGCAATTTTACTTGTCTCCATACTAAACATTAAATCTGATGCTCTGCACTTGAGCAGTCTATTGGTTTGCAGCATGGAGAATTTTTGCACCCTCTGCCTTTTCAATAGAGCCACTGTTTTCTGGTTTTTTCCCGCCCACTAAAATAAAATTCGAAGTCTCACAAGATATTGGCCCCAACGAAGTCGTGACACCAAGGCTGGGCTTCATCTGCATGTGAAGTGAATAAAAAAATAAACCCAAAGCCCAAACAGCCCATCCTTTCCTTTTTCTTCAATCTCTCTTGTTTTACAAGTCTACGCTAACAATCATATTGCCCGTTTGGCGCGTTTCTTTTTAACTAAGCCAACCCTAAAAGACGATTGTTGCACACAGCTGGCATGTCGCCAACGTTTATGTCGCTCCCAAACATTGATCACGATATGTCGAACCTGAGCTTAGATTTCAACGATAGCTCAATGCGGCAATCTTCTAACAACGATCCAACTCAGGAACTGATGCGATTGATTGAACATATTGCTGATATCGACCTCAGGGATGCTATATTCCAGCGCACACAACAAGCATTACGACGTCACCAGCAACAGATAGTTGCTTTGGAAAAATCAAATCGAGATACGAATGCAGCTATGGCAGACCAACAAATCAAGTATGAGAAGGCGGTTCGTGAAATGCAATTCTTCAAAAAGAAGTATGAAAAAATGAGCGAAGCGAATAAACTCAAAGCACAACGTCGAAGAAGCTACTCAACAGATTCAGGATCGACTTACGATCCTAGGCCATCAATTGCTACGGACGCTCAACCACCGCTTCCGGTGCAACATAGACAAGCCCCACAAAAGAACATTCCGCTCCACCTAGATAACACCATGAGAAATACAGTTGAAGATTCTGTGCACGACCCACATGTCGAGCTAAAGCGCAGAGGTGATACTGTCACACCTATGCTACCACACTCTCCGCCTGCATCAGAAACCTCAGTATACCCCTCTCATATGCCTACATCACCCACTATCTCGCATCGCCAGCGGCAACGTCAGCCTTCTCTAGTGAGTCAAGTGTTATCACTTGATGGGACCATGACCTCCACTACCACCTCGTCAGGCTCGTATGAGCCTTATTCGCCTTATAATTCTGCTTTGTTCTCAATAGAAGAACCATCTGAGCCAGTATCAGCTACATCACAGCAGAATAACGCCCCATCTTCTAATACACCGGTTGTACCACCTCGAAGGAAAAAGTTATCACAGTCATCCAACCCACCCGCTATATTCAATACAGGTAATCCGGTAAATTCGTCACCAGAATATCATCAAAAACGACTCGAGTCACTCGCATTTGGCGGCTCCGATGGTTTTTGGGATACTATCTCGCAAAATCCTCCTGATGGAGCTGTTGAGCGGCTTATCAGGTATTTGAATGTCTCATTTTTGTTGCTTTCTTGTTTTGACGCCAAGCCGACGGCTGGCTTGATGGGAAGGCAATAAGAGAATTTGCTGTTATCTATTGTTATTGTTACTAAAAGTCGCTTCTTGTAGTAACTTTTTGCGCCGTGGAGGATCCCCAAACACAGCAAGGCAGAATGCTAGTCCGAACGACGGCGTTAGAGAAGGTTTCGGCCTGATCCATGCAGCTATACAGCAACAAAATGCCAGTGTACTCGACCTGCTTTTACAGCATGGTGCTAATCCGAATGCTATAACTTTGTCTTCTGCTGAGGAGGATAAAGTTTCGGCTGGCTATCTTGCAGCTAGTGTTGGTTGGGTGGATGGCCTTCACATGCTTGCACAAGCCAGGGCCGATCTGGTCAACTCGCGGGGATTTGGCAATAGACAACGTACTGCATTACACGGAGCAGTTGAGAAGAACCACCTGCAGGCCGCTCAAGTGGTGACGATGTACACTGAAGGCGTCTTAACCAACATTCCGGATGCTAATGGTACGAACTTTTGACTTGAACGATTGCAAAAAAGTGAAATTTGACTCTAATCAAAGTGTTTATTTTTGTTTCAAAGGGGCGACACCCATTCATTATGCAAGCGCAACTGGTAACCAGACCATTCTTCTGTACCTATTACAGGAATGCAGCGCCGAACTCATTGTTTACGATGTCAATTATGAAACACCATTACACTATGCCGCACGTCGTGGCAAATTGGACATCATCTCAATTCTAGTGGATAAATTTCAGGTCGATCCTAATATCTATGTTCCCCGCAAAGTAGGAACTCCGCTTGATGCGGCTAAGACCAGCGGCCAAAAAAAGGTAGTTGAGTACCTGAAGTCTCGTGGAGGCACCAATGCTAAAAAATTGGACAAAAAACGAGAGGAAGAATTGGCCAAAGAGAAGCCTGCTCATCTTGCGGCAACTTTGCTCAAAAACGGTCTATTGGCTGATTCATTTTAACTGGGAAATTCCACTGCCTTTTATGGCCATTTCCATGTTGTTGTGATGCGGGATCCACACACAACCTAGAATATCTTTAAGTTTTTAGAAAACCTACCCCAAGCACTGTCAATATCTAAATAAAAATTAAAGGGTGGAAAAACAAGAATTGTGTATTAGCTGCTCATATTGATGGTGATTTTAATTTTTTATAATAGGTTCACACTTGTTGGAAAACATAAAGTAATGATAATATAGGAAGATGAGAAAAAAAAGACATAGTTTGGCTGTGCTGCAAAAGTACTCTCCCAAAGGAAATAAAAACCGGCCTTGTGACACGAATGAAGCACACGTAGCATCACTTTTCTAACCTCAGCCTCCTGGCCGCCGCCATTCGCCCACCTCGGCTGGATCTTTACCATCCCCCTCTTATTTGTTTTGATTCCCACTCTTACGTTTCTTCATTGACCCTTTCATTGTCATCATCTCTGCACACTTCATACTTTCAAATGCCCTTGAAAGGCGTCACTGAGCAATTTCGAGGTCGATTCCTCAAGCGACAGTCTACAAACATCTCCAAAACTTCGCTAGACCAGCCCCCTCCTAAACCACCGCCAAAATCACAAGATCATTATTCCCAACCAGACGACAAACATCGCTCAGATGCAAAGAAAAAAGAACAAGCATCAAAAGATAAGACAGCCGCTACTGTGCAGCTTGGCACTAACACGGACGCTCTGCTTCGTGGTATTGGTGATTATGAGTTCCTGAGCTCGCTGGGCACTGGAAAATTCAGTAGAGTAGTCTTGGCTAAACATATCGTCTCATGTCAGCCTTATGCAATCAAGGTATGTATCATACATGGACTATTATCTTATACAATCTCTATTATTTTTATCAACTTTACAAACCTTGAACCAATTTTTTCCCATAGATCATAGATAAGCGCTTACATGATTACCGTGTCATGTCTAGACTTGTCCGAGAAATCAGTCTGATGGAACTCTTATCGCACGAAAACGTTGTTAAACTTTACGAAACTTTTGAAACTGCAGAGTCATTATTCTTAGTTTTGGAATATATTCCAGGGGTCAATTTAGATGAACACCTTCAGCGCTCCGGTGGCTCTTTGAGCGAAAGTGAGGCACGTGCCATATTTCGTCAGATGGTCACAGCCGTCAGCTACTGCCACTCACGCTGGGTGGTTCATAGAGATTTGAAGGTAACATCTTTTTCTTTTAATTCATACGACTCCTTCATCTTTTACTAACACACTCCCATTAGACCCCTAATGTTCTTTTAAGACCAGACGGTGTCATCAAGTTGGCCGATTTTGGTCTGGGTAACCGATATGGTCTGCAACGACTAAAAACAATTTGTGGTGAGTGAATTAACTGATCATCTTCATACATGATACTCGACCCCTACACACGGAACTGACATGGCCACATTCAGGGTCAATGCTGTATTATTCGCCGGAAATCATAAGTGCCCAAAAATACACTGGACCGGAAGTCGATTGTTGGTGCCTTGGCATTTCGTTGTTCAGAATGACTGCTGGATTTGAGCCTTTTTCACATGCACACAGTAAGGCAAAATCATGATTATAAATGACAGCATCAACTCTATATATTAACATCTGGTGTTTTTTTAAAAAAAAAGCTGTCGGAGAACTGAAGAAAGATGTCCTAAATGGCAACTTTCCTATGCCAGCTCAATTAAGCCCTGATCTACAGGTCACCATACGCAAGTGCCTGAACATAGATCGCAAACAAAGAATGTCGATCAAGCAAGCCTTGAAAGGGGATCCGTGGCTGAATAATTATGGGAAACTGCCAGACCCGATTATCCGATCTCCTTCATCGAATTTGGAAGACATGTCGGATCTTGATGATAATACCAGTTCGCGGAGCGAGATGGAGAAACGAACAAGACGACAATTTATCAAGGATTTGGAGGAAGAAAAACATCGGGGCTATCGAGTGAAAAGAACCATCGTTTATCATCCGATTACCACTTCTACGTATTTCACTACACCCTTACCCCATCACCAGAAACCTGAAGAAAATGCACGAAACCAAGAGCTATTGCGTGCAGATATCTTACAGGAGATACGAACAAAATGTAGACGATTGGGAGTCAGGCAAACAGACAATGCCAGTAACAACGAAACCCGTCTGCCATTCCGATTGTTTAGTAAGTTGACCTTACGAAAACCACAGCATGAGGTTGAAGGAGCTTTGGCACATAATGGATCCCTTCGACGAAGTGGCTCTAGCCTTTTGCTCACAAAGTTCTCACCGCGCTTGAACAAGGACCACCATTATTACTTTACTATTCAAGCTGTACATGGCTTGTCGTCCACGACTGCTGTGTCTAGCTCGTCAGGATCCACATTCTCCAATTTGGACAGCAATGTTCCCAGCTCACCAGCTTTTGCACACACTACATCACTAGAAATACAGCGTTTGGATGAACGTGAAATGATGAATCTTGTAAAATCTGCTTGTGAGCTCTTGGGTGTCACATACTTTTGTGAAGATGAAGATAGACTCTCCTGTATATTGGCATTGAAAAGCCGAAGCTCACAAGAACATGCTCAAAGTGGTTCATCATCCATTCTCCCTAAGAGCAGCCTCCCCAACAGTCCTTCGTCGCCTACGTTAGTCAACAATGCCGGCTATATTGAAAACCGCAGCAGCATGGACAAATCTAGCGAGCAAGGTAGCCAAAAGTGGGGAAAATTACGAAAACGCCTCTCCCTTCCTCTTGGCCATATCAATTTGATGCAATCCTCATATGCCAGCTCAGCAGTTGGTAGTACACATGGTACTATCGATAGTGCTACGGGCAAAGCGACTAAGAAACATGAATCGTCTCAGTTTACCGCCACGCCACCCAGTAAAGAAGGCAGTGCTTTATTTACCATTGAAGTCTTTTCAGTACCCAACAATAACGGCAAGCGAGTGATTGCCTTACGATTCACCAAAACGAAAGGCTCTAACAAAGTGTTTAAATTGGCTAGCGGATGGATTGGCGGCGTTCTCGGTGCTAGTGCTAACTCGCGTACCTAGAGACCTTTCACAGTCTCGCCTTCGACTCTTTCGTCATACCTCACTCTTTACCTCCATTTGATACCATTTACCTGTAATTTAGTGCTGATAACTTTTTACGTTTTCTGTTGTTTGTGATCACATGCTTTAGCTAAACTTTGTGTATGACCATCCTTCAATTTGTAGTTTTATGTGATTCCGTTTTGATTTTATGCTTGTTATTTTATTTTTTACATATCTTGTCTGATTGATTCACCATTGAGAACTATAAATACTCACTCCTTTGTAACAAGAATTTTCAAAACAAGTACAATTGAATTTTATAACTGTGCTTTATGACCGACTTGACGCTTAGATCGATTTATCTCGCGTAATGATACGACTAAAATACGGAGTAGCACACACGCCACATGTTACTTTCCAGATATAGTGCCTTGCTCCTCACCAACAATGGAAGCCAAGCACGAGTGATTACATGCCCATTAGGTCCCGCTAATTTTTTTTGTGCTAGCGTGCTTGTTTGCCTTTAACTTTGCTAATCAACAGCGATGCAATTAGGAGGTACACAGATTCGACATGTCTCAGTATGCAGGTCATTCAGGGAACTTTTTTGTTTAACCTTTTGTCGCAATTAAGCTAGTAAGAAATCACCATGGCTAACTCAGTATATTGAATATCCGGACGTGCTCAGGTAAACAGTAAAACAAATACAGTCTTCATGATGTTATCGCTTTGTGTGCTGAAAACAGATCAATAATGCATATTCAATTACAGATGGCGAGGATCGGTAATAATATAACTACTGCTTAACTTTTTCTAATGTTTCAGATTCATTAACAATATCATTGTCTTCTTACAAAAAGGTATGGCCATCCATTTTACCAAGTGTTGTCGCCATGGGATGCTTTGCGAGCTTGATTGCTGTACTTTATTTGCATTTTGGCTATACAAAGCTATCGTTACCCAACTCTGTGGTGCCATCGCTGTCGGTTGTATTGGGTTTATTGCTAGCATTTCGAGCCAACACTTCGTATGCTAGATTTTACGAAGGTAGACAACTATGGGAGCAGATTACTAGCAATTCACGTAATCTTGCAAGACTGATCTGGTGCTCTATACCTGAACGAACGCAAAATGATCATTTGGAGAAAATGCGTTGCATGAAGCTCCTATTAGCATTTTCGGTAGCCACCAAGCATCATATTAGAAAAGAAATGGGTTGCGATTACTATGATTTGGAACATTTGTTGCCACCTAATTGGGTACCAGCGGCAGCAGACGACAATTATCAGTACCGAAGTAATCAATCGGCTGATTCTGCTGCTCCTTTCACCAACACCGAAGCATCTTCTACTGGCCCACTTGCAGATCAACTTGGCGATAACCCAGACGATCCAGCTGCTGGTCACCGTCCTAACATGTTTCGGCGATTTGTCAGCGATGAGGATCTACCTGATGAAGCGGACGCTGATATGTCACTACCTCTTGAGATTGTGTTTCGCATCGGCTTATACATCGCTCAAATGAAAGCTGATGATAAAATTGATGGTAACTTTGTTGGCACTATCACTACGCATCTCAACAATTTGATCGATTGCCTTGGTAGCTTGGAACGTATTGTGAACACACCCATTCCTAGAGCATACAACATCCATTTGTAAGTTTTTCGCAGTACTTCTCACATAACGGTTGACATTAAATGACTTTAATGTGTTTCTTCAGAAAACAAGGCTTGGCTCTGTACCTATTAGCTGTTCCATTCACACTAATTGCTGATTTAAAATGGTGGATTATCCCAGCCGTCGTTCTGATCTCTTTTACGCTTTTCGGTATAGAAGGCATTGGTGCGCAAATCGGTAAATGTTATTGCTTTAGATGTGTCTTGTGACGAGCAAACTCACTAATACCTGTACAACAGAGAATCCGTTCCTTTATTCATCAAACGACTTGCCTTTGAATCAATTTTGCAATCAGATTCGTAAAGAAATAGAGTACATCATCTACCATATTCCCAGCGAGACAGAAAACGTCCTGATGCATGGCCGATAGATTATATATTAAGTAATGCCCATCTACACATGACCTCCATTACTGCATATTCATAAACCAAGCCACTCCTCTCCCAACAACTTCACAATGTAATGATTACTTATTTTGTATTAACAAGTATAGATACAATATATATACTATGGTGTACAGATGTTTGGAAATTTACAATGATATGATTTAGTATCTGGCTCTTCTAGGAGATCCAGGTCGAGGACCACAAGTAACCAATAGAGCGTGGATGACCTATAAACATGTTAAAACGTTGCTCCTGCTATGCTCCAAACTTACACATCCCAGAATAGTACTTACACCAGGAATCCATCCCAACAAAGTGAGCAAAATGTTGATCACTAACGAGCAACCACAGCCGCGAACAAGCAGGACAGCGACAGGTGGAAGGAGGAAAGCAGTAAGAGTTTCGATTACGACAGCACAAGCGACTACACAAGTTCAGACCTCGTTAACATGTGTGATATTGAATCTACATATACTCAGAAATAATGTCTTTACTTACGAGCCATTTTTGATTTTAAATTATAATAAAGTAGAAGAAGATGATGAAAAAAATTACTTCAGGGTCGAACGATCCAGCACTTTATAGCCATACGCATGGATCATAAGCTCTAAAAAGGAAATCTCTTGCACGTCATTGATGTCATTGCCAAGTACCAATATCCCGTGGTGCAACATGCCAATATAAGAAAAATGATATCAACGAAGAGAACCTAGCTATAGCAAATGCACACGCCATCAGCCGCCTTTGCTTTCATTGTTTGCAGCCATAGATTCACCCTTCCTTAGTATTTCAGTGCCATCTATGTCCCTACAGCGAAGCAGCTTATGTCCCCATTGATGTTCACCTTTTTGTTCCTGTGATAATATATATATATATATATATATAAAGAACACTAAGAATGTAGATATGTCATTGTCTTCATAGCTATCTATATCAAACGTTGTAGGATGGGCGGATCAAAAAAGAATCCAAAGTTGAGAAAAAAAATTGGTCTCTATTTTTAATATCGAGTAAAAGCTACTGCCGGACAGCAAATTATACCATGTAAGAAAAATCGTGCTTCCACGAAAAAGATGAGACCCAAGAGTATAAAGGTAAACTAACATAAATATGCGGTACTGTACATGTTTAATGAAAGCTCTTACAAGCATGTATTATGGCATATGCCTCTTTAAGATGTTTGTTTGCTACGCCGTTTTTGACATGACAGGACAGAACCTGCTAAAACTCAATCAGTGATATGACAGTATAGTGAAATCTGATTCTGTTTCCGTAGCTATTAGTTCAATTGATTGCCATTTGACGCAAGCTCATAGTACCCAAATTCATCAACAAAACAGAAAAATTGTGTGCGAATTTTAGCATATAGACAATATATTTAATAGTAGATCAGAAAAGTAAGGTTTAATCTGCAGTGTAAATTGGGCAACTAGTATAAGGTAGGTAAAGGAGAGTATATAGGTAGATAGAGGGATAAAGGTAGTTGTTAAAGTAATGGGTATGTTAAATTCTATAGTGTTCATGTTTGAAAAAGTGTATACAGTTTTCGGAAGAGTTCCTTAGAAGAAGAAAGAGGTGGAGGCAGGAACAAGCAAGCCAATGGCAGCGGCTGTCAAGTAACGACCAGCGGCAGGGATTGAGGAACGGTCACCAGCAGATTTGGGAGTTGCAGAGCCCAAGATAGAGATACTTCCAGTGGCGGATACATCAGGAGCAGGTGCAAAGTTGGTCGCCGAGGCAGAGGGCATGGCGAAACCGTTGACAATGACAGTATTACCAGTTGCAGTAGGAGTAGGGCCAGTGGTAGAGTTGGAATCTGTTACAGGAGCGGCCATGGCGGTAGCAATAAGAGCAGTGGTAAGAGCGATGCTGAACTTCATTGTTAAAGAGTTATTTTGTGTTGTGTATCTAATTGAATTGATGTGGTTGTATGAATGCAACAAGTACGATATATATACGTTTTTTTTTCTTGTTACTGATCTGGAAGCTACCGGGAAGCGGTTGGTCATTTTTGATTACCTGAGGGGCTTACCGACGAAATTTTCAGGTGTCGGTTCCTAAAAATGGCCAACGCGCGTTATTTACATGTGAATATGTATAATTGCTTGCAGCGTGGCAACTTTGACGGTTATACAGCTTCTATTTTTCTTTTAATTTTCACGGGTTGGCTTTGGTCATTGAACTATTTTGGCTTTTCGATTCCTTGAATTGGAAGAATCCCAGTATCGGGTTACGTACGTGGTTACCATGAACAAAAAAAAATCGATACGAAGAAAAAAGAAAGAGATAAAATTATCTCTCTCGTCATTAGCATATGGACATCGCTGATCTTCGTCCCCAAAAATTATGCATGATTTTTGGGACCGACACGTCTCTACTAGAGCTTGGCAGTTGATAAGCTTCTTTGGGGTTTTGCCCCCAACCACTTGGCATGCTAGGCATGCTTGTGTGTCAGAAGTATTAACGGGAGATCATGGTGTTAATAAGTGCGGTAATTCAGCCAAACAAGACATCCGCGTGTATAATGCAAATTTTTATTGATATTGTACTCATACGCTTACGGCTCTTTACTTTGGAATGGCACCATCAAGGTACGTATTTCAAGAGACAAGGATTTAATTTTACTAACATCAGAGGGCAGCCAAGATTATTGAAGCTGCTGAACAAAACGTTTATTTTCTTATTTTGAACTCGTCTCGTCGGGGAAGGTCGGTAAGGGTTTTTCCAGCACGCTAAATCATATACGCTTATAGCGTTACAAAGGTAAGATAATGAAGATGACTGATAGACTCTATGAAGCAAAGGCTCTAAGCCCTTCCTCAGCAAACAAAATAAACCAATAAAGGTACTATTGTCATTGGAGGGCCATAGGTACTGACATCCTGGAGCTGACCACCTTATACTTCAACAGCAACCGTAGGCAAGATAGCTTCATACATGCCCGTTGCTTTAAGGCTTGTTACGAAATAAATTTTTATTTTTTGGACGGAAAAAGAAAGGAGCCACGTAGACGCACAAGCCTCCCATATGCCTATTTGTAAATCCATCTTGCTCCTGACTAACTTCAAATCGATTGTAGTATCTTTTTAATTGCAAAAACATACATTATGCTCTCTAAACATTTTTTTATAAACAGTATATCGTTTGAAACACTAATTCCATAAGTTGACGCAGTGTCTCCAGTCACTTTGGCGAAATAACATTTCGGTTCCTTTGATATATTGATCTTTGATGGTTGACTGATAAGCAAGTGAAGTTGTTGATAGGATAGCTTGAGAGCAAGATGGTACAATACAGTACCGAAGTTACAAATTGCTGAATTTTTTTCGGATGCTCAGACTCATTTGGAAAGCCAATTATTGAAACAATCTCCTATTTGGCGCGTTTTAACGCATGGCGACGCGTATTCTGCAAATAAACAGTCCACACCCGGATTTTCAAACCCCCCCCCCTTTTCTGTCTAACACTTTGTGCCTTGATAAGTTCTCCTTTGTAGGCGCAAACAAGGAAAGTGCTTGCTGACAGCCGTTCATTTCTGTTGTTGGTCAGTCTTAAGCACATCGCGAAACCTAAATAATATGTTTGACTTTGGATCAGACTGATCTACTGTAACAGCAGAAACTCGCCTGCTGAACCAAGCCGGAGTGACAGGTTAATCAAGCTGGAAACACTTTTCTGAAAATTTTTGTTGCCTCATCGAAGGTCAAAATGGTAGTAAATGTATCACAAAAGTAATACACCATCAAATTACACACGACCTGGTCAAGTATGTATGCCTGAGTGTCGCTGACATCACTCTTGGCGAATTTTACTTCATTGCTCGGCCCAATAGCCCATATGGTAACTACGAACCGGCTTTTAATCAAGCGCCTGCTACTTTATCTTATTTGCTTCGGCAAAATGAGTCTATAAGGCGGATAAACAAGCGGTTTATTATTGTGATCGACAGGGCTCAAAAAGATTGACATCGCCGACAAGTGGCTTAAACTCGGATTTTAGTCTTCCCGAACCAAGAGGCGTTTACGCTATAGATCTGTTGCAATTGAGCCCCACCATCAAATGTAACCTTATATTGTGGCAAAATTGATCACAAGCAAAAAGTCCAAAAACCAGTCAGCCTGCAACCTGCAAACATGTAGTTTATCTCAGTAAGCAGATTTGCTCGTGGCTGATACTCAGCAATATGCGGAGGATCTCCGACCCACCCAGCCTTGCCCAATTTCTGGTTTTCCTTATCGAGCCTCCATATTAAAGTAATGTAAATTTAAAAAAAAAATCGGTTCCATGAACTTCTCAGCCAGTATAAATCGTTCTTAATTTTTGAGCATTACGAGTTGTGGCGCCTTGGATCATTCATTGGCTGATCAATAAAGGTGACACAATAGGACAGCCAATGATTATAATCTATTTCGGCTCCGCCATGGTTAATGGGGACGACGAATTTCAGCCAAACGCCATAAGAGTAGCCGACGCCAGGGGATTGGTGATCTATTGGGAGAACGTTACTTCTCACATTAGTTGCGGAGAATGAAGGGTTCAGTTTTTTGTGAGTATTGCACCTGCGTAATTAGACTAGCCACGCGGTTTCATCATTGGAACTATACAAAATTCAGTAATATTCGCCAGCTATGATATTGCCTTGCGACGTATTTATGATCGCTTTACATGGTTATCATCGAGACTAGCCAAAACGCAGTTTCTGAGTGGGAAAGTGTGTCCGTTCTTCCGGATCCAATTAAGGGTATTACAACGCCTTTATTGACTCCGAAAAGGAATGGTGTTATGAAGGGATTTCAACCTTTTTTTTTCATATCTGCAAATTGTAACCTTTCGGAGTCATGGGTCAATCAACGCCTACATTATTCATTTTGGCCTGCATTATGGAACGCATATGAGCATTTTCTCTTCTGATCTTACTCATGCTGCCATTGTTCTCTTCTACCATGGGCAAATATGTTCTGATCCCAATCGTTTATGCGCAGGAACAGGGAAATCACGTTAATTTACAGTCAATTGTTTCGGAGTGTCCCGAGGCACGTCCGAGCCATTTGCGGGGTTAAGGGTAGAAACATGACCATACAAAGGCAAGGCGAGGTCATGTCCTTTGTAGCACATAACATCTTTTGGAACCGAGTGACACCACCAATTCAACAGATACTGCGTGCGGGGTTATAAAATCCAGGTATCCCATGACCTTCTGAGTGACGCTGGGCTGGTTTTTGAGTTTTTCCTTCCCTTCCCCTCCCTCCCCCTCAAAACATCGGGCCGACACACTAGCTATTGAGTGGATACAGCAATAACAACCACATCAGAAGCGTTTTAGCTCCAGTAATAGAATTTACAAATCATTTGCACTCCCGTTGTGATAGCGGAGAAGCTTACAGAACGGTGAACCTCGTCTCATTTAATTTATTGGTTCCAATTTTCCTGGTCAATCGTCTCACCTTATTTTGTACCTTTTTTTTTTCTCTAATTCTATTCTTATTGCTCTTTTCCTCCCTTCGCTACACAGCAAAGTGTACGCTTGGTAATAAGCTCTTTTTCTTACTTTCTATCACATATTCCTCCCCCATTGTTCGGTTTGGGTCATTCAATCACGTTACTTGATTACCTCTATTATTATTTCTCCTCTGTTCTCTAACGCCACTTTGTGGTATATATAATTTTTATTTCTCTATTGGTTATTTTACCTTTTTTTTTTTTTTCATCTACTTGTTGTGGCTCTGTTTCCTTTGATATCCATAAGCTCACAAAAAAATCAACAAAAGTACGACATACATTGAGACATATACATGCCTCCAAGCCCACCTTCCAATAGAAAAATATCGAGCTTACCGCAATCTCGCAATTCACTGGTGGAACGATGCTCATCTATTCGTGCATGCGAACCTTGCAAACGAAGGAAGCGCATCTGTAATGGTCAGCGGCCATGCAGCCATTGTACAGAGTCCAATATAGATTGCATCTACAGCGTTGTGTCCGAACACCCTAGAAGCGTATTTACAACGAGCTCGGCCAGACGGCTAAGCTCAGGTTCGGCATGCGAAACTTGTCGGCGGAGAAAGACAAAGTGTGATGGAGGTTCTCCGTGTGGGTTTTGTTCTTCGAATGGGATTGATTGCGTTAATAACTCGGAAAGACGACGGCGCTCAATGGGACCTCCGGCGGTCACTAATCCTAATGAAACCGAGGCTATGGATCGAATCGAAGATCGCCTCCGAAGAATCGAAAAGCTAATGACCGCCTTTACTCCAAGCCCGCTTTCACAAAGCTCATCATCTACACAGTATAAAGAGGAAATGACACAAATGCATCCTGTAAGACAACATCGACATTCCGTACAAGGTATTTCTGTAGCCAAAGAACAAGCAGAGTTGCGTGCCGCTTATGCGAATATGAAAGGTAGCCTCATTTTTTCAGCCAGCCAAAATATTGATATGGGTCAAATGATACTGAAACTTTGGCAAATTTTTTTTGGGAAACAGAGGGACGATCCCCTATTACAACAGGGCGAAGACAAACAATTCAAACAGATATGATGCCGACCTCTGTAACATCGAGATATGTCTCGCCACCCAATAGTGGAGGTAGCACGAATAGCACTACCCATCAGTCATCCAATACGCCGTTTTCTCCGCCACCGTTGACACGCTTAACTCTTACAACTTCACAAAGCTCAAGTTTACCACCTACATCATCTGTACCTCAATCCGGGTTATCTCGCTTGATGCAAGACACCAAGCAGATGGCCATAGACAAGGAAGAGATTTCACATACACCAGAAACCCATTCTCTATCCACACCTACAACACCCCCACCGTCTAACCCATCGTCGGTGGATCTCAAATCAAATTTCTTACCACGATCAATATCTCCGTTACCGTCCAGTGCCTACCATTATCCTGGTAACGAAATGGATTGGAAAGCCAATGTGAATACTATGCCAAGTCTCATGGGTATGTTTTAAAAAGAATTTTCGTCTTTGGGGAATTTCAGATGGCAAAATACTAATTACTGTTTGTTTTCTACATCAGATCAATTATCAAGACGAACTTTTGGACAGACGATGAATTACACACCATCTTTTCCTATTTATCCACTCACTCCTCCTCCAAGTCTCTCGCGAACCCATTCACCAAACAGCACATCAGGTGGCGAAATTGCCCGAACAATGGAATGAGTTGTTTATACGGAAATGCGTTCTGTGGGATATGTGCACCTAGTTTCTCGTGGGGTGAACAATTTTATTTTTCTTTCTTTTTTCTAATGCAGAATAAGCAGCAGCTGATGACTGCAGTTGCCTTTTCTTTTACTTCGCCCTGTTGGTTAAGTCATCGAACTCTCAAGAGTATATCATGACTATGCACTGTGCTTTCCACAAAAATGATTTCTTTACTTATATATACATACTTTTACTTATTTTGCTTGCTTCTACAATTACCTTTACTCTCCCCCCCGCTTCCCTTTGTCTTCTTAGCTCTCTCTCTCTCTCTCTCTCTCTCTCTCTCTATCTCTCTCTATCTCCCATTCTATCATTTACCATTTGCTCCTTTTACATTACGCTCTCGGAGTTCTGAAGAAGGGAGATAAAAATAAAACGCAACATATAAAATAATTTAAAAAAAACCAGCGATAATAATAATAACCAAAGATGTAATCTACTTCATCCTCATAACCCACCATTTTCCTATTATGATCTTGTCTCACGGGGTCAGGCTTTCCAGTTATGACTAACATATCCTCCAGCAAATTGGAATTCCGGCTCGGTAAGGGCCAACGCAACATCCGAGATAGATTGTTGGGTTCAACAGGTTTGTTGTCTGGATACGAAAAGCCTGCAATTGTTACACAGTAATATCTAAATTCAAATGGGCCGCAGCTACGTTGATCTGTTGCCTACATTATTAAATCATGAAGTTTTGTACATTAAATCATTTGACTTGTAAGGAGAAAGTTGAAGTTCATTTTTGCTCGTTGTGATGATCTGACGCTATCCCTTCTATCATATCAAAGGGGGAGTTGGGTTAACAACGTGACACTGCTACACAAACAGGTATTTGCGAATGAGACCTGAATTTTTGTGACGGTTTGGCTGGCTGGCTGGCTGGCAGACAGACGGACGACGACACCAAACTTTTTCAAAAGGGTGAGCTTGCAGGAACAGCGTCATACTCTCCGCAGCTTTGCTCTTTTACTTAACTCACTTGCTGATTCTTTTATTCTACATGCAAACAACATGCCTCTTTTGAGGTCCTCTTACTTTCCCTGAAATTTCTCATGTCATAACTGTTGACATGGCTCAATTTAACTTCACTCCTCCACCAACTCCTGCTAACACGACTGGTTTCGATGATATTGGCACAGTACCGCATCCTATGGTAAGGCAGCGCGCTATGTTCTAGATAACTAGTAATTAAGGATTACTTGATAGGATCTTCAAGTAGTCATACTTGTTGTCCGTTATCCTTACAGTACACTCAATTACTTTTTTCTTTTTTTTATATATGTATTTTCTGTTTGCCCTGATTTTGAAACACGATCATCGGCATTTTAGCGTCATGTCTGGAGACACAGATACAGCCATTCACAATCCTCCGCCTTTCATGAGCAACCACCAAATACAAACCAAACCGCTCATGATAAATCTCTCGATAAGCTGAGACACCGAAGATCGACGGGGATGGTGATACAAAAATTTGATAGTACTACCTCTGAACGCACGTTTTTGCACACCGCCTCGCCTACTGGGCCTGATTCGTATCATTCTGGGCTCTATAGCAGCAACATTGATGTTTCCAACACATCTAGAAAACATATACAGAGCAATGACTTATATAATCAACTAGGATACCGCCATTCTGTGGATAACCTTCGTGGTAATACTTTGCGAAAAACCCAGTTTGCCAATCCGTCTCAATATCGCTCAATTCAAGCGTTGGAGCCGGAAATCGGCATGCCAGAGACTAGACCAAAGGCACGACCGAAACCTTTGGATCTGACTGATTCATCGCGCAAGCGGTGTTTAGATCAAGCAAGTAATTGGACAAGCAGCCTAACGCAAGATGAATGTCTGGATGCAATTGCAGACGACGAATTCTCCAGTATCCGAGACCAGATCACTCAGATAACGAGAGAACTACAAGAGATGCAAGTGGAGGAGCTGCAAACTCAAGAGAAAAGTAGAGACGACGAACGAAAGCAACGTCACAAGCTGATGGAGATCTCGCAACGAGGACGTATTCAGCAAGGCAGACGACTAAGCATTTCTGGTGCATATAATCTGGACACCGACGACATTGCTTACCCAAACGGGCACCACAGAGGTCGTAGTCATGGCAGCTTCTTTTCCCACCGCCATAACCATTCATTAGGTTCTGCATCACTAGCCTCAGCTTCCACTGCTGTCAGTTCGACAACACATCCTCAATATATGTATTCATCAGAGCAGACTAGAGACCACGATTTGCTGACACCATCAAACGCATTCTCAGGTCAAGCTTTGAATGAAGAGGATGACGACGAAGACGATGTCGCCGACTTTGAAAACGAAGATATCTACCAATCACTCCCAGCGAGCCCGAATATGACCACTCTACTACTTACTACCAACAGCCTCATTAATTCTCGTATGGAGGAGATGGCAAGATCAGTCAGCCCAAATGATTTAGATGATAGAATATGGCATCAAGATTTTGTCAGTCTAATGTCAAGATGCATATATCAGTCCGAGCAGCTCGAAAGTTTATCAACTGACCTGCTTCGGTTAGAACGTCAAATGAGAGAACTTTTGTTTTTCAGAACATCTGTTGAAGAGCAGCTTGAACAAAAAGAATACATGTACAATAATCAACTAGAGCATTGCCATCAAGTCTTATCTGAACAACGTCAAATGATCCGTGATTTGGACAGCATGGCGGTTGACGTAGAGAAGAAACTGGAACGGAAAAACAAAAAAACGCAACAATCCATTTCGTTATCTATGCTATCAGAGCAGCAAGACGAAGATGACATTGCCTTCAGTAACATTTTGCAGATGAACAAGAAGGAGCAGCTTGTTGCTCAATTGCGTTGGCAGGTTGCCAAATACATTGGAGGAGGTGTTGGTACCGGCGTAGTCCTTCATGCCTATGACGCTCCGAATGCTGGACATTCTGTGATCATCTCAGGCACTGCTTCGACGATGGAAAGCCAATTTACAGAGGCAAGTATCGAGAAGTTTAAAAAAGATATTATACAAGCATCTAGCTGATTGTCTAAATTAATTCGCATTTCTTAGCCCTCAAATGATTCAATATCCTTGAAGAGTACTCAACCACAGCACCGGCAATATATTGTCCACTTGAATACTAAAGCGAGAGAAACATACTTTCAAAAGCTACCCCAAGATCGCTGGGTTGATGATGATCTGATTGATCAGTGTCAATTTGTTCGCCTTGGCAATACTAAAGCTGCATCAAGATGCCAAGTACAATTTTCCTTGTTTCGTCGAAAACATCATTGCCGTCGGTATGTTGCAGCTTGAGAGATAAAGAAAACATGAGATTACGCAATACTAAAATCGTTGTCTGTTTTGCAGTTGCGGTAAAATATTTTGCAACGAGCACAGTTCCAACCAGATACTTCTATTTCCGCCAGAAGCAGGCAACTCGTCTTCAGGTGAATGGTGTAGAGTCTGCGATAAATGCTTTTTTGATCTGGTGACTGTAGCTGCTCGTAGCTCAGATTGAACAACATTTGTATAATTATGCTCTGTTTGGCAGGCACCTTTCGTGATCATATGTAATCTATACTATCTAAATCTTCCTCTTATCCATAGTCTTAGCCTCATGAATCCTTTTCAACGCCTTAATCGCTAATAATAAACCTCTTATCTTCTGATTGCAATTTAAACCATTCAAACTCTGATGAATCAAAACATATATTTGTTACAATAGTGTAGTTAAAGCGCTTAGCGAATAAACATAAATATTAGATTTCTATACAATGTCTTCTTAATGAGACTACAAGAGAGCAGCAGCGACAGCAGATCCAGCAACAGCAACAGCTGCTGCAGACCAAGAGTAAGTGAGAGTTGAACCAGCAGAGGTGTTGGATGTAGCGCCAGAAGCAGCGCCAGTAGCAGCGGACTCAGCTGCTGAAGCAACACCACCGGCTGCGGAAGTGGCACCAGCAAAAGCTGATGTAGCTTCGGCGGCTGCTGAGGAAGCCTTTGATCCTAAAGAAGCGCCAGCAATTGCTGAAGTACCAGCGCCGAGGGCTGAAGTGACATCTCCCAGAATTGAAGTAAGAGCGTCTTGGGCGGTGACTGCCACAGTCAAAGCGGCAACGGCGGATAGCAATGATAATTTCATGGTAGATTTAAAAGTCTCTAAAAGAGTGGGATTTTGTTCTTCTGAAATTAAGCCAAGGTTTTTTATACTTTTTTTTTTTTTTCAGAAAGTCTCATAACCACTTTTTGCGGTGCTTGGCCAATTTCAGAATAAGATTTTCGGGTACCTGTACTACTTTTGTACATGTAAATATGGCTTTGTAGCATGTTTGAAGTAGTGCAGGTAGTTGCTCAAGTAACTAATTGAACGTTAGCGTGTTTTCCAGATTTACAGCAGTATTATGCTTGCTTCACAATCGATGCCAGTCTTAATGAAGATAATGCTCAATGCCAGAAAATTTACAGTGGTACCTGAATCTCAGCTCCTGTGAACTACTTTGTTCTGAATCCCCGCTCTTTGACTTTCACAGATTTCCACTCGACCTTTGTACGACATTGGTTCTATTTGGAGTTCCACTAAACCAGACCCGAAATGCAAAATCCCTTACTTCTTTACTAGCCATTTGATCAAAGAATGCAAGCTAGGAGTAAATGGACGTGAATCTTGGCATTTTTTAGCTAGCATTTACTGAAACCTGCTATATTGAGCTACTGCTTATGTTAGTCAGATCACAAGCATGTTGTTTCATGAGGCTTTATCTATGACGTAGGAGATTACCGTTGTGGCTGAATACACCTCTTTTGCTACTTATGGCCTTTTACTCGTAGGAGTGCTAATCATTGTTATCGGAGAGCCACGGTAGACTCAGTTAACTGGGCATCGTGATTTGGTGGTCCCAACATAGCATTTATAGGATATAGTTTTTATGAGCTCCACTACCGACAATTGGTCCTTGAACACAGTCAAGCGCCAAGATGAGAGTTCCGTATTTGGATGCCCAGCCTCGATTTACCCGAAGAAACGATTTGTACTCAGTAGGCTATTCTTCGGTTCCTAGACATCTCTGATTTGTCTAGAATTGCTTACTTTTGAAGTTAGAGGAGCGAAGCCCCATGTTCAAAGAATAAAAATAGCATTCCATGAATAATGAATACATCGCCAAAGTCAATCATGCTTTCATGGCCTTGTGACTTGGAGTCTCAAGAAACTACTTAATCTACTATTTCTAAGATTTATTTGTTTCTAATAGTTCGTTCAAGGATCACGTACATTGGTTGAGTGAACTCCTCTCATCACCAAATTTAGAAATGAGTAAGCTCAATTTTGTAAGAGGTATCTTTGTAATATAAGTCAGAAATAGACATACGCATTCATCCAGCAATTGTAAGAGAAGAGTATAACAGCTCAGCCAAATCATGAACGGCTTCATCTTCTTGTGATATATCATAATCTTCGTCTATATAAGATTGTATCCTTTTCATTGATTCCTTCAAGGAATTTGTCGTACCCTCCTCTAAACCAACATTATTATTTCTCTCAAACTTATTTATGTGGCTTTTACGAATCAATGACATACCATATTCTTGCGGCTTTAATATCTTGTAAGCACCAATAGCCCACACAACATGCATCAGGTTTTTCGCCACAGTCTTGTTGAAGCCTCCAATTCCAATGCCTCGTCCTTCTTCTTCCAAGCGCTCAGTAGCCCAAGAGACTAATTGCATAGCCTGCGATTTTAGTCCAGGGGTAGTAAAAAGGATATTTGTTGAGTACATGTACACAATCATGTATCTAATTACTGCCAGAGCTCGTATCAGAAGATCTGTGTTAAGACTATTGGTAACTATGAAAATGTATCTCGACATGAATGATGGGCTATCCAACTCCGTTGCAAACAAGTTTGTCAGGTTCGGAGTCTCTACAACAGTTTGTTCTGACATATTGATCGACCAAATGAGAAATCCTTCCAAAAGTCTACATAAAGTCATCAACATTCATAATTTTCATATATTTTCGAGATCATGGCACAGACATATGATTTTACCTGGTTGCCTCATGCAAAACTCTGGCGTCGTTTTCACTCCACAGTACTGAGTTTATCAGCATCGAAATATCTTCTTCGTCTAAAAGTCTCGAGTATGTTTCTTGATGAGACGCTATATTCGCAAGAGTACCAATTGCTAACTCTCGTGTGCGAGCGCGCCTAGTAGTCGTGCAAATCTGAAGATTTGCTCAGTCGTTGATTTGAAAATACCCTTGTGGATACACGAACATACCTTTAGAATGGCGATAGGCAAATTATTTTCCACCATAACCACTGCGTACTCCTCAATACCTGCTAGATCCCACACAGCGCAGAGACTTCGTTCTAGAGGCGTGTCTTCTATGGACTCAATGTTTTCGCCATCAATGTTTCCCGACATGACAATATCCACCAATTTGACGATAATCGGAAGCACATTAGTAATGGGCCTTGAAACTGCTTCAGCGTCATAGTCCAAAGGTGGTGAAGGATTTCGAAAGCTCATCCGACATTCCTTTCGCTGCTAACAAGTACAATAACTGTCCTGAGCCACGAAGTCACGAATTTGAGGGGACTTGGAAAATTTATAGATGAAATGCCAAGAAATGCCTAGTTGAAGAAATCTTAGTTAGCATTGATAATAAAAGCTGAAAACAAGGGACCATGGCTTTCATAATTTGAATTAAGCTCTCAATGAAAACTTGCATTTGATATCAGAATTAAAAACTCTTGAAGAAATGAAATATTTATTAGAAACGACGGAGAACTTGGTACTAGGAACCGTAACGGAACAAACTCTGCTCTGCAAAGAGGACACATGTCCAATAATGATTGAGCCCGCTATCCGATGTCTTGCTTACTCTGCATCTAACGCTACATACTCATCACCATGCTTGTGACAAAGTATTCGCACTGCGATATCTCATTTTCCAGATAACTTTGACGTTTCTTCCTTCAATAAACTTTGGAAAATTCTCATGGTCCAGGATTTTTTAAGTTCATCTTACGATAATAACTTGGCTTACCCCTCGAGCAAGTATATAAATACCATCAAAAGATCTGTATTAAGAGCACGTTGTCGGCTAAGCTTTTATGATGGTCTTCCAATGTGGCTTTTGACTTGTTCGCAGTCATATGGTACCTCTTTACCATAGTCGCGTCTAAATAATTGCTAGAAAATATCATACCATAAAGGTATAAGAAAAGAATTAGATGTATGAATAGAAGGGCGCTGTCGAGCCCCACGAGAGTTCACTGCTCTGCATAGATATTATCAGAGATTATAATAGAGAGGAATCTAATTAAAAAGGAATGGGCTTTCAAACAATAAGACCCCACTTTCCTTTATAATGGTTTCGCGACCTTAAACGAGTAGTTGACGCTGAAAGCTGATGAGAAAAATTTATTGTGAAAATCTCAATTTCGAATGTTGAAATCTTCGAGCAGTTGATGTTTCCTTGACGGTTTGTAATGCAATTTGGTTCAAAATGTGCGCCTTTCGCAGAGCTTTCGACTATTGCTTTTGAATTTTTGTCCTTACCTTCCAGTTTTCGAGAAAAATGCAAAAAAAAGTTCCGAATCGGGGAATCGAACCCCGGCCGACCCGGTGAGAGCGGGTAATCCTGACCACTGGACCAATTCGGATTTTCTTGAAAACTTGGTTTTTAAAGCTTTGAAGTTTTTTAAGCTAACTTCATTTGTCAATATGTCTCGCTTAACTTACTATCGTGCCCCATGCAACTTGTGTTAAGCACTGGGTCACATCTCACAATCTTAATGTAGTAATGCAAAATAATTGCTATGCTTCAACTATGAATATTAAGTATATTTGATGCTCTGTACAGGTTTCTTATCGAGAATCTTGGTTTATTCCACAAAATATTTGGCAAAAGAAAGTATTTAACAGGGCCGGTATCCTCTTTCACCACTCGGGAGAGGACAGTACGAGTTAGCCTTCAAAACGGACGATGTACCACTTGATGGTAAGCTCCATGATGCCGATATGAACAGTACGTTTGAACTGCCGGCTCTCTTCAAGTGCTTTTATGTGTTATAGAATTTTCAACATGGACTTGTCAACTTCAACTTCATGTGAGAATCAAAGAATAAGTATGGTTTTACATAACGTCACTTCAGATGGTACATTCTACAAACTTGTGTCCAAAACCAACGAAGAAACGTATATTTAGAAATATCATCCGTATATGTACGTATTCTTCTCTTAAGATGACCTGGAGGAAACTCCATTGAATCATGGTAATTGACATGTTCATGCAATCTATCATCACTGCCAGTTGTCATTAACAATTGACAAAGCACTGTTGAAGTTGTTAAATGAGATAGAGTATGAAGGTGTAACTGGTGTGTTGAAGTTGCAAATGACAAGCAATACTGCCGGACTTTGAGAGATAATCAACTGAGATAATAGTGATGAAAATTTCTTCGTGGTTACAAATATATTAAACAAAGCACCTACGAACACGTCAGCTCTTAGCAATGACAGCTCAATTTAGCATTATTTGTTCAGGTTCAAGGACAGATAAGAGTTGTTTTGGCTCAAGATCGGCCAACATTACGAAGAGAATAATATTAATATTATGAAAATCTTGTCTACTTCCATGCATACTTCTATTGTAGTTACACTCTGATGAAGTTACTAATGCCTGAACCTCGTAAATGATCAAAAAAGCTTACACTATTATGACACCAAAATGTAAGTTATTTTGCAACTCGCTGATATGATGGCTGGGATCATGACGAAGTTTGAAAGGCAGCTGTTGATTTAGCATCGAACAGCAATTTGTTCTCTATGCCACTTGTTGGTGTCGCTTATCCTCTTGTGCAAGTCTTATTTACCTCAAATAAAATCTATTGACATTGCACATTAAAAAATTGTTTAAAGTGGTTATATGAATTAACCACAGTGTACATATCTGATATATCTTTTTCTTTCACATATTCAATTTTTTTATTTTAAGCCACATTTTAAATTACTTGATACATCGCCTATTGAAAGCTAAAGACTGTTAATACCGTTACTTTCGGATATGAGGTATACAGGATGAATGGGTCACACAGAAAGATAAAACATCAAAAGATAACGTTGTTATTAGCAAAAACTGCGCCCGAAGTCTTCCGGTTCACGATTGGGCATATAAAAACTCCTTGTACTTGTTACGTACAGACTAAAAGCTATCATGAAATACCTCACTTTATTGTCTGGTGTTGTAGCAGCAGCTCTGTCGCTACCAGCTCTCCAAGCCTACCCTTCACATCACTCAAATCATGGTCATCATGGTCCCATTGCCCCCAAGGTCATGCTTATTACAATGGTAAAAAGTGGCTGCTTTGATTTCCCATATCTTATAACTACATAAACTTATCAATCATGCCGATACATCATGCAGTTTGCTCCGGAGCAAGGTGTTTGGCTAGAGCCTCTTAAATTGGTAAATAATGTAACTGTACCTGGTTTGTCACCACTATTTCCTCATGCAAGCTGCGACAAAAATTATGATGTTTGTTTAATCACAACTGGTGAAGCTGAAATCAACGCCGCTGTATCAGTAACAGTAAGTTGCTTTTCTATGATATGAAGCAGATTGTACCTATTTTTAACACATTTAATATAGTCCCTGGCATTTTCTCCTCTGTTTGATTTAAAGAAGACATACTTTATGATTGCCGGTATTGCCGGCATTAATCCTGATGTAGCGACCATTGGTGGAGTCACTTTTGGCAGATTTGCTGTACAACTGGAACTGGAGTATGAGATTGATGCTCGAGAAATGCCATCAAATTTCTCAACAGGGTACTGGGGACTTGGAGCGGATGCACCTGGGCAGTATCCTGTCAACATTTACGGTACTGAGGTTTACGAATTGAATCTTAACCTGAGAGATAAGGTCGGTATCAGAATTTCCGACAATTTACCAAAACTGGCTGTTCGTGTCACTCAAACATTATCGCGTGTAGGCTATAAACCTCGCACATGGATTGAAACTTAATGATAGCGACGTCGCAGCTGCATATCGAAAGAAATTTAGCTCTCCAGCTAATAAATATCCTAGCATTGTGGCTTGCGATACTGGTTCCAGTAATGCATACTGGAGCGGAAAGTTGTTAGGTGACAGCTTTACCAATTACACAAAGTTGCTCACCAAGGGAAAGTATGTTGTTTAGTGTTGTATTTATTACTCTTACCAAAGCTTTCATTGATCAATTTGTATTTTTTTAAGGGGAGTATACTGTGCTACAGCTCAGGAGGATAATGCGACCTTAGAAGCCTTAGTTAGGGCAACATCAGCTGGTTTAGTAGATTTCTCTCGTATCGTTCTTATGCGGTCGGCATCCGATTTTGATCGTCCACCACCCGGAGAAACTGTCTTATTCAACTTGGTTTACGCTGAGCAAGGTGCTTTCGAGATCTCCCTTGAAAACCTTTATATTGCCGGTTCACCGTTTGTAAAGGATGTCGTCAAGAATTGGCACGAGTATGAGCATGGAGTTAAACCAAGCAATTATATCGGCAACATTTTTGGAACTTTAGGTGGCAAGATGGACTTCTAAAATGTTCTTAATTTATTTAGACATCACTCTATTGAATAAAGCGCCTTGATAAGCTGACTATAGATTTGACATGAGCATTGCACAAGTTGCTCATATAATTGATTTCCATCTTAAAAATTCTGCAATCTTTTCGGCGGAGAGTTTTCAACAAACTTTAGATATCGGATTCGAGATTCCTTTCGGCATATCAAATTTGGTGTATCAGCACAAGTAACAAGTATGGCGCATATTATGAGGCATCAGAAGAAATTGTATTGATGTAAAGATGATATTCAGGAGTGGCTACTCTAGATTGGTATGTTGCACATACTACAGTGATGCCTTGACGGCAGCAGTGGGCTACACAGATGCTATGCGCGATTATGATCTTCACAGTATATTGACACTCTGTAAATGCAAAAAGGAGAAGTGAGAGGTATTGACAGGTAGTTAAAAATATCCAAAGTGCTGGCCGTAAAAGACAGCTGCACGTTGGTTGATAGTAATTAGATAGGATTTCTGTTTTCGACTTTTTTTGGTGATTTTTTCTAATAGTAGATGGTGGAGAAAGCCATGCGACCACATAATAATTATGCGTTTACTGCGGCTTTAAGATTTTCGTTATGGTTCTCCGAGGACTGATTTGATTGGTTCTGAGACTGTCTCTGTTCTTCACTTTCAAAGAAACGTGTAAGTTCTGCTTCATTGATGGGATAGGTGTTTTGTTGGGTAGGGAAAAGTCCAGCTTTGACTTCTTCATGGTATTCTCTCAAACCTTCCACCATCATTTGACCAAGCTTGGCATATTGCTTTGTGAACCTATATTGAAACAACAGTTTAGCCGTTGCCATAAATGGATGGATCATCAATCAGCCAAATACTTACTTAGGGATGAATCGGTCAAATACTCCAAGAGCGTCATTTTGAACAAGGACTTGTCCTGAACAACCTTTACCAGCACCGATTCCAATGGTGGGGATTTCAAGTTGTTCAGTTATATAAGTAGCAATCTCTTCAGGGACCGCTTCCAAGACAACAGCAAAAGCTCCAGCATCTTGTACTGCTATCGCATCCTCAAGCAGAGCTCTTGCTTGCTTAGCTGTCTTCGCCTGTACTTTGAAGCCACCCAAAGCAGCTTGCCTCTGTGGCGTAAGGCCTACATGTGCCACAACAGGTACACCGACAGTAGTTATACGCCTAATTGTTTCTGCCATTTCCTTTCCGCCTTCGAGCTTTACAGCCTGTTGAAAACCATCTCAGCCACAAAAATCACAGCAAACAATCCCAACTGATAGTATTATTACCTCAACGTTTCCTTCCTTAACGAAACGCAAAGCTACCTTGACAGCATCGTCCGGGCTGGACTCGTAACTTCCAAAAGGCAAGTCTCCAATAAGAAATGGAGCCTTGCATCCCCGCGCTACGGCTCTACAATGGTGCAGCATTTCCTAGTTGCGATAATATGAGTCCCTTGTCGTGCTGTTATGATGAAGTCCTGAAGCCACTTACGTCTACTGTAATCGGGTTGGTACTGTCCAAACCCAAAGCGACCATAGCCAGCGAGTCACCAACAAGACAAGAATCTATTCCGGCTCTGTCAACCATGAGCCCGGATGGATAATCCTGTGCTGTCATCATAGTTATAGGCTCTTTTTGTTTAGCCATACGCCTCATTGTGCGAATAGTGACCTTTGGTCTTTCTATTCATGGAAGTAACCATAAAAGGGAGCGAGTTGTCAAAAAGAAATTCGTGACTGCTCATCAAATTATATTACAAACTTACTGAAGGTGTCGCTAGGTTTTTCTTGTGGTCTTGAGCTGTACAGTCGCTGAGTTGGTGTAGCCAGCCTTGCGTGCCATGTAGTACGAATTGGCGCATGATAATTGATTGCCAAGGCTGATTTGAACACTGTTGAAGTCGAGATTAACAATCGTTGTGCCATGATGTAGAATGTCCAAGAAAAGAAGGGTGTCCTGCCAATGCCAATTACAAATTTTTAATTTTTATATACTTCGCGGGGTAGCGCTGACCAATCACAATTAGTGGCGCCGTAAAAATTCAATTGAACATGATGAATGTGAGATTCCCTGAAAAAAACAATAACTATACATTACCAATTGCGTCAAGGATATAATATTATCCACCACCGCTGACCATGCCAATGATTCTACAAACCTATACGGAATTTCTACAGGGCTTGATCAGTAGGAAATGTCCTGTCTGTAATGTTTTGGTTCGGCTACAAAATATTGTCTGTGCTTCGATCATATGTTAATTACATCCATGTACTCACACTGGCTGTACTTCTTGATCTTACAGATCGCGTAAAATTATTATTAGAAAGGTCATTAATCAAAGTTGCAGCTACTGTACCCTGTCTGGGAAGTAATAAGTGACAGCGAAAGTCTGCACACCCCTCCATAACGATTTGTAGCATTCGCAGCCCCTAGGGCATTGTGTTACATCAGGACATTCAATGCTGGATTGTCTGCTACTTGGTCCGATGCCAAGATCAAAATTGATACGTTAAAATGCTGTTTATTACGTTCGTGATGGATGGTTAAATTTGTGGTATGATGTATAAATCGTTTACAAGCAGGGCATTAGAAATTTATATACACCTTCAATACATGGTAATGACTCTTGTCATGTGGAACTAAGCGTTAGCATTGACTTTATTTGTTTGCAAATTTCATCACATCATCAAGGTCACAGTAGTTATCTCAAACATTATCATCACAACAAAGGTATGATAGATTGTACAATCTGATACATTACAGAATGTCTAATTTCAAGAATGCCACACACGCATTTTGAAAGCTGAAGTACGACTGAAACCGTAAGAAGAGTCCAAATAGAATGTCATTAAATGCACTTTATAGTTCTTCAAAAGAAACGGATGAAATCTGATTTAAGGCAGTAAGTAGGTATTTCTAGATATCAATGTCGTCGCTAGCAAACATGCCTGAACTAATCGTAACGCGCTCGCCTTCTTGGAATGCAGGCATACCCAAGTAAGGACAGGTTGAGCAACGGAAAGCATCGCCCAAAGCACAGCTACCGCAGCCACCGACCTTCTTTGGCGTAGGGTCCACCTCGACGATTTCATCATCCTCAGCTTCATCCATCATATCCAGAGTAACAACATTAGTAGAGTCTTCCTCATCCATCATATCAGCACGACCACAAGTACAATTTTTGCAAGCTTTACGTCGTCCGTCCGTCAATTCACAATCGTCAGGACCTGTATAAAAATACATGGGTTAAGAAAAATGTCTGTCAGTGCTGAAACAAGCACATTATCAACTTACGAGTCAAAGTCTCCTTGTTGGGTTTTACTTTATCCTCCTCATCCAAAAGCAGGTCTTCATCTTCAAGTTCAGCATCGGCATCGTCTGACATAGCAATGGTCCAAACTTTCTTCTTGTCTTCAGCTTTTGCAGGGGTCTTCTTAAAGTTCAAGGCGAATTTCTTTCCAACTTCATAAGCAGGCTTCTTTGCGACAATAGTTACAGTTCCAAACTTTCCAGAAAGTCTAGAAACTGCTTGATCAACTCTCTTAGCAACACCCCAAGCCTTGAAGAATTCATGGAGTGCTTCGTCTGATACTGGTGCTGAAGATTCGACTGTGACATCGACGAAACCAGCAAGCTTAAGCATTGAGATGATGTCTGATTCTTTGCGAGTGATAGGACAAGAAGTGTTGCTAAGATCACCAATTACCACTGGCTCAGAGAGATAAATTTGACCGCCAGGTTTGAGGGCTTTCAAATATTGTGAAAGAGCCTGAGCAGTATGTGATGAGACAGAAGGGAATACCAAGTTGGAGTGTATAGAATTGTATGTACCACTTTGCAAAGGTGCTGATTATGTATATGCTTGTTTAGTAAAAGCATTAATACTGTCAATAGTTGATGATAAGAGCATAATTACCTTCCGAAACCCGTTCCATAGCCTCAAATGCAACAGCACCTTCAGATCCAACTTGATTTTGGAATGAAGACTTTGCATTCATAAGATGTGTCTGATCGGAAGAACTAGGGGCGACAAACAACACTTGGTCGCCAGAATTAACTATCGCCGTAGGCATTGCTGAATATGTTGTTGTGAAGTGTGTGAGATCTTTAAGTTTTGAGAGATATTGAGAGTGGGGATAGCTTTAGAAGAAAAAAAGTGAACGGCTTACAAATAGCTAGCGCATTCGCCCGATGAGCCGAAGTGTATAATCCAAAATCCATCATGTGACTGATCCGGATCTGAAAAAAAGGGATTGAGTCTTGTGATTGGTCAGCTCTTTCATCAAAGAATGAAATAAGCAATATTCAATATAATAATATATGGCGGTTTACTGCATCAACATAGCTTACGCAATCGTTGCTACCTGTAATGAGTAAAAAAAAATTTCATGTTTACAAACACATCATATACTTTTTTTTGATAATTTTATTAGTACAGATAGAGTTTATTCTTTGAAATGACAATGCTATTCCTATTGCGCATTTATATTGGTATCCCGGTCGAAATTACTGGTCTGTGCCAAACCTTCGTGATTTGACACTATCTGGTGTGGCGGGCTCTTTGGGCACTGTGTCAATGGGATCCTTATCGTTTATTTGGTATAGTAGTGCTCCATCCTCACCAAATGCTTTAGCAGCTTTTCGTTTGGCGCTTTCCGAAACATGGAGTGGTGAGCTTGTTCTGGCGTTAAGGAAACCAGAAAATGTGGGTCGCTTCTTGGGTATGAGCGGTCGATTGGTTCGTCGTATAGATGATGTCTTATTTACAGATGTTTTGTTTAACTTTTTTTCGAACAGTGTCGCTACAGCTTCAGTAGAGAGCGAGGTTGCAAGAGGTTTTTTGCTTCCGGTAGTAAAACCTCCATATTTAGTCGTTATGTTATTGACTTCCTTCATGATCTTCTCGGTATCTACTTCCGATGCTTGCAACAAGGTTTCCAAAACGCTATCGCTTGGAAGGGCCTTCTTTTCGGCATGGTGATCTTCATGCAACTGACTATCTAAATCAACATCGAACATTGATCCCGCATCTTCGAAATCTTCAAGCCAAGTTTTAATCTCTTCGTAGGATTCCACAGGGGTACTCGGCCGTTCAGTAGGCTTCCGTTCTGAAGATTGCATTGATTTAACTTCCATGCTCTCAAGCACAAGTGGGTCGATTTCAGGACCGAAATCTTCTTCTGCTTCCTCACTACTTTTGGATAACACACATTTAGACGCTGATTCTTCCTTGGATGACGGAGTACACTGCAATCCATTCTCGATTGCGTTGATTTTCTCTAAGGTTTCGTTGTCAAATTCAATGTCTTCGCCGAAATCTTGACTATCCGCTGACGAAGGTATTGGCATGTATTGTGGAGTAGCGTTGTCGTCAGCGCGATCGATGTCGGAAGTGTTCGCAGCGTCAAGATGAGAAACAGAAGAAGCCGTTTCAGTAAGGTTCGCTGGTGGATCGTCGACTTCTTTATCAACTACTTCAGCAGGTGGCATTTTGTGCTCTTGTACATCTTCAGAATATTGCGACAAGGTAGCTGCATGATGATCGCAATTAACTGTATTTTTGATCGTATTCTCATTCGCTACGTCAGAGTCACTCTTTGAAAGACTTGGAGGCTCATCCAGGTTCAAATTTTCCTTCCTCTCTGTTTTCTCTTCAATCACAGGTTTTGTCTTCACGATATCGCCCTTTTGAGTTGTTGTTCGCGTGTGCTTTACGATATTGGAGGCGTCCGTCAGAGGCGCAGCATTGCACAGGGGTTTAGCGTTTGTGAGTACTTCAACGAGCTTTTTTTCTTCTATTGGGTCCTTGTATACTTTGAAAGCAGCAATACTATCTTCGGCGTCTTGCGAAAACATTGCTGAAGAAGTTGAGATGCGAAAGTGAATGGTCAGGGTTTTCCAAGGCGCTCCAACCCAATTTTTTAGAATGTAAGCCTGCGCACGTGACGGTACGAAACGCGCGCGCGCACGCGATTTCTCTCCCGCCAGTTTGAAAGTGACTCCTCATGCTGAGCACTGAGGTTACGCCCTCTTATGCGCATATATAGGATAAAGCTCTTAGCACTAACCACATATTATCATAACTTTCAATGATTTCAGAGCATGATGAATCCATATTAAAACGATTTTTAATTAACTCGTTGGTAAACTTGTACAAATCACTAAACGACTGCATATATTTGTTGCAGACGTATATCAGTGTCAGTATAAGAGAAAATTATACAAACGTGTAAAGGTGATATAATGGTGATAAAGCGCAAGTGGTAACAGGAAAGGGGATCACGAGAGCTGCAAAATGGGGGTATTTTGCATGGTATCAAGGATAGGTGGGGAGGATAAAAGAAAGGGAACATGAAGAAGCGGGAAGGGTATTGACGTTCTTATGAAAAGTATGCTAATATGTGGATGCAATAAAAGAAAAACTTGGAAGAGCATAAGAAAACAGATGTATCAGAAAAAAAGAAATAGCCATGTCACACTCCCGCTACGTAGTTTGGCAGCTTATGAGATGACCGTGGCAAGATCCTCAACGGTCAAAATTGTAGCAGGTGAATTGATAGTCTTGCCGGAAACGCTCTCCAAGCCCTCACCACCATAGGACACCAAGGGTGAGACTTCGACTTCCAAAGTCTCATCACCAACAACCTTAGCACCAGCAGCTTTGAGGAAACGCAAGTTTTGAGCAAGAAGATCACGTCGAGATGTTTCAGGGCAATCGACACCTGAGCCAGGAGCATTCTTAAGAGGAGAGAACTCTTCCTTACGATCAACTTCCATAACGCTAAGGTTCTTTGCGTAGGGGAACACATCAAACACAAAGCATTCCAGTTTCATGCCATTGTTGGCCTTGGGGGTAACAAACTCGCCAGACTCCAAGTCGGTATGCTTAATCTTCTTTCTGGCAATGTGGTATTCCAATTCATGAGCAATGGTGAGGACACGCTCCAGGAATTCTGTGGAGAAGAAATGGTTCACAATGTTGGCAGCATTGAAAGCAAGAGAGCCATCTGGATTTCGCTTCTCAGAGAGCTCCTTTGAGATTTCGGAGTACTCGACAACGCCGTATTTCTTGTTTCTCAGACAAACGACACCGACGGGCTCCTCTGGTTTGGATTTAGGAACGACCTTGACACCACAGTCAGTGTTCTTGGAGACAGAGTAGCCAATGAAGATGGGATCAGCAACCTTGGCAAGGCAGTTGTCGACACAGTAGCAGTGGGAGTACAAGATGCCACGTTCCTTGAGTGACTTGATGACACCCTTGTTGTGAAGTGCATGGTAGATACCACCGTTGCCATCGGGAGCTACAGCAACCTTGTGCTTTTCTTCCATAAGGATCTTGCCTTCCATGGTGAAACATGGCAAAGTACCTAAATATGGGTGAAGTACACATAGGTCATGGTTTAGTTTATGGCAATTTACTGGAACACAGCCGCGCTCCGCCACCGACGCAAATCTCAACGTAATAGGCTTACCTTGTTCAAAGAAGAAAACGTTCTCTTTGCTCAAACCGAAAAAGTTGTTCTTTTCAAAGAAAGAGTAGGTGGGACCGTGGGTGGGACCAGAAGTCATAATATACCAGGGAATAATGACATCTTGTTGCACATTATGGCTCGCACGTGCCAATTCCTGCAATTTAATGATACGTTCGGCTTGGAGCTGGAACAAGGTCTTGCCAGAAGGCAAATCAATGTTGTAGCATCCCTTGGGAGCAGAGCTACCCAATCTTGTACCTTGACCACCAGCCATCAAGATGACAGCAACCTTTCCCTCAGCGATCAACTTCAAACCGAGATCACGCCATTCCTGGATCTTGGATTGGTCCGCGGTCAAAACTGATTCACAGACTTCAGCAGGCAATTGGTCAACAGTAGCAGCTTGAGCAGAGGCAGAAGCAGCAACACTCTTGACGGCGGTATCGTAGATTTGGTTGACCCTAGCAACGTCAAGCTCGACAAGTTGGCTGTAAAGTGCTTGTTGTTGCTCGGATGTCAAAGTATCCCAGAATGTAAAGACATGACCTTGGCCGGCAGCATCGAAGGATGCTCTAAGACTAGTGACATCGGCTTCTGTGAAGATAGTTTGTGTCATTCTGAAATGAAGATTAGATTGAAGGAGAAGAGTCATCTACTGGCTGTTGTGGCTACCACTTTATAGGTTGAGGAGCCCATAAGTTATCCGATCGGAGTTGGCATCATATTTTTTTTTGGCCAGGTCCCCCAGTACTCGTGCTACGATCATCCACTTACGCCGTTCAGGGCAACACTTGTGCGTCATCCTTCCAGAATAACAATATCATAGTTCCTACATTTACATCCTATTGCACCACCATAAGCTACACTTGGGATGAGCGCAATATTTGCATTTAATGTTGGGTTCCGGTTTAGAGTCAAAAATAGATCCTCCAATCCTTGGTGTATGTTTTACACTTCTCCGCTCCGATATTATTACTTGCCCAAAAATAAAAATAGTGATTAATGAATTTGAAAATCTGACCGCGGCCATAGCCACACCTAGCCACACAAAATTAAGCTGGTTCCAAGCAATTTTTGTGATGATATTATATTTCTATTGATTTCATTATTGCTATTGGCTCAACATAATTATGGCCTTTTAACGAATGGTAAAAGAATTGTTCAATCATATGTATTGTGGCTCAGTTTCCTGACCTTAGGCATTGGTTCCATGCTGCTTCCTTCCATAACAAGGTATTTCATTAGCTCGGCAACCACCAGCACGTTGATGCTATTTCCAAGGGTTCTATATTTTTGTTTTAAGCTCATAGTCTCAGGGAAACCGAAAGACGCCGGGAATCCCATTAAATTAGCCACTTCTCGAGGGGTAAAATAACGTAATTGAAGTTTGCGTAGGTCTTCCAAAACCTGCTGTTCACTATCCGCGGAAGGACTAGCTGGCGTGCCTGATGCATTGATTTCCCGTGCGGAGTCTTTCCAGCGTTGCAATAGATTGAAAGTATCATCGGTCTGACGGAAAGCCAAATAGAAAGCGCGTTAGTAATGACAGCATACTTGCGCTGCAAACGAATTCTATAATAATAATAAAAAAAACCCAAATTCAAGGCTGGCAACAAAGTTTACGTACATTACCAGCCTCATTCACTTGCAATATTGAGCCAGTTGCTTCCACATAATGGTAATAACCTGGAATGTAGTACAAACGTCAAAAAACGCCGATTCAGAAGGCTGGGTTGTGTCACGTCATTATATGCTCATATACCTTTGGTAAAGCAACAACTTCTAAGAGAGTTTGGTTTGACAATGTCAAACGCGTGGCCATGCTTCAATAGCGTCTATTTATGGAAAAAACAAATTATTTGACACGTACATGAATACTACTTGTTCAAGCTATGAATGAACTCAAATACCTTATCGGGAACCTTATATTGATCAAAAGACTGCTCCTTCTCGAGAAACTCACAAACTGGCCGCTTATTAACTTTTCCGCTTCGAAGGATGGTATCGTCGTCTTTTATCACTAGTCCGCGCTCGTCGGTAAACTCCGTGGCCAATGTTTTGGATGCAGGCACATATCCAATAATAGTAGCAGTAGGTTCAATCATAAATGTCAACGGTTTCGCTTTTGCCTGGTATGAAGGTAATTTTTGGCCTTATCAAAATCAAATTAAATATGGTTTGGCATCATTTTTGGGTGCATTTCCTTACAAGTAGGTAGTATCGTAATCTGGAGTTAGGTATTCCCATCTGGAGCGGATTCAATAAAAATTCCTGGTATGAGTAATTGCAGGTTTCTAACTGCTGTATCAGAACTTGTCGAGAATCTGAACTCTGAGAATGCATTGTTAAAGGTTTAGGTTCGAGGAAGTGATTGTCAATGGATTTCTGTAAACTTACATCAAAGCCTTTGACATTTTCAACCAAGATATATTTTGGTGGGTTTTTCATATTTGGTAACATATTCATCAAGTAAAGAAAACTTTTCGATCTTGGATCTTTAGAGTCTAGTTTCAAGCCTGTTCTCGTGTCTAAGAGAAACCAAATGTTAGCTTACTAGTCAGTCAGTGTTTACTTGGGCGACTAGACAATATTGTGAGTATCATACGTGGTTGGCAAGGTGGTGACATCGTCCAGACGTCAGCCTTTTGCGCGTCATAAAACTCCAATGGGAGTGCTTCGATATTTCTCTTCAAAACATTGTTAACATCAACGTTTAGCGGAGCACATTGGTCAAAATTTAAATCAAAAGTCTTAGCATACTTGAGCAACGGCAGCTTTGCCATGATTATGAGCATACACCTATCAAAATTGCATCAATTTCATAGTTCGGCACCGTTTTCTAGCTTTGAGATGCTTACTTCATTAGCAGTAGTGTTAATGTCAAAAGCTCTAAGGATTTTGTAGTCCCAGCCTGCTTCCTCGGCTGCAAAATGCTGTCACAGCAGCGTTCTTTCATTTAACGTCAATGTTGCAACTTCCTCAATTAAACTTTGCAAGACATACCATGCCACCTATTCCAGAATAGAACTCCAATACTCTCAAAGTACTCATGTTCTTTAGATTTAGGATATTTCCACTGGACTTCTGATATAAGGTCGAGCATCGAAAGTCTTTTTTTTTTTTCCTTTAAAAAAAAAAAGCCGTCCTCCTTCATAACCACTGCGTATCACAATGAAGATTCCTTGCAAAATTTATTAAATATGATCATCCATCTCGCAGGTATAAAGAGATATGTTGCTATAGAGTGCCCATATCTTGGGGCAAATCAACTTAAATTTTCGTAAATCACTTTTAGTCTGGTTAAGCGCCTGGTAAGATGTTCTGTAAACGAGAACAATTGACTCTTCGGTTAGTTTCATGAATTGCTCTTCCGCAGTATTTGCAATACTACATACCAGTATGCGTTCGGTTAATGATATCTTGGGCTGTGGGCCACGTCCATTATCAATTGGAGTGTACTGAATCTCGTCGTTGTCATTATCACCAAAAACCATGGCTGTCGAACTGTCGCTGGGTCTCCTCCATTCGCGGCCTCCGTTTGGTGTTGAATTAAGATCAGATGTCATTGACATACGCTTTGTTGGTTGCTGGTTTGTTGTCTGCTGTGCCTTCAGTGGTACATCGACATAGTTCTGGTCTTGGGGGCATGTTTCATCGTCAGAATCTTCATCAAGTGCAGAAGTCACGCCTCGAAAGTGGAAGCTAGTAGAAGTTGCCGTTCCACTATGAGCTCGTGGCACCTTGTTTGGAGTAGACTGAGTCGGTATATTTACGTTGGGAAACACTTTGGATAATCAAGAGAAGAAGATTGAATTAGTAAAACATTTTGTCGCATTTAGCAATAAAGAATCGGTTATCCATGCAAAGTGAAACAGAAAGCCATCTTTTTCCCGAGGTCTTGGTGTATTTCAACATACGTAATATACTACAATGACTGAAGAACAGAATCCAGCATAACGGCTATCACTCAATGGCTATCGCTCAGAATTGTGTACTTCGTTGATGTTTAGGGAAAAAAATATCCCCAAAAGATGTGAAAATATCTACAGATTGCTTATCGGAGGTGATCGCTACCATTAACATGACACGAAAATTTGGACGTCCCATTCAGTCTATTCTAAATACTCCAGTTGCACATCAAACTATTGTTGTGATACGAAAAATCTCTTTATTACAGCTGTAATTAATCTCGGACTTCATCATAAGTGCCTTCCAACCATCTGCCAGCCTCATTTACATACTTGGCAGCTCTTGTCTCAGTTTCCTCAATCAAGGAAAGGTCACCTGCGTCGATGGCTTCAGCGATGGATGGGAAGGTTTGTCCACTATAGCCAGTCCAAAGTCCAGGAGCATACACAGTATGTTTGAACCAAGTGCGGCCCTTGATGCCTTGGGGATCCAAAAGGCCACGTTCAAATTTGGCAAGACGGTCATTCATCTTCTTGACTCTCTTCTCCATTTTCGAGGATAGCGAGCCCTTTGACTCCAGCTTATCATTTACCTTTTGTCTGAGCTTATTTACACGAGCTTCAAAGTCGGTGGAAATCTGTTGTAAGACGGATGCAGCAGATTCGAGCTTGTCGAAGGTGAGAGGGAAACCGTAGTTGTTGAGAGCCTTAACATAGCCTTGGATCTCGACAGCATAGTCAGCAGGACTCAAGGGGAGAACAATATCATCGGCCAAATGTAAGGCCATGAGACCCCAAATTTGAACGAGGGCACGATGATAATTGAATTCGGGGTCTCCAAACTTCTCCATCCAATGGAAGCTGTCGTAATTGCTGTGATAAACACCATAGTCGCCTCCGAAAGCGAGGTTTACACTGCTAATTCCAAGGTAGTCCAGGAAGCCAACAAAGTCAGATCCGGAGCCAAGAACACCAATCTGGGGTTTGGAAGCCTCGGCCATAGCCATATCTTCACCACCAACGAAAGTACTGTGAGACCATTCCTCGTAAATAGTGTTGTTGGTCTTAGGGTCAATAACTTGGCCAGCAATATCATAAACCAGTTGATTCAACGATGGAGAGGCGGCAGCAGAAAAGTGTGGTCCAGACACAGCGGTATCGACATTGATATATACAACACCTTCCTTGCTCAACCATTCGGCATGATCTTCAACCCATTCGGTAGAGCCTACCAGGCCATATTCTTCAGCATCCCATGAGGCGAAAATAATGGAACGTCGAGGGCGCCATCCCTTCTTGAGAAGCACACCAAAAGTACGAGCAAGTTCCAACATAGCGGAAGATCCAGATGAAGGGTCCACAGCACCGAACACCCAAGCATCACGATGATTGCCCAGAATGATAGCACGGTCCTTTTCTGCAGTACCTTCAATCTTACCAATAACGTTCCAAATAGGCGTGATTTTGTTCTCAATATCATTTACAAGGTTTACTTCAACCTCAGAGGGACCTACATAGTATCCGACTTCGGTGAGACCACCACGCCAATCTGCCTTAGACTTGGGACCATGTCCATCCAAAGCCTTCAACAGAGGAAGTGCATCTTCCCATGAAATCGGAAGCGAGGGAATCTTGGGAATACTGATAGTCTCATTGATAGGAAGGCGAGTGACATTTTCTTTGGCAGCATAGCCTGGAGTAAGAGGGTCACCAGCCAATAGGGACAGGAATTGTACAGATCCACGTTGGACGGATGATGGTGAGCGCCAGGGGCCATCAGGGTAGGACTCAGCTGGGTTGGATGTCTCATCCTTATTCAACGGGCCATCATCAATGGGATCAGAGTAGATCAAGGTACCAACACATCCGAAGTCTTGCGCAGCTTTGACTTTCAAGCCACGGAAAACTCCGCCATAACGGACAAGTGCAATGGTGCCAGTGAAATCAACGCCAGCATCAGCAAGTTCCTGGAAGTCTGAAAGTCTACCATAGTTTACATAAACGATAGGTCCGGTGACATTGCCTGCGGCGGAATAGCCTATAGTGAAAAGATATATATGAGAACGTGCGTACAATCAAACATTTTGGCATTCGCAACATACCATGGAAAGTTGGTACGTCATCTTGTCCTTTGCTTGTTTTATCTTCATCAATATGATCTTCGCGTAATTTGGCTTCGTATCTGAATTTCTCGGGTCCAGATACAATGGCTACACGACGGTATTTGGGGTAGTTCAAGAGTGGCCAGTATGTCTCGATTTTGGTATCGGAAATGCCAAATTCAATGAATTTATCGCGAGTCCATTCGGCTTGAGCCTTATCAGATGGCGTGCCGGCCAAATGAGCTTCAGAGGTATAATGATACAAGTAGTCTCGAATAGAATCATTGGAGGGGGTGTTAATAATTACACCTCGGGCATCGTTGAAAGACACGCCTATTTGGGTATTACATCAGTAAAAGGATCGGCGTTTCACAAGTCATACGAAACCTCTTCTACTTACTGCTGCCCGAGCCTCGGAGCCAAAAAGCTACCATACCACCCAACAAAACGGCGAATAGAACAAAGAACAGAACGCTAAGTACAATTTTTACAGTTTTATGCTTTGGGGGTTCAATGGTCATGCGGTTGCTGTCAATGAGTGGGGTACGCTCGTCACTATTGCCACCAAACTTGTTGTGAAAGGTGTCTTTGATACGTTGCGTCCATGACGGCTTGGGAGCACTGTTCTCAGCTTGCTGAGCACTTTCCTCGTCACGAGGAATGCCACTATAATTGTGCGACATTTGTAGAAGAGAGAAAGCAAGAATGTCGAAACTCAAGGGTTCAGTCCTATATTAATGGGGTCCGAAATTTTGATCACAGGAAAAACACTTTGCCTTTGCTATCGCAATTTCTTGCAGTAATGGAAACATTTCGCACGCTTACAAAATTGATGGTCTCTATGCTTGTGCATCCTCCGAACTCTCGGACTTTAATCAGACATATCCATATCTTCCTCTTCATCGTTAGAGGCTTCTTGTTGCCCAGAGTGTCCGTGGAGGCTTGAGTTTGCGCTGGGATACGTATAACTAACGGTTGCGTCATTGGTAGCATTAGCGTTCCATTGTGGATGATGCCAGGTATTCGAAGAATTAATGTGACCATGGGGTATAGATGGATCGTCATAGGTATAGAACGACAATCCTGGGTATGTGACAGATTGAAATTTAGGCAAGTATTTACGCTTTTGTATAAGCATCAGTTCTTTTTCAAGCTTGTTCGTCTGCAAGTAAGATGCCGGAGTTGAATGTTCGTTGTTCAGCTTATCTGTGGTATACGAATTTGTAACGCCATTGTAAATGGTCAGCGGTGCTTCGTTATCGACGTTCACTTCCACTGAATCGGCGTATTAGAAATACGAGAAGTTTACATCAATTGTTAATTCAAATTGACATGAACTTACTATCTTCACCTTGGTATTCAAGATAACCTGGCGGGTATCCATATGCTCTCATGTTCCGATAATATGGAGGTTCTGATCCTTCTATATCTAAAGCCTCCTGTAAGTTGAGTGATAGTTTACCAGGATGCAATGCTGACACAGCTTCTCGAAGTCCAAGGTCAATGAAGAATCTTGTAGAAGATGACGAAGAGGCGCCTTGTCCATTTTGCATATATTCTTTTCTGTTAGCGCGTATTACTGCCTCATTACGCGGTTCTGGGCATTGTTGCAAGCTGTGTTCCGTGCTATTACAATTGAAGCATTGATTTGCTTGTCTGCAGAATATTCAGTAAGAATGATTTTTCGAATGTAGAAACGCCATTGTCTATCACTTACATTTCTTTTGTGGGTTCACCAATGGCTTTGTGAGTTTGTCTCGTGTAATCTGGAACCATGTCCCCTGATATATTATGGTTTTTGGTAACGACTTGATCATCAACTACAAAGTTACCATTGTGATATAAAACTGGTCTAAGTCTAAAAGGTTTCGTAGAGACATTGTCCTCGGATTCATGGGCTACATTGTCCTCAAGGTGCCCAGAGTGCTGAAATCGCGGTGCATAGGGGACATAATAATTACCGCTTTGCTCGTCAAGAGCTGGGCTAGCGTGCTCATTTGTCTGGTCTTTGCAGCCTTCGTTTCCAAACCGATCGCTTTGAATTTGGCTTGGAATGATTGTCTGCCTCAGCCTTACTTTCAGTTTGTCTGCACTAAGTTCCAAGTTATTTTTTGTACGTTTCAGACAATGCTCAATATATTCTATAGGTATGCCTGCCAGTTCAGGGACCATATTCGACAAAATGTTCAAGAACAGGAACCCGTCGCTGGCATTTCGAAGCATCATTGACAGCAAATGATCTTGGTTTTGCGCCGGCGTGGTGAAAACTTGTTCTAGTGTTTTGACTATTTGCTTGGCTTGTTCGCCAGAATCACTTTGGTTTTCTGACTCTGAGATCATTACACTCCCAAAATGTCTTGAAAAAGTCGTAATTTAGTGCACCAAAACCTTTCAAAGAGTTACGTTGATAATACCAGCTCAACAGGGACAAATCTTCGGACACGAACAATTTAGATGCATGATTGACAACAATTAAATTTTTGATACAATACCCGAATACAACAGAAATTCTTATCCATGTAGTATTGGTTAGTTTTTTTGGATACTAACTTGATGTATGTATCTTATCTTAGGTGATATTTATATATGATAGGCAAGCAGTTATTTTGATGCAATGGTTTTATTTGACTTCCTATAGATTTACATCATGATGATACGATTAAATTTACATTTGTTGATTTATACAGACAATAAGCTAGTGTGACGAGAATGATTCCTCGACTTCTTTAGAAGTCACCTCCACCAAAGTCGCCGCCTCCGAAGTCGCCGCCACCGCCAAAATCGTTGTTACCGTAGTTGCCACCGTTATCATCGTAATAATTGTTTTCGACATAGGTATTGTGATCATCATGATCGAAAGCTTCGCCAGCCATTAGGCCCAGAGCACCACCACCTAACATACCAGCAGCTAAAGGCATGCCCATACCCATGCCTCCTCCCATTCGTCCACCGCCGAGACCACCTAGGCCGCCGCCAAGACCACCTAGACCTCCACCAAGGCCGCCAAACTTGCTGTTTTGTGGCTGTTGCACGTATTGCGGCTGAGAGGAGTAATATGGTTGCTGACCATAAGGCTGTTGATATCCAGCCGGACTTCCCTGATAAGCGCCAGCTTGGCCACGTTGTTGTTCAGGTATAGGGTTATCAATAGGATGTTCCCATTGTCTATGTGCTGTAGGTGTATAAACATAGAACCATCGTCCACTGCTTGGGTCTTGTTGGGTGATCCAACCGGGAGGTAATTGTCTAGAGTCAGGATTTCCCGAGTTCTGTGGTGGAGGAGGTGCATACTGTGGTTGTGGAGAAGCACCACTAGAATATGGTGGTGGATTACCACCATTTGAAGAAAGTTTGTGTTTTGAAAAAAGTCCCATAATATAAAGAAGTGTTGAATTAAAAGAACGTAGTGGAGCTTCGATGGATTTTACACTTGTATTTTAAGTATTCCTCAACCTTCTTGGCAAGTCACAGGAAACATCGTCATTTGCCGTTTTCATTGTCATACTCAAAGCCAAATCAGGCAGGATGGCCAAGATTTCCTGGAAAAGCAAATGACCAATGAGACACTAGCTAAAATATTCGCCAATCAAATCAGTTCAGCCACACCAAGCCACACTTAACCGATCCATTAGCTGGATCCAAGATTCCATATTATTCTGAAAGAATGAACTTGAGAAAACCTAAATGATTATGGAAAAGCAGTTGTGATTTTGAAAGATGAGATTTGTGATATACTGATTTGGTTTGCATTGCTCGTCTATGGTAGCTGTCATAAGTTACGGTGCAGTTTGTTATTCTACCGGTCAGCAGGTTAATATTCGAAAGAGCTGTTGCCAATGACAATTGACTGATGTCGTTTGATCAATATAGAATTGTCATTGGAAGATAGGAGATGCTGCTAATAATTGGAACAAAGCATCAAGGGGAGCGTCGCCCTTTATTATAGCGGAGGATGATTGTGCGAAAATAAAACGACTCATGATTTTTTCCGATTATCAGAACTAAAGTTTTTCGCCATAATGTTATGAGCGCTTTTATAGCCATGAACGATAATGAAGACACCTTGACATGGTATAACGTTGGCATAGCGACGCAATTCCTAATTGTACTAGGTAGGCATTACAATGTCTCTTTAGATGTCAAATGTCATGATTCACTTCTAAAGAACTGTCGACCTTATTTGTAAAGCCATACTATCCCATTATCTCAAGTTACAATTAGAGCGATCACTTATAATTTCTTCTGTTCGATGCGTCTTACAGCTTACGTTAATGGTGAGGAGTCAGTTGAGGCATTTTGCGCTCAATTTTAGAACAAGGGGTTAACCGATTTAATTTCACATCTTCCAAATTTGGGTTATTGTAGGGTGCCGTCCTCGAAGATGTATTTAGGAAGGAGGACCCATACACGACTACTCTAATAGTTGGTAAGTGAAGCAGAAGTTGTTGACCGATATCAGCTATCAATATATTTATGCGTTACTTTTAGCTATTTTAATATTATTGAGTTCAGTAGAAATCGTTTACCACAAGTCTAATTTGACATATAAGGGCATGGTAAGACTTAAATAGCAGATATTCTAGTGCCCAATAATGTCATATTGGATAAGCGTAAATACTGAAGAATTTATCATTTCGTTCCAGTTTCTCTCAGTGCTGGTATCCATAGGTACTAGTACCATAGCAATCTCGATTATTGGAACGAAATTCGGATTATCAGAGACTCCCTTCTGGAAACCGACTAAATTTATACCAACAGTTGGCATGATAGTTTCCAACTGCATGAGCGCTACCGCAATCGCTATATCGGCCTGCTTATCCTCTTTCAGATTGCGTAGAGATATCATAGAGACACGGCTGTCTTACGGAGCTTCTCGCTGGGAAGCAGCAAGGTCCATTGCAGTAGAGTCTGTGAGAGTGGCTATGTTGCCTACTATCAATGGGATGTCTATCCTTGGCCTGATTTCTATCCCAGGAATGATGACAGGTCAGATCATGGCAGGTGCTTCAGTCTTCCAGGCTGCCATGTACCAGCAGATAATGATGTTTATGATAAGTGCTTGCAGTGCTTTCTCAGTTCTCTACTGTGTGGCAGTAAGTGTTTTAGGCAGCAGTTTTAATAATTGATCATATACTCACTAAAGTATCTTTTAGATCTGCGTAGGGATAGCTATTGACCGTGAACATCGTTTAAGGCTGGAAAGAATCTCGGATAGCAACCAGAGTTTGTGGAGAGAGTTGAAGTCGCTGATATGCCAGACTTGATTAGCAGATTGATAGGAAACGAGGAATTAGAATAGCCTTTTCTTTCTGCTTTTCTATAATAATGCATAGCATATAGAAAATTTGTATAGTAGCTGAAACCCATCGCTGAAAGCTTTCCACTTCTGAAAATGTAGCCATATCTAATGAAAGAGCTCATTTGGAAAAAGTTGTGATTAATTAAGAACTCAGTCGTCGCGTTTTATGGAAAATTTCGAGTTTGGGAGGCGACTCTTACAACTTTTATAACATGGCTAGTAAATCAAACTCGTTCACGAGCGACGATTACGACAAGCTTGATATGGACAGCGATCAGCTCTTTCTGGATTCTCCGGTAGCTGAAAGCTACGAGAGCGGCTCGTTCAACTGGGAAAAGATTACGGGCCAAAGTAAACTTAAGGAATTGGAAGATTCTTTGAATGATCAAAACGAAAAGGTAATACTTGAACCAAGTGTGGGAGCGCCTGATTGTCAAAGGCATATTTGGAAGCTAACAATGTTTTGTATAAAGGACGCGAACGGTAGCGATAGTGGAAACGCCGCACCGCCTGTTACTATATCTGAAGTATGTGTCAGAACATTGCTTCTCCTGAGACACCGCAGTTTAGTTAACTTTATCTAATTCACAGTTTTACCATGCTGCATTCCATATTTTTCGTGAATATCATGACCACTTGAAGGCTTTGGATCAGATTTCAGAGGTCGATCAGATACAGTCAAGGTACAAATGAGAATTTATTGGTTTTTGAGATGAACTTTTTAACTGACCGGCTCTCAACACATTTTCAATGACAGCAGTTGCTCCAGTATGAAAGAAAGCATCCAATACGCCAGAAAATACTCTGAGCTCTTGCTTCAGTTTCTGGATAGTCAGGTTTGAAATTGATCTGTAACCACGCCATGTTTTTCTTATCGCTTACATGATTAAACGCACATAGGAGGCTAGCAAAGACGACATCACTCAGTTCCGCAATGCTTGGTACATATGGCGATTGTGTGAGATTTTGTATTTAACCGATGATCCGGCACCACCTTTGGCCACTAGCTTAGCTGATTGGCTTGAGAGCCAAGATTCAGGTAAGTCGAATCACAATCAGGGTCGACATCTCTCACTAGATGTTCATTGCTCAATTTGAAGACTTCGCCGCTGCTGTTGAGAGTGCGCTTGCAAGTGGTCCAACCAATGGCCAAGATATACCATGGGACATTATCAAACGGTAATTATTCGAAGATAATTGCAAACAAGTTCGTACTTGGATGGATTACTGACAGTTTATCAGATCTGCTGTTCGAGGAAATTTGCCTGCAGTAAACACGTTGTTAGAAAATGCAATGGACGGATGTACAGAACTTTCTCGGAACTTGGTAAAAGACGTGAATACGCTCGTGGAAGATAAACCAGATCTACCATGTAAATCGAATCCTGCAATAATAGCCAGTTATGTTCGAAGTTGGCGTTCATGGGATCAATTAGTTCAGGACAAACTCATGTCACTAGATCCGCGATGGGGAGACAGTGATGAAGCAGAAATACAAGTCGAAGATAAAGCTGTCATGCGACACTTACACGATCTTTTGGAAATCATTATCGGCACGCATGATACAATCCTTCGTTTTGGTAAAGATTGGCTAGAGAGATTAGTGGCGATTACGCTATATGCACAACCCAATATCGCCAGAAGTAAGATCCCATCTCTTATGGATCGAGTTTCTGACATGGATATGGATAACAGCGACGAGTTAGAGGTTTATCATTCTTTCTTATGCTTCGATATTGGTATGGGTCTTCAGCTCTGTAAACAAGAGTGGTTGACAGCACACCTGGAAGATCTTCTCAAATATGCTGGATTACTTACAGATCATCATGAACCAGACGAGGCGGGTATTGAGGAGTATTCTAAAGCAGAATATGCGCAGCATCTAGTTGACGCTGCAGGCGATTACGAATTAGCGATCGAATACTTATCGTTTTGTCCAGCTAATGGAGAGCATTGGATTAAAGAGGTACGATCCACAATGTCTTCCTGACATGTATAGTAAAATGATTGAGACATATAGTAATATCATGTATCACATATTAGCTCATTCAAAATGCTCAAATCAACTCTACCGAAATGGCAGAAAGATTATATAAACTTTGCAAGCAGAAAGGAATTAAAGGAGCCACTGGCTCCATATCAACCGTGAGTTTGCATAAACTTCATACGTGAAAGCTGAATCGTGCCATTGACATGTAGTAATACTGCTTTTGTAGGCTCTTGCAGATCAGTTGGTAGCAGAGAAAAAGTATGCAGATGCCATCGATCATTACTTAGAAGCAGGGAACAATGAAAAGGCAGAAGCCGCGGCTGGTCTTGTATTAGATGAATATATGGCTACCGGTAAGTGATAGTCAGCATATTGATGTGTTGTGTTCCTGTAGTTGTAACATCAATGTGCGAACTAGGACAAATTGAGCCTTTGAAAGCAATTCGAACACCTGATGATGGTTATGAGCCCAACAACGACTATTGGGTACTGGTCCAATATAATGAATTTCATCGCTTGTACAAGGTAAGGCTGAAATTGTTGATATTGAGAAATTGTGTCCAAATGTTGACTTGAAACGTTTAGCAGTGTGGCGATTATGACAATGCATCCATACTTTTGTCCAAATTATTGAATTCGCCTTTAACGCCAATGAAATTTTGGCCGGCGTTATTGCTTGATTCTTTAGTATTTCTGGAAGGTGGGAACAGTGCTTTATTGTCTCATTTACAGCCTTTTTTATTATGTACTAAACCAAGAATGTAGGCGAGGACATGTATTTCGACGAGGAGCAGACTTATCAGATGATGGGTTGTTTAGAAGAACTAGTCAGCACAGATGACCATGACCATCACCTACAGTCACTAACTAAACGTATAGAACATGTCAAGGCGGACGCAAAAGACAAGGATGCCAACAGCATCATTGAGATGTTGCGCTTCGCATTATCGCGGAATTTGGCTCGAACCGTTTCTCAATAGTGGCAAGCCAGTTTATACTCTTGTACATACCTTTTACATACATTAGTCTTGCATTTATGCAAGTAATCGGACTGAAATACACATTTTGGACTATCCTGGAGATATAACAATTCAAACAATGAATGTATGAAAGCCTTGCATGCCATCTTACGTCAGACAAAGGATGCGCAGAAGAATAGTCGAATGGGTTGATTGATAATGTTGGCAGCTTTTAATGAATCATGGATATGGGAATGGCCTAACTGGCGATGTGATTATAATTACATGTTCGATATCTACAGAGTCTATATCTTTCTTATTTTTTGCTTTTCTTCTCCTTCTTCTCCTTTTTTGCCTTCTTTTCCTTCTTGTCTACCTTCTTATCTTTTGAGGCACTCTTTTCGCTTTTTAATCTCTTCTCCTTTGACTTTTTATCCTTTTTCTCGCTCTCATCACTTTCAACATCTTCGTGTTTTCGCTTTTTGCTCTTTTCCTTTTTCTCCTTTTTGGCTTTTGGTGCATCGTCAGTCTTCACTTGCATAGTCATTTCACTGGTAGTCGACTTAACAAAACCAAGTCCGTTGCCGGTGACTAGTCCATTGGTTCGTGATTCTAAGCCAAAACCTAAAGATGACGAGGATTCAGTCGATCCTGTGAAGCCAAGTCCACCAAAGGATGGTCTAGTTTCCTCTTCCTCCTCTTCTTTGTCCTCTTCAGAGCTGGCATTGGTTTTAAATCCACTAGAAGCTATACCGGAGGCTTTGATTTTTTGCATTTTCAAAGCGAAATAGTCTTGCACATTCATCTTATTGACACTCATAGGTACTCCGGTTGGGTTTTCAATAGTGGTAACTTCAACTTTCTCTTCAGTAACAATTGGTGAAGAGCTCGCTGACGCACTGTTGGATTTGATGCCCAAAATTTCGCTCATACTTTCAACATCTTTTCCGGACGCTAATCTCTTTGCTCTAAGAAATTTGGCTCGAGCGCTGATAAAAAAATTCAAGTAAATCTCGGCTGGCAATATCATTTTCACACCAGTATCAACTTACGCATTGCGATGGGTTACAGTTGAAGTAACAATGACGGCACTATCGTCTTCTTCATCACTGCTTTCCTTCTTTGACTTCTTTTCCTTCTTCTCCTTCTCCTTCTTCGATTTCTTTTCCTTTTTGTCCTTCTTCTCCTTCTTGGACTTCTTCTTTGATTTTTTAGCAGAGGCATCACTGTCCTCAGAGTCGTCTGCCTTAGATGCAGTAGAAGTTGCACTGCTTTGTTCACTTTCTACACGAGAATTGAGATCAGCTAGTAGCCTCGAGAATGCATCAGTGTTATCGAGCCAATTGTCCATGTTCTTCTTGTTAGCACCGATACCAAAATTGTTGTCCTTAAGTCTGACCTTGACATGCTCGGTATGACCATCTTCGTTGGTTCCAAGACCTTTACCAGGTGCCCATCCCATTTTGGTTAGCATTTTATGACCAAACTTGCCAGTATCTGTGAGTGATAACGATATAGCGGTAGCATTGGGAGAAATATTGGTTAGCTCGAGGTATAATTCGACAAAATCATGGTAGTCGTGTTACTAACCATTGCTCCAGTGTAGATTATTGGGATCAGCGCCAATGCGCTGCTTTGTTCTTGGTCCAGCTAAACCCATTATTGGTCAAGAATGAACGGTGAATCAGACAAATTGAGATCTCCCCGATCTTTTTTTTTTTTTTTTTTTTCTTGAGCAAAATTAAGGATATTTGATAAATACACAGTCACGAAAAGGAGTGCGGGATCACACAGATTATGGTAAATCAATTTGCAACTAACAACTGCGAATCACACATAATAGGATAAAGATTAGTGGCAGTTTTATTAGGATATACTCATTACATTAATATGCTTGATATAACTATCATTCTAGGCAGCTGAACCATTATTAGCATAATTACGAACGCGCATAATTAAGCCATTAACTTCATCTCGACAGCCTGCAACGTCTTTGGCGATATACTCAGATTCTGTTAAATATGAAGAAATTTCTTTGCGAAGCTGTTGAGCTTGATCCGAAGTCTTTTCAGCAAATAGATTGTGTGCTCCTGCCAATGATGCGCCTAATCGATCGACTTCGTTCACTAGCTCATCCCTGGAATCGATGATCTGCTGAAATTGATTTTGCACTATTTTCATCGATTTCTCACTGTTCACTGTAAAATTAATGTATTCATTTTGTAACTCTTCTAGATCATGTTGTAATTGTTGAATGTCGTTTTGGTACTTGTGTTGCATGCTTCCATACGCTTCCTGTAATATCAAATGTTCTCTTTCTGATCGATGGGTATTTTCTATAGCACTATCTCTGGCTTCCAAGAGTTCCTTTTCTTTTGAAGCTAGCTCTTCAAGCTGTTTCCGTGAAAGGAGTGCCTCATCACGTAACCGCTTGACCTGCAATTCTTTGTCGGCTGTGCTTGCTCGCGTAGCATCTAATATTTGCTGCTTGGATTCTAACGTCTGCATTATTATCTGTATCTCCTTTCTAAGCTTGGTGTTTGACTCCAAAAATTGCTTAGCGCTAGCCTCATTACTTTCTTTTGCTTCTTGAGACGTCTGTAGCTGTGATAAGTCCTGTCTGGTGAGCAATGGTTGACATTCAGTGCTGCAGGAACCTATTATATTTACCTGAGTTTTAGACGTTCCCAGTTCCTTAAGCAGCAAAGTTAGCTTCTCATTAAGCTGCTCAATGACCTTGGTTGAACGCAACGTAGCAGGTGTTGAGGTAGTCGCAGTTAGTGTCATTGTCAAGGTTAGAAGGGTTCAATAGGCTTGGAAATTGTGTGACTTTTGTACAGGGTTTGGCTATGCTATTGCCTCTTTGGGAAGCATCCCTCATCGGTCTCACAACTTGCAACTGTTTCCGGTGGATCACAATCCCTGGCTCTGCATAACGCAAAAATGAAAGCAAAAGCTTTGTTCGATTGTACTGCAGACGACATTGGAGAACTCTCGTTTAGTGAAGGAGATGTTCTAGTAGATGTCGTTAATTCTGTCGAAGACGGATGGTATGAAGGTAGAGTTGAGGGCAGCAATATTCGAGGTCTGTTTCCATTCAACTACGTTGAGATTCTGGAGGACCCAGTCATAAGCCCTATGCTCATCAAAACAAACAAGGAAAGACCTAGGCAAGAGCCACATGACAACTTGTCTTCCTCACAACCATCGGTGGCACCTTCGTCGTCCTGGTCAATACTCACTAAAGATGAAGAGAATGAAGCGAGAAAAGCTACGCTTACAGACTCTAGACAGATACCCATAAGTAAACCAAATGAAGTCAAATCTACCAGCAGTATTGCCAGCTCATCCGCTTTCAGCTCACCAAAACCCAAACCCAAACCTATGCCGGCTTTAAATGCCTTTGCCCGAAATCAAAAAGTTGATACTACCAGGGCTCCTTCCATGCCAATCATCAAACCTAAACCTGCCGTTGCTGCAAAGCCAACAAATTTAGAGAGAAATAGTGAGACTATACCTACTGCCAAGGCACCAGGGTACTTGGTCCGGCCAGAAATTGAAAAGACAATGACGAACTCTAACTTTCGAAGTCGCTCAATGTCGAATCCAACGAACAAATCTCCGGCAAGATTTGGAAATGCTACACAAGAAAAGACTTCAACTATACCTAGCGAAGGGAGCAGATTTGGCAATGATAAGTTCTCTCATAACGAAGCTCAAGAACCTTTCGGTGTTGTGTTGCGTAAAACCTCAACACCGCACATGCCTCCAAAGCCTAACCCATTACGCACGACCGAGCCAAAACCTGCCAATACCGCTTCATCACAAGCAAAAGAAAAACCATTGTTTACAGAAATGCGCAATGATGATAATTCTGAAGATGAAGAGGGATATCAATTGGTCAAGCCGTCGTCACTCAGACAACGAAACAGGGCAAAGACAACTGGTGCAGATACACAAAAAAGTTTTAATGCTGCGTCCCGGCCACCTTTCGGAGCACCTATATCTTCTATACAAAAAAGGCAGATGGGACCAGAGCCTAGTCTCATAAAGCCGACAACAGCGAATTTACGTCCGGTCAATTCTCCTAAACCTGCAACGCAATCTGAACCAATAGTTAATTCATTAGATGCAATGTCTGCCGGTAATAATCCTGCTCCGCGTCTGCCATCTCGACCTTCTGCCAGTAGGAGACCAAGGAAGAATGCAAGCTCGAAGTCTTCCACTGTTGATGTGAAAACGAGGGGCAAGGCTCTATCTGAGCCAAAACCAGCATCTGCATTTACAGCTTCGCCGGCAATCAAACACAAACCAGTCGGCATCACCAGAAACACAACAGACATGCCAGACAACTCAGTGATAAAGCCACTCCGCAAAGCAGAAAGTGTGGAGGAGGAGAGAAAACCTCCATCTGTATCCAACTTGACCAGGCAATTCAATTCAAACAAGCCGTTGAGTGGCGTTGCATATACACCAGTTGCTCTTAAGCCGAAAAGCAATTCAATTTCATATCCACAAATGCCAGGAAAACCAACGAGTTTGAGTGGCAGTAGCAGTTCGTCAATCACTTTGCCTCCTAGACTCTTGCCAAATGCATCTTCTGAAAGTACAACCGGAAGTAGCACTGGTGGATCCAATGCGCCACCTCCGGTATTACGTCCTAAACCGGTGCAATATCAAGTAAACTCCACTGGTACACTCAATAGCAGTATTGATAGTTCCCCGAAAGGAAAAGACCAAACAGTAACCAAGCAGCCTGCTATAACCAGAGCTACTAGCTCTAATACATCACTATTAGCCAGAAAAAAGGCTGCGGCTCCACCTCCACCTGCCACAGCATCTATCCCCGAAAATGCTCGTCTACGGTACGAGAGACTTTTCGAAACCATCAATGACCGGGAGAAGGTAGACGGCGCGACTACGAAGCAAGTTTGGAAGAAGAGCAAACTAAGTGATAAAGTGTTAGCCGATGTTTGGAAGCATTGTGACAAAGACTCCACTGGACTTTTAGACAAGTCATCTTTTATTCAAGGCATGGGTGAAATCGATGAAAGGTTACGACGAGAGAAGTTGAAAAGACAGGCACAAAAGTGAACACTTTATAAGTTGTAATCTAAAGATACATAAGAATATGATATTTACAAGTTAGTTACTTTTCATTATAAAAAAGCCAACATGATATGAGAGGTATCTAGCCCAGCGTCTGCATTATCGTGTTTTGATTTGTAGAAAGAGTTTGACTGGGCGTTTAAGTGCCTTCTCAATTTGCTCTCGTGCACTGGCAAGGACATTGTTTATAACCTTTCCTTGCGAGCCTTTAACTATTTTCTGTTGGCTGTCGTGTTCAACATATATGTTTTGATCTATTCGAAGGGTCCCTTTCGCAACTTCGCTCCATCCGACGTTCTCTTGCGTGAGTGTATAAGGTAAATTACCATACAATCGCTGGAAAAATTCCGCACGAATAATGTCTTCTACACGTTGAATATCTGACATTTCTGAAGTCTGATTAGCAGGGAAAACCCAATCTTTGCTCTGAGTTAAAGTCTGCAACTTGATCTGGTATTCGCGATTAGCATACATTGCGGTTCCACTAAGATCGTCGCGCAAAGTATTTAATTCTCTTACCTCAAGTCGTTGCAAATCTTCGTCTTTGAAGCATGACAGATATATGACTGAGTCAAAATGTGCATATTTGGTTTTCAATTCTTTTCCAATATCTTGAAGTGATTGAAAATCGGTCACTAAATCAATCTAACGAGATGAGCACAGTCAATAAGCTATTGTCATGATGGGTCTACAAACAGAAAGATAACACAAACCTTATTCAAAATGAGCGTAGCGGGTATCTGAAACTCCTTCAATCTTTCAAAAATATAATCCTCAGCTTCGTAAGCTCTACCTGACATAGCTTTCGCGGCATCCACAACGACCAAAACTACAGCGTAATTAGCATTTTGTTGAGTACATGTAAGATGCTTTTTGATGAATCCTACTTACGATGGTCGGCCTCTGTTAGTGATTGCCAAGATGCATTGACAAGCGTTCTGTTCATTTTTCCTTGATTGCGGCCATATATGACACCGGGGGTGTCTAAAAATACAATTTGATGATTGTCCTTTGTCCATACAGCTAGGATACGCTCCCTCGTGGTGTGGGCTCGGGCAGATACGACAGAAATATTGTCACCAATAAGACTATTCACCAAAGTCGATTTTCCAGCATTGGCAGCGCCCAAAAGTGCTATTTTACATAGTCGCGGATCGTTTGGTTGGGTGAATGTATCGGGAACTTTCACCAAACGCTCAATTGGACTGACAGGTTTGCGAATTCCATGGGATAGAACCTTTGTCGACTTATTTACTGACTTCTTGTGCTCCTTGTTTCCTTTTAAAGCTTGGGGTCCCTCTGTTGGCTGTAAGCCGGCTACTCGCTTTGCACGGCTCATTATGGAGTAACACTTTCCGGATTCATGGCCAAGCAATGGTGCATTGCGTTGAGTTGCAGCTCTTGAAATACCAGTATAACCATAAGAAAATGGTTTCAGTTGCGAAACTGAAGCGCAGTTGTAATTCAAAGCCGTTTGCCTTGCTCGGTTTAACATGAAGCCTATGTCGGAATGTAGGAACTGCCCTTCTTTTTTGAAAAATGGTATGTACGACAGTCACAAGCCAAGGTAAAGAAGACAGCCGACTAACCGAATATGCTTCTTGGAACTCCTTTGCAAGGTTTTGGATGAAGATGATAACGAAAAATTATATGGCAAAGAGCCGATATGAACTTGTGATTTGATTAGACGTAGTTGCCACATCTGTGCTTTCAAGGACCTTTGCTATGTGCTGGAGCATTCTGCTTGAACAAAATGCCAAAAAAGGCAACTCAATTTTGGGTGGGCAAAAAAGCGACGAAGGGCAAGCCTTTGGTTTGCTTGACTTGGACTTTCTCATCATCATGCCCAGCCTCGACAAATTGTCAGGCACAGAAATCCTGTCCATTGGCAAAAAAATGTTTTACGGAGGGTTCGCCTTCTTGCCTTTTCTTTGGTTGGTGAACGTCATCTATCTGTGGCCAACCTTGAAACGAAGTGATGTACCTCCAAAACTACGGTCATGTAAGAGCTGCCATCTGAACTATTACTCTAAAGCAATGGCGGTTGGTCACCGAAAACTGACCTCCTATAATTATCCAGACTTGATATACTCAATATGCGGGTGCGTTACTTGGTTTATACTATCTACAACTTGGTATGCTCTGTACATCAATAAACGAGTTGCCTTGGGGATCACTGCTGACAGGATCACAGTGGTTATACCCAAAGGTGTATAAAGTCGATGCCAAAAAGAGAGTCACTGCAACATGTAACGATAGATTTAATACCCAATTCAAAACTTTTTAATAAACAATATACCCGGCATCAATTCATTTAACAACTATGAAGATATGGCCTATGACAGTACTATATACTAGATTTGGCATTCTCAGTGCGCGAGAACGTAGGGCTTTCGGTCTTCTTCCGTAGGTGCCTGAGGTTCTTTTGCGCTTGCCAAGTTGCATTGATGGTAGACTCGCTTGTCAGTATCCCGCAAACTACCGACAACACTGTGGAGAACACCGCGGTTGTGGAAAATAACCATATCGCCATCTTCCCATTCATGTGCCAGCACGTTCTCGGGATTGATTGCCGGTCGCTGAATTTGGTACAGCATTTCACGTACTTTTTTCAAGTCACCGACTGGTTTTCCATCAATAATAAGGTCTTCAACGGCGCAGGGATGGACTTGCAAGTGGATCTTGCCGGTCACTGGATTTTTCCATAGCTGGAGACGGATTTAGTCACTTGATCATTGCATTGTTGCCCAAAATTGTGATATTTACCATAGGATATATTTTGATAGCGTCCTCTTTGATAGGTGGTAACTCATCTTTTGGAAGCTCCCTGTCTTCAGAAACGATACCCAGTCCAGTGGAATGAGCTCTAGCCTTAGAGATCCACAAATAAGGATGGGCAGCGTATTTGACTTGAGTACGGAAGGCTAAGTCTTTCATCTCCGGTGATAAGATATCAAAGGCATGAGCTCCGGAAATGACTGTTGCAAAGCCCTATCAGTTTGAGACGTCTCGCTAATTACTTAAGCAATACAATTATGCTCTACTTACAAGCAGTGGTCCCGAGTTGTACATCTAGTTTCTGATTCGTACCATCATCGTAAACAACCTCCTCACGGCGGTGTTCCTAAGAGCAATGCATATGAGTCAGTCACAGGAGACAAAAATGACCCAAGCTCACATAAAACTTACGGGAGTCTTGACAGCAAAGAGGGTTGTGATAAGTGGAGGGTTGAGCTCATAAAGAGCAGCATCCATGTGCCATCTGTAGAATCTGGTCTTACCCGCCTTTTCGTCCTCCTCTGAAAGTTGGGTCTGGTGGAAGCTATGATGACTGGGATGGTGAAGCTCACGTTCCTCGATACCATGGTGGTTGTGAACAGTACCATGGCCAAGTAACTGAACTTGAGGAACACCAGGAAGAGGAGAAAGATCTCTAGCAATAACGCTCTTCTTGGACTGGTGAGAAGTGCCGTGGCCATAAGTGTCGACTTCTGGGTCGAAGCGCTTGGTCAAACGGTATTGCGTTTCTGGTGAAACATGGCTCTGGTTACGGATGACTAATACCTGGTGGCTGTACACTGCTTTTTCAATCTCTTTGAACTGTTCGTCTAAAGAAAGCCAACTGCTTAGTAACTAAAAATACTGGGTTTGACTACTTGCTATTGGGCTTACCAGTAAGGTTTTCAAGATCGCAATCGACTAGCTCAATGCCAAAGTCGACACCAGTTTGTGTAGATGGAAGTTGAAGTTCGCGAAATTGCATTTTGTTAGGAAAATAGAAGAAGAAGTGAAACGGAACCTTACAGAGGCAGCATGATTTTATATAAACCTTTGTGGAGCTACTAGGGGTATTAACAGCTAGGGAATTTCATATGCCGCCCAAAGATTTATGGTATTAACACTTGAAATATTACTACTCCGACATCAGGCGCCTGGTTATATACCATTGTGGAGTGTTCGCTCGTATGCCATTGGTGTTTAGTAAATATGTACGCTGTTTGTACCCACTTCGCGTAACTCAGAAGTGCTTTTTAGATCCGTTTTGTATTCTAGTTTCTACAAGCCGTCTAGTTGACGCAATGGCTCAATCATTTGAAATTTCTCATTATGCCATTTTGCTTTATACTCGAGGCAGACAATCGAGTACTAGCTCAAAAGTTATTTTTTGCTCAATGCTTTTTCGTGATTGACAAAAGTCGAAAAATCCGCGTTGCGGAAACAGATTGCGAGGACATACATCGAAGTTTGCTTTGAGCATATGTAAAGTAGGTTTGGAAATTTCGTTATGATTGAATTTATGTTCGATTAGAAATAACAAACTAGGACAAAACTTGATTTGATCGTGACTAAATTGTACAGGAATACACACATGGGACAGTATCCATGAGGAATATTTCTGCATCTGCAAGATCTGGTCCAAGCGTTGTGACGCTTTTGGTTGGCTGCTGAGCTTGAGATTCAGATAGGTAATTCTGCAAAATTGGGCAAGGCATAGGTACCCGATGGGTGCTGCACATCTAACAAGTTTTGATGGTTACTTATCTTAAGTATATATCAATCCCCACGTTTCTGTGATCTAGCGCAATCTCTACTCAACAAAAGAACATCTTTATCATAGTATCTCATTGTTGAAACACTTTAAGCTTATAAAGTATGTTTCTCGCCTTGTTTGAAGAATGCACAGCCTTAATTTACTTTTTGGGTAATTAAGTAGGAAAGTCTCTGTGCGTGTGTGGGAAACTTGTAACCCAAAAAAGGGCAACTGATAGGTGAAGCAAAATCCTAAAGCAAAAAGTATTGTAGGGACAATGGGGAACGATTTCTATCTTTCACAACTAAAAAATTTATTGATAGATTTCCAAAGATAAACTATCTACAGAAAACTCATGCCATTCCTCCACATTTTTTGGAGCAGGAGGTGGGGGTTGAGAGCATAAATGAAGATCCCCAGTTTCTCGTTATTCATGTGCTATTGGCAGATATATCAACATACAAATATTATTAAAGCAATAGTTTGTCATTTTTCAACCAGCCAAAAGGCACCCGTCCAGGATTTCTCATTTCCGTATCAAGCCGAAAACAGGGCGGTTTGCAAGCATTTTTCATGCCAATCCTGCGTCTGGACCATTAAGCTTAAAATATTATTTCTCCACTCACCCCTTTCCCCACCCTTTATTATTATATTTATAAAGGATTGTGTGCGTATGCGCTTTGAATCCCTCGTTGTTTCTCCTCTTGAGTCCACCGTATGGAGCACTTGCTTTCCGAATCACTTTTCCCAACAAAGCGACCGAGTAAAAAATGTTTGAACGACCAGGATATGGACACGGATGATGAAGTTGGTGATGTGAAAAATGAAAGCAAAAAAGATCCTTTGTCGTCTCAAATATGGCGATTATATACAAAAGCAAAAGACAATCTACCAAACGGAAGTCGATTAGAGAACATCACTTGGCGAATGATGGCAATGACCCTCAAAAAAAAGAATAAGTCAGAGGGTAACTCAGCTGGTATGCAGGATGATCGATACATAGTTACCACGGTTCATCCCTATTTGCACTCTAGTCAAATTGTAACAGAAAATAGTACGAAACAAACAATGTTACCCAACGAAAAGGCGACGATAAGCATGATGGGACCTGGTTCACATGCAAACAGCCATCAGGAACCCATTAAGCAACAGCAGAATCGAACCTCATTTTGTTCAATCCCTGCACAGGTAATGTTCAAATCTTTTATAACCTTTATTTTCCAATTGATAAATATCATATGGTTTAAATATATTTTAAGGTATTTTTTGGTCCTGCACTCGCTAACCCCTTTCTTCGTCATCTTTTATCTGCATTTCACCATTATGTTCTAATCCCGATCGTACCCTATCTGGCCCGCAATTTGCTATATTTGCTTTTCGGATCAAAATTAGGCTCCCTTTAATCCTTTATACTCTTCGTCGTCCACTTCCATGATAGAAACGATTAACCACCACTACGAAGTTGACCCTTTGACCATGACGCCAGCGGGTTCTCTAGAAAGTGCCGGCAGCTATATGACCAACTATAGTTCAGGCTCAGCAGCTGACCCTTTGGATTTTAAAGGGTTTGGTTATGCACTGGAAAGCCAATATTCTCCTTCTTTTGCTATGTATGCCCTTTCGCACCAGCTACCTACACCCGATGAGATAGAATGCAACACCAACGACGAAGTTTTTCAGCCTATGGATGTAGAGCAAGATTCAATCGCCATGCCTCCTACTTCAACTTACTCTATTTCAGTTCCGGCCACGAGCAACTCATTGCTAGCCAATGCTCAAATAGACCATACCAATACCAATCTATTATACGGTCAATATTTCCCATTGTACTATTCTCAACAAACCACCACAACGCAATCTCAAAATTATCCTTTTCTAACTTCGCGAGCACAGCCATCTTATCAAACAATGGCCACGGCAAACCCAGTCAACTCTATCAATACAACTCAGCTACATGTGGACCCGTTGCAAGTGCTAAATAAACCGCCTTCGACGTCTGCACCAGAAACTGTCAATCCTTTAGTATCGTCTATAATGCAACCATTTTCACATGGTGACTCCAGTCAAAATATGTGGGCAATGGGACTTGCGTCCAATCAGAATAATTTACAAGAAAGTGTGGCTTCTCCAGCATCTGTAGAGGACCAAACAGTGAACCCGAGTGAGTTTGCGCTTCCCGAAAGTGAAGAAGAAGGTGGAAGAAGTGAATATGAGGACTCTTTCGATGAAAATGATGACCAAAGTAATACAGACGACCAGAGTAACACCGAAGATGACCCCACTTACGATGAAGGCACTAGTAATAGAGCGCGGCGGAAGGGTAAAAAGTCACCTCGTAAGGCGAGTCTGTCAGCTATGTCTTCAAAGGTTCCCAGTCCAAGTACCTCATCATCAACTGGATCTAATTCTGAGGCCAATAATCTCTCATCAAATAATTTTAATCGTGGCGAAGTACGATGTACCAATTGTGCAACCACTAAAACACCACTATGGCGACGAAATCCGGAAGGACAGCCTCTTTGCAATGCGTGTGGACTATTTCTCAAACTTCATGGAGTTGTTCGACCTCTCAGTCTCAAGACCGATGTCATTAAGAAGCGCAACAGGGGCGCAAATGGTTCATTGGGTCCTAGTGGTGTAAGTACTTCCAAGAGCAGAGTTGCTGCGCTACAGAGTAGCTCAAGGAAAAGTTTAAGCATTGGTGTGTCCCCAAACTCGCAATCTGGCTCTCACCGGGTGGGCGCCCCCAACACACATCCTCGTGTCTCGACAGTTGAAAGCTCCACATTTAGTGCTGCTTCCACAGCGTCTATAAATTCTTCTCGCACTGTCCAAAAACGGTTGCGTCGCCTTTCCTCTGGCGGTAATGTGAAGTCGTCAGCTTATACAGCACAGTCACCAAAGCTCTCTATCAAGAAGAGACACTCGACTGGTGCAGAAATTAGCCACCATCACGTTGGACTAACAAACAAATACTCCAGCTCTGTTCCTCTTTTTCCAGACAGACATACTGTTGATGGCTTAAACTCCAGGGAATTTGACGTTGGCATTGATGCCACACCTGTTGTTACACCTACAGCCGTGACCTCTGGCCCTAGTCATCACAATTGGTCATAGCTTATAGATCGCTCACTGTACTTTTAACTTTTTTTTTTTTACTTTTTTTTCTTTTATCTCAACCCGTCAATATTTGTACATACTTACAATTACCCTGCCCAACTTCTTTTTTGATTATTTTATTCTTTTTCCTTTGCTTTTCTCTCCCCATATACTGATTGTTGTGATTAAAGAAATCTGACACAAGTGGTGCAAGCGATTGAATGCAATATATAAATATCTCCATCTTTTTTTATTTATCGGTATCATTTTGAAATGGAGTGGAGGCTCAGTTTAAGAGGAATAAATACGATGGAATCTCTATACAAAGAAACCACGAAGCGTTTAGTAGGTAAATTTGATAGTGGAGGGGTCAACACCAACAAAGACACCAGTGGCAGACTTCTGGCCCTTGATGTCGACAACAACAGCCTCACTCTTGGCAGGAACCTTCTTGCGGTTAGCCTTGATGGTGACAGACTGGCCAGATTGAGAGACGGTACCGACGCTGCTGGTGGAGACGGTCTCATTGCCGGGAAGGGTGAAAGTGAGGGTCCAGTTGGCACCGATGGGCTTGGTACCCTTGGCACGGACATTGAAAAGAGCATTGAAAGTAGTACCATCGGGAGAAGCAGAATCGACGCTGAAGGCAACTTGAGCAGCTTTGCTCTTGGTGGCTGGGATACCTTCATGGCTGGCAAAGAGAGCAACAGCAGAGTTGGTGGCGGGGCAAATCTGAGTATTTCCTGCAGCATAGTCGCAGTAAACTGAGCCACCGTTGGCGGTCATTTGACAGATCAAACCTGATGGGCAGGGTTGTACAACCCATTTACCATTAGAGCATTGAGCATAGGAAGTTCCAGCACATCCGTAAGCGGTAGTGCAAGAAGCGCCGTTAACTGGGCAGCCGGCAGATGAAGTGGGAGTAGATGAAGCAGTGGTAGTAGTAGTAGCCTTAGTTGTAGTAGTAGTAGCCTTGGTGGTAGTGGTACCGGCCTTAGTAGTTGTAGTAGTAACACCGCCGCTAGCGCCATTGTGCAAGTAAGTACCGATGGCTGCAGCATAGTTGGGGCTACCATCAGTGTTTCCATAAGCTTGAGAAGCATCCCCTAAAGATTATAATTTGGTGAGTTTTGATTCAAAAACAAGTATGATATATTGCATTTAACTTACACATCATGACACCACCGAATGAGGTGTACTGCGAACGAAGAGAGGAGACAGTTGATTCAAGACTGGCCAAGGGAACATAACCGGAGCTTGCACCAGTAGTACTTCCAGGAACACCAACAAACAAGCGAACATTTTTGTTGATGGAAGTGCTAGTAGCCCAAGTATTCCATGTAGCATAGTTGAAGGATCCACCCTGAACACTGCAGTAGTTGTTGTAGAATTGGACCCAAACGAAATCGAACCATGCAGCATCCAAAGTGCTACCAAGGTAAGCATCAGGGTAAGGGCATTGAGGAGCACCAGAAATGTAGTATTGCTTGGAGGTATCAGAAGCATAGTGAGTGCGCATTTGGTTGATGAATGCAGTATAGCCAGTAGTAGAGCCACCTTCAATATCCAAATCAAAACCATCGACAACAGCATTACCGAAAGGACGAGTAGAGCTGGATCCTTTTCCGAAAAGGTTCCAGAGTTGATCAGCAAAGCTGGAGGCTTGTGCGTCAGATGTGAAGCCATATGCACCAGAAGCACCACCAAGAGACAAGAGGATCTTTTTTCCTGCAGCCTGGCAAGTTTGGATATCTGCATAATTTACCAAAATTTAGTTTGTGTATAGAATTACTTTGTCAATGTTATCATGTACAAACCTTGGCCAATCTGTGGGCAGTTCAACAATCCAGTACCTGAGAAGGTAGTGCAGCTGTTGTCAGCGTTAGCAAAGTTGACTTCGGGATCACCGCCAGTACTGAAAAATACGTCCAAGAAAGCAAGAACGAAAATATCAGTAGTGCTATCGGTACAGTAAGCAGCCAAGTTCTTCTGCCATCCAGACTGAGCACCGCCAGCGGCACCATAAGAGTTTTGACCCCTAGCAGAAGGCGAGGTTTAATCACAGCACAATATTGATGTTCGTTCGATGACTACCAATACTCACCAGTACAGGACATAGTTTCCGTTGCTAGTAGCGGAGAATGCATTCACAATAGTGGAAGATGCCAACATGGCAGCTGCACCAAGAGAGGTTTTGATAAAGGCAGAAGAGACCATTGTTACTGAGAACTAGGGTAGGTACAATCCGAGACAAAGGCGAAAAGATATCAGGAGATGCCAGACTTTATATACAATACACATTTTGACCTGGATCACTCTACAAATACGTTTCCGTAATTTCAATATTCATCTGGTCACAAAAACATGCACAGTGTTGGCTTTGTGTAAGATTTTGCGTTACGATCCCTTAATTTTTTTTTCATAGTCGTACAGTAACACCAGGAAGATTAGCCTCAATTGGGTCTTGTGAGAGCAAAGAAAAAGGGGTTCAATGTACAATTCGCATTATAAACCGGAAAGACTATCAGGCAGGGTTCTACAGGGTCCTCCTTTAACAGGCCGCCTTGCACTACCCATTCGTCTCCACTTCCTAATGGAGATGCTTGTACTCTGAACACAAGGGAAGTTTTTGATCACTTGAGAAGGATCGAGCAGCATACAGCCAAATAAGCAAAGTCCTGCTTGCCCGGAATATCTTATTGTAATTTCCCCAAAATTCAGGGTCCCAATATACGGAAATGTCGTAGGACGATCATTGCATACTTTATAGCCATTGAGATAAGAACTTTGATGTATGGCAGCTACTTGTCATTGACAGGTAAGTATGCAGCACAAAATGAAATTGATACTCTCTGACTTAGAAGACTGGGGTTTGCCAAACTGATAACGCTTTGTAAGCTGTGAGCCACTCCCACAGCAACTTTGTCCAACCATTAGACTAGTTTCCTATCTTTGCTTAAAATTTGGATGATCCCTGAGAAAGTGTTACATTAATTGCACGTTACAGTGGCTTGCTAAATTGTGATTGCCATATTTGTCGTTTGCAGTTCGCAAAGAAGTCGGTCTTTCGACTTTTGCTCAGGTTATAAGCTACGAAACTAGGACCGTTACAGCTCAAGTATTCTCTGCCCGGCCATCTCATTTTCTCGTCTTTACATTCTATACATATTCTTATTCTTGGCATAACGTTGTACAGGTTTTACTTTCGTAGCATGACGACTTCTGTACTAATGTGGTTCTTTGTGTCCCAGTGGCTTGCTGAAATGATAATTCCTCCGGCTCCACTTGCATAGAGCATACCGTTTTTCCACCCCCAAGACTCTGCCTTTTTGGTCGGTTGTTAAAATCAGATGTATACATCCTATGATTTATTCATTTGATTTCTCACCCAAATCCGGTGGTTTTCATATTCATACACAAGTGTGGCGCCAACGTAACACGTATAACCACTAATCGACTGTATGCAACACCTGATGTCGATACGCGTAAACGCCTGTTTTGGTGACTACTAGGTATCCTCACTAACCACGAATGTCACTCATTAACACAGGCGCATGCAAGTGTTTCAATACACTTATACATCTTCATTATCGGAGCCCTCCGAAACTTCCATTTTTATGATTGCTGCAGATACATATTGCTTCCAGTATACTGGGTGTAGCTACGCCTCCCTATCACAAAGACAAACCAAAGTAATGGATTCGTCGAACGAAATAAGAATCGAAAAAGTTATGGAAAAGGGTGGATATAATGAATTCTTCGTATGTACAATGGAAATAATATTTTATTGATGCTATCAAATGCTGACTGGAATTGGCTACATTTACCATACAGCATCCAGGTCGAACGATACTTAAGCCTGAGCTTCAGCAGCGGGGGCAGCGCGAGCTTGGCGAGGACGCTGATCACGACGAGGACGACGGAAATCAGATTGAGCGTTGGCGACAACAGGTGCGGAAACTTGGACACCGGGAAGGTTCTCAAAGTTAAGAGACTTCAAGAGTTCCTATATATATAAAAAAGGGCACACAAAAGGTTCCGCAGAAGAAAAATAGTGAGAAAAAGGATGATTTAAAAGGGTGGATCTTGACACCGACAAAAGGTTATATGGCCATCGAAAGATCCACCATGTATACGCTATAACGCACGAATGCGAGTAAGCAACATACATTGTATACAACGGCAACCTGACTATACTATTTGTAAAAAACAGTATAGGTAGCCTCGGTTATAAGGTAAGGTTGCAGTGAAACTTGCATTTCACTTCACTTGGCAGTGTGACGTTGCAGTAGTGATTAAACGAGTAAAAAAGGGGACACTTGTTTTAAGCGTAGTCCAAAGAAAAAAATCCCACTGATACCGGAAAAGAAATATATTCCACCCATAAAAACCACCACACCCAAAAAGGTGCCTTATAATTTACCTTTGTTTCGGGATCAATCTCAATGACAGAAGTGTCAAGAGCAGAGAACTCGGGAACGTAGTTATCCTTGCGCTCACGCTCTTCTTCCTGAAGCTTGAAGGAGATACCGCGAACGGGTCCACGGGAAATGCGCTTCATCAAATGGGTGGTGAAACCGGCAATCTTGTTGCGAAGACGCTTGGAAGCAATGATAGCAACCTCATCGCAAATCTTCTTGTTGGTTTGGAAATCAAGAGTAAGACGAGGGTAGTACTTCTCGATCAAAACGCGGGAAGCCTTCTTGACAGTCTTGGTTCTTACACGACCCTGAAAGTTATCGATATCATGTAAGTCATCCATCCGTTTACATCCATCTATCATCCATCAACACTCCATCTTCGCAAATATCATCCATCTGATGGTAATTGAAAGTCTTGGTTGAATTATGAGCTTGTACATACCATTGTAAAAGTAGAGGAATAAAGAGGAGGATTCACTGATTGATGATAGTAGGTGCATTTGTTTGCAAATTTTCTGGCTGGGCTTGTGACTGCCTGAATTTTGTCTGACTTACAGAAAGGGTAGTTCCTATGCTTACTGACATAAGTTCTGCAGCGGCCAACGAAGCAAGGAATGGTGACTCACTACCGTCAAAATTCCACAAGAACATCAGAAGCGACAGTCAAACATAAGCTTCATAAGGAGCTTCAGGCGCTTGTGATAGAATATCAAGGTATTCTTTAGTGATATAATACCTGCCAGCTTTTTTGCTATCCATATCAACGGTGTCCGTGTATTTAGAGCTTAATGGCATACACATAAAAAGATATGAGAAACCCCCATCGGCGCTAGAGATTCACCGAGATTGTATATCTCCTGGACGACCAGCGGTAATCAAGGGTATAAATACGAGATCAATTAGCATCCAATTAATGGTGATAGTTATCGTCACTAACTCGATAGTTGCAGGTGTCACTGATCACTGGCCTGCCGCAAAAGGATGGACAAATTCGTATTTACGAGAAACGCTGGGAGATCAAGAAATAACAGTAGCAAGTAAGTCAATCTGTGGCATAGTTTTTCAATATGCAGCACATTAAATGATTGTCACCTGTTCTAGTTACACCGAATGGGTAAAGCAATTCGAAATTGAAACAAAATATTGCATTATAGCCACACTCACAATCACAATAGACTCGCTGATGCGGTGACAGTCGACCCTGTGTCAGGGCAGGAATACTTTGTTACGCCATATGAGAAGAAAATGCCATTTGACAAGTTCTTAGATATCATGCTGGGCGAAAAATCGGAGTATCCACATTATGCATCATTACAAAACAGCAGCTTGACAACAGAATATGGAGCACTGATGAAGGACGTTGATGCTGATATTCCGTGGTTTTCAGAAGCCTTAGGTCAGTAGTTAATTTTCAATGGTTTCAACATGTAAATTATGCCAAATTGATACGTGTTTTTAGGTCGAAAACCTGACGCTATTAATTTCTGGTTCGGAGACAAGCGAAGCAAAACGTGTCTTCACAAAGGTATCTGAAATTTAAGGCAATGTACGTGTAACAACCTCACTGACATTAGTTCTGTGCCAGATCCTTATGAGAATTGCTATGCTGTAGTACGTGGGACGAAAACGTTTACAATTTTACCTCCGATTGAATACTACTGTATACATGGTAAGACTTACTGTCAATGGATTGATAAATGTTATTGCTACTAATATTTTTTCTTCATTTTCTAAAATTCAGAATCAACTTATCCTTGTGCAACTTATGTAATGAACGAGGGTGGAAAACTTCAGTTATCGCCCTTGGATCCGTCAATAAGGACACCATTCACAACCGTCGACCCTTGCGCTCCAGATCTCGAGCGCCACCCACGATTTCAACATGCAAAACCAATAACTGTGACAGTCTCTGAAGGCGAGATGCTGTATCTTCCAGGTATTTCCATCCCACATCTTTCATTTTCAGAGTCACGACATGCGCTAATACCCTCGCTTGCTCAGCATTTTGGATGCATCAAGTAACTCAAGATGGCCCTGAAGGGGTCATTGCCGTCAATTATTGGTATGATCTCGACTATCAAAGCATTCTATACCCGACTGTTAATCATTTACGAAGACTGGTGGCTGGAGTACTAGATGACAACGAAGATTTAGCTGGCTGCGATAGCAGCGACGAAGAAGAATAGATATATTAAAATTTATTTATATTTGTATGAATAGATAATATGCATGTTTTATCTTGTACAGCGATGAGCGATTTCTACAATATGATTCTCATATCCTATTTAACAGTCGTCATATGGTCGCTATATGCGTCCAAATTGAGTGCGTCTTTTTTCAGCCCGCATGTTCTTTTTGCGTTGCATGTGCCCGATATGTACCTCGCAATAAATTTGATTCTCCAGCATATAGTATACATCTGTAATAGCACATCGGCATACCTAGCATAAGGGTTAGTAGTGATGTTTATATAACACGCTCATTATTTGTATGGTACAATACTAACCTGGCATGTGAAACAAGGAGGATGAAACCTCCAACCCTCCGCAGTCTGTGCGCAAGGCCCTTCGATGGGTTCGTCACATTGTCGGCAGAGAGAATTGTTGAGTCGATGATAATGCCGTTTGCAATATGGCAAGCTTTCAAAGACATAAAACGTGTTGTTTGGAAAAGGTCTGCGGCAAGTCTGCAATATGATGGAAGTCAATATACTTTTCAAATACTGTAGAAAAATAACAGATGACTTACATGACAACCAAAACATTCTCTGTGCCATTTTCCTTTCAATTTACCATCCGCAGCAGATACCGCTTCTCGTTCCACAGGCTTTTTGCAGGCCGTACATTTGGGCAAGTACAGCTCTTTAAAGTCGTATTTACAAAACACTCTGCCTTTGTGCTCCACAATCCCTGTGGTATCTTTGTCAACAGGCTCCCTACAGTGATGGCATCTCAAGTGACCGACATGATATTGACCACCCAGGGCCTTGATTGATTTCGCATTCGAAGCAATGGGGTGTTCGCTAAAAGATTGCACAAACCGAATTAAGCATTGAGCGTTCGACACTACTAGATTTAAGATTCCTTACCATGCTGTACAGATGACTCGTCGGCGAACAACATTGTAGTCGCGCTCACAGTACAACTGATGCTCGAATTCGAAATAAGGAGTCCGGTCTCCAAGCTCTGCTCGACAGAGTGTACATGATAGACACTCTCGATGGCAGGGCTAAAAAGTGATACGTTTAGCCCAGGGGTTGGGAAGCAAAGACACAAAAATGATACGAGACAAACCTTTCGATCGTTGTTATAAATAAGCTCATTGCCATTAATGGCAGTCTGGCAAATTGTGCAAAAAAGCACTTTTAGTGGCTTTGGCGCCACTTTCTTAATGCTCGGTACAGGGACTGGAGTTACATCAAAATCTCCAGAAACATCTTTCATCAGATCCGCCATCATAGAGTCGAGAACATCAGTATCTGGTTTGTTTTTCATTGATGGTCTTCTTACTCCTGATGGCTTGGGTTCAGCTCTCGTATCTATTTTGACGCAGTTAATATGGTGGAAGGCTAAATTTCCTTTTCAATCTGCATGCAGGAATACAAACCATTAATATTAAAACGGGAGTTATAAAAGCCACTCTCTTCCTTGTAGGAAATGGAACCAGGGGTCCTAGGCGAGTTTACTTCGTCTCCCGAGCTCGATCTTGAAGGTGAAGTGTCGTGCCGTAAGAAGCCATAGTTGGTGTTTGAGGGCGAACTCTCATCTTCTAAAGCGTAGAAATCGTCGTCATCTGATCTGCGGTACGACGAGTAGCTATTTTTTCTCGTTTGGTTGATATTTTCTTGAGATAAATTCCCTAAAAAGAATGGTCCTTTCTTTCTTGAAGTACTCATAGAGTTACTTAGAGGTTTGTGACCATAAAAGTCATCATGTCTCTCCGTTCGCGCTGACCTTGATGGCGTTGGGTTATAATTATCTTCGTCTTCTAAAATAGGGTCGATACCTCGAGTATCTTTGAAATAACGATTTGACGAAGAATTATCATCTCCGGAATTATTCCTTCGTGTGCCTGAAGAGGCACTTGAAGCAATCGATGGTCGTCGGTCGTGTGATTCGGGAATATAGGATTTTTTGGGATCTGCCGCGATATTTTGAGGCGAGGTACTCAGCGGAGTATCAACGTGCATAGATTCATTTGAGCCTGAGTTATTGTACGTTCCGGTCCTTGAAGTAACCGACTTATATAAGCCTTCTGAAAGAGAAGGCGCTGCTGCTGCTGCAGTTCGCAAGGAAGTCATAGCTTTGCCAGTCATTTTCGAATATTTTTCGAGAAATGGTAGGCTAAGTTTATCTATGCAATCAATTTGTAGTTAGAACTTTTCCTTGTGTTCTTCACAGAAAATTATAGGGCCCGCTATTTTAATTCATTAATTGGACTCACCAGCATTTTCATCAGAGGGTACTTATCATAAAAACAATATGTTAGATTGAATTGGAATCAAAGATGCTGACATTAAATGATTGTGGCAAGAGTACCTTCTTTTGCAGGGACTGCTGGAGCCTTCAGTGGTGGAAGAGGAGGAGCACTAGAACATACATGTTCTCCAAGCTTGCGCAGCTCCACTGGAAGGCCACAGTCAGAACATGTCACAGTAGGCAGAATCTGAGAGATGCGAGGATCGCTTGTTTTGTGCATGAGAGAGATGAGCGAAATCTCAAGGGCAGACAACAACTGAGATACTGAAAAAGGGAGCTCAAAAAGGAGAACGCGCAAAAGGGAGGAGTTCAATCAATGATCGCCTGTCTGTAGCACGGCCCAGGAAAATTTTCAATGTCAGGAACTCTCAAAAATTTGCCTAAGGCAAAAAGTCACGTGCAGTAGCTTAACTGAGTAAACGGTATAGTTGCCGCAGCTTCAACACAACTTTTTAAACTGCAATGGCTATTGGAGGTAAAGGTAAAGGCCGCGGTGCCAAAAGCAACAAGTAAGTTTCAACAAGTAATGAATGATTCTTATTTTCTTGATCTAACCTATAATCGTAGGCCACAGCGTGGTGGCAGAAAGCACTTCTCGCGAGACATGTGGCGAGGATCTGATGTTCCAGCCGAAGACAAGCCAGGAATGTGGGAGGTATGAGCACGAGAAAACTGCTTGACGTTACTTTGTATTTTGTGTGCTTATTCGTACTTCTACTTGGTTGATATGGCTATAGGCGAGAAACAATAACGAAGACGACGACAGCAATTCAGATGATAGCTCCAGCGAGGAGGAGTCAGGTAGTGATGCTGAGGCTTCCAACAAGAAGAAATCAGTGAATGAAAATGAGGATGAAGATGAAGAAGACAGTGATGATGATCTTGTAAGCAGATAGGATTTAATTGTTGCTTATGAGACATATGTGCTAACTTAACCGCCTCTCATTCAATAGCCTGAAAATCCAAATGTTACTACGAAGGCTAGCAAAGCCAAGGTTGCCAAAACTGCCAAAAAAATTGATACTTCCGAGCCGCGCACATTGAGTAGACGAGAGCGTGAAGAAGCTGAAAAGGCTGAGGCAAGAGCAAGATATATGAAGTTACATCAAGCTGGCAAAACGGAACAAGCAAGAGCAGATTTAGCTAGATTAGCAATTGTACGGCAGCAGCGAGAGCAGGCAGCACGACAGAAGGAAGCTGAGCGATTAGAAAAAGAAGAAGCTGCACGAAAGAAAAAAGAAATGAGCAAAGTTCGATAAGAGTACAAATAACGCAATGATCAATTGTGCAACACGCAAGTCGAAAACTGTTAGCTCTAAGTCTTGCGCCGCAATGTGCCTTCTTCTTTGGCTTACCTCTTTCAAGTAATTCGACTTTAAAACGGCGCGGCATAAGTCGCACTCACAGCACAATGTTCAGCATCTTGTATCATAAACTTTGTATTATGTCGTTTGTGATCTATTACCTGAGGCAGGCGGATAGCTTGGTGTCTTTTGGGTGAACAGCCCGATATGGTTGTTGGGATTTCTGGTGGTGGTAAAGCGTTGACAGTTCTTGCCAGTCAAGTGTAGTCGAGCCCTGGTTACGGCGAAGCACTCCTCGGCCTGAAAAACATCTCTCCAGAAATTTCTTCCAAATCTGTATTTTGGGCAGTGTATATTTAAGCATTCTGAGATTCCCTGATCCGTCAGCGACTTGGCTTTGCTCTTACAACGATTGTGGTTTTGGGACGTTTAACTGAAATCTGGTTTCGGTTGTAACTTTTGGGAGGCGTGATGTTCGTCCTGATGGCGTTCGTAGTGTGCCTTCGGTGACTGTTCTGAATGCTTGCCTTTCAGTTTAGTATATCTCATGATGCTACTCCATACGCTTGTTCCAGGAGAAGCAATCGAAGAGCAAACACTAGTTTGGCTGGAATGTGGGCTGATCTATTACTTTCAACACTTGACTTCCTGCATGATGCATTAGGAAGTGTGGTCACCCGTCTAGGCGTTGAGGACACGAGCGAAACTTCAGCCTCGCCATATTGAACGGTTTCTGAACGCAAAGCAGCATTCGTAGCGAGACTTCTTTCTGCACTGTTCCTTAATATGCAACAATTCAAAACTACACATAACTATAAGACGTTGCAAGCTTTCTTTTCATATGAATGAAGAAAGCTAGAAAAAGAACAGTGTGCAATGGGCTTGAAGGTGTTATCTGTTTTCGGATGGTAGGGTAAGTCAGACAAACAAATGGGCACGGGCGGGGAGAGGTGTTGACTTTGAAAATTCTAAGCTGTTGCACTAATCAGTTCAAAGTATAGGTATTCATCTTGGGGAGCGCATTGCTAAAATGACTAGCAAAAACGACAACAAGCAGATTAGTCAGTTCACGTCACTTGATGCTATGAGCATCTCGACGCCTGAAGAAAAACTGGCGAAAGAATTAGAAGAATCTCAGTTATTGGATCAGCCTAAGTATTCTACTCATCAAGTGTTTGGCGCAAGATGTCAGCCTCCCATAAAGGTCACTGACGTGCCACCTCCAATATCAGCTCCGTCTAATAGTGAAGATGGATGGGGCGACCATTTGCCCAGCTACACTTCTATCTCCATGCACCATCGATTTGGTTATCAATCAGTGTTAAGTTCGGATCACCTTCCATTGATAAAACCAAATGAAGATGGTAGTCCGCGCCCACCACCAAGGTTATTTGGAGGGTATTCTGGCCAAGCGGTCGTTTTTGGCGCTGGCGCTCAAGCAAAAAATGAAGAGTAGAACTAATGTACTTTGTGATGCGCACAGTAATATACCCATTTTGTAAATAAACTCGCCATACTCACTACTCTAACAAATATAAATGTTTGGATCATAAATTCCCGAATAGGCGCAACATTTGAGCTGCATTCAGCTGCACTCAGCTGCTAGACTGTCTGGGATTATGATCCACACCACTGGTGTAACAGGTACCCACGAAGGTGCATGGAGACGATTTAATCGTTGTAAATTAACGATCTAATCAAACATGTTTAGGATCTACGACTGCACAGACTTCGTGACTAGGAGTGGAATTTGTGCTATGAAACCTTGCATCTATCCAGGGATGCTCCTAATATATGAGCGTGTCAAAGTGCCACTTAGTGAAATGTCGAACAGTATTGCCGGATCTGTAGATAAGCCTGCCATGGCAACCGAGATACTTCCAAAACGGTCAAGTTACGGTTCCAGTATGAGAGGCTTGTGCTTTTAGGATTAAAGTTTGTGTGTTCAGAGAAACAACACTGACCAATATAAATATAGCCTTGGCCAAAATATCAACGCATACATCAATCTGTGTCTTTGAGTTACAAGCCGTCATGAAGATCACTTGTACTCGCAGGCCTCGCCCTTACAATCCAAAACCGTTACCGATCGCAGCTCCTGAAGTTCCCAGACTTAACTTCTGATTGGCCTCTATAATGCATAAGCTATACATGCAGTGGACATCAGTACCTTGGCAGTAAATAAAGGCATATACAAGAACGCATCGCGCAAACCATGCCGTGGCAACTGGGAAAGTGAATTACCATATTTAGGCGATTGCGGGTCAATACTCCGCCTTGTGATATACGTTGTTGCATATCTGGTATTCCCTTCCTGCAACATGCCGATTGTAGCAACATGGAAAATCAGACACAACATCTGCCCAAGACAGCTACCTTTCACCAACAACGATGCTAACCGAGTATAAACTTGCTGGAAAAGTTACCATCGCATTCAAATCTCGCTTGAACCCGAGCGAAATTGTGCTGTTAGCGAAGAGAGGGTTTCTAATATCAGACTATTCACACCTGCTTGCTACACAAGATTTCACTCCGAGGAAAAAAATTGATTTTTTTTGTTTATATAGAGACACTGAACTTAAACTCATCTTGAAAAGCAGCGAAATTCAAAAGACTCAACGCAGTTTTACTATATAGATATATTTTTAGTAATGGATATATTAATATCTGTACTTATAGTTTGATCTCCAATCAAAAATGCTTACAGTAAGCGTTGATACCAACGGCGATTAGCAGTGCAACGCAGATGACGGTAGGACCAAGAATATCGTCTGTGATGAGAATAAAATCAGTTCCAATCAATCGGGTACATAAGCTTGTGTCACATCTAAACAATCCATAGTTACCATAAGGGCCACTGGCCCGCGCCATGATGAGTTCGTATCGCCTGTAGTACAGCCCACAACCATATATCAGCGTAGACAACGAGACCATGGTATACATCAATCCACAGATCTTGCCAATTCTATCTCCGGTGTTAACCAGCGCAATAGAGAAACTGCCTAGTAACACGGCAAACGACATCCAAGAAAAGAATGTTCTTTCGTTAGCAAAGAAGACTTTAGGCTCCACGCGGACAACTGTTTGGACCTTTTTTGGGATGCGAACTCCTGGAGGAAGGATAACCGATTTACCGGTGTGTTGTGCTGTTTGATCACAAGTCGAAACCTTTGCCGTTAGCGCATTGAAACTAGAACTAATCGTTTTACTGATCGAAAAGTTGGCTTGGTTGGCTGCCGTGTGTGGCAAGGTAGCGGTTGATTTTCTACTAGGCATATCATGTATGGTACTTTTGTCATTTTCTTGATTGAAATAATCAACTTGGCCCAATGCTTGTGATTTCGTGGTACCCCTAGGGGTTTGCACGCCAACATCTTTTGACAAATTAGAATACTTTCGGGACAGTACACTAATGACATCGACTGACTGATGAGAAGTTGGAAAATCTTCTTCTTCTGTATCCATTTGTGCCAGCTACCAAAAGCCTAGTCAATATTAACTCTGTTTATCATTACACAAAAGAAGACATTTACCCAGAATGGAAGTAATTGCACTCTACGCTCAAAAAGAACAGCGGTTGCGTGAACGAATTTGGAGAACTTTGGTGCCTCTTCGACTAATCCTGAAGCAATTAGATCATCAATCCATTGAGGAGTTTTTGCACCGGATGGTAAATTCAGTTTGATTTCCAGTATGGCATATGGGAATCGCCGGATATCTTCTGAAGCTACATTGGTGAATGGAAAGTTTACATCCACGTCAGGCCGCCTCCAAGTACCATTCGGCCGCCTTACGGTATTGTCATCGGGAAACAGGTGGTCATCTTCTCGTATTAATGTCAGGTTTGTATCTAATGACAATCGAAATCGAGAATCCCCGGGGATTTGAAATGCTGTGCGGGTATAGTATGTACGATGTACTGGTTGACGTTGTTAGTCTGATGAGTATGACGAAATCTAATCCCAAATATTAAAGATGCTCACCTGGTTGAAGATTTTTGGTTTTAATAACACCTTGCAATTCTGTAGCCAAATTTTCAAAAGCATCTGCTTCCTCCTGGGCACTACTGGAATGCTTGACCATTATTTTGTTTGCAGCTTTTTGAATACCATCTTTACTTCCATCTAAATAATCCTTTATATACTTTTCTTTAAGCATAAACCGATCCTTCAATTCTCCCTTATCTTCTTCTTGCTGGATTTTTCGCTCAACATATATTTTGTTTGTGTCCTTTGTAGAGCCATACCAACGCAATCGGATCACTTGTGCTCCATCTTCCTTATCTACTTTCGCGTTATATAGCTCCAACTCAGAATTGTCCAAGTAGACGGAGGTGATTGGTGGATTCATTGGCTTGTTGGATTTGTGCGTGTTGTCATACACCAACATAGGAAGGTGGCGTAAAATGGATGTTTTAAGCTCAAGAACGTTGTCAAGTGTTACCAAGTACTTCGTAGATTTTCGTAAGAACTGTTCCGTCGCGCGTTGTTGAGGCATCGAGGAACTTAAGACATCGATTGGATTTATTTCAGAGCGTATAACTCGAAATAAGTCTGACAGCTGAAGTAACAGTGGCTCATAATCTTGTTTCCAGAAAGGACACTGTTTTAATCTTATCAAGAAAAGTGGACGCACTCGGTAAGATACGTGTCTGTCATGCTTTTTGACAAGTTTGATTATGGCAGTGTAATTCACTTGCGCGTAATTAGATAATTTGTTTATCCAGTCTGCCAAATGATTAACTTGCTTGGCGTAGGTGTTTAAATCGAAATGCTCTTTCGAACTCTCCTCTAGATTGTCAATTGCGTCAATTTGAGCTGCACACTTATCAATGCTTTGACGTATTTCCTCCATTTGTTGAGAATGGAACGCTTGAACCTTGGGGCATTTATTGAGTATATCACATTATGGCTATACATAAATTTAGTTCTTAAGAGTCCTCACCTTTTCCAGTTCGGAATCCAGCTGTGTTACAAACTCTTCCTCTTCCGTTTCTCCAAAGACCGCCTTTTGCTTGGATTCTGTCGAAGATTTCAATAGCTTCTTAATTGTGTTGTAAGAGACATACTTGTCCTCCCATTCTGGAATTTCGAGGTGTTTAAGCGTAGCTCCGAACTTCATGACGAGAATGAACGAGACAAAAGACTTCACTTTCCAGACTTTACCATGAATCAATCTTTAACGCCGCCGATCACTTTCCCCTAACCCACAAATGTTTTCACCCAACTTGTCATTGGGGATCAACCGTCGTCTAGATCAATATGCTCCGTGATTGAAGGCATATATTTATTAAAACAATGATTGCTAAGCAGCTGCCGCCAAGAACTCCACATCAAAGTGATTTTAAACTCAAAGCGATGGTCCTTATCACACCAAAAGTCAGAGCATGTCTCACAATATCCTGTATCGCTGCTTGTGCATGCATACGTTAGCCACAGGTAAATGATTCTCCGCCTCTGTTTGCTCTGTGGGATATCGTAAAGCAGAACAAATATTAGACCATGAAAAAAATGATTAAAGCTTAATGAAGAAACAGACATGCTACAGCATTGCGAGCTATTGATGGAAAGTATAAACCCTTGTGTAGCTTCGTGATCTGGTATCTTGCATTCAAGACAATATAAAAGGGAACTCGCTTGTGCGCATGTTTACACGGCTAACGTACAGACAAGAACTCGAGTACCTCTAACGAAAGGCAGTTACTTGAAAGCCACAAGTTTCAAGGGTTATTCTCCTGCTGTGGCGCGATCATTTGGGACCGAATTTTTGTCAGATTCGCTGTCCTTTTTTTTCTTGCACACAGTAAGAAATCATTTTGAAAGCCAGTAAACGGCTGAATTGCGTTTGGAAGATCGCAACTACACGACAGAACAATACGATTTTATATCCTGGCTATGTTGTTTGCACTTTCCTAGAGGTAAAAGTGACTGCTCGATAGAGAACCATGCGAAAACGTTTGTCATCCATCAGATTCTGATCTATGTTCTTGTTTTCGCAGCACACCTTCATACCCGACACATATCCCAGTTGTAGCAATTAACTCCATCATTGTGCGAATAACATTATAAACCTGTACCGCTCTCCATACTTACTCATATTTACGCCGGTACGTTAATTACAGATACGAAGGAATAGTTCTCAAATTCTATTTTCAACTTGTTATTTCAAGTTTGTTCCTGAAAGGTGCCTGACTTTCTGTACGTTTGCAGGGTACAAAGAAGCATACCACAGACGAGCTATGCCGCAAACGAGCTCGATCCATTCCTCGTACAGTTTGTCGGATCAGCATTGGCCTCGCGAATCAAGTGCATATAAAGAACAGGATGAGCATGAACCATATGTACGGATCGAAAACCTGCCGTTAGATCACCAGCGATTAGATCGCGCGAAGGGCGTCAGTGACAAGGAAAATGGATTGCTTTTAGACAGAGGAACGTCATACCGAAGTCGAAGTTCAAGTAAATCCGAGGGAAGCAACTATACTAGAGCCACCTCAAGTAGCAGATCCCGAGCTGCCGCGACTGCTGCTGAAAAAGCAAGTTTGACATTAAGTACACGGAATCGGATGTCAAGCAGAGATACACGACAGTCGATTGTTTTGTCTTCTGATTATGATGTCGGTAGCGAAAGTAGCGATACTGGCTCACCAACCTTACCGAGGCAAGTTAGTGTTAGAAATAGAAGACAATCAAGAACTCAGTTCAACGATAAGGAGAGGGAGCTCTTGTTGAAGTCTTCCTCCTTACAGACGAGAAGAGTGTCTGATGCACAAGCGGTAATGGCTTTTTTTAAATTTGGTATAAGCAATCAGTATCTTAGACATTTATTTATCTCACTTATTAGGCTTCTCCGCGAATGTATCCTCGACAGGCTTCTACTTCAATTCTCAATAAGCGCAAATCTGCGATCGGGGAACAATTTTCGGATCACATTAATGATATATCGAACGACAAAAAGTATTCCACGATATCCTCTTCTGGTGATACGTATGGCAAGAGTCGCAATCGACTATCCAGATTGTTCGATGAAGACAACGACAATTCTATAGCCAGTTATACCCTTCCGAGAAAATCCAGTTTAAGAACTTCTCGGAATTTTAGCGAAAGCAGTCAACGAAAGAGTCTTGTCATAGACGACGAGCGCTTAGATACGGAGAAGCCGCTTGAAAATGTCTCGTCTGGGGCATCGAAAAGCAGAGAGTTGCTGGAGACTGAGGCCGGCCATAGTAAGGAGGCAAGAGTCACGCGCAAGATATCCAATGGGAGAATGCGACCCAAGTCTAGGACCTTGAAGTCACCTCCACCGCCACTAAATTTTGATGGACCGCCTAATATGCCCAATCTCAATCAAAAGTATGCTCTTTTTTCGCCATCACGATCACAACTAAGCGAGCGAGTGTCATCGTTACCGTCAGATAAAGAACAGGTAGCTCATGAAACAAGCTCAGCAAATCGCATAAAGAGACATCAGAGTTTGGGAAGTGGTTCTCAGAATCATCACCCTCCACGGATTAGTTCACGACGGCACTTGCAGTCTATGGTTGACCAGGGTAACAAGGCGGTAACTCAAGAAAAGGCGAACGAAGAATTCATGAACAAGGCAAGGAAGAGTTTACCTGCTTCCTTCCGTTCCAGATCTCGAGCAACTTCTGTGTCCGAGAAGAACTTAGATATTCTGGTTGGCGAATTAGGAGTTTCTCATCATACTGATGGTAGCAACCAAACCTCAAAAAAAGAAATCAGAAAATCATCAGGGTCTCTCAAACGGGCATCATCTAGAATCAGCATATCGGAATATCATGGCTACGCTCGACCTTCTAGTACACACCAACATCATAGGTCTATTTCCTCTTCTCCTCCACCATCCAGATCCTCCAGTGCCTTTGGCGAAAATGATGACTGCAATGGCAATGCTACTGGCGTGGAAAGGGAAGTTATTCCTCCAGTGCCACCTGTCCCAAAACATCATTCATTTCACAACAAGATAGGATCATTGCAAACACTGCACAGTAGAGATAGTAGCTTCAGTACTGTTCGTGATGCTACCATTGATGATGCTGCGATGCATAGCCCAAAACATACTCACAGCAATCCTTCCAGTACAGATGGAAGTGTTGATGAAGAGGTATCCACTGGCTTCTCCCATAGACAATCAATCAATACGAAGCAAAAGCCTTTAATTACTATAGAAGATATGATTCAATGCGCCAATGATGTAAACACGCATACAGAGGTTGAAAATGTCCAAGCTACGATAGTATCTGCTGCAAGCTCTCCAGCAGAACATGGCAAACATATGGAGGACGAAGCAATTTCACTGCAAAAGGTAGTACCAATCACTTTGACTGTTACAAATAAGCCTACAGGAAAGGTGTTTGCTGCTAGAAAGAGAGGAAAGGTCAGTAATGTGTATCTGTATAATATTTTGTCTTCAACATGATTGATAAACTTACCGATCTGAATTAAGACTTTGCCTGGTAACTTGGCAGCTCCACCTCCTGTTCCTTCACTGCCATTACCGCCTATGAAGCTAGAGCCTATGAAACTGGACTTGAGAGCCCATTCCAACAGAAAGGATATGCCTCGATCTCCATCTACTTTGACTATTGCGACCACCCCAACCAGGATACCCGTGCCAGTCTTTCGCTATGGCATGTCAAAAGGATCCAACAGCGATATTGATCTCAACTCTAGTAGCCTGATCACCAGCAGTGAAGACGAAAGTAGTCCACTTGCCTTGATGTTTCCACACCATAATGGAAAAAGCAAAAGTGATCGAAGACGGTCAACTTCAAAGGGCAGCAGAACCGCTCCGTCTTCTCCACGGTTGCCAGAGACTCCAACCACAACCTCAAAAAGCTCCAGTTACGGACGTATTTATGGTGCCAATAGGCAAGATGATGATACCAATTTGGCAATCAAATCGCCAAGCAGTGTGGCATTCCGCAAAACAAATGCCTCATCACAAGCAGCGGATCAAGTTCAGCGCAGAATTAGTAGAAGCGGAGCGAATTCACTTGGCCATTATGGGAGCAGACGTCATTCGGTTGCAAGTATAAGCTCAATGGATACGAATGCTCCTGATATCAAGAAGCCCGTCTTCACTAGCAATGCAATGGACGAGAGCATACTGCGTCGTCGCCACGAGCGAAACAGGCGATTGAGTTTGCATGAACGACTACAAAATCTGGTTGCAGAGCATCGAATTAAAGAAGATGATGAAGAAACTGCGAAGCAATGGGACCCTAAATTAACAAATGAAATAGCCAAGATCGAATCTCACGATCATGCTGCCGTTGTTCCTCGTACATCCAAGAAGGCGGTCACTCGTCCACACACGGTCTACGAAGAATATCATCACCGATCCTCACCAAGCGATCAAAGACAGTCAGCCACCGTGGAGACAAGAAAGAGCAGATCACCATTGGATGATTATATGGCTCGTCTTTGTCCATACGAACGACAAGAGGTAGCAAACTATGGAACTGTGTACTATGCTAGTCCTAAAGAGAGCAAGCATTACGCAGTTTTGGACAAACCAGAATTTAATTATGGCTATGATGATGAGCGAGGCGACTATAACATCATCATGCACGACCAACTGTGTTATAGATACGAGATATTGGGGGTATTAGGCAAAGGTTCATTTGGCCAAGTGCTGAAATGTCTAGACCATAAGACAGGCGAATCAGTAGCTATCAAGATTATTCGAAACAAGAAGCGATTCCACGCGCAAGCTCTGGTTGAAGTCAAGATCCTGCAGGATCTCATCGCATGGGTAATTTTCACAGTTTTTTTTGACTAAGTTGACTGATGTTTGGTAGCGGAATTTAACAAAATGCATTGCTTGTAGGACCCGGAAGATCGCTATAACAATGTTCGTATGACGGATCATTTTTACTTCAGGAACCATCTTTGCATTGCCTTTGAATGTTTGAGTATGAATCTTTACGAGTTCATCAAGAGTAACAATTTCCGTGGATTCAGTCTAGCTTTAATCAAACGGTACGCTTTCTCATATTGATGTGATCAATATCGTTCATGATATCTAAGCAACAACTTCTTTTCAGGTTCTCTGTGCAAATCTTGAACTCTTTGTCTCTTTTAAATCGGCACAATGTTATCCATTGTGATCTAAAACCTGAAGTAAGCATTATTACCCTTTCCTTTAGATTTTTTCGACGTTGCTGATGTATTATTTCAGAATATTCTCCTCAAATATCCCAATCGCAGCACCATCAAGATCATCGATTTCGGCAGTAGTTGTTTACAGTCTGAAAAGGTGTATACCTATATTCAAAGTCGTTTCTACCGGTCACCAGAGGTGATACTTGGTATGTATATTTACTACTAATTTTACATTTGAATCTTAAACGCTAAAGTAATTCTTCAGGAATGACGTACAGCATGACTATCGATATGTGGAGCTTGGGTTGTATTTTAGCAGAATTGTATACCGGATACCCACTTTTTCCTGGTGAAAATGAGCAAGAGCAGCTGGCCTGCATCATGGAAGTACAAGGAGTTCCCGAACCATACCTTGTTGAAAAGAGTACCAGACGGAAATTGTTCTTTGGTAAGACAGTGCCTATTGGAAATATCTCAGCTTTCATTTCTTTACTTATGTGAAAATACAGATTCCTATGGTAATCCACGAATAGTGCCAAACTCAAGAGGCAAGAAGCGCAAGCCAAGTTGCAAATCATTAGCTCAAGTGCTGCGTTGCAGCGATAGCCTTTTTGTAGATTTTGTAAGCCGATGTTTAGACTGGGATCCAGAAAAACGCATGACTCCAGATGAGGGAATGTATCATGAATGGATTTTGGAGTCTAGTCCCAAGGCTGCTCCAGCCAAGCCAAGCTTGCCATCGCGATATTCTGAAGAAACACTAACACCGCCATCTTCAGCAGCCAAGTTATATAGGTAAGTTAAATTTGCTAACATGGAACGTTTCTGCGATCGTAAACTGATAAGATTCCATTCAGTCAATCAAAGTCTTTGTCCAAAGAAGATCCTATTCTTAGCGCTGCGCAGCAGCTAGCATCTATATATCTTTCTACAAATTAAAAAAGTACATCAATTACTAACACCGATCTGAGCTATAACACTTGAACATTTGGAATGTTTTTCAATGCGGATAATTTATCGCTGTTTTCCCAAAAAGGGGAATAAGCTAGAACAAGGATAAAAAACCAAGCTCCACCCATGTGCTAAAGAGTTTTGCTCTCTCATTCTACTAAAACTTAGTCGATATAAATTTTTCTGCTATGGCTACAACAACTTCCACCGGCAAAGCAAATGGAGTGCAATCACGTCTGGATTCAACCAAGGAGCTTGCTTGTTCCATTTACCAGTTCATTCTCAGCGCCTCTCATGCTATTTGGCAATAGTAAGTTGAGCAATGAACACTTTTGACACGACAGTTTGCATTCTCATTATTGCTTTACACAGTCCAGAAGCTCAACTTTTTACATACATATATTTGGCGTTTGCTGCCTTTCCACTTTTTATAGCAGTTCTCTGCATTCTTGGCGCGACTCTCGCTATTGTTGGTTTTTTGCTGGCTGTATTGGTCGGAGTGGAAGCTTTAGTATTTGCCATCACCTTGAGTATCCTGGTGCCAATATTAATACTTTGTTTTGGGATCGCCTTCGTAGTCTTCATCGGCGCGTTCTTTGCTGTCAAGGTTTTGCATTTCCTTGCTGATATGAGCGTCCAAAAACAGCCGGTAGATCGCCCATCAGAGCCAGCAAAAGCTCATTAATTTGTACTTGTTACTGCTTACAAGATCGCAAATTCATTGTTTTATTGGTTGCTCTAACAAAGAAAGGGAGAATACGCGTTCCTGCAGGTTATACATACATACACATTAAATATAGCATATGAATTTTTTTCACTATCTTATTCATAGTCTGAAAGGTGTTTTGATGGTGACTATACCAATGCTTGTACTAACTGTTGGGAACTAGTACGAATCAGCAGATTTGACATGGTATTCATCAATAGTAGCATACAAATGACCCTCATTTTGCAAGAAATCAATTGCTTCCCTGTAGATCCTTTTAGTTCTGTGTGCTTTTGCAAAACTCTGTGTCAAACTCTCGCAGTACTTACTTGACTTGAGGTTCACTATACTTTCCTTGTAACCGAGAAACAACTTGGTTTATCTCAGCTCCCTGATCCAAGTGCGCAAACTGATTTATAACTGCGATAACCTCTTTGTGTATTCCACCGCCGCTTCCTTGATCATTATTTGATTTGAAGTTACCGGCATTATAAGCTGATGATGTGAAATTGTCCATTGATCCTCCGCCAGGCTATAAATGGAGGAGATTAAACGGTGAGACATGTTTAGCACATAAAAAGAGATAAAAATGAACTTACAGCAGAGCCTTTGGTAAACTGTAGGTGCGTCAAGATAGCTTCTAAGAAATGATGCGAGATTTCGTTTGCATTTGTAATAGGGCGAATCTGGAAGGCGACAACATGAGTCTTGTTGTTGAATTGAGTCAAGCGACCGACCACACGAACGTAGTTGGACATCATTTGAGCTCGTTTCTCTTTCTCTTCAGGAAGCTCTTCATGATTTTGGTCTAACCATTGACGAACGTCGATTGATCCAGTCCCATCCTCCAAGGTATAAGCGATGTTGGTCTGTTGTTCAGACTCCTTTCTGACAATACCAACAAAGGTCACCTTCATGACTTTCATCAGCACAAGAACATCTAGGTTGGTCTCATATGTGATTGTCTCATACCTGAGTAACATCAACATTATCAATACGGAATTCCGAGTCGCCGTGTGCTGACTGAGAGTTCAGCATTTGCTTGATAGTGACTGGCCGCAATGTCTGTTCACTAGCTCTGGGCTGCAGGAGATTACCGCAGTTAGCAAGTAATTAACAATTTATAGCAGAAGACAGTTAAGTTAAACATACCTTGCTCTGCAATTGATTATCACCTTGATTGTCAAAGTGAGAGGATTCTAAGAAGCCGCCTCCACTGTTTTCTACACCACTCATTCCATCGTAGCCGTAATTGTCGTAACCTACGTATTTTAAAACACTGCTGTTAGCAAATATCAAGTGGAATCCACACACAAACAAAAAGTAAACGGCAGGATCTCGAAGCAAAAGCCATAATGCTACGACTTTGTGTACTTGCGTAGAATCATCGACTTACCTGACATTATTGTGAAAAGCGAAATACTAAACGCGTCGTTAACGCGGCTCGCTAAACTTTTTTTAACATTTGCGGAGCTAACGTATTCCCTAGCAACCAATCCGACGCCAAGTTATTATTGTAGTCGTTTTTAATTGGCTATTTACAGTAACTAATTCAGCAATTTAATTGGTTAATCACGAAATGAAAAGTTTCGCGTATAGAGACGCGTATAAGTACGCAAATAGGGATAGAGTCTTCGTAAGCCTGTATCCAAAACAAAATGAGGAATAGATAATAAGCTATGGCTCTATATATTAAGTCAGCTCAGTCAGCTGAAGAATGGCGTTGCGAGCTGATTCTCCTGCATGATGACGACGTTTCGAAACAAGGTACGGTACAGTACAAATCGAATGGCCAATAGCAGTAGAACAAGCATACAACTCTCGCTCAGCTACCGCCTCCTTGATCTTCTCTTTTCATCAATCATGCTTGAAACAGGGCTGCTCATCGCATATGGATCGATCCTCACTATGGCGGTCGTTCCGATCTATATCGGCTCTTTTGAATCTTTGAAAGGTGTCAAGCGACCCAAGAATGCTGCTGCTCGCAAGAAAAGTAACAATCCCCTGGAGGATTCTGACTCTGAATCCGAATCCATTACCGAGAGCTTGTCTGCAAACGATGCGTGGATGTTCCCTGTCTTTGGTTCTGCAGTCTTGTTCTCACTGTACCTGTTATTCCGCTTTTTGGACAAAGAATACATCAATTATCTTCTGACAGGCTATTTTGCCTTGCTCGGCTGCGCAGCAGTTGCGAAAGTTGGATTGCTAGTCAGTAAGAAAACAATGCCCGCTGGTATTTTGAAGCATGTGGAGAAGTACAAGATAACAATCAGTAAGAAAGGAAAACGTATGATATTCTCTCTCCATTGAGTGTGGTAACTTCCTAGAGGATGACAACAGTTAACATTGGCTATTTGTAGATGTATATAATGCCAGCTTCACTTTCATCCATGCACTTCTTTTGGCTGCCTCAATTTTCCTCACCTTGTTCTATGTCCTTACCAAGAATTGGATTGCTTCCAACGTGTTTGGTCTGAGCTTTGCCATCAACGCCATTCAATTATTGTCTTTGGATTCATTCAAGACTGGTATGATACTTCTCAGTGGTTTGTTTTTCTATGACATTTTTTGGGTGTTTGGCACTGAGGTCATGGTCAGTGTGGCCAAAAACTTTGACGCTCCTATCAAGCTGGTATGGCCCAGAGACATCATTGGAGTATTGGCTGGTACTCTCGAGAAGACCGAATTTTCTATGTTGGGTCTTGGTGACATTGTTATTCCAGGTAGGCACCTTATTCTATTGTAAAATAGGCATGTCCATAATTTTAATATGTTATGTAGGTATCTTTGTGGCCTTGTGCCTTAGATTTGATCAACACCAAGCTTGGCAGCACAACCCTAAAGGTGACTTCCGCTCCACCAAGTTTGCTCGACCATATTTCATGGCCTGTTCTACTGCCTATGTTATTGGCCTTTTGACTACATTTGTGGTAATGCATACATTTCAAGCCGCTCAGCCGGCTCTACTTTATCTTTCGCCTGCATGTATTCTATCAGCTTTGATCACCGCAGCTGTTCGAGGAGAGCTTAAGGAGCTATTTGCTTACTCCACTGAGGAAGACAATGAAGATGCTAAGAAAAACAAGAATGAAAGCAAAAAGACTAAAAAGGATATGGTCACTGCTGTTGAGGAAACCCAAACCGAAGAGAAGCCCTCCCCAAACACAGCTGCCGAAGAAGAAGTCGATACCAATGCTGATGCTGATGCCGAAGATGAGGATTATGTAGCCTTGAACGCTGAGGACATCAAGAATTCACCTAAAATATCCAAGAAGAAGAAGGGTGGTAAAAAGAAGAACGGAAAGTAAGGCGTACTATATTGCATCATTCAATGTATATGCAAATACGGCTTTTAAAAATTACAAGAAATCACTTTTATTACGAAGAAATAAATACAATAGTCAACTACAATAGCCTCAGTAGACATCATGGTGAAAGTTCTAGACGCCAATCTATAAACACCAGCAGATAGGAAGACTAGGCATAAATGACGTTATTTGGTCTAGCAAACATTTATGGGAGGATTGTCTAGAGCATCAACCTATAAACACCAGCAGAGAGGAAGACTGAGGCATAGCCTTATTATCAAATCGGAAAATCATAGATTCTTACGTGGTAAATACACTTACTGACACCTGTGACTCCCATACCTACAGCAGTCCCCTGTCGTGAAGGAATTTTTTGCATTTTTCGGGATTCGTTGAAAGCATATAGACCAATCCCAGAAAATGCAGCGAAACCTGTCAACTTGCATGGTAAGCAATCTTGATATGGCTTCTCCGGACCTTCACGCGCCAAAGCACCTTGCGCAGCTGTTGTTTTTCTCTCGGTATCAGAGAATGGCGTTTCAGTTGACTCGGCATTGGACATTTCAGCTAAAGTAACACTTGTCGTAGGTTGCACAGGAGTAGTTCCATGTACTTTGAGAGCGGACTTATCAAAAAGCAGATGCTCAGTAGATCTTTCTGACATTGTAGTTTTCGGATTAAATAAGCACTAACCTTCCTACCAATCAAGATTTTCAGAAGCTTTGGGACTGCTTTTTTGGTAGCATAGCGGATTGCAAAGTGCACGGGTATCCAAATTAGGAATTAAGCTATAGGTCGTACTCTTTGACCAGTACCTAGTATTGCAAGCCAGAACCAAAACTACAAATATAGATTATCCGTTATTCGACTCGGTGAATTAAAGTTGTCGAGTAAAACTGTAAAACGTATTCGAGACTTGGCTTCCAAGTACTGATGGCATGTAGTGGCATCATTGAAACGACTGGTCCTAGATTCCTATAGCATTTTTATGATGTTCATAAAGCCTCTTAAAAATATGGCATTGATATAATTGTGTTATACATAAGTAAATCAACATTGACCAATGGTGAATTTGTGGTTTAGTTCCTTGCCAAATTCGATTGTTCTTGAAGTATTTCAATGTGAAACTTGTATTATAAGAGAAGCAAATTACTGCCTGATCTGGACTTATACTAATTAGTGAAATACCTCAAGACACTGGTTTAAAGGCAACTCCGGCCTGACCCATTGTTGGTTGCTTGATCCTAAGACTTTTTCAAGACCGAATTTTTTCACGTTTTGTCGGCTTTTGAATTGTGCATACTATGACAGATGCCAGATTTGGATAGAATGAGACGACAACATTCTTGTATTGGCCACAGTTGCGATTAGTAGACATTTTCTTCAGTGAATACCGAATTTATGACAAAGCAAAAAACTTTTCACTAAAGATCAACTAAAAGATCGACTAAATCATATCCAACTACCTACAGATGCCTATATTAGACTCAGAAAAGTAAAACCAAACGAACGAAAATCGTGCGTCCGAGACACATCAGTTCCACAATCATTTGTGTTGGAGTCGGTGCACGTTCGATTTTTGCCAATGACCAGGGACTGAAACATGTGGCTCTGGGACCTTTAGTTGAAAACATATAAATATGGACTTGATTTTGTACTTTTGAACATACATCCAACAGTCGTTCGTTTTTTGAGTCATTCTCAACCCATTCCTTCATTTCATTTATACTTGCCTTCCAAGCTCATTTACATTCATTTACAATCATGTTGAACATTATCAAACTCTCTGCTCTCGCTGCTCTTACCGGTATGACTTTGGCTGCTCCTCTTCAAAGCCGTGATTCTGGAAAGACTATTACCGTCAAGAACAACTGCAAAAACACCATGACTGTGGGCTGGCTCACTAATGGTCAAAGCAATGATCACACTACTCTTTTCGATTTGAGCGCTGGCGCTACCCAATCTATCAGCCCTCCCGGTAGCAACTGGGGCGGTCGTGTTTGGGGTCGTGACCAATGTAGCCATAGCGATATGACTCACTGTGGTACCTCTGGTGCTGTCTCCCCTGCTTCCTTGGCCGAATTTTTGTTCAATGGTTCAGGTGGTCAGGACTATTATGATGTCTCTTTGGTCGACGGCTACAACATCCCTATCTCAATCTCACCCGATGGCAAATCTGCTACCAGCAAGTATCAATGTGGTAGCCCTCAAGCTGCTAACCTTCCTTCATGCCCCTCTGCCAACCAAGTCGTTGTCAACGGACAAAATGTTGGATGCAAAAGCTCATGCAGTCTTACTGGTTCCGCTCAAGACTGCTGCACTGGCGCTTACAATACTCCCGACAAGTGCTCAATCAACTCTTTTGCTCAGCAAGTGAAGAATGCTAACCCTGATGCCTACTCCTACGCTTATGATGATCAAACTTCTACTTACTCTTGCAACCCAACTGGTTACACTGTGACCCTTTGCGCTTAAAGTAGCTTTTTTATACCAAAAAAGATATATAGAACCATTTGTACAGTAGATAGATACGTTTAAACAGCTCTATTGATTAGAGCATTGAAATATAACGTACCAATTTTTTTCATCATATATTTTGCTTGCTATTGAATGACCCTTGAACTATTTGTCTCACATCGATTTTCAGAGTGTCGCAGTTGATTGAATTGAAACAAAAAAATTTGCTTAATTCTAGAACAAGTGCACCATCACCTTTCACTGTCGCATGTTGTCACAGATTTTTTTTATATCAGACTATAATTTGCACGGGATGGTCTCAAAAACTCTAGAAGATTTTCGGCTTGTTGACCATGCTTCTTGTGGCTTTTTTAATTAGTATTGCCTTGTTTATTTCTTTGAGACTCAATGATATCCATTTGGTGAACAATTCGTTTTACATGGTGGACTTTCTTGGACATTATTAGGAAACAATTCGTTTTACATTAGGGATTTTCCTTGCAAACTAGTTAGGTGAGCAATTCGTTTTACATTTAAGATTTTTTTTGCAGATTACTTGATAGAAAAACTCCCGTTTCTTTACTTGAGGGATTTCCTTTTGACATCCAATGAAATTCATTTGTTGTACAATTCGTTTTACATCGAATGATTTTATTTGAGAACCAATGAGATTCTTTTGGTGAATAATTTTATTTTGTCTTTAGTACTACGTACTGCAGTGACCACTATGTCTAAACGCTATATTTACGATATAGATATTCGAATAATACAATCAGTAGCCTATGGCGATCGTTCATCTGCGTAATTTTTTTTCAGCAGGGGATTTGCTTATCTTTTTTTGATTTTTTTTTATATTGCACAGTTCGTCGCCCAGATCATCTCCACAATTTAAATGGCGCACTGACGATTATTTTTTATGACTATCATTTACCTAACTGGTGGGCTGAATATGCTGGTTTCCGGATAGGCACAAAGAGCAAACGTTAAATGAAAGCCGAGAAGTTGTCAAAAAGACACGTAGTGCACCAAATTGACACCTGCAACCACGTTTAACTTAATCGTGAAGGGTGGCTTTGGACTGCATGTCGGGCTAATGATATGATCACGGAACTCGAAACTACGGATCACGAAACATATCCACAAATCTCATCGCTCAAAGTAAGGCGGAATGTTAAATGTTGTTCAACATACTTCTCAGCAGAAATCAGGTTTTACAATTTACCCATTTGAAAAAAATAGCCAACTATTTGAAAAATGGCATCAAAAATGATGATACAGTTATAGGAATTGACAAAAATATCATGTTTCTTTGCTGATATCAAAAAAGAGGCTATGAAGCAACAGTAGCCAAAGTCGCCGACAAGTGCGCTGTAAGAAATCGATAATATATGGCTTGAATGTCGCAACTTGACACCAATAAAAATGGTTGACTATGATTGGCCGCTCACGTGTTTTTGATCGAGCGGGATCAGAACCTTAGAATATTTTATACCAGTGTTACAATGGAAAATGTTCTCAACGCACTTCTGTTCCGGTCCTTGTCTGTTGACATTCACAGTTCGGACATTGCACAAATGGCAGAACACGACGACATTGGGAAAAGAAATGGATACGATGAATTTGATGAAAACATCGAAGTCGGCCACAACGAAAAAACAGAGGTTGATCTGGAGGACGGCCCCGCTGCCGTCCGCACTGACGACGTAGAAGTTCAAAGTGTTCATGGCCTGAAACGAGAATTGAAGAGTCGCCATCTTCAAATGAGTGAGTCACTGGTCTTTTAGCATAATGCATTGCCTTGCTGGATGATCTGCAGGAGTTTGGCATCACAATGCCCAAATATCAAATTTACCGTTCACGACTGACCGTTTATTTTAATTTAGTTGCGGTTGGAGGAACCATTGGCACTGGTATCTTTCTTTCAAGTGGATCATCCGTGGCTCAAGCTGGCCCCGCTGGTGCACTGGTAGCATATATTATCGTTGGTATGTAATTTTAATTATCATGCACCATTGACTAATCCCGTACGGTGTGAGCCAATGATTTCTCGTATCACGCTACTTTTCGCTCATGGTATCACAACCATTGCAAATTTTTTATACTGACTGCTAATTCTACCAATCTCATTGATAGGTATAATGGTATACTTTATCGTTACATCCCTGGGAGAAATGGCTGCTTATCTTCCCGTGCCTGGTGCCTTCTCCACATTTGGTACCCGCTTCGTTGATCCCGCTCTCGGTTTCTGTCTTGGTTGGAATTACTGGTAAATGAATTTTGATGAAACAATCAATGTACTAGAGTGCGTAGACCTCGATAGGCTAATCTGTATAATCTGATATGTATGTGTAGGCTCCAATGGGCTATATCAATTCCAACTGAAGTTGTAGCTGCCGGAATCATTATACAATTTTGGGCACCTAATCTCCAATCGTGGATCCCTGCTTTAGTCTTCATCGTTGTACTAGTCATTACCAATTTGATCGGCGTGCAAGTCTACGGTGAATTGGAGTACTGGTTTGCTCTCATCAAAGTGATTACTTGTATCCTTTTCATCTTCGTTGGTAAGTTGATAGTTTTGTTATGGAAGGGAATTTGAAATCAAAATCGATGCTAGCTTTATTTGACCATTTCTACCATATTCAGGTATCTTTGTCGACGCCGGTGTCGCTGGTGGCAATAAGATTAGCTTTACAAACTGGACAATTGAAGGCGCTCCTTTTGTAGGAGGCGCTTTGAATGTTTTCACTACATGTTTGTTAGCCTTTTTCTCCTTTGGTGGTACAGAAATGGTTAGTATCACCGCTGGTGAAAGTAGCAACCCTAGAAAGGCTGTACCAAAAGCAGTGAATCAAGTTTTCTGGAGAATTTTGCTATTTTATGTGCTTTCCATTTTCATCATTGGTCTCTGTATCCCATATGATGATCCTTCATTGGTTGATGCTGCTTATGGAGATCTTAATGATGCAGTGAAGATTGCTCCCTTTACCAAAGTTTTCCAAATGGCTGGTTTCCCTGGCGCAGATCACGCCATCAATGCTATTCTCTTGACTTCCGTCCTTTCCGCCGGCAATAGCTGCTTTTATGCTTGTACGAGAACGTTGATGGCATTGGGTAGGGAAGGCAAAGCTCCCAAAATTCTTGGAAAATGCAATAAGCGAGGTGTTCCAGTGTGGGCCCTGGTAGTCACTACAATCTTTGCCTGCCTTGCTTTCATTGCTGACATTTTTGGCTCCGGAAATGTGTTCACCTGGCTTATCAACTTGACCGGACTTTCAGCTCTTCTAACCTGGATGTCTATCTCTGTCATTCACATTCGTTTCCGTGCTGCAATGAAAGCTCAAGGTCGTAGTCTTAAGGATCTTCCTTACAGAGCTCCATTCTTCCCATATGGTTGTTATATTGCCATCATCCTCGGTCTAGTTGTGTTGGTATCCGACATTTATTATGCTGTCACTACTACACCATTCGAGGCTGTCAACATCATCGGTGTCCTTATTGGTCTGCCATTTTTCTTCCTGTTCTTCATAAGTTGGAAGATCTTCAAAAGGTCCAAGTTTGTACGTGCATCGGAAGCCGATTTGGACACCGGCCGATCCATCTTAATCGTTGAAGAAGCAGCGGATGAAGTGAAACAACCATGGTGGAAAAAGATACTCTTCTTCCTCGCCTAATTTACTTAATTTCATCCCTTGTAATACCATTATTTGTATATTATTCACTTGAATTGTGCCATCGTGTCATAGTTTACTATCAATGGCATATTTTCAAGACATCAACTTTCATTGCAAAGAATTCTCCTATGTAATACAATCTTACACTTTTTCAATTTTGTTAAAGTATATCGTGGTCAACACAGTAGTTGTAGGGTTACTTTCAATGTCCCTTCTTCGTACACATTATATATATCTTTCTTAATTCGGTATGGGTAATATATCGAAGCATATATAAAACAAACTGAGGATGAATGTACAAGTGATCATTTGTCAATTGAATGCTTTATCGTAGCCTGTTTGACAGAAGGGCCCACAAAAAAAGCCATGTTTTTCTCGATCATGATAACAAAGCATCGACGCTCATTTGCTGGCTGTTTTTCTGGCCATTGACAGGCGCAATGTTGCCTGATGTGGCGGGTATATCTCGAGTTTCCAGCTCGTTTGAACTCATCGACTCATGCGCTTTTTGTTCGGCTATGCTCCCGATCCTGCGATTGAACCGATTCTGATGGGCTGCCTCGCTATTTAAAAGGCTTGAGCTCATCTGAAGATAGTAAGCATCATGCGGATGTGTGAATGGAGCAACATGAACGTTCATAGGTAAAGGGCGGTTATATCGTGCCGATACAATAGTATATGGGTTGACGGATGTTCGTGCTGCTGAATGAACTAGTGGAAAAGTCACTGGCCATGGAGAGAATTTAGGAGCGGTTGAGGAAGCGGATGAATGAAACTTCGGAGAGCTTGTTTTGGACGTATCCGATGTTGAGCTAATGGCTTCATGTTGGGAAATTGAATTTGCAATTGACTGATCCTCGGCCAACTCATCGTGTAAGACAAGTTCTGAATTGTCGTCGAGACCGAACTAGATCAATTAAAATTAGTATACTTGGCCCCGCTGAAAAATTTCGAAGAACATAGGAGGGAACATACCGTAAGTTCTTTGACTTCGTTGGCTGTTGGAGATGCCTGGCTGAGGCTGGTTGAGCCGGTATCACTGGCTGTAGTACGTGGACTGGCAGTTTCAGAGGCGCCAGTGGTGTCTATAATTGTCGCTGACTCTGCCTTTTGTAACCTTATTGTGGAAACGTTAGAAGAATGTGGTGCAACCGCGGGAGCAAGCATAATCTGGCCAGTAGGCATTGATGATGTTACTGGTGTTGAGGAAGGGCTGATTGATGTGACACTTTTTAGTGCTGACTGATCCATTGAAGGAGAACGTAATATTTTGTTTTTTGACTGATTGGCAGGGGTGAAAGTTGCTACAATGTACAGCTTGCCCAATGTTGCTGGCTTAAACAAGTCAGCTCCCCAACCGCCTCCCAGGTAAAATTGACAATTATAAGATTCAATCTCCCCGCTATCTTTCTTAAAGTTCATCAGCTCCGAGAGAGTTTGTGAACCATTAGCTATAACGGACATTTGATCAGGTGAATAATGAAAAAAAGTATCAGAAGAAGTGCGTTCTGTTGCAGGTAAACTTGGTCGTTGTAGTGATTTGTTGATTTTGTTTGCAACGTCGCCAATGTTATCAAGTAACAGCCGATGGATACGTGCCAGCCGTTCACCATCGGATGCAGCTATAAAGCTATAAAGCGGTCGATGAGCCATTTCTTGTGGATAATAGCCCAATAATTCCAAGACTTCGTCTGATACACGTGCGCAGCAGATCTCCATAGAAAGAAACATCTTGATGGGTGAAAAACGTACATGAATTAGGTTAAGACGATCAAGATAGTCGAAGTTCGAGACGTGATGAAATCAAATTAGTTACCGTTATAACTGTGATTCGCTCGTTCACTTCCAGATTTCCTTGCTCAGTCCTGGTCATGGAAAAGTTTGATTTACTGCCAAGGCTGACATGAATTGATTTCATCAATGTCGTCGGTGTCGACGTCGTCATTAATTGTGCCTCTTTATCGCGCAATTTGGGACGTCCTCGCTTCTTTTGCTGTACATCCACGCAGGTATCTGTCTTGTTCATTGTGATACAGCGATTGCAGGGACGATTCACTAGTTGAAAATACAGTTAGCAGTGAGCCAGGAGAAATGGTAAGGTGCATGTGCTTTTCGTGACTTACGATCGCATGCCAAGTGGGCTCTTTTGCAATTGATCTACAGAATTAGAAGTCAGTGAGGTGTCGCTATGAAAGTTGCAATGTCAACATGTTGAGCAACTTACACATGCACTCGGCACATGTGCCTTGCTTGGTCGTTTGGCAGGCACAGTACTATTAGTCTGAGGCGAGGCAGTATCTATTAACATGTCTGATATCTCGGATAATTTTGTGGACGACGGCCGCCGATTGTTATATGAAATAGTCTCATTATTTATGAGGGAGATATTATCCAGAAATTCCAATGACATATAACGAAACAACGGCGAGATAGAAACTAAGCTATGCTTAAGGTTGGATATGAAGCATTTTTTTTTTTTTTAATTTTTTATTTCTATCATCGCCTTAATTGGATCACACAGATCCTTTTTTGCTGCTTGTGTTCCGTTCTAGTGTGCTAATTCTTTCTAATGAACTTAATATAAACCTCATTTCACCTTTAAACTAATTCTATTATCTGTAGCTCTACTTAATCCATCGCAATGGGAGTTTCGTGCTTTTTAATCGCAATGTCCCCGCACCTGAATTTAATGCAGAAACTCAGCAGGATACGGCTAAAACTTCCTAAAATGCGAAATCTCCTATTTTCCGATTATGGCCAGTAATCCTCCGGGCTCGGATGATGCCCTGTGTACAACATGCTGTGATCAGCCTTCAGATGGCTTGATCACTGTAAATATTTTGAACGACATTGATCACACAGGCGGTAACACGATACCATAAGGAGCATTAGAAATAGCTAAGAGATCCCATTGTCAGAGCTTTTATCGTGCCATATTATTGCTTTCGTAAGTGTCGCCATGGGAAACATGTGCAATGTCTCTGGAGTTTTAAGATATTCCGGGTTGCAGGTCGATAGGCTGCTAAATGTGGGAATCATTACTTGGTCGCCATAGTTTGTCATGAACTTTACTCTATGACAAAGAGCTTTTCAATGTCTATATCTCGCTTACTTTCGGATGTTTCTCCTTTGGCTTGCTCTTTGTTAGAAGCAGCTTTTCGTAATTGAATCTAATAAATCGTCGAATTGCCACGGATCAGACGCTGTGCTTCACCTTGTTGGTGCTAGTCATTCAAACTACGAGTTTGCGCTTGTTTTCAGTTCGAAATAATTTCAGTTTTTTTTACGCAATAATGAATGCGAGATAATAGCTAACCGAAGTAAATAAAACTTATCCTGTAGCCTTCGAGCAAGAACGCTATTCTCTTCGATTAAACTATGGTCGATATGGATATAAATCATGTCATCAGCTACGACAGATGCATTCGTCTAAATGAAAAATTTAGCGCACTAAGCTAGACATGTATCATTTGCAGAATAAGAGCAAATGTTAGTACAGGTGTTGAGGAAATATGTATATAAATTCTCCCTAGCGTTTGGCCACCGGTAGCAATCAGTGGCGCTGGTCACCGGTGATCAGGATGTGTTGATCTGTAGCAATTGGTCTTGTTTAAAATAGTAATAAAAGTAAATGCATTATATAACATATCTGGTACATTTAGGTACAACTTAGTTGTTTCAACAGATCAGTCACGCTACACTCAATGTTTGATATTGAGGATCAATCATCATTGAATTGATGAGCTGTGATGTCGCAAAGCTGCTTGAAATATAATAGACAATTGTTATGCAATGCTTGAATCTTTATTTTCACTCTGTTAACACGCAAAGTTTGACTCCTACATCATTCAATGTATTGCATAAAAGGATTCAAAGTGCGGTGAGGATTACTTTGAGAATTAATCCCCTTCACACTGAGCGGACTTTCGACTGTAAAGTCTATGAACCAAAATCTCCCAGTCTTGTAACGTTCACCGCAAACTCTATTGTTGTAATGAGTGATTCACAATCTTTGAAATCAGGCTTGACTCAAGAACAGCTCGAAAAGGTATTAAACTGCTTTACTTCTTATGACATTTAAAGCTCATTCGTTCCAGTCAGTAACGACGACCTTATCTAAATAATTGATTAGTTTGATAGAGACGGGTACGTGAGAAAATGATCAGTTTGATACTTAACCCGAACGTTTTCTAACATACAGAGAAGTTTTTTAATTATTCCCAACTTCTTTACCGAAGAACAAGCTCAAAGACTGAAATCTAAAGCCGATGATTTATTGGAAAACTTTAGCTTAGAGGATCACCCAATGACTCGCTTCTCTACTGGACGAGGAGATAACGTCAAGCATGTAGGCGATGATTACTTCCTGAACAGTGGCGATAAGATCCGGTTTTTCTTTGAAGAGGGTGCGTTTGATGATAAGGGAGAACTCAAAGTTCCGAAATCCAGAGCCATCAACAAGATTGGACATGGTAACTGACGATCACATCAAGTCTGCTATGAGCGTCACAATCAATACTCACCACTTTTGCTTAGCTTTACATGAACTTGATCCAGAATTTAAAGATTTCTCTTTGACACCAACGATGTCGGCTTTGGCATCTAGTTTAGGCTTTCAAAAGCCGCAAGTTCTTCAATCCATGCTCATTTTTAAGCAACCTCATATCGGAGGCACCGTGCCTATTCATCAGGATTCGACATTCTTGTATACTGAACCAACTTCTGCGGTAGGGTTCTGGTACGCACTCGAAGAATGTACTACTGAGAATGGATGTCTGTATTTCCTTCCCGGATCTCATAAGACTACACCAATCGACCGTCGCTTTGTTCGAGCGCCCGGTGGAGGCACTACCTTTGTTGGCGGTGGTGAGCTAGAAGTAGACGAGAGCAAATTTGTAAAAGCTGAAGTGAACGCTGGTAAGTTACATATGATGATATGCTCGACTAATATGACATTCATTGACGTTCAATAGGCACACTGGTACTCATTCATGGTTCTGTTCTCCACAAATCCGAGAATAATGCTTCGTCAAAATCAAGATATATCTATACTTTCCACGTTATCGAAGGAAAAAATCGTTATCCAGAAGACAATTGGTAAGATTAGAAGCAAGATGGTCATGCTAATATCAATTTACTAATCGTTCATATATTAACAGGCTACAACCCACTGAAGCTATGCCTTTTACTTGTTTGTAATGTAGTTTATGCTTGGTTGTTTGTTGTAGATTTTATTATACAGCTTTAATAACAAATTAAAGGTCCAGAGTGCAGTCAAACCATGGCTCGGGTCCATGAACAACTTGACTTTTTCCAATACATGTGAAGCCAGCCTTTTCATACAATTTGATAAGTCTCTCTCTACTCAAAAGGGCGGCGCGTTTGTAGCATTTAGCATCCCCACTATTGGCAGCGCGAAGTCCATCCAAGAAATTCATTAAAAGTTTCTCTGCTATACCTTGTCCACGATACTGTGGTGCGACACACACACTATGGATAGCCACAGTTTTACCGTTGTCATCATGAACATCCATACTCTGGTCGGTCACCAATTCGCTATCAGTGAGAGTTGCATTGACAAACGCGACAACAGTTTCTATTTCTTCTTGAGTGCAGATACCGAGTTCCATATCGCAGTTCTCTACCACTGTATGAGCTGTAGCCACGAGGAACAGGGCTGGACGTGATTGTGCAATTTCAATACGTTTGGCAATATTCTCACGGGACGCAGCCTCACTCGGATCGTAAGAGGCAGCTTCTAAGTTTGCAATCGTGTCAAGGTCATCGGGTTTCACGTGGCGGTAGTTCAGGTCAGTCGCGGATTTAGCCATGGCTACTGAAGGCATGTGAAGTCTGTAAAGGCGCTTCAGCACAACCAGTCACCTGAGAACACACCAAGAAATACGAACTCATTTCTAGCTCAGCACCGTCGGCAGCAATTGACAGCCATCACCAAATATACACGTGATATGGCAGTCAAAGGCTGTTAGGCACTACTTGCAACAATCAAAACTTGAAGATAGAGCATAAACAGCATAATAAGTTCAAGCATTACGTTAGAAGAATTATTAGTATATCTACTTTGAGAGCATTCGCGAACGCTGAGTCACACTAGTGAGGGTTGAAATTGATCATCTTGATCGGTTTCTTGAAGCTAAATAGTGAGGTCTCTATAAAAGATCAACACAAGTAACGCAATTTTGTCAACTACAAACTATATATTGTGGTAGAAACCATAGAAATATCATGTAATGATGATGAACAGCACCAGTTATGTGAGTTAATAATAGTAATAGAGATTGAAAAGTACAAAGATGCTAAAAGTAGAATGTATGTAGGATAAATAACTAAATAGCGGGTTGCTCGTTGTTCAACATGGGCAGCGGAGGGACTGGTGGCAAGGTCGCATTTTCCGGTACAAGAGAGTCGGGAGACCGATCATCAGAATTCTCTCGTTTAGCCGTTCCTCGACGCTTGACAGAAGCTGGACGACGGGTCAATTTAGGAGAAATAGGCGTTTTAGGTTCAATAGGCGTCTGTGGTGTCTGGCCAGATTGTGATACTGGAGTTTCGGCAATGTCTGTCGGTGAAAGACGCAACACTGCGTCCCCATCGGGTTGATTGTATTTGATGGCATGGGTGATAATCTTGAGGTCTTGCGAACGAGTACGGAATTTTGGCACCCCAGTGCGTGCTTGTTGCCGGCTAATAGCCTCGGATACCCTATCCTTGCTTTCCTCTACATCAGCTGACGCAGTGTGGCTCATCTCAGTAGTTATAGGTGATGGCAATGGCGACAAATCTGGTGTACGGGTCATCTCGGGCGATACAGGAGAGGCCAAATATCTACTATCAATGCTCATACTGTCTATATTGACGTAACTTGCGACGGACGGCTCATTGTCCTCATCATAGCGGAACATATTGCCAATGTCATCTTCTGTATGCGCAGTGACGGGTGAAAGTTCGGGACTACTAGGACGTCTAGCATAGTTTTTGATATTTCGTTCGTCACTCAATTCAATACCTCCTGTAATAGCTGTTTGACTTCTCAAGTCTTTGTTGGCAAACAAGGTTTCGTGATTCTGGATAAGATCTTCTAGAACACAATCGTTTCCCCATTCGCCAGGAGCTCCGCCCTTGTTGTGATCTTGGAAAATAGCAGGAGTGAATATCACAATAAGGTTTTGTATTCCCATCTTGTTGATGTCCGACTGACTCGATATACTGTTTGACAGTTTAGGTTAATAAACAGATGTGACTATAAACACAATAATGCCTATGCTTACTTTGCCAAATGCTGTATCAAGACTTTCAATGTATCGTAATTTGGAGAGTCAAGCCTGAGGATGCGTGTCAGCAAATTCATGATTCGCAACTCTTTGTCAGGGATATCTGTAACACAAGAAGCAATTTAGCTCAATACTCAATATTCAATGTAACGAGGTCGACATTTGAACGTACTGGAATAACTTAGACGATCTGACAACTTGAATTTGAAAACGGGATCAGGAAGTTCTCTGAGGTAAACCTTTAAAATAGAGGCAATTGCGAGTACATCCTCTGGCACATCTCCTTTGCCAAATTCAAGGGTCTCTTCGTTACGTTCAAAGCATTGTCGAAGTTTATCAATGGCACTTTGGCGACCAGACACACGATATATGCCTTCGCGATGCAGACCACCTAATCTTTCTACAGCGTCAATGCATCGTGTTACAATTAATGGTGGCGAACGTCCATCATTCTGAAGTGCATAATCGTTCAAAGATAATCCAAAAATCATGTCTAACATAATATATTAGCAAAAAAGCAGTACATGAAAGGCAACTTGTTTATGGCTTGCTTACCTTTGGATTCACCAACATAATAGTTGTAGTAAAAGACTTTAGGCGGGGTGGGCAAGGGCTTTTTTGTCATTTCCAAACCAAAAGATCTGGTATCCGCTTCTGGATTGATCTTTTCTGCTAGCTGTCCAATGCTTTTGACAATATTTGCAGTGTTATCCGTGCTAATAATTTCTGAATCAACTACTACGGCCAAAGTCATTTTGGTGATCTCAGATTTTTCCTGGATTTGTGCTAACATGGCCTAATTTTAAAAGATTAGGCTAATACCAAAAGAGTCATTTGCTTTAAAAAAATACATACCTTCTCAGCAAAGTCAACTATTGATATTTGTTTCGTCCGAAGCGTTTCCAGCTTTCGGAGAACAGTTCGATATTCGGCATCTATCATGGTAATTAGGCAAAATCAGTTCCATGTCATGAAAGTCGTTTTAAAAAAGCTTTCGTATCTGACCTGCTTCGGCAATCTCTTTTTTGACTTTTGCGGTTTTTGCATTCGCCTTTGTAGGATCGATAGGAGCTGCGTTTGTAAAGTGAGACATCTGCCTCATAAAACGGGCCAAACTTTTCTTCGCATGCTGCTGGGGACTGCCAGGATGTTCAGGTGAGTTTGGTGAGATAGGTGATTGAATGGAGGAGGCGTCGTCGAATAGGTCGATGTGTCTACTGGACTTTGGCGAGTTTGGCAACGGCACATCTTCGTGCGATGCCACAATACTGCCTGCAGTTCCTGTGGACTTACTCGCATGTGGTAGTGGAAACCCGGTTTGCGAATATGGCGATGTTGGTGTTGTAGGAGTTTGATTTGCCAATGCAGCTTGATGTTGTGCATATTCCAGCTCTCTGCATTTCTCTTCGTATGCTTTTCGAGCCTATGTAAATGCATTAGTCAAAACTTTATGAAAGTCAATTTATAAATCGTGCAAACAATTGTACAAACCTTTGGAAGCTCTACCAATAACGCTTGCGCATATTCCACATTAGAATCATGAATCTTTCTCCTATGGTATCTAATGAGTTTCTCGTGCTGAATTCGAAGTTCCGTCAATTCATTGACTTGTTTCTTCATTTTCTCGATATAGGCGGTGCGAACCAAGCGGGTTTGTGGGCCAAATGACTTCAACGACGCGAAGGCATGCTGTGAACTCGTGTCGATGTAGTTATATTGATTCTTATCAGATGTACTTTCGTCCAATACATCAGCAACTTGAGATAGAGATTTCTGATATGTTTCTTCAATGGCGATACTAATACGAAAGGTTAGGAACAAAAGTAGTGTGGTTTATCATGTAACTTATGCCAACCAGACACGAAAAGCGCATTTACCGGTGTCTCAGATATATAATGACTTTCTCGAGATCATTAATTGCCCATCTCATGATATCGCGAATCTTGTTACTTTTCGCCTCGATAACATAGATATGCTATAGTAATGAAGAATAAGTTCGTTAGATTCTGGTTCCTGAATTGTTCATCTGGGGTACTCCCGCTTGTGAATGACAGTAGAAAAACAAAGTAATTTATCATATACCTCGGCCCTCTCGGCAGAAGGTTCTATTGGAGCCACCCTGTTATGTTTCTTTCCTTGATGTTGCATACTTGACTCTAACCGCGATGATTCATTTAAAAACCTGCAATAGTCTTTTTCCGAGAATAGAATTAGATTTTGTAAATTTTGTGGGCATCTTTTACTCACCGATCATACTTATTGCGCGCCCAACCTTTTCCAAAGTAAACACAAGACTTGGCCGATCATTTGATTTCTAGACATAATTTTTACAACCATAAAACATGTAAACATAATACTAAATATCTTTCGGTTGCTTTCTCTTTGTTGGTATTCATTCTCTCGGTTAATGGTACCTTTCTACTCTGATTTTACCTAATTTGGAAAGGCAGTTACGTGGTTTTCAAATGCCGAAATCTCGACATGCTAGCCAAATGCACTGAAAAAAAATTACACTCTTTAACAGACGGAGAACACTTGCTCTTTGCTATGGGCTTGCTTATCTCTGACTTATAACTGATCAGCTACTGGTAATAATTGCTTTTATAAAAATTAGCTAGCCTGCTCTTCCCAAGTTATTCATCTAGAACTCTTGAAAATAAAAATAAAATAGAGGTTTGCATAAACGAACCGCTCACATCGAAGGGCAGTGGCTGAGTACATAGCCTCCTATCCACTTTTGATATTGGAACAACAACTATTATACCGTAGCATGTCATGCTAAATGGCAAAGCGTTGAACAAAATGGCAATGAGATAAATTATGCACTACACCTGCATTCTGTATTTGGGAGGATTTCCGACGATTCGATTTGAGGAGACATAACGCTTTTTTGAAATTAATTCATGTAGCAAAATTAGAAACCAGTTAACACACCGTGACAAGCTATACTTAGCTGAACAGTGCATGTCTGTTGCTTTGAGGACCGCTTTAGATAGTCTAGTGATGAAACGTGACATAAGTTGGCAAAAGCAGGATTAGTTACTACATCATCGCCGCCACTGGTAAAATTGGGCGACTGAAAGTTTCTACGTACAATGGCAATATGTCCAATCAAGGAAAATTGGCCAAGCTTAGCCAGTGCATTATGATTGGCTAACGACACCCAACAAAATGTTCAAGCGGGAAAATTTCCCTTAGTATCTCTGTTCTTTTTGCCACTATCATTATGAACGAACCAGCGAATGACCCACCAAATGGTCAGTGGGAGCCAAAAGCTCCAACGAAGAACTTTACACCAAATTCCACTAGATCCAACATTCCTAGCTTCTTTCACAGAATTGCGCAATTGGCAGTATGTATATTAGATCTCAAGGAAATATCAGGAAAGCGGTCTTTGGTTTCACATTAATTTTCTGTTCTTTCCACAGTGGGCACGCGTAACGGAGACTCGAGAAACAATCGCCTATGTTATACTTAGCTTCCTAACTGCTATATTCTGTATTGTTCTTGAAGCTATGGTCTTGAAAGCACATTCGGACGAAGCCAACAATGTGTGGTCTTCAGAACAGCAAGTTAATCGCCCACTGAATATCGCTTATGCCGAGACTTGGCTCAGCTTGACTAGACTTCAAAATGAGAATATATTCTTTATTACCTTTCAGATTTTTCAAACGTACTTGGGAATTGATTCGGTAAGTGGTTTTACGAAACTTATTGCTTCAGTTGCTATGTTTGCAATTTTTTGCCGCATGAAAAGCAGCTAAACATTTTGGACCATTTTTTTTTACTTGACGTTACCAGGTTGTACGTCAGAATTTGATGCAAATTATGGCCCATACAATTATCATCTTTTTTTGCGCAATATTTGCTCTTGTTCAATTGGGCGAAACTCTCAAATTCAAAGCAAACCTATGGTCTACCGACATGAAGTCTCACATCGACACAAGTGATGCCGGTTTTCTAAATGCTCTCAAATATGAGATAGCCATTGCCGTCGGAACCGCGATATTAACACTGATTTTCATCTACCTGTGTAAAAAGCTTTCACAGCAAGTAAGTGGATTGAGTTGTTATTAGTGTATTCGTTGTAATAGCCATGATTTACCATTTGCAAAACAACTCTCTTTCTAGTTTGGTTGGAATATCTATAAGGTACGTTTTCGATTTTATCAAAGCATTGGGTTCGCTTACTAACGCTATGTTTCATTCTGCAGCGTATTGGTGCTGACCTGAAAATGCAAAGTGAGTAGCCAACATCATACAAGAACTTGTTACTAGTCAACGTGTTATTTACTTACCGCCTTCGTAGAACGATACCGTTTATATCAGCTTTTTATCATGAATCTCAAGTTGGACGCATTCTTTGAACTTGTGTTTTCCATTTTCTGGCTGGTTGCGATGGTACAAGCTAGTTATCAGACTGGCAACGCACCATCTATAGTTTGGTTTGCTATTCATATCATACTAACTGTGGTATTGATCCCGAGTTTTTTCCTGGCAAGATATGGAGTAAGTTATATTCTTCAAATCGTTACCAACGAGCATGGCAGATCAACTAAGATTTCTTTCACTTTAGGCGCGGACCGAGCGGCCTCTCATCATGTGGCTCTTTTTAGCTGTGCAGCTATTGGAACTGGTAGATTTTTGTATTATTTTGCAACAAAGTGCCAGTACATGGGTTTTTTGGGTGTTTGTTGGTAGGTAAAGTGACATATTACGTGTATATGGTAAATCAACTCACCATATGTCAACAGTGTGTGTAGCCATCATCCTATCCTTGGTATGTATCTTTTAAACATTGAGTTAGTACTTATAATAACGATTTTGCTGATTTTCGTTTCGACAGTCTACTTTTGTCCTTACAATTCTGCTGACCAAAAACTTTGGCCAGGGCCTAAAGCCACACAGTAAGTATTGTATAAATTATTCTCAAAGCGAGCGGGTCCACTGACAATTTCGATGCTGTTCATCTTCATTTTCAGTTCAAAGACTATTCGACGAGAATTACAAGGACTTCTTCGATTCCGCTAGAAATCCAAACGTGAAGCCTAGCAATACACAAGATTCCTGGGTTATTGAAGATATAGAAAACACTCCGGAAAATTCGCGTCCTCCTACACGTAATGCAACGAGAACTGGCTGGAAGTGGGCATCGAAAGGTCGATCCAAGCAACCTGCCGTCCATGATGTGGACGTGGAGAAGACTAATATGCAACGTTATGAGACTCCTACACAGCTTGAAGAAGCGACAGTACAGCCATCAACTCAGGCGCCAGCATAAAACTGATATCGTTAACAAAATAAGACAACGACTTGCCGTACATCTTAATTTTTAAGCTTCAAATAGCTACATTCTATTACCCTATTTACATAGTCGCATTTAGCTAACATTATGTACAATACCTTACCATCATGCTTCCTCGCCAATCTTATATAGTAAATTTACTGAGCTGAACTACCTAAATATTACTTCTCTCCATCTCCAACCCATATCAACAATTATTTCAAAACCTGGCATCAATGGCGAGTACATGATTAAATAGATATTGGAGAATGTTGCAAAATGACAAGAATTACTATGTTAACAGATGCTCTAGAACAATTTTTTTTGGACATGCTTAATACAAACATTGACACTTCAAACACGATCCAAGCGCTCGTCGCGCTTCGAAACAGGTTTGCGGTTACCCTGGTGGGTAGATTAGTCATTTGAGAAGGACAATAGTACGATTGATTTCACAGAGATACTTACTGAAACCATTTTAGAAAGCAATTTATCTACAACACCTTTATCTAGGTCACCCCATTCTACTTTCCATGGCTCTCCATCAACGAACTTTTCCATGTCTACCCAACTTCCAAATATCGGCCGATGATCAAGTGGGATCTGTCGCCCTGAAGCGGTAGTAATGGACAAAATTTTCCGCGTCCTAAAGGTCGCAATTATATGAATTTTTTCAGCTAAAGATACTCCCGTCTCGGTCGGATCCACATTGATCCACACTCTGTGCTCCTTGTTAATGGATGGCACAGTGATTTGACGAACTTTGCCTGAACATTGAACGAAATATTAATTTCCTGTACTATGGGTCATCGATTAGACTCATTGCATATACACTAACGTTCAGGTTTTCCTTTTCCTTTTCCTTTATCTTTATCCTTATCCTTTTTGTTCTTCTCCTTCTTTCCACTTGGTGCAGGTTCAGGGTTCACTGGCGTTGCAGGCGTGGCAGGACTAGTGGATTGCGGCGTTAAGGTGCTCATTGAAGGCTGCTCATGTAAATAGGGAGTGGAGCTCGGAGCGGGTAGAGAATGTCTATACGGAACGTTATGATGTGGATTAAACGCAGTTTGCATCTGCTCATGCATGGGAGGTATTATAGGCGTAGGTGCTGAGTAACCAGGCTCGGGCATTCCAAAGCCACCCGCCATTGTAGATTTGCGAGGAGGAGGCATGGGTGGTTCTTCTGGTAATGGCTTTGGAGTTGCTGACGGTGTCATCATGTTGTTCATATGAGGTGAAAAAAATGGGGCAGGTGATGGCATATTGTTCAGCTGTGGGGTGTAGGCATAAGGATCATGGTGTTGATGGCCATGGGCATAATCCATCCATTGATTATCTGCGATATAAGCATTATTAGGGTCATTCCAGGACTGGATCAGATTAGGTGCTGACTGCCGTCTGTCACGCATTTCTTCAAAGCTCAATCTGTCCTCATGCGACATACGAGGTGTGGGAATGGCTTCAGGCATATTCATCATAGGTGTAGCTCCCGGGAAATATACAGCCGATTGGCCATTAGATGATTGAGGAGGCGACACAGATGATGGTCTATGAGAAATCCGACTCGACATCTTCCAACCGCTGTCAGTATCAAGAGACTGTGATACACTGCTACTGTACGACGGACTTGGAGATGGCATAGGCATGCCTGGCCGTCTGGTGCTGTCGCTCAAGCTCGAGGTCATCTTCCATGTCTCCGGTGTCGGCGCTGTAGAGTTCTTGGAGCTCATTTTCCATCCGCTGTCACCAGACGGTGGCTTATTAGATTTCCATCTCTCATTAGGAGAATTCCGCCGTGGTGGTAGCGTTTCCGTTGACATCCTGTAGTCGTCAATATTTAAAGTGAGGTTTTGCAGCTGTTCATGAAAAGACGTTGACTTATAATTCCGTTATGCCAAGACAATTCGAAATAAAGAAAAAAGAGCAATTACAGAATACGTCAGGTTGATTGGGTATATGTAGGTTTTGACAAGTCTTGGCAGATATGTATGTATTACCTGATTATTAACTGGGGAGTGGTAGCTTGACATTTGAGTATTCGAATTTATAAAAAGTTCCTGAGGCCTCTTCTGAACAAAAATTTAATATTCCTCTAGAAAGAAGTAGTTGCTGATAGTACAAGTTTGAAATGGACAAGGCGTCCAAGTTGGCTGGTTAATCTGCGTCAGAAGGTACAGATGGTCAGTTGGTGTGAATGTTTAGGAGCAAATTTCAGGAACAGGTGGTCGAAATACGATGGCCAGCATAGCATATTCATGAAATATCTACGTGATGATTTCGTCAATCTTTGTAACATACCTCTTGTGTTTGAAGTGCGAGTGAGCGATTCAGCCGATATTCTGGTCCCAGTTGTAATAACTCACTGGCCAGCAGTTACCAAAAGTGGAAGTGAACGAAGCAAAACAAAAAATGTCAATGAAATCTACTAATGTTATTACTCCGCTTACTATATAACGCGTCCCGGGTATACAACGTCTTCATTGAATGCTATCACATTTAGCTGATTTAGCCAACGACAGCGCTACGCTGGTTCACATGCTAAAATTTTATCAGCTGTGGCCTGTTCTATTGTAATTATTTGGGGAACGGTTTGGGCAATGGTGGTACAGTGGGGCTGACGGTTTGTGAATTTATATTTAAATATGAAAAATGGTTGAAAAAAGTTAGAAAATAAGAAGAAGGCATATCATTTGGTTTTACTCTCATAATATTGATAACCATTAGAAATACTCATCAATGACTACATGACTATTTGTACTTGTAATGCCATGATAAGTCAAAACTTAAATCTGGTACAGCAAAGAAGATTATTTTCAAGGAAATACTGTTAACTGCAACTATCCTTTCTGAGCATCAAACTTGAATCTTTCAACAGGGTAGTTGGAAGTGAGACGCACCATTTCTGACTGCAGAATGAACAAAATAAAGCAAAAGGGTAAGACAAGAGATGCAAACGATTGTTGTTAAATGAGGATGAAAGCCAGTCAAGTGGAGAAATGATATTGCATTCGTATTCCTAATCTTACCAACGCAAGATATGCCATAGTGACTAATTGTTGTTTTAATGCTGCAGTATAATGCAAAGTAAAAGCCGCAAACTGCGGAACTACTTACTGTCACTGTGGGTCATAATTGATGTTAGGCAAAGTCGTATATCCATCGCTAGTCTCAAGAAAAGAATAATATATCAAAGAAAACAAGAAGTGATATTTTTTAAATTTATGTGGTTGCTTTAGATCAGTAAATGAAAGCCTTAGAAGCAAATTTGAGTCCATGCTTGCCTAAGACAATAAAATATAAGTTCCCTAAAATTGCTTGTGCCAGTCTGCTATGCCACCAAAGCTTTGCTGTGGCTCATTGTCACGTGATTTGTTTTTCGCCACATTTAAATAGCTGGCGAATAGCACGGTCAAACACCAAGAAAAAAGCAGATCGGTTCAACATGTCAAACTCAACGGTGAATGAGGTGGTTTCTGCGTTATATGACATTGCAAATTCGACTGACAAGAAGAAGGCAAAGGCAATTCGGGCCAAAGATTTCAGTTTAAACCTGGAAGGAATCACTTTGACAAGCTGGAATATGCGAGAATCAGATTACAAGAGTGATCCCTGCCCTTTCCCTCTCATGGCTCGAGGACTATTTACAACAGAAACAGCAGAGGGAAAAAACATAATCGTTTTAAGAGGCTACGATAAATTCTTTAATTTAGGCGAAACAAAATATACCCAGGTACGTATACTGCCTAAAGTGAAGTCAATGATAGTATTTTCATAGTCCTCACTCTCGTCCTTTTTTGTATTCTTTAGTGGATTTGGTTGGAAGAAAATACGATCGGTCCATATGAGCTTACTTCGAAAGAGAATGGCTGCATCATTTTCATTGCCGCAGTCACCGAGAGCCAGTTGGTCGTCACATCAAAGCACAGTATCGCAGACCCTGTTGATGACGAACACCATCATGCTGGTGTAGGCTATCGATGGCTATTAAAGCATTTAGATTCTGCCGGGCGATCCATTACTGAATTATCTGCATGGCTCCATTCGCAAAATGTTACTATGGTAGCTGAGGTAAGTCAATCCTAATTAAAGTTTCAGGGATTATTTTAGTTTCAAATTAGGATTTACTTCTAACACAAAGTAATTCATTGCAGCTTTGCGATGATGATTTCGAGCAGCATGTGCTAGAATACCCTCTCGAGCAACGTGGCTTATATCTCCATGGTATTAACTACAATGAAGTGGTTCTTCGCACTATGGCAAGTGATCAGGTCCGCGAAATTGGTAGAGAATGGGGATTCCGTACTGTTCCGTTCCAAACTCTGCCCGACGTACAAAGCGTCAGAAAAATTGAGGAAGCGCTACGCCAGGAAGACGAGTTTGAAAACCGAAGGGTGGAAGGCGTAGTCATTCGATGCAAAAGAAAAGACGATAATACCACCTTCTTTTTCAAGATAAAGAACGATACCTATAATGAATGGCGAGAATGGCGTGAAATTACAAAGGCTATTCTATCCGAGAAGAACTATCGCTGTAGATATGAGAGAAGTATTTATTATGCTCACTGGGTCAAGGCACGATTAAATGATCACCCAGACTGGTTCAGCGAGTACAAGCATTCTAAAAACATAACATTTATCCGCGATGAGTTCGAAAAGTACTGGGATGAGGGCAACCTGTTGGAATCCGGCGACCCAGTCTCCGGCGTTAACAGAGCTGCTTGAAATCTTGGTTTGAAATTGTCTCGGATGCAATAACTACCGGTGAACCGATGTGACGGTTTAATCATGCCCCACTGGGCACTTCTCCGCAAGCATTTATAATTTGATTTTTTGTCATTTTTAAAACTGTAATCTATAGACCTCCTCATTGTACATGCCCATAACAATTCATAAAAACCGCAAGAAGCGTGCGGCAACCGATACTATACTTGAAAAGGGGAAGGGCCTACCTACTGGCCAAAATTCAAAGTCCTCGCCAACCCTGAGCAATTTGCGCTCTATTGGTAGACTGGGTTCTTCGACTTTCAATAGCTTGGGCAGTTCATCTGTGACATCGAGTTCCAGTTCAGATTCTTCTGATGACAAGTCTGAGATGCTGACTCAGGAGATGGCTGGCGTGCGTCGTGCCCTGGACTTGTTTTTAAATTCTCGTATCAGAGAAGCCGAGGAAATGATTATTCCAAATAAGGATTCGTCCATGTATTGGAGCCTTGGATTTGCTTTCATCAGCTTTTTGAAAGCAATGATGACATTCCAAACTAACGACGTTGAGACGGCTTTGGACGCTTTGAAACATACAATACAAATCTCTGGGCAGTCTAGAAAGAAAGATACAGGATTTATGGATAGCTTTACTAGTTGGATGAAGGGTGGCAATGGCTTAGCCTCTCTCAAGAATATGACAAAGTTGCAACGCCACGCGGTAAGTTATTATTGTCGATATAGACTAGTCGAAAATATAAAGTATCCCAGCTCATACAATGTCGTCAGGAATTGGTGTACGCAGAATCTTATCTGCTCAAGGCTATGTTAAGCATTGTGCACGATGAGAGCTACCTTGGCTTCTTGCGAGAAGGTTTAAACATCCGCAATAGCTACAACATCTACCGAAGCTTACAAAAGTTTGTAGAGTTTATTGAGGAAGAAGTTTCTGCCGGAAGAGATGTGTCTGCGTACGAAATTGACGACCACTTCACGTCGGGTGTGGCGCTAGGCGTAGGCTGCTTTAATTTGATGCTCTCTCTTCTTCCTTCCAACATTCTTAAAGTCGTGGAATTTATCGGCTTCAGCAGTGATCGAGCATATGGACTGAGACAATTAGAATCTATTGGCGGTTGGGGACCTTATCATGACGACACCAGTATGCCATTGCCGGAAAAACAAGGCGCAGATGAAGGTTTGCGACGCCAATTTTGTGATATGGCTCTTATTATGTACCATGTGGTCATTGCGAGAGCTATGCCTACCGTTGATACTGATATCAGCTTTGCTGAGGATATTTTAACATACAACTTGGAGATCTATCCCGATGGAGTCATGTTCCTTTTCTTCAATGGAAAGCTCAAAAGTAGCGAAGGCATGATCGATCAAGCTATTGAACAGTACCACAAAGCCATCGACATCCAAAAGGAATGGAAACAGCTACATCATATCTGCTATTGGGAATTAGGAATGTGCTATATGATGCAGTGCAAATGGAAATCGGCCAATGAGTGCTTCACCATTTTATACAAGGAAAGCAATTGGAGTAAAGCAGTATATACATACATGGCCGCAGTCTCTCTGTACTGCTCAATGGACGACATAAACGACGAAGAAGATAAGAAGGAAGCCATGGACCAGGTCATTGAATTGATGCAACTAGTGCCAAAGAAAACTCAGAAGATCGCCGGTCGCTCAATACCGGTAGAGAAATATGTAGCAAGGAAAGCTCGCAAGTTTTTACTGCAGCAGAACTACTTACTATTGCCTGATTTGGAAATTCTTTCGTTTAATAATGTATACGAATGCATGCCACAAGATATTCTTGAATTTAAGTTGAAGGTTCTCAATGACACCATTAAGGAACTAGATGACAAGATTGAAAGCTCTGAGGATCAATACGACAACATCTATGACGATTATTGCCTTGTGCATTATCTACGAGGTATTGTTACGCGACTCCTGGCTTATTTACCGTCAACATCGGAAGAAAGGCGAACAGAACTTCTTGAACTGCATCAATACTCAATGGAAGCTACTTTTGAAAATGCACCTCAAATACGCCTTGATCATTGGATTTATTATTTCGCCAAATTCGAGCAAGCCTGTGTGTCATTAAAGGAAGGCGAGTATGCTCTCGCCAAAAAAGATCTCCAGGCTGTTTTAAAGGCTCCAGAGAAAGGATACAATGTCGGCACTGGTCCTGGCGCAAAACACAAATACAGCATGGAAAACGTGCTTCTTTTCAAGTGTCACAACGCACTTCATGAAGCTGATACACTATCCTCCACATAGACACCTTTCTACAGGAATATTCCTGTCGAAATGTTTTATTTTTTTGTGTTTATTTATTCACATGTATACTCTTTTGTTAATTTTATATGGTTCACTTTTCATAATGGCAAAAGTACAAACCAGACAAAAATTTAGTATTGTACAGCACGCAGCTTTTTCATAATAAGAAGCACGCATTATAGAATTCGATTTTCGGTTGATAATCTCATTGAAGAACATTTCATATAATTTACAGTTTGCTAGTGTCAAAGTCTCCAAAAACATTAAAGTCTCCCGACTTATCAGCTACGATGAATCCATCAGCATTGAACTTGCAGCCTTCTTTCTCTAATTTTGCCCGTTTGTTTCTCATATTGCCGCCAGCTCCCCATTGACCGTTAAAGCCTCCAAGAAAGCCATCACTTGCAACAACTCGGTGGCATGGGACGGGCTGTGGACAGAATGGATTGATTCGCATTACTCCACCGATAGCGCGGGGGCTGGAGTTCACTGCATCAGCCATCTTTTTGTAAGTCGTTACTTTACCCTTCGGGATTTGAGCGCAGAGGTCCAAAACTTTGAATTGGAATTCTGTCAATTTTCGATTGGTTTTGGGATTGATATACACTGCGCGATCTTCCACCGTCCGGGGATATATCTTCAATTCTACATTTATGAGCTACGTCAAGAAACAAGTCACTTGGATGTTTGTTATAAGTGGTACTTACCTGCAACGTCGTCGTCAAAAGGTACGTCTGCTCTGGCATCAGGCAGCTTACCAACCCTCGATCGTGCAGCCTTTTTGTTCACTGGAGCTTTCGACTCTTGAATTGCTTGTAAAGATTTTGCTGGGATAGTTTTAGCTTTCGCCATTTTGAAGGTTGAAGTTGAAGAAAGTTGAATGATCTGCTGTTGGTTTGCACGCTTTTTATGTTTTAAGTACCTATAGCGCGAAATTTCACATTGCTATCAATATTTTGTCAGTGTGAAACATTTCGTTGCTTGGAGACAGTGTAATATTAATAATCACTATGAACTCAAAAAAAAATCAATTTGCCATACAATTTCTCCATGCGAGTGTTGCATACTGGGTCTATTCTACAGACGTCAAATATCATGTTCCTATTTCTTTGTTTGCTTTGTTCATTACGGTGACGGCTACATAAGCATTAGTTCCCTAACTATTCGGTAGATTGATAACAATGTTACAACGAAAAACAGAAAGAACATTAAAAAAAAGGCATAAAGAGAAAGCAGGATAGTGAGAAATGCTAAGTGTACTTGGTGTATCGAAGAGTGGAAAGCAATAAGATGGTATGTAGCTCAGCCTAATAAAAGCGAAAACAACTATTATAATAAAAAGGGGTAACATGCAATCTAGCCCATTCAAGTGGATTTAGGGCTAACAAAGTTCTGAAAGTTCATGTTAGTTTCTTTTGCTGCTGGACTTGACACGTGTGTAATTGCTAAATACCTGGAAATCAAATGCAGGATCTACCCTACAGAAAGGGTGTTGGAGCAATATCGTGGCAGTTGGCCGAATTGCCGGATCACTGCAAGAAGCTGAATAAGTTAATTGTTCACTGCTACCAAAGTAATAAAAGAGATATATTTACATGATGAAACATTGTCGAAGGAAGTCTTTTGCATAATCAGAGATGTTGTCGGGTATAGGGGGAGATTTACAAGTTCCAAGCTGCGTCACAATACCGTCAATTAATGTTATTTAGCGTAGATGTATGGTTATATCCATGATACTTACACTATAAACTGCAGCTAGTGCCGTAAGGTCTAACCATGGCCGTTTACCAGTAAGCATCTCGATGACAGTGCAGCCCAAACTCCAAATATCGACTTTCGCGCTATACGGTTGATTTTTCACAACTTCCGGAGCCATCCAAAAAATAGAACCTTGCAAAGACATCTTTGAATTTTGATCATATACTTCATCCTGATCGTTCAATTTAGAAAGACCAAAATCTGAGATTTTGCATGTTCCATCTGATTCCACTAAAATGTTGCCACCTTTGATATCCTACAAATGAACAAGTGATTAATAACAGCCATATCAGATTTTCAATACTTGAGATGATCCACGTACTCTGTGTAAAATGTGTTTTGCATGCAGGTACGTTAGTCCCTGTAATATTTGACGAGTAATATGGCTGACCAATGGTTCTTTAAAGGGGCCAAATTTGGTCAAGCAGCTGGAGACACTACCACCGGCAACATATTCTAAAAAGATGTTGAGGTGACCCTCAGCCTCATCACTATCATATCCCAGGTATTGTACAATATTTTCATGATCTAATCCTTCTAGCAAAGATATTTCGTGATAAAGAACTTCAATGGCAGCTCGCTGCTGTTCATTGAGAAGATCTGACTTTGTTGATGGAATCTCGACTTGCTTGACGGCAATAAATTCAGGCGGGTTCGTGTCCAAATTGATTGCGTGGTATACTCGCCCGTAAGAGCCTTTTCCAATCAATTTACCCATCATCCATCGAATCTTTGTCGGTCCTGCATTTGATTGTTAAGTTAATTGAAAACGCAATGCCTTGAGTTCCCAATTAAATGAAACTGTCTCCACATACCTGGTCTAGAGCAGACTTCAGTCTTTTCATCATTGATGTAAGCAGGAGCAGGCGCTGCCTGCTCAATGCCCATACCAGGTTTGACCTGCACGACCTTTTGGCCCCACATCTTAGTACTCTGCCTTCGTATAATATTGTTGGCACGAAAGACATTCTGAACAGTAGGCCATCTGCTTTTTGCTGTTTCTTGAATTTTGATGCGCACAGATTTTCGTGGCACTAGATTAGCTCCACCTTGACGACTGTTTGCTGGTGCGTTTGGTATATCTTCAATAATCTCTTTATCAAGATTTTGCTCGTCAAAGTATTTGTCAGGATTCTGCGTGATGACTTCCGCTGGGGGGCGTTCACCCCAGAATACATGCTCGTTCTTGCCAGATGGTTTAGTTTGAACTTGCGATGTCTCCTGTTTACTGCCATCAAAGTATATAGATGATTCTGAGGACGAACTATGCCTTGGATGCTGTGTAGGAGTAGAAGATCCGTATTGCGGAGATTGCCTTGATGAATAATCACTCCTTGCTGTGTCCAGGTCTTCTGTATGACTTGATGATGATGATGGTATTTGGATTTGCAAGTTCTTTTCCTTTCTCGGGCTTTTCAAAGAAAGACTTTCCACAGTTGATTCCAAGGTATTAGAATGATCCAAGCCACTAGAATTTAGGTCATTCCCGTTACCACCTCCAGAAGTCGAAAGTAGCTCTTCACTTGCTCGTTTGCTTTGATAAGATGATGATGGCGGAGTTGCCCAGTAGCTGACAGGCTTGCTTGGTGTTGCTTGACCCTCGACTGGCCAAAGTGACTCTTCTGAACCTACTCTTGTTGCATTGGGTGAAGGCTCACTTGAAGGAGGAGTGGCCCATAATGAGGAACTAGCAGATTTCTTAGGCTGAATTGCCCATAAAGATGGTGCAGCTGTCGTGGTAGGTTTCAAGGTATTGGCTCGATTGTCGTTCATACTGCCTTGAGCAACAGGAGAGCTGGGACTAACAGCCCATAAATCACTTGTACCAATTGCAAACTGGCCGCCAACGGGACTCGCCATGATATCCGACGTATTATGATGCGCAGGCGCTCGTACTAATATACGATTTGAAGCACTTCTATCTGCCATCCGACATAGTCGTAATAGATCTGTATCGCTCAAAGCGGAATCTATAAAAAAAAAAAAAATCTCGAGTTAATATGTTAAACCATTTCTATAACTTTAATGGCGGGGAGCATACCAGGATAAGGACCGTTCTCATGAATAAACTCATATGGGCCATTATGGGAACTGATATTCAATCTTGTCAAAATGGCGTCTTTGACTGAAGAGGGATCGTGAAGATCAGACACTGTAAGACTGAACCAGGTATCCGCATCTGCTGTAACTTGTATTCTTTGTTGTGACGTCTTGTCCTGGAACTGATATGATTAGGTCATAAAACTATTGTTGCGAACTAGTATTTAGACAATTACCTGAGTTACTGGCCTCCTTGAAGGTTGACGATAACTACCATTTTCTTGTCCAGTGGAGGAATTAGCACCCAAAAGATGCTGCAAATTTCTAGCAGCAGTACGCTCCATGGTATCGGGTACACGACGTTGCGGTAATTTATAATTCAGATTTTCCAGGATATGATAAATATGCTCGGGAGTTGATGAGGTACGTTCTGGAATGATGTCCTTGATTCTGTTATAATCAGTATTCGCTGATTCAGATCTGTTGAACTGTCTCGGTCCATAAGAACGGGGACTAGTATGATTAGTGTTGATGGTTGGTGGAAACGTCGTGGTCAATTTATTGTTTGTAGGGCGTGGGCGTGGTCGATACGATTGTGTGCCGCCATAAGAGTAGGTTTCATTGAATGTTGAAAATTCAGGGGAACTGTTTGACCGTAATGTGTCATATTCGTTATACGGTTGCCTCGAACTTGTTGGAGAAGGCCGTGTCCCATATTGTCCCTGAGAAGCAAGGTTTTCGGTCTTTCACATATTTAGTAAACCTAAATTGACTATATTCACTCAAGCTCATCTAAGTACTTACAGAGATATGAGTATTATCGCTTGGCAATATGGCTTTGATATTATAAAGCAGTTTCCGTTTATCAGCATATGAAAGCTGCAGTCCTGAGTTGCCCAAGCCATGAAGTTCGGACAAAGTCAGTGAAAAGAATTTCTTGCCATAAATTCCTTTTTCTAGTAACACCAATGCAAGTTGGATGTAAGTTATTTATGTTTTCTTATGGAATTTACGCCGACAGCCTTAAGTAAAAGTGCAAATGAGCTACTACCTTCAAATATTGGCGAAACCTGGGACCAGCCGTTGGCATCGAGCCACAGCGTAACACGAGCTTGGGTCCATTCTGACATCTGTTCTTCTAATGTAGTGTTGTGACTAGGCGAAGGAGGCAGCTGCTTCATGTTGCCATTTTCGAGCATCATCCAAACCGCCTTACTTGCCACGCTCACTTTTCCAAATTTCGCTGGGTTATTTTTTTTTTTGCAAAAATTGGGAAATCAAATTTCTGACCAATGATATTTGATATGCCATTTCAAGCCTTTCATAACAAGTATATCATCTGTTAGAGATCCTGAAGGCAATATTCTCTCTATGAATAATTATGGCATCGGATTTGCGCTATAAATGGTCTGTATTGATTTGCAAATCGTTAATTTGACTCAATACTTCTTGTACCTGTTGGAGGCAATTTGTGTCGCTTTTACTCAAAGAACGCACAAATGCTCGCTCCTGCAGGTCAGATTGTCAAAGTTATATCAGTGAGTTTGTCCGACATAAGATTTTCAAAAGAGTGCTTAATCTATGTCGTTATGTATTTGGATCTCAGTACAGAGTCATCTTGATCTATACGCCGTTTTGTATCTGGGAGAACTTTTGATGGGTATGTTAGTACTAGTTTAGAAACATATCTAGTGTCATCAGCAAAACCTAAAGTAGTCGTTCAGTCCTCCGTCGAATAATACCATGATTTCATTGGGCATTTACATCTCGCGTCTGCAAGCTACCACTTACTCAGAGGACTACTATTTCAAGTTATTTATACTACTTGCGATCGATGAAGTTGGGTTGGACTAGATGTGTCCTGAATTACTTTAGGATTAGAAGGATATGATCCTCATGAGTCTGCATGCGACACGACTTCAAAAAGTAATATCAACATATCAAATTGTCAATGTTCAACGATACTGTGATATGACTTTTTTAGGCGTAAAAACACAGCCACGCGAGTGGTTTCTTTCCGGTTATAAGTCAAGCTTATCAGGCACGTTGCAAAAACTGCTGCTCCACTGTATACTCAAACTTCCATATGTAATATCATTGCAGAAAATTTTCAACGAGCGCAAAGCTTTGTGAGTGCTAAGGGTTTATTGGTTCAGCTTCACCTTCTGCCGCTTATGCGTAGTGCAGAATTTAAGCAGTAAGGCACAGACCCTCTACGAGAGGAAGAAAAAAAAAAAAGGAAAACGCGAATCGTGACTGTCCTGAAAAAAACAGTTTTTGAAACAGACGCGTCTTGAATTGGCGACTTAAGTCAACTAATTCAGAAGTAGTAACAATGGCAGAACCGACTCAGGAGGAAATCACTCAAGCGTTTTCTGATTTCTTGGAAGATGAGGTTGGTATACCAGCACACATACTGATTGAAAGAACAACGTCTAATGGCCATAATAGAATCACGACCACAACTACAAAGTGCTCATAGGCAACCTTGTCGACAGCAAACAACGACGGTTGATTGTCAGTGTAGATCATCTGCGACGTTACGATGAAAGATTTGCCACAAGGTCAGTGTTATTGATATTACAATGGAACTAAGTGAGCAAGTCTGACACACCATTATGCATCAGCCTCTTTGCTCGGCCAGGTCACTATTTGCCAAACATGGACCGAGCTTTGCAGAATATGATAAAAAGCTTGAGGCCGGATGCACCATCGCAAGAGGAGGATCCGTTTTATATTGGATTTCGAGGAAGTTTTGGAGAGAACCATGTTAGTCCTAGAACTGTGAGAGCACAGCACGTTGGCAAATTGATTTGTTTGGAAGGCATAGTCACAAAATGTAAGTGTGCAAGGTTTAATTATTATTAATGTTAACACATCTTGACAAGTTGAATTTGTTGTAGGCTCCCTTGTTAGACCCAAGGTCGTCAAGTCGATTCATTATTCCGATAAATTGGCCCAACATTTCTCTCGTGAATACCGTGATAGCACTACTCTCGGAAGCGCCATTCCCACTGGCTCGGTCTATCCCACAGCTGATCCTGAAGGAAATGCACTGAGTACTGAATTTGGGTACTGCATATATCGTGATCATCAGGTCGTCAGCATCCAGGAAATGCCAGAGAGAGCTCCAGCCGGTCAATTGCCACGCTCAATAGATGTTGTTTTGGATGATGACATAGTAGATAAGGTTAAGCCTGGTGATCGTGTCAGCATTGTGGGCATCTACACCTCATTGGGAAACCGCAACGCTAATCAGACCAGCGCAAACTTCAGGTATATGAGAACTAGGATATTGTTGGTATTTGAATTTATGTCACAATACTCAACTCATTTTTTTTTTCAGAACTGTTATCATCTGTAATAACATCAATCTTTTGAGCACCAAGGCAGATGGCGGAATTTCTTCTCCTGTCATCACCGACAAAGATATCGCCAACATCAACAGTATCTCAAGACAAAGAAACGTTTTTGAGACGCTCTCACAATCACTTGCTCCGTCCATTTGGGGCCATGACTATATCAAGAAAGCTGTCTTATTGATGCTTTTGGGTGGTATGGAGAAGAATTTGGACAATGGAACTCATATCAGAGGGTGTGTGTTCAATATGTTATGACAATCTCACCATGCCATAATTTCACTAACATTATGCTCTTCCAGTGATATCAATATGATGATGGTCGGCGATCCCTCAACTGCCAAATCACAAATTTTGCGTTTCGTGCTCAACATTGCTCCACTTGCTATTGCTACCACTGGTAGAGGCTCATCTGGTGTTGGTTTGACTGCAGCTGTCACTACTGATAAAGAAACTGGAGACCGACGACTTGAAGCTGGTGCTATGGTTCTTGCTGATCGAGGTGTAGTTTGCATCGATGAGTTTGACAAAATGAGCGAAGTCGATCGTGTTGCCATCCATGAAGTCATGGAACAGCAAACTGTGACAGTGGCAAAAGCTGGTATTCATACATCCTTGAATGCTCGCTGCAGCGTTATCGCCGCGGCTAACCCTGTGTATGGCCAATACGATTTGACTAAAGATCCTGCCAAGAACATCGCTCTGCCTGATTCTCTTTTGTCTCGTTTCGATTTGCTATTCGTTGTAGTTGATGATATCGAAGACAACCGAGATAGAATGATTTCTGAGCACGTTTTGAACATGCATCGTTACATTCCTCCTGGTGTTGAAGAAGGTGGTCCTATTCCTGAACGAACAGTCGATAGTCTGGCTGTTGGAGAAAATGAAGAAGAGGAGGATACTGAAGAAAAGGATACAGGCATTTACGAAAAATTCAATCCCTTCTTGCATGCTGGCATGGCCGCCTCCTCTGGATCATCCAATCCTAAAGTTCTGAAGAACAGCTTTCTGAAGAAGTATATCTACTACGCCAAGAACAGAATCAAGCCTACTTTGAGCAAGCGAGCCACCGATTACATTGTCAATGAGTATACTTCACTCAGAAACGATAAGGACGAGGACCACCGCAAGAAGGTAATGTGTTTTGATTTGATAATTGTGCTAGATGCCGGCTTGCTAAGACCAACTCCTTGATATAGACCACACCTGTTACTGCTCGTACTCTTGAAACGTTGATTCGTTTATCAACTGCACATGCTAAGGCACGCCTGAGCCAGAAAGTTGAGGAAAAGGATGCTAAGGCTGCAAGTGACATATTGCGATTTGCCATGTTCAAAGAAGTAATTGACAAAAACGAACAAGCAAAGAGACGAAGGCTGATGGCTTCTGATTCAGACGATGACGAAGATAGCAATGACGGCTCTGAGGAAGAAGCTTATGTATCTCGACCAAGCAGATCAAGGAATGGCGGTTCGCAAATGTCACAACGAACAACCCAACAACCAAGCTCTTCCGCTTATGATGATACACAAACTTCCCTGTCTGGTATGCAGTATTTGGATGTATCTTCATCGTCAGGTCCTATGGATGAGGATGTCGACATGGGCACAGATGCTCCCAACGCATCTAGGTTAGTATTTGGGTCATCAAGTTCTGTGGTTCATATGATCATAAACTAACACAGTCAAAATTAGCAGACTCCAAATTTTCCGTCAACGAATCAGCAGATTGCGAAGTGAAAATTACTTCTTTGAAGATAAATGCGAGATCGATGCCTTGTTTGCTGGAATTAATCAAGGCATGTCCGAGCCATTTACTCAGCAAGAAACAGAAAGTTTCCTGGAAGCTATGGCAATAGATAATCAGCTCATGTATAGTGATGGCATTGTGTACATGATTTAAGTAAAACCCCGGCGAGTCGGTATCAATAATAAATAGTTTTTCTCTTTATCACGTCATCATCTTTGAAGATAATTTGTCGAATGGTTAAAGGTTGTGAGCCAATCTGCCGTATCACCATGAGTTATGGTCTGTTGAAAATGGGAAGTGCCAAGTCGAAGCTCAGACCAGCTTTTTTCATCCGCAATTGTTAGTGTACCCGGAAATGGAATATTATGTGCATGGGGAATAAAGGAACAATATGACAGATGTAGGGAAGAATCAGATATCTTGCTGAATTGAGGAGCTATGGTCATACTTTACGACATCAGTCTATCTTCCATTTCTCGTGTAGAAATGGACAGCCTATACTATCACGATTTTCATAGTTCTCGTTATTTAAAACTCAAAAGCCTTACTTACCCTTAATCGATGGGCAAAAATTGGAGTCAGAAAACAGTCTCTTTTTCGGGAAAAGGCAGAAAGTACGCCAGCGCCAAACCCAATTCTTCATAACTCTTTCCGAACAATGTCGCAATCAGTACCCGTATTTCAAGAAGAAGTAGAGCCTGGAAGGTTTCTCACCATGCCCGAGGATGGAAGCGGCGTAGTCGTGCTAGACCCTTGGTTGGAGCCCTACAAAGACGCACTAGTTAAAAGGTAAGTGCACAGTGAATACTAGATCAGCGTTTTGGTAGCACCATAGATCTAGTACTAAGATCGCGTTTTTCGTTACCTAAAGATACTCTAACTACAAATCGTGGGTGAAAAAGATAAATGAATCTGCACAAGGATATGAACACTTCACCCGTGGTTACGATTACTTTGGATTTAACGTTCAGCCTGACAACTCGATCATTTATCGAGAATGGGCACCAAATGCCACCAGTGCTAGTCTCATTGGAGAGTTTAGTAAGAACTTTCATTCATTTTTTTCTTTGCTTAGGGCATTACGGTATTTTGCAGTTCTGACGCTTGTTTGATTTAGACAATTGGAACCATGACGCCAATCCGATGCAAAAAGATGATTTCGGAGTTTTCCATGTCACTCTCCCGCCAAATGCAGATGGTACTCCGGCTATACCGCATAATTCCAAAGTGAAGGTGGGTTTGAGGAGTTACATGTTCTTATCTTGGTATGTAAATGGGAGCTAATGTGCAATTCAGATTTCAATGTCAATTCCACAATCGAATGAACGCATCGATCGACTTCCTGCCTGGATCACGCGTGTCACTCAAGATCTGAACGTTAGCCCTATATATGATGCCGTTTTTTGGAACCCACCGCAAAAATATGTATTTAAAAACCCTAGACCACCAAAACCTGCTAGTCTCAGAGTATATGAAGCGCATGGTAAGCTTTCAGGGTACATCAGTCTACTCACGATTGGAAGCGCTAATCTAAAAATCATTCTTAGTTGGTATATCCTCGCAAGAACCTAGAGTTGGCACTTACAAGGAATTCACAGCCAATGTTTTGCCTCGCATAGCACACTTGGGCTATAACACAATCCAACTCATGGCTATTATGGAGCACGCCTACTATGCATCATTTGGTTACCAAGTGACATCTTTCTTTGCTGCGTCGTCTCGTTACGGAACACCTGAAGATTTGATGGAGCTTATTGATACGGCTCATGGTATGGGAATCACCGTCCTGTTAGATATTGTACATTCACATGCCTGCAAGAACGTGTTGGACGGATTGAATGAATTCGACGGCACTGATCATTGTTATTTCCATGAGGGCGGTCGCGGACGACATGAATTGTGGGACTCTCGTTTGTTCAATTATGGAGCATTCGAGCCATTGCGATTCCTCATGTCTAACCTTCGATTCTGGATGGATAAATATCAGTTTGATGGCTTCCGCTTCGATGGTGTCACCAGTATGCTCTACAAGCATCACGGCTTATCATATGGATTTTCTGGTGGTTACCATGAGTATTTCAACGAAGGTGTGGATGATGAGGCGGTTGCATACTTAATGCTTGCCAATGACTTTTTGAAAAAGACATATCCAAATGTCATCACTATTGCTGAAGGTTAGAATATGATATTTGGAAAATCGAGTGCATCATAATAAGCTTACTAACACTTATCACACAGACGTGTCCGGCATGCCGTCTTTGTGCAGACCAGTCAGAGAAGGCGGTATTGGTTTCGATTACCGCTTGGCTATGGCTATTCCAGACAAATGGATCAAGATGTTGAAGGAACAAGAAGATCACGATTGGAAAATGGGTGATATGGTTTATGTCTTAACTAACCGCCGTCATTTGGTAAGTTGCTTAGTACATTGTGTAGGGAGGCATTTAGCTAATGCTAATAATATGACTCAAAGGAAAAAAATATCGCGTACGCAGAATCTCACGATCAAGCTCTTGTCGGCGACAAGACAATCGCTTTCTGGATGATGGACAAAGAGATGTATACCAACATGAGTGACCTTACACCTTTGACACCCGTTGTTGATCGAGGAATTGCTCTTCACAAAATGATCAGGTATGTAATCGTTCGCCTGTAACTTTACAAAGGCATTATAGCCTATAATTCACATATTGACATATTATTTCCTTATAATTAGATTTATCACTCATAGCTTAGGCGGAGAGGGCTATCTCAATTTCGAAGGAAATGAGTTTGGTCACCCAGAATGGTTGGATTTCCCTAGAGATGGTAATAACGCAAGCTTTCATTACGCTCGTAGACAGTGGAATGTTGTAGACGACAAGTTGCTCCGTTATAAATATCTTAACGAATGGGACCGAGCCATGCAAATAGCAGAGTCGCATTACCATTGGCTCAGTGCTCCACAGGTAAGTCCGACGTTTCATAAAATATCTTGCCAAGGTATGTAAGACTAACTCTATGGTAACCCAGGCTTACGTGTCTCGGAAACACGAAGGCGATAAGATAATAGCTTTTGAAAGAGCTGGAGTTTTGTTTATCTTTAACTTCCATCCCACTCAGTCATTCTCTGATTATGGTATCGGAACTCACAATCCGGGTGAATACCGAGTGATTTTGGACAGTGACGATAAGAAATTCCTCGGCCATGGCCGCATTGATCACTCAACTAGCTTCTTCACAACCCCTGGGGAGTATGATGGCTGTGGCCAGCACATGAAGGTAAGAAAGATAAGGAGCATGCTGCTTAGTGTGTGAAAGGCAAATGATAGCTGACTGAGTCAATTTTACCTTTTCTAAATCCTGCTCTGGGATATTTTTGCCGTGTCCGCTAATAGGTCTACGTACCTTCACGTACTGTGATTGCTCTCCGTCGTAAGGATGAAATAACATGGACCCAGGATGATATGGAAGTGCCTTATCAATATAATTCGAATTAGTGAGAATTTAGCATGTGCTGTTAGAAAAGCAATTTTTCGAGTGTGGGGATAAGGCGTCATGTGGCCCATCTACCCCGCACTTTTGGTAATAAACCCACCTTAACAGAAACACCCTTCACAAACTTTACTGCTTTTACATTCCCATGTCATCCACATACCCTGACTCCATCCCGTTGGTCATCCTCGAGAATAAGGTCTTACTACCGTCTGTGGTGACAAAAGTAACTATTCGTGGTAGAGAAGCCAGTACTTTAACCCGAAAACTTCAAGCCTGGCAGGATAAGCGACAAGAAGCCTATGTTGGCTGCACACCGCTCAAAACACTGACCACGAATAGCTCAGATAGTCAAGCTGTAGATGAGAGCCCTAGCGAGCCTTCTACTGCTCCACAGATGCCTATGCCTTCAAGCTCTTCAAATTCTACGTCAAATGGCCGGAATCTAGCAAATGACTTATATTCGTTTGGATGTCTGGGAAGAGTCATTAGAGTTGAAAGGGTAGGCTTTGGTGGTTACGCTATATTTTTGGAAGGTTTAGCTCGGTTTCGAGTCGAGCAGATCCTCCAGGAGAGACCACATGTGTTGGCCAAGGTGCAGCATTTCGTGGAAGAGGTGGATATGGCTACTAATGTAGAGGATGGTGATCTCGCAAACCAAATTGCTGCTTTTCGAGTGTTGAGTAAAGCGTTTGTCAACAAGATGAGAGATTTGCAACTACCTGATCCTCTCATAGCGCAGTTGTCGAAACTCATGGATAACTCCAAACCAGGTGTTTTAGCAAATATCTTGGTCAGCGTGATAGAGACAACATATGAGGAAAAATTGGACTATTTGTCGACAACTACTCTCAAAGCTAGATTGATAATGACCAATGAATGGATGACAAGGCAGTTGCATGTAAGTGAAAAACGCGTAAGATTTGGAGCTTTTTCAAAATAGATAAGTTGACTGGAATTGCTTTCTTCATCGTTATAAGGTTTTGAAGATATCGCAACAAATTCACAGTAATATCGAGGGGAAACTCAGCAAGAAACAACGGGAGTTCTATCTAAGACAGCAGGTAATCAAATCTAAGATGTATTGTTTTTTAGCAAGGTAATTGTATTTTTCGCTAACTTCTATATATGATCAGCTTAATGCCATTAAGAATGAGCTGGGGGAAAAGGACGCGCCTGAGACTGGTGACAACGCAGCTGGCTCTGAAGATGAGGAAATGTCAGAGCTTAAACGTCGCTTGCTGGCTGCCATGCTACCTAAAGATGTTGAGGCAACAGCCATGCGAGAGCTCAAACGACTAAAGAAACTGCATTCAGCTTCCGCGGAATGGTCAGTAGCTAGGACTTATCTGGATGTTGTTGCCGATCTGCCATGGTCTAAAAGTACTCAAGATGTCCTGGATATCTCCAAAGCTCGTTCGCAATTGGAAGGCGATCATTTCGGTCTAGATACTGTTAAAAGAAGGGTTCTGGAATACTTGTCGGTAATCAAAGTAAAAGGAGATCTGAAGGCTCCTATATTATGCTTCGTTGGACCTCCTGGGGTTGGCAAAACGTCACTTGGAAAATCAATAGCTACTGCTATGCGTCGCGAATTCCATCGCATTTCTTTAGGAGGTGTTCGTGATGAAGCAGATATTCGGGGACACCGAAGAACTTATGTTGGAGCTATGCCTGGATTGATCATCCATGGCATGAGGAAGACCGGTGTCAATAATCCAGTGATTTTGTTGGGTATGTTTAAATGTTCTTACATGATCATCTTGAGTGATATCCTCATAAGTTATATTTTTATGGTATTTTTAGATGAGATTGACAAGACTGCTCAATCATCTCACTATGGAGATCCTTCCGCTGCTCTTTTGGAGGTGCTTGACCCCGAGCAAAATAATACCTTTAGCGACCATTACCTCAACTTGCCCTTTGACTTGTCCAAGGTTCTCTTCATAGCCACAGCCAACAGTGTAGATACTATACCAGCACCATTATTAGATCGCATGGAGCTCATCAAGATACCAGGGTACACATTTGAAGAAAAACTACACATTTCTAGACAGCATATACTACCCAAGCAAATCAAAGCACATGGGCTTAATCTCAATCAAATCGATATATCAGATACTGTACTCTTATCTTTAGCGGAGAACTACACTCGAGAAAGCGGTGTACGCAATTTCGAAAGAAAAATCGCTAGTGTGGTGAGAGCCAAATGTGTGGAATGGGCCGAGTTGAGAGAAGCTGAGGACACAAAGTCATACAATGGAATTATTGAGGAATGCGACTTGGAAAGGATATTGGGGGTGGGTATTTTGACCATGGATGGTATATACAAGTAAATCATATCGTTAACTCTCCTCATTCAATTAGCTTCCACCATATGAAAAGGAAATCGCGCAACGGGAGGCCGTGGCGGGCGTCATTACAGGGCTTGCTTATTCCGGCAGTGGTAATGGCGAAATACTTCTCATTGAAGCGTCTCATATGCCAGGAGAAGGCAAATTGCAGCTCACTGGGTCTTTAGGCGATGTTATTCGAGAATCTGCTCAAATTGCTCTTACTTGGGTCAAATCCCATGCATATGATCTAAAATTGACCGAGTCTTCCAAAACCAACTTGGTGGAAAATCGAGATGTGCACATACATTTTCCTGCAGGAGCAGTTGCCAAAGATGGCCCATCAGCTGGTGTTGCACTAGCAACTGCCATCGTTTCCCTTTTCTCAGAGCGCCGTGTACCTCCCACCACAGCAATGACAGGTGAAATCTCATTGAGCGGGCGTGTTTTGCCCGTGGGTGGCATTAAGGAGAAGGTCTTGTCAGCTCACCGGGCTGGAATCAAGAAGATCATCATACCTGCACGCAATCGAAGAGATGTTACCAGTGATATCCCTGCTAATATTCAAAATGATATTGAATTCGTGTTTGCCAAGACTATCTGTGATGTTTTGGATGCGGCTCTTATTCTTGACCAACGTGGGATAGAAATTCACGCGCCTTGGATTGCTAATAGGTTTGAAAGCCACCTGTAGGGAGCCAATAGAATCTGACCACTTCCATATAAATAAATACTGTTGAGCCACCTTTAAACCTTAAATGCGGCATTTCTCATGCTCTTCAAATGAGATAAGATGGTAACTCCTTAAATTGGCTAGATGAGATAGTTGCTAAGAAAGATATACCCATTTTCTACTATTATTGGTAACTAGCCTGGTAGTAAACAATAGTAAACATTCTTCTTTTTTCACAAATGAGTAAGATCAAGTGTAAGTTAGATGAACTTTTTTTTCGGTCAACTGATTTATTTGGTTGTGGAATGCATGAGGAATCGGTAATTCAAAAAAGTAGTGAGGATGATGCAAGGGCAATAGTGATGATAATTTGGTTGAAAAGAAATATAGGAAAACAGATGATGTGCGTGTGTTGACTCATAAGGAAAAAAAAAAGCTAAGATATTATATACATCATGAAAGTATGCTGTCAAACAAACCATGGCCAATAATATCTTCGATATGACCCTTGAGACAGACTGACTTGACAAATTCACGAACTCCGTCGGTGGTAGCACCGGCAATACGCACCAAAACGCCATTGGGAATAGGGTGAACAGTGGTTCGAAGATCTTTTTGGTTTGTGTTTGAAAGTGCACGAACGGCGGTAACACCAGCAGATAGTGAGTCAACGGCATCTGGATTGGCTACAATGATGAGAGTAGCATAACACTGTGGGTCGTGGTTGCCCTCTAATCCATCAGCAATCAACATGTTATCCCTCACTATGGGGTAATGATTCATGTAGATGTCCAGTTGGCTGGAGTGCCACATATCCTCTCGTGAGATGGCCGTCCGCCAGTCTAGTAACACAAGCTGTGATGATTGGTTACCTTCATGTTGTAGGTAATAGGTTTGGTGAGAAAAATGAGAAGATGCTCTGAAATGGGTTGCTGAGGGTAGAACAACTAGAGTGGAGGTCGGCGCCAAATTGGCACGAACGGTTTGTGATGAACCTTTGAGCTTGAAAGTACCCATGTCCATATCATTATCCTCCATAGCATCAAGTGGAGGTGACGGTGGTGCGACGGAAGTGCAATCGCTAGGTTTGTTGCTGCCTCTTGTTAACAAAAGCAAATTCGAACGATCCTTGAGTTCGACATTGATATCCAAATGATCTCCAGATGCGGTTCCACTGCTCAACATATGGGCAACAGCTATTTTCTCATAATGACCCTTTGACGGGACAAATTTGAGTGGGTATTGAGCAGTTATCCTTGAGAACTTTGTTTTGCTACCATAGTTATGACAAACAATAGTGCCTTTGCCAGGCGAGCTATCATGTGTAGCTTGAGATAGGGTTGACATGTAAAAAAGAAATTATAGAAAAAGAGCTAGATTTCTCACAGTGACCCAGGTGATATAGCGCAATTTTAAAAGCAGTCACAAAGTACCCACGCAATTGCCTTTTTTAGTCAGTCCTGTGTACCTAGAACGAGGTATAAATTCCCCCAGATATCAGATGTTGACCGCATATTTCCATACACAAGAGTGTCCCATAATGTCGTAATTCCAACTCTTTTCTTCCATTGCTTTCAAGTGGATCATTAGTTGTACTTTCAGTATAGATCCTGTTGTTTTTATGAGACTTAATCTGTCATGTTTGACTAGAGATCATTATTTTGACACCAAAGTAGGAGTTGGAAAAAAAAAAAAAATTAAAAAAAATTTAGAATACTTAAGCTCATGCGTGGTGTTTCTGGATTACTCAAAAAGGGTTGCCATAGTATACACTATGCAAAGATGCAGTTATTACACAGACACTTCATGTTATGAACTTCATGATTCAAAAAAAATGCGACTTTGATGTTATTATTGCAGGTTTAGGCAAAATGTTTAGATGCTAGTTACCCCGAGTTCTAAAACCGCGGAGGTTTCGTGCGTCATATGTAAACACATTTTTAGTATCAGTTTTTATGCGATTTGATTAGTGACAACGTTTAATCAGGTTTGTGCATCCAATTTGCATCAATCGCGAGTCTACCAAATTGATTTTGTCAATCATTTGTTATAATGTGTATGTGATTATTATATGAATGAGTGATTAATTGAAATTTGGTAGATGTAGACATAAAGTTTTATTACGCTGCCATTCAAATATGATGTTTCAACATCGATTGGTGCTGAAAAATAGCTAGTAATGTTTCAAGCCTGCAAACAATACTATGTTTGGTGTTTCGGGCACATCTAAAGCTACAAGGTGCTAATAACAAGTTGGCAAATTCAGGGTGCAAGCTTTAAGCTCCTTTGTAAGTCCGAGTTTAAATGGCAGCGCATACTGCACCTCAATGCTTACAAAATTAAATGCGTTGGTGTTTTTCTATTAGTAATTTTCCAATAGTCGTTTGGACGTTTCACTATCTCTTTTATTGTTGTATATGGGTTATGATACTCCGTCAGCATGGACTACATTATATATGGAATGCCACTTCAGTCATATCTTTAAAGCAGTAGGCATCATGTAATTATGGACTCTAGATATCAACGCTAGTCGAGCCATGCTGCTCATCTGAAATTATTCCTTCCCGTCAAAGACAACAATGCACAGTTGCTGATATGTTATAATGTGTAGTCTAAAATCGGAAGTCATCTGCTGAAAGATTACTTATTATTATGCATGATTTAAGCAGTCTTATATATGTTATTTGGTCCACGCATACTATACTAAAGGGTTGTGATGATTGTTTTCGTGCAAAATGGTATTTGCCGTTTTCAATATGTAATGAAATAGACTCTACAGAGGGTAATGGATCAGATGCTCCTCATGAAAAAATTAAAGGCACTTCATTGACGGACACCATTTCTGAATCTCGAACAACAATATTGTAGACGTACTAGGCAAGTTAGCACTGACTGGACTTTCAAGTGTAATGGGGTTTATACAAAGTTTTGCTGGATCGGAGCTGTTTAGAATTACGAGAAATAACAAGGAATAAAACGCTCTATCTATTTGGTCTTAATGTTCCTAAGCTTGCCAGGAGAGTACTTGAAGTTATCAGCATAAGACTTCTTGACAAACTTTACCTCCTTTGGTTCTTGCACATAGTAGTTCCATCCTACAGCGTAATGATGTGAGCGATATATCATCCAGTTACTAGAAAAGTGAATATTACGTACCTTGCTTTTCAGCAAATGCAATGGCATCTTCCTTGACACCAAACTTCATGGTCAAAGCTTGTTGATAATCAGAACTATAACATACCAGACATGTGAGTACAGATCATATACTTTGGCTTCTATTAATCGTTTGAGCTATCTATACCTGGAGGCCCAGCCCATCAATGGGTTTTCCCAGCGTGCACCATCGGGAAGAATATCGAAATCGATCTTCCACAGCTTAGCGCCTTGCTTTCCTGACTGGGTGGCAGTCTTGGCAGGACGATAAATGCGGACGGTGCGTTCACGAAGAGCCTCTATATATTGTAAATTCGAACCGAAAGCGATGGGTGTAAATTTGTATGGAATGTAAGTCAATTCCGAGTAATAAGTTGTATTGTTTGAATGTTGGATGAATTCGAGATGTTTTCGAGACAAGGCAAAAACAACAGATGCAAAAAGTGTAAAAATAATGTTAATAAGCACTGAATCAAAGTAATCGGTAACAAGTATTCCCTTCCAATAACTGACCAGGAGCTCCAGAAACAGCATCAGCAGGGTAGACATCTGTGTCAATGGTGCCGCGTTGAATATCTTTATCGGAAGATGCAAAGCGACGAGCAATGGTGCTGCCTGCGGCCAATTTGAGGCCAGTGTGCAGCGAAGGTGCAGCGTTCTTAATAATAAGCGATGCCATTTCGACTTCTTGATTAACCAAGTCTACAACTCTATGTTTCGGTAGGGCCTTGAAGTAGGCAGCCATCAAGCATCCCGTCAAACGAAACGGTGACGTCACAATATAAGCCACCAGCTTGCTGTCACCTTTCAGCTACTTATACAACTGCCAGACGACATGGGCAAACTAGGAACGTTAAACCTATGTTTCAAAAAGTGACTCATGCCAACCACAAATAAAAGTACAAATTATTATGAATACGAAAATCTAAGCGTGTCCTCATATGCCATTATATCCAAGTTTGCTGATTATAAAAATGTTCTATCCATTTTCCCCACAAACAATGTGAAAATATCCTGGTCTTTCTATAGCCTCCACTCAACTCGACTCTCTATTTATATTTCTTTTACAACCTTGAAAGGTTTAGATTACATAGATTAATCTACTCTACTGTATAGATATAATTTGTGGTAATGAGGGAAACTGAACGTGTGATATACTCTCCATATCGACAGTTCCATCTGGTAGTGCATTCTGTACAGTGAGACGCCAACGGTTCACATCATATACGCCTGAATTTTGGAAACAGGCATGGACTATCACCTCAACATTAGCATTAGGATCTAAAGTATCCTGCTGTAACGTTGCTCCTGACCAATGGAATTCATTGATTGTCTGAGTTGATTTAGGAACAGATCTATTGTATGGCGAGGTTATTGACAGTTTCCCCATCAGATTAAGACTGACTGATTACTTACCCTTTGGAGGTTGGTAACGATTGCCATTCGTCAGAAGAAAGTAATTCAAGAGTATATACAACCTTTTTACTCCAAGAACAGTTTTTGAGTAAGATAGTAATAGGTATAGTCATCAGTCTATAATAAAGAATCAGATTAGAATATGTCAGTTGAGTGTCATTTAAAGGCAGCAGATTGATATTCTACCCTTCTTGAGTAAAGTCGTGTTTGTGATAATCGCCACTCTTGACCATAATTTTTACTGGACTTTCATCCTTGAAAGCCCGATTTCGGGTCAAGTTATTGACAAGCTGCAGTCGTTCCTTGGCCGTTGCTTCGAACATCACGCGCGGTGCAATCTTAGACAATTTGCCTTGGAACGGATTTTGTGGCACAGCGAGACTGATACCAATGATATAATGATGGCCTCTTCTCGCCGGTGCAGGCGAATCTGCTCTCTTGGGAATCTCCCAGAAGAGCGATAGATCAATGTCGTTAGTCTCATATAATGCGAACGTAGTCTTTTGCTGGCTTGCGGTGATGCTCGGAAATTGTGTTGATAGCGTGTTAGTACGCCACATTATGCGAGAGTTAGTAGAGAAGGTATGAAGAGGTTCAGTTTCATAAGGGATCAGTTGTTTGCGCTATACGTGACAAATAATTTATGAGCATACTGTTCTTTCACATCCCACAGTTAAATCAAAACTTACGAAGGAAAGGTTTGTGATATGAAGTTGCACAGGAGGTGGCCGTTCATTACTTGGGCTGTTAGTCAGCAGCTTTTCAAGAGCATCGGATGTCCACTTTTCAGGAGACACTTCCTGGCTGTCAGCCACTGCGGCTCGATGTATTCTGTAATAGGCAAAAGTGGTCTGTCGTGCTGGAATAAATATTTTCGATTTCACATCATCGCTAGAACGGTAGAAGTTAGTATCATCAACAAGAAGTGTCGATTGGTTAATGTACTATAACACCTACTATGAGTCCATATTTATATTTAATGGAGTAACTGCCCATCCTGCACTAGCCGCCGTCAATTGATTGAGTTGAAATTCAGCGACAGTTTGCAAATTTTCCGTCTGCAATAGCCAACATAAGAGTTGTGTTTACAATTGTTCATTCATCGAAATTTTACGAACCTCAATGCCGAGTATGAATTCATTCAAGGCTTTGGAACTAGGCCGGGTGAAAGCATTGATCTTGAGAGATGGCAATACCTGAGTGCTGACGGTATGGCGTAAAGTGCGATGGGCTATGGCCTTGTTCTCATTCTAAACAACTTGTGTTAAAAAACTCCATAACGAGTATGCAAAAAGGGTATTGAACGGATCGTGAACTTACCACTGACTGGTAGGTAAAAAGAAAACGGTGCAAGTGCTTTCCAATACGATCACCGCGTACCCATAACGGTACTAATGTCGTCTTGCCAGGGTCTAGTGTATGCGAACCACTTTCATTGGCAGGCAACGCTATTGAAAGAACATTCGTATTATGCAAATCGTTATTATTATTTTTGATGATCTGCTCATTGCGTGGAGCGTCCACCGCTGTTGTCGCTACAAGTAGATTTTGTATTAGTTGGCTTACATAAAGGATGTGATTTGCAATCTATGCAATGCTTACGATATATGTCTTTGTCAGCCTCATCACTGGAGCCAATGGCAAAAAAAGTTGGATGGCTAGTCATGACTCGAAGAGAAGTCAAGCCGACATTGCCTTTGTTGGTGATCTCAAGCATGATCTGGCATACTTCTCCCGAGAGAAGCATTTCTGGGCATTTATGAAAGACGATATCTAACAGTGGCATAGGTGAAGTAACGTGTAGGTCCAATGATCTGTCTGGTGCATAAAAGTCTCCAAGTCGTTGCTCCTTTGTATCATTTAAACGCTGTCCTTTCTTTTCGAATTTGTGGAACGAATGTATAAGATTATTGAAAGTGTAATGAATACCGACAATACGCATGGATCCTTCCTTCCTAGGGACTATATTTAAAGTGATCTAGAGTATCAAAATAAGGAATAAGTATTGGCTTGGGACTTGACTGATAACATGCCCTTACTTACCTCTCGCACTTCCTGGGGTTCAAGAACTAGCTCATCAAATCTCTCCAGTTCGAAATTCTCAAATGCATACATTCCTGTGGACTTGTTATGTTGGCCATATATCATTTCACCCGATAGTGGAATATCTGTCAACTCTGAAGGTGACTCAGAATCACTATATTGACATCCCAAAATGATATCGGAAAGAGATATAGCAATCTGCAGCGGATTAAATAATCGAATATATACAGTTGCAGGTTCTGCGCACAAAATGATTGAACTAAATCAATTACCAATGTAACAGGTCACAATTTGAAGAGATATCCTTACCTCCGACAGCGCATATCAGTCGATTATCATCTTGTTGGCGAAGAGCCAAAGTTTTTTTACGGCCCGTAATGATGCCTGCCGAGATATCTTCATTCAACATTTCCTTTTCCATTTGCATCCATGTTTCTTCGTTTTCGCCAGTTTGTTGTTCGTTTGACGTTCCAACTCGTACGGTTCTATCGTCAAAGACTGGAAGAGGTAAGCCCGAAAGCGATTGAACTAACGGATCCACACCAATGTGAGAAGCATATTGCTGAGAAAAATGAAAAAAAAAAATTAGTTTATAATCAGGTCGAGAGCATAAATTGTGAAGAACACTTCCTTTACCTTGTAAATGAAGAGGAACTCCCGCAAATATGAGACTTGCTGAGCAGGTGGCTGTTGGCTATGTTTCAACAACTTCATAAAGTAGCCTACAGCGCCTTCCAAATCACCTAAATGGAATGAATGTCTACCGAGTGCGAAGTTGATATGGTCTTCTGCTAATGTCCATCCACGATTATCAAACATTCCATATGCCAAGGTGTAGCAACGAAAGGCATGTTGTCGCTAAGATCAAACAACTTTAGAAAAGTGAACTCAAGATATACTTAATATGAGGCATGCTTACCTGGACTGCTTTACCAAAGCGATGACCGGCCATGATGAGATGGAAACCATACTTCCGTACCATTGGTCGTTGTGCTCGCAAGAAACAATGTGCAGCTTGTTCCAAAAATAAGCCACTGCGCAAGTCTGAATCCTCTCCGGTCATTCTCACCAAAGCAGTTGGCACCTCTCTCCACATCCGTCTTGACTTGAGTAACTCATAATAAATGACTGTAGAGCGTGTCGCAAAATATGGTGATGTACAACGAGTGAGATATTGTTGTACTGCTTTTTCAAAAGCTTGATCTACATCATTTTTGCTAGGAAGGGGGTGTGGCAGTAGTAATGAGCATGTTCCAATCATTTCCTGAATACCCGCGTGGTGTTTCCAGGCTTTGTCAGTCGCATAATCTCGCTTCACAGCTTCATATATACTGAGCGCGAACTTGTAGTCTCGTAACATGAATGCGAAATCAGCCAACTTACGCATCTGAGCCTCAGGAGCATTATGCGGGTATATGGTTATTGTAGTCGTGCCAATAGGTATATTGGGTCCAAATGCAGGTATGGACTGTACAGACTGCGGATTTGGTGACCGTGCAGAAGAACCAAATAGTCGCCTACTAGCCCCAAAAAAACGGCCACTAATTCCTCTTCGAGCTGCTGCTACTTGTTCGTTCCAAAGCTGGATATTTCTCTCCATGAAAGGAACCAGGCTTTGAACAACCATTTCTCGTATGAATACCCTAATCCCAGTGATATCTTCAGTGCTTAAGTATTTTCCGTAATCCACTTCAGGAAGAGCATTGTCCGTATTGATGATACCAAGACCCTGTAAGCTCTGTGAAATGGGGGTATTCCATACTTCGCTACCTGTACCCGTTTGCTCAAAAGAACCGTATTCGGTGCTTGGTGTTTGCGACCCGGATTGAAGTGGAGCATGTACATTATGCGCCGCTTGAGCTAGGTTTGACGAAACGGATGCGGATCTCGACATGTTCGTGGCAGGTGAGGATACAGTGGAAGAAAAATTGGTTGCTACTTGTGCAGGGTTAAGTTCCTGCGATGTTGAGGTTATATCTGATGAATATGACTGTAAGCGCGATTCGATATCATATTTATTGTACAAGTATTCAGTCCAGATCTGTTGTCGTGCAACCCTTTCAACGCTGTTTTGACCAGGAACATTTTGCGCAGCTTCCTGTTCTCCTGACATCAGGTCCCCCACAGGCGCATCGACAGATTTCGAATTGATTTTTAATAAGTGACAGTGCAGACCAAATTGCCTCTTCATTTTTTCGAAGACTTCCTTGGAACTAATTATAGCATGTAAGTCCACGTATATATTAAGTTCCAATTTTATGCGAGCACTTACTTCTCCATGGAAGATTTATGCCCATCATGTATCAATACATAGTATCTAAGAACATTAGGGTCGATAAATCCTCTTTCAGAACCAGGAATGACGTTGTGCTTATTAACCAATTCCATCATTGTAGCCATAGGGTCTGGGGTAGATGCAGTGACGGCATATAGGATGCAAACCGGATGATCAAAAGTTTCGTGTTCGGAAACTCCTTTGATTGATAGAATTAGATGCCGAAATTGGGCATACCATGGAGTTAATTCATCCATGTTCTCTGCAAGTAAGCGATAAGTACATGATAATCTTTTGATGAAAAAGTCTGTGGTAAACCAAATGACTCACTTTCTAAGTATGATCTTGATATATTCGAAGAAGTGAATATATCTTTTAATTCTTGATCCATATCTCCCATAGTAGTGGACTTGACATAGTCGTCGATGACTTTGAACGCCGCTCTGTGATCTTTCGGTCCAATGCTATTGAAGTCCTCAAATCGAATATTGAAGTTCTCTATAGCATTTGGTAAACCTTGGGAGTCCCTTGGAGAGACTGTTGAGTGATGTGGTCAAGGGGCAGGGTTTAGCAAGAGATGAATGTTGTCCTTTACGCTTGAGTTCAGGCACAAGGTAAGTTTTACTTGTGCCAGAGTGGCTATATTTACCTCTTCCTTCAACAAGATCTCCAAATGGTTGTATCAAATCAACAAAAGATCCCAGATTGTTTGTTTTACAGGCATCATTCACATCATCGCTGGCCGCTACTGCAATGACAGGACAAAATGATCGTGCAATAGTATCGCGCGGAGTCTGTTGGAAGAGCGATGGTGACATAGTTGGTGATCTGGATACAGGCGCAGGTGATCCCGGAGGTAGACCAGGTAGTGGTCTGGACACAGCATCCACCATTGTACCTTTCACAAGTTTAGCTGGCGAATAGTCCGTTTTTCGTACAACGAACCAGCAGGAAAGCAGTTAACAGTCTTTTGCTAGCAAAAGACTAATCACGTGGATTACGTTTGCTCAGCTTAAATTCCCTTGGGAGCAGCAATAACGATTTCGTCGTCGTGCCTTTTTATTAATATTAATAAATACAGGAATGGGATATAAGGGCTGAACAGTGGATTAAACCGCAAAGTCATCTAGTAAAAAACCGCAAATATCTATGGGTTCGGAAAGGTCTTTTGTGAATGATGCGCGGATACCCTTAATACCTGCTTCGGTGGACGGACAGTTGAAGTTGAACGTCAGTTGGTTATTATGGTTGCTGTGGGTCAGTTGTGACTGACAAGGTATCTAAAACAATGAGGGATATTAGTACTAGATAATTTTGTGTATGTTGCTAAGTGAATACCTACCCATTCTTCGTTGGCGACTCCTATAGCTGATATCGCTAAAGCTTGCTCCAAAAATTTACTCTCCTTGGACAAAGTAATTGTGAAAGTATTCGCTTTCAGCTTTCGCACCAGACGTATGCCAACATTATCTCCCACCATAGGAGCTAAATAATTATTAGTTTAAGGTAAAAGTTAAAGGCGTAATCAGTTGGTCAAACTTACCTTTATATGTGTTCCAGCATGTAGTGGAATCACCGTCAACAGCTTTATGATAAGCATGCTTATCCCAAAAATCATTACTAGGAAACTCTAAAGCATTGAAGGCTGCTTCTTGGTCTTTGACATGTGTGATATTGACATTGTCAAATTGCACAATGTCTGGATTCGGGAATGGCTCCATACTTGTTATGAAGAGACATTTATCATTATGACAAGGTGCCCTGAACAAATCGGTACCCGATTAGCCTGCGGCTAAGCATGTCAATCATTGTATTGAAGTATTTACCTAACATCTCTGTCTTCAAATTTAGGCTCTTCTTCGTCGCGCATGAAGTAATCATTTCTAGTCAAAACTGCATTTGCTTCTAGGGCAGAATAAAGACGAGAGGCAGCATCATACTAAGATGAGAAGAGACAATCAGTATGTTGGTTCACAGCGATATGCTGCTGATAACATTATACATACCACATTCTGATACACAATGGACCACTGATCAACAGAATCACTCCAACCTTCATTCTGATCTAGTGGGCTGAGAGGATTTGAAAGTTGCCATGGATATTGGTTTGTCCAAATTGAGAAATACATATCGGCAAGGCGAAGACGGTCTTTACCCAGACCAGCCGAACCGAGTTGAGCAAGGAAATTTTGGATCTTCCAGCGAGGGGCAAACGAGCCACAGCCCAGCCAAGTGAAGCCCGAGTGCATATTTATTTCTATAAAAGGAGTTAATGCTATCACTCATTGAGAGAAGTATGAGTAGCAACGGTGCTTACCTGTATTGGTAAATTGCCAACGTTTGTGCTCCAAATGGATGATGGGCATAGTATTTGAATGAATCAAATCCGGATAGCGCATAAAGTTAGTATACATGCTATCCATGTATAAGTTAAGCCAATCATCGTCTTGGAAATAACAATAGTCGTAAGTTGCCATTGAGCAAGTTGTGTATTTTGCAGTGTCGTGCAGATTTTCGTAGGAGTTAAAAACTTTAATTTCGACATGCATTGACTTTGAGACGTCTAGATCGAAATCCTACTCAGACATATTCAGTAAACATGGAAGAAATAGTATATGTATGTAAATGAGGACAAATTACCATGATGTTAAGGCGAGTTTCAACGTTGTTGTTCCAAATAATGATCTCCTTGATGAACGGATACCTCGTCAGATACTGAATGATGAATTTCAAGCTTTCAAAGCGCTTCCATCCGAGTAACACGGCAGTAACAGGTTTGAGGCCATTATGCTTCAACTGGTCTGGTGTGAACATTTGTGGGGTAAAGATACTTTGACGATTCAATATATCTGTTCCTAAGCTATCTTTTGACCACGTTGGCTTCACTATTGGAGGATTGGTAATCTCGTCCGGCGAGATGGCGGGATCGGGCAAAACAGAATTGCTATCTTTCGGCGAGCTCCTTGTTAAAAACATGAAGATTGTGATGAAAGCAATTGCAGCAACCGCTTTGACTAGATTTCTCCGTGATGTTAACAGTCTTGCATAATGTGACAGCGACAGATTGCCCGATCTGCTATGCAGAGGTAGGAAATCTTGTGATCTTGCCATTTTTTTGCTCTGTTTAACGCACAAGAGGCGGAAATGCGCAAGATTACTGGATAACACAAAAGAAATATTAACGCTTTTGACTCCCCGAGCATCTCTTTTTTTTGCCGGAGGATCCTTGCGGAGCTGAAATTTAAAATTGCCTGATCTGATATGGAAGGGCTACCTCACGTTAATACATAAGCATTGATGAGGGAAAATGAGAATTAAGACATTTTGCCGATTATTAGACATATTATAATGATCATATATACTGAATTTTGAAATGTTACAAGAAGAATGCGCTGTTTAAGGGTAAGTAGAGAGACCTGCTTAACAATCCACGTGACGGTTGCTTCGGCTGTTCATACACCCAAACCACTTGCTGGAGCGCAAGTCAATTCTGAATCACTATACCCAAGATTGCTCGAAAGATGGGGCTATATGCGAAGCGGGATGTCATACGCTCTCTCGACTTTCTTCTATATTGTCAATTTGCATACATGTATTTACTGGATTCAAGCTTCTTAGTCCTCATTTTTCGAATATTGATGCAACTGGTAAGCGCTGTTCAACGAGAAGTATTCATTACTAGTTCATGCCTTTAATAGTCTGTCAATCAGTTCTTGTCACCGAGATCTATAGCAAGGACTCTAAGAACCGCACTTGGAATTGCACTAGGTGGCTTCATATTATGTCTACTACTACATGCAACTTTAGAGCCCGTACAATATGGGCTACTGATAGATTTCGTTGGACGTGGTAAGTTCTGATTGACCAATTGTGAGCATAATTGTTGCATAGTCATATTGATTTCCATTTTTGTACATAGTATACAAGCCTTCCAAGTTGCGACTCATTTTTTTGGATTTCGTTATCCTGTGTTTCCAAGTGATACTCATTTTCACATCTTCGAGTTTGACCTCTGCTTTGTTACAAAGAGCCAGTACTACGACCGCAGCTAATAATGCAGAATCTTCAAGTAATCGACCACGAACAGAGGAAGAAACAGTTGAAAATCAGGAACCGCCAATTGGATATGAAGACGAGTTCGTAGTGGAGGTGAATATGAGGTCCTCCATTCGAAATGTGCTTTATGCGGAAATGGATATTACTCAATTACGAGAACAACGAGAGAGATCTCTCTTGGTGTAATTCTCATCATCAATATCACTTTGGCTTTATCATATTTTTCAATGTACCTGTAAACAAGTCAGACTTTACCGGGAAATCTTATTCAACAAGATGTAAATATTTCGATCTCATAATCTCTACCAAATCTGCCCCTCATTCAGTATACTCGAACACAATCATACCGCAGAACAACTTGTAGTTGATAGTATATTTTTATCGAAAGAAGGCTGTTTATATAAATTGGAAGTAAATTTAAAGAAGAACTTTGAAACAATTACATAGGAGAAAGAAGAAATGAGAAATGGAAGCCAAGTATAGCTAAGTAAATGAGGTATCTTCACAGAGAACCAACAGCAAAATAGATTGGAATACTGTGAGTAGCAAAACAGCGGAAGTGTTCAAATTACAAGAAATAGGGATCTTTTTTTGTTTCGGTTTTACTTCTTCAATGTCGACTCTATGCATTTTCGTCCCACTCCGGTGGGTGAACTCGCTTTCTACTCGCTGCGCTGCTCCCTGGTAGCTGTTGTTGTAAACTAGGATCAAGACCAGCGAATCCACTCAAATCTTGATTGCCACTTCCAAATGAGAAGTCTCCATAACTTTCTGGCCCGCTCCCCACCACTGGTGTGCCATAGAATAATGCACTCATGGTTGCTGGATCCATGTTCATCTGATCAAAGAAATTGCCAGTATCACCACCAACAAAGCCTGCACCGTTAGATGATTGCTGATCGCCATGCTCGCCTTGCATGCCTAGGTGACCAGCTTGGTTCGGGAACCCTTGTCTACCCATCATTTGAGCAGCAAATGGCTGTGGTGACGACTGCTGTTGTTGCTGTTGTTGCTGCATATTTTGGAACAAGTTTTGATTACCCAAATATTGATATTGTTGAGTGTTGACGGGAGATCGTGATTGCTCAAAGTAATTTGGACTAGCAGACGAGGTTGGCACATTGGCTTGGGCAAACGAAGTATTTGGCGTTGATGTTCTTGAACCTGCAGCAAATGAGGCTTGGGCTGTTTGCTGTGGAATAAAGTTGTTGGGAGGCGAATTTTCAAATGGTGAGTTCATAGGTTGGAATAGATGCTGATTTTGCATACCGCCTTGTGAATCGACCAAATTCACACCAACATTACGGAACAATAACTGGCTCATATCAGGGTTCTCTGATGCATTACCACCATCCATATTGAATCCATTGACCAGATTTGGATCGTTGAATAACTGCATATTGGAATCCAAAAGTACATTGTTGGCAGAATTCTGGTTGTCCATCTGACTTGGGTTCTGCATCTGAGGTGGTATAAATGAACCACCAGCCATAGACATACCGCCCATCATGTTTTGCATGCCAGGATTGTTAGTTTGACCAGGGAAGGAGCCTTGCGATTGGGCCTGCATACGCATGCCTTGTTGATTTGGAATGCGTTGCGCCTCTGCCGGTTTAGACTGTTGTTGTTGAGCAGCCATACCTTGTACACCTTGATTGATCATCGATTGTGGCTGTGGGGCCGCTTGGGGTGACTTCATTTGAGCGAATTGATTCATTTGTTGATTGGCTCCAGTATTCTGAGTAGGCTTTGGTTTTGGCGAAGTCTCAAAGATAGCAGGATGGAACACCGATGAGATAGATTGTTGATTGACCGAACTTTCGCTGACAGGCGGTAAATGGCTCAAATCAGTTGGATAGTTGTTCTTACGCATATACTCGTCGATGCTATCGATAATCTCATTAATCTTGTCCATGTACACCAAGGGAGAGTCGCGAAGTACGTTAGAGGTGATGATTAGATTGCGCTTGGCCAGCAAAGCAACCTCTTTTTCGCTAGATTGGGCATTCACTTGATGTATTCCAACGCTTGCAATGATGCCATCCATGTTGTGGAAGAACTGGCACCAGCTGAGATTGTTGGCATAAATATCAAGCATGCGCGTGATGAAATTTGCAGATTTGGTACAGATATTGAGAGACAGCAGAGCGACAGGGGTAGCAGTTTGATCTTGCTTTGGCAAAAAGAATTTGTGAAGCATAATCCATGTAGTCTGATATTGAATGTTCAAAATCAACCTTGCTTCATCAGCAAAAGTACCGGTCTTTTGTAGAGTTTCATCTTGTTCAAAATGAAGATATTGCGGCAATTCGTTCAACCAGTTAGTCAACGAGTTTTCAAGCTTGGAAATCGCTGATAACAAGGATTGACCAGATTGTTCAGATGGCAAATGTTTCGTGATATCCTTGCGAATCTTCATGAGCTTGATTGAATGCACACAAAAGTCAATGCGATACCCAACCTCCTCGTCTTCGGAATCTAATTTGACGGGATAATCAATGTCACAATCCTTATCGTCCACCATGGTCGGTCTGTTTGACTCCAAAGCAGCACAAAGATCAAGCCAATATGCAGACCACCAGAGACGCTTGTTAGTCTCGCGTTGCTTGGGATCTGAAGGTACATATTCCTTTTTGTGATATTTCAGATCTTGTGCCATGCGAATAGCGAGGCCAATGTACAAATATGCTAGACTGGAACGCTCGCTACTCAGCTGATACATGTAGAGATTCAGTAAAGCATGGATAGTCATAGGTGAGCTGACATCAAAGCACTTTTTTAGCAATTGGCGAGCATTTTTGAAGTAAGGGTCTCCCATCGTAGTAGGGTCTCGTTCCGAATTGACATTATGGTAAATACATCCATGTTTGGAAACCCAGGCATAGATAGAATTGAGAAGAAGAGGATCATGGCCTTGAGGAGAATTGAGCTGCTCCATGAAAGCTTCTTTATCAACAATAACGTAAGCCAGAAAGCAGCGATGATAGACATTGGTCATAAGATGATCCAAAGTGTGTTGGGGAACTCCTTCCGACTCATTCTTCTGTTTAATTTGCTCTTGTTGAATTGCGCGAGCCTCACGATCATCCACTTCCCATAGCCTTCCTTGCGTTGCACCAGAAGCCTCTGAAGACGCACCAGCGTTTGCAGCACTCTTCGTGTCTCCAGGTGTTTCTATCGCCTTGGAGGCCTTCTTATTCCATCCTTTCGAGCGATTCTTGCTTCCTTCACCTCTAATAGAGTCGGTGCTGAATAAGTTGGTAGAATCAGTATTGATGTTGAGCTGTGAGATACCATTGAGAAGAATCCTATATAAATCAGCGACACTAGCAATGTTGGTATCAATACGAAGTCCAGATGGAGATAGAGACAGTTTCCATGTCACTGGCTGCTGCTGAGCAGGCATCATTTGCGAAGGAGGAGATATAAGGCTCAAGCTGTTGCGTGGATTAAATTGGGGGTAACTTAGAGGATCGAAATTGGGGCTATAACGATTTTCTTCTTCTTCGTTTTGAGAGCTGGTAGCCCCTGAAGCAGAAGGATTGAAAGGATGCAAATTGTTCTTCATCTTTGCCAATTCAGACTGCATCTTTTGCATACGTTCCTTGAGTTCTTCGACGTGATTACCAAGCTGATCGAAAGCATGGCCATCGACTCTTCGCGGAGGCGTAGCATAGCTACAGGGTAATCCTGCAATAGAGCAGCGACCACATGTAGGTTGGACGAAATCACATTTGACTTTTTTCTTTCGACAACGGATGCACTATATACAGGCCGAGGGTGAGAATAAAATGAGCTCGGTGGTCAGCGGAAAGAACAGGTTTTCGATAAACGATAATTATATATAGACTTACAGCTAAGCTTGAACGTGGTCTTTTCGGCCGAGATTGATCTGGCTTCTGTTGAGATGGCTGGCCGGCTCCAGATCCTGAATGTTGCTCTTGCACAAACATTGATGACAATTATTGAATGAATTAATGCAAGAGGAAAGTCATATACAAGGGGTGAGTTGGCGGATATAATATATATATATAAATATATACTATATGGTAGAAGTAAGCGCAATCTTTGCGAGAACCAAACGTGAAATGAAGTCTAAGAAGCAAAGAATTACTGCTGCCAGAGGACGAGCACGAAACTGACTGTGCCCGAGCTCTACTTTGTGTGGCTGTCGCATTGGGTTAGGGTTGTAGAAAAAAGATTGCACTTATCTGTATGGTGTCTAAACTGACAGCTTTCACTAGTTGCGAATTGGTACACAACATGAAATCAAAATGAAAGCTCTTGCCTCAACATTGACTGTTCTTCGACATTCTTTCATAACATATCATAGCTTTTCAATCATTTCCACCACATCTGCTGTGTTCCTTTTGCTTCATCCTCCGAACGTTGGCTGTGGGCCAATCGCTTTTAAGCTTTGACCAATCACGAGTTGGTAAACTAACTGCACATAATTTATTTTTTCTCTTTGACGGAAAAAAGACTCTCATTTGTCTCTAGCTACACCAGTCTCAATAGCATCACCTTTGAGGCACTGAAGTGGCGCCATTGATACAGTGGTACAAAATGCAAAGCAATTGTTGGATGAGTTTTTTTTTGTGCTGGCCAAAGACTCAGAAATAGCTCCAAATAGGGAAAATAGCCTCGATCGCTGAAGGTATACACATTAAATATTCGAAAACGCTCAGACATGCTTTACTCTTGAGATACTCCAATATGTGGGTAGTCGCTATGAACGGTGTGCGTAACAGCCAATAAGTAGGACTGAGAATTGGTTACAATGCAAAGCAAATTACTCCTGGAATAGACCAAACGCCACCGGAAGTCCGCGCCGATCAATGTGATTGAAATGTTCATTAGCAACCTCGAACTTCCCGTAGTCCTTAGTCTAATGAATGAAAATATGTAAAAGGGGTGAGAGATTTGGAAATTTATGTGATAAACCAGGACACGATGAGGACAAACTGTGGCGGCTGATTGTTTGTTTTATCGTTTGGATAGTAGACTAATCCAAATTATTGAAAACGGAAAAATAATTGTATATGCGATGCTACAATATTATTTGCTTTTGCCAGGCCACATACACAAAATAATGCCTCTTCGATTTGGCGCTCTCAATATTTTAAAATCTTGTTGAGTCATATCGACTCAATGCACGCGCGAATTGGCACGAACAGACATCGGGATTTGGAACCGCTAAAGCATTATTCTCCTTACCGAATTTCAGCCATTATAATGCGACAGAAGCTATAAAGCAGAAAGTCCTGATACTGTTTGCATCTAACAAATTTTTTTGTCAAAGCTAGCTTCGGATTTTCCATGATGGCACCTCTTTGTCCATGTCCACGTGTATAGAATACCAGTCAATATGTCAAGCTTCGTCTGTCAAATATGGTTTGATGAATGAGGAAACATTCATTTTTAAACTATCTCATTACACACTGATGGCTGATTTCACTCTATAAGAATACTACTTTATGCCTTCATGGCAAAGTGCCGTACTCTCAAGTGCTCATTAGCCAATAACTCCGCTACGTGCAATGGATTCTCCATCCCTGCCATCGTTTTGACTTTCAAAAAACTTTTAACCAATCAGATCGCACCAATCTGAACCTACAAAATTTTTTTTGTTGATGGAAAGTTGCTCGGTCTTTTTTGCTTCCTTACAAACTCGACATGTCTGCCGAAAACATTTACGAGGGTGCCATTGGTATTGATTTGGGTACCACCTACAGTTGCGTTGGTGTCTGGGACCAGGAACGTGTTGAAATCATTGCTAACGAGCAAGGTAACCGTACCACTCCCTCATATGTCGCTTTCTCTGACAACGAGCGCCTTGTTGGTGACGCTGCCAAGAACCAAGCTGCTATGAACCCCAAGAACACCGTCTTCGATGCTAAGCGTCTCATTGGTCGTCGTTTCGACGACCCTGAGGTCAAGGCTGATATGAAGAACTGGCCCTTCACTGTTGTTGATAAGGACAGCAACCCCTTCATCCAAGTTGACTTCGAGGGCGAGACCAAGACTTACTCTCCCCAAGGTAAATAATCGGCCAGATCAAAAACCTGAACGTTGTCAAAAAGCCATTATTAATTATCTTTGCAGAAATCTCCTCTATGGTCCTCATTAAGATGAAGGAAATCGCTGAAGCCAAGCTCGGCAAGACCGTCCAAAAGGCTGTCATCACTGTCCCTGCTTACTTCAACGACTCTCAACGTCAGGCTACCAAGGATGCCGGTACCATCTCTGGCATGGAGGTTCTCAGAATCATCAACGAACCCACCGCTGCTGCCATCGCTTACGGTCTTGATGCCAACGACAAGCAAGAGAAGAACGTCCTCATCTTCGATTTGGGTGGTGGTACTTTCGATGTTTCTCTTTTGACCATCTCTGGTGGTGTTTTCGCTGTCAAGGCTACCGCTGGTGACACCCATCTCGGTGGTGAGGATTTCGATAACACTCTTGTCAACCACTTTGTCCAAGAGTTCAAGCGCAAGCAAAAGAAGGATATCTCTGGTGATGCCCGTGCCCTTCGTCGTCTTCGTACCGCTTCCGAGCGTGCTAAGCGTACCTTGTCTTCCCTCACTCAAACCACTGTTGAGGTCGACTCTCTTTTCGAGGGTGTTGATTTCCAAGCCAACATTACTCGTGCCAAGTTTGAGGAGATTAACTCCACTCACTTCAACGGAACCATTGATCCCGTTGCCCGTGTCCTTAAGGACTCCAAGATCGACAAGAAGGATGTCCACGAAGTCGTCCTTGTTGGTGGTTCCACCCGTATTCCCAAGATTCAATCCCTCCTTCAAGACTTCTTTGATGGTAAGGAGTTGAACAAGTCCATCAACCCTGATGAGGCTGTTGCCTATGGTGCTGCTGTTCAAGCTGCTGTCTTGACCAACCAGGCTGGTAACGAGAAGACTCAAGATCTTCTTCTTTTGGATGTTGTTCCTCTTTCTCTCGGTATTGAGATGCAAGGTGGCATCATGGCCGTCGTTGTTCCTCGCAATACCCCCATCCCTACCCAGAAGTCCAAGGTTTTCACCACTGCTGCTGATAACCAGACTCAAGTCAAGTTCCCCGTCTATGAAGGTGAGCGTCTTATGACCAAGGAGAACAACCTTCTCGGTGAATTTGAGCTTTCTGGTCTTATCCCTGCTCCCCGTGGTGTTCCCGAGCTTTTGTGTACTTTCGATATCGATGCCAACGGTATCTTGAAGGTCAGCGCTCAAGACAAGGCCACTGGACGCAAGGCTAATGTCACTATCTCCAACTCTACTCGTCTTTCTGCTGCTGATATTGATCGCATGGTCAACGATGCTGCTAAGAACGCCGAGTCTGACAAGCAACGTGAAGGTGTCATTCAAGCCAAGCAAGAGCTTGAGTCATATGTTTACCAGGTCGAGAACAACATCACCGACCCCAACATTTCCCTCAAGATCCGTCGCGGTGACCGCGAGAACATTGAGACTGCTCTCCAAGAGGCTATGGAGCTTATGGATATTAACGCTGATGAGGCCAATGCTGACGACATCAAGTCTGCTCACCAAAAGCTCAAGCGTGCTGCCACCCGTGGTTTCGCTCACGTCTACAGCTCCCGCCGTTAAATCACATATTTTTCTGCCAGCTAGTTAAAAATGAATGCATCCATGTTCCCATGTGGAAAATATCGAGATTTGTACAAAAATGAAAATCATAAAATTGGGAATACAAACATATTCTTTTAATACTAGTTTCAGCTGTTGGTTATAGTGTTTTGTAATAATTGGTGTTATCCGTGACTAAATGAAGAGGCTGATACCATTTGATAAACGATCATTTATTATTTGTACATACAATGCAAAAAGTACACACTTCCTGGATTGTTGCAGATGTCCTGTGAAAGTGCTACAGGACTAATTTACATTAAGATTGACTAAGAAGGCAGCATAAATAAAACTTCATGAACGTAACCACGAGTCGACGATTTTTTGCAAAACGTCTTCCTTTCCGAACCAAAAATGATCGGCATCAGGTACGATATGCACCTTTACAACATCGTTTTCGCTGTCACCAATCCATTTCTTAAAGGTGTTCAAGCCAGTGAATTGATCTCGTTCCCCTATGAGGAACAGAATGGGACTTCCAGTGGGTTGACTGGCTGATTGAATCTTCTGCATAGCTCGTTCGCGATAAAATCTACCACGAAAACTGGACAATGCCCACATAACACCAAGCGGATAACTGATCAGTAAGTAGCGAGTTGGTATTTGCGATGGTGGGTCAATTGAACCAGCAATCATAGACCCAAATGAATACCCCTATGAACCGAGAACACAGTGTCAATTTGCAAAATTAGAAAGCTATATCACTGAAAACGTGTTACTTACACATAATATGATGGAGGATATTGGAGGATAGTCCTTATTGTTAGTCAGGTATTCTACAACTGCCGCATAGTCTTGTCTTTCTGGCATGCCAGACCAGCTTGTTCGGCCAGCTGAACCGCCAGCACCTCTACATGAGCGGAGATTTAGCTACGGTGTATTTGAGGCATCGACTGAAGAAACATACCGAAAATTAAAACTGGCCGTTACATAGTTCTTAGATACGAAAAGTCTGTGCAGAGTTTGCACTACGTTATTAGCCATGCTACCGCCTGCAAACTGTTAGCATGGTGAGCACACATTCAGGCACCTTCAGTGACACTGACCAAGTGGCCCATACGGATGAGCGATGACAATAGCAGGACATGCTTCTGTACTATCTCCTTCAAAAGTTACAATGACATCTATGTCAGTCTTATCTTCCAGCGACTGAACCTGCAACCGAGTAGTCATTGCTATAGGCTGGAGAAGTGGTATATTTCAAAAAGCGATCGCGGCTCAAATTGCCAGGTCCCATTTCTGGAAAGGTCTAAGCCACTGGGACTGGCAATTTTCCCTTCACTGAAATTTTCTTCACCTTCAATTTTTTTTCCATCCTCCGCCGACAATTGAAGCTTTTTGTATTGTAACTGTTACCTCTGAGCAATGGCTAAAATTCATAAGAAAGGAAAATCCGGAGCCGCCATCAACTATGTTACGAGAAATCAAGCCCTGAAGAAGCTTCAAGTTTCTTTGGCTGACTTCAGGTTAGTAGAGAACAGATCGTTATGTACTTTCTTTGGTTACAGTCCCTAATCTCCTTTCTAGACGTTTGTGCATTTTGAAGGGTATATATCCTAGAGATCCCAGAAACAAGAAGAAGGCTAACAAAGGATCTACTGCTCCTACTACCTTCTACTACCACAAGGACATTCAGTACCTTCTCCATGAACCAGTTTTGCACAAATTCAGAGAATACAAGGCTTTTGCTAAAAAGTTGGCCAAGGTTATGGCCAAAGGCCAGTATAGCACAGCTAAATCTTTGGAGGAGAATAACAAGCCTGTTTACACCTTGGATCATATCGTGAAAGAAAGGTAAGACATGCGGATTGAGGCAATGGCTAAATTGAGTATAGATACTGATTGATGCTTCAGATACCCTACCTTCGTTGATGCTCTGAGAGATCTCGATGATGCTCTTTCCATGCTCTTTTTGTTTGCAACAATGCCCGTCACTGAGAAGATTAGTCGTGAAGTGGTTGAAGACTGCCAGAGACTTACTGCAGAATTCCAAATCTACATTATGAAGTCCCGAAGTCTTCGTAAAGTCTTCTTCTCCATCAAGGGTATCTACTATCAAGCTGAGATTAAGGGCCAAACCATCACATGGATTGTTCCATACCAATTTGCTCAAGCTGTAAGTCAATGACCATGACCTTTTCAATCATCGCGGCTGTCATGAGATACTAACGCATTGTCAATCAGGTTCCTACAGATGTTGATTTCAGAGTTATGCTCACATTCTTAGAGTTTTACCGAACTCTTGTTGGATTCATCAATTTCAGACTCTTTTCTGAGATCAATGTTGTTTATCCCCCTAAATTGGATCTCATAAAGTATGAAGGCGCTGCTGGTTTCAATGCTTTGATTCTTGAAGCCATGCATAGACAAGCCCCTGGTTCAGAGAAGGAAGTTGAGGCTGAGGTTGCTGAAACACAGAAGGAAGTCTCTGCTGAAGATGCCGCCCGAATGAAGGCTTCAGAACAACGACTTAAGACCCTTGGTAGCAAGCTTGCAGAGTTACAAGGTTCCGCAGACACTGACCGACCGGATGAAGTGATGGAGGAGGAAACAGAGGAAGCAGCCTTGGACGAATTCAAAGCTGCTGCTCCCACGAATGCTGAAGTAGATGGCGACGATAGCATGGTCACACTGAGCCAGATCCATGCTGCTTCTACCGAAGTGCAAAAGTTGCAAAATCTCTTCTCTCGATGTGTTGTCTACTTGTCTCGCGAAACACCTCGATACGCTTTGGAGTTTATCATTCGTTCTTTCGGCGGTCAAGTTAGCTGGGATGAAACAGTCAGTTCTGATGCGCCGTTCCCCGAGAACGATGAGAGAATCACACACCAAATCTGCGATCGACCTAAGCAAGGTCATCGTTTCCTCTCTCGCACATATGTTCAGCCCCAATGGATTGCTGACAGTATCAACTCACATAATCTCGCTATTAGCGATAATTACGCTCCTGGAGCCATGTTGCCACCTCACTTGAGTCCTTTCGTTGAAGCCAAAGAAGGCGACTATGTTCCTTCTGCTGAAGTTGAAGAGGTTGAAGAAGAGTTTGAAGGAGAAACAGAAGATATTAACCCAGATGATGTCGACGATCTGGATGAGGAGGAAGTAGATAGCGCTGATGAGGATGAGGAAGATGAAGAAGTAACCGCTGCTGCACCTAAGAAGGTTAAGACTGATGAACACGAAGCTGAATTGCAAGCAGAAGCAGCAGGTATTGCTTTCTCAGAATATGAAAAGGAAGCTGCTCCAAAGAAAACTACCTCAAAGAAGACTGCAGCTGGAAAGAAGCGAACTGCCAAGGAGATTGAAGAAGAAGAAGCAAAGGAACTTGCCTCAATCATGATGTCTAACAAACAAAAGAAGTTGTACACCAAGATCAAATACAGTCAAAATAAGAAGAGTGAAGAGGTATTGTTTGGTGCTCTAGAATGTCTGTTATCATTAAGGAAACTTTGAACTAACGTGCATATTCCATGATTTAGGTCGCCAAATTGGAAAAGAAAAAGCAAGATCTTGCAAAAGCAAAATCTGGAGCTAACAAGCGTTCCAAGAAATAAGCAAACCATTTCTCCATTTCTAATTAAACCATTTAATGCACCTTGTTTTCTTTTTGTTCTATGAAATTTTTTAAAACATATATTCATCCCTTTGCATTTTCTCTTGTCGTGAATAATAAAAGCAGCATTTGTATAGACTAATTTCGGATTGTTGTGAAGCGATGAATATATTTTTACTAGTTTTCATGGAAATTTTGAACAACAATCATAAGATACTCCTTATCTGCAAGCAATTCGCGCTGTTAGCAACAGTCAAGCCTGTTAGTCAAACATACTGATAAGATGAGCCTACCGGGAGCGATCATGAGTTCATGCTTTTTCGTTCGCACTCGCAAAAACGTCAATTCATTCTAATATCAAATTCTGAGTTTGTTACTGCTGCAACATGAACTTCTCATTAAAATTATTGCAATACCTCAGAGTCAATACCAGAGATGGCATCTTTGGAATGGGAAACCAACTGATGTACATGCGATGCGTATTTTTTCGTCAATTCGGCTTCAATAGTCGAACGAATAGCAAGACCGTCGCTATTGAGGATCACTACCCCTTCGACTCCTTTTCGTCCCGCAAGTCGCTTAAGGGTTTCGTCTACGTCTGACTGTTGCGTTATCGCCATCGTAGCGTGAATTAAGAACCGACCATACTATTAGTCTCACATCGTCAAAAATTCACTGTGATGCAGACATCTCTTACCATGAGGTGTGTGTGTGTGTGTTATTGAAAAGTGCGTTACGCGTAGGACAAAAGAAAAATCAGCTATATGAAGTAGACAGCCAATCAAATTTAGCATCCCTAGCAAAATTCAAATGCAAGAATTAGCAATTATCCTCCTTTGGCTATAGGAAGTCGCATTTGAACCACCAACACATTATCACAGCTTTCAAACTTTTTGGCGTGGTCTATGCTGTCATGGAGTGATGATTTATTATGAAAAGCTTTGTGTGGGATGGTATGAAAGTTATTAAGATGTACTATTGTCTACTGTGAGTTGATATTTCGACTAAATTACATTCGCTCAGTATGATCTGTGTGTTTAATATCAAATTCTGCAGGATCTACTGCAAACAGTTCCTGTTCTTCTTCATCAGCACCGTCGCGGTATGATTTGTTTTGCGTATGTGGAGAACGACTGTGTAAAGGAATGGACCCTTCATCGCCTTGCTGCTTATGCTCTTTTCTGTAACTACAATAAAAAGGTTTAAGTTATCTAGCAAGTCATGCAAAAAATGCCAATAATATTGTTTACTTACTTCAAAGATTTCCTGTACTCAACGACGAGCTGTCCACTCGTAAGAGCCGCCACCTTCAACATTGTCAGTATAAAATCTTACATAGCAGGCACAGTGTCACTCCCAGCTACTTACTAGAACTATGAAGAGGCCTGTGTTGAAGTACATGGCAATAAGCATGTACCATAGGCGTAGTACCGTGGCGATAGCATAATAGCTTGTACGAATGACAACCGTTTTTAACCGATTTTCATATGGTATGTACTTTACTGTATCCAGTTTGTATGTAAGTAGTCTTTCTGTCCAGCATATGGCAATAATAAGTATGTACGCGACAAGTAACTTCCACGAATTGTCAAGATACAAAGGGGAGAACAGGAAGTGGACACCAGTAGTTTCTAGATGGGGAAATTATAGAGTTACTTTCTCTAATGCACGCTCTAGCTTTAAGCTAGCTTCCAGCCTCTGCATGATTTACCTGCGTGAAAATACCACTTCATAGGTTCTGACATTAGCTCGTTTGGCAAAGGCACACTAACTAAGGGACTTTGACTGCTTATGTCTTCGCGGTCCTGAACTGCCAGATTTTCAACTCCTACTGCGCTGTATTGAGGGGTTCGATCCTGCGCCTTAAAGATCTAATATGGTTCAAGATAGATTTTTTCAAAAAGCTGTCGCTGGACATAGCAGCCTCTTGCATCTCGTTCAATATATCGTCATTGACCTGTATTCGATCTCCATGCTTTGTCACGAGTACCAACAATAGTTGGACGTGTGCGTTCTCTTTATGGTTGTCATGCAATGCAGCACGCACGCCATAAACGATATTGTGCACTACTGATGGTGACAAGTCGAGTGGAGGTTTGATGTGAAGCAAGGAAGCCATGACTGCAGACGTCAAAGAATTCCAAGTGATCAATTCAATTTGAGACTGCGAGCTATTCATCGCATGTCGATCAACATTGATAGACCTGAACTTGATCATAAGTAACGGCCTAGAGTATGCTGCTCAGTGCCCTTATTTTTGTTACTGAACTTACATTGTCAATTTGCTACATGCCTCCCTTGAAATGCTGCTACTGATTGCTTTCGTGATCAGATCCGTCAGTACTCTGCTTGCTAATATAAATTAATAAATAACATGTACCACTATCATTACGCGTTTTCATACATACCTTCTACATCGGATGATAATGAAGGTAAAATTATTCCATCGACGAACGCCTCGGAATTCGACTTTGCCATTTGCATCAAGGAAATCATCAGAGATCTTCCAGGAGTAGATTCCATTCGTTGCAGCTGCAATTAGTCATATGTGAGCATAATAAGGCTGCTTGTTAGTCCCAATTCCACTTAACAATGAGCATGCTTACACAGGAAAGTACTATAAATTGAAGACAAAAATTGACATTTTGACGAAAGAGTTCGGGGTGATGATCTATGACATCGCAAACTAAGGCTATGCGGTCTTCAGGCCATTGGTGGCAATCTAATGGTACACAGCTGGCTTTCATCTTGTTTTAACCCAGTTTAGATCTAGGTGGAAACATGTATTTGAGATATTAAAGTAAGTACCTGATTCAAAGGCAGTTGCAAAAATGCCAGCAAGTGTTCGAATAATTGCGATTGACTGAGTTGCGATGATTCCTCTTCAGGTAGGCGTAATTTCTGCAGAATAGGCTCCACTACGTCTTTCATATCATCAGGGTCGCTGGTCGCGTCCATTTGCTGTGAGCCCCAGCTATTGAAGCCTGGATAGAAGTCTTTTAAACATCCGAAGTCACAAATATGACAAAGTAGTGAACACAAACCTGTCGTCTCCTGTGAGGACGTTACTGAAGTAATGCTTGGACGGTACAACCCTCTCGTCCTTCGTCGAGTTAGCATAGGCTGATTTACTGTTGTTACTTGCTCATAATGGTTGTATACGAACAATTCGCCTAATGGTGTCAAATTGAGTCTTCAAGTTTTGCTTATAAGTATTTTTACGCGAATAATCGTCATACCAGCCGCTAAAGGCGTATCTGAAGTGAAAGCTGCTTTTAATCTTCCCGAGAATTTCAGTTCTCCGGCTGAATTCTCGTCAAATAGCAGCTGAAGCCTTCGTCTCGACCGATCAGAGAGCATGAGCACTTTGGCCGCCTGGATCTCAAAATTTCTAAATTTGTATTGTACCGTTACTGTCTATGCCCAATATCGGACAGACTCTTTAATTTACATTGTGATACAATATGAAGTGAGGCACTATTATTTACAAGTGAAATGCTAGGTATTATATGAATTCTACGGGATGTGATTGTATGTAAATTTGCCTCAAATTGCGTACGAGCCGTCGAATGGTGGTTTGCGCATTGGAACCATCCATAACATTAAGCTGCTGCTCATAGCCCGAAGTTTCTTGCTCTATAGAGGAGCCTTCGATACGATTGATGAGAAATATCAACATAGGCTCTGGCATGTTCGAATGATGCATGTGATTGTTGTTTGCGCTGTCTTCGATCATGAATCCTAGTATGATCGACAAAGAAGTTATAAATTGGTCCCATTTGGTACATGAGTTCGACAAGTGTGCAACCAAAGCTTCATATATCCATGTACTGGTGAGAGTTCCACGTCCGCAGGTACAAAATTCTGCACAAAGATTGAGGCCGTCACACCTCTCAGCTGGAATTGGAGATGTGTTAGCTGCAAGTTCATGTCGCGAGCCATGCAGGTATAGTAACTTACTCAATGAAATAAATTTGCTCACGGTGCTAACATCTCCATCAAAAATATTAATGATTACGCCTAGTGAAAGTACTAGAGTATCGCAATGCATCTCATGGCTTCTTGGTGTAGTATTTATATGCTCAAAGTCATGGATATGTAACGATGCTTTTTGGTAGCTATGTAATGCTGCTTGATCTAACACTTCCAGTTGTTCCGCCATGGAGGAACATACTGAAGGGTTATTATGAGTCATATTCACAAGCATTCTCACGATACACAAAACACCACTGTATGCGATATCAGATAGTTGATTGTCCTCTTCTGATATTTGCTCTAGTTAAAGATTGTCAAAACATTTACCGACACTATTTACATGCTGGAATCACAAGCACACACCTTGACATATATTAAACGTTCGTCGCACCAGACTATTGATACGGCTGAAAGCGCTTATTTTGTGTCCAGTATCAACAATGTTTTCAATTATCGTGTAGCAATTGGCGGCATGACCCAGCAAAACATGTTTGCCCTACAAAACGTTTTTTTTTGTTAATTGAATTCCACACACTACATTGCACAATACAACTTACCATATTTCCAAATTCGCTCATGGTAATGCCATCGAATGGATCGATACACCATTCAATATTGTCCTGCATTACCTGAAGCAGTTGATCTATATGAGAGGGGTTTTTTGCTCCGCTACTATTGTCTATGGGTTCGGGCAGGTGCATCATCACCGCCAACGACTGAGCCGCTACAACATTTGGTCTAGAACGAATTTCTTGTACCTACAAAGAGTTAGCAGGTGCTGAGGCAGTTGACATAGTGTTATTGGTAGCTACCTGAGAAGGTTTTGAAAAATCGAATGTGATGGTCTGCAGATCAGATAAGCAGTTGAGTAAGAGAGAGATATCGTTTGCAGGCGAGCTGCTGAGATTTGCTTGTGAATGTGTTTTTGACCCGTCTTTCGACTGAACAGATATGAAGTTGATATTATCATTTTTGGAAATAGGATGATGTGGAAGGCTTTTTGAATCCTCTGAGCATGTTGTAGCAGAATTCAGGTTGCTTGCGGTATTCTCCTCATCAGCGAACAAGCCGCTCCTTTGCCTTTTAACAGCACCATATGTGAAGCGTGCTTTGATCCCGTTCTCAGAGACATACTTCTTTCTCTGTTTGGACATCTTATTAGCCTCCTCCACAGTATTCGTAAAATGATTCCCTTCTCCTAATTCTTCCGACATGAAAGCGGACAGCTCAGCCTCTCTAGTATCCACATTTTGCGAAGATGATGAAATTGTTGAACTTGCACTTTCCAAGGGCAAAGTCTAAATAAGAGTAAATCAAGATTTAGTCTCGTCACATATGCCACTAGATAATAGCATTATAAAATTCACTAACCATGTAACTTTCGAGCTCGTCTGACAATTGCGATGATGTGTCTTCATCATCCAGGCTGACGGAAGTAATTTTTTCAGCTCTAAGTCTGGCTATCCGTTTTTTTGATTTGTGGTTTCGCATTACAGCAGCATTTTCGATACTATTACTGTCTGATGTGATTTCTGAAACTGGTTTTCTCGACATGTCAACGTGATGAGGTTTGAGTAACTCAACTACTCCATCAGTCTCGGAAATCGGAAAATCGAAGATATCAAATATGTCTCTATCAATATGTTCGTTCTTCTTTTCCTTTGGCTGGTCTATAAAACCTTTTCTAGATACCAACTTTGATCTGTTCGCTTCATCTTGAGTAACACGAGCTCTTTTGTTTGTCCCATTTGTTGTCGTTTGCAGCTTAGACTGACTTGACTGTTTGTTACTCCTGTTTGGCGAGATTGAAAGCTCTAGTTCAATTGACTGCTCTATCAATGGTTGCTTCTTGTTTTCATTGCTTATCTCCAAGTTTTCTACAATATCAGTTTGGACTATGGGTTCAGCAAACACTGAGTGTGCCCTTTCTGAGGTAGCTTGCACACTATCTTCTGAGCTCCAATCCTGGAATGAATAAATGGCTGGCTTTCTGTTACAAACATCAGCAAAAGCTGAGGCATTGCGGCCTTTGTAGGTGGCGGGTGTTCGTTTTCGAAAGAACAGAGCCTTAAGCATTACTGGGTACAGGTATATTGAGTCGCGTTCAGTCGCGGTGCACGAACTTGGAACGCGCTGATCGCGTGATGTGACCGTCATTTCATTCTCGGGCCGTACACTTTTTTTTTGGTGAGTTCTTTGACACACAGGGCGTTCTATTGACGGTAGCACATGCAATTCCTCAGATGGAATGGCAACCAGGGAAGCAAGATAGTAGTATATCGCTAGCTGAGCTTGATGTTGGTCCGTCTGGTGAAAATGTGTTCAATATTCGACCGGAACTATCTCGTAAAACTTTGAACAATGACACTTGGTTGGCCAACATTCAACCAAATACTGTTCATAATAGTGCCACAGGTAACTTAGAACAGGAGGAAACAAGCATTCTGGCTACAGCTAACAGATTTTTGTTCTAAAGAATATCCCTGGCTTCCGGTTGACAAAACTAGACTTGAAGTTCCGCAAACAAACCTCTACCACCGAGCTTATTTCATATGGGATGCTGTAAGTATATCTCAATTGTGGCACCACTTTTACTTTATCTAATGTGCTTTTTTTGCAAATATTTTGGCTAGAGTCCACCATCTAGCATTGTAGCGAATCCTCCTATATATGCAACGACTGCTAGATCACGAGCGATAGAGTCTAAAGATGAAGAATCGCACTTGGAGAGGTTTGATCCTACCTTAGGCAATAGTCTCGACAGTGGCAATCTAGGATCGGACAAGAAGTTTATTGCCTTTCCTACGGGCTTGAATAGATCCATTTTAAGTAAATAGCTTTACATAATTGAACTGAATATGATCGTTCAAGACTAACGATAATTTTGTCATAAGACATCTCGCCAATGGAATGCGATGAAATATATCCAGACGAAGATGATGAATCGACCTTTGAAGGGATCTTAAATATCGAAGATATCAAGATTAGACACGAACAGAGATCAACGATAGATATCTTCTCACCTATAAGACAAGTTGTTTACATGGATACTGACAATTCGAAATCGGATTCGTCTAATGGTACGATTTTCTCTCGATGTGCAAATAGAGTGCTAATAGTATCATCTACAACCAGACGCTAATGTACTTGTTCTTTAGCGCGAATTGGTGTTCGTACCTATGGAGGTGCTTCTATTGTCAAATGTATGGCCACTCACGATCATGATAATTTGGAAGCCTCTGCTTTAGCATCACTTTCGTTTCTAAGCAAAGACAATACGAAGAATATCAACTCTGTTGATATGGTGCCAAACCCTTATTGCCGAAATGAATGTCTCGTCACCAGTGATACCGGCTACGTTGGAACATGGGATTATGAGAGTCGTCCTCGCGCGTTTTTGTAAGTAATGCTACCAAAGCTAACCAACACTGAGAGACTTTCGCTTTACTTTTTATATCCTAATATTTGCTTCAAAGAAATGACCTTCAGGTCAATCTACCTGGAGGAACAAAAAATCTTGATTTGCGAGATCAATGGTACTCTTGTAAATATGCATCCCACCCCCGTACCATTTATATGGCATCTTCTAGAAAAGTAGATTTATGCGATATGAGGGTGAGTCACTCGATTTCAAATAATGATATTGTGTCCATCTACTAACAGCCATGACCAGGCTCGTCCTAACACAAATACGCGCTTGATATTTGCAATACCTGAATCGACCAAAAAGTCTTCTTCCGTCGTGAGAAATCTGGGACATAGCAAAATATGTGCATTAGCGGTGCCACCAAAAGAGCACTCTTACGAGTTGGCTGTGGCTACTGACAGGAACATACTGCTATTCGATACTAGATACAGTAAAAAAAGTATATTCAACTGGCAACATCATCTTTTGCACTTCCCTCCTGATCGTTTGGAATATGTTACCGACGAAGTAAATGGAAACAATGCATGTACGTACATCATCTTTGCAATCTATACATGATGTCCTTGTTGCTAAAATCAACCCGCCAGCTCAAATACTTGCTTGGAATCGCTACAGCACCAATGTTCATGTCTTTGAGTACGCAAAAACAGATGCACTTTCCGAGGATATTATTCGATCTGTTGATCTGTCATACAATACTACGGCGTTCCCTTCCAATACTGAAAATGATGTCAAGTATAGTCATCAACAACAAGACAAAGCATACTATGTAGCTCCTAGACAATTATATGGCTTGCCAACATGTAGATATCGGCCAGCCAATATGGTGTGGGTTACACCTTATCCGAAAGGAAAAGTGAATGAGTTGCGGGAAAACCCAACATTGCTTGGTCTAAAGATTTTACCTGGGATGGCACAAAGCTTGAAATCCTCAAGGTCAGATCCAAAACCTGCCATACGATCTTGGTGTATGCTGCAATTGTGCGACGACGGATCCCTTTACAGTAAGCTATGGTGCCGAAATGCTTCCAATCGACTGGGCAAGTCTACATTGTCATCCTTTCATCGATCTTCTACCGAGTTCCATCACATTCAAGACGAATATTTGAAATTCTGTAAGGAAGAAATCAGCCGCGACAGCAAGGTTGCTGATTTATCACCGATATTCACAGGTACTCTCAAAAATATGCATGACTTATTCTGTTCACTACTTTTTTATTAACATTGCTCCAGATTTTAAACGCCCCAGCAATGTCAATTTAGCACATGCTAAAATCACAGCTGATCAATTAGTAGACAAGATCTTCAAGCTTGTTAAACATCAAGCTTATCCAAGAACATTGTAAGTTGTAGTATCATACTATTGTTTGCAACCACTTCGCTGATCTAAATTTTGCGGCTTTCTATCTCTCTCTCTCTCTCTCTCTCTCTCTCTCTCTTCTTATATAGGCGAGAAATTTTACGTGAAAACGAGAATACGGATCTTGGCAATATAGATGATTATGTGATCGCTGAAGTGGAGAAGCGACTGGCTTCATCAGAAGTTGCGCTTGAACGCCAAATATGGCATAACAACATTGAAGAAGTTGGTCTCATCGATCCTGTTTCACTAGATTTGGGAGGGCAAATTCGAAGCGCTGAGAGGCGACTGAAAGATGCTTGTCACATTACCCATGGTGACAAAGGCAGCCTTGCTATGGATGAGTTTTCTAATATAAGTGGTGCAATCCAACAGATAGCCGTAGATCTGACCGCATCGCGCCATATCTATGGCAATCTGACCACATCCACTCACGAGATCACAGAGACCCAAACTAGTGAGAGCATTGTTCAGTCAAGCCACGCATTATTTCCCAATCTTTTCAATAGCACTGAATTGGCAGAGAGGGCCAAAACCAAAATCAATCCTGCGGTGATAGCTCTTGCTAGTGATTGGGACATAAGCTCAGATGCAGCCAGTTACCAGTATCGAAGACTAGATGGCTTATCAATCGAGGAAGTATTACAAACTGAGCAAAGAGCGAAAAAGAGAAAAAGGAGGGAGAAACCAAACTCCCAATTCTCGGTTCAAGATAGTCAAACATTTGTACCGGATGTTGGTGTCGCTTCTTCGCGATCTGCAGCTAACAACATTACAGCGTCGCTGCCGAATATGGACGACATTGAGTTCTCGACACAATGGAATCCCCCAACTCCTGAGAAGACAAGAACGACCGAAAGCACCTTTACTGCCAGTCAGCCGGTCCCTGGACCATTTGGAACAAGAAACGCGAAAGCAAAAAAGAAGAAGAAGAGAAGCCAAGGCTTTTGATTTGAAACAAACAATCATGTACATTACAACATTTTGCACCGCTTTATTACAATACTTCATTTTATACAGGGTAGTTGATTAGCAGATTCCACCGTTATTCATATTATAGATAATTGAAAAACCTATACCCGACTTGTTAATAAATTTTTCATGTATTTAAAACTTAGATAAGTGCTTTACCATCATAGTATGATACAGCTATGATGACTAGTGGGTGTAGACGGTAAAGGCCAGGTTCTTGTGTAGATTGGAACAAGCAGACCTTGGTATTTTAGTTGTCGTCGAAATATCTGTATTAGTATTGTTAATTGATTGCCCAACACTTGATTATGATCTAATTGAAAGCCATTTATAGCTTACCTGAAGATATATTGTAGATGATTGAGACTTGTATGGTTCTGACATGGTTCAAATATTCTGATTTATGATTCAAGAGGATTTTGAATGACTTAAAGGCTTATAATCATCTTTCTTTTATTGTGCATCAAGCATCCCTTTTTTTTATTGTTGGTTTGCCATCTCAAGGATCATAAGATCCGTATTGATTCATCCCTTTTTCTTCTCTTTTGCAACAACAAATCATTAAGTAAAAACGAATTAAAAGGTAAACATGTAAGTTTATTTAGTACTGCCAAAAACAAGCATTATTGCAATAATGTGTAAATCACAGTAATTTACTCGGCCTTCTTCTCGTCATCACCACCAGTAGCACGAGCTATTTAAAAAAAAATGGAGAAAAAGAGTAAGCATCAAACGTCAGGGTCTTATATACGATACTTGATTATCACTGGCATGTAAAACTTACTGTAGATAACTTGGGAAGCGTGGCGGGAGATTCTGCGAATCGCACCTTGTTCTTCGAGTTCGCGGATAGCAACACGGGCAAGAGAGCCGTTGAGACGAAGACGATCGACGAGAACAGATTGGGAGATGAACTTGTAGGTAGGAACTTCCTTGAAGACACGTTCGTAGGTCTGCTTGTCGAGAACGACCATGTTGTTAGCCTTGTCCTTAACCTTCTTAGCGGACCACTTCTTCTTGGCCTTCTTGCCTCCGGAGGAAGAGGTAGGCTTGGCAGCTGCGTCCTTCTTAGCCTATTGAGTAGTTGGAAAGGAGATGGTCAGCAAATTGAATTTGACATTGGGGAAAATATGAGTAAAGTCGTGCTGCACTCTTAATCGCATAGTTGAGGATGTGCGATCGGTTCCAAGTTGCAGTTTCTTTTAACGAAGTGTGATATGTGCTGCAGTCGTTGACTAGAGCTTTTTATGTTTTGCCGAACATTATGGCGAACAATCACTAATGGTTGAAAGAGATGTAATTTCAACATGGTGAAAAGGCTACTCTTTGATTTCATCGCTCGTTTATCCATTCATCCATCAATATCCAGCATCCATCAAGCCATATAGTACACCATATAATCATTCTAGCATAGATGGTTTGACTACTCACCATATTGATTGAGAGAAGGAAAACTGATGGCCACGGCCTGACCTGGCAATTAAGGCAGCGGCGAAGCAGCGGAAGTTTGCACGTCACTTTCTCCCTGGTGAGTCTCTTTAATTTTTTGTAAAAACCTATTTTTGTACAGTCTCAATTCCACGAATGCAAGCAACTCTGGCGCTAAACAATACAAATCATAAAATCTAGGTACAAACTGGCTTTGCGTATACAGTTTTCAATATTTTACAGTGTAAAGTCATTCCCTTTCTGCATTAAAATTTTGGTTTTGTGGTTGCTTTTATCATTCCTCGTTGTAGCTATTCACCATCTAGCTTTCTATTTGCTACAAATAGTGTGGCCATTAGCGTAGTTCTGAGAGCTAAAATTTTCGCTGCGTTGGTTTGAAGATAAGTGGTCACTTTTAGAGCATGAAACCCTTGTGAGTTCTCGAAATACACCTTGGAAATAATATCAGCCTTTTGCCTAATTCCGCCACAGAACCCTGTCTTTTCTTTGTTTTTATAATTTGCTGTGGTCTGCCCAATTTTCTCCTTTAGGAAAGTAATTGTAGAAACACAGTTGATATATGAGATGGCTTTTGGCTTGACTTGATGTAAGTTGAGGTTCAAATTTGGAATTTGCATACTAAGAAGACCGATATTTGCTACTCATGCTGTAGAATGTAGAAGCGACCCATGTAATTGCAAAATGATGTTCATCTAATGTTATAATTATGGTAGACTTATATGATCATAATAAACAAAATTTATATATTTACTGGTTAAGCTGCCCATGGTTTTAAGTTACAAATCTAAGTTTAGCTTAGGATAACCGTAGAACTAGACGAAACCTTCTCGGGCAACCGTCGGTGATGCCAAAATATAACAATTTTCAACTTATGCAGACAAGATTTTCCATTTTCCTATAGTAAAATGGTTGTTTCATGTTGTTTAGAGATCATTTTATGTTTACTTATTTGAACTGCAGTTATCCTTGTATTTTACATACTAGTCAACTGTTAACGAGGGTGTCCAAACGTTATGAGCCATAGAAGGAAATTAGTCTGAGTTAAAAAGTTTGGCGGTGCAGGAAATTGGACTCGTTTTTAGACAAATAATCCGAAGTCCCCCAAACGACAACTCGAGTAGTATATAAAGCGATCTTCCACCATTTTACCCCAGGTTTCAACTTCTGTACTTTGTTATTTACAGCTTATTAATAATGAGTACGTCCTCTGGTGTTTTGGCTCGCTTCTCTTTGAAAGGAAAGACCGCAGTTGGTAAGTCATAGCTCCAGAGCTGATCCAAAGTTCAAGTCAAGTTTCTCTCGTCTTAACGTTTGCCTTATCACTACAGTCACTGGTGGAGCTCGAGGTCTAGGTCTTGAGATGATGCGTGCTTTAGCCGAATGTGGAGCCTCTGTAGCCTGTGTTGATCTGTTAGCAGAAATGGGTGCACAAGCTTGTATGGATATTGAGGAGGAGTACAAAGTGAAGGCAACAAGCTGGGCTTGCGATGTTACCAGTTATGAAGAGGTCCAGATACTTTTCGGTCAGATTGCTGAACGTCATGGCTCTATCGACGTCCTTGTTACTGCTGCTGGTATAGTTAAGAATGTGAAGGCCGAGGAGCATAATCCACAGGACTTTGCACGTATCATGAATGTTAATGTGAATGGAAGCTTTTTCTGTTGTCAAGCTGCAGCAAAGTAAGTGAGAATTCTGAATATCGGCCGCAAACATACAGCATTTCTGATGTATACCTCTCTAGCCATATGATGAAGCAAAAGACAGGTGGATCTATGATTCTTATTGCCTCTATGTCAGCACATATCGTCAACAAGCCTCAACCTCAATGCTCTTACAATGCCTCTAAGGCTGCTGTTGTTCATCTTGCAAAGTCTTTGGCATGTGAGTGGGCACCTCATAAGATTCGAGTCAACACAGTGTCACCAGGATATATGGCCACTGCCCTTACCAAGCAAGTAATCGCGGACCGTGGTGCCGAAGGTGCAGCCATGAAAAGCTCTTGGGAAGAAAGTACTCCAATGGGACGTATGGGGGATCCCCATGAATTGCAAGGTTCCATTGTCTACCTTGCTAGCGAAGCATCATCGTTTGTTACAGGCACTGACTTGGTTGTAGATGGTGGATACCTTGCCTGGTGATGTCAGATATAGTCATCTGTAAGCTAACACTGTAATATTCTCATATATCATCCCACGCTTTGTAATGCAAAATACATCTTTATATACAAATTTATAACGGAAAAGAGTACAAGGGTGCTATAGTGGCGTTTAGGTTGCACAATGCAATGGTTATGCAGATATATAGATCAGAATGCATGCTTGTGCACTCGCCTGGCGGTTTTTGATGCATCTCTTATTCCATGCTTATGTTGTTTTCGGACTGGCTATCAGTACCAGATGTTCCTTTCTCATTGTGTATGCTCCGTAATGGTGTGATGATGAGATATGCCAAAAACAGCATATAAATACATGCAATAACATATATTAAGTAAGGGGACTCAAGTTCCATCTCATGTAAGAATGTACGGAAGATAAGTATGTTGAATCCTATGATGATGCAAGATAATGTCCAACATATGACCGACAGCCATTTTGGAGACTGAAATTCCTCGGTCATTGTTGATTTAGAGGCGCTCAGCTTGAGAATAGGAATGACTGCAGTGGGGAGACAGATGCTGTATGTGATAATCAGATCTTAATATATCGTAACTTTCCATATCCATGCTGCAACAACTTACCATTGCACAACATTCAAAAGCTCTCCCATGGTATCGAAACGATCGACTGCTAAAACAGCCACCAACAAACTGGGTACTAGTGCAACGCTACGATTAACGACAATGCGATGCCAATCTTTACGAAAAATAGCTCCAAAAAAGCCATCCATGACATATCTGCAATACATTGTCAGCATTGATTTCATCGCATAGATGAGATACTCCCCAAACACTTACTGTCCAGCCAATGTACTTGCAAAGACGGAACTTTGTCCGGCCGCCAATAGCCCAATAGCCCAAAAGTATTTTGATGATTCACCGAGTGTCTTGACGAGCACTGTAGCGGCATCATATAAACCCGGCAACGGAGTTTCTGCGGGCATGTCAGGTTGGTAAAAAACTTTGGCAAACACAACCACAATAGCTAGGTTGATAAAGTATGAAGTGGAAAGTGCAAGTCCAGATTCGATCGCAAAGTAGAAGTTGGCTTCTCGAAGTTTGCTGGTAGCTCTCTTACCAAGATCGCGAGACATAACCAAGGCACTTGAAATATTCACATTAGGCAAAGTTCACCCAATTCAAACATGACAGTAAAGGCAACTTACCTGTGCAGGTACATGTTGTGTGGCATGATAACACATCCCAACATTCCAACTGCCTGTACGATCGCATTGGAGGGGACCCTTGGGTATACTACACCATCAAAAATCTGCCGGATGTCCGGCCTGGATTTCACCATTTCAATCCAAAAACAGGCTGCCATCACTGCTATCAGTACCATAAATCCGATCTCAAGCTTTTTGGTTCCTTGTACGAATATGAATGATACGGTATCAAAGCCTGTTATGAGCACACCGACCCACAACTTCAGACCGAACATGATCTTTAAAGCTATAGCAGTTCCTACAATTTCTTGCATATCAGAGCCAATTATCGCTAATTGCGTGAATGCCCATAATATGAAGGACACCTCTCGTCGGTAATTGTGGCGGATAAGTTGAGCTAAGTTCTGGCCAGTAACCACTCCCAGTCTAGACGCCAGAATTTGAATTACAAGACCTAGTATATTCGATCGATGTTAAATTGAAAAACTGCTATTTGCGCCACGAAAAAACAATATTTACCAGCGATATGGGCCCACAACAACAACCATAATAGCTTGTATCCGGCGAGAGCACCACTTTGCAAATCAGACTCTAAGTTTCCAGGATCCAAGTAAGCAATTGACCTGATAACAACGTTTATAAGTATGGTATGTTAACCTTCAGCAAAGAAAGTGGGGCAACCTTACATCAGCCAACCTGATATTCAATACCGAAAGAAGAAGGTTAGAAAGGGAGAAGGGTTAAAATGAGCTCAGATGGGAGCGATCTGCAACGCACAGACTTCCAAGGTGTTGAACATATTTAAACTTTGGAAGTGTACATACCAGGACCAGTATATAACCATAGCTTCTTCCAAGAAAACCAGCGAGCATCTATATCGCCTGTGTTAACCTTGTCTTTGTCTACTTGAACATCACAAGTACCGTATAGTCTAGAGTGCGATCGGTTGCTAATGTCTGTGTCATTGGCTTGTACGTCTGCATTGAGCAAATGGTCTGATTCGTTAGCTTGAGACAACATTCACAACCTGTGCGCTAATGCGGAATGAGATTGACGACAGCGACGAAGCTGGTCACTGGAACGCAAGAATTTGGAAATATCTGCCTAAGATTGATTTTTTGACTTTAAGATTGAAACAACGCCGCCATATTACAGCATTCCTAAGCTGAAAGGATACGTGTACGAATAGACATTTTTTTATGTAACTTGACATCTGAAATAAGAAACTGCATAGATATAAAAATACTGTAAGTGCTTTTAATTCTGAATATCAAGGATAGTCAAGATCTTTTCAAGGTGGGGGTTATGGCCAAGGAGAACGATTTCTTGACGTATCTCATCATTTAGATTACGTAGAAAGTGCCTAGTATAAGCAAACGTATCCGTGGCTTCCATGAGCTTGAGTGCGTATTTCTTAATTTCAATAGACTGAGGTTTTTGCTTTAAGATATCAATCAATTGACGACTTTTCGGATCACTTCGGATAGAATGGATCACCGGAAACGAGAATTTGCCTTCCGACAAGTCTTCACAAAATCCTTTGCTGTCAGTATACTAAGGAGAGTCATGAATAAAAGTTTGATCAAAGAGAACCAATGACAATAACGTACATCCTTGGACTGGAGGTTCATATAGTCGTCTCTGATTTGAAAGTGAATCCCAATCAAGTTTACCAGTCGTGTACAATCCCTGCTATACAGTTAATTTTGTTATTGATAAAAAGATGTGATGAAAGGGCATTACTCTTACTTGGGTGTCTTAGCCGTAGCCATCATCAGACGAACAGCAAGTCTCAAAAGTCCACCGGTTTCTAGGCATCATCTTAGCAGGTAAGATCTCAAGTTGATAAATATATCACAAATATACTTACTGTTGTTGATCATGTCAATAAACTCCTCTTCGGTTGGACAGGTAATAGAGTCACGCCAGAAGATTTCTATGCCTTGACCACGATGCAAATTCAAGAGTTCCTCAGTGAATATGGATTGCAGGTCCGGCTCAGTGATATTTCGTAGCTCGCTTTGGGCAAGGAAATAAGCATAATTTGCAGAATTGATTGTTTGAGCAGTACCATAAATATGATGCGCAACGGGAGCACCACGCCTGAGAGTAGAATCATCTTCAATATCGTCAATTCTAAAATTTAGACACAAGTCATTTAATGAACCAAACAATGCTTCCAGTACAGTAACCTCACATACAATAAGCTTGCATTATGAAGCATTTCGACCACCCGAGTAATGACAGCAAGAGACACTGGTGGGACTTGCAAATAGTGATCGAAGGCTTGAATCATTTTTGAACGAATGGACTTTCCAGGATGGCCGCTGAGGTAGTTATAGGGGGCTAAGAGAATCTATAATAATTATCATTATTATCATTTGTGGATGTATTGGCACTGTGGCAGATGCTTCAGCTTATTTACGGGATCATTGCCGTGGTTCTTTTCAAGCGTATTGTTTGTCACCAGTTTAGTGCCAGCAGCCCAGACTTGATCATAATCCACAGGTTTAGACTTTTTTATATCACCCTTGTTAGCATCGCCTCGTTTGAGTATTGCGTCCTTGGTTGTGTCAATGGTGGAGTTAGCCAGCTTGACCTTCCAAAAATATAATTAATATATAATGATCAAATCATGGTTCTCGTCCATACATAAACATTGGACTCACTTCGCCTTTATCAGTGTTAGAATTTCTATCTTTTCCAAGAGAGCGAAGCACAGAATGCAAAGTGGTATCAGCAGTTGCGGCCATAACCATCAAGGAGATCATACTAGTCAGAAAATAAACATAATGGCTACAATGAAATACGACTACACTGATTGGGATGGTCATAGTGATATGTGAGCGAGCTAAAGGAGAGTTAGAGAAAAGAAGTATTGGAGGAATGCTACTGTCGTCTAGTATTTATATTGGTTTCCACCTTTTAGCCAGAAAAGAGGACCGTCGACCATGCACATTATCATTTAAGCAACTTGTATCACCCGAGATTGTCGACAAAATTGTCATTTTTCCGTGTTTATTCAATTTTCTACTGAATGGATTTTCATAAAATTTAGATATAATATTGCCAGAGATAGCGGACAACTTTTCAAGTTATTATGATGTTGTAAGGGCAAGAAAGTGATGAGTTTGGAGTGAAGAAAGCAACAATTTTGAGCGAGAACAATGCAACCTCTTTAGATCGCTCAAAAAGGCAACTCTTCAGCATGTCGCTTAAGCCTCATGGCTTCTAACACCATCAACTTGGTGACAGATTAACTCGGAAAGGTTATAAACGTATTAACAAATGTATGAGCCCTTTAGACACCTGAGCTTGGGTGTTGCGAGTACCATAAATATCATATCGGCCGTAAATTTGTGGTGGGAAAATGCCAAAAGATTAGTAACAGGAAAATAACAGGATACCCAGTGCGGCTTCCGTGAGTTCTCTTGTCATGGATTTGCATGTACGAATTTATTTATTATTACATCTTATGATAAAACATGATCTAACAACATCAAAGCGAAAAGAAACGAGAAGAACAGCAGATATTATAAAGTAGTAGCATCAATTAGGCATACGACTGGACTTGGTAATGAGAAGGAAATCATACAGATGTTTAAGCGCTGAGAATAACCTCTCTCAACAATCGTCTTCTTTCCAAGTTGCGCTCATCAGTCTTACCGCCAATCTGCAGCTCCAGAGCGTGAAGTTTTCGAATGTTTTCCAAGGTTCTTTGCTGGCACCATGGCACCAATTCTGCGACCTTATCCTTCACATCCCACAAATACCGCTGCATGGGGGTGTAGTAGGCACCAGTGTCATCAGCGGACTTGGTGTATGTCTCGGGTGGGACAATGCTTGGAAGCTGGGGCAAGAGCTGACGAGCTTCTTTGAGAGCATTGAAGGCACCGTCGGGGAAAAAGATTTTACCACCACCACCTTGCTTACTGCTTTCACGGGCATCAACGATACCTTCCATGAGAGAGAAATCTACAGTCTTCAAAAGCTCCAAGACACGACTAGTCGCTTCAACATCTTGATCAATAGCGGATTTCTCTTCCTGAAGCTCATTCAGACGAAGGCTAAGATTCTCCTCGGTAGGGTATTTTTGACCAGCAAAGATCTTTGAGAATAATGATTAGAGATCGATGAATAACTAGAAGATGCTACAAATGACCAGTAAGGCTTTACTTACAGGTTCGAATAAAGAATCAAGCTCCTCACGATATTTGATCAAAGAACGATGATCAATAGCATTCTTTTCATTCTATTTTAAAAGTAAAGGTATGTGATTAGTACTCATCCAAGTACCATCAAGCATTTCAATTGATCCCTACATCTTGTTCAATGTCGTTCAATTTGATGTTAACGGCATCAACTTCAGATTGAGCTTCTTTTTCCATATTTTTCGCCTTCTGAAGACCTTTTTCGGCGGCTATAGTCTGTCTTTTGAGATCGCACTATAATCATATTAGATAACAGCTTCTTGAAAATAGGAAGGGCAATGTAGACAATCTCACACTTACCATCATTTTAGCCATAAACCAAGCCAAACTCCATTTTTCGAGATCACCCTGAGTGTGGATCCAAATCTCACTAACCAAACATTTTGTGCGTAAGAGCCTGATACAAGTAGCCTTTATCCCTTTACTTTACTTACGTTTTAGCTTTGGCTTCGTTGAGACGCTTCTCAATAGGGGGGAGAGTGTAAGCCAGCACTTGATAGTCCAACTTCTTTTGCAAGTAAGCCTCTTCAACATGCTGGATACCTGCTACAGCATGTACAAGGTTTTCAATTTCTGGAAGAGATTGTTGGGCCGTTTGTCGAGACATTGTGAGCCGGTTTAGATTTGAGATGGGTTAAGAGATGAACAGTAGAACTGGGAGGAAGTCGGGAAATCTTAAAAAAAGAGTCTTGGATGTGTCCCGCGGAGCTGAAAAAATCTCTAAATGGTTCAGCTGTTGTTCCACCAATCAGGTAAAGCGCCAATGTTTTGCCTTTTCTCATCACGAAGTTGATAGCAGGAAACACCTTGCATATAAAATCTCATGCTCACAGAGCCTGTAGTGCGACAATCGCATGAACTTTTCAGGCGATTCTGGAGATCAAAATAATAATCCATGGGTCCCCAATATCACTCACTATCAAGCTTAAAACTCAGTGCCTATTATGTAACAATGTGGAGGCTCCCCACGGCTTAAACCCACGAGCACCTTCCTTTGCTGGATCACACCGGCCACACCGGTCAGGCCGACCTGAGCATTCTAGGATTTGTTTTGGTACTCCCGTCATGGACGCCACCATAAATTACTAGAGCTTGGCGACTTTATTTTTTTTTGAGTTCTCGACTGGGGTACCGTTAATTCAAGGCTTCACGGTACATTCATGACCGATCTATTCAAGCTGAGAACCAACTGAGTCGGTCGGTCAATGTAAATGAGAACATAGTGCCTTTTTCATAGCATGCTATTATGATATCCAGTTGATTCATTAATACCGAATGACCTAAGCAAAATACAACGCTCTCGCTTGTTCAAATCTCCTGCAGAAATCTTATCAGACATTATCTTGTAACATAGTATCGTTAGTAAAAAAGGAAAAGATTTATAGCTTTATTTTAACTCGTCAACTTTAAATCAGCACTTACGGGGTTATAGATGACGCGTACAAATAAATATGTGACTTGAGGTTGGGTGACTGTAGAATGGTTGTCTCGAATGAATTGTATCTTGCGAAGCTGCTACACGTTTCAATCCAGAATTTACTCCTGCTCATCAAAGGTCCATCGTTCAGATATACAAATAACAAAATCATGCTATTTTATTCAATTTTCATTTTTCATTCGCTACGAACATAGATAATATTTTGGTAAAGCTTATTTTGTTTGATGTGTTGAAGCAAAAGGGCATGAGGGAATATTGCTTGCTGCTTACGGGTAAAAGATGATGTGCATTTTGTAAGATACTTAAGGTGACATGGTGGTAGCCATCTTGACAACCTTGACTTGAGTGTAGTTGTCCAAAGCATATTCACCGTTCTCGCGACCAATACCACTCTCTTTGAATCCACCGAACTATCATTACAGGGAAGTGCATTAATTACAATTACATTGGGATTATCAATCTTTGATCAAATATTGAAACTTACGGGAGTGTTGGCGTGCAAGACGTTGACACAGTTGACCCAGACGGTACCAGCCTTGATACGCTTGGAGACCTCAATACAACGCTTGTTGCTTTCGGAGAAGATGGCGGACGCCAAACCATAGTTGCTGTCGTTGGCAAGTCTGATGGCTTCTTCCTCATCCTTGAACTTGGTGACACATGCAACAGGGCCGAAAATCTCTTCCTTCATGATCTTCATATCTTCCTTGACATCAGTGAAGATAGTAGGCTCCACATAGTAACCTTCATTTCCCCATCGCTTACCGCCGAGAGCGACAGTAGCACCTTCTTCTTTTCCAGAGTCAATATAACCCATGATACGATCGTATTGGGTTTGAGAAATCTGGGGTCCTTGGAAAGTGGACTCATCGTGAGGATGTCCGATAGGAGTGTTTTGGGTGTGAGCCTTGAACTTTTCCAAAAACTTGTCGTAGATGCCCTCTTGCACGTAAATACGGGTGCCTGCACAGCAGGTTTGACCGTGGTTGAAAAAGACACCACGGAAAGACCACTTAATGGCCAATTCCAGGTCGGCATCATCAAAGATAATGTTGGGAGACTTGCCACCGAGTTCGAGAGTAACCTTCTTGAGGTTGCTCTCGGCAGCAGCCTTCATGACGAGACGGCCAACGGCTGTGCTACCGGTGAAGGCAATCTTGCCAACCTTCTTGTGTCTGGCGAGCAAGTCACCAGTGGTATGACCATAACCAGTGATGATGTTGACAACACCAGGAGGGAATTCAGCCTCCTTGACGAGGGAAGCAACCTTAAGTGCAGACAAGGGGGTCATCTCGGAGGTCTTGATCACTACACAGTTGCCAGTAGCAAGGGCAGGGGCGAGCTTCCAAGCAAACATAAGAAGAGGGCTTGCGAAGAAAAATGGTTAGTTCATCATCATGGTAACTTCAGCAAAAGCGTTATAGACATACAAATTCCAAGGAATGATGGCACCACAAACGCCAATGGGTTCATGGCGAGTATATGAAAGGACACCTTCGGTTTCAATGACCTTTCCGTGAATCTTGTCGGTCCAGCCGGCATAGTAACGAATACACTCAGACAATTCTCGGACATCAAAGCCACGAGACAAAGAAATGCCCTTTCCGTTATCCAAAGACTCGATTTGAGAGAGTTCCTCATGGTCTCGGTCGATAAGAGAAGCGAGCTTCAACATGTAATCGCGACGCTTTTGAGGAGTGACCTTGGACCAGACTTCCTCGAATGCCTGTGAAGGATAGTATCCATAGTAAGAAATTTGTCAGCTGCAAGCTGCCAAAAACAATCAAACGTACCTTCTCAGCAGCATCAACAGCGGCGTTAACCTCCTTCTCACCAGCTGCATGGCATACATTAGTACAGTACCTCCGCTCGTTTTGGTGTCAAACTTTACACTTACCAGCTTCAACCTTAGCAATAACTTTGCCGGTAGCAGGGTTGATAGTCTCAATCTGGCTATCGCCACCAACAAATTCGTTGTTAATGAAAAGACCAGTGTTGACTAGTACGATTTACAGGTCAGGAAATGATGAAAACCACAAGTACGCCACACGAGGAACATAACATACGTTTTAACTCATAGCCACGGTCAGTCTTGAAATCAGTAATGTATGTTGAGCCAGTCATTTCAGTAAAGAAAAAATAATAATAGGAAAAGAGTCGCCTTTGTAATGAAAAAGACTAGTGGTTTATATAGGCTAAGATGAGCCGTCCAGAATTAGATTCCGCTTTGGGTTCAATGGACGACCGAGTCGTGGGAAGTTTGATCTCTTTGATTTTACTGCCACGACAGGCATTTCCACTTTCATATATATTTTATTATCATTATTCTAGCCTTCGCGATCGTCCGCTGCAGCATCTTCTATATCCTCATTGTCCATTATTCTGTTCTGTCCTTTGCTAACTATTGCATCTTCAGGAATAGTGCCTTCGGAATTCAAATATCCATAGGCAGGTCCACGGTATCCATCAATCAGGCGTAACCAGCCATCAAATCTAAATATTTGAAGCAAAATGGTTAATTAGTAATGAAAAACTATTTGTCAAAGAGACTGTTTCTTATAGTACATACATGCTTTCATTAACTTCGTCTTCATGTATTTTTGAATAGATGAATTTGGATTTGAAATCCTGGATTTCGTGCTGAAACAAATGATGATGTCAGCAGTGGTCATGTTAGCAAAGGACCAATGAAGATAATGTGGGGTACTGCACAAACCTCGTATTTGTCAAAGTCCACAGGTTCTCGAGATTGTTCCAACGCAGCAATACGAGTATTGTACTGTGTGAAAATCGGGCGTTCCAGTAGGAGCCCCAAAGCAGGGGCTTTTGGTATATTCAATTTTTCGGGACCAAACGTTTTACTGATTAAAGATGTTGGCGTTGCGCTACGCACCATGAGAATCAGCATGCCTATTATAGGAATAAAGGCAATAAATAAGCAACAGAGTATCACACGAACACCGGGTCTTTTCAATTTAGCGTCACATAAGCAGTAATACATATAACGATACTTTACCAACCATTTTTCGAATCTGATGAAGCATGAAAGATTGGCCATGGATTTTTAGGCTTAGCCATTCCGTATCATTAACGTATTGAGGCTCCCCAACCTAAGCCATGCACGAATATCGGAACGATTAGAGTTTTAATGTTCCTGGTCCATCAGCTGAAAAATTTCTGTCCTACCTTGAAACTCATGATATATCGGTTAGAAGCCTGTTCTTTGAAAAACCGTCCGATTGTATAATTGTGGAAATTGTGAGTTCCTTCAAACTCTTTCAATATATCTTGCACATGTTGCATTTTTTCATCAGTAATGCGGTATGCTCGCTTTTCAGCCATTTCCTCGGGTTTGCTTGGTGGGAGTTCAACAAAGGATGCATCGTCCATGTTTTCGAAATGAGCTGGATCGATGGGTTTCTGTTGCATGAGAGTGTAAGACGGCAAAAGATATTCGTAAACCCGAGAATCGCAAGCATTTTTGGCGTGGAAGTTTCGCATAGTTGTAACGTAACCTTTGTTTCAAGGTGTAAGTATTCTTGATGATCGAATCAACAACTTGTCAAGCAAGCCTTACCCCACACCCTGATCTGATCCGGCAGATACGAGTTGATTTTGGAAACAACGTCTGGATCCTCTCCGATGAATTTCAGTGATACTACATTACCAGCAGCGTGAACTCCTTTATCGGTACGTGCTGCTCTCATAAAACTGACCTTAAGTACAGTCCATGTCAACGTTAAGCTAAATTTAATTTTTGAAAATTTGAATATCTAATCAAACTCTCACCTTTTTTGGATCGTCTGAATTATCTGCAGAAATGGCACCAGCCTTGCAAAATGCTTTGAACAATTCACTCTCAATACTCTTTGCAGTTGGGTTGCTATGAAAAAGCACCTTGGTTACACATGTTCCCGTTTCTACTCACACTATATGGATGGCCACTCACATTTGCATTCCTTGATATCCGGTACCACAAAAACCAACCAATACAGCTGCTTTCTTTTTGGGTTTTCTCTCTGGAGCGGGACCATCTCTGACAGGCTTTTTGCCACCTGATGACCAGTCTTTTGCTTTCCAAGTTCTATTTTTTTCAAAGTGCTCTTTTCTATCTTTGCTTGTTTTTTGTCGCTTGCCGGTAGGTGTAGCGTCTGTACCAGCAGCTGTTGCGCTGGTGGTTTGAGGTTGAGAGTCTTGATTGACGTTCGAGATTTCGGAATCCCCTGGAGATCGCTTCTCCGGTATGTCAGTGGTAGGAGCAGTGGTAGACATGGCTCTTATAGGAATGCGTGATCGAGTCAGTAGGCTCACTACGCGCAGAAGCATCAATTGCGCCAAAAGCAAAAAAAAAAATTGCCCAAAAAGTAAAGTTTGAATGACCGACCATTAGACAGTCACAATGTGCTCTCAGTAGACAAGGAGAGTTTTCTCGAATTTTTATTTTAAGTGCTCAAAGAGATAACGATTCAGCTTATTCTTGTTCATTCTGCCGTCGCATGAACTTATGAAGCAGCCGAGGAACAACTTCTTTTACGATCTAGCATTATGGATCTTCAACATAATGCTCGATATCTTCTTCAAAGAGATTCGTCCGAGAGGATCTCATAAAATACCGCAAGAGGGTCCTGTAATATTCGTTGTTGCTCCGCATGTCAATCAAGTAAGTTCGTCTTCTGAGCATATATAAAGCATTTGTCGTTATATGTTGTCCAAATATTATGGATTTTACGACATAGTAAAACATTACATATCGAAACTGTCTTCGTCCTCATAACTACCGCTTGGTGAAGTCGCATTATATAAATCCCGGCAAGAAATTGTTCTTACTCCCACATCACACCACCTTCAAGCAACTAAATAAGCTTAATTTCGGCTAACGTATTGCCTTTGCCTTTTCAAATAGTTTGTTGACCCTCTTATTGTCATGCGAGAATGTAGACGACGTATGTCTTTTCTCATAGCAGAAAAATCCATGCATCAGAAAGGCATTGGGATGTTTGCTAGGATGATTCACGCAAGTAAGTCACATGCCTTCTTTTTTCATATTGTTGTTGGGTAGAAAGGAGATCGCCACTATATCACTTGGCCGCCGATTTGCCACAATTGAACATGAGTCCTGCAACCGTTGACCAATGAAAAAAATTGGAATATTCAAACTATGGGCAAATGCTAACCTACCAACGTATGCAGTTCCTGTCGTCCGCCCTCAGGATTTAGCCAAACCTGGTCAAGGACGAATTCAAATACTTAATACCAAAACGAATCCTTTGCGGATAACAGGTATCGACACCAAATTTACACAACAAGTAGAACCCAAATTTACTATTGTGCTGCCAAAAAACGTTGCTCAATTGGAAGTCGTTCAAGTGGTGTCCGACACAGAACTCATTATAAAGAAGGAGGTGAAGGATACCAAAGCTATAGAATTGCTAACGTCACCAGACGGATGTGCTTACAAGTGCATACCTCATGTGGAGCAAGACTCAGTGTATAAATCTGTTCATGCAGAACTGAATAATCAACAGTGTATAACCATCTTTCCAGAGGGTGGTAGCCATGATCGTGCTGAAATGTTGCCGTTTAAAGGTTTGTTGCTGTCTTTTAGAGGCGAATTGATCATTTGCTGGATACCAAAGCTAAATTTTTGTTAAAATCTTAGCTGGTGTCACTCTAATGGCATTAGGAGCAATGGCAGAATACCCAGGACTTGATGTGAAAATTGTGCCATGTGGTAAGTCATTATCATACAGGATATTTTATCGCTCAAAGTTAATATATCAACTGATAGTCATTTTACCTTGTTTTGTAGGCTTAAATTACTTTCATGCACATCGTTTCAGATCTCGTGCCGTCATTGAGTTTGGATCTCCTATCACAATCACACAAGATATGGTGGAGAAGTTCAAAGCTGGTGGTGATGAGAAGCGGGATGTATGCGGAAAGCTATTGAATATCATCTATAATGCTTTGAAGAGCGTGACAGTTAATGCCAGTAGTTATGAGACTTTGATGGTATGTTTGCATTTGACAAAGTTTTCTTGATGATACAGTTTTGTTGATATTTCTCATCATAAATATATAGATGATTCAGGCCGCTAGACGATTGTATAAGCCAGCACATCGAAAATTGCACATATCGCAAGTCGTTGATCTTAATAGGCGATTTGTCATTGGGTACAACATGTATAAGGAAGACCCAAAAGTCATTGAATTACAGCACAAGGTGCTGGCGTACAATCAACTTCTCAAGTATCACGGTCTGATGGACCATCAAGTCCCCAAAACGGATCTTCGACGCCGAGAAACCTTTGCCTTACTTTCATATCGGCTTGGGCTTCTGACCGTGTGGGGCTTGCTGGCTTTCCCAGGAGCAATTCTTAATCTTCCAATTGCTATAGTAGCCAAATACATAAGTACACGAAAAGCAAAAGGTATTAGAAAATTTCAAGAACATTTACCTCACAGCGGCTATGACTTGAGTTAACTAACGGATTTTCTATGTTATACAGAGGCGCTGGCAGGCTCTTCAGTCAAATTGGCCGGTCGTGACGTTCTAGCGACATGGAAGCTTCTCGTTGGCTTAGTTTTGATTCCCACCTTGTATGGGCTATACAGTCTCGTTGCTTTCATACTGTTGCTTAGAACCGATTGGAATTGGAAAATCAAAGTTTTTGTTCCATTAACTATTTGGAACACATTACCTTTCATAAGTTACGCCAGCATGAGATTCGCTGAGAATGGATTGGAAGTTTATAGGTAAAGAATGCTTGCAAACTTTATAATGTGATTGCAAAACTTAAATGTATCTATTATATAGATCTATTCGACCGCTATATGTGAGATTGGTAGATCGAGATAGTGCAGAAGGATTGAGAGCGAATCGTGAAAAATTGTCAACTGATATTACCAACCTTATTAATGAATATGCCCCAAAGGTCTTCAACGACTTTGATCGTATGTTTTCCCCTTTTACAGATGTAAACGCACTTTTATAGTTACTGATGATACCTCTCTATTTACAGCTGACAATATATTTCGACCTGCTTCTGTTGCAGCTGCTGAAGCTGAGAAAACGAACTCCAGCGCCCCTAGTACACCCGGGATTGACCTTCAAAGACTGGCAAGCGGTTTTTTCACAAACGCAGCAGCCCGAATGGACTGGCTGGATGATCGAAACATTTTTAACTGGAACCGACAAGAAGAAAGCAGTGATGTGGACGATTCTCTCTACTTTTTGGATCGCCATACTGGAGCTCATACGGGATCTGCCAGTGAAGCAGAAATCAATGCTCATAAGCGACGCAAGAGCAACGGTCGTCGCAGTCGTACTAGCAGCATGGCTGCAGATGGGGCTGGTTTTAAGGTGGAATCCATGACATCCTTAAACACTCAACGACCGTTTGGTGAATTACAACCACCAATGGCCCGCAGAGCTGGTTTTAAGCTCGATAAGGATGATACAGATCACGGGCTTGAAGAAACTATAGATCAACTACGTGTTGAAGATGAAGGCTATGCGGGAGACCGTGAGGAAAATGCCAAAAAGAACAAGAAAATAGATTGAGAGGAACCGATTTTTTTGACTGATCTTAATTCATCCAACTACTCCCCTTGTGTAAAAAATATGTTATATTAGCAATTGCTACTACTACCTTGATTAGAAGCTTTATATGATATTGATCGAAGCTATGCTTCCCATGTAAATGTAATGAAATTGATTTGACCTTGGATAAGTTACGGAAAGTCAATGACTCGGCTATTACCTTAGTCTGTTTAAACTATTGTAATCATTTCACGATATTAGAAAATAAAATAATTATACTTATCAAGTTCAAATGTCGACTTCGCCTTCCCGCAACGTCACTTGGAAGGACATTAGCAATCAGGCGGTAGAGTAGAAGTTCATACACGCAAGTACAGCATCTGCAAACCATGTGAGATTTATCAAAGACAGCTCTAACTGGCAAAAAAATATATGCTTTATTCTTGCAAATTAACCATGAAATGCTTCATAAGACCTCGTTGAGGCTTTTCAAAATTAACAATTCAGTCAATGTCTTACTTTGGCTAGGCCCGGAGACCAGTAATCTAGTGAACGGTTTAAATTCAATTTATTTAGCATATTAATACATTGAAAGATCATTGAGGGCAACACACACGGCTGCCTTGTGATGACCATTATATTGACGAATTGTCTCTCCCTGTGATAATTCCCAGAGTCTTGCGGTGTGATCGGAGGAAGCTAAAATGTCACAAGCATTAACTTAGCAACAATTGCTCAATGGCTATTTAGCAAATATCTAGACTTACCGGTAACAAGATATGCCGAGTCAGCAGAGAATGCACAATCCCATACCCATCGCTGATGTCCAACCAGCGTTTTCTCTAGTGTGAATTTGCCGTTCTCAGTGTTCCAGATTTTAACCGTTTTGTCTGCGGAGCACGTTGCCAAATGTCTGCGACAAATTACTGTTAAACGACATGATAATCCAATGTCATACGTGTATTTACATACTTGGTATCAGGACTTAATATACATCTAGTGATGTAAGAGTTATGCGCGTTGAGTTTTGTGATAGGCTTCAAATCCGTTGATTCATTTCCTTTCGGCAGTTGCCAAACATAACAATTTCCCTTTGATTTGCTCGACTGGTTAGTAAAGATAGAACGCTAGAGAGTTGCAGGTAGACATTTTCATACTTTGTTGTTTGCAGCAATGAGCATTGAGCCATCCGAGGCTACTGTGACGGATCTCAGTGGCACTTCTTCCTCCGGTACCTATTGATTAAAAAGAGATTACAAAACTGAAGACCTTACACGCCTATCTTCAGGCTCGAACTGACCAATTCATGCGTGCATGCATTTGCGCTTAGATCCCAGATTCGAACGCTGCCGTTTTGATCACAAGAAATCAGTTCCCCTTGGTTTGGATGTATAACAACGTCGTTTATAGGTGTTTCATGATCAAATTGTCGTGTTATGACTGGCCCTCTAAGTTCAAAAGTAAGTACTAGATTCACTCAAACCGAATTCGACTGTGCCTCTTGCATACCGAGTATCCCAAATTTTCAAATGTCCATCCTCACTGCCAGTAAACATCCACCGACATTCGGCATGGAATCCAGTAGCAGTAATGTTTCCGGTATGATCTCCAAAAGATGTTATCTGAGTTCGCATGTTAGAAATAGCGTATCGCATCAGATCATCGACAGAGCGCACTTACGGGCTTTGGATTGCTACTGTTGATATCATATAGCCGCACTGAGTGATTGCCTATAGGAAATGGTTTGTAAACACATCCAATTGTCGCAAAAAGCTTTTGCATACATACCTGCGGCTGCTAGATATCGTTTATCCGGTGAAATACAAAGCCGGTTCACCTGCTACAAAATACTATCATAAGTCGAAATCTTGGAAATACCATATATTCTGAGAAATCAGCTTACAGAATTAGGATGTTGTATCGTTCGTGAGCATATGCCACTTAATGCTTCCCAAAATCGAATGGTATTGTCATAGCCCGCTGTCACAAGAATCACCGAGTGAGACTCGGGACTTTGCTTTTGCTGTTGTTGCTGCTGTTGCGGTGTATGCGGTTGCTGCTGTTGTATCTGCGGCTGCTGCGTGTTCTGAAGATCCGTCTTCGCAGCTCCGTTCTTTATAGCCATGTAAGTTTCGCGTAGGCTGGATAGTTGAATCCCGTCCAGGCTTCCAACTAAGAAAAGCGGTGGTCCGTACCACTGCCACTCCTTTCAAAGCCCGACTGGTCTTCCAACTAGTGACGTTGCTTTTTTTTATGTTTGGTCGTTGAAATTTTGTAAAAAGCTAAAAGATTCAACGAGTTAAATTTTCACTCGAACCAAATTCAAGAATGTTAGCCCTGAGATCGTTAGCAAGGCAATGCGTTAAAACTCCCGCATCACGACGTTTCATGTCAACTGCTACTGAAACAGGTAATATATCTATTCAGCCAAGTGATAGCACTAAACAGCTTGTCTAACTTATAATACTCTGACTGCACAGTTAAATATACACCACCTTCGTCAATTCACGTCCCTGTCGAGCAATTTCCCGTCCCTAGAGTTACCAAAAAGAATGTCATTGAAGTTGTATCTCAAGAGCAAGTCAAGCGTGCGAACGTTGATGGAAGAACTGAATTGTTCTCTCGAAAAAACCCAGACCGAATTCAACCAGGTGCGGTTTTGTTGGTGGAGACACTCAACTCCAAGGCAAAGGAAAGCACATCCACCTTCATGGGTGTTGTTATTGCTATCCGAAGAAAGGGACTTGAAACTTCATTTATTCTTCGAAATATTGTTATGAAAGTCGGTGTTGAGCAGCGTTTCGCTTTGTATTCGCCAATGTTGAAGAGTATCAAAGTCCTTCAGCCAGCCGGTGCAAAAGATACAAAATTCAGAAGAGCAAAGCTGTTCTATTTGAGAGATCAGCCTGGAAAGGCATTCCAGTCATTACAATCGCTCTGGAAGTTGGAACAAGCCGAGAAAGTCGCCGCAAAGAAAAATTAGAAACTCCCGCCATATTACCAACACCACACAATCAATTTCATAGACTTGCTTTTCAAGAGCTGATCACTTTACACTGTCGTTTCGATTAGAGATAGTCTGTAATATACGTTAATACACTTTGAAGATTTTTTTATTATCATCGCCAGAATCCATGGGACCGTGTTAGATGGAGAGAGTGTGTGTAAAATGTAGCTTTTACTCAAGTTCTGTCTTACTCAACCAAAATATATGCACTGGCATAGCTTACACTACTATCCTTTGAAGTTTTGCAAGGACTGCTCTGATCGTAATGTACAAATTTCAACTGTTGCTTCTGCTGGCTGTTTTGTCTCAGAACCGCAAGCGCAGCAAGAAGAACACCAATGGGATGTCGACCGCAAATAGTGTTGTCAGTTTCGCGCAAGTATTTTGCAAAATCTTCATGATTTAGTGTTTCGATGATCTCCATTCCTCTATGGTCCAAATTCGAGATAGACTTGTGTATAGGGGTTGTAATTTCGCTTGATTTTGTCGAGGATTTGAGATGAATCGGCTCTGATGTCTCGTCAGCTCGATAGTAAGTGTACCGAAAACGCGAGCCCCTGATGAGAGTATCAGCTTCTGAGTCCGATTTCGTGGTAGGTGGTAGTATTGCTGTACTTACCAGTGACAAAAGTCCGAGGAAACTATAAACAATGTTGCCGGATCGCTAAGGTATGGAGCCAACGCTTCGCCGTACACCTTTTCCTTATCCGACGATATCGACCCAACCATAATTGGCACCACTTTGATATCGTCAATTTTGCTAAAATATCACCTTCTTAGTAAGATGTAACATCAAAGATGTTTTCCTCCTTGACTTACCTTTCAAACATTTTGTACGTATACGGAAGATGCATCTCAATACTGTGCTCTTCCTCATCAACTGAATTGCTCATAGTCTTGAATAATCTATTTTGTCGTAATTCATCAATAGCTTCAAACATCCATTAGATTCTGGTCCTCATACAAAATCAAATTGACAAATACTCGAAATGCGGTTGAGCCGCATCAACTTACTCTCAGTGTCAACAGCAAGATTTCCCAAAGGCGTTTCGTATTCTTTTGTTTTCGGCACGGCACAACCATCCAAGTAGACGTGATGCGAAGGTCCGAGAATGAAAATGCGTTTTCTGCAGTCCATGTATGAGTCAAGTAACAAAGTATGAGTATGCTTTACGGTTATACTCACATAGGATCTATGTCAATACATTTGTATGCATATGCAGCTGCAGGACCACTGTACGAATAACCGGCATGTCTTTTTCGACGCGGTCAGCTGGAAGTCATTTTAATAATGCAATAAAATGGATATTCTCTTACGGTGCAATGATAGCTTTTGTCCCTTTGATAGGATATGACCTATCGTCCTCTGTAATCGTCGGCACTCGACTTAAATACTTGTCGAGATCGTGATTCAGTTGAGCCTCTGCAACTTGGAGTCAGTTGAAATTGCACTCGGCCATACCAATGTCTGTGTTAAATACCATTTCCTGAATACCAAGAACCTGCATGCGTAGCGCTTCTTATCATTTCGTTTGAATAGTTTATCGAAGTAAACGTTGGAGGCTGCGCTTTATGCACCAGTCTGGTCTGCACGTGATGTAACCATTGCTATCTTACCTTTGGATTAGAGAAAGCGGACCAACAAAGTAAGGCCAGAAGTTACTATATAGTAGACACAATTATCTGTGCTACGCACCACATCAGCCATGTAAGCTCTAACCACTTGTTTCTCCAAACTCCACTTCATAATCAAAAAGTGACCAAAGCATCGGTTTTATCAACGTGATAATCATTACGTGACCTATTGATCACTGACTTGAACCGACTTGCAATCAACTGCTTCCAACTAAAGCTCCAATCATCGACAAATTCTTTTATTAGATATTGATGTCTATATCATGCTGAAGATAACTCATGATGGACCTTTAAATCGACATTGGCTCCCCGACATCTGTGGTACACTTGCGATAGCATGGGGTAACTCTACAACTAACTTGAACAATTCATTTACTGAAGGTTTGATTGAGATTGTTTACAAAGAACTTGTAAGAATAATGACAGCCGTTTCGTAGAAATAGAGTGATAGATTTAGGGTAGTCTAGCACCTGCAGAATAGCACTTTCATTGTTTGCAGGCTGTTAAGTTTTGTCAGTGAAATCAAGGGCCATTTCACACGGAGTTCCCACGATATGTTCCTGCCAACGCGGTAGGGTGTAAGGATCTTCAACGTCTTTCGTGATCTCAATATGTTTCGATTTGTCAAAGCAGCTTCATTGCAAGCAAGAGCTGTGCGCTCGTTACCAAACTCTTTCGCACCCTTTTCCCTAGCTCACCGAACTTTCGTCACGAGCAGTGGTGAATCAAAGGTAAGGGAATATGAGTTGGATAGTGGGACGGAATTCAGGAATCCAGCAATACTTAATCTTTGACGCAGGCTAGCGACATCTGGAAGCTTGGTCAGCTCAACCATGTTGCCATAGCTGTACCCAACCTGGAAAAGTCCATCGACTTTTATAAAACTGTGATGGGAGCGCAAGTCAGTGGCGTGCAGGTATGTTGAGTGTGTAAGTGTATCATGTATGAAATGTCTGTCTCTAATATGATTATATGCGTGATGATATTAGGAACTTCCTGATCATGGCGTTTACACAGTTTTTGTCAACCTTGGAAACACGAAAATAGAATTATTGCATCCATTAGGAGAGAAAAGCCCAATTGCTAAGTTTCTGGAAAAGAACAAGGATGGAGGCATTCACCATATATGTATAGAGGTAGGCTAATGCGATAAATCTTTGTGAGATTCGATTAATGGAGTTGATCAATGATATCCAGGTTGATGATGTATACGCGGCTATCAAGGATCTGACAGCCAAAAACATTCGAGCACTCAACCCCGAGCCGAAAATCGGTGCGCATAACAAACCTGTCGTGTTTTTGCACCCTAAAGACTGCGGAGGCGTGTTGGTGGAGCTAGAGCAACGTTGATCCAGGTTTTCGAATTTATTATCCATCAAAGATAATTACTGCTTGAAAGTGATGTTGTAATAAGATGCAGTGCATGATGTTTCGAACCAGGGACCATGTTATGGTTATTGCACCCTGGAGTACAGAATAAACAATAGAAATAACGGATGAGTGAAACTCTAAGATTGAACCACCGATATACAATTATGCTGGCCATTTGTACCATTGCCTTCGCTTTGTTGGTGCGGAATTTCATAAGGAAGCTTTCGAAACCTTGTCTGAGCAAAAGTTTATCCCCGCAGTTGGTCGATATGCAAGTCACAATGCGCCATAAATATAACTGCCCTGTAGCTTGCTATGACACAGTACTCTTCCTCTACACTTACTGCTCTGCAAAGATATATTACCAGAGACATGGCCTCCCACAAAACTGGTTAGTATTTGTATCTTGCCCAAGTCGCCGACTTGGTTACAAACAATGTATTTGCACGTTTTCTGACTCCTCTCCAAAAACCAGTCAAGCACCTTATGAACGACCCAAAGAACGTAAATACAAAGTCTGCTCTTAAGCCCGGGATTTTCAATGTGCTGATTTAAAATTATTTAGGTGGTCGTCGAGAGTCTGAAGGGTCTCTGCTACACTAACTCTCACCTTCGATTGCTCGAGAACGAAAAAGGTACGTGCTTTTGATCTACTCCTAATTACCCCTGAGCTGGTCATCCGCTGCTCGAGATTAAACGGTGTACTTCGTAGTCGTTTACAATGCAGACATTGAAAATATTTCCAAGAAGCAAGTTACGATTATCGCCGGTGGTGGTGCTGGTCACGAGCCCTCCCACGCTGCATTTGTAGGAGAGAATATGTTGACTGGCGCGGTCAGCGGCCAAGTTTTTGCTTCACCTTCAGCAGGCCAAATTCTTGCCGCTTTGAGAAAGGTTCGCTCTCCTCATGGCACTTTGGTCGTTATCAAGAATTACACTGGTGATTGCTTGCACTTTGGACTTGCTGTTGAGCGTGCAAAAGCTGAGGGCATGAATATCGAAATGGTGGTCGTCGGTGATGATGTTGCTGTCGGACGCGCGAAGGGAGGTATGGTTGGCCGAAGAGGTCTCGCTGCCACTGTTCTTGTTCACAAGATTGCTGGAGCTGTTGCTGCCAAGGGGTAAGTACAAACATGAGTTGCTCGTTTTTGATCTTACCAAAGACGACGACTTATTTACGTTCTTTGATTTGTTAGTGCTTCTTTGGCTGAAGTTCGTGATGCTGCTCAATATGTCATCGACAACAGTGCTACTTGCAGTGTTAGTTTGGATCATTGCCACGTTCCTGGTTCAAGCAGTTTTGCTAGTCTTGCTGTAGACGAAATGGAGTGGGGAACTGGTATTCACAATGAACCCGGTGCCAAGAAGACTGAGGTTAAAGACGTTAAGACCATTGTTCATGAGCTCTTGTTCACCATTCTTGATGAAGACGATAAGGATCGTGCTTACCTCAAGCTCAACAAGGCTAATGAAAAGGTTGTGTTGTTGGTAAACAACCTTGGCGGTATTTCTATTCTCGAAATGGGTGTCGTTGCTAAGGAAGCAGCTGAATATTTAGCTGAAAACGGTATTGAAGTCGAGCGTATCATCAGCGGTACCTTCATGAGCTCTCTCAATATGCCCGGTGCTTCACTCACTCTTCTCAAGATTCCCAAGAACGCAGACAAACTTGATTTCTCCTCATTGTTGGATTTAACGGTTGGTGCCCCTGGCTGGGTGAACAACAGTATTCGCGGATCCTCTCTCGACGTCGTTGACAAGACAGACGGTCTCAGTGACATGTCTGTGGAGCTTTCCAACAAGACAGCTGGAAAAATCATTAACAAAGAGGTCCTGGTACAAGCACTTCGAAGCGGTGCCGAGAACGTCATTGCCGCTGAGCCAGACATTACCCATTATGACACTATCCTTGGCGATGGCGATTGTGGTCAAACATTGAAGGAAGGCAGCAATGCTCTTTTGTCTGCCTTGTCATCCATTGATTTTTCAACTGCTCCTGCTGCTATTTTGGCTATCTCTGATATTTTGGATACCAATATGGGAGGTACCTCTGCTGCCATCTATTGTATCTTTTTGAACGCTTTTGCTATTGGTCTCGTAGATGCTTCCTCCAAGACTGCCGACCAAGCCGCCTCCACTGTTTCAGTGTGGGCTGACGCTCTCAAGCTGGCCTTGGACTCTCTGCAAAAGTATACTCCTGCTCGTGAGGGTGACCGAACAATGATGGATGTTCTCATTCCCTTTATAAACACTCTCCACCAAACCCAATCCTTGGATCAAGCTATCAATGCCGCTAAGGATGGAGCCGAGAAGACCAAGACCATGCATGCGAAACTTGGTCGTGCTTCATATGTCAATGACGAAAGCGTAATGTCTGCAGCTGTCCCCGATGCCGGTGCATGGGGCCTTCTTGCCCTCCTCACTGGTATTCAAAAGGGCCTTTCACAGTAAACGTGGATGTCAATCCTATTTTATACATTTAATCACATTTTCACCTATCTTATGCTGTTTGCTCGAAATTTGCTATTACCCAAAGAACATGCAGCAGCATCATTAAAGTTGCATTTTTGCATAATTTACAAGTATCCTATTAATGAGCATGGCATGTTCGGGCTTAGGCAGAATCTCGATGGGAAATTATTCAAGTTTGATGGAAGCAATGTATTCTTATTGATAAATGAGAGTAAGAAATGATATTGGTACACATTACAGAAACAATAAGTGTGAATATGTAGGTAGCAAGTAGTTATTACCAAGTAAAAATGTTATCGTTGAATGGTCATAAACCTCTTCTTGTTCGCCTTCGCTGCTGCCTTTCTCTGCTTGGAAAGTATGACCACCGGGTCGTCCGCATCTGATTCATCATCACTCGAAGCTTCACTTGCTTCTGACTCGGAATCAGAATGAGACGCGCCCTGAAACGGCGTGAAGTTTGAGAGTGGACGTCTCGACAGAGGTGAAGGGCCATTTCCAAAGTTCAATGCTGGTTCGCTTGTAGATCGTGTGTTTCTGGAGGACGAATTACTTGAAGGAGCCACATGATTTTGATCAACTAGAGTAGTTGTTGAAGATAAGTGGGTATCATAACTAGCAGCATCTTCATCGTCAGACGAGAGTTCATCTCTGAAAATGGTGGTGAAAGGTTTTCTTCGCCCTTCACTAGCAGTGGACCTTACGCTATCTGCAGATCGTAAGCTAACTGCTGGCTCTCTAGTATTAGTAGAATGTGGAGGGGTCGCAGGCGGTATACTGCTCCTAGCCTGTACATCAATTGATGGCCACGTTTCACGACGTGAAGCAGAAATATCTGTAGGTGATGTTGTTATAGGAGTAAGAATGTAGCTGTTCTCTTCCATTGACAAGTCGCTCAAAGCCTTCTGTAGTGGTTGCAAGGTCATATTCGGAATGCTCATATCCATCTCTTGTAACTCAAATACAGGAGTATTATCACATGGTAATGAGGTGGTGGTGATAGGCGAAGTAGGAAGTTCTTTCATAATATAAAGAGGAACTGGATCACCATTATGAGATCGCAACGGCGTGGAATTTGTGCTCGTGGAGGATGTGTTTCGAGATAAACCACTAGGTGCTGATCTCCATGACTGACGTGATGCTGTGGATGTGATAGAAGAATATGAGTTTATGGAATCCGAACGTGACATGATACGTTTCAGATCTATGTTGGGTACTGATATGCTGGATTTTCGAGACATTGACTTCTCAATTCCAAAAACGATGGTGCTGCCTTCAGAAACTTGAGACTGATTCTCAGCCTCTGTAATATCATCTCCAAATTCTTCAGGATCAATAGGCATAGATGCGAATGGTAAAGTTCCAAGCTTGACAGGCAAGTGAAGGGTAGCAATGTGCAGTGGAGAGTGTGGTTCATTATTTCCATTTTTCAATTTGGAGAGCAAGCTGCTTCGATTCATGTCACTCAGCTCTGCTGTAATGACGATTTTGTATTGCACTTGTAGAAGGCGGCCATTGCTATCTATAGTTGGTGGGGTGGTACTAGGCACCAGAAGCTGCTCACAAATATTTTGTGTCAAAGTTCTCGGGTCAGTCACATTGATGTCACATTTAATAGTTTTAACAGGTATTTCAGGAGTAATGTAAGTCCTAATGGTGTGAAGTGAGTGATTTGTTAAATAAAACAATTTAGATTATTTATTGTAAACCAGACAGACTAACTTACTTGCTTCCATTCGCGAACAAGGCTGCTCGACACAGAGATATTGTCAAACCTCCGACTCTTGAAAAAGGGTATATATGGTGTATAGAAACATTAACCGGTATTGTCTCTCCTAGTACATCAAGATATATATGTCAGTGATATTAGGCATTACAGTAGTTGATCAACAAATGTGGATTTTCAAAATGTACCTCGAACATAAGCGATACGAGGTATCATGGCATTGACGGCGGCTTGCATGGAATGCTCGATGGAGTATGCGTTTTGGCCGTCTTCGGCTGGTATATGATCAAACATACAGTGTGCATTCGCTTCCTGTGCAAACTGATATTGTTGGGACATTACGTCAATTTTCTCCAGTAAAGGAATATGCAGCTGTGCTTTCTGAGCCAAAATATCAGCTACAAATGGTCGGTCGTGGATGGCCTGTATAGCATATGTTATCGAGCCTTCTGGATAGTCACTCTGCTTTAAAGTCAACATTAGTTTCATATTTTCTGCATTTGTTTCTGACCAATTAAACCCTAACCTCCATAAAACTCGGTAACGAAAGGTCAGTTGGAATTATAAACTCGAAAGGGTAGGAGTGAATTCGCGGTTCCAGAACAGTAGATTTGCCACCCGGCAACTGGAATGCCATTATTTCCTTCTGAAACAGAGGAAACTCTTCCTTTCTGTCTTTGATTAGGGTTGCTACTTTGCCCCACAAACAAACTCGAATGCTGGCTGTTTTACATGGCTTCTGTAAATGGAGCGTTACTTTGCCTCGAATGCAATCACCCGGAAAATAGTAACGTTCCTCGTCGAGCGTTATATAGAAGCTCGAGTTTTGCTTCCGTCGTGTTATAATGCGCATGTATTAAAAGGAATGATTATGGTGAATATATTGTAATATTGGGTTACTGAAGACAAGTGAACCGGCAAAGCGTTTTCGCTCCGAGTAATCGCTCAAAGTACTTTTCAAGCCACGTCTAGCCCCAAATATGGACATGTTTTATTTCGACTCATTTGCTAACTGTTGAACAGTTGGTAAAGGCTGTAGATCAGGTTCTATAAATTGCTGTCGACTATCATCGCTGTCAAGTAACTCGCGTGAATAATAGTCTTTGATAACTTTTCTGTCTTTCAAAATTGGGTATCTTTCCAAGAACTCGAAAAAATCGTCATCTTCGGATCGTCCGCTAAGCTTATCTTTCTGCACCGCCTTATGTATAAGATCTATGTAAAATCCTGTGATAGTCTCATTATATACAAATTGTATCTTGTCCTTGTTAGCTTTATAATACGATTCAATTCCATGTTTGATCAGTGGTGTAGCTTCTTCTTGATTCATCTCCCGAAGATAATTCCAGGCCATTCTCACGTGTGCACGATGAGTCCATTGGCGGAAATCAAGTGTATGATCTTCAAATGCCTGCATAAAGACTTCTTCGCCGACACCGTGGTATCGACGATCATGATATAATAATGGTTCGCTTTCATCTCGGGTTCCACGCATGCTTCCAACACCATGATCAACACGGTCGACTTTGGCAACCCAAAGCTCATGATCCCCCAGTACAAATACATTATGAGTCGAACAATGCATTGCTCCAACCGAGCCCATCAGTACTGGGTTATGCGTTTGTGGATCACTGTAAAAGGGTACATCTTTAAACTGATCTACTCCTTCTTGATTAGGTGACGAAAATGCCAAGGATTGTTGAACTTGATGACTACTGAGCACCTGAACTACAAATTGGCCAGCTTCATGCAAAAGGTCTGAAGCTCTAGATGGTTTCCGAACGCAGAATGAGATGAGAGGAAAGGGATGCAGAGCAATAGAAGTAAATGATGAGACGGTGATGCCCCGTCGGTACTCTGGGTTTTCTGGGCGAGCAGTAGTGACTACTACTACAGGTTGTGGAACTTTACGCATAATACTGCGCACTTCGCTCTGTACGCTTTCAATTTCACTCTCTATAATTCTATTATTTGATGTTATGGACCTGTATTTCACCCTTTGATCTGCTTTGGCGCCTGCCTAAGTTACAGCGTTAAAATGCTGTTGCTAGCAGATCGACATGCGACTCTCAAACCTATGATTCAAACCTACCTGTATGGGGGATATCGCTGGACGAGCCGATGCCACATTTAACGGCTTTTGTTTTGCTATGATCTTACTCGCAACTGACGCAACAGCTTTCACTGTGGTTCGAATATCTTGCAGGTGGGGCAGTAATCGCGCTGCCATTTCGTACAAGCAACCTGTCTGAATTGTGCACCTCAATACTTAAGAAATTAAATTGTTGTATTGTTAGCGGAGGTCGAAGTTACTGAGCATTTTACGGCAACATTACAGCAGAGGCTTACAGTAGCTATGTCAGATTGAAGGTAAATCTTGATCACGTTACTTGAACCCACAAAATATAGGAGGGGTTCTCTGAGGTCCCTTTGCATAGTTGCAAATTGAAGCAAACTGAGAAAAGGTAAGTCAAGCCTCTTCTTCTAATGAATTTCAGCTCAAAAACCAAAACGGCCACCGCCGGTTGTTTTATATACGTTAATTAACAAGCGTTGACCTTTGTGAAGTCTGAAAAATGCATAGATTGGAAGTGATTGACAAGTAATTATGCACTCTTGTGCGTTATCGAAGTGGTGAACTGACTGAAGAACAAAGAGCGTTCTTGTGTTAAATGGCCATATTCTATGCTAGTTGCATTTATTCCTTTGATCTGTTAGAGTGTAATTTTGTTGTTTGTTGCATTTTCTACATCATCGGAAGCCACGGAAAATGACCAATCATCTGCAGGATCACAAGAGAGGTATTATAAAACAAATATATTGTTACCGGTAGACATTGCAATGCCAACCAAAGAGCCCATCGTACTATTAATCTAGCATTTTCTTTTAAATCGCATGTCTATGTAAATTGCTATGTTTCATCGTGTCGTTTCTTGCTTCGCTTTTGCCTATTTTTAATTGCCGTGTAGTGCCACCAGCATTAGTTTCCGTCTACTCATGTGACTGCAAATAAATTTGCACTAATCAGATCTTCTCCGGCATCTTATTTTTATCTGATCATTTCCTCCTACCAACTGTTTTATAACAAGTGAACTTGTGGCAATATTCTTCTCGCATCATGCCACGGCACCAAATACCTTCTCGGTTATTGGAAAAAACCTTGACCGGGGTCATAAGTGCTCAAGCAGATTATCGAGATGTTGTGCATGACAAACAGAAGCCATCTGTCCCGTCATCACAGCAAACTGACATGCTGGACATTGAAGCTTGTATTGATCAACCAGAACTAGCTCCACTGGGTCTCCATGTAGTAAAAGGAGAAAAGGCTACTAAAAAGAGACAAGCTAAGAGACAACAATTACATCGATATCTCTTAAATGATGATGAAGTTACACCTGGAAAAGTAGCTATTCGAGACCTGACGATCGACGAAGGCTCCACCTCACATTTAAAGCTAGGGACAGCGAAAGAATCTGGCTCAACTGTTATGCTTCGTCGAAGAAGAATCAACACCAGCGAGCTTGAGTATCACCTGGCTACAATTACCAAAACAACACCTTTGTCATCATCATTTTTTTCTTCAGCTGCTGATAAATCAGAAGACAGAAATACCTCCAGTAGCTCTGGCTCAATTGTCAAGGAATTGGATGTGTCTCGAAATCAAATAGCATCTCTTCCTACCAACATAACAATGCTGGCTAGCCATCTGAGAGTGCTAAACTTGTCAAACAATATTCTCACGACATTCCCTCCAGAATTGTACGCATTTAGCAATTTGGAAGTCCTCATGCTCTCCCAAAATAAGATCAGTGGCCCAGTACCCGAGGAACTACCCCTCAAGATTCCTAACTTGACAGTATTGCGCCTAAGTGCTAACTTGATCACTTCACTGCCTCTCACCATGGGTAACTGGCGGAAAATGAAACGATTAATTTTGGGGTCGGTTTTCGGGGGAAACCTTATCCAGGCTATACCCGAGGATTGTCTTAGTACTATGCAATTAGAAGAGCTGGATTTATCTCATAATCAACTCAAGAGCTTACCCACCGATTTCACTTACAATCAGAACAATCTGTTACATCTCAACTTATCAGATAACCAGTTAGAGACTTTACCAAGGTCTATTGGCCAAATTACCAATCTGAGGAGTTTGAGTATATCCAAGAATCACCTCACAACACTTCCCATTGATCTGGTCAACTTGAAGAACCTGGACATCCTTGATGTCAGTGAAAATCTACTTTGCATATTACCCGGTGATATATTGGAGTTTATGCGAAAGACGACTTTGCTTATAACTGGAAACCCATTATCTCGACCAGGAAATTGCGATCTTAGAGCTACAGAGACTGCCCCTGACAACTCGTATATGGAGATCATCAGAAAAATGTCTCAACGGGCTATAGCAACCCGCACGAATGTTCTCGAATATGAGCAGTGTGGGCCCAACGGCATGGGCTGCGAGAATAGCAACAGCTACTTTCCATCATCGCCTATCTTGCAACCTCATCACTTAGATGATGATGCGGCTATCGATCACGAACTCTCATTTCATGCTAGGCAGCTAAACATTGATGGATCTCGACCAAGCACTCCCGTCAATGGCATGTCTAGTTCGGAAGCTAATGTCAGTGAGTTGGTTGGCGTCTCGCGCAGTTCAATATTAAGCTTGCCCATGATGGCTTCGTCCTCGTCGTCATCCTCGCTATCTTCTGAACTTTCTTCAGATGTAGACATGCAAACAAGCAGTCCACCAGTTTCAACACCAGATCATATAGACACCTCTAGCTACATGTCAGTCTCCATGACAGATAGTACACCAGGAACTCCAGTAACATACGAAGAAGCACCAAGATTGGTGAATTCTCTTCGAGAACTCGCATCCCGATCAATATTTGCTCACAATATACCAATTCGATTGGAAGATATACCCGAGCTCGTTCATTCTTATGTTGAGCCTGGTGCGGCAAGACCTTGCGCTCATTGTGGTAAACCTTATATCAAAGAATGGATGTCATCAGTACAAGTTAAGAGCTTTCGAGGGCACCCTGCTGTTGTCCGACGAGTTCGCTTTTGTTCGGAGCGATGCTGGAGTACATGCGCCAAAGACAACGAAGTTTCTCAGAGTGGTCAGCATAAAACATCTCGGATCACAGATACCGTTGTCTGCATGAACGGCTTACCAAGCACTGCTGCATGTACAATGCCTAGCATATAACCCGCCATTAGCTAAAAAAAAAAAAAAACCTCATATATCAGACACTTCATATCCTCCATTTTATTATCCCTTAAAATGCCATTGTATTATAGCACTGTAAATTAATAGGCACGGGATAATAGACTAAACTTTCCAAATTGAAATCATTACTTTGAGCTGATTTTTGACTGGGGAATTTTAGCGCATAAAAGTTAAAGTGGTTGCGCTGGCAGGACCTTTTTGAAACACGCACTCCTTTCAACATCCGCAAATCCCATGGAGGATGCCAGAGAGTTTGCAGTAGCTAGATTGACCGAGCTACTAAAGCATCCAGATGATCTGAACGGTAAAGTCACAGCACTAAGACGCAAATTCGCAAAAGAGAAGGCATCCATCGATGCACAGCTCAATTCTGGTGCACAGACACAATTAGACAATGTGCAAGAAGGCTTAGAGACGTTACTTACTTCGCAAAAGCAATGTGAGATGATTAACGACAATATGAAGAAGATTGATAAACTATGCTACGGTGCTCGCGAGATGATTCACGATTTTCCTCGCATTAACAAGGTTTGTTACCTGAACACTACGCACACCTCGGCACGTTCTGCGTATCACTCACCAGTCTTTTGATAGATTTCTGTAGTACACCAAAACTTTGTGGCAACATATGAAAAAGTAGTTGCTTTACAAGAATTGCATCAAAAGCTCGAAGATGCTCAGTCCATGTTTGATCTTTTAAGAGAAGACATTTTTGCTCCTCAAGATACCCTACTCCATGTTCACTATCAGCTATTCAAGCTTGAAGAATTTCGGGATCTAACCATGCATCAAGCACGAGATTCGCCACAAGATGTTATTATAACATTGAAGAAATACTTTAGAAACGTTGACGCGTTGTCAGCGGATTTCACGCAACATCTATGGAATTTGGCTCGTAACCTTTTAGAGCTGGCCCAAAACAACTGTGGTACCACTATTGTAAAGTTGGTAAAAATAATAGAGGTGGAAGAGCATGCCGATGAAAAAGCGTTGGCTGCCCGACATGCCCAAACTAGTCATCAAGATATGACCACAGCGGAAGGCACCAAATGGCGGTTAGCGGAAGGTAGTCCCCGTACAATTAAATCATATCGTGTAGAGTTTCATGAGCGATTACGAGAATCTTTGCAAGAGCGATTTGAAGAACACTATGCGGAATTCAAAGAAAATGGCGACTGGGTAGGGGCGTTCGACTCTAGCGACTTTATTTTTAACGAACTTGATATTGTTTTCGATGAAATCGTCCCTCTCTTCCCCAAAAAGTACAAAATATTTCCATGGTTTGTTTTAGAGTATCATCGACATTTGTATGAACTCTTGAATCATACTGTCAACGAAGATATGGATGCCAAAACCATTTTGAGGTTGATGCGATTTGTGCGAGATTATTATACCACAATGAGCACACAACTGGGAGTGACGGAGGAATTGCTTGAGCCTCGACTTTTGGACGGACAAGAGCAAGCCCTGGTGGATGAATATCTCAAGCTGGTTCGGTCAACACTAGTTGAATGGACTTCAAATCTCATGCAATCCGAAACCCGCGATTTTTGTCAACGATCTGATAGACCAGAGATCCATGCGGATGGACAATATGGAATGGCAGGCGCGGTTGATATGTATCAAATCATAAATCAACAGATCGACGTTGCTGCCGAAGCGAACCAAGGAAAGCTATTATACCATGTCGTGTCAGAATGTCAAAAAGTTATGAAAGATTCTCAAGTGATGTGGAAAAAGCTATTGAACTCAGAGTTCCGAAAACAACTCGAGCAGCCGGAGGAAGTTCCTGAAGGGTTTGTTGAGTATGTTATGGCTCTTGCCAATGATATGATCAAATATGCCGATTTTGCAGAGACCATCACATCTCGTATTATGCCTCTAGTAGATGCTCACTATAAGACTCAAGTTGAAGAAAAACTTACCACTGCTGTGGATGGCTTCCTTCAAACCGCTGCTCAATCCCGAGAAATCCTTCTGAAACTCATGTTTAACGATGTCAATTCAATTTTCGATGATATTTTCACAAGCCGCTGGTATGATGTGCCTATGATTGCAACGGTAGTGGCGACACTGAAAGATTACTGTGATGATTTCCAAGAGCACTTGAACGATTATCTCTTCAGCAAATTAGTGGATGACGTTCTTGACCGTTACTTGATTCTATATATCGAAGCCATGCGACGTAAACATGCCAAATTCAAGATGCCTGCTTGCTTGGAAAAGATGAAGAAGGATGTGCAATTGTCCTTCAACTTCTTTGCCAAGTACAAACCCATTGAAGAACTGGAATCAAGTTTCTCCGCTGTCGAGATGATTCACCACCTGCTGGAAAGCAATCGTCGTATGGTATATGTGGACTATTACGCGCTACGCCAGTCTTTCCCTGATGTACCGTTGGCATTTGTAGAAGACCTCTTAAACAAACGTGATGATTTGGATAAACCAGCCCTGAAGGAGATCATGGAAGGTATCAAGGCAAAGGGACGAGAGTATGAAGCAGATACAAATGCACCACCAACTATCTTTAGTCGCGTCAAATGGCAGTAGATATCCTATTCTTTCCCTTACGCTCTAACGTGCCAATCACGATAACCAAGACTTATAATAAATCAACTTGTAAATTCAATGCTGTTTCCCGTTATTGCTCAGTAACTTAGTTGTTAGCAGTAACGCCTGGGTGTAATTGTGTTTTTTTGTACAGCCTGCCAAGTTTTATGCGAGTTATTGCATAAGCTTTACCTGCACACAACACTACCTGTCACAGCGTAGCTTTGCTTTGACAATATCTTTGTTGATAATATAGCCTGGAATGTCAGAGGCTCCAACGTCTCCAATTCCAGGAGAGACGCGGACGGACAGTCATGCGCAAGCCAGCGATCCTGGAGGAGCGCACGCATCTTCGGATGAAGCAGCCACACTGTCGTACGATGCTTTTGAGCACACGAACTCGAGCCCAGATGCTGCGACTCATTCAGCTCAAGGATCAATAACTCGATCCATTCCTTCAGTTTTGTCAGGTTCACTGGATAGTAGAGAGCGAGTCCGTACACAACAGTTGGCCGTTGGAGCCATACTGACACATAACTCAGACCAAACTTCACAAGGCTCAACCTTGACTTTGACTTCCAAAGAGTATTACAGCTCATCAGATATCAGCCAACGTTCTCAAGCGAGTATCTTACACGATGGCACTACTTATCACTCTCCTTTAGAGCGATTCTCCATCCGTCGGTCGCTACCACTTCAGAATCGTTTAGAGCTTGTTCCTGAAAGAACACATTCATGGTCGGATCACGAGCAGAGTACATCTAATACCACGCGAGCGTTACCAGCCGACGATTTTTGGTCTACAAGAGCCCAGGATTCATCCTCGGACGTGTCGCCTATAGCGGCCACACGTTTGTTTGGACGCGAAGTTTCAAATATATCCAGTTTCTCAACTCACTCACACACTAGTGAAGGCAGTGCTACCATTGAGCATTCAGCACAAGAGCCTGATACTTCACCTGCTGGAATTGAACAACCCAATTCTGAGAGACGCATAATACACAGCTCACAGGGGTCTCATGCTCAAGAGACCCCAGAGGTTGACACTAGAAGAGAAGATATACCTCATACCCCAACACCTAGACGGTCTAGGTCAATTTATGTTGAAAGCACGTTTTTAGAGGAATTGACACCAGAACGATTGAGATCAGGCAAGGTTACGGACTGGCACCCGTCTCCTAGTGAACGAGCTAGCCAGAGAGCTGCTGAGCGACAGCTTCAAACAAAAACAAAGCCTAGTCCAATCGCTCACACGTCAATATCAGCTGTGCATGCAAGGTAAGAAATCTCATCTATACGCAACTGTACAACTGCATTTGCTAAAAACGCATGTTTGTTTAGACAATCTCATATAGAGCCACCACGAACAAGACACCACCCAACTAAGGCAAGAACATGGTCTGATCATAACATCTTATTTGCAAGCAAGGATAATGCAACATTCAAGCGGGTAAAATAATAATACCACTGATCATCATCTTCAGACGACTTTTTCCTAATCAGCATAAATAACCTCACATTTTAAATAACAGTCCGGTACCTTGGTGGATCAGTTGGGTGGAGCTGTTGTCACAGGTTGGCGAGAATGTACACATTTGGTCACAGACCAAGTACGAAATACTGTCCGCTGCCTGTGTGCAATTGCATCCGGCAAACTGGTAGTATCATTGTCATGGATAAGCAAGTGTCGGGAGGAGGGTCGGTTTGTAGGTAAGTATATTGGCATTATCAAAATGCTTTTTACCTTTTTTTTAAAAAAATTTATTACTGTTTTGACTAAGATCATCTTACTTTCCACTGTCATACAGATGAAACGCCTTACCTGTTGAAGCCGATCACAACTCAGCCCCCATTTTCGGGCAAGAAGCTTTTTTTGAACCAAAAGACGCCTATTAAACAAGCAGATTTCCGTGAAATAGTGACAGCAGGAAATGGATTGGTACGTGCAAACCATCCTTGCAGGGATGCAACGTTTCATTGCTTTTGCAAACATTGCAGTGTCGAACATGCACGCCCAAACAATAAAGGAACCATGTGTTAATCCTAATACAAATTTCACCTGGGGTCTATTGACCATAATTTAGGTTCTAACACGAGAACCAGATGAGTTCCAGGAGGATGTTATGATTATCGGAGATCCCAAAGCCTCTGATGAACAACACAAGCGCTTACGGTCACTCAACTACACTATTATCAGCAAAGCAGCATTTATCAGTTCGATCACCCACTAGCTGTTGGCCATCGCACACCACACCCGGTCAAAAAAGACTTATTTTTCTGCGGTCACTAAAACTCAGCCAATGGCTGACCTTTCTCTCGTGCTACCCAATGATTTTGAGAATCCGACTCACACAAACATATGAGGCTCCACCCCATCTGACTTGCCGCAGCAGCCATAAAAAAAAATTCTTTTGCAAGGTCAAATCTTTTTATTCATAGAGGATAATCGTCTTTACAACATTACTCTTCCTCGGTTTGTTAGATACACAAACATCCGCATAAACAGTATATAATTTTCCTAGATGATTTTGTAAGAAAAGGAAATAAAAAGGTAGGGAATGACTAGATAAGCCTGGCCGGTCAGGTTAGGGTAATACTATATTTGAATATGAGACGTCACCAAAAACCAAATAGCTTTTCCGTACAAGCCACTGATGTACTGCGGGAAGCGCAGAGGGGGGGGTGGAACCCAATCCCCAAAACCACTTTCAGCACCAACTGAGCTGCTACTCCTTGTTCTGCTACATCTCACTCTCTGCGCTGTCTGCTGAACTAATCTTCCATCATCCCTCGAATCAACCACTCATCTGTCACTGACAATACTTCAAATCAACAATAACTTTCTAAAAAAAGTCTCTACTACTTAACCACCCTCTACTTTACTATATTTTCCACACTGTTCATCATGGCACCTCGACAATAGATAAACCCTCCTCTCCTTTTACTTCTACGACGCTTATATATATACATATATACCACTGAAAATTATATATATATAAGAGGAAAATAATCTGTCAAATGACAACCTCAGAATATCACCAACATGCTGGGTCCTATGCTTGGGAAGCAGGCTATGGGCCTCACCGTTTGGTGGATTTTCCATCCCACCTCTCAACCGACCTCCATCATTACTCTTTGAGTAACAACCAACCACCACTTCAACAAGTGACACTTCATTTTACTCCTGTCGCTGACCAGCCACCTCAGCGTACCCATGTTTCTACCATCAAGTCTTGTAAATATTCCACCCCTTCTAAACGCCAACAAGAACAACATACTCCCTGCCAAAGACCTTCAACCACTGCAAACGGTTACCAACACTTTATGAACAATGATCGTCAGGAAAGATCAAAGTTTGTCGAGAAACTTATTGGTGAGTAATAAACCCCCATCCATCCCACCTTTCCCTCCTTTTTATTTTTTTCTTTTGTTTTTGGAACCCAAGTTTTGGCTTCCAAAAGCAAAGAGACAAAGAATATACAATGGTTTACATATGGACTTTATCAGTCCATGTGTTTCGCCTATTGGTTCTTTATTTCATTTTCTTAATCCTTCTTCCGTTTTAACCCTTCCTTTTCACCACTCATTATCTTATGAAAACGATATATATACCCCCTCCCATCTCTCTCTCTCAACCACCCACCATCATCATGGACACTGTGATATTGATAGCGCTTTCCACCTTTTTTTTCCCCTTTTAGAAACGACTGCAACTGTCATAGAATCAATTTGGTCGAACAACAACATTGCAAATGGACGAAAAGAAGTCATTCCAACCAAAAGCTTCATTCAGGAAGTCTTGAAGCGATCGAAAACTACCTATTCAACGCTTCAAACTGCCTTGTTTTACCTTTTTCGGATTAAAAACATCATTGTCGCTCGGCTTAAGCAACGTGCAAATACTTGTACGAAGCGAACCAGTGAATATAGTACCGATGACTATCTTTGCTGTGGCCGGCGTATGTTTTTAGCTTCTCTCATGGTTGCTTCCAAATATCTTCAGGACAAAAACTATCGCAACAAAGCCTGGGCCAAAATTTCTGGTCTGGACATCAAGGAAATCAATGGAGCGGAAACTGCGTTTCTGAAAATCATTGATTACCAATTGTTCATTAGTAAACCCACGTTTGACAGATGGTTCAACCTTCTTAATTTGCACGTTGATCAAATGCAACAACAGCAACAACAACAACAACAACAGCAGCAGCGAAATGCGGAAGAGACGAAACCAACTAGAATGTATCCTACGCCTACTGCAAGTCCTATTCGTCACGCCCCGTATCGCAAACCAGTACAACAACACTACCCATCACCTCCCAATTCAATCCATGAATACGAGAATGCAGGTGTGTCGCCTACTGCTGCAAGTCAATTGATGTTCACATTACCCGTAAGTACCCCCCCCCCCCTCCCCATCTCTCTCCATTGTTGCTTCGTGTATTCACATTGCTCTTCTACATAAGGATAAGGTTCAGTACAGTCCATCAGATGAAGAGGAAATTGCCTCTTTGGCTCTCAAACCGAGAACTGATGAAATGACTCCACCTTATGCGTTGTGATAAATGCAAATCTCCTAATCAAACAGCCAATGTCTTGGTGAGAACATTACAAAAGGTCAACTACTTGATATCCTTCGCTTTTCGCTTCTGCAGTACCCGCAAAGCAAGTTCTTTGGTCAAGTTGTCAACCATTATGTAATTAACCCATCAAGTTGGTTTTTGGATTTGCGCTCTACATTGCCCTGCGTGAGCTGCTAATACAAAGAAGAATTTCTTTATATATTATATTTCTTTTTCTTTCATCTTCGTTTTCTTCTCTGATTTTTTCCTAATGATAGAGACTTTTTCTTTAACCTAGCTTGCTTACTGTTGCTGTTTTGAAACTTCTTTTTTTTCTACTATTCATTATGCTTTTTTTTCTATAAGTCTTTTCTTACATTGATTTGCTTTGATGTGATTTCTCTTTTTTCTTTATTGAAGGTTAAAAAGGTGTTTTGTGTTCTCAAAAAGGCATGACATGAATAAAAAACAATTTAAATATGCACATTCATCGACTCTCTACTACTTGCATGTTCTGCCAAATGTTTTTATGCCGTGTAATATATAAACAATACCATTTGTAAATAGTTCTATTGCTTCCGTAGCTAAATAGAAAAATTAAAGCTACATATATAGACACCTGCAGTGGCAACTCATGCATGAAGGAAAGCACGTATGGAATGAACGTGGGTTTCCATTACTTTTTAGAATTATTTTCAAGTGATTTTCGTTATTCATCATCAATCTGGTTTATTACTTTTCCAGGTCTAGAAATAAAAAATAAAAAAACGAATGAAAAATGGGGAGAGGGGGTTTAAGCGCTAACATTGCGAACAACGTCGTTGATGGCTTCAGCAAAGTAATCAACATTCTTGCTAGACAGACCAGCCATGGAGATACGGCCGTTCTCAGTCATGTAGATATGATACTTTTCCTTGAGTACCTTGACTTGCGGAGCTATGATAATGACGATGGATAGAAGGTGAGAAAACCTGTCGGGTACATCTTGTTTGTTTATGCACCACCACCATGCTACTCCATCCCGAGCCCCCATGGGCAAAAAGGCTAGTCACCCCAGCCAGCCTCAGGTCTCCGCTCTTGACTCGTTACACCCAATGCGCCATTTCAAAGCCAAGAAATCTCACTCACCAGTTAATCCGGTAAAGGAAAACATGCCAATTTGATCAACAATATGGTTCCAGGTGCCAGGGGTCTCGAGCTGCTTCAATTTCTCGAAAAGACGCTCTCTCATTTCAATGATACGTCCAGACATGGTTTTAAGGTTCTCTGTCCATTCGGTGTACAGAGCCTTGTCATTCAGAACCAAGTCAACGATACGAGAACCATAAGCAGGTGGATTGGAAATCTCGGATCTCTGAAGAATCTCGAGTTGAGATAGAACGTGTTGGGCTTGTTGTGCAGTGCGCGTCACAACCGTGAGATTTCCAGCACGCTCACCTAAAAACAAACAAGATAGGCCAGTGGTTAAATTAATCATCCCCGTCCAACTTCCTATTTCCGGAATGCCATACATACCATACAAGCCAAAGTTCTTTGCGAAAGATTGGCAGATAAACATTTCAAATCCACGTTGAACAAAGTATCGCACAGCCCAAGCATCTTGATCCAAACTGCCGGAAGCGAAACCTTGATAAGCACAGTCGAAGAAGGGGAAGTGTTTCTTCTTGTCCATAACATCAGCGATCTGTTGCCATTGCTCTTTGGTAGGATCGACACCAGTAGGGTTATGAGCACAGGCATGCAACAAGACAATGGATTGCTCGGGAGCTTTTTCTAATGCTCCGAGCATGCCTTCCAAATCCAAACCACGGGTGGAAGGCTTCCAGTAGGGATATTCAGCAACTTCAATGCCGACATTGTTGAAGATAGCCTTGTGATTGGCCCAGGTTGGTTTAGACAAGAGGCAGATAGCACCTTGTTTGTGGTATTTCTTCAAGAACGCTGCAGCGGTGTGATTAGCGCCTGTGCCTGAGATAGTCTGCACAGCTACGACTCGGTCTTCAACAAATGCTGGGCTATCAGCTCCCAAAATGAGTTTAGCAGCAGCAGTAGTGTAAGACTTTTGTCCAGCAATAGGCTGATATTCGTGATCCAGAGTCTCATCGTTAAACAAGATAGCATCAGCCTATAATAAACCCTCGATTAGTTCAATCGATAACCACTTCTCCCAATATGGAGTTCATTATATTCAAACCCCCAAGTGCATATTATGCATTCATTGTCCTATTTACCTTTTTAACGACCGGCAAGATATAAGGCTTCAAGGAGTCGTCTCTGTAAGCGCCGACACCAACATTGATCTTCCTTGGATCTGTGTCAGCCTTATACTGAGCTGTTAAGTGGAAAATGGCGTCAGGAGCCGCTTGAGGGATCTCCTGAAAGAATGAGACGTCTACAAGCAAAGTCCCGGTGTTAGCATGTCGGGTTATATTTGGGCAAGTTTGTTGTAATTACGACAGGTTACTTTGTGTAGGTTGCATATGAGAGTTGAGCTGGTTTAGGCGGCTTGAAGGAGCGGACATGTTGGTTTAGGGTTTGTCTTTTTGTAGGATTCGGGGGGACATAGAGTGAGTCACAACATAAAAAAATTAGCTGATGTGAGAACAGGAAAAATTGTGCGTGCGAGACTTATTGATGAGGCGAGATAATAAATTGGCTCACATTAAGATATTTGGAATAAGTCCTGTTTTGGTTCCTACGATGTGCCGGCTACCGGAACTAGATATTAAAAAAAGTGGAAAGAAGAAAAGGAAAAGGAGAAATGAATTTTTCTTTAACTCTGCTGATATAAGAAACATTTGATTTTACGAGCCTGACGTTGCTCTCTTGCTAACAGCATGTGAAAATACCAAAGTCAACTATCAAAACGCTAGAGCCACTCACCCACGAGTACAAATGTTTAAAAGCAAGTAAAAATTTGCCTTAACAGAAGAAAAGATATCATATTGGGCCAAGACACACTCAGTCTATCGATAGAAGGAAAAAAGAGAACCCAAAAGCAAGAGGCAGAAAATCATCGTCTGCCTAGCCCTAAACACGGCTTTGTTATCGCTGTGAATTTTGCATGGTTTATCAAGGTCGAACCCCCAACAACATTACCAATGACAGACGCCCGTGTGGCCTTGCGTGCAGTTTTATTTTGAAGTGTGTGGAGTGGTGCAATTTCTATCGCAAAGATTATAATCGATAGGATGGGGAAAAAATTCGGCAGTGGCACGCTGCCTAGGCTAAGCGACAAGTTCCAGCCAGAGCATTAAGAAACGTGGATTTTTTAGCAACAGTGGCTTATTAGGGCAATAGATATATGCGGTCCATCTCCGATAGAAATCTTACTGTGTGGATTCTCTCGCCCTCTCTTCTATCTTTCACTGTCCTTTTATATCTTTTTGCTTTACCATGGCCAATCTCATTTTGGACCATAGTAACCCTCCATCACCGTCTCTAATGTACAGCTCACCAGGCTCGTCCATGTCAGATTCTTTGGAAGACTCTTTTATGGACTACCTTCAAGCCAATACCCATGACAACTCTAATGACTTTTACTCGGTCGCCCATTCAGACGGCATGGACTCTCCACAACCTCCCACCACTCCACTCTCGCAATCATGCTTCCATTCTGACCAAATTATTGTCCCAGAAGGCGATCTGCCTAGAGTTGAACAGAATGATGTTTTCGATGTATGTGTATATGATTTTAATCAATCCGGCAAATCAAACTATGATCTGCCATTAATTTCTAATTGGACTGTTCTCCACACTCTACATGTAGCTCATATCGACCTCGTCTTCTCATGCTTTGCCGACATTAGCTCGCAAATGTTTAAGTTTTGATTCTTTAACAAGGTGCGGATTCACGGTTAAAAGACTACTTATCATCATTTTGTATTTCTGAGACATTGACATTTTCGTTATCAATGTAATTTAGCTTATCAAGTGTCGATTCGACTAACATACAATCGAATGCAAAATCAGCAAACAATTTCTCGTAAGTGTCATGTTATCCCGTATGTCTGGTTTGACATGACAACTTGTAAATTCAGTTACATTTTTGTCACTATCGGGACACCGAACCTTATCAAAAATTCATTGACGAACTGATACATTTTATTTTTTGCCGTCCTACAGTGACTTGCAGATCCGTATTCTCGGCATACCAGGCAGTGGGGCCAAATCACGCGTGGAGACGCAAATTAAGTTGTGCATTCAATTGGTAACCGATAGAGGAGACAAGGTACCATTATGGTCTCATCTCCGACTACCAGAACATTTAGTTGCTAAGGAGAAATACAAGCGCGTCAATCAACAAAAATCAGAAAGTGGCGCTAATGTGGCTATAAATGACACCAAACTATTGACATTGGAAGCCACTGTCAAATGCTATAGTGACCCTTCCCGCAAAGTCGAGACCTGCATTGGCTGCATACGACGCGAGGTAAAGATAAAAAAAAAATTGCTGATTGTTTTGTTTGTTGATCTGAACTTAGCAAAACCAAATGGAATTATATTTTTAACTCCCCCGTTCTTTACCATTATGATAGCGTAGGCGCTCGCAACGCAAAAAGGAAAATAAGCAAAAGCCTACAGAACGGGATATTCCGGACAGTTTGCCACCGTCACCTACTTCCTCATCTGGCAAGGACGCCGACGATAACAATGTATCAGCTTTGGAGAAATGCCGAGTTCTACTATTCAATTGCTCTGAGATGATAGATTTCAGCTCAGGTGATTGTATACTCCCTACACGAATTACTTGTTATTGTCGTCACCACAATGAAAAGGTTGGCTTTTGGTAAGTATTTTTGTTATCTTTAATGTTTGGGTTGGATGGGTTGAATTGAGGGACTTGTATGGGGGTCCTTGAATTATATTTCAATTTATTTAAACTTTTTCGTACAGTATTCATTTTACCATGCGTAACCACCGGAATCAAGTTGTTGCTCAAGGCGTATCCCCCGCTATCATGATAACTGACGATCACAAAAGTAGCAAGTCTAAAAACGCCTCGACCCTCAAGCGCAATCGAGCGGAATTTGAAAACTTGCTGTCCCAACAAACCAGCGATCCTATCACTCCGGCTTGCTCAAGAAAGACATCTCCACAGCGTCAACTATCCGGGACCGAGTCAAGTAGCACTTCTATCTCAGCTCCTACTACACCCTCTCCTACCAATGTACCTGTCAGTATCTTGCCTCGCTCACCTAAATATGCAAAGGTGGATTCAGATTTGAATATGACTGCAATCAAATCAGCACCTTTCATGTCCATACCTCATGATACCCTAGAGCAAGATCGCACATCACATCCGTTGAGTGCTACAAATGCTTCTCTCTCCGCCCATATTGTGCCTACTATCACCAATGATATATGTCAGCCGCCTGCCGTACCATCTTTGACACCATCTCTCCCTGAATATCGTCATCGATTATCTCTACCTACATCCAATATCAATTTACCTCCTGTAGCAGCCCGGCGAAGACGAACATTGAATACTTACAACAATATGACCAATGCTCCTGGTGGTCTCTTATCAGCTATTCAATGGCAGTCCACGTTAGCCAATGCCAGTGGTTCGAATGTGCCACAACTAAACCGCCTCATTCCTGCAGAAGGCCCTTTGTATGGCGGAGTCGAAATCACGGTGTTGGGTTCAGGCTTCTATGATGGATTGACTTGTCTTTTTGGCGAAACACCTGCATTACCTACACATTGCTGGAGTCAAAATACCCTTGTTTGTGTTTTGCCTCCAGCTACTACCCCCGGCACCGTAGTGGTGTCTTTCAAAGAACATCCGCTTGTTGTGGATGGTCAGGACATAGTATTGTTCACCTACTATGATGAAAGTGACCGTGCATTAATGGAACTCGCCTTACAAGTTGTTGGTTTGAAAATGACTGGCAAACTGGAGGATGCTCGCCAGATTGCCATGCGTATTGTTCAAGGAGATAACAATCAAGGCAATACCAATACTCAAAACAGCTCAAATGGCCATTCACAGCAACGAAATGGTGGCGAGCTTGAGCAACAAATCATTCAAGCTCTGGAGAATGTTGTGAACTTGGAAACATCTTTCAAGCTACCAGTCTCACTAACGAACCAGCAGAAACACAGCTTGCTCCATTTGGCAGTTATACTTGGATTTACGGAATTGACTCAACTTTTGATCCAACTTGGTATCAATGTCGATCAACAAGATCGCAATGGTATGACAGCATTGCACTTTGCTAGCTGGACAGGCAAGCAGGATATTGTCGACATACTTCTCGATCAAGGTTATGCCAATCCTGATCTAGTATCAAGTCATGCAAAGACAGCCATAGACTTGGCCATGGATAGCAAGCATACTGAAGTTGTAGAAGCTATTCAATGTTATCAGCAAATGTGCAATTCTAGTTCAGAGGATAGTGATAATGACGAGAGGTCGGATAGAGAGGATATTGATACCCAGGACAGAATTGTCGAATGGCTTTCCGGTAGCCAAGTACATCATCTCGATTCCGATGATGACTTAATAGTTGATGCCATTGACAGCAACATTGAGCCTGTTAAACCTCATGAGCCGCAAGAACCTCTTCGTCCTCGCCAGTTTGGAGACTTATCTGCTTGGATGCAAAGAACATTCGGAAATAAGCACAAGGCTTCTTTGATACCCAATAGCTATCCCCCAAATTTCCTTAGTGGCAATAGAAAGTTGACAACTGATGAAGAGACCTCCTTGTTGGCAACAGCATGGTACCTGGCCATTGCTTCCATGATGAGCTCATCTTCAGCACATTACCAAGAAAAGTCGTCGTCTCCTTTCATTCCCATGGATTTAAGCGTCCCTGGCGCAGCACTTTCTTCCAAGAATGTCATTGATCTAGGTGACACTGACCCTGACGAAGCTGATTGTTACATGGATTCTACTTCTCTTGATAATCCAGTACATTTCCATCAAGATAGACGCTTATACCTGTTCTGGTTTCCATTGTTATTAGGTAAGTCTTGTGAACTTTTACTTTCCTGCGAATTGCTCATGTCACATATGCTAATGTTTTACTGTTTCAGTCATGATTGCTATTCTTTTATGCCAGTTTACGGAAGCCAATCCTGTTTCACTTCTCAAGACTTCATTGCCCATCCAATTCCCCGTCCAATTTCTGGCGCAATAAGGATAACAATAACTTTTATACATTGTACATATTTGCCCCATTTTTGGTGTCTTTTTTTCATTTGTTACATTTTCTTCTTTGTCGATTTTTTCATGTCTACTGTAGTTCAACTTTACATATGAACATGCACGCACCCATACACATAAACAAATACAATTTGCTTGGATTACCATGTAACTGTATCTGATGCATAATAGAAGTGATTGCTCTTGCGATATATTTCTGTGGCCACCAAATGGAATCAATCAACTCCAAAATTTTCCGCCGCGTCTGCTTGTCAGTCTTTTTATTTTGTCCTGGCAGTAAACTTGGAACATGCTGAGAGTATGAAGCAATCCCAAAATACTCTTACACCTTTGACTGAGGAGCTAAGTTACCGATCGTTACCGGGTGTACGTGAATATGTTGTTCATTCCAACGAACGAATCTGGACCGTTACAACCATAGCCATCGTGTCTGCTTTGGGCATACTGTCATATACCACGGTGAGTATATATTCGAATGGTGCAGAGTCGGGCTGGCGTGGCAGTGTATATTGATAATTTGAAACCATATCGACTAGAAATCGATACCGTGGGCCAAATGGGTGATTGGTTCAATATTTGTGCTACTTACGTGGATCAAGTTAAATACAGTCAAAGAAGGTACAGTGAAGGTTTTTCCGTTGGAGAGCGTTTGATGCGAGATATCTGACACCAAGCTCTTGTATGTAGAGAGAATCCTAGCCATTCGTAATGTGGGAGTGCAGGTAAAAACTATCTACCTAAGCGGCCGCTCCATATCTCATTTTGTGGAGCGTTCACGGATATGCGATATCATCATTCATGAAGCCATTACTATATGGCAAGTTAAATTCTATATGGCGATCATTGTTGTTAAACAGGACCGCATGAAGGTTGTATTCGAGGTATTTATCAATATATTATGCATGTTGAATACACAGTTTCATATTTAACACCGTATGTTAGCATCTACTACCGCCATTGAATCCTACTCTCATCACTGCTTATAGAGGAGTGCGATCCATGATGTTCTCTGATTCAGACCCGGAAAGCGATTAGCACTCCTGAAACACCTCAAATTATACCCTGTAGCTATTTACTTTCTCATTCGTTTTTTTTCTTCTCAGACTCTTTATTAGACTACTTATAAGTCGTTTCAATTAAAATTACAAGTTGGCTTCTTTATGAGCGCACTTGCCATTGGCTCACTAACTTGGGTTTCCGTTTCGATGTTTCTTCGTCACTTCCACTGGGGCTGCTATTCGTGCTACCCATACTTGAGATACTCATATTAGATGAGTTTCTTTGCAACAACCGATTCACTGGTGGAGGTGTCGCCTCATTGAGTGGTCGAACCGTCCAGCGGTTTGTGTGACTTAGAGCTGAAGATATCGTTGCAGGCGAAACGTTGCCTCGCAAAGATTTTCTTGGTACATATATGGACCGCACCACCCACAAGCCTCCCACACCGTCCAGGATGTTAGCTGGTTCGGGAGGTGAGGCAACTGCTGGTACAGGTGCCGGTTCCTCCGCTGGGGTTACCGATACCTTTGGTATTTCCATTGGAGCAACAGGTTTGGCTGGTTCGGGTTTAACATCTGACTTGGCTTGCTTAAGTCTTTGTTCATGTACTGTATTATTTTCATTGATGCCAGCCTCGTTTGCCGTACGTTTCTGTAAGTGGAAATGGATAGATAAAACAAAAAATGGTGAGCACTTATCAACCTTAGCCAACAGAACTCGCGAGAATACGTACTTTGATAGCGGCGTTTACTTCACCACTTGCTTCTTGGGTATAAAACAACATATATGCTCTCTCCCGCATCACTGTCTGAATTGATACTGGTCGCACGTCATCATCGTCCATACAATACCATTTACCATTGGCATTTTTCACATAAGCATAATAATGGCCAGAATGACATCCACCACCCATATGTACAAGCACTCCATATAGCTCATATGGCCGTGCTGTTTTGCGAGTGGTATGGCTCATGAAAGGTGAAATATCAAGTCGCTCAGGAAACTCTATATGCTTGGACACTTTATCCATTCCACCTCGTCGCCAGTTGTATGTAAACCGTTTAAGGTGGACGGTCAATGCTATTGGAGCTTGATGGATAGTCATTTGCTTTTCGGCATCCACTAAGCTATGGCAACTAGAAAAGACGTATAAGAGCAATAAGTCATATATCCATGGAGAAACTGATGAGGAACGCATTGAAAGATAAAAGGTAATGTAAAACTTACGCTGAGCATTTGTACTTATTATCCCGTCCGCCAATATGGTCAACCTTGATGAAGTCTCGAAGCGCTCGATGCAAAGTATTACTCGTATTGATGTCAACGCTCAAATCAAGACAAGGATCGTATGTGTTGGACTCTGCTTTACACTTTAGACATCGAACTTGTGATCGAAGATACCCGCCAAAAATTTGGTGTACTGCGGTCGTCTCTTGAACAGAGTGAGGTAATTTTCTACATCAAATAGCAAAAGTTCAGATACCTTTCTACGCAGTTAACCATTACATTCTCTATGCAAACTTACCCTAAACCAGCCAGGCAAGATTTCTGTGCTGCTTGCATCAAATGTCTCAAGAACTCGTGAGAGTCCTCTTGTCGACCCAGTCTCATATGGCTCGAGATAGCTTTTTGATAATAACCATTAGATCAACGACTTGTATACTTCCGCAGAAGTCGCTTCCTGGTTCCAAATCTTATCTTACCTCGTAATTTGCCAGTAATGTTGCGTGGGGATATGACACCACCGCCTCCACCAGATTTATCCCCTAACAAGCAGCGTTGAACATGATCCTGGAGTGCGCACATGGCACAAAAATCCTTCACTTTGCCTGCACCAATGGCGGTCAACACGATATATCGGGGTTGGACCGAGGTGTTCTCGGATATTACTTACAAGATTTGGAGTGTAGGCGATCCAAAAGGTACTCAGCGAAGGTAGGGGTATACGTTAAGCATTGTAAGGTTGAATTCAAAAAGCAAGTATTGCCGACATTGACCAATCCGGGGCCTATTCTTCTATTGCTTCTCCATCTAATCGATAACAGACTTTTGTCGAACAAAACTCGGTTGTCCTTGGTTGGAGTGACTGTTTGAGTTGGTTTGGAGGCTGCTGGTTTTGTTGAACGATCGTTGGCCTTGTGTATCTTCCCGTTAGTCATTTTCTGTTTCGGGTTCTTCAAAAATGGGTTGTGATGAGGCTGATTTGCCTTCGTTTTCGCCATGTTAGATTAGCGAAGAGCAGCTTGCTTGGAGGGTTTATAGAAAAATTTTGCAACGCTAAAAAAAAAAAAAAACGAGTGAACTCTTCAACGCTCGGACACGTGCTTTCAGTCTCAGCAGCAGGCACAATTGGTACAACGGCAACAGTGGGCAGGTTTTTGAGCAGGTTACTTCTGCTACAACTCTTGACATGTTTCGATTCGATTCTTTCCGGATGCCATCGCAAAGCACGTCACCGTCGAATGCAACGCGAGAAGATCCTCAAACCCCTCAGGAAGATTCTAAATTAAACTTCCTACAGAGAATATCAAGTAGCGACAGCATAGACAAGAGAACCATTCCGAAACGACCAAGCTTTTCCAGCCTTTCAAGCTTTTCCGGTAGAAGTGCTAGCTCTTCGTCCACTATCCCTGTCCCATCAAACTCATGGGGTATGCTCATGACATCTACGTTAAGGGCTGATGATATGTACGACGATATTTGCTCCCTTTTGACCAAGGACACAAAGGTAGTTTCGAAGCTAAATTTTGCATTGATATTGTTTTCATGAGCCTGACGCGTATTGTGACTTTAGGCAACAATACTTCTCCCTGTATCATTGCCTTCTCATCCTTCGGCCATCATCGACCGGGATTTTATCGAGGACCACGTCATGCTCTATCAAAGCGCCACTGACACTGCCCAAATTGTATCTCTCAGCGGCATTCGTGGCACTTTTCAAAAGTGAGTTATATATTACCAGTACCTTGTAATCAATAATTATATTAAATGAATTTTACTTGCCAACAGAGACCGATTTGTGGCTTTGGGCTTAATACAAAAACCGGATATAACAGGTGCCATACCTAATGATGACAGCACATCATCAACGAAAATGTAACATTGGGATTTTGACTATCGCTTTTTAATTTGGGTAAAGATGACTTCTTAGTAACTTTTAGTTACTTTCAGGCAATTCGACAGCTTTAGTTTAGACCCAATGTCGGTCACTTCAGACCACCCATCCATTAACATACTTGCAAGTCACGTCGATGTCGCCCTTTCAAATGATCAGACTATTACCGTCATGCTAATTCAAAAACCAGTATCTCGGCAAGAAATTCAGGATTGGATTGATGCAAAAGAGCAAGGTGTCATTATCACCACCTCTCCGGCTTCCCAACCAGATGACGACATTAATTCAGAAAGGTTGAGTCCGCGCCTCATTGAACAGATACAGAGGTATTCATTATATTCTTTTCTCATTTTGTTGATTCCATCTATTAAACCTCAGAGCCGTACATCGCACAGATTTATAACGAGCTTTCGCCGTCGTCCACCAAAGAATTTGGATGCTGCTAGTAATGCAGTTCAATCATTATTACGAGATGTAGAAGCAAGCTTGGAAAAAGAGGTTCAAACGTTAGATCAGCACGCAAGAGCTGTAAAGATTTCTTTGTCTTCAGATGATGTTGACCAAAAGGTGGAATGGGTCGAGAGTTACATCTGCCGTGAACTTTATGACTGGTATTGTCTATCGTTGTTAAATGGCTGCCTTAGTGGCTGCTGATGCTAATACCGCTTATAGCTTGTTCAGTTCCTCTAGTGGCGATGAAACTCTTCACGACGAAGCACTAGAGTCGAGAATTGCAGCTTTAAATCTTTTGGATTTGGACTTGGCTCATCTTGGTGTAATAGTTGAGGAAGGCGAGGATACGGCTGATATTGACGAAGCAGTGAAAGAAGCCGGTCAACAGTTGCAAAAGCTGGAGTCAACTCATGCTGCACGGGATAAAATGAACCACTTGTTGAAGACCCACACAATTATAGCAGGTAAGATATTGTAACACCGAATCCTAATCGGTATTGTTTCAAACTTACTAATACAAAGGGTTTGATAGAGGCACTGGAACGATTTGCCGATAGCCACAAAAGTAGAGCTACTGTGGATAAAGATGCCAACATTGTGAAAGAGATGAAGCATGCCATGTCAGTCATGAAAGACAAGGTTGATGATAACGAAGAAACGGAACCACCAATATCAAAAGATGAGGAAACGGAGTTTGGTGCTTCAGAAAAAGCAAAGGATGTTGAAAAAAACGATGAGGAGGATGTTGAAGAAACTCAAGGCGATAAAGACGATAATAAAGACAAAAAAGACAAAGTACAACCGATCGAAGAATTTTTGACAGCTCCTAAGTCTGCTGCAACGATACAAAATTCTGAAGAATCCAACCCTTTGGATTTATTATCCAGCAATGAGTTAGTACGAAATCCTTCAGAAACGCCTTCAAGTGAGATCAATTTGCAGTTTCCACCATCTCCCTCAAAAAGACCGCGACGGGACGATGACCAATATATTCGTTCAGCTGGAGCTGACGTTCTGCTTCCAATGCTAATATTTACCGTGGTCAAATCCAACCCACATAAATTCGTATCCAACCTGAAATTTATCCAACGATATAGAATGGCATCAAAAATATCGGGTGAAGCAAGTTATTGTCTTACCAATATGGCAAGTATTCTAGCGAATTACAACTTGTCTAATCGCCCTGCCAATAACTAAATATTTCATTAGATGGCGGTAATAGCATTTCTGGAAACTACCAATTTGGTAGGATTAGGTCTTTCTGCGGACAGAGTTTTGAGGTATGTATCATAACATGATAAGAGGTACCTCAACGTACACTATGTGTCTAAACTTTGGTGACACGTGTATCCTACAGTGATATCGGTGACCTGAAAAGCGATCCAAGCACTCCATCCAGTGCATCTCGACAAAAATTCAGAACTCCTCAGGTTGACCAACTAGCCGGTGGCGGCCGTAAGTTAGTATCTGATGTTGTGGACGGAGTCTTTGATGGAATTGGGCGATTTTGGAAGGCTCCAGAGCATACTATAAGTAATACAGCGGCTACACCACCGCCGACAAATAGTAAGAGTGTTGGAGGGTTGCTCAGCATGCCAAGTATAGCAGCTATGGAAGAGGTGAGAAACCAAGTGGTTGGCCGAGTTCGAGGCGCCAGCGATGCCTCGTCTATCAAAAGTCAAGAAAATCGGAAACAAAACGAACTGAAAGAGATGTCCAGAACTCATACGAATGAATCGATCGATGGCGCTGAGTCACGGCCAATATGGCAAAGGGTAAGTCAAATTGCTCAAGCATATGTTGATGTTTGTTCCAATTCTCTAATACGTTTTTACTCTATTCAGACCAATTCTCAATCAAGAACAGATATGTTTCAGTCCATGTTGCAGGCACCATCTCAATTTATGGCATCAGTGGTGCCGCGACCGCCATCTGTATCATCCAGCAACGTCGCTTCTGTCGATGGTCCAATACAAAAATTTTTAGATATGAAATCCGTAGACGAAATCCGAATTGGAGAGGTAGCTGAATTGCTTGCCGATTATAAACGCTTGGCTGCCATTATCAAGCAATCTCAACTTTAGTCAAAATCACCCACCTCATACCCCTGTGTTTTGCTTGAATAAAACTGGTGTTCAATTTACTGCAGTACTATTGTTTGACGTGTATCACGTGTCAGTTGAGAACAACGCGCTTTCGGCGAGCCTGATAAAATTTCGCGTAAGAAAAACGATCCCCCTCCTCCGCGGATTCCAAGCAGTAGAATGTTCATAGGAATTACTGGCCCTCTGTGCAGTGGAAAGCACACGGTCGCAAAATATCTTGTGGACAAGCATAACTTTACGTATCTGAGCCTCAATGATACTGACGATCTGACAGAATTCGGCGAAGGATGCATGCGTTTTAACACACTCAAGCAAATGCAAATATATGTTACCGAACGGTGGCTAGAAAACTTTGTAACTTGCGACGTAGATGGCAATGGGCTTTGGCTTCTCAAGTATGTAACGCTCCTCTGTTGAATTATGCATGTATATACATAACTAAGAATGTCCTTAACTAGGAAACGGCCCTTTTTCTTACTCGTATCTGTTGAAGCGCCGATCTCAGTGCGATTTCAACGACACGTTCAAAGGTATAATATTGCAGATTTCACTATGCATTGGCTACACCATACTAAAATTACCATAGATGCCAAAATCAAAGGACAGACGTACTGAGTCTACAGGACTTTGTCATCCAGAACGATCTAGCTTTGTTCAATATACCAGAAGATGACTCCACACAACTCCTCACTGATCCGACGAGCCCTTCCCGACCACGTAAACAACTCTCGACTGCACAACTACACACGCCATTATACACACTTATGTCACTTTCCGATGTAACTATTGCTAACGCGTATAGCTCTTTGTCTCAGTTTCATGCCTGCCTCGATGATTTGGAATTGACGAATGACGAGCGGCTTCGCCCATCGTGGGATACATACTTTATGCATCTATCAGATTTGGCAGCAAGGAGGTCAAATTGTATGAAAAGGAGGGTTGGTTGTATTTTGGTGCGAGACTCTCGTGTCATAGCAACAGGTTACAATGGTACTCCTAAAGGACTTACAAATTGTAACGCTGGAGGGTGTCAAAGATGTAACGAGGCAACACCATGTGGTACTGGCTTAGACCGTTGCCTCTGCATGCACGCAGAAGAAAATGCCTTATTGGAGGCAGGCAGAGAAAGAGTAGGTTCCGGACAAGGTGTTATACTCTACTGCAATACCTGTCCCTGTTTAGGTAAGTCCGTCATGTGGATTAATGGATTTAGATGTTATTGCCCATATTGACCCCTAACACTGACCGCGTGTCGCCAATTCAATCTTTATCATATAGGATGTACGATAAAGATTGTTCAGACTGGAGTCAAAGAGGTTGTATTCTCTAAATCCTATGGAATGGACGATTTCATTGCCAAAGTATTTGCCGAGGCGGGAGTGAAATTAAGACAACACAGTCCGCCAAGCATGCGTTTAGAAATGCAAGTGGACGTGACCGAGGTTGATAGTGCAATTATCGGCAAAATGGGATGGATGAGCTCTGATCCAATGAGACGGAGAGGTTCCCAGGAGCCAAAAGTAAAATAAATTGGTTTTTCATATTTTGATCGGATGTAGCTATTTCCTTGGTATCCACACAGCTTGTACCACCGCACCAATTCCATCCAGAGAAGGAATTACCGCAATAAGGCAATTGAACTATATGAAAAATAAAAATTGCCACCTACCTTACTGCATCATTGTTTTTACAAGTGCATATTAAACCCGTCCGTATCGCTGTGCTTATTGCTCGGAAACTGTTGCTTGTCTTAAATGGCAAGTCTCAAGTACTACCTTGAGATAAAAAGCTAGTTTTCCATCCACATTTTCAAGTTCTGTGTTTCTTTTGTTCCTACTTGATCACTCATGATGCATAAACTTCTCGTAGCCTTTAGTTGCTTCTTTATTACAATTGTATCATCACTTCAGCCTATCGGCTACCAACCTCTTGGCATTAACCAACTCATCAGTCAGTCAGACTATACAATACTTGGCAGGGTTATTTCGGTTGCTGCCGCCCCCAATGCTACAGCGGCTGGCCCGCTAAATACGGGCAGCACTGCTCCAACAAACGCTTCTGTAGCCACGGTGCAAGTATTATGTAACTACATCGGAAACCCTCCTGTTGCTAACGCCTCTACTATAACCATTGAAAGCTTTGGAACATACACTAGTGACTGTATGTCCTATGTTGGATCTGCTGGTTGGACTGGCTTCTTTTTCCTGAACCATACTGTTATCAATACCAAGCTCGGCCTTCAACCCAATGACACCAGCAATTCTACAGCGGATAACAGCTACCAGCTTGGTAATCATTGTCAGTCTCCAGTTGTTATGAGCCCTTCTGTAATTGGAACTCTCTGGCATACAATCAATGACACCTCTGCCGTTCTTGGAACAGGTTGCTTAGCGGCAAACGGATTTCCACTTCAGAGCGGTGGTGTTGGAGGGCCAAGTGGCGCAGGGGCTACAATGAGTGCGGCTACTGGCTCCACTAGTCCTAGTGGCTCTTCGTCTGCAGCAGCTTCTTCGAGTTCGGTTGCAAGTGCTGCTTCAAAGACTGGCTGGTCCAATGCCCATTTTATAGTTACTTTCTCAGGACTCGTTGGAGCGGCATGGGTTATTTTTTCCACTTAAAATTGCCTAAGAAATAAAATTTTGTATTAATTAACCTATGCACTAAAGTACAAGTCATTATTTTTATCATGATATTACCGTTTCATTTCAGAGGTTGAGCTTTACTAGTAAGTGCACAACAGGCGTGGCTAAGGCGACGTCACCTTCTTGTGCTGAGGTTTTGAGTGCCCGACAGGAGAAAAAAAAGTGTGTTTTTTTTCGATTTACGACGCGACTGCGACGCGACTAAGTTGACAGGTTTTTTTGGTTGAACATCATGGTACGACACATCAGAATTGATCAAATTTACAGCCGCATAATCTAATCACTTTCGTTGTAGGCTGACAGAAAAAGAAGAAGAGATAGTACAAACCTTCATAGCGACGATGCTCCTGCTTCATCGCCTGCCCCGTCGTCTTTGCCACCGTCGTCACCAGCCCCATTCTTCTCGGACTTGGGCTATAGAGACGAGGATGAAGAGGTCTCAAACGAAATACCAGATGATGTGGATGAAGAAGAAGATGATGATGGCATTGATTTATTTGGTAGTGATATGGAAAAGTGGGTATTGACTGGTTTATATCTGCTTTATTTAGTGTCAGTGACTAAACCTGCTCCTTCACCCAGTGACTATCGAGAAGACTCCATGCGCGATCGTTATGATTTGGCCAACATTGATGACGAAGATTATGACCATATGGAGGCAGCTGATAGAGCAGCCGTCGAAGCCAGACTCAACAGACGCGATGCTGAGATCATGCGCAGGGAGGGCAGAATGGCCGATGCTTTCATGGATGGTATTGATGACGACGCAGAGAACCCTCTTCCAACAAGACGCCGACATAGGCGACTTTATGAAGCTGACATGGGCATGAATATGGACGATGAGAATATGGCTGTGGTAGGTATATTAGACGGCGTGAGGTGGTTATCGAATTTGGATGTTGATTTCATGTTGCTTCATAGCCGGAAATGTCCCTTGATGATCTTCGAAATATGAAACATGCTTCTTTGAGTGACTGGATTGTTCAAGAGGCTCCTCGCCGAACCATCAAGAGAGAATTTAAGGATTTTTTACTTACATATGTCGATGAACATGGCACATCTGTGTATGGTGAACGAATCAAGGATATGGGTGAAAGTAAGTATATTCGCGCAAAGACATGTATGGGATATTCCAGATACTTACCAATGGTTTAGGCAATCGTGAAAGTTTGGAAGTTAGTTATGAACATCTTTCACAGAGCAAGACTATTCTCGCTTATTTTCTGGCAAACACACCTTTGAACATGCTCAAAATTTTCGACCAAGTTGCGCTGGAAGTCACACTTATTCAGTTTCCAGAATATGAACGCATTCATCGTGATATTCACATTCGTATTACCGACCTTCCCACTGTTAATACTCTTCGAGAACTACGACAAATTCAGTTGAACTGCCTTGTGCGTGTCTCTGGTGTAGTCACTCGTAGAACTGGTGTGTTCCCTCAGCTTAAATGGGTAAAATACAACTGTGGTAGATGTGATCAATTACTAGGTCCATATTACCAGGATATACACAATGAAATCAAGTTGAATGTATGCCCTCATTGTGGTGGAAAGGGACCTTTCAACCTTAATGCTCAGCAGGTATGCAATAATCTCGCATTAGTAGTGATTATATTCAACATATCCATTAGAAGTTACTAATATTAAATTGCAGACTGTATATCGCAACTATCAAAAACTGACTTTGCAAGAATCGCCTGGTACCGTCCCACCAGGTCGTCTACCACGCCGCAGAGATATTATCTGCCTGTGGGATCTTATTGATCAATGCAAACCTGGTGAAGAGATCGTAAGTCTACAGCGTTACAGGCAGGAAAAGATATGGAAATAATTGGTTGCTAACGAGCTCTTTTCGCTTAATTATAGGAAGTTACCGGAATTTATCGTAATAACTTTGATGCTTCTTTAAGTACCAAAAATGGATTCCCTGTATTTGCTACCATCATTGAGGCTAATTACATTAGCAAAAAGGAAGACCTGTTTGCCAGCTTTAGACTTACGGAAGATGATCAACGACAAATTATGGCATTGTCAAAGGATAAGCACGTTGGTAAACGAATAATGAAGAGCATTGCCCCATCCATTTATGGTCACGAGGACATCAAGCGCGCAATAGCATTATCTTTGTTCGGTGGTGTACCTAAAAATGTCCAAGGCAAACATTCTATCCGTGGAGATATCAATGTTCTCATGCTTGGTGACCCGGGAACTGCAAAATCCCAGTTTTTGAAATATGTTGAAAAGACAGCCCATCGTTCGGTGTTCACCACTGGTCAAGGTGCTAGTGCTGTCGGTTTGACCGCATCTGTTCACAAAGACCCTATCACTCGTGAGTGGACTTTGGAAGGTGGCGCATTGGTGCTTGCTGATCGTGGTGTTTGTATGATTGATGAGTTTGACAAAATGAATGACTCTGACAGGTAGGTCATCAGACCATTAGCATAGGGAAAGGAAAGGGCGAAATTACTTATACGTTTTCGTTTGATTCATTGAATAGAACATCTATTCACGAAGCTATGGAACAACAGTCTATCTCTATTTCAAAGGCTGGTATCGTCACAACACTGCAGGCTAGATGTTCAATCATTGCTGCAGCAAATCCTATTCGTGGACGTTACAACGCAGCTATTCCATTCTCTCAAAACGTAGAGTTAACAGAGCCTATCTTGTCTCGTTTCGATATCCTCTGCGTTGTTAAAGATACTGTTGACCCTGATCGCGACCATATGCTGGCTACAAATGTCATTGCCAGTCACATGAGGAGCCACCCCGCTTTCGACGCGGGCAAAGATAATGTAGCGTCAATAGAGGAAGACACAGATGTAAGTTGTATGATTCATGGCTGATAATCAACCTCCTAGGACTGCCTCTCATCGGATCCTTTCATCCCGCAGATAATCCCTCAAGACCTTTTACGCAAGTACATCATGTACGCTCGAGATAAGGTTCAACCTAAATTACAGCAGGTTGATGAAGATAAGCTGGCGAGACTCTATTCCGAAATGCGTCGCGAATCCTTGGCAAGTGGTAGTATACCGATTACAGTCCGTCATTTGGAATCCATGATTCGTATGTCGGAAGCACACGCAAAAATGCACCTCCGCGAATATGTACGATCAGACGATGTAGATGTTGCTATTCAAGCAACATTGGACAGCTTTATAAGTGCACAGAAATACAGTGTTATGAAGACACTACGAAAGGTAATTTGAGGATAAGCTTATCGAGAGCTCTGTCATAAAATTTTCAAACAAAACACTTACATCGTCCCTTTTTAATTAGCGCTTCGCCCGATACATCAACAGCTCAAGAGATAACGATGAATTGTTACTGCATATGCTCGAGAATGTCGCCATGGAGAAGCGAAAGATGTATCAGTACAAATACAGAATGTTGCCCAAGGAGATTCAAATTGACGTGGAGGACTTGGATAGTCGAGCCAGAGATCTCAACATTCACGATATTCAACCATTTTTCAAGTCCCATTTGTTAGCTAAATATCATTACAAAGTAGATATGTCTCGTGGAGTTATAGTGAAAGCCTATGCATAATTTAGACATATTATACCTTGTTTCAAAATAAAAAAATTCGCAATGTTGTATGTTTAAAATGTGAAATTTATTATTTTCTTCAACTATTGCGGGCCGTACTACTATCTCGGCTTATAAACCCAAATGTCATTCAACGTTCATAACCTAGGAAATCCACTTCACGACTACTTCAAATTAATTGGAAACGCTAAGAAAAAACGTGCGAAAAAACGAGCAGAAAAACTATCTTTAAATATCTTTCCACAAACCAAAAAATTTGGTTGTGGTGCAAAAAAGTTGCGGGTTATGTGGATTGAACACATGACCTTCAGATCTTCAGTCTGACGCTCTCCCAACTGAGCTAAACCCGCCTTTTATGGAAAAGGATTTTTAATATCAATGATATTATAAACAATTATCATGCTTCCAGTAGTAAAATTGCAGAAGATAGAGTTTTCATAAGCAGTACGTCTGATTGATTATAGCTCCTCCAGCAGTTAAGTATTTGATATCCATAAGGTTTGATGACTTTAAATTATTTTGTTACCGCTTGGCCGCTATATTAATCACGCTCATATTCACGTTCGCATTATGTTGCAAACTTTCGGCTGGCGTAGTACATTTTGCAATGCATTTCGTCACACAGGGTCACAAGCGTTTGAGCTTGTAGATCTTTGGTAAATTTAAATGCTGGTGCTGTTATTAGAGAACTTTGTTGAGCTGACCTCGTACTGTTTCCATAAGGCTTCCATTGAACAATTACATAATAAATAATGGCCTGGCTTGATACGTTTAAATCCATATTTTTGCCAGCCTCAATTATTATTTGATATGTACATGCATAGCTGCATTATCTGGGATGATTCATTATATCCGTTAATTGTCATTGTATTGCATGTGATTCATTAAAACCAGGAGAACGCAAAGTCCGACCCGAAAGTGAAACTTACTAATTGTTTGATTTTACTTGAACCTAATTTCTAACATACAATTTGAGTTTTTATTAGTGTAATTTGCTCACCGTAAATCACACATATGGAAAACATGGCATTTTGCTTCTCGTAAAATGTGTTGAACTTCTCTCGATAATGTTACAATATGTTATATACTAATTGAGATCATGAGTTTCAGCGGGATTGAATTTTCTATATCACAGAAGTTTCTCGTATTATATTGAAATTTTGTGGGCGGTGCGCGTGAGGTTTTGAGAGAAACAACAGTCAGGCTCAAAAGCAAAGTCATGACTGGACATGACTGGAGGGAGAAACGGTCTTTTAAAATTCCGCCGAAATGGTCATAGCGTTCTGTCCAACTTTCACTTTCCGAATATTTTTTATCCAAATCGTTTAACTTTGGCAATGGGGAATGAGCCTTCCAAAGAAAAACTGGAAGGTATTCATCAGGATTACCGACATTGGAAACATTACTCAACTTCACCAAAGCTAAACGTGGTTGAAACGAGTTCTACAAGATCGGACTCAAGCAGCATACATTCTGGATATTTGACGCACAGGACTGATACTATTAGCAGTGGCAATAGCGGGGATAGCGACAGCAAGCTGAAGAAAAAGCGCGGGCCATTAAAAAGTGCAAAGGACTTCTTGTTTACTACCAATAAGCCTTCACGACAGCATAACCGGTCATTATATAAACCCGATGGAGCATCATCCAACTCATCAATTATGCACAATGCATCGAAAGAAGAGTCGATAGATGGAGTAAGAACCAGCATTTCAAGCGTCAGTGGAACGTATACCAGCAGCGAAAAAAATGGTGATGCTGAAGACACTACTCATATTGCTGAAAGAGGCTGCAATGCCGGACACGACTTGATGAATACAATGTTCAGTGTTGAAGCATACCAAGCAATTTTCAATAGGTAAAGATGCGATGCATGGAAGGATAATAATTTCAAAATAATTGATCAATTTGACATCAGGCTATATTTGGCCCCGGTTGAGACTTACTTAAAAAATGGCGCACAAGTCTTACAAGTTGGGTATGTAAAAACCACTTTCATTCCGCTTAGTCACTGTACTCACCATTGTTTTGATCACAAAAATAGATGCGGGCCGGCAGAATGGAGTATAGAAATGGCAAAAAGATATCCTGATGTGCAGTTTTATGCTGTAGATACGTCAAATTACGTTCCAACCCCAAAACAACAACGACATAACCCTAAAAATGTTAATATATCCGTCATTCGAGATTTGAATTGCCTTGGCTACGATGATCAAACATTCGACTATGTCGTATGTCGATTTCAGTCATTTAGAATTGGCGACTGGAGGACTTTCGTCAACGAACTGGTACGGGTTACAAAGCCTGGATGGTAAGTACAATCACTGTTGAAGCTCTTGATGGCGTTCACTCTCTAACTTGATAGCACAATACATTAAAGCTATGTTGAGCTGTGCGAGCCGGACATGAGCTGTACTGGGGCCGCTGGACCGGCATGTGCAGAGCTTTGCAAGTCGCGTGAGTTTCAATCTGAATTAGAAAGAGAAAGATTGTAACACATTTTTAATAATGGAACCTATTAGTATTCAAGATGATGCTCTCAAACGATCGTGACCCTATTGCCAGCGAAAGATTGGAAAGTCTTCTCTCACAAACGGAAAGCTTGCTATTTGTGAATTCGCAGGCTTACTTTGTCTACTTGACATCTAGTGAAGTTGCGCACAATGTCTACTTTCTCACAGTCACACAATTAGGCAAATATCTGCCTGACTGGAAGCCACCACATACAGATCTAAATACGTCAATTGCACAGTATGTTCGTGAATGCCTTGAAGGCGAATGCCAAATGGGTATCCGCTCAGCGTTTGCCCAAAGAAGCCGACTCATATGATCAAGTTGTCCATTGTATTTATTCGATATCTTCACCCTTTGAACTTTGCCTTTGACTGGTCTTGTACTGGCTTGCTTGTACGTCGCTATTTGGCTCTTCTACTTGTTAGATGTGATTCTCCTAAAACCATAATGAAGCTTACTGATATAAAATCAGTGGGCCTGCATTTGATGCAAACAGAAGAGCTCCGAAACAGCGGAGAGATCTCACTGATGCATCTATTTCATTTTATTTTATTTATTTTTTTGTATATTTTCGACCTCTATTTAACAAAATGTCATTTCTTCTGTCTTGGCTCATATAAATGTATTGTAATATATCACACATCAGCGCTATAAAGGTTTTTAAAAGTCGAATAATACAAGCAAAAGCGATTCGAACTTTACCGAAAAAAAAAATTTATTGATTTTCTGGCGAAAACCCGGTTTGATTCTACTAACAGATCTTGTACTACTTCAATAAAAATCATTGCTGCGCTGGGGCTGTGGTTGGATGTTCGTCTGTCCCTATTGAGGTTCGTGTGTGTCATGTATTGTGATTGAGGGGCGTACACTCTTAACTTTTTTGTTCTGTTCCACTCGCGGATCCTAAATTTTAATCATTCAGATATACACGGTACTAAATTTGGAGCAATCAGATTTATATAAAGGCATTTGAACATCAAAGAGCACATTTTTATCGTCAACCATCGTTACTCATGTCTTATAAATCTTCAAGTTCTACTCGCATGGTCAAACTCACCGCCGTAACATTGCTTGTACTGACAGCTGCCACTATTGTCAGTGCCGCTGATGGTACTTTCGAACGGTCTACCTTGAAGCCTCGTTCCGACGATGGTGCTGTGAGCCGCGTACCAATCAAGCATCTCTTTTCCGAGTTGTACAAGCGAGCAGTTATTGAGTCTTGTGATCCAGGATACGTTCTTTGCGATGATTCCTTGGGTGGCTGCTGCCCTGTTGGAACATATTGCGTCTCTGGTTCATATACCTGTTCACCAGGAGGCTCTGGATCTGGATCTGGATCTGGATCCGGCTCTGGCTCTGGCTCTGGCTCTGGCTCTGGCTCTGGCTCTGGCTCTGGCTCTGGCTCTGGCTCTGATTCTGGTTCAGGTTCAGGAACTGGCGGCGGATCAGGAGGTGGATCAAGCTTTAGTTTCCCTACCGAGAGCTTAACACCTACTGAATCGTCTGCCAACGCAGGAGCCAGCAGTTCATTTGTATTCCCATCAGAAAGCGTATTGAGTGGTGGTGATAGTACCTCTCTTCCTGCAGCTGCCAGTGCCTCAGCTTCTGCAGTTGCCAGTCCCGCAGTTATTTCAAACCCACCAGCACTATCATCTCAAGGAGCTGTTAGTGCAACCCTGTCAACCGCTGCTGCACTGCTCTTCGGTTTCATCTTGTTTGCTCAATTATAATTTGCAAGTTCTGCAAACATACACTTAAGATTTACAATAATAAGTTATCATCGATGGCCTTCGAGTTTATCACTTTTTACCCATGGCGGATGCTAAAAAAGTTTCCTTGTTGAGCAAAGCATGTGCTATATTGCTATGTCAATAAATATCTAGCCTCAACCTTGTGTGAAAGTTAAAGTTAGCCTAGCATTATGTAAACGCATAGAAATATTGTGATACCATGGCAAGATCTCACTAGGTAGATGGCTAATGGAGATTTTGAGTTTCGAGTGCTATCTTCGAAAAATTTATCAATAAAGTACTAAAGAAACTATTCGCACAATGAGCTAAGGGATCGATTGAGCCAAAACCGGAACTTAGTTACCGCGCCATTTTCTTTACCCATGTGCATTTCTTTATTGCAATTGCTGAAGCTGCGTTCAATCCGTTCTCATATAAGACAAGTTATATTTCGTATGTCACCTACTGATACGTTTGACGTATTTGTATGGCGTTTTTTGCCCAAATCAGTTTTTTAATAATAATATTCAACTGCTATCTTTGAAGCCCTGGGCATCGCACTCTTTTGCAGTGCTTGCTCTCGCTGATGTATCAATGTCATGATATTTTAAGAAAGATCAAGATGAACATTTGATTAATGGGGGGTGTAACACAAATAAACGTTACTGCGACCTTCCTTTTATGTTGCAGCGATGTGCCCTGATTATATTCTTTTTCAGCGTTTTCAAGTTGCACAAATACTCTAGCAGATACATCTAAATCTAGTCTTTGATGTAGTTTGGTGCGCTGTACATAACCCATGTCGAATTCCTTGTTATCACATCAATTAAATTTTGAAAAAAAGTAACAGATTATCCTAATGCGTCTTTGGGTTCAGTCCGAAATTCAAATTCAATCTGAACGAACAATGAAGTTGCTATCTGCAACAACCCTTGATCGCGCCTCACTCACTAGAATTTAGAGGGTGATAGCAGCAATATCAATTTCGTTTATCGTGGCCAGCGCGAATGTACATTTGCCTTTACAGCTGGCTGCTTAAACCCCACATTTCAGAAAAGTCGCCATGGACATTTTCCAAATAAGCTATTACAGCGCGCGTCCTGCGCTTTACAATATTTTCTCTTAAGTGACAGCGACAAGATTGCTGTCCAAATGGTTCGCTTATTAAACATACCCTAAAACCTGTATAGTTGGTTGTAGAAATGGTGAGCAAACATACTTCGACGGTTGTTGTTGTTATGCTGGACAATACTGTGCTATCGATGGCTCGTGCCATGCTCTCAACTCGACGGCGGTTGTTCCGACCTAGATAGACTTAGGCAATAGCAATGTCTTATCAAGAGCAGCATGCATGATAAGGACAAGGTCAATAATGATCATAATTTTCTATGTTTTGGCAACAACACTTCTCATTAGAATAACCACAGTAATAAGATCATATTCGAACAGTTTCTTACAAAGTATATAATGAATTTTCTTTTTGTATTCTACATCTTTTGAGAAAATGCATTTGCATTACATCGCTATGTTGTTATGTAGCTGCGTTATATAATGATGGCAGACCGCTGCAAACATATTTTGTATATAAGTGAGACGATACATGAGGTATATCACTGATACTGATATGTATAGTGACCAGGAGGTACACAGCGGTAAATGGGTCTTAACGTAAGCGACTACAGTATGACGACGTTAACAGTACCATTGATCGCACGCAAAGTATATTATTGGATTTAGTTACTCGGTATCACAAATGCAAGGCTAGGAGATCAAGGACCATTGAATGGACAACCCTCTTGCGAGTGAGTCAAGCCAAGCAGGATTTACTGCGACAGCAGTCATTACTGTGCTCGCTAACGGAGAGGCATCACGAGAAATATCGAAATAGATGTCGCTTCGTTAGCACATTGGCCAATATACCTTTCTGTCACACAATTCGTTTTTGACGCTGTTCGAGCGAGTGATCAACCTACGCAAACATTTGGACGATTTTTCCAAATTTCTCTGAAATTTTGAGATCAGCTCTTATGAAGTCTTTTTTTTTTTTTTACAAAAATGGAACTGAAATAAATATCGAAACAGAATGATATCAAAGCTGGAGAAGGAGTGAAATTCTTTGGTCTACCTGCCTATTAGAGGAAAACGATAGAACAATCAAGAAACCATACATTATAAATTTATCGCGATATGTTGAGACTTAAAAAATTAAACGCGTAAGCTGGTCTTAGCAGTGGTTGCGTGGCAATGGACTAAAACAGAAAATTTTACTTTATGTCAGGTCGGTGCCACAAATCTCGGTCAGTTACAGCGCTCACTTGGCGTTGGATAAAAGAAAGTTTCAGCCTGGGGCTCAGGACAACTCATCTTGGATAGGTGCTTATTAGGAATGTCGTCCTTGTTAAACAATCTACAGAACATGGCATCGCAGCTGCTGGGACCCCTCATCGAGCATGACCAGTTCAAGCAGTATGCGCTGACCTTTGGTGTCGTTGGGCCACTAAGCTATGTAGTTTATAAGTATTACATATACAACTTGTTCCTGAATCCTTTGAATCAACTCCCTGGTCCACCGTTAGGGCTTCAGCACTTGTTTTTGTTTGGAAACATCTGGGAAATAACCAAAGCTGAGGTAAAATGCGTGATAATATTATTGCCTATGCCAAGAGAATAATACTGAAATCTTACTTTCTGGTAGACAGGCACGTTGCAAAAGAAATGGTCGGAGCAATACGGTGGCATCATTCGTTATCATGGATTCTTCAACACGCCACGAGTACTAGTATCTGACCCAGAGCTGTTGAAGCAAGTTCTTGTGGTCCAGCAGTATGATTACATAAAGCCAAAACAGTTGGCAGAATTTATTGGCAAAATCCTTGGCGTTGGACTACTTGTCGCAGAGGTAGGCAAGCAATTGATGACAATATACATTCACATCAAGGCTGACTAGTGTGTTCATCGTTAGGGAGCAGAGCACCGTCACCAGCGTAAAATGCTGAACCCAGTCTTCTCCATCAATGCTATTCGCTCCATGGTACCAGATATGTTTGTGCCAGCCAAAAGATTGACCGATGTCTGGAAGGAGGAGCTGGAAAGTGGTACTAAGGAAATCGATATCTTGTCTGGACTCAGTCGAGCTACCTTGGACGTCATTTCTATCAATGGTTTTGGGCATGATTATGCTTCCTCTGTCCCAGGAGCCCCACCAAATACTTTGAATGAAGCGTATAATCGAGTTTTCGCTGGCTCAGGCGTAGTAATTAGATTATTGTTCGGCATCTTCCCTATCTTGAGGAGATTACCATTAAAGCGAAACGTCGAATACAAAGCGGCTGTTCGAAACATCGACTCCGAAAGTAAGAAACTGGTCGTCATGGCTCGTGAGCGAGCGGATGGTAGCGAAAAGGCTACATCCCGAAAAACCAAAAGAGATTTGTTGAGCATCATGACCAATGCAAACGACGAAACTACCGGACAAGGTATGAATGACGACCTTCTTCAAGCCCAAATCATGACTTTCTTAGCAGCAGGGTAAACACCACAAATATTCGGTCGTATCTTTCATTGGCTTATCCTAACTTGTTTATTCTGTTAGACACGAAACCACTAGTGTCACTGTCACCTGGGCTCTTCATGAGCTTTCTCGTCACCAAGATTGCCAGCAGCAACTTCGCGATGAGATCAAATCTGTTTTCTCTGGTATCAACTATGATCACGTCTTATTTGCAGATCCATTATCCGTAGATGAAAATGAATTGTCTAGTGCCAACATACCAAATTATGAAGCTATCAACAATCTTCCTTACTTGAATAACGTCGTAAAGGAGATTTTGAGATTGATTCCTCCCGTGCCTATGACCAATCGCACAGTAGAGAAGGACATGGTGCTTGGAGGTCATTTGATTCCCAAAGATTCCGCTGTATTTATTCCTCCAGCGGTAACGCAAAGATTGGAATCAATTTGGGGCCAGGACGCCATGGAATTCCGACCTTCACGATGGGATGAGCCACTGGCACAAGCTGTAGGGCCATATACTTATATGCCTTTCCTGGCTGGTGGTCGACAATGCATAGGAAACAAGTTTGCGCTGATCGAAATTAAAATTTTGTTAGGCGTGTTGATCACTGCTTTCAAATTTTATGAAAAACCTGGAGTTGAAATTAAGAAGCGTCAAGCTATTACTTGGAGACCAGCACCTGATCTCTTTCTCCTCGTTGAACAAGTGTAAAATGACTATCAATTAAATGTAATTTCTAAAAAAATGATTGCAAAATAGACTGATTTACTGCTTGTTGTTGTTCCTGTGGTCGCACAATGGTTGTTGTTGTTTACCTGATTTGTCCAATGATCAGTAGCCCTTCTGCCTTTGGTCGCCTGCGTACTTTTCCTCTCTTCTCTTTCTTCCCCCTTTTTTTACTTATCAGCTTAAATTATGACTGAAGCGCCTCGGCGTTCTAGGTCACGTTCGGCCAATACAACACCACGTATGGCCCCTCAGCAGGCCCCGATGCCTGGTGGTCCGATGCCTGGCGGTCCTATGCCGGGTGGCCCTATGCCTGGTGGTCCTATGGCAGGAGGTCCTATGGCAGGAGGTCCCATGGCGGGCGGTCCTATGGCGGGCGGTCCTATGGCGGGCGGTCCTATGCCTGGCACTCCTCCGCAAATGCAAGGTTATCAAAATAATATGCACCCTCAAATGGCTGCGGCAAACCAGGCGGCTGCTGCTGCACAGCAACAGCCGGGGATGAACCATCCTCCTATGCCAGAAGGCGGCCCAGGATATCCGTCGACGCCTTATATGCAACAACAGGGCCAGCAACAGTCGGGTGAACAACGAGGAATATTTAGCGGTTTTAAAAAACGTATGAGAGAAGCAGCTGGATTTATCCATAACGACCCTTATAGCGAACGCGGTTATGGACAACACATGATGGGAGGAGGAGGTGGTCAACCACAGATGATGGGTACACCAATGCAACAAGGCTACGGCAATGGAGCTGGATCGCCGGGAGTCTACGGCGGTGGGCAATATGGACAACAGCCACATGTACCAGGCCAACCACAGATGATGCAACAGCAATATATGCAACACTCACCACAATATATGGGAGGCAGCGCCAACCCCTATGGATATTCGCAAAGTCCGGGTATGATGCAGCAACACCAACCTTATGGGGGCATGGCTTATGGATATGGCGCGTCACCAGGTGGATATTATAATCGAGGCTCATACGGAGGTTCCTATTCACCTTACGCTGGAGCGTATGGTAACTCTTACGGATCCGGTGCGTACGGTGGTGCGTATGGCGGGGCTGGAGCATATGGCGGAGGTTACGGGTCATATGGTGGATACGGAATGGGATCGTATCCATACAGCAGCTATGGCTACGGTGGAGGTAGTTATGGCGGAGGCGGTTACGGTGGAAATTACATGGGATACCCGCGGCACATGCCGATATATGATGAGCATGGCAAGCGTATTTATCCTCAAGAAAATTACGTCAGCTCTGTGAAAGATCTGTAAGTATTTCATACTTCTCGTATTGCTTTTGAAAATACTTGTCTACTCACCTGCCATATTTGATCGTTGTACATAGGTGGTCTAGCGACCTTCTCTAATCAATACTACGGAAAACTCTCCTATGACTTTTGTCAAGAACTTCACTCGCTCGTCTGTAATATATACCTATATTCTTCTTTCGCCATTTTTCTTTTTCCTATACCAAACATCAAACCATAGTTTTTCTTTTGTTGCCATCAAGAGACTTAGATTTTTGACTTGTGCAGTTTAGCTCCCACACGCCAATGCTTAATTTGTGCTTTCAATTGTTGTCCTGAAAACTGATAACACCTGGTAAAATATGCAGATTTCTATACTTTAGTGCCATATTACATTATCTCAATTTTGCATATCGCATTTGAACTATATTCTAAGATGAAAGTTTTCTCTCAAGCAAAGTCGATTAGCACGTGTCAATATCAATTCTATCGTCTTTGATGTATTTCTCAAGTTCAAATATGTAAGTTGGTAAGACTAAGTTGAGGGTCTAATTTCTTTGAAGTCTTTATTCTGTAATGGGATGGTATTTTTGCTACGATCGGTCTAAAGACGGTAATAACATTATAGCGCTATATAGAAATTAATTATTATATCTTATAAGAAATCAACAACACCCAGATCAAGGCATCATATAATTGAGGTTTAGTAAAGTTCCAGAGCACAGTCTAGACGCAGTGAAGATTGGTCTGTGATTATAATCCATATGTAAAGGGAGGTCAATACCCTACATTAACCTTAGCTATTCGGTCCGTATTATCCCAGCGTCCGGTAGGCAGTATTTCTCCTTCTTCTATTAACATATCTGCAGTTGCCTTATACCAAGCCAGTACAGCAGCAATGATGCCCGTAACACCTCCAGCTCGTTGACATCCCTGAACACCACTAAAGCTGGATATGCACAGCAATAGCAAGGTTGTGCCAACCATAAATAAGGTTACAGTAAGCAGCCAAGTACCTTTTTGTAAGCGGCTGGAGACGAACATGAACCAGTATGCTGTCATTGACCAAGCAAGATTATAAACACCCATCATCTTTCCAAACGTCGTTGGTTCGTAAAGGTCAGTGATTGCTGCCAAATTTGGTATCATCATTAAGCCTTGTCCAGCCCAAAATGCGCCAAAAGCTGATAAGACAGTGGCGGTGAAAGTACCACCGTGAATACCGAAATTCAACAACCCACAAATTAGCTGAAGTAAACCACCAAAAAGAATAGCTGAAGGTAACAAAAGGCTTGGCGACTCGGCAGGAAAAGCAACATTGAAGACTGAAAAGCAAAATGTGATCAAAGCGAAGCCGGCCAAACCTATATTATCAACACAGTCTCGCCATTAGCCGGTCATATTGACCCAAAGCTTCAATTAACAGCATTAGAAACTTACCAAGAATCCCTGGGTCTCCTTTTACGATAGAGTATTCTTGTTGATGCTCTTGCATAAGCCCATGTCCACTCATATCTTGAGTTATGTGACGTTTACTATTTGCAAGAGCTTTCTTAGCGTGAAATGGGTCAAAATCGTAATCATATTTAAAAATCAGTTACCTCAATCCTTGAGTCCAACCCAAGACTGAACCTCTTCTAGCGAACCTATTTCGAGATTCACCTTCTTCAGTTGACATGATTGGAGTTGACATAATTGGAGAAAGGTAGGAAAATAGTAGAAGAGTGAGACAGACAGTGACCTCAAATGCTCGATCCAAATTTATACACATCGGCAGTTTACGCCAAAACATCTGGTTTCAATCAGCCCATTTTCCCGCCTTTCCACATTAGCCGCATGTAAAGCTGCATACTTTTTGTTTACTTCGTCAACAACTTCCTCCCGTAACCTCCGATAGGCAATCGTAGCCTATACGCATCATATTCAGCGTAGAATATGACCGTGGTATGTATCACAGTCTATCACAATCGCCAATTATTGTCTCAGGTTAAAAAAATTTCGTGAGCAACCCAACAATAATACACTCGAAACAGGTGATTTTTTTTTATATCTTCTGTTTAATTTTGAAAAACTTTTGAAATGTTGTGATAAAACAAAAGGGACCAGAGGGTGTATGTCATGATTGCCAACGGCAGTTAACGAGTCTATCTACTCACACTTGGTATGTGAAAACAAAGTGAAAAAAAATGTCCAGTTTTCAAAATTGTTCAATTTTTTCAACTTAGTTGAGCTTTCTACGGAAAGAGCAGCCTACATTGATATTAGTTAGAACCCTTTGTGCTATTAGCTTGGCAAATACTGAATCAAAACGTACCCTCAGTCAAGCGAGCGCGACCACCAGTGGGTTGGCAAAGGACGGTAGCGCAAGAAGAGCAAAGAACGACAGTTTGAGCATGGCTGAAGACAGTGGTGATATTGAAGCAACCTAAAATCATATTATGAGTAAAAATATTTGGCAAGTGGCAAAATGCATAAAATCAGAAACTTACCAGGGCACTTGACGTCCATGAAGTAGGAGTTAGGAGATTGCACAAGTCTCTTAAGCTTGTGCTGTCTTTTTTCCGTTTCAATGGAAGGGTTAAGAAGATCAACAGCCAACTATAAACAAGAAGAAATGGAGAAACGATCAGCAAGGTGCTCAACATTGTAAAATTCTAGTTGGCAGTGTTCAATTTTGGTAAAAAACACATTCGAGATTGTCGGCTTCGACTGGCAAAAACAGAGTGCATTTCGTTTAAACTGTGTAAACCGCTGTGCTTTATGCTGAAGATATATCGTATAATATGGCGTTTGCTGTTGGCTTTGTTATAATCGTGGCTGTCTGCCATTTGATGGCCGGCGTGTCTAATGTGCAATTTCGATTGTGTGCGTTTGACGATGGTAATAGAAACGATCTACAATTCGGCATGATGTTCATCCATCCCATCCATCTATACAGATGGATAATACAGTATCAATAAGATGCTTGATGCTTACCGTCATCTCTGGTTTTGCTGGTTAGAAAAGGGAAGGATCCAGGATGGATGCTCAACGAAGCTTAAAGTTGCCAGCTAAATGAAACTCCGCTGCATCTCAAATTTGGCAGTCGATTTCCTCGAACTAAATCCAGTTAACAATTCGGCTGCATGTTGACATAAAGTCACCTACAAGCCAAACATTATATTATTATAACTAATTGAACCTCATGATATAAATATACCTTTGATGCACGGACTAATATGTACTAATTCATTGATGACACAATTCTATGCAAGAAGTAATGTAATGATGCCGCAGATTGAAGTTTACAATTACGTCCGATTTTCGCTGCTATAGGTAAGTTTTCCATTTTGTGGTCTGTGATATTCTCGCAGAGATACATCTTTCGCAAAGAGAGATGCTAAAGCTCCGACGATTGAGACGGCAAAGCAAGCGTAAAACATTCGAGTATAGGATTTCAAGGCATCGTAAACTAGGCCACCAACATAGGCTCCTACAAACATACCAAATTGATGACCTGTGTTTATAAATTTCAGTTAATCCTGTACATACACAGTTTAACGTCCGAGAATGTCACGTACCAACAAATTGGATTGCTGAAAAGGTTCCTAAGTAGCGAAATCCAAAGACCACACCAATATACTTTGTGACCATAGTGATGATAGTAAGAGAGCAGAACTGATTTTTGCAATGTTGTTAAATTTCGTAGATTCATTTACGTTCGATCAACCAATTGTTGACAGCAACTTACTCCAAATATTGCAGAAAAAGAATATATAGTCGCAGATGATACGGGGTACCATAACAATATTCCTATCATAATAGCTCTGATCAAGAATAGTACCACAATGAGATGTATTGCGCGAGCCTTGGTGAGGAGCCAACTTGCTGCAACGGTTCCCATAGCAGAAGTGAAACCCATAACTGAAAGTGGATATGCTGAGAGTACTTTGCATGAGATAAAATGGAGTCAACATAAAGTAAAATCTCTGATTACTTGCCTTCATGAGTGGAGTCAAATCCTTGATTCTTCACATAAGCTGGAAGATGAGTAAAGATAAATCCAAGGTGAAAGCCCGAGATTGCAAAGCAGATATTGATTAACCAAAATCCCGTGTGTGAAAATGCCTCCTTCAATGCGGCATGAATTGTTTGTGGTTCGTTAGAAATCAATGTCTCTTCACCTGTATTTCTTGATTCTATATCATCTCCATACTCCGTATCACCACCATCTAATTCTTCCAGACTTAAATTATCTTTTGATGCTGGGTCTTCTTGAGTAAGTTCTGCCGGCACCTGAGAGACGGTCCGTAAGAATATGGCTAGCGGGGCTATTGCAATGCAGATGCAACCTTAGGTGACCGAAGCAGAAATTTGAAGAGACCAAGTATTAGAAAGGGTTCACTGATCACAATAAGTAAGTAGAATATACCTTGGATAATCAAAGTCCATTTCCAACCCAGTTGTTCAATTATAATTCTTATTATGGGAAGACAAGTACCTTGTCCTAAACTCGCACAGCTGGAAACGAGTCCGATAACAAGTGCATGCCTTTTACTACCTTGTGGAAACCTCCTGCCAAGCGTAGCGAATATCAAGGAAAAGCCACTACCACTAGTACCCAGTCCAACGATTATGCCCATTGCAAAGATGAATAGACCCGGCATGGTCTTTGGAACCAAGGCCATAATAATCATACCCAATCCATAGACAATATTTGTGACAAATAGGACCCGTCCAAACCCTAGGTGACGTTCAGCTGTAAAGACTACAAATGGCTGGGTGAGCCCCCAAAAGATCTGTAATAAGGCAGCGGCCACAGAGAATGTGGTTCTGTCTAGGTTTCCGAAGCAGATTAATAAATACATTCACTTTCAATGCTATCATTCTTCTAAAACAACATGATTACCCCATTCATAATCCTTGGTGATTGGTAATAAAAACAAACCGAATGTTTGTCTAAATCCAAACCCTATCAGTAAAGTGAATGAGCCGGCAAAGATGGCTAGAACTTCGGATCCAGATAATTTAAAAAGCTTTGGCATAATAAATATGAAAGTTGATGGAATATAGGTAATTGATGATTCAATTTATTCAAAAATATAACAAAACACATAATAGACTTATGCTAACACTTTCAAATGCGACTTGCTGGTTCTGCAAAGATGTGTAATTATGGTTTTTAGGCTCATTGTAGGCAAGTTCCAATCTTTGGGGGAGAGCAGGGGAGTACAGCCAAAACTATGTGCACAAATGGTTTAATCCTTGACATATGATTGGACCGGATATCGGGCAAGACTAATTGCCTTTTGAAACTTCGTCTTTTCTATCAGAGTAAAAAATTTGGTTGGTTGTTGCACCATTCAACCTTTTCCAATCCTAAAAACCCTTGTCATTCACCTTTTCTCCTTAAAACATGGAAAAGCTTATCTATGTCAACAAAGACTCGAAGGGCGATTGTGATAAATTGGCGGCTATAGACATTGAAAACTTTGTTCAAAACCGACTTTGGCCTTTGCTGCACAAATTCAAGCAACAGTTGTCAACTTTCGATGACCCGAGTATTGCTTTGCAAGAATACACATTAAGCAAGATCCATAACGCATATGCAGAATTAGAGAGGTTTGATATCAGCATTCGGCCCATGGTGGATGAAGCTATTGCAGCTTCCATTCAGTCAGCCCAGCAACATCGTCAAGCCATGGCTGTGTCATTTGTGCAAGCATTAGACCAAGCCATGCTGGACCTGAACGAAAAATTTAGGGAATTGGAGGCTATGTCAGATGGATATATCGAGAAGAAAATGGAGGATACCATTGACGCAACCATGAGACAAATCGAGGAAGTCGATAGTCGTATTGCAGCTGCATTTGATCGTGCATTTGCTGTGCGTCAACGGGTCGGTGACAAGATCACTGCAGTAGCTGGAATTGCCAGTGGCCGCATGGATTCTGTCAAAAAAGCCGTCGCTGATGAGGCAAGACGATTGCTCAAATATGACGAGCTACCTATCGAATGGAGAAACAATGCTGTAAGTTATCACATGCAATTATTCTTGTAATGGTGATCGAAAATTAATAGTGACTAATTATACTATTTTTCACAGCACATTTTGACTGGATATCGATTTCTGCCAACTCCATCGGCATGCTGGCATTCGCTCACCTATATGCATAATGAGACTGGTAATATCTATACCCATCTTCTCGGCTTTTTCTTTTTCCTGGGATTGGGCATCTACGAATTGTTTTATTCGACTTCGCTAGCTTCAGTTCCCAATTTCGATCGCCTAATTTTCGCCGTTTTCTTCCTTGCCGCCTGCAAATGCCTTATGTGCTCCACTGTGTGGCACACTTTGTCAGGCATCAACGATTACGACATATTCAAGCGCATGGCTTGTTTGGATTATGTTGGCATCAGCGTCCTTATATCTGCTAGTGTTGTTCTTCTCGAGTATTATGGCTTTTATTGCAATGATGTCTGGAGAAACACCTATATTGCTGGTACCAGTATCCTCAGTCTGCTTGGTATCTATATGCCGTTTAGTGAATGGTTCAATCAAAATGGTAAATATCACACGTGTCAATTTCATTAACATCTGAGCGACATTTACTAAAGTGGTTATTGTTTTCATTAGAATTCAAATGGCTTCGCATCACATTTTTCATCACTCTCGCTGCTTCGGGAGTATTGCCTATATTACATCTTGTGAGCATTCACGGCGCTATGCATACCCTCAATTGGCTATCACCATTACTATACTCCATATCATCATATCTGCTTGGAGTCGTTGTCTACGGCAATCAGTTTCCTGAAGCTGTCTGGCCGGGCAAATTCGATCATATAGGTCACTCTCACCAGTTCTGGCATCTTTTTGTATGTGGTGGTATCTGGTTTCACTATGTCGCTGCTCTCGGTTTCGTACAAGAGAGGGAGACTTTTGGTTTATGCCTCATCTAAGTCACACATATCTCTTTAGATTTAATCACTTCATCTTCCCCGATTATTCCTACATATCTTTCACGCTTGTATCATTTCATCCCATCTACATCAACCAATCATGATAATACCGTTGATATACCTTTTGTTCCTAGATGCACTTTAGACTTCAAAGACACAAACAAACCATTAAACATCACGTTTCCGTTGATTTATTTCAATGTAATAGACTATGATAAAATTTGTACAAGTAGTTATTAGAGGTGACCAAAGCCCTCTTTGAATGGGAGGAATCATTTGGAGACAATTGCTCAGATCAATGAGATTTTGGTTCTGACTAGTCCTCGCCTAAACGTTTTGAGTGGTTGCGGTAACAATTGAAGTCTTCGAAAAGCTTCTTGTATATGTAATGGCTCTAGAGGGGTTTTTTCATTCTTGGATAAGCTGAAGAGTCCCATAGTTGTTTCATCTCCATCTTCGTCCCCTGCTTCTCGTTTTCTTTTCATACCGCCAGCGGCTGCCGATTCGTCCCTATGCAAAGCTGCTAGATCTGTTTTTATCCGCAAAGCTCCTTCAGTGAGAGAAGAGACCATTTCAAATGTGAGGAATCCCAAGCTATCAATAATATCATCATTTGGCTTCACGTCAATAAACGAACTCATGTATGCCCAATCTCTGAATCGCTTCGATTTTCGGTATGTGAACGATGCTTGCCGACATTCAGAATAGTGTACGTATTCTTCTCGCGTCATAGCACGAGTTACTTCATCAGCATCCTTCAGTCGTTGGATACTTTCATTGTATGCTTCGATCTCATCCTCATCTTCTGAGTCTTCATCTTTTGAAGACTTTACAAACACATCTGAAAATTGATTGACAAGCTCCCACGATAGCTTTATGATACTTCGGTGCATCTTTCCGGGCTTTTCGGCTATTAATATGATTAGCCTTGATGCGATAATATTGGTGTTTATATGGACATTTGACATTACCTGTGGCAGAGTCTTCCATCATTTCTTCTACTTGATCTCCACCAGTTTCCTTAGCATTCTTACGAACATCCTTCCAGCTCAAGAACGATCGAAGACGGTTTACTTTAGCACGATCATGTCTCATAAGGAAAATCAAATCTTCTGCGTTCATTGATCTCGAGTTACGTTTGCCTGCCATAGCTGCCGCTTGGATGATCTAAATTATAGTATATTAGTCCAAGAATTTATACAGTATACTATAGAGCTAACTTACAATTTCGATGACTTGAGAGCGAACAATGTCTTCCACCAGCATTGTGGTTTCTGGAAGAGGATCTGATACCTCTCCAAAGACAAACATCATCTGCTGAATTTCGGACTGAAATTTGTAACGATTCTATCAAATAACAGCAACCAACAGATTCAGTTGAGTCAAGCATTCAGATGCCACTACACAAGCAACAGAAGGCCATACCTTTTTTTCAGCGTTTGACGCCGCGTTTGCCGCATTTGTGGAGTTAGCCATGCTTCAATTGCCAGAACTTCAACAAGCGCAAGAGGTCAGGTCAAACCACCTCCGCTCAAATTCAATTGCACTCTATAAGCCACTTACAAAGATAAAATCAAACATGTATTTTGCAGACAAAACTCTAAAGATGATAGAATGAAAAAAAAGGTATGTAACAAGGGTTGAAATGAAGGTGTTTCTATATAACAAAGTTGAATATTCTCTATGTTGTACTCATTGTAGAAGCAGTATTGTTGTTAGAGAAATCCAATGGTTTAGCTTCTGTCATGGGCAATGCCATACTAAGTTGTATGAGCTGCTTTTGCAAAACACTTTTCTTAGTATCATCGTCAGTACTTGATTCTAAAAGTTCAGCGATGAGTTTTGCATTTTGCTCCAGACATTCAGATATACTTGCTCCTTGGGGCAATTCATCGGCTTTGGCTTTCGGTTCTAAATTTTCCAACTCGCTAATGTCCACCTTGCCGGCACTTAATTTCAACAATTCTTCGGGTTCTTTCTGCCTTTGCGATGCTAGTCGTGCTTGCTTGATTGCTTGAGGAACATCAATTATGCCAAATTCTGTCTCAATTGTAGTACTTGTTCCATCTATTTCTGCCTCGGGGTCCATTGTTCTTTGAACGGCCGTCCACGCACCTCTTGTCAGCTTTTGCAACTTGTCATTTACATATCCGCATAGTGTTTCTACGGATCGATCGCGAGCAGACTCATCTTCCGGTGTTTGATCAAACATGCCAGCGACAAAGTCCCACATACTTTTCATGTACGTCTCTCCACGATCATCTCCATATACCGGGTAGACTTGTGCAAGATCTTGGACCGTATAAAATTGGCTAGGTAGGCTGACACCAAGCGAAGGGTATGCACCATAATCCCAGATAAATGCTGGGCGAATATGATATTTGTCTTGGTTCATGTCGTCTGTCAAAGCCATGCTTCGGTTGGTATAAAATGTTGATGGCAAAACAGCTCTATTGATGGTTGAAAATGGCGGAAGAGTCGCAAATGGTTTATCGCGAGGAACAAGAGTTGAAAGATCAGGTACTACAAGACGGTATGACATGTTAGCAGACATGCCTCATTAAAAAAAAAAGAAAATGAGCAAGCGATTACCTCCATGAACTGCGGACAAAGAGCCATCTGGGCCAAATATGACCCCAGCCTCCGATATCTTCTTTTTCTTCTTCTTTGGTGCAGTAGAATACGTTCGATTTGGTGTTATGGCTCTGGAACTACCAACATCCATGCTGCTTTCTCTAAAGCCAGCAGATCCTTGGCGGATACTCCCTTTTCGAGATATTGATGGCATCTGGTGGCCATAAGATGTAGTGTTGTCGAGACCCAAGATATCTACATCTTCTTCGATTTTGACCACCGAATCTCGCTTGGCTATGAATGGAACTGGTGCATTTGACTGAGGGTGCCTTATGGTGATGGTGCTCTTCCGTCGGTCAAGAGCAGGGGGTGCTGGTGTAACTTCAATTGGAGTATCATAATTGACTCTTTCGGCTTCTCTGTCAATAGCACGTACGCCATAGCCTTCCAGCTTATCAGCGTTCTTCCAATATAGCGTATCCGGGGCATTATAAATCTTGGCATTGCTACAGATCAATTGGAAATCTTTTTTGAAAGCATCCATATCAGGGTATTCATTATTCTCCAACTTTTTACGCATAGTAGAAAGGTCCATTGGCTGCTTGATAACTTTCAGGTAGTCGAGAACTAGATTTGTATCTACAGGTTCTAAGAAAAATCCATATGCATCACGTCTATAAAGGCGAGAAGATTAGATTGAGCTGGCAAAGTACTTTGGCATGTGCATTTGGTTGACACTTACTTAACAAACGTGTCCAATAGTCTACTACAAATAGTCTTCAAATCGCGTTTAGCAGGTATCCAAACACGCTGTTGTTTCGTCTTCTTTTTTGACTTTGAAGATTTGGTTGCACTTTCACTAGCAGCAACAGTGCTTACACTTCGGGAGCTAGCCACAGATCCTCGCCTTGAATCATCAAATGCCGATGGATGATCTATGGTCATATTGGCACCTGATGGCTCCTCACTGCTACGAACTATCACATCTTTGTGAGGTTTGGTTTGCCGCATATGTGTATCGTTCTCGATGTTATCATCCTCTGAGTATAAAGGTCTTTTGCTTTCTCTCTGATCATAATCATATGGTTGAGCAGTTGAGAACGATCGTTTTCTGCTAATTGATGATGGGTCAAATTCTACATCTAACTGCTCACTATTACGTCGATGGCCGATCTGGTCTTCGTCATCGTTATGCTTTTTCTTATGCTTTTTATGATGTTTGTGAGATTTATGCTCTCGATGTTTGTGCTTTTTCTTCTTCTTCTTCAAATCGCCTGTTTCTGCGGAATCAGCTGGTGGTTTTGGTGGGTTGAGCTGTAACTTCAGTTTGATTCGGGGAGTGGCCATTGGTTGCGGCTCCTGGTTTGTAGTAGGTGGGGCTTTAAAACTGTGGTGTCCATTAGCATCGTTATGGTCTGACAGGTCTGAATAGTTGTCCTCAACAGAAGATCCGTTCTTATGTGAAGACATTTCTTGCACTTGCGGTCCCCCTGCTGCCAGTATAGCTTCGAAAGCGGGGAAAATTTTGGCTGAAGCACAATTGTCAATTGCCATTTCCTGCTACGTCATCAATTTTTTTGTTTTCCAGCGACTTGTTGAGAGCCTGTCAAGGAGTTGCTAATCGCTTTATATCTCTAATATTTGAAACATTATGACTCTTGTTGGAAGCGTTGCTGGTTTTGCTACCTTAGGATTCACTGTTCGTGCATATGCACTCGGCATTCAAAAGCGACCTATCTTTGAAGGTGAGTATTCATGAGCATATTGCCTTTGATAATCACTCAAAGTTTCAAATGTGATTGACAAAACCTACTTGATTGTATAGGCATCTCTGGCCACTTCTTGACTGCAGGTGCTTTCGGTGCCGCAGGTTACTGGATATACAACTTGCAGAACAAGCAGATTGAGCAGATTGAAAACAAGAAGAAGCTTTTGTTGAGCAACAGAGCACGAGTAGAGTCAGCGGTCGCCGAGGATAACTAGGCAAATCGACTGTAATAGATGTACACCACACCGCAACCCCCTTCCACATTCGCTTGTCTCCAATACACATTTTCTCTTTATAAAAAAGTTCAAAAAGATTTACAGATTTATTTCGCCATCATATCGCTATGCCTGGTTTTGCGCCTGATTGCTCTTGTTCTACCATATTGCGTAGAATAGTGGTTGCTTTGACAATGTTCTTCTTATATTTTGCAGAAACCGGTATAACAGCTACTTTCTCGCCCTTGCTCTCAAACTCGCCTAATACAATCTGTTCAAATTTTTTGAAATTGTCTTTTGCAACAGCCGTAACATCTGCCTTATTTGCGATGACAATGGATGGCCGCTTGGTTAACCCTTTAGAGTAGGCCTCCAACTCATTGCACAATGTTGAAAAGTCATTCCACGGTTCCTTCACGCTGAGATCAATAACATAAACCAGCACCTTTGATCGCTCGATATGTCTCAAAAATGCATGGCCGAGTCCAATATTCTTGTGTGCTCCTTTGATTAAACCGGGAATGTCGGCTACCGTAAGCTGAAAGCTGTCCACAAAATCCACGGTGCCAATATAGGGATTGAGAGTCGTAAAAGGGTATGGTGCAATCTTGGGATGCGCATTGGAAACAGCTGAAAGAAATGTAGATTTACCAGCATTGGGTAAACCAACTAGTCCCGCGTCTGCAATGGTTTTTAATTCCAATTCTAAGTAACGTGTCTTGCCATCATACCCGCGAGTTGCAAATTTTGGTGACCGATTCTCTGTAGTGACAAAATGTGGATTACCATAGCCACCTACACCACCTTTTGCAGCTACAATGCTCTGATCTGGAACATCCATATCTATATATATCTGTGATTCTGATTCTTGACGTTCTTTCCACCTGGCATATCTCTCTTCTTCCTCAATTAGCTTTTGTGCGTCGCGGAAAAAATCTCCTTTCGCGAGTGTTGTTTGTTCTGATCGTGGATAATGAACCCACTTCTTTTTTAATTTCTCCTCCTTCGTCTCTTCCGAGCTTAACTCATCTAATCGTGCCTGCGCGCTAGCCGGTGCGTCAACTTCTCGAATGATAGTCCCTAGAGGCACTTTGACAATCAAATCTTGACCAGACAATCCATGTCTCGATGCACCCAATCCCGGTCCGCCTCGTTTTGCAGCACAAAGGTACGGTATATGATTCAATGTTGTTTCGTCAGCAGAAGCTGTGAAGATCACGCTTCCACCGCGACCACCATTGCCTCCGTTTGGCGGACCTTTCGCAACATATTTCTCTCGGTGAAACGACACACAGCCGTCTCCGCCAGTTCCACCTCGAGCAACAACTCTAACAAAATCAACAAAGTTACGCCCCTAATGCAAAATGATATCAGTGACCGACGTGAGGATTTACAACAAGTAAGGCAATATTACCTTTCCTCTCAGTTTGTAATCAAGAGAGCGATCTCTAGCAGTATGAGTGGGTTCGGACTCGAACTGCCATTTTGTTTGGTGAAAATGCCTACTTTGGCGTTGACTAACCTTCAGTGAAAGCGAAAGTTGCCCAGAATGTCGTGGTTGAAGTCGCAGCATAATTGACATTATGCTTTGCAAAGAAGCTCCCATTTTCATGTCGGCGTTTCGTTTCTGCAAACGGTCACGCACACTTTTCTTTTTGAGAGAAAGTAGATTATTTAGACTTTTACCCATAATTATTTCAATAAATTCATCAGTACGCTACATAAAAAAAGTATAATCTTTATTTTAAAAGTTAACAGATCCTAGCAGTCTGTTTTCTTGTAACATATCGCAACTACTTTGAGCTGTTGCGCAGGCAATGTGCTGAGCTACTATGCCCTGCCAGTCCGCCATACAAGTCACGGTCGGAGGAGGAAAATTTTTTCGACATGCAGAAGCTATAAATTTGGCTGCAAACTTGTCAAAACAAAATTTTCTCTTTACGCTTCAGGATTCAGTTTAGTTGGTTTCGAGTAGGTGCTTGCATTTGCTTGTTTCCAACGGCTGGGTCAATCACCAAGGAGCACCAGCCGTAGAGAAAAGCTTAGTCTTCGGACCAAAGCGGATCTCACAGGTATCCATACTTCGGTATGGAAGGAGTGTATAGTCAGATTTGGTGACTGAAGCAAGAACAATCTTTAGTTTCCTTCGGGGAGCTAAAGGTCATCCATATTTCATACCTTTGGATAAGAACTGTTTTTACAGTTTTGATCTTCGAGGCAAACCATGGAAGGCACATCTCAAATAACATTATTACATGAAAAGAAATGAAATAACCATCAGTATTAGTCTAAGTCTTTATAACTAAAGACTGTACAAAACCTTTGTTATTTATAAACACAATAAAATAAATGCTTTAGCTGCGCTGTAATTAGATTAATGTTTGAGATCTTAGAATCAGAGGAGGATTGCCACCGAGATTCACGACCACATAATCGATGGGAGGGAAGATGTCAACAGACTGACAGTCAGTTGAATAACCAAAATTTTTTTTTTTGGACTACCAGCAAATTATCTGACTCAGGCACGAACATTCCGTTAGAGTTTATATATCGCCCAGTCTATTATTTGAGCGAACAAATGAAGTAGTTATTGTTACATTTTCAATTCTATAGTCTAGATATTATTTTAACTTGGGAAAGATGACGGGACTAAAGGAAGTTCCTATTTCCCGTTGCTCATTTGTTGTTGGCCATCCAGAACCAAAGGTCGTATTAGATAATTTGCGTTCGTTTGCATGGACTCCCAATCGATTGAGAATACTATCTGCCTTTTCAGGCATTACGCACTGCAGCAATATACCTGCTATTCTGCAAGATTCCATTGAATACAAAAGCACCTGTTGTAGACGTTGGCTTCTTGCAGGATCTTTCACGAGATTCCATGGCTGATTATCAGTAAAATGTCGATTGGCCTGCAAGTAGTTGAAATTGTCAGCAATGAGTGATGATAGCTGCTTATTTTATTATTGCTTACCTCTGAGAGTACATCAAAAATGGCCTGCAATGCTTTGCCGTATTCATGCTTCTCGAATCGGTCACAGAATAGGTCTGTAACAAGATGTTAATTTACCATGCATTGTGTGCAGAGATGTGGAAATATCAAATACCTGGTAAGCGCAGCAGTGAATCACGAAGCACCTTATCTTCTTCAAGAGCAAGTTCGTGATCATTTTGGGGAACAATTCCACTCGGCAACAACGCTGGTGCGGTACTCCTAGCAATTAAGTTGCCTAATTGACCCGCCAAATCCTTCTTATAACGCACCATGACACCTTCATCTGAATAGTCTATTTGAAGGTTGAGTAAAGTAAAACGAGCAATGAATACGAGCATATCTGTACATACCTCCATCGTCCGAAAGTCCTCCATCTCTTAGCAAGTAGTATCTTACGGTGTCAACACCAAAGCGATCCATAGCGGCTATCGGGTCAACAACATTTCCTCGACTTTTAGACATTTTTTGCTTGCTCATAGTCCAGTGAGCATGGGCAACGATTTGTTTCGGAAGAGGTAATTCAGCAGCCATCAGGAACGCTGGCCAGTAAATGGCATGAAATCTGAAGTTGCTGATTAGCATATGTGCGATTTACTGTGCTGAAAACGAAAATAAAGAAATACCTAATAATGTCCTTGCCAACTAAATGTATATCGGCCGGCCAACCGCCAGCTTCCATTGTTGCATTGTCTTTCCATGGATATCCTGTAGCAGTTATGTAATTGACCAGTGCGTCCAACCAGACATATATCGTATGATCTGGGTCATTTGGTACCGGAATCCCCCAAGTGAGACGAGATCTAGGCCGCGAAATTGACAGATCTGCCAACCCCATATTTATCCAGGACTGAACTTCTCTCATTCGGTTTTGAGGTACAACAGCATCTAATTACTGTTGTTAGTCATACGTGAAAATCATAAACATATGCAAACGCAACTCACCAGGATTCTGGGTTAGCCAATCGTTTAATTTGTCCTGACAAGCGGATAGTTTAAATTTGTAATTTTCTTCAGTTGTCCATTCCACCGGTTGGCCGGTTTCCGTGGAAACCATTATTGATTTACCGGTTTTTTCATCGATAGCTTCCTGAACTTGTCCGCTTGTGTAAAAAGCTTCATCTGACACCGAATACCATCCTTCGTGCTTTCCTTTGTATATCAATCCTTTCTGCTCCAAAATTTTCTGATAGATAATAACAAAACTGCAATTAGTATTGACTGAACTTAAGAGCTAAGCAATCGTCAGCATCAAATTTTAATACCCATATCTCTTTTACTGCAATGCTATGTCTAGCTTCCGTAGTCCTCATAAATGTGGTATATTCTATATTGGCTTTCGCTGCCAGATCCTATGTGCGCCAGTTGTTAAGTATTCAAAGTGGTAATAAAAGGCAATCCAGAACAAGCTTACTTTGAAGCGCTGAGATATTTGATCACAAAATGCAAGCGGCTCCATTTTATTAGCTTGTGCGGCTTGTTGTATCTGGTATATTTGTCAATATCATCATTGTTAAACAATGGATTTCATCACTTTGCAATATACCTTCAACCCATGCTCATCCGTTCCAGTTAATAGAAGCGAGGCTTCTCCTTTCAATTCGTGATATCTCTTGATGCTATCCGCTATCACAGCCGAGTATAGGTGTCCAATATGGGGCGCTGGAGCCTTGTTAGAAACAATGTTACTGCCGGTGTAATGACTAGCTCTTGTTTAACAAACCTGCATTCGGGTAGAATATTGGTGTAGTAATGTAAAACGGTTTTGTATGGTTCCACCTCTGTTGAAATGCCTTCGAAGTGGCACTTTTACATATCCGTAAAGCTGCTGCACGCATAGCAAAGCAGCACTATAGGCAAAGCGAGTTGTCAAACCTATGCCCTGAAAGCAGAAAAAACTAGCCTGAAAGTCACATCCCAGCAGCCTGAAACTCCGTCTTTCATTCAATGTCTAACGCGATATTCGAGTCTTCATATCAAAAGGTGAGAACACTATGTGCACATAGAATCCCACAAAATAAGATTAATGACTTCGCAATAAATCTCGTCAAAAGATGGTGCGCAAAGTCTCAAGTCTCTGAGAGGTATAGGCGAGTCTAAACACCTGTTTGTCCGTCGAGAACAGCACGTGACTTGCTGGATCTCAAAGGGCTGTCTTTGAAGGAGTTTCGTCTCCATTACCATCGTGTTTGAAACTGGGAAACTAAGATGAGGGAGAGTGACAATTCACTTCCACTAATCCCACTTTCTGTACTCACCAAAAACTGCTTGAAAACCGAACAGGAGCTAGAGAGAGCCAAGAATGCTTTAGATGCAAGCAAAGCATCCCCCAAGCCCACTTCCACTGAAGTTCTGCGGCATTTGTATGAGAATGAAAGAATCGAAAGAACGCGGCTGGAGAGCTTGAAGAAGCAGATACAATCTGTGCAAAGCGTAACAGCGTTCAAATGGGATCCAGACACTCTAGCAAAGCAAATAGCCATCATCAATGTCCAATTATATGGGAAAGTGAAACTTGACAACAATTTAGCCTTCTCGGAGCCACGGGAGAGTAATTTACTCTACCTGACCGATTTTCACAGATACCTCACTGCTAGTTTCATCCATCAACTGATTGTATGGTCTGAACTCTCGAGAAGCCCAGAAGGGAGAGATATTGATCCGCCCATTCAGCATCGTGACAGCCTAGTCAGCCATTTTATTCGAACTGCCTACCTACTACTGCACGCATACCGGGATTTCTCAGGTTGTTTTGCCGTCATGAAAGCATTGTCATCTCCTGAAGTTCGTAGAATACGCAAAATTTGGACTCAATGTCCATCACGAAGCAAGGAACTCTATAAAGAACTTGTTGCAATTACGTCACCCGAAAACGACTATCGTTACTATCGCGAGGTATTGATCCAGAAGTTGAACATGTTCTCAGCTGATTCACGATCAAAAGAAGGATTCATGATTTGCGTACCATGGATCAATACCTTTTCAACGCAAATGCGTCACATTGAACGTGAATACACTGCCAGTGGTCACGGTATCAACGGGGGCGATCAAAAGCAACGTCTGTTGTCAGCCCCTGGGGCGCAGAAATTGACAGAGGTCATGTTGACATTAAGAAAATGCCAGTCGAATACAAGTGCTGAATGGGACGAATCAGCGACGAATTCAAAAATTAAGCCGATTACCGTGCAAGGGCTGCGAAATAGCGTTGATCCACCAATGGACCTTTTAAAATTGGGCAATGGCGATCTCGGTGTCTACCATTGGCTCGTTTCTCGAGTGTTCCTCACTAAGCAACAGTTGATTGACGAAAGCATGGAAGTAGAGCCTTTAATGGCGGGAGAAGAGCTGATGTGTGATGATGAGGCTCAGTCAGACGACGGAGAACAAGATTTGAATTCTCTCCCGGCTGTTATTCCAGATAATTTGGTATCACAGGCTAATGACATATCGTTGCCGACGGAGTTGCCACCGTCAACTCCATTGACACAATCCGCAGAAGATGATGATGTCGGCGATAGATTCCAAATGACCAGCCAACAACCAATAGAGCACGAAACTTCAACAGAAACCCAGGAATACTCTAATGAGAGCGTTGAGGAGGAAATGGAAGATCAAATTTCAGCAATTGGTGAAACGAACATGAACGATAGGACCCAAAAACATGCTGATAATTCAATGAGTGAGATTCAAGATCCTGGATCGGTCAATATCCTAACGCCTCCATCATCGTCTGATCCTCTCGGGATAATATTTTCAAATCAAAACGATACCACTGTACTAGCTGAAAATCGAAATTTAATTGATACCACTGAAGGAAAATCAGATACAGTGAAGCAGAATTGGGTGGTCGATGCCGATGCGAGCAATGATAATCCCATATCTTCATCAGCACAAACTTTGGCACAAAAACGAGAGGCTCGCAAGTCTCGACTATCTCCATCAGCACCAGCATTCGTACCAAAGATATGGGGTATGCAGAGTTTACCCGAATCGGTACAGCCGAAAAGTACTGCATCTCCATCATCTAGCACAACATTCGAGGAAGATGTTAGTGCTGTGTCCAAAGACTACTCTCCTAAACAGAATTTGCCATCTGGCGAAGAAGATTTGACTGAGGATGACGAGGAATGGAAAGGATACCAGCCAGGTCATTCTGGTAATAATGGTGCAAACCAGCAGGCTTACAACAGTGGCTCTGACGAGTGGAAAGATTATAAATCACAACAAACTAGCGACGACGAAGTATGGACAGGATATCCCGGACCATCGACTCCAACGACGGAAATCTCACGACGGCATTCTTCGAGGTCCAGTACCTCAGAGGATTGGAAAGGCTACCAGGCTCATAAGACTGAAGACACTTGGAAGAATGAGAGCCGTCAACAAGCATCGCAGCACGATTGGCAAGGTTATACTCTAGAAACTCTGGATGAAGATGAATTAGATTCTAGCACAATGATGAATGGCGAGTTTGGGAGCAAGCAACGAGAACGTGAAACGAATGTAGGTTATGATCCACTGGAAACTTTCAAGAATCAGATTCAATCATCTGAGCCATTGAAGAGCAAGAAGTATCACCAAGGAGGCACTATCGGAAGAGGAGCATCTCGAAAATTAAACAAACAGTAGTAATTCAAATTTTTGCAGAAGGGATGTAGTACTGCAGCTTTCCTATAATCACTTAAATGATAGTTTATACCCTGTGTTTTATGGACAGAATTCTACAACAACATTCAGCCAGTAGTATTTTTTAACTATTTTGGTTGCTCATAATAGGGTAATACCTTCCATTGCCCATTTCCTAATAAATTGCCAACATACTAAAAAGCAATCGATTGAACTAGACAATTATAAGAAATATTCACACCGGAACAGCGATAGCATTTCTTTTCAAAGTGTATTATTTTTATCTATCTTGTGTTATAGAGACTAGATTGCGCCGATGAAAGAAAATTTGGTCGAAATCTGACAATTGTCTTAGTTTTCAGGCCATCGCCGAACACAACCAAATGCATTCTTGACCTATTTCTCTCGTTGAACTGGTTCTTGAAGGGCTTATTCTATGCAAATTCAAAGAAAGTAATCCTATAAATAAAGACGCTTAAAATATTTATATACGTATTCATAACTGTATGTCTTACCTTCTTATGGTATCGACGTTGGCATCATCACCCTGTCTTCTCCTGCTCTCCATTTTTCGCCTTTTCTTTCTGCTGACTTTGTTTTCTTTCTCTTCCGTCTAGTGTACTTTTAATCCCGTTCAAAAAAATGTTACAAGCTTCTTCTAAGGCATATGCTTTCGTCGGTAATTTTACCAATTGAGTTGTGCAGTTCGAAAGTTGTAAGAATAAAAAAAGCGGGGCAAATGAAGCATCATGCATTCTATATGCTCCGTATAGCGATCAATGTCGCATGTCTTTGGTGTTGGTATGTTAGTCTCAAGAACTTGAATATCCTGTTGGGCTTTCAGTGCAATTTCCTTCGGGATCTGCCAGGGGAGCTAGAGCTGTGGTAGTATTCGGCAGTGGATGGAGAGCGTATCTGGTTTTGCTCATAATATGCCACAAAGGCATCCTTCGCCCAGGATCAAGAGTGCATGGCCGAAAGCGCTCATCAACCTCTTCTGAAGTGAAGTCACTGAGTTTGAGAGCGACGGCATCAAAATCCACTTGCCAGGGATTGCCTTGGGCAACCATTACCATGCAAGTATAGCCATCAGTGTAATACAATCTGGCCGTAGCCCACAAGGTCGCCTTTATCAACCATTAAATTTACATTGCTCAAGCCTTGTAGTTAGTTGAACCTGCTTCAATATCTGGCAAATATTTCTAGCTATATATCGAAGCACAATATGCCTAAGTAATACGACATTTTCCCTCATATTTGTTCACGCTGATCTGGGAATCATTTTGATGTCTGTAAGTATCATTCTTTGACCTTTATGTTCTTCAGCAACAATAATATCAGGGAACCCTGTCTCATCTATGTCATTCGGCGTCTGGATCCATGCTTGAACTGGTCATGCTCGACCAGCGGTCCCAACCGCTGCGATGCCAAGGTCTGTTGATTGTTTAACAAGGACTACATTCCTAAAAAACGCCTAACCAAGATGAGTTGTCCAGAGCCTCAGAGCTGAACTCTTTTTTTTATTTAACGCAAAGTGGAGCGCTGTAACTGACTGAGATTTGTGACACCAATCTAACATAAAGTAAAATTTCTGTATTTGTCTTTGGCTGCGTGCATTTAATAGGTGGTCATTCAAATTGAGCAGCTTAAACGAGAGGACTCAAGAGCTCGCCATATACCCACTGCAACTAATCTTACCCGATTTTGTTACTGAAGCTGTACTAGACGCCACTCCATTCTCCAAAGGGACATTATTATTTTGAGCACCAAGTGTTATCAAGGTAGATATGAAAGTACCAACAGCCCAAGTAGTCTGCTACACACCAACAATTCGACTACGAGAATCGCTTTAATGTTGAAAGTTTTGATATTTCGCAAATTCATGGGTATATTAAGGTTAAGTCAGCATTACTCGATAAATCACACTCGCTTGGCCAATATTTCTCTCAATATGATGATGGCACCCTGCTTATTGCAAAGCAAGTTTTGCTCAGAGCACTGAGCATAGTGTACGCCTAATTTTCCATTATTAAAAATTGGATTTGAACATGCATGTGTACTCTGAAACGAGGTTTCTTACATTGTGGGCAACCTTCTTTGCATTGACATGTAGTAATAGTTTCGTACGCCGCATATAATAGCCTTTCAAAAACTGGATACGCTCTACCAGTAGTACCGCATGCTTCAGGTTCATATAAGCTTATTCTATCAACAGTATTTCGATTCAGCCGATTATAATCAGTTTCCGACTACGAGCAGTGAATACAAGGGCATAGTTACCTTGCCGGTCGTTGACGCTTTGCCAAAGGGCTTTTACACTCAGTTCGCACATCACCAACAGGAGAATACGCAAAAGTTGGTATCTTTGACACTAATAGGTGTCCTATGTGTCATATCTTATTTAGCGACATGGATCTTAGCTACAGATACTTTGAGATACGTACCTGCAGCGTGTATGGACGCAGCTATATTAATATCGAGGTCTGCCATATCATTGAGAGCTCTTATTGGAACATCTACCCAAAGACCGTTGGAGTTTCGAACTATGGGATCCATATATACATCCACTGCATCAAGAATATGGTTCCGTTTGTCCACTTTGTAGTAGCCGTAGACATGAGTTGACACTGTAGAGGCTCACATTAAAGATTGATATCCATATCATTCAGGCAATTACCATAGTCCATACCTTTCAATTTTCCATAGAATAGTCTTTGCCCTTCGATCATGAGTCGTGAGCGTTCTACATCACTGGCATCAACATCCGTAAAATCGCGTTGCCTCGTTATCCAATCCACATTTACACGCCTGACTCGCGCATAACACTGATCAACATTGCACTCGTCAACCAAGTAAGTCACTCCCTGATGGATGAATATCGCTCCTGAAGGTGAAATCAGCTTATTGGTTCCTCCAGGACATGTGCATTTTATCACATTATACCAACCTTCATAAAGTTCAAATGGTACTCTATTAGCTTCTACTTCTTCAATGATGATATGCTTGCCATTCGTTACGTCCACAACCGTATATGTCTCTTCTGTTGTACTTCTGATACTAACAAATTTTGAAGGTGTTGGCAGAAACCGCGGATGGCAACGATATAACTTGAGTAATATTAACGTGAGTTAGTTTGCTTCAATGTCAAATCATTTTAGAGGAGTTAGTTTAAATGTCTACCGGATCGCTTGGATCTCGCCTTAGATGCTCTCTACATATACTTTCCGCCGCTTGTCCAAAGTATACAAGATCCGTTGATAAGTCTATAGGTTTTTCCAGTGCGGCACATTGGAGATGGCCTTCTAGTGTGATGGGATTCTCAATGTCTATAGCTGTATCAGACATTGGCTGATTATAAAGCTCTTCAGGATGATTCTACATTCATGTACGGTTATCAATGCGAAGATGAACATATAAACTAAGGCTGATGTCTGCAATTACCATATAGAACTGGTCCATAGGATTCTCGGCGCCAATAAGCAGCGAAAGAGAATCATTGTTACGCCTGCCAGCTCGTCCAGATTGCTGCCACTAAAGAACGCATGTTATAACACTGTTTACTGCCACGTATCCAAACCCCCCCCACTTACCATTGCTGAAACAGACCAAGGAACGCCTAACATTATTACAGCGTCTATCAAGAACCCGTTATTTAAGTATTCACATTTATAAACTTTCAATTAGCGTTGTGAAAGCTTACCCAGGGATCCAATATCAACTCCCAGCTCCAGGGCGTTAGTGGCAATGACTGCCAAAAGCTCGCCAGAAAACATTTGTCTTTCAATGCGTCGTCTATCTTGTGGAGTATAACCACCCCGGTATGACATCACTCTCTTTAGCATATCTTGCCTTAGATTGCCTTGCAAATTTGACCTTACTTGTTTCATCAACAATTCACAAGTCTTTCGAACCTATAGCAGACATGTTAGGTATCAAAAATATGAGGCTCTTGGAATGACTGATCTGAAAGGCTTACCTTGCAAAACACGATCGTACGAATCCCGCAGGAAATTAAGTATTCAAGCACAAAAGCTGCTTCTTGTATACTACTCTTCCTACCCAACTTTGGTTCAAATTGGTTGATGACTGGCGGGTTCCACAGAACGAATTCCTGCAAGTAGAACAACGAAGAGTATAATGGTCAATATAGTGGTGGTTATTCGACCATTGGGACAATACATACCTTACTACCGCAAGGCGCTCCATCTTCATTTACCAAATGAACATGATGCAATCCAAAGATAGCTTTCATGTGCTAAAAAGATGAATGCATCAGCCGAAGAAGCAAATCATTAAAGCATACATAGTTGACTAATTACTTGAGCAGCGTTGCCAATAGTGGCGCTACAAGAAGCAAAGCGCACATCATAGTTTCCAACCAGATGGCATAATCGCCTCAATCGACGCATGATCAACGCTACATTTGATCCAAATAGTCCGTTATAAACATGTAGTTCATCAACCACCACAAACTTTAAATTCTCCAAAAAGTGGCTCCATTGAAGAAAATTTGGTAAGATGCTATGGTGCAGCATATCTGGGTTGGTAAAGATGATATTCGCAGTTTCTCGGATATGTCGTCGATGTTCTGACGGTGTGTCACCATCAAATGTTGATGTCTGATAAAGCAATAGCAGCATGCACACTGTAAGAACATTGTAATTGATGTTTTTCTGATGGTAGCTAATGTAAATTACCTTGACATCTTCGATTCCCTCACAAGCGGATATGATATCCTGAAGAGATCTTAACTGATCCTGTGCCAAAGCCTTCGTTGGAAAAATATACATTGCTTTACTGGTGTTATCTTTCAAAAGAGCATCGAGCACAGGAATTTGATATATCAATGATTTACCACTGAGAATGCGGTGAGGAACAAGTAAATCATCTCTTAATGATCGAGAGCACATACCTAGCCGTTGAAGTGGTAACGATAACGTCTTCTCCGTCACATAATGCATTAATGGCTTCCGCTTGATGGCAGTAGAGTGTGGTTATATTTCTTGTGGACGAAAGCGCTCTCCATATCGCAGGGGAGATGTTTGCATTCAAATCGCCTATTGTGATTTCGGTCATTATATAAGGCGAGCTAAAATTATAAACATGATGAAGAACAAACCATATTTTGGGCAACGCTCTGGCCAGGTTCTTCTACCATCAGGAACTAGCTGTTCTTCGTAGAAAGGTGCATCCTTAATTTGCTCTAACAAATTGCTTATGAATGGTCTTTCAGTGATATGAGTTGAAGGCTGTCGATTTACTGTAGGACTGGAAGGGGGATCAGGTAAATAGTCAGCTTTTCCATTTTCAAGTGCTTGAACAGGATCGAGATGCTGCAAGTCGCATATCAGAAACTAGTAGTACATTGGTTTGAGCAGTTATGGCATTACCAAACCTTTTTTTCACATTTCTTAAGAATTTGAATAACAGCTTCAACAAAAGCCTTTTCCCTTCTTTCAATGAGCTTAGGAATATCACTCATTTTGATTATCTTTGGAGGTAACTTGTCGCGATCTTTGGTAATTTCTGACTTTTTCTTTGCTTTGGCAGGGCCAAAATCCACCATAATTTCTCCATCCTCGTCTTTACGACACCGGACCATTCCAGGCGATATGAAACCGAGAGCAGCAACATCTTCAACTGTAAGACCTTGCTCCCTCAGCATATAAGATCCGTCCACTGATGATTTCACAGAAGTCAATGACAATGTTGTGGAAGAAACTCGACCCTCAAGAAAACCAAATAGAACGTTTAAAGCTTTGAACAGCGATAAATACTGAGTGAATACAGCTGGCCATGATTTAATGTCTTGGAATTTCGAGATCTCTTTATCGGCTGTGGCGGATACCACCTCGGTCGAACGCTTCCGTTTAGGTGGCATCGCTCGAGTCGAATAAATGACGCCCCTCCAGCGTCAAGTAATTTGATCAATCTTTCAATTTCTTTTTTACAAAAAATTAAAGATGGCTGCGCGGTTGCAGTCGCCGAAGCGGCCCTCATTAATTTACAGTGTCACAGCGGAAGCTCGGCTCATTTAGCTCAATTCACTTTGAAATGACCAATAGGCAAGTCCTTGTTACATAAGAATCTGAGAGGAATGTTATGTACTTACTGGTTATACAGAGCACCAGGAATGATCAGTATAAATACCATTTTACACCAGTTTAAAGGTATGGTTATTTTTGTCTACCAAATTGCTTTTAGCTTCAACTCATATTTCAATACTTATACGTGTATACGAATGAGCAGAAAATCCAGTTAACTGGGCATTATTAGCAGTGAGCACCTCAATTTACATGCATAAAATGTCGTGAAAACCACTCAATACATGCCGAGCCAAGGCTACTAACTCTTTGTCAATGCTTAGGTATTGGCTTACGTTGTGCGTTCATATGTTTCATCCACAAAGGCTATAGCAGTCGCCCCCAAACACCCTGAAGTCATGCTTTTCAAAACATATACTCCAAAGGATCTGCGGGCTTTTGATGGTACATCTGATAACGGTCGTATTCTTATGGCAGTTAATGGAAGTGTATACGATGTCACCAGGGGTCGTAATTTTTATGGACCTGGTAAGTGTTTAATGCTGTTACCGTAGCGTGTTAGGTGGCGATGATCGCGGAAGTTATATCATTTGTGAAGCTACTGTTTAAGGTGGGGCGGTTCTTGCATATTTTAATCCGTTTGTCGCTGCAGGTGGGCCTTACGGTAATTTTGCCGGTCGCGACGCATCACGAGGTCTGGCTAAGAACTCTTTCGACTTGGACATGTTGACTGAGGAGGATAAGCCAATCGATAAACTTGAAGATTTGAACAAAGATGAATGGGATTCTTTAAGAGAATGGGAACAACACTTTGCCAACAAGTACCTTCTTGTAGGAACTCTTGTAGAAAACCAATAATTAAACTGTTATATCACTTACGCCCGCACATGATGGGCTAGGGTTTTTGGGTTTTTCGGGTAATGCTTTGGGAAGCGTGACTTGTTATTTGGGGACGCATGATGGGGATGTTTCTGGTTCCAAGCGTCTCCCTTTTGTTGTAGTATTTTTCTTTCTATTATAAGTCAAGAAAAGGACAAAGACTGCAAAGTTTAATACATCTTCTCAGTGGCATTCTCAGTTTTTGCATCAATTTCTATTCAAGAGCACAGCATTTGATAGCTCGTGTGGCCTGTGTTTAAATATGGACGCTCTACTCGCTGTCCCGATGTTCGCCGATATCGACCTTGATCAACAACTTGGCGCAAGTAAGTGCAATTGATGGGGATCCGTTATGGATAGTGAAGAAAGCAGTTTTCAGACATTAGCATGTACTCATTGGCACCATTTTGACACAAAACTGTTATAGAGTCTAGCCACAGCCCTCACAGCCTTCCAAGTCCGCCAATCTCAGACGCTGGATTTTCTGAGGATGGTTTACAACAAGTGCCAGAGGCTGCTCTACCACTAGTCGAGAATATGAGCATTAGCGAAGATCACAATTCAATAGGAAGTAGTCCAAAAGCAAAGTCGAACTTTGACTTTGATGACCTTCCTAAAGAACTTCGTATCAAAATCTTTCAAAACCTCGCAGTTAAAGATCTAATGCAGGCAGCAATGGTACTCAAATCGTTTATAAGCTTTTTGCAAACATTGTTTTCAGAGTTGCCAACTCTTTTTCAAATTTAGGTATGCCGAGCATGGAAACAATTGACGTTAGATGGCTCGTTATGGAGTAATATCGACGTTACGCCATATTACAGGAATATAACTACTGAGCAATTGCTTGCACTTGGTGTAGCAGCTGGAGGTTTTTTGAAGATAGCTAATTTCAGGTAACATGAGCATGGTCATTTGCATGGTTTGGATAGACGTTGACAGCTGATCAAAATGTCACTTGGGTTACATATAGAGGATGCATACAACTTACTGGTCATTCACTGCGAACATTGGCAGAGTGCTGTCCGAATGTCAAAGTTTTACAACTTAAGGATTGCCGAACTGTTTCAACTCCCAGTATTGCTTGCTTCATAAGTCAGGCACACCAATTACAAGTGCTTGATGTCTCTGGACTAGATTCTATAAAAAATCATACTCTACAAGCAGTTGCAAGCTCATGCCCGTTACTTCGGATTTTGAATGTTGCTTGGTGTCGAAATATCAATGGAGATGGAATCAATGCTATTGCACAAGGATGCAAACTTCTGGAGCATTTAAAAGTGAACGGATGTCCTCGTCTAGATGACGCTACGATGTCCGCTATCGGTGAAAATCTTCCAAACCTTAAGAGGCTGTGTCTAGCTTCTTGCTCTGATTTGAAAGATAGGGCATTGCTAGCATTTTTGGACTCATCTCATGGTCGTCTTACGCATTTGAATATCGCAAACTGTGCAAAGATTACAGATGCAGTTATTTATGTCATCGCCGACAAATTTACCATGTTAACTCATTTAGAAATGGCAGGCTGTTCCCTTTTAACCGACGATGGCTTAAACCACTTGGTGTCTCATCTGAATGGTATTGTCAATTTAGATCTTGAGGATCTTTTTCAAATAACAGACACTTCCATTCGCGAAATCGCACACCATCAAAAGAGCTTGCGAAGACTATGTGTATCTGGATGTGTTCAGATAACAGATTCAGCCATCATTAATCTTGTTTTACGAGGCGAATGTACAGATTCGTTAGAGCAACTGGAGTTAGATAATTGCAGCGCAATTACTGACCGTGCTCTGACAACCATTGCCACCCACCTTGCAACAAGAAAGGCAATCTTCTCGCAATCACCATCTTCTGATAGCAGTTCCTCTTTGTTCTCCTCTTCTCCACCAAAGCTGAACAAACTCTCGTCTTTTGCCACAAACTCTTCGGAAGATTCATTTGACAAAGTACTGGGCAGGAAGAAAAGGCAACTGAGCGTGGAAGTGTTAGATTGCAATAACATTACCGAGAATGGAGTACGTACCGCGCTAAATCAAGCTGCCCCTTTACTTCAGATTAAAAGCTTTTACTCTTGGAATGATAATCGCCGAAGATCGCTGGCAGATGCAGAAGATAACAACACTCCACCAACTGTGGACTTGACAGGATTGAGAACAAATGTACGAAGAATGCGCTATTACCCTTTGACTAGAACCCGTCGACGACGAATTCAACGAGAAGCAAACACAGTTGCAACAGGGCGTTCGCAAGGATCTAGTTGTATCATCTCCTAAGCCATATTGAAGACTATCGACACTGTACTCAAATTTTCAATCTGTAAATCATCAAGCCAGCGGATCATTCTTCGCTTTTCTATATTATTTCTGCGACAAATGCTTCGTGTTAAGAAATGAATATATATCTTTTTATAGCTCAGCATGTCCTATACATTGTAACTTTCATTATGTACCAATTTTTTCGGGTTCAGGTAATAAACTCGCCTACATGTCTATAAAATTTTGTTTGCCGACGCGTTTTCTTTGTTTCATGCCCTTTATATGAATTACTCGACCCGTGCCATGAGCCACTCTAACTATAACGACATCAAAAGCTGGTTTGAAAATCAAGCTCCAGATCAATTGAGCTTAACAGAATTCCAGTCTTACTTCCCAGTAGAATATAGGTATGTACGGAGCTGGTTCTAGTATCAAGATGGTCAAGACAGTCTTTAGTAATGCTTTTGGTAGAGAACATGCTCAGGTCAAAGACCTCTGGATGGATTATCGAGCACATCATAGGCACGTTATAAACGTTATAGGGGATGAAGTTAAGAAGGATTTGGATGCTCGCAGCAATCCTATCGTCGACGTGAGTACAGATCGAGACTGATGTATATGTCCAATGCTATCTCTTGCTAATTTTGCAGCAGGAATCCGAACTGTCACAGTATATTACTTCTTCATTAACTACACTGGAAGTTGCTGATGCTGATCTTAATGATATGAACATTCGAATTAACGAACAGCTTCAAGAGTGTGCTGTTCAAATTGCGAGGTAATGTTTTGAACGCTCTCCGGGGCAATCTGACATGGTATTAACATAACTGATTTAGAAAACATCAGGACATATCTGAAATGAGAGATATTGAGCCAAATGGGCCATTATATAGGGAGCTTGCTATGATTACCAAAAATCTCAAGGTCGGTGAGCAATTATTACTATTATGTTCTCGCATGTCTTTCTAACATTTTCGCTCATATACGGAACTATTATGACCATAGAAGGTACAGGACATTTGTGACGAACATGCGTAATCACATTAGGAACATTATCTGAAATCATGCTGAATGGCTCGCTAGCCAATTTCGATATAACATTTATTTGTTAACGCGTCAAGGGGAAACAGCTGGGCGTTTTGGACTTATAATGTGCCTTATATTGACATTCCAGTGACACGATCATTGCAATTTATGCCTGGATTTGAGAGCAAAAATTTATTGGATAAGGTGAATGGATAGGTTAAAACGATTTGTATTATCTCTTTAAGCCAAAGCAAAGCAAAAACATATCTTTATATGAAGATAGCTTGGGTTTTGATATATACAGATGTTACGCCAACAATGCATTTTTCGATAGTTAGATAACAACTGAAAGTGTCATCTGTCTTCATGTTCAGGCACAGAATAGCTTGAAGTAATATAATACTGAAATATTAGCAATATAATTCTTTAAGAGACATATGCTCCTTTCTGCTATCAACTCTGATACATCATCAATGAATTTCTTCAACAACTAATCATATACAGAAATGGCCGGCGGTCACACCAACCAAATTTGTGAGGATAGAGTCCACGGTCAAGTGCCTTGCTACAGCCTCAGACTTTCAATCACTACATTACTTTGCTCTCAGATACATTGACAGTGTCCAGTGCAACAACTTTGGGCTTCAATTCACTTCATTGTATATACTCTTTGCTCATACTGTGAGGTCTGGCTTTGTTTTCGAACCACCGAGGCATAGAATTACAATTGAAGCTGTAGTCCTGTTAGAGCTGATACTGTGCCATAATGCAAGACATTAGTGATAGACGTGAATCCTTTTCGACCTTCAGGTCGAAACAAGAGACAACTTCTCCAACATCAGGAGATACAGCTGTATCACAATTACTAGGCAAGCTTGAAGAGGTACGTTAGTACTCGTTTGCTGCATGATGAAGTCTATGATACGGGACTTGTTGATGCTCTCAAATTTGCAAGTTAGTTTTGACATAGAGTTGTATTGCATTCAAATAGGCTGGCCAAACAATTGCGAATCTGCGCTCCATACTTACTTTCAAAACTGCTGAGCTGAACGAGCTGGTCGGACAGCTCGAAATTACCAATCAAGCCATCGAAAATGTTGAAACCACCACAGTGAACATTGAGACCATGCTAACAGAAATGGGTCTATCCTCCGATACCTTCGAAAACCATACCCGTGAGAGCATGCTGCTAGATGCTCAAGCAAGCCTCGATCATGCATTAAAATTTGCCAACACGCTTTATACGACTGAACAAGATCATTCAGGTACCAAATTGACAAGACGCCGAAGCATGGCAAGTAGTAGCAGTGGTGGTCTACATTCAGATAATGGCGAAAGAAGAGATCGAACGGTAAGCTGTCTTGAATATGGGATGATTTAAGCGTGGATGTACCTAACGGGAGACTGTCATGAATTAGAGTGCAAATTACTCTGTATCAAAAATACGATATAAGCCAGATGCAAAGCCAATTCTCAGAAAATTACATGAGCTCATACGACAACTCGAACTAGATTCAGCGAAGTTTTTTCAAGACATTGGATCCACAGGTACGCGGATAACCATAATTGTTGACTTGGGCTGTGGTAAATTAATCTTAGGTCCATTATGTAGATGACTTGCAAAAGCTACAAAAAGCATATGTTAACTTAGAAATTGCAAAAACAATTGCTCTTGCGGCGAAAACGAATTTCAAACGACGTACCATTATATTGAGACGTGCGCGTAGGCGAGATGCAATGGAAGAAATTGATTTGGTAGGTGCATCATTGAAAATATCTGTGCAAAGCCAGGTAGTACACCCAACTCACTAGAAAATAGCTTGGTATCAAAATTCGAGAAGCAGTCGCTATCTGGCAGGAACATACCATGTATCAACCTCTTAAAGTTGACGGAAAAGATATATTAGATATCCTCGACCGAGAAGACGACTTGATAGCAAAAAATGTATTGTGTACCACTCAACTTTCTGTATACCATAACGAAAATGGGCTGAAACTAATTAGATATTATTTGTATATTTGTGGTTTTTTTTTTTTTTTTTTTTTTTGCAGCTGCCAGTGTACAAAAGAATGTCAATCGACATTAGTGCTCGGAATTCTCCAACGCCGTCTACATCAGGAAGTGTTCGAAGGCTGAAGTCAACATCATCCACGGGGTCCAACGGGTCTGCTCCGAGCACACCTACTAAACTGACCACAGCCATCCCTCAGCTTGATGTACCCGATAACAGCAGTCTCTCTTTACACCATATTCCACCTCAGCGATTTGCAACTATTTCTGGAGGCACAAAGACGAAGACATTCCATCGACACTCTACAGGAAACACAGTGCGACCCGTAGCAGTGAAACCGGTTACTTCATCTGCTAGTACTATGCTACCACGTGCACCTCTTGTGATAAAGCCCAGTGTTAACAATAATAAGAAAGAAGGTCCAGACGGACGGCCACTCGCTGTAATCAGCAATAATGCAACTAATACCATAGCAACTGTAGAAAATGATTCTAGAAAAGAGAGCAAATTACAGAAGCCTTCCTATATGGGACCAGGATCCACTATGAGACTTCGGTCCATGATGGCCAAGCGAAATGCTTCTAATACCTAGTTTTCTAATACGTGATCTAATTAAAGGGATATTATCATGCCTGCAGTAACTTTACGATCACCTCCTCACGTGGCTGTTCAACAGGATTTTGGTCAGATGGAAGCAATCCCCAGCCGCTTCCTCTAATTAGCAATTTTGTGAATTGGCAGTCAGCGAATGTTATGGAGTGACGAAATAAGTAAACCTGACTTGGGAATCAGTGCATGCCTTATGCCGAGGCGCCGCCCATCGGGTGTTAAGTATTTGAATGTGTACACTTGCCAGCCCTTTTCTTTTCGTTGCATCTTTTCTTTGGTTCCTCTTTCGTTGCTCTGAACTTTTTTCTTTTTTTTTTTCTTCTTGTTTGTGCCGTTAATACCTCACCCTATTCATTCCTTATCCACCTTCCCTTCAAATAACTGCTCATCATGAGGAAATCAGCTTCAGAAACCACAGATGCAATTAGCCAACGTCGAATATCCAACGTTTCAATACCTAAACGCCAATCATTAGGTGCTATGAGACAAACAACGGAAGGAAGACTTTCCAGAGGCTCAGCCCGACGACAGAGCGCTCCTCCAAAGGTAAACTTCGAACCTCTTGATACCTGTGCGCTCCCGTTTATTTCAAGCGTTTGTTTATAATTTTTAAAATCTCGCACTAGGTTTGGAGAGCACCAGGCAACTGCGAAATTCCCAATATACTTGGAAATGCTTTCCTCCGACCTGCTGTGAACAAGTCTTCCTCGCAGCAACCGACGCCAATTTTTACGAAAAAGAAGATACAATCTACAAGGGTGAGAGCTAAAGCGCGCCAGTATTGATAACTTCTCAATAAATCCTAAACAAGGTGTATCTTTTAGCCTCCATGGTTTGGTCCTAGTAAAAACGAAACCATCCCAGAACCACCACCACTATCGAAACAAAAGCCAGCATTTGATTTTGAGAAACGTATACGAAAAGCTGTGCCAAAAATATCACTAAAAGCTACCAATCCCCGCTCGCAGTACACAAGCGAAATCGAGATCGGTACCGGTGTCAACGGTGCTGTGATACAAGCACTTTCACGAGGCAATTCCGAAAGATTGGCTATCAAAAGATGTCAAGTCGATGTTTCCGATCAAGAATATCGAATAGCCGTCTTGCGAGAGTTACGAATTATGGCCAGTGGACACGAAAATATTATTCGCTTAGCAGAACTAACTTTATGGCGAAACGAGTTATGGATCGGCATGGATCTCATGCGTTGTTCAGTTTTTTCTGTGCTTTGCCATCGCGGGATTCCCGAGGAGTTTACTGTCTATATCACTCGGGAGGTAGGCTGCTCTTCTTAAACCTTTGTCATGACTACCATCTTTGCATTTTGTTTGATATTAATCGCTTGTTTGATTCCTCTTGTCAGGTACTCCAAGGATTGATGTTTTTGCACTCTCATGGATACATTCATCGAGATGTTAAATGCGAAAATCTTTTGCTTGGCCAAGACGGTCAAGTTAAACTTGGTAAATGTCTCAGATTATGGTTATAGGTTTATAACATGACTAACATTAACGGGGAAAAACATTTATTTCATAACTTAGCCGACTTTGGGTTAACAGCAAATACACGACATCTCAACAAGGAACGTCTCGGAACTTCCAAGGTTAGCTATCATGATGAACCTTATTTGTTTATTAATGCTGATCATACTTAAATGGAACATTCATACTTTTTTAGTGGATGGCTCCCGAAGTAATTCGCGAAATCCCATACGACGAAAAGATCGACCTTTGGTCTCTGGGCATCACAGTCATTGAGATGATGGACCGTGTGCCTCCTCATTATGCTATTCGCGATGAAAATGAGTTTTTCAATCTCGCTTTGAGTGATCCCAGTCCAACTTTCACCTATAGCTACCCAAGCATGTACATGCGAGGTTTAGTCGCATGGTTACTGGAGGAAAGCCCTGAAAGCCGCCCAAATGCTCGGGATGTCATTTTGGTAAACTTTTGAAACTTGAAACCGAGTAAACATCATAAATATACTCAAAAGCTTTCATCCACAATAGGAAATCGATACTCATATTCAACTCGGATTGCTACAATCGTCTACTGCTGCAAAATTGGCAAGCTTTGTTGATCAAGTGCTAGCTTGATGAATGCCACCAGTGACTCAATTGTGGTCTATCACAGGGCTGGCTCTATCAAGGTATGTTGAATGAACCGCTTCTAAACATTCTTGAACACCATGATGCTCATCAGATAATCGTAGATCATATCCACCGGTGCAGCAGTGATTAGGTTGCAATAACCTAATGCTTTATCTTTTCTTTCTTTTCGAATGACAACTTCTCATTGTTTGTCCTTGTCGCTATCAAACTCTAATCCAAGTTATCATTTACATTCAACACAATACAAGGAAAAATTATCCAATCGAATAGGATCAAGTAATTATCAAATTCTTATCCTTTACAAATCCTCTTTCATCAATCTTTCATTCAAAATTTCTACATTCCTTCTTAAACATCTTAAACACCTGATTTCTCCCATATGGTTTTTCAGAACTCCAATTTATGTTACAACACACGCCATCTTGTTATTATACATCTCTTTCTTGTTAAAATATTTCATGAACTATTTTCAAACATATTATGCGACTGTTCCTTTCCTAGTCATGGACTTTTTCAACGAAGTGATCATTCTAGTAGTCGCAGACTTACTTTGGCGTGGGGTTTGCCTCTTCGTTTTCGTTGCTTCGAATAATGGAGGAGTAGGTGTTGTTAACGGTAAGGATATGAGGCTAGAAGTTCTAGGAGGAGGAGAATATCGTTGCGGGTGAGTTGTTTGCTGATAAAGTATCGGAGATACAGTCCAAACATCTTTAGGCGGTACTGAGCTCGCATATGTATCACTGGTGGCTGTGCTGTCATTTCGTGACCTTATAGAAGGTACATTCGGCCAGGTATTCGAGCTAGTACTTGCTAAAGATGCAGGTTCTTCTATATCAAGCTGGCTTTCGAGATTCGGGTGGAGATCTTCTTCAGTGTGTATATTACGTAGCAATTCTTTATGCTCAACTAAGGCCATAATGCTGTCAGGGCTGCCGAACCAGTCGTCCACCCCTCTTTCAACAAAATCTCTCCACTTTGCAATTCTTTGTCGTAATCGCTTACTTTGAAGTTGAGCGACTGACATCGTTCGAAAAAGTTGCCATCGAATATCATCTTCTGGTAAAGTCGGCTGACCCTTCGAAGCATCACTCAGGAGATCACAGAATTCGTTGACGATATGTTCTAATCTTGAGAAGTTGCTTGATAGAATTTCTATTGAAGACAAATGAGTTTGCTGTAGTAATTCAATTTGTGCGTCTTTCTATCATGTTTTGCCGCCAATAAAGGAACGATTGTGTTAGTGCCTGAAACGTATAAATCTCCGCATATGAGAGCTGAGACTCTACCTCTCTAATGATCTGCCGTAAACGCTCGTTTTCTTTGTCCTGTACACTCGCATAATGGCTTATGGATGTGCAAACTGACATAACAATTTTATAGCTGATGGGGGGACGTGAGTTCGAAAAGGGTGTTAAGGAACAAAAAAATAAGTAACGAAAATTAAGGAAATCGAGGCTATGGATTATCCATTTTAAGAAATTGATTGGCTGCCACCTCGGGTCACCTTCCCAACATCCGTCGTTTTATTATTATGTTGAAAACAGCAATACAGATGACGCTTTATTTACTCTGGTGTCTCTATGATGGGTTGACTCCAATGTTTAAGCTATACTTAAGCCAGTGCGTCGCGGAACTTTGTCTTTGTCACCAAGGTATTCTAGACTGGACAGATCATTGTCCAAGTTCGAAACGATATAAGAAAGCAAATCTGCTGCTTCAACATAGCCATGATGGCCAGCATCAGGAAGCAAGAATACCTTGGTCTGGGGTAAAATCTTATTTCGAACTTCAGTCGCAAATCTATAGTCTATCCAATCATGTTCTCCATACGCAAGGAAAATGGGCAAGTCTTTGAGTTCTTGCAGTCTTTCTTTCAAAGGAACGTGCCACGTCTAGTTTCAAGAAAACAAAAATGCGTATTAGCTTGTTATAAATATATTTGAAGAGCTATTTTCTTGTTTTACCATTGCGCTGTCCTTGGTAGGACCCATTAATTTGGAGAAAGCCATTTCACCTGAAACTGATTGTGTAGCTAGCTCGTACACATAACGTATTACAGTATCGTCCGCAAATCCAAAAGCTTGAATTGTTTTTACTCGGGAGTTGGCCAGCATGCGCAGAACCCGAGATTTTGGAAGCATTCCAAGGATACGTTGAGGGGTTAAGGTCCAAATAGATGTAAACAAAATGCGACCGCTTAAAGACAGTGCTTGATCGGCTGGAAAACGAAATCCCTGCAATCCAATCGGACTCAGCAACACGAGTTTGTTAAGCCTATCTCTGTGTTCCAATGCATACGATGCTGACACAAATCCTGCACAACGTCTAAAGCTTAACAGACTGATCGACCGCAAGTTATGCATCTGAAAATTTCGAGGGACACTTACCGCCAAATGAATGGCCCAAAAGGGTCATTTTTTCTATATTCATGGCTTCTCTCCAAGTCTCTAGACTGTCAACAAAATATGACTGGGCTTTGGTCGCATCTGAACCACAATAACGATTCCTTGTAGATCTCCCCCAGCCCAATAGGTCCACTGTGTGTACTCGGTAATGCTTCAAATGAAGATTAGTGAAAGAATGAAGCCAAACAGCACTTGAACGGACGTGAAATACCTTTGCTAATTCATCTATATTTCGTATCCATATTGCCTTCCCTCCACCGTCTGCAATGGAGACATTGTTAACTTCATACTAATACAACTAATGGCCTATTAATTGGTTAGAAAGGTAATTACATCCATGAACCAGTACAAGGTCGGGTTTATCGGATTCTCCTGGTGGTGTAACGGTCGAGACACTGCTGATATAGTAAGGTTTGGAAGAGTTTTTCAGAAATGCGGGAATGATTGCAGTCATGCGATGCTCAAGAGGATGCTTGACTGCCTTGAACATTGCTTTTTCAGCTTCTGCAAGTGATCGCTGTTTCTTAGTCAGTTGTTTTGGTTTGGTGACAACTGAATCACGACCAACAAGACGTTGCCAAATTTCTGTATAGACTTCGGTTACTCTCTCAGTACTTGGTGATCTTAAAGACGCATGCGAGCTAATTCGATTCCAAAGCCTCATTTCGTTGATAACAGCTAACGCTCTCCTATCCCTCTGGTGCACAGACGACATAGCTAAAATGTTGCTCAATTTCAGTCTCCTCTTCAATAATGTCCTTCACCCTTTCCTTGTTCATGCCGTTTATTGACTTCGAAGGTAAAATGGTTTATATGTATAACACTAATTTGAGTAGATAATTAAGATACTTAGTTTGCAGCCTGTCGAACTGCTTCAGCTGTAGCTGGTTTGATTTCTTCCTCCACCTGAGGCTGATCTGCCATTTGTTGCATAGCATCCGGCTTCTGTAGAGCTTTTTCAAACTCATCCTTATTGGTACCTGACTTGTTCTCGCCTTTGATCAAATTCTCTACATCAACATCTTCAGGTAGCAGGTGATGTAGTTGTGCGGCTTTGACGGCATGTCTGTCCATTTCCGTAGCGAAACCTTCGCCTGTTTCCTTGTTCCAATTCACATTGGTGTGATCCGGATGAACGGCTTCTGGATCTTGCTGAGCAAGGATGTCATCTGTTACATCGTTGTCTCGATAGATGGCACTAGCATCTGGCTTTCCTTCGATATTTGGACCAGTCTCAGCTTCTACAGATTTATCAGGCTGCAATCCGACGGTCTTTTCGGTGTTCTGTGCTGGAAATTCTTCTGCTTGAGACATCTGTGTTAAACTATGAGTTTGTTGGGTAAAGAGGAGCGGCACGATTTTATATTCCCATCTATTGCTCGACGTTGGGAAAACATATAATGACGTCTGACCTCCATCATTTCCCCTAGTATGGATAGCTTGAGATTTTGCCTATCCAGGTGATAAGTGTTACAGCTTTAAGGCTGCGTGGTCAAAATTTGGAATTCCAGGAAATGTGTCCACATAGCTTATATCATGGGACAGCTAGTATGCCATTAAGCTGAAAAACCTACCTATTAGTTGTCCAAGGTTGGAAATACATATTATGACATTGCTGCTAACATTATACGGATGCGGTGGATATTTATTTGACAAGTTTGTTAGCAAGATGCTAACAGAATACTCTCGTTTTGATGCGACAGAATTAACACTGTTTGACTACACCGGCACTCCACCTAATCACCGAAATCCCGAGATATGTTACAACTTCCCTCATTAATGACTGTAGCAATGCCGGATGTAGCATTGCCTTACATAATGACATCGAGACAGTGTCAACTAGCGCTACATCTGCATTTTCAATGAAATGGGGCATTCACTTCCTTTTTCTTGAGTATAACTCTAGCAGCATGTGGTTGTTGGTATTTTTACTTTTTACTTTTTTGATAGTTTAGAGCACGATTTACAATGGTAGTTTAAGGGTTGCTAAAGCTTTGATCTTGACACCGACTATAAGGGGTCCGACAATGAGAGCAATGAAGAAAACAAACATTAACAAGAATAATAAGCCGTATAGTATGGCCACTCGTCGCCTCTGCTTCTTCTGACGAACTGTCCATGTAGGATATCGGATCTGCTGACTTGGTAGCAGCCAGAATAACATAAGAGCATGGGCGCGAGTGATGTACGGAATCAGGCAGAATACCGATAATGGAAACAAGATGAAATGTCCCAGTAAGAAATCTGTGGCGAAGTTGCTCATTTCGATGATTTTGCAAGTAAATTCACGAGCAGGTTGTGATATAGCTGAATAAAGTCAATGGTTTTAGTATGATTTAGCCATAGGAAATAGTAGAATATGAAAGCTTACCGTGCCAGCCAAGCTGATAAAAGAAAATGAAGTAGAAAGAGACCGATGGATTAGCATTACTATAGATGTACATTTGGTTTTCAAAACGTCAGCATATACTTACTCCTCTTCCATACCACTGACCAGTCCACCATCCCCGGTTCGTTTGATCATGTGTAAATTCTCTTGTCAGGAAAAGAATTGTCATCGTTTTGAAAACGAGACGCTGAAGCGAGATTGCGGCTACCAAACCAAGCAAAACATTGGCTAAGTTGAAATGTTCGAGCACTAGGAATATCTCGAAAAAGATGATAGCATTCAAAACAGCCCAACCGTGCGCAAGCGCGGCTATAATCGAGCCAAATTTGTAGCAGCACAAGCTCAAGACGGAGCCAAGAGTTATCGAGATGCCAAAGAACATGGCCAAAGCACCAGCATTCAAAAGGATTGGCCCAAATGCAATTGCTCCAAGTCGTATTAGCCCAGATGGTCCAGAAACCGGAGTTGTGGGCTCTTCAACATTAATGCTCCTGACGAAGAGATAGGCTATAACGCAAACCAGCGTATATATGAGAGGACCGATTATCTCAGATACCACGATAGTGGAGAATTTAGCTCTTGGAATATCATTTGACAATTTGTCTCGGGGTTCTCCCAATTTAGCTCGTTTGTATCCGGTAATGCGAGTTCGTGATAAGCGACAGTAAGCGATCCATGAGTTAGTGTGAGTTTTCGAATTGCCGCGAGATAACCATCTTAGGAACTCTCGATAATCGACCAGAAAATCGGTGAAACCAAACTGATTAGGATTGAATACAAAAGGTGAGAATATCAATGCAATGACTGTCAGCCAGAAGTAGAGAAGATGCGGTATCCACATAGTGACTGATGCGAAAAGCAGCATCATAAATATTCGCGCACCAAAGTAAATACTTGGTCCAGCAAATCGGGAATAGAGTATACTGAAAGGTATCCTAGTTGTTGCAAATCCACGACCAGTTGCAATATAGCGAGCTCCTCCATAATTCAAGTTGGTAAGGATAGAGTTGGAGTAAATTTGGGTAACAAAAATCTCGAAAAGCGGTGATAACGAGAGAAAGTGTTTCCCTAAACGAGATATACTGCGGAAGAACCCACGCTCCGTCAATTCTTGAAGAAACAGAGGCATGAAGGCCACAAAGAAAACCAGAAAGATGGATAAAATACAACGTTTAATCCATTCTATCACAGGAACCAGGTTATAACATCCAGCAGGGGTTAAGACCGCGTCTTCTGGAAGATCAGAATTATACTCACAAATAGTTAGAGTACCGCTCATTGCACCAACAAACAAGAATACGAGCATGAAAAGCTGTACTGCCATGATAATGAGGGTATTATTGATGTGGAAACCAGGATGAGCGTAATAGAAAGTCAGGAAGCGGTCCAATGGCAATTGTGAACCGATATAGTAGTATTCTCTTGACAACATTTGTTCACCCATACCAGTTCCAATTTTTGTAGTGAAGTTAAGGATCGAGCCAAAACCAAGATCACGTCCTTTACCACACTGGTAATACTCTGTATGCTTGATACGACCACCTCTGGTGAAGGCATTCATACCGGCAAAAATGTCCTCATTAAGATGCAAACCTTTTTGGGCTTTGCTCACACCACCTCTGGTTGTCATAAAGATGGCATTCAAAAAATCTGGATGGCCATAGTGAAGCTTATAAAGAAATGAGAATTAGTATTGTCTGTTAAGTGCATATTTGATAATATATTGACTGCTAGCCAGTAAAACATACCTTTCCACCAATTTTAGCCATTATACGCTGTGTCAAAGTACCGAAAGTTTGTTCTTTACCAGCTGCAACATCTCCTAAAACGCCAATGTTCTCTGAAAAAATATATTCTCTAGCTCCCACAATAGCTACTGGGGATGGGTTGACTGTCTCCTCATCAATCACATACGGATTCGATGTAGACGGATTCATTTGTTCAAATTCTCCAAGTACGTTACGAATTTTGAGACACTCCTCCAAATAATTGTCTTGATTAGCATCAATGAGCTGTAGATATTCTCCACGATAGAAAATGAGTGCATGGTTTTGATTGTCTGATTTTCCATCACCTAGAATTGGGTTTCCGGGTAAGCGGATGCGGTATTTTGGTTTTCGGTTACCATCTTCCAACTTTTCACAGTGGCCGTCAATAAGACAAGAATACATGATGGTATCTTCTCCCTCCTTTTTAGGGGGTTCTTCTTCCAAATACGCAATTTGCAGGTCTGGATATGCGGTTAGCAAGAGTTCCGCGCTTTCTTTCTCTTCACTGTTGAACTTGGTGTACCGCTGCATTGCTACGAGCATTTTGAATTTGCGAGAAGTCATATAATCCAAGTCTCTTTCTAATGTTTTTTGATCGTGTCCATAGCTTTGTACAACATCGGGATTTTCAACCCTGTAGAGCAATTTAATGGCTTTTGTATAATTCATGAAGCCAGAAATAGTACGATAAAGGGTTTGTGAACGTAGTGATGCCCAAATTCGTGTGCGTAGGGTGTATTCTGGTGCTGAAGATTTGAAACCGATGCAATAAAATGGCAAATCATCAATCTTATGCTTGCTGCTTTCCTTTTCGGAGGTGTCACTGGCAAATGACAGATTGCTGTTACTGCTAGGTAGCACTTTCTCATCTGCCATTATTTTTGTGTCTTTTACGAAGTTGTCCCATTCTACAGCATGAAGCTGTTTAAGATATTCCAACAGGGTTACTCTAGTGTTCTGATCCTCTCTTCGAATGATCTCACGTAAAGTCAAGATCATCTTTTCTGCATAGTGAGGCTATTATAGGCAATAGTGTGAGCAATCAATCTAATGTATCATCAGACACAAATCGTACTGCATACCACAAGGACGGTGAACGTCGGCATTCTTTCCACAGACTGTGGTTCAGGCATTGGAGTGGTCAAACTTTGTGCGAAAAAGTGAATACGACGTTCGGCTTCGCTCTGTTGAGGAAAATATTCTGTTTTGAAAGATGTATCTTCCTGAGAAACAAAGAAGGTTGGCGGTTTCAGTGTTTTCTTTCCTTCTCCATCGATAACCTTTCAAAGAAGCTCGTCAGAACATAGAATTATATACAATTAGCCAATCAGTGATTCTCAAGAATTACCTGTTGATATAATAATCTCTGTACATGTTCTACAGATACTAGATGCTCGCGATACATAGATATAACAATAGCATTCCAGATCTGAGAGCACAGAACCTTGGGCTTGTACCGTATTTCCATATCAACCGTGGCAAGTAGTTTGGCATGTATACGCTTAGGAAGTCTCGAGAAAATGTTTCGCCATGGTGTCCAGATTGATATTCCGAGATAGAATGATCGCGAGACTGAAAAGATGGTGTTCCAAATGATATACCATAGATAGGTATCTAGCAAAAACAAACAAAGTGCCATAATAAACATAAGAAATAATGTTATCAATGGCATATTTCTACATAATGTAGATCCGATAATTGCATCTTCGCAATACTCTATTCTCATTAATCCCATGACCTTTAGCGGGTCTTTGAACGAAAGTGCCAAAAAGAAGTAAGATTCCACAAGCTTGCATGCAAAGACACATAACCAGAGACCAATGGACATAAATCTATCCATCTTTTTCAATCTGGGAAAGTTGGCAGTGAAGTATTGACCAGCCAAGTCTTTGCGCGTCTCCACAGATCTTCGCCTTCGAAATAGGTGAGATGAAGGAACAAAAGCAAAGTAGCATACCACAGTAATACTGAAAAGTAATTGAACCAGAGCCACAATTTTGGAAACTGTTCCTGTACGGTCTATGAAGGCACAGTAAACAGTTGGTGCACCGTTTATGATGAAGATCGTGAACAAAATCGCCAGTCTCCTGAATAGTTCTTTTGTATCTTTCCAAGTGGCAGGCAAATAAGAATACTCTGCGCAACAGGCTGCAATCATAATAAAGGCGCCAATGGATCCAGCCAATGCGGTGATTGACCATTGAACAGATGCTTCTGTCTGTGCAATATCCTTGTCCGAGCTCAAATATAAAGTTTGCGCATTGGCGGCTGTATAGTACCAGAAAGCGCAAATATGAATAATCCAAACTCTGCTAAAGTTGGCGACTAGATGCATCCAAGATCTCTTCTCCTTGTAAGTCTTTCGGAATAACTTTTTCCATTTAACATTTTTTAACTGGGTATATCTCTCGCCTTCTGGCAGATCAAAAAGTTTCGATCCATCTTCTAGTGTGATTCGCATCATGGTCTCGGGGTACCAGAATGTTTGATTTACATCATCGTAACCAATTATTTTGTCGTGATCTTTTTCACGTTTAACAAATTGCCCGTCGATCACTTCATACGATTGGTCTCGGATGAAAAGGTAGAGAGGACTTATCACATCATCCATAAATGTCCCTTCAGGAACAACCGGGCAGTTATGGCTATTATAATAGTCGTCCGCTAGTTTGAAAATGAAACAAATGGTTTCCGACGTATATCTAACAATTGCCGCTTCACCCCAAATCAGAAGATACAAAGCTACTTGTCGTACACGTTCTCTGTTGCTTAAGGTGTTCATTCTTTTCAACCAAGCTTCTTGAACATCTGCCATAGGTGGTAAGTCCGGCGCCTTCTTGGCTTTCTTTGATGTAGCTTCCTGTGCTGCTTCAGCCAAAGATGTGTCTATAAGATCGCTCTGTGTAACAAAATACCATTTTCTGTAATTGGAATGTTCTCCTCCGATGTAATCGGCATGCAAACTGATTAAAGCTTGTTCTGTTGACATACGCGCAGCTCTGGAATCAAGCATAACCATGAAATGTTCGAGCATGTTGTTCTTGTTATCACGTTGGAACCCCAGTTTGTTGGTGAGATCGACGAAAATGGCATCAATTTCATCATTGGTAATTGGCATCGTATGATCTCTCATCCAGGATGGGTACGGTTCACCATATTTAAGCTCTGGCAAAGGCGATAATGCAGGTATATCCGGCTCCGAGACTGCAAAAGACGAAGCACTTCCATTTGCTAGATAAGGGGAGTTCTGGTTGCGAATCTTCCTGTTTTCGATAGCCTGTAACAAGGAGTCGGAGGAAGTTGCAAACCTCATATATCGACTATCCTCGAGACCATGTAATGCTCCAAGAAATCCGTCACTGTCAAACCTTGGCAATTTTGTACCAGTTGGTCCGCTAAAGCCGGTGGATGATTGTCCTTCCGAGTACATATCAATATCTTAAAAAACGTAAGTAACACATACTACCCAATGAATCATTGCTGCATTGAGATCTACCTGTCAATGACTTTGATAGACCTTGTATATCGCCAGCACCTGGAACAGTGGTTATATCCTTGTACCTATGCAGTAGCGTATTGACGTTTATATCATTGCTGTAAAATTGTCATATTTTGTGCTTATCTCACCTTTCAACGAAGTGATAATCATTCTTGGGTACAGACTGCTGAGATCTCCAAATGGAATCTGAGCTGGATTCTCGGCTTCTATATTCACTTTCATGTAAGGAATGTGGATGCGTCAATCCATCAGACGTCACAATAGGTTGCTGCTGGTTGTTTTCGTCGTTTGACATCGTCACTTTGACTTTTTTCAGGATTGAACCACGAAACGATATTCAATCTTGTTGATAAATGAATGACTGTTTGATCAGCCTTCTATGATAGTTGGAAGTAATCCGACTAGCACTTCAGAACCTGCTGATATATGTGTGTTGAGATTATTCGCAACAGCTGTTGAAAGAGATGATGAAGTAAGGGTTTGCTGAATTGAAATATATATACTAATTCTGCACAGTCAGCGAAAAAACCCTTTTGATGCCGATAAGGGTGTAGGTAAAAGGAAAGAAAACAAAATATAAGACTTGAGGTATACTTAATGTATGCCCGCGATAGCCGAAAAGCAATATATCTACAGTTTAGATCACACTCGAGATTGTTGATGAATGGCGGACAGTATTGTTCCACTTAGGGGTCCATAAGAGTAATATATGAAAGTAGACTGGAATGCTTATTTCAGTGCCTGAAAGCTTTCTAAATCTTAGAATCTTTACCCTCGAAAGCATCAAGGGGGTTCTATATGATATCTTAAGGGAAATTGGCACTTAGGAGACGCTGAATCTTGCTGTAGTAATGAATATGTAAAGATTCAAAGTGATTCGAAGGGTTATGTGGCCTTTTATAATGCAATCATGAGAGTACAACATAGGGTATGAGATTCTATCGTATAACGAGGTGAAGCCAAATTCTGTGAGCTTTCCAAGAGATTGGGAAAATTATTTTACCCCTTCAAAAAAAAGCCTGTCCTAATATTAATTACTTTTCTTATCGAAAATGTATATATTTAAAAGGGGTATGTGAGGATACATATCAGAGGAAGTAGACGGCTATTATAGCAAAAGCAGCGATTATCCCGACCTTGTCATAAGATTCGTAGTGCCGATGTCCTTCACAGCTTTTATTTCGGAACTGCCAATAATTGTTGATCACCGTTCATACGAATTCGCAAGTATGTTTTGTTAACATTTTGTGAAGCCTGAGGATAATTCCCATAATTGGGCAAGTTGAAGGAAAATAATGGCAACGTTGTGGCATTATTTCATCTATGACCGTACGACTGGTATTCTATCTGCATATACTTAATTCCACCAGCAGAGAGAAGAAAAGAACATAGATATTAAATTTCGAGAAAGATTAATCTGCGTATACAAGCAATAGCTATATGCCAGCAATTACTCATTTAATGTTCGCAATAATGCCCAACAGTACTCCTGAGATGATGATACTGGCAGAAAGCAAACTTTAGGACGCGTCGTTAGCCGATGATCGGGTTTGTTGATATTGCTAATATGTATGTTGTCACTAGAGCTCAACTGGGATAAGCTAGTATCGTCGATAACTACCGCCTTGCATTGGATGACGGTTAAAGTCATTTCTTTCCGTTCATGCATTGCTAAAGCTTTTTGATATGTCTAAAAAACAGCATAGCGCTAAATATCATTCATTTATGAAAGAAACGTGTTGGCTGTATGCTTTTGTTGATCCCTGAGCCATGCAGGCAAAGCTCGATAAACGATCAAAATAAGCAACATGGATAATAAATTTTGTTTTGAATGTGTCAAACGTGTGTGAGCTGGGTAAGAGAGCATGCAAAATAATAATAATAATGCATTGCTTCAGAAAGGCTTAATGTGTTACAATTTGAAGCAGCTCTATGAATAGTACGAGATCATTATACTGGATATTATGTCTTTGTACATCTCTACGGAGATCGAAGTCAACTAGATAAGAGATTTGTCGTAAAGTCTCGACTGTGATTGAAAAACCATTAGCATTTATAGGACGGCAAGAAGGACTCCCGTCCTATCCATGCAATTATGGAGATATTATGGTTGCCGTCAATAATGTTTATCCCTCGCAATATTGGTTTCATAGCTTTTTGACAAAGAACGATGTCAAGATGGTTTTCGATGACATCAGTATTGAAATTTTGACTTAGAATTAAACTACTCAATATTGTACAGGAGACAGGGAGTAACTCCTACACGTACTGTCAGGGATACAGAGTTACAAGAAAATTGATGGTAGAAGCAAGGGAAGATGTCAAGAGGAATCAAATGTTGCTGTATTCAATTATTTCTCTAGGTCTTGTTGCTACACATCCGTCATATCCTTGTGAGCAGCATTCAGGGAATGCGAATGAACACAATTTATCACCACTGTTACAGAAATTGTAAGAAAACAAAAATTGTCGCCATTGGGTATGTCATACAGGCCCTCGGTAATTTACCTTTCTTGCCCGCAGAAAGATTGGCATTGTTCATTTGGTGGCTTTCGACATACTGGAGCCTTGGTCAGCTTTCCGCAGCTAAAGGGTTTGGCGATTGGGTTTCCTGGCAAAGCTATACATGAAACGGTAGCATGTCCGCATTGGTAATCAATGTTTTGAGCCAATAATGGTAACTGTAAGGATTGATGATTTTCTAAAGAAAGTGGTAAAGAGAAGGAAGTTGTCATATATAGTGCCAAGAGTATGAAGGTCTTGCATCGATACATTAGAGGAAGAAATCAAAAGAAACGCTCCATCCTCATTATGCCGCCCTTGTGACTCTTTAAAAAGGGGTCATGACATCCACAAAAATAATCAGTTGTCGAAATTTATGATCAACTATACAAAATGAGCCCTTACTCAATAGGTCTTGTCACAGTATAACTTTGATACTTCGAGGGTATAAATGTTGGTAAAATTTATCTTGGTACAATTTATTCCAAAAATACACTCTGTAGACAAGCTATGTATCTACAACATAATTCATAACAGTAAATGCGACCACGATAACAATGAAATACTGGTCTAATGCTGTCTCAGTTCCAAAGCGTTGCTACGATACCATGTAGGTCCGTTTGGTAGCAAATCAAAGCATTTGCATTGCTTGATTTCCAAACTCCGCATCACGAAAGTCTACAGGTGGGTCAGCCGGTCCAAACGGCCGTCGCGCTTCTTGACCTTTTCGAATTAACAAATCTTACACTACATTTGCTTGGCAAGTCCCAAGGGATCATTGCTCCTGCTTCACATTACGTTTAGCGAATCGACTGAAGTGGTAAGTACTGTTTCTTTCTTTTAAATTAAGCTTTGATATATGCCTATTTCTTGCTGTCAACATGCTGACGCTCAGCTTCTGATACAGATCTCGCGCATTCACACGTCTTAGAGCAAATGGTCCCACCCGCAGAACTTCATATCAAACGTGATATTACCATGCTGATTGCAAGCAATCCAACTTTATGCCTGGAGGAGCCGCGATCTAAAAAACCAAAGATATTTGAGAAATCATGCCTCAAGAATACAGCAGAGCAACTACCTAAGTGCAACAAACGAGTTTGCTTTGCTGAAGACCCTCAAACTGTATATTTTCGAAAGATGGATTCTTCTAGATCTCTTCTCAATGATGGTCATGACCCTGAGATAGAAGAGTACAATCCGAATAACCTAGACTCCGGCAGCGATCTCACCGATATTCCTCCGCCACTGCCTGAAAAGAGAATCTTGAAGCGCTCGGTTAGCCACTGCGACCTCGATGCATATTGGGGAGACGAGCTGGACTCGAAGTTGACTAAAATGGATTTAGGCAAAGTCGCCTCATAAGTTTCAGTTCATCACTGCCAACCATTACTATGTCGGAAGACGCCAGTCCCTACCTAAAAAGTTCAGGTTCATTGTACATATCATTGCAACAATAATTACCACACACGATACCCCACTCCCAACAAAGTAATCAGTACAATAACCGATTTTCTATCCTGTAAATAATCCGTATCGCTACTCGAATGTAGATAACGCGTAAAATCAATCATATTCGTTTAATAAGAAATATCATTTCATTTGATATACAGCACTGGCTGCCGCAGCACTTTTGATGTTTACTTCTCGTTGCTCTCGAATATAAGAATGTGGCTGATCGTGAGTTTACATGCTACTGTATTTGATTCTCGAAAAATGTATGGTCTCTTTAAATGGTAACCTACATATTGCGCGTCCAACCATATACCACCCTTTGCCATACACATTTTGTAAAGCTGTGGAGTTCTTTGACAACAGCAGTCACCTTCTAGATTTTTTTTGGCTTACCCGATATTTTTTTTGTCATTGAATCATTAGCTAAGCATCAGAATACAACATGTCTGCATCAGCCGGTCCCGATACTAGCAATCGTCCGTCATGGGCTTTGGACGCAGATAATCTTGATGCATCAATGTCAGAAGTGCCGCTGTTTATGAAAGAATTACCAGACGAGGAAAACGATACCTTAGCGGCACTTCAATCCCTTGCCTTCGATGGCACACCTGAAGGTTTGTAGACACTCTGATTCTAAACAGTTATAGGCATTCACAATATGTTAAGTGATATACTGGGTAATCCATAGAAATTGCTGAAAATTTTAAGAATCAAGGCAATGACTGTTATAAGAAGGGACGCATCGGATATCAAGATGCTATCAAATTTTATACTCAAGCTCTTGATGTTGATTGTCAGGACCAAAAACTCAATGAAGCTTGTTATGCCAATAGAGCAGCTGTAAACCTGGAATTGCGTATGTAATTTTGGATAAACGGTTTGGTTTTAATTCAAAGCTAATTTGCAATATTTTGAATATCAGAAAACTACGGCAAAGTTCTGCGTGATTGTGCAAAATGTCTCGGCCTTAACGAAAAAAATGTCAAAGCTCTCTTCAGATCTGCAAAGGCTCTTTATGCCTTAGATAGATTGGCTGAAGCAGTTGACTGTTGTGAGCATGCTTTGGCTATTGACCCAGAGAACAAAGCTGTTATACTGGAGAATGTGCGATGTCAGAAAAAACTTGATCAACTCAATGAGAAGAAGCGAAAGGAGGAGGAAAGAAAACGAAAGGAAGAAGAGAAGAAAGCCAAGATTGATCAGCTGGTGAAGGTAATGAATGTTTCTTCGCTATCCGCTAGTAAGGAAGGCTTTAACGCGTTGTTAATAGGAACGAAACATCACCTTTGAAGTGACCGATGAATCGGTTGCGAAAACCGCTCAGATACAACTTGATGAAGAAACAAACACACTTTCTTGGCCTGTCTTTTTCCTATATCCAGAGTACAAAGAAAGCGACTACATTCAAGCTTTCAACGAAACAAACACCTTTCAGGATCATCTTGAAGTCATGTTTGAACAAGCTGCGCCGTGGGACGTGAGAAAAGAGTATACCTTGGATAACATTGAGATTTACTTCGAAAACACTACGGGGCTGAAGCCCTCCTTGTTGAAAATAGGAAAGAAGCTCCCTCTTGGAAAGATTCTTAGCCTTGATAAGTACACTATCAAAAATGGTGTGGCCAGCTTTATAATTCTAAGTAAGTCTTGTGCTTTCAAGGAGGAATTTCTGGCTCGTTACAAGAAATAGATTGGTGTCTGTAAAAACAAAGGGAAAATGATCAAATAGAATCCCAATGTACCTATTCATTTACAACATGCTAATATTGCAATAAACTCAACTGTACAAATCATCAATAGTCAATGAACATATCAGGCACTCTTTTTTTTATAGGAACAAGGTATACAATATGTTGATCAATGAAAGGTGACATTAGATAGATATATACCAGCAGAGTGATGGACTCGCCATGGACCTCATGAGCTGTTGTGATCATCTCCTCCAACATTGACAAAACCATCCTCATCTTCAGATGCACTACGTCCATCATGGCTACTTCGCTCTCTTCCAATAATGCTTAGGTCACTATCAGACAGATCACTCTTGTTCTGGCTCGATGAAGGTTCAATATCCGACCAACTACTTGAGCTTGAAACAGTGGCATTGCTATGTCCGCGAGCCCTTGGTAACTGTAAAGATGTCTCAACACTTTCATATTCCATAGCATCATCCTGTTCATTTGCTTCTATAAATTCGTGGTCATCGTATCTCCAGGCTTCTGTTGCTGGATCCTGACGTGGTGACACCGGTCGCATTAGGGGACTATGGGCACTATTGCCAAGTATGCTACTCAAAATGGAGCCATATGGAGTATCTTCATCATTGTCAAGTAATGTGTTATGGTGTGATGATGTTTCTGAAAGAGGCGCAGAGTTTGCCTTGTTTGCCAAATTTGAGTTGTCTGCTTCAAACAACTCTGACTTTTCTACTTTGGGTACCTCGTGACTATCGGCAAACGGATTGTCATGCGTAGGGTTTGGAGCTTGTGCCATTTGATCTTCCATTGTAGTTGGCATAATACCTAAAATCGAGTTGCCCCGGCTACGTAATCGCTCACGCCTGAGCCTTGCTTCTTCTTCATCTAAACGAAGATCTTGGCGCTCAGACTCAAGCAGTTGCCTTTTCATGTCAATATCGCTGGCTGAAGACATACTGGATTTCTCATCTCTTGCAGCCTGCATAGCACGGAAAAATCATTAATGTCACTTGATTCAATTCCATATAAGCCAAGTGGCAGTTTAAGTTGAATAGTGCGTTTCAGACATGGCCCAATGAAATATAATTTAAATCCACATACCATATTGAATGATTCATTTGGAGTGTTATTATCCCGGTAACGACGACGCCGTCTCAAGCCAGCTTTCTGAAGTAACCGTCTCGCATTAAAGCCCTGCTCTTCGTCGTCTGAGTCGGAGTCTGAGTAGTGCTCGTATCTTGTGGTTTGGACATATTCATATTCATTGTGGTAATGATCATCAATATAGTAATATGTGACCACTCCGGCAACGACTGCAGCACCGATAATAGCAGCAACAATTGCTGGGTGAACCATGGTGGTATGAGAAAAAAAAGGAAAGAAAAAGGGTAAGGAGTGGTAAAATTCGCCTTGGCGTTGCCCAAGACTGCACTGGATCGCTCGTGACCAAGACTGCGATGGGACTGCCAACTCTGTAATGCTTTTCCTCCTTTACCTAATATTGAGTATAACGTACGTCTGTGGCCAAATGAATCAACAGCCATTACAGTTTGCTCTAGACCCTGGAACTTCGCAATATGTAACATATTATGAAGGTACATTACCTCTCGTTTTAGCGGCCCCGCATGGCGGCCGTCTTTTTCCGTCAAACATACCAGACAGAAAGCTTGAAAACGGTACAATAACTGTGACAGACGCATATACAAAGGACGTAGCTTTGGGTATTGCTAGAAAACTATATGAAAAGACAGGAGATATACCGCATATTGTTATATTACAACTGGCACGGACGAAGGTTGACGTCAATAGAGACAAGCTGGAAGGTTCTGATTCGACTGCTGGTCGGGAAGTGTGGCAGGTTGGGACATCAATTCTAATCTCGATGTCTATGATAGTATGCAGAAGCTAACTAAAACCTTTATATATATAAGGAATACCATGATACTATCAAGCGCGCTATTGCGAAGATCAACGCTAATTACGACCATGGGATGTTTGTCGATATACACGGTATGTTCGCTGATATAGTGTAAATTAGCATTTCGAAGTGACTGCAAGCTAATTATTTTTACTGCAGGACATGGACATCCGGAAAATTGGATTGAGTTAGGTTATTTGCTGGACAATTATACTCTGAAATACTCGGACGAGGACTTATATGAAAGAAATGTCGCCAGCACTTCATCCATACGCTCTTTGTCTCAAAGATACCCTGATATTGCTTTTTCATCATTTTTGCGCGGCAACAACTCCATAGGTAATCGTTTATCAGTCAAACATCGTCTGAAAACGACTCCATCTCGCTCACTGCCATATCCACATCGAAACCAAAAATACTTTTTTGGCGGTTACTGTACACAGACATATGGTAGCAAAAACGGTGGCGGTATTGATGCCATCCAAATTGAACTACCTAAGAATCTGCGGTTTCAAAAGGCCGGCAGGGAAAGCGTTATAGCAGCACTGAGTGAAAGTCTAATGTGGATGCTTTGCATGTTTTACCATGACGAATATCGAGCAAAAATGTAAATATCATTTTATGGGCAAAACATTGTACAAATTGAATAAATGGTTTTATGTTATATGAATCTCTTTATTTGGATAATTTACAATGATTGCTCAACTGGAACAGCAATCCGAAAAGCAATTAACAATGTTGTCCCATAATGTTTACATATATTGAAATGAAATAAGTTGAGTGAAGATTGTAGGCGTTGGTTATGGTCGCTTTGACTGACTACTATGAAGCTCATAATGATCTTGGTGTGCGTTATCACTGTTGCCTGGGGATGCAGAGTGGAAAGAAAAGTCATCATCCCACGCATCATGGCCAGACTCCAGATCATCATCGTCAACGGTAAAGGTCGGCTTGAATCTCGAAGTAGTGTTGGTCTCTAGGTCTTCCTGAGAAGTTGATGCGAAATGCATGGTGTGATCCTGATGGTGTTCATCCAATTCTGTGTCGTCCTCTCCCGCTAACAAATTAACGATTTCATCTTCTTCGTTTTGATCGCCCAAGCTAATCTCTTGTCGTTCGTTGTGCTTGACGATGGTATCGATGACCCAGAATTGGATGATGTTCATTATCAACGGAAATCTAGTGATAGTGCACATCCACATTATTATGGATACTAACAACTTTCTTGCCATCATAATGAATTTATATGACTTACATCAACATGACAAATACGACTTGAAGCTTGTAATCGCTCATTGTCCACTCGAGTACCCATTGTCCAAAAGTAAATAGGAATGGACAAATGGCGAAAATCGCTATCACGACTAATTTCATTAACACAAGGGATATATTGTATATCATCAACTGTTTACCCCATTTGATGAGCTGGTCAGTTAGAGGAGGATCGCCATAAACACCGCTGTCAACACCTTGTAGCTGTAGACGATGTGCAAGTCGTTTGAAGCCAATTAAAATTGCCCACAGAATTCCGACGCCTACTGTAGTGTCTACAAATATGTTGAGGAAATACCTGATTAAACTGATATGTTAGTCATGTATTTCATAGCAGCATTCCACCAAGACTACGGCAACTTACCACACACAGGGATTGCTTGGATCAGACTGGTTCGTCCCAGATATATATGAAACCAAAAGGTTCAAGGAGTGTATGACGATACCACCCACCACTTGTTTGCTTACATCAAGTGACCTAGTTGTATAACATATGTTAGCTGTAAGTTACAATTTGTTTCGAGGATCTATTGAGGTCTTGTCTTACCATATGCGTAATGGCCGTTGTGGGTTTTCTCTTTGTCTTTTGATGATCAGAGTTGAGAACGCGATTGCAGCCAGCGACAATTGAATGACAATAGCAAACGAGTCTAATAATTTACATCCAGCCTGAGTGTCCTCGCCTCCTGGCGCTCTCGGCAAAAGTAGATCTGGAGGCATCAATGGATTGGTTAAATAGCAGGAACTGCGACATTGGCGCCATTTAAAATGAAGAAACTGACCCAAAATTTTGCTTTCATCCCAAAACATTTGGCAATTAGGTTCCTGTCTATAGTTATGTGTTTGCTAATTGAAGACCAACTGAACTTTACTTTTAAAGCATAAAAAACCTACAAGAGAGTGATAGTATTCTATTGATGACAGCAATTGGTCAAATACGTTTTATATTGCCTCTCATTGTCCATGGTTTAGTTGACCAATTGCTTAAACAAAATGACCAGGTACCAGCACCAGCTGTTTAGATACATTTCGCATTTAGTAAGAATTGCTGAATATGAGAAACCACCCTATGAATGTTAGGAATTTTAGGAAAACGAGATGCACCGAGTCTTCGCGTCCAAATACCAGATATTTGAGCCAGATGCTAACAGAGTAAATACATGATACGTAGTATGATTTTTGACAAGTCAAACGTCAACGGATACTTTTATTGGCTTCCGAGCCTATCTTAATCCATTACTTTGCTAATAATTATATATCAATAACAAACAGCGTATAGTACTAGCTAATATACGCTGTCATAGCTTCGCTTGAAATGCTCCATGCAAAGACAAGTTAACTCCGACATAGCCTCGACGTTTGCACCAAAATGACAGCCCGCACTTGACAATAGATTCTTGCATATAATGACCCAACCAGTAGTTATAGTAACAGGTGCTTCTAGAGGTATTGGGAAAGCAGTGACGTTGAGTGCTATTCAGCATTTCAACGCCAATGTAGTAGCTGTCGCTCGGTCGAAAGATCTTCTTGACAACTTGAAGGAAGAAGTGGAGCACTTGGGAAAGGCTAAATCTCTGGAAGTCGTTGTAGGCGATCTAACTGACGACAAAATCGCTATTAGAGCAGTTGACCGCGCTGTCGACAGATGGGGGCGCATTGATGGCCTGGTCGCTAATGCAGGGTATGGATATACCCAATAGGAAAGCATTGAGTACATCCCCATACTAAACCATCTACTATTGCAGTATTCTAGAGCCGATGGCCACCATTTCAGATGCACCTGTTCAAGGATGGAAAAAGTAAAAAACGTGTAATTATTGCTGTTTGAAGGGTATATTTAATTAAAACATCCTATAGATTATTCGACATCAATCTATTTTCCATTATCACATTAGTGCAAGAAGCTCTTCCTCATCTGCAAAAAACCAACGGAAGAGTAATCAATATTTCCTCTGGTGCTGCCACTAAGGCATACCGTGGATGGGGAGCATACGGAGCGTAAGTTCTGCTTATATTGTCTTACATATATACGAATAGGCTAACTGTGGATCATTTTATAGTTCCAAAGCAGCCTTGAATCATTTGAATGAAACATTGGCGGTCGAGGAGCCTGACATCATCTCAATAGCTGTTCGCCCCGGAGTAGTAGATACCGATATGCAGGGACTGATTCGTCAACAAGGAAAAGCAGCCATGGGCGAATTTCATAACAAATTTTTAGATTTGCATAAAGAAGGCAAACTCGTAAATCCTGAAGATTGTGGTCATGTTATAGCATCGCTTAGTCTGAAGGCGGACAAAGACCTGTCAGGAAAGTTTGTCAGCTGGGATGATGAAATTATTGCTCAGCATCGTCGCAAAGTATAGACTCTTGACCACGAATGATACTTTTCAATCCTACAATAAACTTTTGTTTGTACTAAAGATGTTGATGTTCATATTTTCAAGCGGTTTTATACTATCTGCATGTTTTGCAAGGATCAATTCCAAATCATATCAATAGTTCAATAATAATATCAAGCAGTTTCATATAATACTGTGGCCACAATCGCTTTGGCTCAATACCCCAAGATTTATAAACGATCATCTTTCATCACAGCACACACCAAATGTCCACACGTGATCATTAAATTTCGTCAAATTTGCGACTCACCACCACCGTCAAAATAGTTGACGTTTCCGCAGTTGAACAAAGTCCCTCTTCGTGCTATGCAGCAGGATGAGCCGCCATCCCCACCTGATGACACTTATAACAGCATCAGATTTGGCGACTTTAAGTCCTATATGGAAAGAAAGAAGAGAAAACTGAAAGACCAAGAACAGATTATGTAGGTTTGTTTAACCATTCTGGACCTCCAAAGTACACGAATGCTTAAGCTTCTCAATGCAGATTGGCAGCAACAAACGAAAATTCCTCCATATTCAGCGGCTTAACAATACATGTTAACGGATATACACGCCCTTCGCACGCTGATTTGCGAAGAATAATTGCTTCACACGGCGGGGACTTCCAGCACTATCGTAAGTAGTACTTCTCAAGCAATGTTTGGCGTGTACACACATAATTTTTGACTGAACAGTTGATCTTTAATCCTACAGTGTCTAAATCTAAAGTAACTCATGTGGTTGCTAGTAATCTAACAAATGCGAAAGTCAAGGAGTTCAGGTAATTCCATATCTAAATCACCAATGACTTTTACTATATCTAATTGTGCAAACCACTAGAGCATACAAAGTGGTCACTCCAAATTGGATAATGGACTCAGTTGAAGCCGGCAAATTACTTTCTTGGCAAGATTATCGCCTCAATTCACCCATGGAAGTACATCAAAAAGAGTTGGCGTTTCAGTCGCAAGCCGCATCCAGACAATCAGAACCAGAAAAAGAAAGTTCTAATGACCTTATAAGTTTATCGCCTGCTGTGTCCGTCGTTGACTCTGCAGGGGAGCCAGAGAATAATACGTTCAAAAATCTTTCAAGATCTCCAAAAGGCAAAGAAACGGCCAAAATCTTAGGATCGACATTAAATGATGCTTTACTTTCTAGTGAGTGGGCTCGCGAGAATAGCACAATCAATCCCGCATTTTTGGATAAGTTCTACACGAGTTCAAGGTTGCACTATTTGTCAATGTGGAAAGCAGAGCTGAAGAGCATTGTCGGTAAACTTCGTGGGCTTCATAGTAGTCAGTCTCAAAAACCGAAACTACCTAGAAGTGAGAATACACGAATCATGCACGTAGACTTTGACTGCTTTTTTGCTTCTGTTGGTACAAGAGATAGACCTTTTCTACAAGGAAAACCTGTAGCTGTATGTCATTCTAAAGGTGCAACGGAATCATCCTCAAGTTCGGTGGCATCCTGTAACTACGAAGCTCGCAAGTTCGGGATAAGCAACGGGATGAGTGTTGGACATGCTCGCCGATATTGTCCTTCATTAGAAGTGATTCCATATGAATTCGACAAATATAAGGAGGTTTCAGAAATATTTTATGAGATACTGTATGGATTTGCCGATGAATTGGAACCTGTAAGCGTCGATGAAGCTTTAATTGACGTAACAAGCTCTACGACTGCAGCAGGCAATAGCGAGGAAGAGCTTGCGACCAAAATTCGGTCTACCATCAGAGAGAAAACGGGATGTGAGGTCAGTATTGGATGTGGATCCAATATACTACTAGCAAGGCTCGCCACCAAAAAGGCAAAACCATGTGGACAGTTCTCTGTCAGTAATGACAGTGTTTTGGGATTCTTAGAGCCCATTTTAGTAGAGGATCTTCCAGGAATTGGATATGCGATGGAAGAAAAATTGAACAGCTTGAAAATCAGCACGATTGGCGATCTTAGAGGCTTTCCCATGCCACTTTTGCAGGACAAATTTGGCAAGAAGACTGGAGAGACGCTATATAAGTTTGCTCGCGGAATCGATTATCGACCATTGGCTGTGAATCAAGCTCGTCAATCTGTTAGTGCTGAAGTATCATGGGGTGTCAGATTTGAAAATGATGAGCAAGTCTATGATTTTGTTTTTGGATTATGCAAAGAAGTTCAAAAAAGGCTTCGTCAGATTGGTTGCAGGGGCAAGTCTATCACACTGAAAGTGAAGAGGAGACAACTAGATGCTACAGAAGCTTCAAAACATTTAGGTCATGGGCTTTGCGATAACTTTTCAAAATCTGCTGCTCTTGAATTTCACACAGATGATGCCCAGCTGATCTTTGAGATAGCTTTGAATCTGCTCAAGTCGTATAAGTTCTTTGCCGGCGACATTCGAGGACTCGGTGTTCAGATTCAAAAGCTTGACAATGATATTGCTAAAAATACCGTCGAAGAGGGGCAATCTATCTTGCCCTTCACTACGGTTAAAGCCAATGACATCGAGAAAGTCATAGCTACTGAAGCAATTCATCATGAACAAAACTCAAATCTTGATCCTCCGACCGAAGAACAACGGGAAAGCAGAACTGCGCCGGTGATCGTTTGCGCGAAACCTGAGATGGAAGTAGAACGACAATCATTCATGGAACTTCCACTTGATATACAGAGTGAATTGCATAGAGTATATCAGATTATCTTTCTTGAGCACAAAAAGCCAAGTCACGTAACAGATGCCGAAAGCAATGATGATCTATCATACGAAGTCAATACAAATATTTTAGGTTCTCAGCAACATACAGACTTAGCTTATAATGCTAGTCAGGAAGATGCTGATGCATCAACAATGGATACCTCACCCATGGAACTCAAAGACATGGAATCTATAAAAGAAATACGTGACGGCCAATTACGAACACAATTGGATTTACCACCTTGGTCACAGCTGAACCCAACGGATCTATTAGCTATGCCCGACAATATGCGACAGCAAGTGTTAAAGGATTACAGTGAAAAAGGTGTTCGAGCTGCCAGTAATAAGCGAAAAGTCAATGGATCACCGGTACCAAATTCTCCGAAGAGACCAAGAAACAAGAGAGCAGCAAGTGTTAGAACCCCAACTCATCAAACAAACGTTAAGAAAGATGGGTCTCTAAGCCAAATCTCTGGTGGTAAAAAATCATTCACTCTGACGCAAATGTTTCCACCACAAAGTCCCAGTAAAAAAAGATTGGTACAAGATGTTGCTGAAGTGCATAATGACTGGGATCCAAATGTATTGTCAGAACTACCAGCTGGTAAGAGCTACGTCCAATTCGTAATCTTTGTCCTTAGAAGATTGGCGAAACCGCTAACGATATTCCAGATATCCGTGCTGAGCTGCTCGATGAACATCGACGGCAAAGAGATCGTCAGCAAAAAAATTTCCAAACCAGGATGGATAATGCTAAGGTAAGCCTACAATACATATTACCAAGAGAACCATATTGACAGTAATCATTAACATTTCATTCAAGGCTGAAGCACATGCAATTAGATCTAATCCTGTGACAACTGTTCCGGTTGTGAAGAAGGGCTTGATGGGGGTAACAGACATATCGGGGATCCGAGAATTGTTGCGGTCTTGGGTCTCCTCATTTACCAGTGGACCTGAGGAAGAAGATGTAGCAACAGTTGATACATACCTTATGCAGCTTGCGCAAGAAAGGGACTTTCATCAAGCTCAACTAATCGTTCAATACTTGACGAGTCTAGTCAAAGCAGATTCATACTTATCACAAACATTCTCCAGCGACACTGTGATCGACCAGTCTTGGCTAGTGCAAGTCGATAAGCTTCGAAAGCGGCTCGATGAGCGCGTCTATGACCTGTATCAGTGTACATTGAAGTGGAGCTGACCACTAATATACATAATGAAATGTAAATATTATCTTTAAATAATCATGGCTTCGACGTCCTTCTTAAGCAAGATTAGCCCAAGCATCAGTCGAAGTTTACGATTTAGTTGTCGTCGAACCATACCATATCTGAATAAATTGTACATTATAATACATACATACACTGAGTACCAGTAATAAAGGTTTGAGATTGAAGGCGAACATAATCCATTGGTTCCTCGTAAAGACCCTTGCTACCATGCTTCATTTGCATGATCAATACCATCGCCATTTATGTTGAACAGACTGTGTCTCAATTTCAGTGCAGGGTTGTTTATAAAATTGAGTTTGTATATGATACATTCAATTAATACATTATATATGTGTCAATGTAGCAACGTACATAATCTAAACGTCTATAAAAAATGGGTTCTATTTCTGCATGGTGTTCATAGCTGCTGCAACAACTTCATATACCCAGAACGTCACAGCGTTGACGGGAAATGCACGCAATACAGTTGGTCCCATGCCGCGAACAAACACACCTAAGCCTTCAGTTCTGTATGATCGAACAATACAATCCCAGGTGGAACGATATGGTATGTTTGCTGAAGATATCGGGTTGACAGTGGACGTAGTAGCAGTAGATATGCTACTGTATTTGCGAGACTGTTGTGGAACCGCCTGATATGAATGAGAACTAGATGAATCGTGTCGCGGCTGAACAATCTGCATCTGCATTCTGGATTTAACAACATCTAAAGGATATATACTTGCCCAGGATATTGTACCAGCCAATCCTCCCGCAAGCAACAATTTCCATGCGTTCTCTCCTGTTGCATCTCCATCTACGACTTTCAAGGATCTTTTAATGCCCTCATAGGCGGCAAAGTAAACACCGTAGGATGGTGCATCTCTCGTAATCGTAATCATGCCTCCTTGGAAAAAACCAGTGATTCCTCCTCTTCGAAAAATGTCTCTTGCGACCTGCATTGTTGATCGGTGTCCGCGATGCATCTGTGCTTGTATCTTGACTAGGTCTGTAGGAGTCGACAACAAGAAGCAAGCTATACCAGCACCACATCCAGCAACAAAAACTTGCGACAGACTTGGAGGATATACGCCTAAGCTGGTAGGATCCGAACCAACAGAATTGCTTCTATTCAAGAAGCGTAATATACTACCGTATGAAACAAATAGGATGGCATTCAGACCCGCCAGACCCACAATTGGTGAGAGCACGCCTTTGAATAAGGAACTGAACTGAATTGCAATGTTGAGGAGGTGTGCTAGCTATCTTATATCATTTGGGGGTTTCTTACCCCTTCCATCTGTACCAGGTTCCTCATAGTTTGTGTAGCCGTCAATGCTGGTGGTGGGGTATTAGCTGTGCCTGGAATTTCATAACGAGGAGCTTGTAGACGAGCCTGATATTATGAATGAGTAATTGAATGAATGATCATACTTTTGAAGAATAAGTAATACCTTTAGGACGTCCAACGGGCTACCAACGAGTATACCAGCGGCTCCCCCGACCCAGCCTATCGAAGTTAAGGTTAGAATCTCATAGTAAGCTCTAGTATCATATATATATAACCACTTACCAGCGACGAAGTCGCTAACGCTTTCCGCTGGTTTATAATATATGTTATTAATAAGACACAGATTGTAGCTGATCTATTACACTGCCCATTTGCACTTACCCATTTGAATTGAGATGTTTTGAGTGGGTTGCGCTGTAGGTCGTTAATGTCAATGTGGCCGGAGATTGAAATATCAGCTGAAGATGACCAAATGAAATCACACTCAAAGTCATTCAAAGTTATAAGCAAAATCTCAAGTCTTAGTATTCCATAGAAATATAGACATATTTAGTTATTCCATTACAGCTCCTAGGTTATATTACAATTAATCTACAGTGAATCTATTTCATTTACAGATATATGCGTCTCAGATCAGTAGGCGTGACAATCTTTTGACACTGAGGGCATAGCTTTTTGGTTCCCATGCTATGTAACCAACACTCTTCGCAATGAACATGCCAGCATACGACAGAGGCAAGCGGGGTTTTGTAAGGCTCAAGACATATCAAGCATTTAGGCACAGATCGACTTGCTCTTTCCTGTTGATGACTGATGGTTAGATTTTGCTTTGGCTAGCCTACAGTTGACTGTAAAATGATAATTACCAATTGCGTGATTTGGGCTCTGAGGGATTCGATAACGAGTTTGGTATGACCGGCAGCATCGGCAGGTATGGCAATATCTTTAAGCAGATGCTGCTTCCACCCATCATCAGAAACAGTAGCTTCATAGCCAGGTCGCTGGCCTGGCAGCGAAGTTGCGTTTTGAGTAGGGGTATTTTTTCGCGATATTGTTGTTCCAGACACCATTTCGCGCAAGGCGGCACTATCTTCGTTATCATCATCTTGATTAACCACAATGTCTCGCTCTGAATATTGAGCTTCACCAAATTCATCTGCGTCGTCATCTTCGACGTCTAGATCGTCCTCTACATCTTCTCCTTTCACTGTCGTCGACATACCAACTCCTGTGAAAGTAATTGTTTAGTAACGCGAATATGATACTGTAGCTACACATCAGCCCTATTCACCTCCATAACCGCCTTCAAGCATAGCTGTTGCTCTAACGCGACGTTGCCCTGCCCATTCATATTCCTCCCACTCTGCTGCTGATAAAGCTTCAGCAGCTTCGCCATCTCCGCTGGATTGCTCTTGAGTTGTCACTTCATTGTGAGTTGGTAAAGCTACCTCCTCCTGTCCGCCCTCAAAATTCATTCGAGCTAGACAGCCATCAATATGCAAATTGATACTCTCAGTATCCCCAGACAGGACTTGATTGCAAATAAAGCATGTTTGCTGGAGGCCGGCATCGAATGCTAATAGTAACGTTAAATATAAAATTCGCATATAAGTAGAATTCAGCCAATATGTGCTTAAACTCACAATTGTACGGACTAGATGGTTCTTGATCATTGTTCCACACATCTTCAAAATAGTTGATGAGATACTTATGCAGATGTCAGTAATGATTATCGAGCGTGGGCACTTACCCCCCGTATTGATTCCTTGTATCGCAGCATTACGATTCTCGCGACTCTTTTTAATCTTTTCTAAACAGTCTTCATATCTAGAAGCTACTTTTCTCTTTCCGGTCGTCTTTTCCAGCTGCCTTTTGGCATGCACGGCTGCTCCACGTTTTCCTCGCCTACATGATGTTCATTCATTGTTATTCATTGTGAAAATATCGATTAGCGAGGAATTTGAATGAACCTACGACTTTGCTTGTTCAAAATCACTGAAGTTAAGTTGCTGGAGTTCGTACAATTCTAATCGATAATGGTTCTCATATTGGGCAGGCTCAACTGGGACTCCACATATCGGACATTTTGGCCAGTCCCGTCGTGCTGCAGAGATTATGTTTAATATATCAATCCATTATCATATCCGTTAAAATTTTGGATGTAGTACCCTTTTTTGCGTTATCGTCCCTCAGTGATCCAAGTTCGCGTGTTAGGCGGGATCGCTTTTTGTTCTCTCTAGAGAAGTGCCGTCGAAATTAGATCTCAAATGCCTCAGAATCATGAATTTCTATGGTTCCTTACTTCTTTGGTTCATTATTGCGTAAAGACTCAGGCAGCGATTGAGGAGCAGCATTTGAGTCCTCGGCTGGCAGTTTGGTTGACTCCATAGGTTGCCAGACAGATCGCAATCCAAGGCTTCTTCCAAAAAAAGTGACTGTCATATAGCGAGGAAACGATGTATGGATATGCTGACGTCACCAGCTAATGTAATAGCGAGTTGATGGGCTGCAGAAAGAAAAGACAACTTGAACTGATTACCAGACAAAAACTACTGTGCACGAGTCTCATTGTCAATACTAAGTAAGTATGCAAGGACAACCGCCATTTCAACATATCTCTGATCCAGAGGCACTTCGAAATGAATACAAGCGGATACTTTTCGATTTGACGTTCAACTGCAAGCCGATCATTACCAACCTCACAATCATGGCTCAAGAGAACAAGCAAGGGGCTTCCACGATTGTACGTGAGATTGAGCAACAAGTTAGAATGGTAAGTACTACTTCTCATATATAGCTGTCATGCCACTTTCAAGAGGAATGGGAGAGCACTTCGCGACATTGGCTTCCACTTTCCTCGAGATTGTCTTGCCGTTGTGAAGCAAGATCACTTCATCAATGAGCAGGCAAATCATGGTCATTCAACTTGGTCAACGGTTTTGGCTGGATGCAGCAACCGAATAAAATTGACCTTATCCTTTCTTTTGTTCGTTCGTCCCCTTGAAACCTTCTTCCTCTTTCTCCTTGCTTTGAAACACAAGTGCATCATTGCCCATCATATTGTCATTATCAATTTGTTACATTTTTTTTTTTACTTAGTTTAGTGAAATCACTGGGTTAAATGAATTGGAAAGCTGATTTCTTTTCAATGATAATTGCCGGTGTATTTAGCATTTTGCAAAAATCTGCTGTTGGTAAAATCTACACATGCAGCAACTGTTGAAAGCAGATTTGATCAATTATCAAATGAAAGAAAGATAAAAAAAAACCCCCCCAGCAAGAAAAGAAAAGAAAAGAAAAGAAAAGAAAAGAAAAGGAAAAAAAAAAAAAAGGAAACGAAAGAGATATGCAATGTTTCCAACAGTTGCTTGTATGCGGTAGACTACCAAAGGCTTTGAGATCTCTTTAGGCCAGATTCATCTTCTTATTGTTAATTTTGCAATTGTATTTGATTATCTTCCTATTTATCACATTATTGAACGAATCATTCAAACATTCCCGGATCGATTCGGTAAAGCTATCACTCGTGTGTACTATGTATCTCATGATTACTTTCTCTGTTACAGAATGCACCAAGTCAGAAGCTTCCAGTGATCTATCTAATTGATTCAATTTGTAAGAATGTCGGTGAACCATATATTCATTTGTTCGCTCGTAATATCGTATCGGTGTTTCTCGACGCATATACTTTGGCCGAGGTCCAAACAAGGCGCAGTTTTGAGCGATTGCTACAAACGTGGAAGAATGGAATGCCTGATGGACGGCCGGTGTTTTCAAGGAGCGTGATCGAGCCAGTTGAGAGAGCTATCAGATATGTGCAACAGCAACAGTCACCACAACCACCTAATTCAAATAGAATGGTATGTGAAGATCCACGGATTAATATAATTGTTACAAGCACATTTTCATCTCATCAACTTGTTGTATCTTCTTCGTTGCAGCGAGATCCTAGACAGCGTCAAAGTGGATCACCTCTTGATCCATCGGTTCCCCCTCATGGCATAAGTCCTTCTCTGTCACAACAGCAAGCAATGACTCCTCAGCAAACTGATATGATGGCCAATTTACAATCGATGATGGGAGGAATAAGCCCAGACAATAATAACTCGACTGATCCGACTACGCAGATCCTTTCACAGGTAAACATGTACTCTAATTAATCACTGAATACAGCGAAAGAGATACTAACGAAATTTCAATAGATTCAATCACTTTTACCAACATTACCAGCAACACAAGCAGCGCCTATTCAACAATATCTTGCTCAAATCCTCCAATCAAATGGTGGAGCATCACCGTCGCCTCAACGGACAGGCTCGCCTGCTGTGCTAAATGCGAGTCTCTCACAATCTGAAAATGCTCGTAGCCGGTCTCCAATATTACGAGACAGATCAAGTACACCTATTGGAACCCCACCTCCTACTCATGCACAGGCACCGCTTGCTAATATGAACACGGCTGACTTGATGAAAAACTTGACATCGCTTGGATTGCTTGGAGGTAATCAATCCAATCAAAAGCCGATTGCTCGTCAAGATACCAATACTTCACCTGCCGACTTAGCAATAATAGCAGTGGGCCCGTTCAAATTAGACAGTAAAGATCTCCAAAGGTAAGTTGAGACGCTTATCAGACAAAGTAGATCTACATATTCACATATTCCTTCAGAATTCGCAAAGGTGCAGTGGAAATATTATATTCTGTATTACCCCTCAAGTGCAAGCAATGTGGTTTTCGATATCCTGATACGGAGGAAGGAAAAAAGAAGATGGATGCTCATTTGGACTTCCATTTTAGACAAAATCGACGATCTAAGGAACGTGCAAAAAGAGGATTGTCTCGAAGCTGGTTTGTGACCGAAGATGAATGGATCAACGGTGTAGACATTGAAACTACCAATCAGCACGCACCAATTTTTGCGGATGAGCATGCTCAAAATGGTGGCACAGGAGGAAGTAGCCAAGCCAAGAAGAAGATTGATGAGGCTGACGCCGATGCACACATGGTCGTTGTTCCTTCAGATAGTCAAGGCAATCCATGTCCGATATGTGGAGAGCAATTCATTACCATTTGGAATGACAGTGAAGAGGAGTGGATGTATAAAAATGCCATTAACGAGAACGGGACGGTAAGAGTGACATAAATTCAGTACAATCTAATTAGGGAAAACGAAATTATGGCTAAACGTTGAACTTTAACAGATATATCACGCATCTTGTCATGCTGACGCCAGTGGTAATATGGAAATGGAGATACCTATTTCAGACGATAAGAAACGCAAAGCAGAAGATGATTTGAATTTCGATAATAAGCTGGTCAAAATGGAATCATAGTATTAAATGAAATAAAGCAGCTTGCTCTTTGCTCCTCAGAAAGGAAAATTTCCATTTCCAAACGTTGTTGAACAAATGCGTAAATCGTTCTGGTCATCCGAACTCAGCTTCTTTCATATGCCTCCATGTTCCCGTATTTATCCCAAGCCAATCCTAGGGTAGTCAATCAGCCAATTCAACCAGATTCATCTAGGATGCATCCTGCATTTGTCTCATGGAAGCCCGCTAGACAATACCCTGCTGACTTGTTACCACCCCATGGCCCAAGGCACAACATGGGGCCCGTCTATGATCCTGCCAAATGGAGTCCCATGTTTTATGGCTATCAAAGTAACATACAACCCGTTCCTGTGGATGTCAAGAAAAGCAAGCTATAGACATTTATATCACAGATTCACTGTATTTGTCTCCCAGAAGCGATGATTTATATATGTGGTGGATACCCCAACCTAGCGCTCTCTTAAGCCATTGTACAGAACACTTTCCTGTACAACTTCTTTTGTCATGAACAGTTGTAACTGATAGGTGTATAAATATAAAATTACTTTTAAAACTTCTTGTCGCTTCAAGCAACGGAATTGTTGATATTATCGATCCCATTGATCCATAAGACTGCAATCCCATCAATTTGACAGTAGAAAAAAGTATATTCATAATTACTGCCTTTCGAAGCATTAATATGCTTTGTCACGCAGTATAAACAGAAGAAATAATAAACGAAAAAGTTGAAAAAAGTACACAACAAAAGTTGTTCAATATCTTCAAATTATCCTATAGCTATGTGAATCTTTCCTTATCGGCTGTTTTAATTATGTTTCTACATGGGTCAAGGAGACGCGAGTATTAGACATTGTTTTGAAACAGTATTTTAGTCCTACCCGCAACAAACAACGTTCAACTTACTTGAGTACCAACAATAGATCCAATGATGATGGCAAGAATAACGAGAACAGTGACACCGATAATAATCTTCCACTTGAGGTCCTTCCACCACCTTTGAAAAAAAGTTTAAATTGGCGGGAATTTTATAATGTTGTCCCAAGACAAAAATCTATACTTACATGCGCTTTCGAACTTGGTTGGCTCCTCTGCGGAAATGACCGGCCGTCGCCTGTAAATCCTCTGTTTATAATAATTAGTATAAGCAAATTTTAGTTTCACCAGTGGTCGATCTAAGCTGGAGCCCCATCTCCGTTCGAGGTTGTAAAAGCGGTTGGTATTAACCCATCGTATGTGGATAAATTATATGCCTTTATCATGTACGTATACAACACCATATATAGGACATACGTCCTATATATACTGGTAATGTGGCAAAATTTGTCCAAAACACGATATTATGTGCGCATAAAGCGGTTGCTTTTTGAGACCAACCCCACACTAACCGCCGACCCGAATGCGTAATGTACATACCAGTCTTTCCGCGAAGGTCATCAAGTCTTTCACCACGTTGCATAACCTTATCAATATTGTCTTGCATAATGTTAACAACTTCGTCTACTTGTTGTTGGACTCGAGCAGTCTTGGCATTGCCGGCACCACCAGCAGATTCATTAGCGCCGCCGGGACGTTGAGAGTTGGGAATATAGGGATCATAAGGTTCTGACCTAGAGTATTGAACAAGTTTGCGAGTAAATTAGCAGTTATACTTTACAGTTTCAGTTGATGGAAGGCAAAGACATACATTTGAGCTTGAGTTGTAGTTGGTAAAAGGAAGAAAAAGTATAGCTTAACTAAAAGATAGTGGGCGGTGAACTTACTCAATCTGAAATTAGAAATTTCGTGCAACGTCATGCCTTCCTTTCTCAGCTTCTCTTCCAAGCTCATCCATCGCTTATGAACGAAGGCATCTCGATTATAGTGGCAGTCTTTGTCATCCTGGTTGCAATGCGGTGGCTCTTTGGTAAGACTGTCACCACATTCTTGCTTTTCAATTGCTGAATTACTCAAGTGTTTTTAATTATCGGTGATCTAGGAGCACCTCAGCAATCGGGATCTCAAAGACAGAGGACCAACCGACCGCGACACGCAGTAACTCCAGAAATGGTACGATTCACACGACAACGACAGGACCCGCCTTTGTCCCAGAGAAAAATGATGCTAACCTTTGCTTATATTTTATGTAGGTGGAAACAGTCAGAGCTATGTTCCCTAATATCCCTGTTCCAGCTATCAGAGCAAGTCTGCAAACCACTGGCTCCGTGGAGTCTACCATTGAGCAGGCACTTCGGGACGGCACTCTTCCAATGGTATGTTAAAATGACCGCATACTGGCTCATCTGGGTGTTGGTTATCTAAACCTATTATTTCCTTACACCATTTGACATATCATTTTAGCCCGCCAATGTAACGCCACCACGATCACCACCAGGCGGCAATCGAAACAATCAATATACATCTGGACAGTCCTCATCATCGGTAATGGGAGCTAGACAAAACGACTTGGTTTCTCGATACGGCTTAGAGGCACGAATTGATAATCTGGAATCTCCAGAGCCACCGAAAGTATGGGAAACAGATGTTCAAAAACGCCAGGAGATGTTGAGGAAACGGAAAGAGCATATGATATTACAAGCTAGAAGGTATTACATCTTGCAATTGAACCATATAGATCTCTAGAGATATCATAATCTAACAAAACCTCAATAGAAAAATGCAGGAACCTAAAGCAAGTACGCAACAACCTGCTGATACCATGTCTCATAGTTCAAAGGCTGCTGAGCCAGCAGAGAGCTCAAGCAAAACCGACGAATTTGACGAATTATCTGTGGAACAGTTAAATGCCCTTGAACCCAGTGAGCGAAGACGAAATATGATGGAGGCAATAGAACGTAGAAAAGCAAAACCTTCCAATTAATATATCTTTTTGTATTGTTTCTCAAGAAAATATAAGAAACTGGTTCTAGTAAAAGTAAACACTATACTCTATTGTCCGTATCTTCACATTGGTATGTGTACATATTGGATTGTTAACATGGACTTTGCCAGCTGAGCAAGTCACAGTGCAGAAAATTTCCAAGCTGTCGGGCAGTTTGCCTTGCAATACCATTAGCCTTGATCAACCAGCAAATGTGGCCACACGACAATTTTACGGCCAGGAAAGAGGCCATTCTAAAATATAATAGCGTTGCCTTCATAGGGTTATGGTTCATTACCTCATCGTCCATTCCTACTATCGATTCACTACTTAACAATCCGTTCATAAAGTTACCGCGTACGTGTTACTGGAATCAACGGAAGCAATCGCCCGGCACATGTTATTGACAATTTCCTCGTTAGGTATCGCCTGTAAATTCCTTGTTATGTACAATATTATAAGCTCAATAGCTTCCATGTTCACCAAACCTCAAGACAAAAAGACCATAACTACAACACAAAGTGAAGGTAACATTGCTTGGCCAAATGGTTTTGAGAAGCTGCAAGAAGGCGACTAACATACTAATACTGTAGGCTCTGAGACCTGGCAAGCTATTAAAAATCTGTTCACGTCTGTTTACAATGCTTTCAATAGTCCAGCAAAGCCATTGCCGGTGCCAGCTCAGTCAACGACGCAACCTGCACCGGCAGCAGCGAAAGGTCAGTTATACAATGATCTTCTAACAATGATGGGTTCTAAGTGATACTGACGCTTTATATAAGACATGTATCCCTCCATGCACAAGCTTTTTCCTGATTTATATCCTGAACAACCACCTCGCGCATCTCAGCCTGTCTACAAGCAAGTTGAGCCATGCTTAGATATTTCTGCATTAAAAGCAAACGTTGCATCTTCGCGACCAATGTCAGCCACAACACCTGGCGTATCTGGAAGCCAAAGAGAAAGGCAGTTGTCTTCATTCATTGCTCAACCTACCATTGCACCAGGTCAATCGTTGCAGGCAAAGCCAACAGTTATACCAAAAGTGATGTTCCAGTCTTGCATGCTTAACCAAGACATTCAGCTGACCGATGACAGCAACACAGAAGCAGATGATTCGAAGAAGATCAACATAAGTGAGATCAGAAAGGAACAACAGGTATGTTTTAGATATGCAATGCCTAATGGCGAGCTTTACATTAACGCTAAAGATACACAGTATAAAGATATCAAAGAACAATGGGACAAGTTAGATGAGCTACAATGTGTAGAATACTGTCATCGCCTGCGAGATTGGATATCTGTTCGTATGATCCGACCACTTGTGGAAATGATGGACAAGGTCAATAAGGAACTAGATGCAAACAATTACAGTCATTTGAACTGTTACAACTGCACTTTGTTCACAAGCACGACATCACCATCTGTCCCTATGCCTCATTCCTTGTATCAGTTGGCTCAGATCTATTCAAACGTATGTGTAGTACCTTTGATTCGTCAGAAAATCAAGAAGACTTGTATGTTTGCTAACAAATTTTACGCGTTCAGGTCCCTATTACGAATCAGCGTTTAGACACAGAGAAATATCTTCTAATTCCTGGCTTTGAGCAAGTCGAGCATCGAGCGTACATCATTAAGCGAATGAAGGGTAAGAAAGAAATCACGAGAACGGATGATAAAGTGTAGACGACTAAGCTTCTCTATAGAACTAGGATCTGGATGGCGATTGGCTGGCTTTAGTATTGTCAAATCAGAGGCAAACCAACCTACAGATCGCGATATTGTGCTGCATATTGTCAAGACGTATCTGTCTGAGATGCACACTGATGTGACTCCGCCTTTGGTTGATGTAAGTTGTATTCTTTATTGTTCAAGAAGTTTGGGAGTCTTAACTCACATGTCTGTTTCTTCACAGCCTCCGATGGATTTAATGAGATTCCTCGTTGCCTATGTGTGGGCTACGCCAAAGTAAGTTCTTATAGGTCGTCATATTGTAAGTCATAGCAACTATTGACAAGAACATCCAACGTTTAGATTACATTATGTGTTTACTGGTAATCACCCTGACATTGATGGATCAAAAAAGTCGGCATGAAACCTTTATATTATATAGAACACTGAATAAAAGACGACTCAATAAATGTTACATAATTTTGCTTGGAGTTAATGCTATGATGAGGTGAAGAATATGATCAATAGATGCCAGGCAAGATTACCCATCTCCCACGAACAAAGGTTTTCTTGTATTTCGACCCAAAAGACTTTTTGTACCACTCTTCCGTCTCGCTTGCTGTTACAGTCAAGTTGATGATTGTCCAGAAGAGACCCGCCAGAAGAGTCAGATTTTGCCACTTGTTCAATATACACATCGATACATAGATCAATATGTCAGCTAGATAATGTGGGCAAACTACTGACTCAAACCAGTCTCCGCGAGGTATCTGATAAACATTTGATTGAGATGATGACGATGAAGGATCTCGAGTCTTTGAGCGAATGTTGGCCAGTATCTGATGGCATGTATGTTGATGCCATGAAGCATAGACATAAAGCGAAAGAGCAATAATGACATGAGGGTTGAGTATGTAACTTGATTTGAGTGACCAATCGACATCATTAATGTCCCACACTCCCAAGTTAGCGGCACCCTCTATCCAGGCGGCAAACACCATGGCACCATAAAATCCGATGCCAATCAGATAATGTGACACATTCATTCTTGCCTGCTTTGACGGTCGCTCTACTATGTTAACTTCATATAGCCGTCTACCAATATGCAAAGAGATCAAGCACAAACTCAAAATACATGTCACAGCTGGCTGTGTTCTTCCAAGTGCTGGGGAATCAAATCGTTGTAGTAGTGATAGTATTGGGAATTTCTGGTGAAAGCATAGAAGCATTGCCACCTCTAAATCGCACCAAAGGGCAAATATAAAGCCGACCAGATAGAAGTGGGAGAACCATGCTTTAGGTACGGTTTGCTGAGCTAGCCATATAGAAAGTGCGGAATTAGGCTGATCAGCAGTCGTTGAAAGCTTCCCATAAGCTAGTACCGAGGACCGTAAGGTCGGTTGAAACTTTGCAAGAAGTGACAATAGAGAGAGAAGGTGGAGACAAGCGCATAACAAAGCAATGAGTAACATCAAGCATTAGTTGTGACTGAATTCATGAAGATTCAGCGTTATAATCTATTTGAACCGATGAGGGTTTAAATCATTGCGTGACTGGTGACCAACTTGAGTAACTTGGCAAGGTGCAGCTCGGGCTTAATATCCACCACCTATGGCAACGCACACTCGCTCGCAAAGGGAAAGCTCAACGCAGAGCGAAGAACTCTTTGAGTTTGTTGACTATACATCTGCTTCTAATTTTGAGCGGCTGGCGAATGCAATAGAAGAGATCTTGTCTTTATGGGGACTGAAGCACTCCGACTACGCATTCACTAGCGCAGAGAATGTACCAGCTGAGAACGGACATGGCCAATCGAGTGAAGACAACGTTCGACAGGAGTCAATATCCATAGAAGGCACAAACTACAATCTCATATACCATAGCCAAGCAAAGCTCATCGACGATGATTATGAACCTATCAATGCACCTTTCGCCAAAGAGGCATTGTCCAGTGTTATTACCAACCATGACGATAAAGGCTTGAATTTTCACGCTTTACATCGTTGGACAACAATACCACAGTTCCTTGTATTAGAGCCAACAAACCAGAGTTTCAGATCACGATTATTCGCAAGTGGAAAAGCGATAGTAGATATCAATCAGGCTAAGTTGCTGATATCCGCTTGTAGCATTGCCTTTCACAATACTGGATGCAGAATTCCAGTATTCATACGCTGTGGATCTAGTCGTCATGATCTTTTCATTGGCTATCGCCTGAACGGGGATGCTAACAATAATTTGACCGAAACAAATTATAACACAATGATTGTACCGTCGTTACCTTCAACTTGGTCTGATCTAAACATTGTTCGACGTATTTTCCGCAAGAAGTTAGATGTGGATGAGTATGATAATGGTTCGTAGACAGGTCGTTTGTGATTTCACGTCGAGCTTGATTAACATCCCAAATCTCCTCAGATTTAGATATACAATCTACAGCTGCGTTCACGTATAGTTTAAGAAATTGGTTCGATGAAGATTGGAAGACATGGAATGCAGAAGAAGATGATGATGAAACTGATGTTGGCGTTGATGAAGGAGAGGAGGAAAGCACGAGCGATAGCAGTGCCATAGCTACAAGTGGGGAACTTTTGGATAGAAGCTTCCAAGATCCAACTCCAATAAGAAGAAAATCTCATCCAAAAATAACACTACCACTTTTGGATTTTGGTTCCTATAACGATCCTTTACGATCCTTGAATTTAACTGCAGTATTTCCAATGACCAATCTCAACACCTTCTTGGAAAATCAGTTCAGCTCGGATATGGATGCGGTTTCTGCTCCAATATGGCTTTTGGCGACTGAATTTGCTCCGGATACACAGCAACGAGCGGTTCTCTCAACGGCTATTGACGATGCCATAACTTCTTGGATAAAGGATCCGGCCAACAGAGATTATCTTGCGCCATATGACGATAGTAATCAAAATGACGACAACAATCTCCGAGCACCAAGAGATCCGAGGCGGCTACGAAATTTGTTGCAACCTACTCGTTCTTCAAGTGAATTAAGCATGCCCGGAGGCTTGGGTGGCACTAAAGATAATGGAGCGAATGCAGCAGGTGCAAGTGTGTCATTCGTCGCAACTGAAGAGGTGGAGAGTGTTCTACATCAGCTGTTTGAATTCAATCTTGGCCAAGAGCATTCCAATAAGCATCATTATAGTGAAAATTTTGAGCCTAAATCAACCAGCCAAGTCCTTTTGCCAACAGTGCGTTCTCTAGGATTTCATGTCAAACAAGATCAACTGATTCCCCATAAATCTTTTCTCTGGAATCTTCTTCTTCAAGCTTTGAATGCTACTTCTTCCACGAATAAGGTACAAAACACACCTTTCATAAGTTTCTTGAAAATATTATGGTCGGAGGTTATGCGTCAGGTTCGATGGCTATGGGAGCACAATATGACTATTCCAAATGTCAACGTACGTTCAAATGAAGACTTTAATGAAGAACAAGATATGAGCGATAGTGTCCAAACAATTACACCTTTGCAAGCTCAAGAAAAGATAGGCATTGATCTACGCTTCAACATAGTGAGTATAGGTTTGAAAAACATTTTGCTCTATCTGCATACTTATTCATATTTCCATATCTTCATCTAGTTGCATCAAAAGTTAGTGATGCTTAATTGTTGCATAAAGAGACAACAGCAGATCAGGAAAGAGAAAGGTGAACCTGTTCCAACACTAACGAAACCGAAAGATTATCATGGTCTGTTTGATGAAGTTCATACAGCACAAAATGGCTCAAATGACTCTGGATCTAGTACATTCCATCGATTCCTCGAACGGCTGGTAGAGGGCGACGATCAACCAGGGCTATTAGCTCACTCTGCTGGCAAATTACATAATCCTATTCCTGAAGACTCCAGCTGGGATGAAAGCATGGAAGTCGAGGAAGACGATGAAGAATTTTTTGATTCCATAGAGGAAGTAAATGCCGCTGCATCTACGGCTAATAAATCCAGCGAGCAACGCAGCCAAATGGACGAGTCGTTCGTACAGCTTGACAAAGCCCCTAGTCTCGGAAGTACTCCAAATACAGACAACGATGTGGACATTACGCCAGATTCCGAACCTCAAGGACGAAAAACAAAAATGCAGAACACTATGCTCTGTAATGCTGATGAACCTTTGTGGATACCTGAAACTCAGGTGAGACAGTCTTGTCCATTAGAATGTTTCTTCAAATGTATACGTCTGATATCATGTATTTTATTAGGATTTGGGATTCATGACTGAGGACATGGTTAACCAGCAAGCTGAGGTTTTTGAGAGCTTGGGTACCTCGGATGAGGCAGCCAAAATCCGCGCTCAACTGCAGTCAGCACATCTGATTTCAGATATGCAGGCATTCAAAGCTGCCAATCCAAAGGCTGTGTTCAACGACTTTGTACGATGGCACTCACCGAAAGACTGGGTCACTGAAGCCACTGAGGATGGAGAGGCCCAACTCAGCACTAGAATGTCGGAATCGGGAAATTTATGGTTGGAGCTGTGGAAGGTAATTCGTTCGAAAGGTTTGGTTAATTGGCAACCACTGGGATCGCTAATACCTTCGAATAGAATGCGAAACCCGTACCGGTTTCTAAGCAGAAACCTCTCTTTAATATAGCCATGGAAGGCGAAAAGGTACGTTAAAACATTTTCGGACATTATCCATTGGTTAACGGTTCCTGGAAGTAACATTAACAATTTTCATAGGCTTTGCACTATTTGGAAAGCATGTCGGTGTATGAAGTATTTTCATTGTGAGTAGTAAATTTTGTTACCCAACAATTTGGGAAAGACTTTCCCAAACAGGAATCATTAATGCTTTTATCCTTTATAGTTTGCTACCTACCATAGCCCTTATTGCATATGATACGCTTGTGTCGCACCCCATTGCGCTGCGTGTGCCTTATGTAACTGAGAAGCTGGCTGAGCTTGCACGAGACATTACATCATATCCTTGGGATGAACTGCGACAAGGTCAGGTATCCAGCGACCCAATCATTGCATCGATACGCGAAAAAGAAATTCTGATATGTCGTGCCAACTCATTGCTGCGTAAGGTGAGTAGCTTGTTAAGCCAGAAATTGGGGTGGGTTGGGGCCAACGTCAAGGATGGCGCAAACCTGAAAAAATGATTTCACGTCTATACGATTTTGTTCTGTACTTATCAAGATTGATTTAGTTACCCCGACAAGTGGATTTGGTCGATCGATTGATACGTTTGTTCGAAACGCAAGTAATGGGTGACAAGGAGCGTGAAGCGACGTACACGCTGTTTTCGTCTGAAGGTACTTGGAAATTGCAAATGAGAGAGTATTAGAACGCGTGTTACTTTCATGTGAAGACTAACCACTTTGTCCCTTTTTTTTAAATTCCATAAAACATTGGATCATTCGTTCGCTAAAAGGAGGCCTTATTAGCGACCCTACATGGAAAGAATATGTACTGCAAACAAACCTAGCACGACCAAATGGGACAGCACCACAATTGCAAAGACTGTATTGTCAAATGCAAAGAGGAGACGTGCGCATCGTGGATATGTTAAGCCATGATTCGCTTTATACATGATAGTCGGTGTACGCATCCGGTGGTCGAATCTGGTGTTTGATTGGTCCTTTTTTTTGTTGGGCCTGAAGGGCAGGGAAGATTATTTTTACCGCCTCTTTTTTTTTTTTTTTTTTTTGGATATATTTTTTCATTTCATCGTCAGGTCCAATTGCTCTCTCGTTTTTCTTCCTACATAAATATTATCTACTTAATTGATGGCTGCTCAACAAGTCCTCGACAAGTTCAGCCTGGAAACTCCTTTTGGCGTGGCGTTGTGGCCTTATTTTGATAAGGTCTACACCGCGGCTACCGGAAAGTCGGCAAATTCATTTGCCTTCATTGAAGGTGTGACGCCCCTGTCAACACAACGTGAAGGTAAGCTAACATCCTGATTAAACACAACTTACTGATGTACATCAAAATTGACTCATCCAAAACCATCTAGTCCTCATTGCGTGTGTAACTTATTTGATTGTCATCTTTGGTGGACAATATGTGCTTCGTTCAGCATCAGCTTTCAAATTCAAGTTACTTTTCCAAATTCACAACTTGCTGCTCACAATAGTTTCATTGTCCCTTCTTGTACTGTTGATTGAGCAACTTTTGCCCATCATCGTAAAGCACGGAGTTCTTCACGCCATCTGCTCCACTGAAGGCTGGACCCAGCGCTTGGAATTGCTGTACTACCTGAATTATCTTGTAAAATACTGGGAATTGGCTGATACCGTCTTTTTGGTGGTCAAAAAGAAGAAGCTTGGTAAGAATGGGTTACAGAGTGTGGATACCAACGATTTGGCATCATGTTAATTGATCTATTCACGTTTGATTTAGAATTTCTTCATTATTTCCATCATAGTATGACAATGGGTAAGCTAGCGCCAGGTTTTTACAAACTCCTTTCTTTTTTCCCTGTCCTAACTTTTTGCCCCATTTCTACTCAGTCCTGTGCTACACTCAACTTGTTGGTAGGACCACCGTGGTAAGTACCAATCAAATGATGGCGGCACTAAATACACAGATCAGAAACTAATTATGTGTGCATTATCAGTCGTGGGTACCCATCGTCCTCAATTTGACCGTCCATGTCGCTATGTACTGGTACTATTTCCAGACTTCCCGCGGTCTCCGAATCTGGTGGAAGAAGTATTTGACAGTGAGTTCTCTATGCCTGTAGACTATATGCTTTCCGAGCAACGTGACTAAAACCTGCACTCTCAGACTATGCAGATCTGCCAATTCTTGATTGATTTGGTTATTATCTACGCCTGCTCATACAGCTACTTCACTTTTACTTATGCTCCTTATTTGCCTGGCGGTTTCGGAGATTGTGCTGGAACTGAAGGCGCCGCCGCTTTTGGTTGTGCACTGTTGACAAGTTACCTGTTCTTGTTTATCAACTTCTACCGTCAAACCTACAAGGTAAAGGCCAAACAACCACGCAACGCCGCACTTAAGGCTTCAGAAATCAAGAGTACCCAGGCCAAATCAAAGTCGGTTAAGGCGTAATGGCCTCGTTAACCCAACTAAAAAATTGGTGGTGCCTGGCATGCAATCCCAGCAAAAAAGTGGCCACAATCATTAGCTATAGAAAACAAAAAAAAAAGCCCTTGGTCTGACACTCTGTATATTTTCTACTGTTTCTTTTTCTTATTGCCCTTGGCTTTGCTACCATCACTTACATCGCTTTTTCATTTTGCCTTTTCGTTTCTATATTCTGCAATCCAATGATTTCTTATTGGAAAGCATTCATACATATAAATATAAATGCATACAATTATCTGCCATATGAAAATGATTGCCAGTTGATCCAAAATCACTGGTTGGGGAATACGAGAGCCTTTACGACAATTGGATAGTACAAACGGAATATATTCTTCTTTTATTTAGTCGACCTTAATGCTGGCAAAAATCCTCTGCAAAAAGATCAATGTAGATACATAACCAACTGCTCCTGTCATAACAGTAACAAGGACACTGATAATGGCAGAATAGCCAAAGTACAGGACAGTACCAGTGAAACTGCCAATGTCAAGCTTAGTGAAGTAGTAAAGAGCAGAATATAAGAAGACGTAAAGTCCAGAAGCTCCAGACGTGAAGAAAGCGCGCCATGACCAATGATAGTCCTAATTACGATTTATATATTAGTCAGATTCATGAAGCACTTCAGTTCTTGTTATATTTGCACATACCTCGTTACAAAGGTGGAAATAGCACATAAGAATGGTGATTTCAGCACATGTCAAAATCAATACGGAGTATACCAAGAACAAGAAACCTGTGTATCGCTTTTGTTAAAATTTGACCATCACTTTCCCACTGCATATGACATTTATACTTACCAAGTCCATAATAAATGCGGTGGAACCAAATGCTGTTCATAATGAAATACAATTCGATGAAAATGGCTCCGAATGGTAGCAAACCTCCCATCATGACAGAAGGAACGGTACGCAAGTAGAAGGGTTGATCTGGAATCTGGCGAGGAATCTGGTTGGTGCGGACAGGGTGTTCAATTCTTGGTTTGCGGAAACCAAAGTAGGAGCCGATGACGCTGAGAGGCAACGAGATCAAACACCATAAAGCAAGAACGGCAATCATACTTCCGAACGGAACAGCTCCGGAAGAGTGTGAAGCGATAAGGAAGAAATTGAGACCAAAGAGTTCTCCAAGAATGACACCAGGGAACAAAACGGCAGTCAATGCAACATTCACCTTCCAAGCTTCTCCGCCGTTCATCTTATATACTCTAGCCGATACGAAACCAGCAATGCTTCCAAACACCATGAAAAGGATCACCATGACAGTGGCTAGGGAGCCACGGTTGGATGGAGAGAGGAAACCAAGAACAGCGAATACTGTGACAATATTTTTTGATGTTATAACCATGATACCAAAATTAAAAAGCTACTAAAACAAAAGCAACTCACCAAGAGTAACACCAGCCATGGCAACAAGTTGTGCACCATTACCAACTAGGACAGCCAAGAACATTGAACGCGTTGGGGGACGGAACACATCTCCATGAACAAGCTTCCATCCATAATCCTCTTGGACATCTTCTTGGGCGTCAACGGCGTTGTATCGAGAGATATCTTTGTGGAGAGCACGCAGCAAAATCATAGCCACCATTCCAGTAAGGAAGAGAACAATAACAATAGAGTTTACCAACGAGAACCAGTGAATAGATGGATCAAAGATATGAAGATAGTTGTCCCAGCGGGTAGCCCATGGAGTAGTGGATTCCTGTGATACTGATATTTAACATCTAGCCATGTTTAGAGCACATACAGTTAATATAACTTACCTTCCAGGCGACGCGATAAGTATAAGTGATGGTATCCTTGCCATCATACTTGAATTCTTGACCGCCGTTACCATTTCCAGAACAGCTGAGTTGGCCACTAGCAAGTTGGTTGTTGATGCTTTGAGGGAAAACTAATACACCAACAACTCTATAATTGTCTTCTTCACGAGTGTGATACATTATTTCGATGTGGTAGTGATTGTTGATGTGTGCATTTGTGCCCTGCATATAACCAAGTTCAAAGCCAATGCCATAGAAAGTTTGCTTATTTTCTTCACCGCGCTCATCTGTTCTCTGGCGAGCAGCAGGAAGTCCATCGATCAACCAGTTGATGGCGTAATTTTCCTTAACACGCTCAGCCATAAATTCGGCATCTTCTTTGTTGATAGACGTTGTGCAAAGGAGTTTGCACTCCACGTCTTCCATCATATTAATCTACAAAGAATGAGAAACAGTATATGATTAGATTATAGCGCAAATGAGATGGTTATCATGATTCAACTACGTCCGAAGCATTGACATCGTCGCTAAGAGATATGTATAGCAAATCTCGTGCACTGGTATTGATGTACGGTTGCCTTTGTAGATCAAACCCAGCTTAATTAGCTTGGCATCTTACCTGGAATGGAGAATTGAAAATACGATCGCCAAAAAGAATGCTTCCAAGAGATTCAGATTGCTTCTCAGGGCCGCCTTCGGGTTGACAAAAGTGGAAGGGGTCGTAGTAATAATCGTATGAGATGACAGATTTCAGTTGCGAGTTTGAGCTCACGATTGGTGTCAAAGAATTCACATAAAGGGGAACTTGATCGCCTTTCTTATAGTTGTGAGGAGCTACTCCAGGCAAGTAGAACGCCACGCTTGCATTCACCAAGAGAAACAAGGCAAGCAAGCATGAAAGCCAGCCATGATGAGCCATGATGAACAAGACAAACAGATAAAAGAGACGTTGCTGCAGAGATATTCGGGCTTGTCACCTTGCCCTAATACTAATGTTTTTTTCCGGAGTTGAAAATTTTAGTGTACAAAATGTCAATTGGAAACTGAGCTCTACAATTTATCTTTATTATCGTTGATCTGTCTAGCTCCTAACGTAACGGAATTGCATCTTGGAGTCACTAAAGCTTGGGACACTCTAATAGAGTGTTTGACGACTATAATTAATGTATTTATGGAATAGCCACAGAAGCGAGAGTAACACAACTATCTCGGATGCAGCCGGTGGCTATGCAGAGTTACTCATTTTCAAAATACAGATGCTATTATCCTCTTTTATATCAAGCAGAACTTTGCTCATCAGATTCTATAGCCAAATTGTTTTAAGATGGTAATATGAGTTTCTATTTTGAAGGTAAGACCATGTACACGTAGCAACGCCGGCTATTGCTATAAAAAGATATTTAAAAGTAGCTCAACGAAGTTTAGCTGTTACTTTTAGCAACAGTCTGCTTCTCCATTTTCCTTCGCTTAGAGGTTTCAATGATATCTCTGAAAAGAGTGGCACATATATTAGATACAATTTAGTCTTCGTTCGACAACAAACAGTATCGCAGTGTAGAACTCACCTTTTATGCGCAATCTTTCTCTTGTCATAGCTGGATATGGTATTGATCCGCTTACGTTCAATGGGTGATTTACGAAGTTGATTTCTCATATTTTGACTATTGCAATATATATCAGTAATGATTATTTCAGGTGTTGCTATATAGTGATATCTCTTACCTTGGTTTTTTCATTGTAAGCATCCATTCGGGCACTTCGCAACCGGACTCCCGCATGACATTGACAATGCTCTTCAAATATGGACCATCCTCTTTCGTAAAATAGGTGACAGCCTCACCGGTTCGTCCAGCACGACCCGTACGACCAATTCGATGAATATAACTCTGCACTGTTTGAGGGAAATCATAATTGATAACTAGGTTAACGCCCTTGAAGTCGAGACCGCGTGCCATAAGCTCTGTCGAAATTAGGACCCAAATGCGACCCGCTCTGAACTGGTCAATAATATTATCTCTCTGAAATTTAAATTCAGTGAGTATGGATCAACATATGTGTAATATCACCGATGGATACCAACCTGAGCCTTTGTACGTTCAGAATGGATTACTTCAACATTGATACCATCGTAGATAAGTTCATGAAATAGTTCCTTAGCACGTTCAATAGACTGGACAAAGATAAGCACGGGGGGCTTCAAGCCCTTTTGAACCAATTGTCGGATGGCTACTAGTTTTCCATCTTCACTACCAACAAAAAGCAACTCCTGCTTGATAGTCTCTGTTGCAGCGTTCCTAAAAACAATGTAATATAGTTTAGTCTCTTGGGATATCATGCATTTTGGATCCTTGAGATCAGCATACGTACTTTGCACCAATAACGATTCTTATGGGATCCTTCATTACTGTCTTTGCCAATGTCTCAACACCAGATGGTATAGTCGCACTGAAGAGTGATTTCTGAATATTGGGATTTGTGCATGCAGCAAAAATCTCATCCATTTGCTCCAAAAATCCAAGCTCCAACAGTTTGTCTGCTTCATCTAGTACAAGATGTTGAACGCTGCCGATCATATATCAGTTTTCATATCGTTTGTCTATACACAAACAAAATATCGATACATACCGATCCAGTTCCATCTCCTCATTTTGAATCGCATGTACTAAGCGCAATGGTGTGCTTATAAGGATATCTGAAGCGATGTGGTATAAGTATTAATCGTTTTATTCCGTTTAGCGTCAAGAACACCTACCGAATTTTTGTCGAAGTTTAGGATCTTGTGCTTGTGTCGCAGCTGTCGCCTTCGTTAGCATACAAATCTTGAATTTTTTACCCGCACTGATACGCTTGATCTCGCGGAATATCTGTCAATTATATGTCAATAACAGTGCCAACACTTAACATTCGAATGCCACCTGATTCTCACCTGTTGAGCCAATTCTCTAGTAGGGGCAACAACAAGAGCCCGATAGCCAACCTTTTCAGGTCCATTCAAGTCATGTATAATTGGCAAAAGGTAGGCCAATGTTTTACCAGAACCGGTAGGAGCACATGCCATTAAATCTCGATCCTGAAAAGATGCTGTCAGTAGCGAATCATTGCATTTATGTTTGTCTCCTACAACACTCACCTTCATAATGATTGGTATAGACTGCATCTGAATTGGGGTAGGTTCATCAAATCCATTTTCTTTCAGATTACGTCTTATGTATGGTCGAATGTTGTAATAAGGTGTGGAAAGGTTTACAAATTTGCGTATAGGGTTTGGAACATCATCGCCATATATGCGAATTCTATTTTGCTTCCGGAACTCTTGTACCTCCTCTTGATTTTGAAATATTTCTTCAACCTCTTCATCTTCCTCGTCGAGCTGCTCGTGGTTATCACCATTAGCAGCTTGTTCCTTTTTCGATTTGTTTTTCTTGCTATCAGAAGCTTTTTTCTTGCCACCGACAATGGTATGTGTAGTTTTGAAGAAATCAATCTCGTTCAATAGTGCCTTTTGTTGGTCAACGTTATTATCCTCTTCCTGTTGAGTAACTTGCTGCTCGTCAACGTCCACAGCGGAAGGCTAAGTCGTCGATGAAGCAAACGATTAGCAATGAGCGTTCAGTTGCAACAGAGCATGCAACGTTCTTACATCTATTATTTTAATATCGTCTTTAAAACGCTTTTTATCGAACCTAGCACCTCCTCCTAACAATCGAAAAAGATCCATGCTGTCTAGAATGCTCGCAAAAAGTCGTAAGGCGGGAAACTTTGCAAGAAAAAAAGTTTGACAGTCATACTTGGAAGAAAAGCAGTCATAACTATTAAAATTGATGGATGGTAACACCCTCGAGATTTTAAGCCAAAGCATCACACGGAACGGCATGTTGCTCAAGTGCAATTGAACTTCAATCATATATCCGTTGAGCTTGCTATATCGCATAGTACATGTTTGTATTTTTACGTCATAGTTGCAATAGCGCGCGCAAGTCAACTCCACAAGGCATAGTCCTTGTCACCAAATGCCTCAAACATATCTCCAAATCAGCAATCAAGTGGACGCCTGCTGAAGACGAATCACTACTCAAGTTTGTCAAGACCAACGGAAGAAAATGGACTTCTTTCACAAATCATTTTGCACCTCACCGCACCACTTATGAGTGTTGGCAGCGATTTGACCACTTAAACTCAGCTAAACAAGGACCACTCAATTCGTCAGAAATTGAAAAACTTCGAGAAGGAGTGGCAGAATTTGGAGTTGGAAACTGGGCAGATATAGGAAAGAAGTATCTTCCAAATAGACAATCTTCAGCCGTCTGTAATGCTTGGTATTACAAAGGCAATCCGGAAATTGAAAAAACAAAATGGACGGAAAGTGAAGATGACTTGCTTCGAAAAGGATTCACAAAATATGGGACAGCTTACTCAAAAATAGCAAAGGAGTTTTTGCCACATCGAACTCGCCAAAGTATAAGATATCGAATCTCAGTTATTACGGGCGAAAGCCCCAAAACTGAGAGCTGGACACCTGAGGAACAACAGTTGCTGCTGCGGCAAGTTATTATGTTTGGTGCATCTAATTGGGCGAAAATCGCGAAAAGTGTTCCTGGAAGATCGTCGTACGATTGCCAAAGAATGTGGATTCGCAAGCTAAATCCTTCGTTACATAACGGCGAATGGAATGAAAAGGAGATACGAACGTTCTGGCAATTGGTGATTGAATTTGGAAAAGACTGGCATGGCATATCTCGCAGCTTACCGGGCAGATCCAATTTTGAATGCTATAATTTGTTCTGGGCTACTTATAGAAAGGATCTTGGGCCAGAATCTCGAGATATAAGCAAATGTGAAATAAGCAACGAAGAAGCGAGTGCTTTTGCAGCCCACAAGATTGAGGAAATCGACCCACATTATCGTCTGACTCGTTTGAATGATAATACTGTTATACATGCTAAAGTTGGCAAATGGAGTACTGAGGAGTTATCACTCCTAATGAAAGCTGCTGAACAGTACAAGAATGGCAGAGGTATAGATTGGGATCAAGTACGGATGGCAGTACCCAACCGAACCAGACAGCAATGCGCATCTCAATATTATTATCAGTTGCAAAAGAAAAAGTTACCAGATTTCACTCAAGAAGAAGACGAGACACTGATGGATCTTATAGCTAAGCACGGAGAACAATGGGATGCTATCGCTGCTGAAATGCCAGAACGTACCAAGGATACATGCCGACTTCGTTGGAAGCACAGCCTCCAGAAACAAACAGATACCAACGATAGGAAAAGACGATCATTCTCAGAAGAGGAGAAAGACCTTATCAAACAAGGTGTTTCCATGTTTGGTAATGACTGGGAAGCCATCAGTAACACATATATACCAGGACGCTCTCCTTCAAGCTGCAGAAACTGGTGGTATAAACATGGCCAGGAAGAAGAACGAGGATACACTACTGCAGAGCTGGATCATTTTTTGGAAATTGCAGTAAAATCTCAGAAAGCTGCAGGAGTCAACTGGAACAAAGTCGCAAGCATGGTTCCCCATCGAAGTGCTGAACAATGTAGACGAAGATGGCGATCGCTGTCAGGGGAACGACGACATTGGAGTGATGTTGCCGATAGTGAATTACTTGAGATCACTCTCAAGCTCAAGGGCAATCCAGCTTACAAAGGAAAATTATGGCAATCCGTAGCTGAAGAGCTTGGAGGCGATAGAACAGCTGACGAATGCGCATCTAGATACCATAATCTTGCTAAAAGTCGTGCATCCCGGTATCTAACAATTTAACTTCCTGGACGTTGTGCCGCCATTACTTTCATATACCCAACAATAAAGAAATATGTAACAATACTAGTGTTTATATTCGTTACTGCAATGTACACTAATACCAATGATAAATAGTAGCTGGTGCTAATTGTAATGAAGGCAAGTTTTACATAGACGAACTACTTTCAAAACACCTTGTCCATGCCTCGGAGCTTCAAATCCGGCAGTTGCCAAATCCATTGGGTACGTCACGAAGGGGACAATGCTTGAAATTTCCATTCTCAGGTGAAGGTCAATCCGAACGCTTTCTTTCCTCTCATGTCGTATCGCAATTCATATCAGCCATCTGCTGCCTCTCAGCAGCAGGTAGAAGACACCGGTAAGCATCCTCTACTCCTCAATATCTGTCTGAGAGCTGCTGCTCGGATATTTATTACATTACAGCACACCTATATGCACAACTCGATCTTGCTATTAGAGTTTGTTCTGCATTCAAAGTGCAACTAGCCTTTATATCAAGTACTCTCACCGGCATACTTTATAACGTTTGCTAAACTAATTTCTGCTCTTTAACAGCAAAAATCATGGACAAGACCTGGGAGACTACCCAACAAAAGAGTAAGTGGCAATGCGGTCGGGGTTTACACCTCTTGGCAAGCATATCGCGAGTTTCATATATTCTGGTCTGGACACCATCATTAACTCTTGGCTGTTTAACATTTTGTAACAGCCTTTACCAAATGGTATAATATTTCTCTGTGGTTTGATGGATGATGAGTAGGCATTTAATAACCGATCGATCGCAGGGTCAACAACAAGCTTGATGCTCAGAGTGTCCCACATATTGAGAATCTCGGAGAGGATATCGCTAACGGAGTTAGACTAATTCAGCTCTTGGTAGGTGGCAAAGTTCACCAAGTTATCTGCATGCCAAGACGTCCTAATGTCTCTTTAGGAAATTATTGGGGATACGCCGTTGGGTAGATATAACAAAAATCCCAAGATGAGAATTCAAAAGGTCGAAAATGTGAACAAGGCTCTGGAGTTTATCAAACTCAGAGGAGTAGCATTGACAAATATTGGAGCAGAAGGTTGGTTGTGATGAAGCAAATTCAAAGAAAAAAAAACCTTGAATGTACAATAACATATGTTCATTGCTAGATATCGTGGATACAAATGAGAAACTCATTTTGGGTATGATTTGGACCATCATTTTGAGATTCACTATTGCCGATATCAAGTAAGTGGAGTAAGCTAATAGCATAGCATATACAAAACAAATTATAACGAAGTACCGCTTTAGTCAAGAAGGATTGACTGCAAAGGAAGGCTTGCTGCTGTGGTGTCAGCGCAAAACCGCTCCATATGATGATGTCAACGTTCGCGATTTCAGCTACAGTTGGACAGACGGTCTGGCATTGTAAGTTTTCTCAGAGGGTTATCTATTCATAATGTGATCAATCACGCTGATTGTAATATGACTACTAGCTGTGCTTTGATTCATCGCCATCGTCCAGATCTTCTCGATTATGACTCTCTGGATAAGGTAAATTTGAAGAACCCGGGTAAATGGTAAGAAAGTTACATACTAATGTCAAAATGAACAGAGTGACCGTCATGGCAACACTGCACTAGCATTTGATGTTGCTGAGAAACACATTGGTATCCCTGTAAGTAATCGAAATATGTTTGATTATAAGCAGCACACAAATAACAAAGGATTGGTACCTTAGAAACTTTTGGATGTCGAGGATGTTTGCGATATTCAAAAACCTGATGAAAGATCAGTCATGACATACGTTGCCGAATACTTCCATGCATTTTCAAATCTAGGTACGATTGTCAAACATAAAAAAGCAATGAAACAGAAGGTCGTACTCACACAATCAACATGCAGATAAGGTAGAGACTGCCGGACGCCGTGTTGCCAAATTTGCTGAAGTGATGGCCTCAGTATGGGAGATGCAGAATGACTATGAGAGACGTGTGAAGGAGGCAAGTAGTGTCTATGACGAGTATTAAATGTCTGAAACTTCTTCTAATATTTAGCAAATTAGCTCATGGCAGTGATCGACGGTAAACAAAAGGACTGGAAGGCGACACAATTCAGCGATTCTTACCCAGAGACTAAACAAAGATCTGCTGATTTTACCAACTACAAAAACACCGACAAACGCGCTTGGGTCACTGAGAAACAGGATGTGGATACTCTCTTGGGCAACATACAGACCAAGCTCAAGACATACGACTTGGCTCCTTATACTCCACCTGCTGGTCTAACCCTGGCTGTAAGTTTGAAAAGGATACTTCGGTATGTATGACCAGTTAACTAATACCCTGTTACAGGATCTCGACAAAAAATGGAAGATCTTGTTGGAATCCGAGGCAAACTACCACAAAAGTATTAACGCCAAGATTAGAGAGTAAGTCTTCAGGCAAACTATGTGAATCTCGCCATTATCATCAACGTGGTTCTTATAAATATGTTTTCATCAGAATCAAAGAGAAGTTGCGCAAATCTTATGCGCAGGCTGCAAATGACTTCCAGAAGCAGCTTAACGGATTTTCTTTGGAATTGGTAAAACTCGATGGTGATTTGGATGTAAGTATGGTAAAAGATATATGGGCAACAATATTCTTGTTATTCATTTTCGCTTTGCAGTTGCAATTGAACCGAGTACAATCAATTACTGGCGAATTACAGCCTCTTCAATCTTCACTGCAACACCTTGGAGAGCTTGATAGGCAGTGTGAGGAAGCCAATACCGAAGAGAACGACTACACTATTTACTCCGTTGAAGATCTCAGATTCGAGCTTTCCCTCGTGCAAAAGGCTGTTCAAAAGAAGAGTCAATTCATCGAAAATCAGGTAAGCATTTTTGATACGCCTCGACTATCATTTGGCAGCTTCTAATTAGATTCTTATAATCAGATCGTATCAAGAAACATGACCAATTTGACCCCAGCACAGCTGGAAGAATTTGAGTCTACATTCAGATACTTTGACAAAGATAACAGCAACTCTCTTTCTCCGCCAGAGCTCAATGCGGCTATTGCTAGTCTTGGATTTTTCTACGAGGACAAAGAATTTGATCAAATATTCTCGCAAATTGCGGAGGGTCAGGATGAAGCATCGTTCGAACAATTTATTCGATATATGGTATCTGTTACTGAGGATAAGGCTACTCCTGACCAGCTTTGCCAATCATTCCGGGCTATTGCTGGCGACAAGCCATATGTTACTGAACTCGACCTCAAGATGTGCATGGTACCTGTACCTGTCATTGAGCACTTGAAAAGAACCATGCCAAAGGGAGAGCAAGATGGATATGATTATACTTCTTGGGTCAACTCTGTTTTTAAATGAAATGATGTGTCCGAAAAAATAAAATAAAATCATTGCAGCACTTTTAAGAACTGGACAAATTTGATGACGCAATTACCCATTTCAATGAACAGCGGGGAAGCACTATCAAAGAAGTGTGTGTGGGTCAACAATGTACAGAATTGGTCGTAATTTGCAAGCTTGTAAAGTGCCGAAAACCAAGCAATGCCACTCTGCATTGTACACCTCACGAGCATTTCAGCCTCCTCATCCGACACGTCCTGTTCAGTACAACCAGAATGAAGAGGGCCAACAGCCAATAGAGGTACAACCTGCCGACGGTCAACACGATGAAGCAAGTGTATTTGCTCCCGCATTGGAGGAACTCACCAAGACCTCAAAGTCTTTTAACTTGGCCTCAGACAAGATTGAGCCACTACGCTACGATGATTACTTCAATCGGCATCATTTTGACACATACAAACTATTGCGTTCCTTAGAACACCAAGGTTTCACTCGTGGACAAGCTGAAGTGATAATGAAAGGCATAAAGTTCAAGTTACGGCAAAGGTAAAGATCACTCTCACTTGAAATGATTCACGCACGCACACTGACGGTATATCACTTCAGCACTGCAAGCCTCAGGCAGACCATGCTAACCACATCTGACTTGGAAAACGAAACGTATCTTTTCAAAGCTGCTCTAACCGAACTTCGAACTGAGGTTCAGGTGCTACGACGCAATGATACGCAAACACTTCAGTCAGAAGCTTCGCTCATCACACGAGAAGTTGACGCATTAGCTCAACGGCTAAGCGAGGACATTGGCAATATGAAATCTGAAATATCACTGGATATGAATAATCGAAAGAATGACGTTCGAGAAGAACAAAAAGCTATTGATATGCGAATACAAGAGATCAACAACAAATTCACTATTTCATTGGGAGATGTTAGGACAGATTTGGAAGCTGTAAGATGGGAAACCATTTGGAAGGGTATGACTGGTGTTGTTGTAGCCGGCATTGTAGTTGCCAGTCTTGGCTACCTACTACTCAACCACAGCGACAAGAAATCCCGCGAATTCGAGATAGAGAACCAAAAGATCAAAAAGCAACTGCGAGAAGAAGCCAAGTATGCTCACACGGCTGAGGAAGAGGTCATTTTCTCAAACTAATTCAACGTTCACGAGTACTATACCCTATCTCTACTCCCTTCCAAATCAATTCAATAGACAACAACATGTAACAACGAACTTATATAGATGCATTCTGATCTATTGTGAAATAATTCTCAGTTTTGAAGATATAAATATTTTTTCAAGTATCAGACTTTATTAATATGGAGCACAATGATACATTGACGTGATATGTACATACACAAAGTATGCAAGTAAATCATAATCATTTTGATTTATATTTGTATATGGGATAGGCGTTTATATTGCATTAGCCACCATCTTAATAGCTGCTGCCAAGCAGTCTAAGTAATCGATGGACTATACCAATGCCCGCATGATCTTGCATGGCAACAAAAGTTAAACAGCGGCATCTAAACCAATCCTTACAAACCACTGAAAAAACCTAGACACACAAACTGAAATATATAACACCAGTGTGCTTAAATGGAAAATATTATATGGACATTCAAAAAAGGAACTCAAATAGTGAGGCTAGCCTATGTGATTTCTTAGATTTCAAGCCGTCAACCTATTTGAATAATTCGAATCGATTTGCAACTAGAGCCTGAAGAGCAGGAGAGATTCCTTTGAAAAAAAAGCGGACAAACTCACAGTGATAGGCGTAATTCTTTCAAGTTTGACTGGAAACATCACATTGTTATTGGATATCAGATTCCACTTTTAGATTGTTATATAGCAACGCATATAATGAAACAGTAGATGCAGAGGCTGCATACAAAACTTCTTCCAAAATCTAAACCAAGATGTATACTATTTTTGAGAATATATTTCCTGGAATCATCAAACTAACAGAAAAAACACTTTTAATGTGTTAATGTGTTGGTCGGTTTCAGCATGGACTATTCTTAACTGTTATATAGTGGGCTTCCATTGGTTCTTTCTAGTTCGACAGTATTTCATCTTGGTCGGAACAGTGATGTCAACAACGCATGAGCCGAGATTAGCCGTGCTTTTCGAAGCTCAGGGGGATGTTCTGCATCAATTATAGAGCGAGAAGGCAGTTATGTAAGAGATCACTGGCCACCACCTGGTACCTGATGTCTCCTTAACTGTGAAATTTAGACAGTTTAGTCAGAGGTCATATGCATTGATACCTTTTGTTTATATATGGCTATTGAACTTGTGCCAAAATACTCTTTCTTTTTCCTTATACTGTATTTTTTTAGATTTTCTTTGTTCCAATTTGTTTGATACCAAAAAAAGATTGCTCGTCTTCACCCCGCATAAAGAATTGAATTTCTTGCTTTGTTTTTCCGCTCAAGTACCCCTTTTATTCCATATAAAACTATGAGCGTTTTGCAAAGAAGTCACCGCCATTCTTTTCCGCCACCTGCAACTATGAAGCCCGATCAACTCAAGCCATTATTTCCACAAGACAAAGCTCCACATGGAAGTTCCTGTAGTGATCATATTACCGAAATATGCCAAAAGTATATTCCCAAATCTTTCAATGTTCCGGCAGGCAAATTGGAACCATTTCAAAGCCCTTTGACCGAATCAAACCTGAAATTTCATACTACTATTGTAAGTATACCATCCTACTTTCATGTATTTAAGTGCTATACCCTATTTTGTATAAAAGTACAGTCCACAGTGGCGCGTTCCTTCGATCAGTGTGGCCATTATCTTTGGAAGATCGCTGGTATCACGAAATGCATTTCATATACCATGCGAGAAAACAACAACGACAATATCTATGAATTACACAGTCTAAGCACATACTGTAAAATTGTTAACCTCAACTTGAACGATCTAATTACCGATTGTCGCTCACAATGATTTCACTCGGATCCGAAGGAGTTAGGGGTATATGGATCGACGGTGGGCGGAGGCGATGACCATCAAAATAGCATGTGTAATACATTCGCCACTCGAGAGAACAGAAGTGGCAACCACTTTGTTGGCACCAGCAGCCCTAACGAATATGCACGTCTCATCTATCTGCTATTACGCGCAAGCTAATTCACGACTCCGTATCTCCTTGAAGTCCTCCGTTACCCCTTACTGCCACGTTTTGAAATATTGATTGCACATGGAAAACCTTTTCACTCGTGCTAAATATGATCGACACTGTACTACATGAATGATCACATACCCCTCCTATTTGATGTTATAAGAGTATTTGGTTTCTAATACCATATTTATATGTTTACAGAATCCAACCTCAAGGGAATCTAAAGCTTCACTGGTGTATAATTATGTACAACTCCAAAGACATATGATAAAACTCGAACACAAGATGAGAAAAGAGATAGAGATGAAAAAAGTGAACTTGGTGCCATTGGATCTACAAGGGCAATTAACCGAGTTGATACGGGAAGCAAGCGCCGAAAGATGCTTGTCGGTCGGCAGTAACATCTCCGTAGGGGAATATTACTCAAGACAAGCGACTCCAACGAGTCAGGCAATGGCAGGAAGTAGTGAAGAAACCATTGGACGATCCGTGGAGGAGCAAGTAACTAGCGTTGTAGCCCCAACTAGAAGCAAGAGGCTGCCCTCTATCAAGAGAAAAATGATGGCTCTGTTCCGCAAGCGATCTCAGAAACAAAAGAAAAGTAATGTGTCTTATCCAGTTGAAGATATCCCTTCGCTATCAAAGCCCCAGCCTTTGCGTGGTACTGTATCAATGTCAGTTATCAAAACTCCCACTCTCACTGAGGACGAAATGCTACGAAAACATCAATCTATGCCTATTGGAACAACCTTCACGCTATATCAAGAGGAAAAACATAGACTGATCATGGAGAATGCAAAAATAATCTCCAGCAGGCCATCATCTAGCCCTCCAACTCCCAGTCAAGCGGTCTCCGCTACCACCAACAGAAAACGGGACTCCAATCTGTCGTTACTGGCCTCCATCTCTCTTCGTTCCTTATTTAGGATAGAGCCCCATCCACGACATATATCAAAACATGCAGGAGCAAGCAATTCGGATGCTACAGAAGAGCTATCCGATATCCTGCGTGCAGAGTCACCCAAACGATCCGATGATTTTGTTGCATTTCGGTATCCGAAAATGGCTTCCCTCGATGATGTCGAAAAAGTAAATAACACGATAGCTGCAAACGCTCACACACAACAAGCGACGCAGCCTTCGATGTTTCATTGTGTATCAAGCACTCCCATTCATTACCAAGATTTAGCTGCACTGGCTGTCAGCTACTAAGCAGTTGTATAGGTATATCACAATCTCCAACTAGATCATGTCACTCATTGTACCGACTTCCTGTGTTTTATGCGAACTATCAGCAACTTTCCGTTATGACACAATCATTATTTTCATTGTATATTTATTTTACTGCATTATTTTCTTTTATAGTGAAAATTAGCTTAAATTTTGAAAGGAAGAAATAAACAGGAAAAACATGGAATGAATAGTCATTCGCTAAAAACTGAGCAATTAGGAGGGAGGTCAAACAATGTTTTCTTTTTAAAAATCGTCTAAGGAGGTTTGCTTCAATCTTTTCGATTTTACGTGGCAATGTAGAGAGGGGCTAGATGAGTTAAGCTATACACCAAGCATACCGCCAAATTGACTAGCATACTGCATAGGTCGCACATCAGGATGAGGCTACAAAATGCAATGACTCTCAGAAACAATGTATGCAAATTTGATCACAAAAAATAGCTCACAACGTACCACAGAATCAAAAGTTTGATAGTCCAATTTCATGTCGCTCGTAATGTTAATCAAAGCTCCCTTATTACCGACACTATCACTGTGGTCAGAAAAAACTAATTAGCATGACAACCAAAGGCAAATTGATTCTAATTCTACATTGTCCCTACCAGTAGTTTGGTGCTGAGAATACAGTAACACATTTGCCATCATGTTCGATCACATAACCATTCTCCTTCACCTCGTGGCTACGAATCAACATATCTGCAAGAAAATTTTTCAATATCGAACGGTCTTAAGGTCTCTATTGTCTGGCTCATACATACCTAGTCCATTATGGTCCAAGAAGTTCTTGGTAACATCTGGTCCAAACTGTATACCGACACCTCTCTTACTTGGGCCTCGGCCCATCTCTGGTTGAGGATCCGACCACAGCAATTCGCACATCAGGCCTACAGAGATGAGTATTCAGTAAAATGTTCACATTGATATTTATACCGGCATTTATGCTACCTTCTGTGCCTGGCTGTCTCAGGGATAGTCGGTCAATATTGCGGATATCATCTAAAGTTACATCGTCCTTTGAAAAGAGGCCACCGTGGACTACTAAGATCTTCTTTTTGATGACGTGCGCCAATGGCAGCGCATTGAAAGTCTCAGAGAACAGCTGAAGAGTGTTGTTCAGTAATTGCATGCGTCAAAGGAAAAAAGACAAGGAGCTATTTCATACCTTGAACATAGTTTCACTAAACTTGGCTTTCACTTCGCCTTCGAATCCATAAATCTTATTCATGTTATCAGTCTCATGATTACCACGAGCAAGATACAAGCTTTTAGGGTAGAGCCACTTGAATGCGAAGAGTGTCAAGACAACTTCTAGAGAGAAGCTGCCACGGTCAACAAAATCACCATTAAACAGATAGATGTGCTTATCGGATGGGTAACCGTTCAATTCGAAAATGTGCATCAAATCGTAGTATTGGCCTAATCGGTAATAAGGTTAATGCCAATTATCCATGTGGAAAGTGCCACATTATTACGTTACCATGCGTGTCACCACAGACAGTGAGTTTGCTGCCCTCTGGAATATCGATATCAATCAAAGAGGGTGACTCCAACATGATATTACGCACAGCCAAAATGATCTAAAATGCTGTAAGACTTCATGCAAACAACGATTATTTGTCTTATGACGGTCAACTTACCCTGAAGACATATTTCTTGTGGATCTTCTTTTGGTCCTTGAGACGCAAAATCATTTGGTCCAAGAACTTCTTGTCAACATTTTTTGTAGATTCATCCATTCTGGGACCATCATACGAATCTTCCACGGCTGCAAATCCACATATCAGCTGTACATCTTCTTAATTATCGCCAAGACAGGATTACTTACTCATTGCCTCTACATCCAGAGTTTCGGCAACGCTCCTTACAACCTCATTATGCTGCGAAACCGCATCTTTTGTAAATATTATAAACTACAATGTTACGTTGACTATTCAACATACCTCAATGGCTTTTTCAAACTCTATTCTGCGAACGATCTTTTCACACTCAACCATCTTGCTTTTGGCATCTGCGTCCGCCGGAGCTCGCTTCACAACCTAATTGTTGGAGATCTGAGTCAGCTAGGTTCACATAGATAGAAATTCAGCATATACGGATTCTGGACTCACAATCTTGAAATCGCGTAACGAGTCTTTGAACTTAGTCAGTGCCATGTTAGCAATTGCTCTGCGATAATAACCCTGTGTCATAAGGTGAATTTAACTTCTGTTGACAGTGAACATTCTAGACTAATTATGCAACCTATACCTTTGTATAACTAGGGTCAACTTCAATAGCTTTGTTGGCGTCGCTGTAAACACAATAGATCACATTAATTTGGTTCCTGAGCTGAAGCCAAATGCAACACTATGTCTTACGCAATGGCATATCCATATGCTTCAGTTTTGATATAACATGCAGAGCGGTTGGAGTAGTATACTGCCACTTTTGGGTTGGCTTCTATCGCGGCTGTGTATTTCTCGATCGCCTCATTATAATGCTTAGCTATAGATTTGAATAAAAAACAGATCAATCTCCGGCTCCTTGATTATCATTTTGTAGTAAATCACAATATCCTTACCAGCAAAAAGAGAATTTGCTTCTGCTTTGAGAGCATCTGCTTTTGCAGTTGCTTCTTGAGGTACTGTTTCGTTGGACATTGTTCGAATTGACTCTGGTTTTTCGACTAAGAGCTGGGTGTTCCAAAATACTGCTAAAAAAACACAATCACGCTGAAATTTCAAGACTGCTTGGTTTCAATATATTAAATACAACTTCAGCTGGTAAAATCTCTTGCTGTTATCTATCACAAATAATGGCTCCAAGTCGCTTTATCATTACAAGCGACGATAATCATTGTTGATTGCATTATAGGATAATATAAAGGTAGCATATCACAAAACCCGGCATGAAACTGTCGTGTAGTCAAAGCGATCGATCTTGTAAGTAACAAATCTGATGATAACGACATCGAGTCGCTTGCAAAATACGACTTCAGCAGAATTTGAATCAGCGTTCTGTTGAACAGTATCGTTTTCTATATGATCTTGCAACAGCTTGATATCCTAGTCGATTGGATATGGATTAAACCTTTGTACCACTGACGGCAAACTATTCAAACCTAGATCAGTATTCGTATGAGCAACCGTGGCAAAGTATATTGAGCGAAGCTCAATTTTGAATATTCGATGGAAATTAGACATGACCAATTCTATCCTACTTATATATGACTCCTTCTAATATGATAAAAAGTTCTGCCATGAGCGTACCATTGTTGCTAGACATGGATGACGTAACTGATGTTATACTGGCATGTAGTCTGTCTAAAAGTGTGCGACATTTGCATTCAAGCATTCAAAATGCTAAGAAAAAAACCTGCAAATTATTCGGTACTGTTATACTAGTGATTAACGGTATAGCTCATCTTCAATTCAACTTTAAAGGTGATAAGTATCAGATGTTATCACCTGACTGACATACTTGGAAGGAAATGAAATTCCGCCTTCTCTTGCCTCTTTTCGTTCTGTAACCTTTTGACCAAAACGTCATTACACAATGAGCTTTCTGTAAGTAACAAGCAGAGCATATGGACATCACGGGAGAATATGCGCCAAATATCATAACCAATGGAACATTCTATTTTGTAGCTCCGGATTCAAGAAAAATCTCAATAGGGCGGGCACGACGGTAAGCAAGTTGGCATTGACTGCATGAACATTGATTGGCTCTAACTTTGGCAATAACTATAAAGCTCATGCAACGCACTGGTATTGTTGACAAGACAGTAGACCGAGAATTTGATGAAGAATATGAGCGTTACAAAACGTGAGTGATATATGCCAGATGAATACATATCATGCAACATGCTTATATCTTTTCAAAATTACTAGACTGGAACAAAAGACAGAAAAGTTAACCAAAGAAGCAAAAGGTTACTTGGATTCATTGAGAGGTATGAATGGATCTTTTTGATACGGCTAAATGTTTGCGTACTCACACATATTTTCTCTTTCAAAGCCATGACAAACGCACAGACACGTATCGCAAATACCATCCATCATTTTTATGATGATTCGGCTCCTATGGGTCAATGCGGTATAAAGTACAAAGAAACAGTGGAGAAATTAGATGAAGAAGCAAAGAAAGATATGGTAGGCATCAGAGATGTATGTTTATGTTCAGCTGATTTCATTTGACTTATGCATCTTTGTCTATGATATGTAGGATGCCACTTACCGAACGACTATAATAGAACCGTTAAGCCGTTACTGTGCTTACTTCCCAGATATCAATGAAGCCATCAAGAGACGACAAAAGAAGCTTTTGGATTATGATGCTATGCGATCGAAAGTCAGAAAATTGGTAGACAAGCCAAGTGAGGATGCGCAACGACTTCCTAGAGCTGAACAGGAAGCTAATATGGCACGCGAAGTATATGAAAATATCAACAGCATTTTAATTAGCGACTTGCCCAAGGTGATTGAGTTGCGAGTACCCTACATTGACCCATCTTTTGAAGCTCTTGTCAAGTCGCAATTACAATTCTGCCAGACTAGCTACGAGCACTTGGAAGGTTTAAGACAATACTTCCCTCCAGAGTCTGAAAAGTTGGACGGAAGGGCTGAAGATGTTTTGCAACAAATGAGAGAACTCAGTATATGTGGTAACTTTTAAAGCACAATACGTGCAGCATAATTTTTACATGTGAATAAATTGAAACCCAGGCAACGAACATACTGCCAATACATAGCAATTACTTGTTCGTAATGTGCATTCTTTTTTGGACGACAAATCGTCATTCAAAATATCGCTTGTATGTAATATTTTGCATGATATTTACAAGAGAGCATTTACTAAACTGGTTCAACATAGCATATTTGTGGGCAACCGCGATGAATATTTACATCGACCAACATCAAGAGCCCACTTTTGGGATGCACCGCATGAACACGTCTTAGCAGGAACTGACTTGGACCCGTCGGCTACACTGAAGCATGACGGAACTTGGTTGGCTATCACTAAGGATGGACAATTTGCAGCCTTGACTAATTATCGAGAACTGCAAGTACAAGGCAGATTATCTCGAGGAATGCTTGTCCGAGATTTTGTCACAAAGAAGCAAAGCCCAGAACAATACTTTGATATTCTCGAACCTCACAAAAAGGAGTACAGTGGCTTCAATCTGATATGTGGACATATAAATGATCCTCCTTCCTTGATGTATGGAACTAATCGTGAAGACCAAAAGGATGAAAAGCTGCAACCGGGAATCATATACGGTAAGAGCTTTGCATAATGTGGTAGCGGCTATGTAATAAGCCAGTTTTATATGCGCGATTGTGCGTAATTATATTAGCTGTCGCCTTTATGGAATATCTGGGCAAGCACGAGCCATGAAAGCAGGCAACGTGGTCGTTAGTAATTGCGTGTCCGATGGTCGGCATAACTAGGAGTTATAACCCAGATAAAGCCTGCATGATCAAAACAGAGTTATTGACCGAAAGTGTATTTACAGGATTGTCCAACTCGGTGCTATTGAATCCATGGGCAAAGGTTAATAAAGGCAAAGAAGAGTTTGAAACAATTGTGGATAGTGTCGAAGATAAGGAAGTACTAATTGAGAAGTTATTCTCTATGATGAGGTATGACAACGTTAATGACCGTGGAAAAATTTGACTGTGTTTTTTTTCTAATTGATTTTAATGCACTTCTTTACTCCGGCTTGCGATATTCCGCCGCTGAAAAAGGGAAAGCTGTCCGAACTTGGAGAAATCAGTTACACCTCAAACTTGGGAAGACATCAAATCAAGCATCTATGTTCCAAAACTTAGTGTAGGCAATTTAACATATGCTACAAGAACAACGACTGTAATTTTAGTAGATATGAACGACCAAGTCACTTTTGCTGAACGGGAATGGTTTGAAAGAGTAGGCGAGGCCACATACCAAGAGAGGCATAATGGCGATAATGAGGATATACAGCGGCGTTTTGAATTTACTTTAGATACGTAGGCTTCATGCTTGCATTAGAAAGTAGCGAGCTTTAAATAAATACATATTGTTAAATGCAATTTTGTAATAGTGGCACTATTCCAATTCTTGATGATGGTTGGTCACCAAAGATTGGGAATATTATAGCGGACTTAAAGACGCCCTGAAAAAAATTTCTTGTGTCAGCTCAGCCAGCCATTTAATGCGGAGAACGTACTAAATTATATATTAAAGGCAGTTATTTTTTTAGTCCGGTCCTTCATCTCTTTTTTTCCATTTTGTCCCTTGGTTTGATACCACTTGATTACTATATGTCGAGCTCATTCAAAATCTGTAAGTGGTAACATTCTAGCTATTGATTAAGCCTTTAATTACTCTGACTCACACTCGTGTCTTCTTGTACAAAAGTCGGTGGCTCTGATAAAAAAATCTCATTAGAACAACAAACGCACCAATGTCCTCGGTGTAGAGATCTAACATCAGTGAAACTCACACGCATTGAGACGCAATTAGTCGTTTTGGGTAAAAGCATTGGAAAACCCGGCAACATGCGAGTACGATATGAATGCGAAAAATGCAAGTGGAAGAGTGACAAGTTACCCGAAAGCAAGCGAGGCTCAGCAGAAGGCAACACAAAGTCGCTTGCTGAGACAGACCAAGGAAGCTATTATTATGATACAAATGGAGAATATGAATACCTACCACCGGAAAAAGCATTTTAGACAAAAAAAAAAACTCAGTCTTTATGCAGGTTTACCAATGTACCCACACACACTAGTCTTAATTGTTGCTTTTTTTCCCTAATTTTGCTTTTTTCTTTTTATGCATTTTCTTTATAATGGCAATGAGCACATGTACATAGTATCTTTATAGAAGCTCAGTATAGTGTCAAAGAGATTTAAGTTTGAAAATATATTATATATTGTATGCATTATCAATGGAGAAGATCATCGTGACAGCTTGTGTCTGGAAAAAAGTATCTACAAAATGGGCGTGGAAAATGAATGAACATTAAATGACGGGTGGGTAAGGGGATTGACTATCTATAGTCGATATTATAAATATGAAAATTAAAGCAATGTGGCCGCATCGTAGAGCAAAACAAGCTTACGATTTTGAAATTAGAAAAGCCTAACAGGCACAGGATTTGCGACCTCGAAAGCTATCATCGCGCCGATTAAGTTGAAAACTATCGCTGCCATCCATATCCAATTCCAACTGAGGAATTTTGACCATACCGGCGATACAGGAAAACGCCTCTTCGACATTTGTGCCGTCTTTGGCACTAGCCTCAAAGCATCGTATCTCCATTCGAGGCGATGAATGCTGTTGTGCCCATGCACGCGCTTGGCGCCGAGACACTACACGGTCGTCAATATCTATTTTGTTACCGATCAATATCAGGGGAAACTCCTCTAATAACTCTTGTGGCAATGAAGACTGCTTTAAAAAATCCGCTCGCCAGCGTTCTAGATTGCAATCAAACATTAATAATGTGGTCCTATTTTTTTGGCGTCAAACCATTCTTCTGGTTGCACTTGCCTAAATTATGAAATGTTTGGAAATTTGTTGTATCATACACTAAACAACAAGCATCGGCCCCCCGATAATAGCTAACTCCCAAAGATTGAAATCTTTCTTGTCCAGCTGTATCCCAAAGTTGAAGTGTCACCTTTCTGCCGTCACTAGTATGAACATCTTTGGTGATAAAATCGGCCCCTAAAGGATATCATGGGTTCAGGAAAATGAAATCACAGCTGTAAGTTGTAACATAACTTCATTACATACCAATCGTTGCCTTGTAGGAACTAGTGAAGCGTTTATGAATGAACTATAGATGTTAAGTATTAATGAGACTGCGGTATCCCGAGTGAATGGAACAGTCGTCATGACAATTGAACATGTTATACCTGATTGCGCAAACAAGTCTAGTAATGGTATGAGAGTGTAGTTTTAGCATTTGTCATAGATGTGGCACAATCGTTCCTTCGTCGTATACACTTTACCTTGCCAACACCTCCGTCCCCGATAATGACAACTTTCAAGATGTCTTTTGGCATTGATGTGGATGGTTATACTTCCAACGGCAAGGTGATAAGTGTGCAAATTCAATTTCCTCATATTCAAAGTCCGTGCCTCGTGGGGTTTTCATATCAAACAACAAAAACCTTTCTCAGGTCATTCTGAATTTGAAGTTCATGTGCGTGTGCTTGTTGTAGAATGACTATAGAAGGCAATCATTTCTTGGTTGACGATTCTTCCAACTGGTTGCTATATTTGCTTACAGACTCGGCTCTGCCTACTGGCGGTTTTGTTTCCTCATCTGGGTTAGAAGCTGCTTATCAAGCTGGCCTTATTACATCTGCTACTGGATTACCGGATTTCACTGTGTCAGCCGCTCACTCATATGCGTGTAATACTGTAGCATTTGTCAGGGCAGGGTTTCTTGCCTTAGATGATGAAGATCCATTAGCCCGACTCGAAGACGCAGACTCGTTTTGTGAGGCGTTGATGGTCGGCAATACTGTCGCAAGACGCGCCTCTCTTGCTCAGGGCGTGGCGATGTTAACTCTTCACATTAAATGTTTCTCACCACACGACGAGCTTGTAAAGGAATGGAAGAAAAAAATTAGAGCGGGAAAAGTTGATGGCCATTTCGCAGTGTGTTTTGGACTAGTATGCAAAAACCTTAATGTTTCTCTTGGTAAGTCACTTGCACTCTGATCTTTTTTATGTCACACACCTGGCAAGCTAACAAAAAATTTGACCGTAGAAAATACAATTCACTTATGGCTTTACCTGTTTACTCGAACATTGTACTCGTCAGCTGTCAGATTGAACATTATTGGGCCATACGAAGCTCAACGTATGTTATTGCAATCAAAGGGCGGCATAGAAAATATTGTGAATAAGACAAAGAGTATGACCATGGAAGACGCTTGCCAAACAAACCCGTTACTGGATATCTGTCAAGGCATGCACGACCGCCTATATACAAGACTCTTCAACAGCTAGGCATGGTCTCTACACACTTATCTGTCATTTTGCATTAGTAAAAGCTTTGTAGATCAAGTCTCAACTGGATTGAGCAAGTTGTACCAGTATATAATCATAGTTTTCATATAACAAATATTGCTTTAGACGTGATTAGTCACTCCAAATTTCTTTATCTCCATAGCAAATAATCTCGGTTGTTCCACCAAATGGGGGTTGCGCGGCAATGTGTCATTTCAGATTTATATCACTTATCAAATATTAGCCATGGGATTTGCTTGAGCTGTGCGTACAGAAACAATAATAGATAGTGGAGCAATGGTCATTGTAAATCAATGTTCCAACGATAAAGTAGACTTACTTTATGATGCTATTTGGTCTTGTTAAATCAGTGGAGGTTAGACATAAAAACCACGGCAAATTTCCTCCCCGTTGCCGAAGTAAAGCAAATCATTTGACCTGGTACATAAAATGCAGATCATGTCAATTCTCTTATTGCTTACGTATTTTAAAGTCATTAGTTCCGCAGGTGGTTCGGAAAAGTGCTTGCCTTCAGAAATTTGCAAGATTTTTTAACATGGGCTATAACTGAAAGAAGCGGGGAACTGAGACACCGCACGTGATCACTATCAATTTAAAATTTCAACCTGCAGTGGCAATGAGAGCCTTTTATCCTTTGAAGAATTTGCAATTAGAGCAATGAGCAACTGGAATTTCCAGCACTTTGATACTCAATCTGAGATCGGCATCGTTGATGAGAATGGAGTCACTCATCGTGTCCGAAAGAAGCCTGGACGCAAAGCTAATCCTGCCGCTTCTGCGCAACGAAAGGTTCGTGAATGCCAAGATATATACAACTTTCCATACTTTTCTAACTTGTTCTATTCAGGCTCAAAACCGGGCCGCTCAAAGAGCATTTAGAGAAAGGAAACAACGAGAAAAGAAGGAGAATGATGCAACAATGCGTCGCACTAATAACGAAATAGCACAATTGAGACGGACGGTGAAGGAATTGAGTTATGAGAACAAGCAGCTGAAGGGTATATTGCTCTCGTACATATTGACCTGTTTCGAAATGAACACACCTCATCCCCGAGTGAATGGTGTTCATATGTATGGCGGTCAGCATAAAAGTCAAGACGAAGATACGCCAACTCTTTTGAATGTTTTCATGGACGAATCAAAGCGAGTGGTAAACATGGAAACGGCAGCTCTCAATCTGATTGATGCCGATTCACCATATCCTCATTGTACTGCCCCCTCAAGAAATCTGAACAATGAACGGAAATTACGCCGGATGTTTGATGAAGCTTTGATTTTGGATGAGCTACCAAACCAGCAGCTTCTTTCCGATAATCAGACGGCCACTGATGCTATCCCAGGCTGCAATCATGATCTGTTCTCTTCAGCTGCATCTACTTCATCCCCAGACACCAATATCACATATTCTTCTCCCAATGGAGACGGTATGGCTTCACAAAGTGTGCAATCAGAGTCGGAAGTGTCGCAACCAATGCAGTTGGAAGAAGAACTAAAATTCCCTCCGCCATACATTTCAACAAATGACAACACTCCTGTTCCGGGAATACAGCGATTTTGTCAAAACTTGCATATGCCAACGGGCGCGAGTGAAAATCTCTACTTGTTGGCATCCAACAGACAAGTGGTACAAGATGTCTGGAACAACGTTGTTGGATCCGACGACAAATTCATAAATGCTCCACCTCCACCGTCATGGGGAAGTGAGGATCCAGCAACATTTGCGAACTGGGATACCTCAGAATATTCCTACCCACCAATGCATCCCCTTCAAGCTGTGCAGCTTTTGCGGCTGCAAATGAAAGTTGGAAATATTCTTGGAAATGACAAAGATATATTAAACCCAAGTGAGTAAAAGATTACGTGGCTTTCCGTTGAATAATGCTGTACTATATCTAATTTGCTAATGGTAATTCTCTCGTTTATAGCCGACTTACAGGCTGCTGTTGTGCATGATCGACGAATTGACTACATTCCCGGCCCTGGCATGCGAGATCGTATGATATTGTTCCGGGATCATTATGATGCTGACGATTGCTTCAATATGCTAGCCACGAAATCTATATTTTTGGGAGGTGATGTAACCAATCCCAGTAATTGGGCGTTGCCTGAAAAGTTTTATGAAAAATACTGGTTTCTTTGCGCCAACCAGGTAGGTGTATGTACCGTGGAGACCACCCTCAAATGTTTGTTGAATTATGAATTCTAATTTCTACCTGTGTTAGGACGTTCAGAGTGCAGACAGATTGGACTCTATGGCTAGTTATCGAGATCGCATTTTTGCGAGAGTGAAGGAAACGAGAGCACAAAGACAAGAATTTTTGAACGCATATAGCGGCATGGATGGGTTTTCCTCAGCTAATGCTACTTCTAATGTTGTTAGAGATTTAATGGCATGCATCTAACCCAAATGTGCCTTTTGTTGTAACTATGTGCTTGATACCCATAATGAGCTGGCCCTTTCCCACTGTACATTTGTTGAATGAGAGGAATTTTTTTTTTCACTGACCAAAAATAAATAAATGCGATACGTTTTTTCTAGTTCTGATTACTGCATGTACTCTTTTGATGATTTTATGGATTTGGAAGAATGAACTAGTTAGCCAAAAGGTTTGAATTGACAAAGCGGCGTCTCAAATAGTCAGTTTCAAAGGCTGATTGTATAATAAACTTTTTTCCTCATTTGGCACATCCTTAATATGGCGAAAAATATGTCTAAAGTCTTTTTAATTGTCTTAAATGCTTAAATTCAACTATGTTTTTTGTTCAATGAGCATACAGCTTTATGACCATTCTTCCAGTGATCTTTCTGGCATTCTCTTGAGCAGTAAGAGCTCTTTTTACATGCGCTGCATCGTAAATATTCGCCTTTGGTTGATTCTTTCTTATCACAGGCAGGATTGGAGCAAGCGGCCAACGTGATACTCTCAGCGGACGCATCCTTCGCTAATTCTTGGATGAGTTTTTGCTGGTTTGCAGGATCCATCTTATCGAAGTTTTCCATATTTTGCTTTTCCAGAGCAGCTTTTGCCGCCATCTTAGCTCTCAAGATTCGCACTAGATAATTGTAAGCTTCCAAGTCACCTCGCACCAGAGCAAGTTCGAAAAATGATTGGGACTTGTCGAGGTCGTACAATCCATACTCCTTAGAGCCAAAAATCATGCCGAGTAATGTCATGGCGTCTGCATCACCACCATTCGCAGATTCCTTTTTTTGATCAATGTTAGCTTTAGTCGGTCTACCATATTAACATGGTTGCCTCATCTTACCTCTAACAAAGATATACCAGTTACAATAAATTCCTTTTCGTCGTCTCCATCAATACCTGCCTCCTTTGCGATGCTGACATTCTTTGACATCAAGAGGTACATTCTACCCACTGCAAAGTTATTTACCGGTTAATAAGGTACCAGCTTAGATACAAGTGGCTCCATTTTTCAAGGGAACTTACAAGCATTAGCTGATGGAGCATACCCCCATTGCTTAGCCTTTTCGAAATATTCAACAGCTTTCTTAAGATCCTTCTCAACACCCACGGCTGGCTCAACAGCCTGATAAAGTATGGCAAGATTATGGGCCGAGTCGGGGAATCCTATAGCAGGAGCATTCACACATCAGAACGGAATGTCTGGCAGTTACATATACAAGAGTCTTTAGTCGTACCTTCAGCGCATGCCTTCTCATACCAGCCAAGGGCAGCTTTGGCATCTTTCTCGCATCCATATCCTTTCTCAGTGTAAAAGCCGATTTTATGTTGTGCCATCTGCATTCCAAATAAATCAGAGCTATGCATTGAGGTTATCGAATTTTTTTCATATATAACTTACAGGATTGCCCAAATTGGCAGCCTTAAGATACCATTCATACGCCAGCTTCTTGGGATCTTCACCTTCGGTACAGTTGGCACCAGCAGCCAACTTATCTTCTTGTACATACAATGAGCCCACCTGAACAGCGGCCATAGAGAACTTTTTGGAGAATGCACGCTCCAATAGTTCTTTAGCGCCTTTGAAATTCGGGCTTGCTAGGGGGCTCATATTTTTACGATCATTCTGGTCTATGATTTCTTGACGAACACCTCCATAAAGAAAGCTCGCAAGCAAAAGATCTTGCATTGTGGCATCATCACCCAAATTTAAATTTGCTGCAGCTTTCGATACATCCATATCAGCAGTCGACAGACGTTCAACAGCTTCTTGTTGAAGCTTGGTCAAAAGTTCGTATTCATCGCTCCATGTCATATCGGCTCTTTCCAGCTTCTTTCCAACACTGTTCTTCTTCTCATATTCCAAAGCAAGTTGCTGTGCAGCAACTGGAAGCATGGTAGGAACCTGTGGTGCAAATTCGGGGTCGATCTGGGCATAGAGGGCAACCAGCAGTGAGGATTGTTGTTGGCTAAGTCCCAAGAAGGGGGGAATGGTTTGGCCAGCTGGTCATTCACAAACAAGTTAGTTGATAATGTTCAGCAGTTCTATGAGAGTATCAAGCTCAATCACAAGCTACCTTCAGACATGTTTGAATCCATTGCGTTTACAAGCTTTCTGAATGGACGATTGCGTCCATAACGCTGCTCGAAACACAACCATTTCAAAAAATTGTGACTGCTTATTCCTACAGGACCGCCGCCATGTCAAGTGCCATCTCAACAACCTCAGCTGCCAGTAATAGCAATAAGAAACATGTTTGACTAATTGCTAATATCAAATAAGCAAATTGAACAACCAACTCTAAAACATGTTTGAAAAGGATTTGCCAATTCAAGGGGAATCGACAAAGCTCCTTATACCAAAGGAGTAGAGGAGATGATGAACAAGTTGCAAGGATCGGCTGAAAACAACCCTAAAAGAGGAGGGTATGATCTCTCGCTCAGGAGCAGTTGATACTTAATAGTGATTAATGGAACCGCCACCTGTCCTTTTCGTTTTAATCCTTTTTCTTTTCTCTTTGCAAGTTTCTTTGTAAAAGGCACACCAGTTGCCTACTTTGCAATACGCCATAGTTTCGACCATGTTTAAACCTATAACTAGCATAACGAAGTTGACCTCAGCAACATTCAAGTCATGTGCAATGGCGGCAGCATCTACGCTGAATTCAATCTCAAGCTATGGGCAAAACGAAGAATTTCCTAGTCAAGCAACTATTGACTTTTGGGTTGCAGATACTCAGCGTGGTTTGGTAAGTGTCAAGTAGAAAAAAAATGTGGAATGCAATATGTTGCTTAGTGGCGTAGTTAGCTAAATTTGCATAAAATCAAGGACGCATTCTTCAATGATCAATTCGACACTGCGCAGCACATTTTCACACAGTACGCTGGAGAGTCGCCATTTCATGCCATAGGATTTGCTTTGATGGGCTATGTCGAAGCTATGCTGGGATTTGAATCAGAAAGAATTGCTGTGGCGCTGGCAAGGCTGTCTGAGGCTCAAAATTTAGCACACTCATTTGCAAAACGAGCAAGACATGGCAAAGAGTGCGTATATGAACCAAAATTAGGTGATGAGAATCCAAGTGACATCGATATGAATGAACTGGAAATTGGTCAACAACCATCACTTGACTTTTCAAGGAGATCATCATCCAACAGCTCAGCCATTTCAGGTGGCTCTGACAATGATGAAAAAAGATATTCGTGCCCTGCTCATGATGAACAGAAACCATGTGCACATCATTTACCTTCTACTGGCTTGATCGGCATGGAGTATGATTTGCTTGAGGCGAACTGCATATTAATGTCAGCCACTATCCAGTTTTTACGAGATAGCTGGATAGACTACATGAAGGCGGCATACAAACTTCGCAAAGCGTATAGGATGTATGAGCACATGTTTGAAGCTATCACCGGTACAACTACAGAAAAATATGATTTAAAATTGCGTAAAGAATGGAAAAAACAGAAACAGGCTCCTCAAAGCAAGGAGGATGCTGCATTTAAGATATCTTCTCCGACGCCAACTTGCGATTTGATAGAGAATGGCTCCCTATTAAGCTCAGTCTCGCCATCCTTGACAGCAACACTACTGACCGCGAGTCCCCCACCATCCCCATTACCGTGTATCAATGGTTCCAAAACGCCATCCGGATGCAACAGTGATGCAAACACAATAGAGACTAGTCCAAGCCCGGCTTCATTTAATTCAAAGGAGGCATCGTCATTCACAGATTTCTTAGCCAGCACTCATTTTGATGCTCCTAAAGAGAACAAAAGGCATTCGTTATGGGCACCTAATTCACCGTTAGAGACAGCATCATTTGAACCAACGTTGTTCTCTCTCGCAGATATACAAAGGAAGTCTGCTGAAGCTGACAAGGCAAAAAAGCAGCAAAGGCGTAGGTCAATGCCAATACTTAACATTGATCCAACAAGAAAATTTTCAAAAGATGCAGACTGGTCGGACAAGTCTTCGTCTTCTTTCAATACGTCGACACCGATTTCAATGGTGGAAAAGGCATTAGAAAGTGGTGTTTTCTTCGGTGTGGGTCTCTTTGCTCTTATTTTTTCATTGCTACCTCCAAAAGGCACGTATAGATCATATGATAGTGTCGTCGATATCATCGATATTAACCTTGTAAACGTACTTTCAGCGAGTAAATTGCTAAACACTCTAGGGTTTCATTCATCTCGGCCGTTCGCTTTACATCTCTTACAGAGCTCGTATGCAAGTTGTGGACTATATTCTACTCTCAGTTCCCTTACCCTTTTCGCATACTATACGAACTTGTCATTATTTCTTCATCCCCAGTTACTCCCGTACTCGCTTCGATTTCGCGATATTAGAATCATGCTCGACAAAATGAAAGCGAAATATCCGAGCGGTCGAATATGGATGCTGATAGATGGTAAGCTGTGCAAAATTGAAGGGTTCACCAGAAGAGGGGTAGAAACTTTGCGCGATGCACGAAGAAGAGAAAGTGGTACTCGCGTGAAAGCGTCGGCTTCCATGGCAATGTTTCCTGACAAAGTAGGAAAAGTTACTGGTCAAGTGGATGGCGCTCCAAGGTCTCGAATGCAACAACAATCTATGAACGGCGGGATGGCACAGCTTCAAGCTTTAGCTGTCTACGAAATGGGATGGTAATATATGAGGATGAATTGAGAGTTCAATGTTATTGGTCCTATACTTACAAAGTTTGTATTCAAGGGGGCAAATATGGCTAGGCGATTATTTCCAAGCATCTGAGACGTTCTTTCGTTTGGAAGGGATGAACAATTGGTCGCGTGCGTTTTATCACTACATTGCGACATGCTGCATGTTTGCCGATGAGGAATACGACAAAGCTGCAATTGAATATATGCAGATACCAGAAATCTTGAGACGTCAAGAGAAATTTGGTGGCAGGCTGCTACCAGATGAAATGTTTGCTTCCAGGAAGATTCAAAGTTGGAAGAAAAAGGCGGAAGTCCTGAACCCAGACAATGCACAATGTTTAAATGGCGTTACATTGAAACGAATAGTCGTCGTTAATCCACTATGGGAACTTATCTATCTTTGGAATGGTATACCACATATTAATACTGACGTTTTGACCAATATGAAATCCAAGTTACACTCTCAAATTGTGCAGCTTCAAAAAACACCAGTGGAGTGTTCGTCTTTAGTCACGAACATGACTACAGAGTCTGACGTTGCAATACTATATCTACTATATGGAACGGTGATACGAGAATTGGGCGAAGTGGATCTATCTCAACATTATCTTGGAAAGGTTATTGCCATGGACCAAAAAATTACCGAGGATAGATGGACAGTCCCATATGCCATGTATGAACTAGCCATCATCCTTGCTATGGATCCAACCCGTGCGAATGATGCAAAAGTTTGGATTAAAAGGGCTGAAACATTTTTTCAAGGAACTCTGCATTACTCAGCACGGTCGCCGAGTGAACTTAATACAAACAATGGAGGCGACACTGAATGGGAAAACCGATTACACGTTAGGTGTCAACTTCTGTTGGAGCGTGTAGAAGAATTTTGATGCGACAAACGCCATGGTCGCCCAAACTAAAGCATTATCGTGGCGAATCACAAAAGGCACCGCTCTTTACGAAACTCCGCCATAGTTATCACTCAAAATGGTCATCATTGGATGGTCATTTGCCGTCACTGCTATGACTTCATGTCTCGAAATCCATATAAATACAAATAATGTCAAATAATCGATTTTTGCTTTGGGTAGAGTTTTAATCCGGTAACAACCACTAACAGCAATTAACGACCATGGCCGAATCACAAGCTTCTAGCTTTTCAGAACAACCCGGATCAACGCAGACGCAATCACATCCACAGCGTCGCTGTCAGCCTGAAGATTCTCAATATAAATATATGTTGTCCATGAAGTCATGGACCAAAGCACAACTTGAGAATCTATCTGCCGACGATTCACAGTCTCAGTCTGATAAAGAAAACTCCTCCACGGCTAACGTCAATACAGACCATTCTGATTGATGAAGAAATTGGCAAAAACTTAAAATATCTTTACCAATTTTCAATGTATACATGTATAAATACCGGTATTTAAACCAGACTTCATGAATGTCAAAGCTGGTTCATTGACATATACAAAAGTCCCAATGACTCATACTGTAGAAATAAAAATCTTCGCAAGAATTTCTATATACGGCAACCACGCTATGACGGTCGGGTGGAGCCTATTCCATGAAATGGTATGGAATGGCTCAACGTGTAACCGGATTCAAAATAATGTAAATGTATGATAACAATTATCAGCTTCAAGTACACATGTTAAATTAAGACTGAAAAGGGAAGTGTTTGAGAGCGATATCCAATTTGGCTTAACTGATAAGCCTAAAAACATTCGGGTTTATTCGATTATTATCAACTTTATTTCCATGGTGCAAGGCCACAGAATGAAAGTGCCCGACCAAAATAGATAACCCGGTGCAACCAAAAGTTGACTTTGAGTGGGAGTAGGTCATCAGGCTGGATGCCCAATTATAGACTACCCAAAGACATTATTATTTTAAGTTGTTGTTCGAAAGCCTCCTTACGTTTTATCACAACTGCTCTTTCATTTTTGGTTCCTTGGCTCTTATTCGAGTCTTTTCTGTTATTGTCAACGATAATCTCGCTTGCATTGGCTGATTTCTCACACCCCATTGTTACAAATTTGCAAACTGTCAGTTGCATATGAGTGTCATAGCAACTTCTGGGACGGATCTCCGCCGGAAACCGTCGAAAGCTTCCATTCGTAATTGGTGGAAGAAGATGACCAACAAGAACCAAACGGCCCCTTATCCCGGCCATATGCCTCCGCGAAATCACAGTGAGCCTTTTTTAACGATATATATAAACGACATCCGCTCGTTGATTAATTTTGATCTACGCGTGTTTGTTAGAGCATGGAATTTTTGGAGTTGCTTTACCCCAGTCGATCCGTTATGCCAGAGCAAATATTAGTTACTTGGATGATGAAAGTGGCGAGAGGCTGACAGGATACATTCCAATTATAGTGGCTAAATGTGGCTCATATCTCAAGGAAGAAGGTTCGTGTGTTGAACAACATCAAAAATTTACTGATCTAGACCGCTAAATTTTTTGCCTATTTGTTTGTTGCAGCTCTCAATGTGGAAGGAATATTTCGACTGTCTGGAAGTGCAAAGAGGGTTAAAGTCCTTCAAGACATTTTTGATAGTGTAGATGATCAGTGGGGAGCTGCTCTACAATGGGATGATTACACGGTACATGATGCCGCCAATATTATGCGTCGCTTTCTCAATTTCCTACCAAACCCAGTTATAACACACCAATACTATCAGGCGTTCAGAGATGTGATGAGTAAGTACACTGGAAAAGGAAGGAACTTTTGCACACTTGGGCAAGCGCATGGGACTAGCTCCACCGAGAATCATTTGTTAATTACAATCCTTGTTTGAACTCCAGGTGATAAGACTAGCATGACAACCAATGAGAGAATTACAGCATTTCAGACTTTGATACAAAAACTACCATTGCCACATCAATTTCTATTGCTATATCTTTTAGATATGCTGAGCTTATTTGCTCAACATGAAGAAGTCAACTTGATGGGGGCGTCAAATCTTGCTGCTGTATTTACCCCTGGCATGCTTTCCCACCCTTCGCATGATTTAGACCCTGTCCAATACAAGATATCTCAGCGCGTTGTCGAATTTTTGATAGAATTCCACATGTGCTTTAATATGCCACATGCGAATGCATTACACAAGGACCCTGTGGTATACCCTACCGCCGTCACTATCTCACTTCCAACGAGTGAAGTCCCTCAGCAAGCTATTGCTGCTCCACCATCTGAACGATTAAATCAGCGACCAAGCTTGAGCAGCATGAATTCAGAGAAAAGTGTTCGTACGATCAGACAAATCAAGTTTTCAGCTTCTGACTCTGCAGCAGCGTCTTTTGTCACTCCAGATAATCTATCAGCTTCCGCCGCTTCTTCTTACATGCATGCAGTAGACGAATCACCGATAATACAAGCCCATTCAACATCATCCTCCAATGGGTCCCGAACAGGCTCAGTAAAATCTCCTGCCTCCTCTGATAATTTGGAACAAGTCACTTCCAAAGTCACGTCTGCTGAGGTAGATGCTCTTGATGTGATAGCAGAAGCGCCCGAAACACCTGTAACGAACGAAAAAGTAGAAAAGGCACCGGCTGATATAACTAAGAAGATTTTTGCTGGTAAGTACTTTCCTCCTGAGTATTCCTTGAAGTCAGCTTTTATCTGCCAATGGATTGCCATGTATTAATTTTCTTATCGCTAGTGCATCACCGTTTTGGCATGTCGGCTTTGCATGTTATCATGCTCATAACTTTTGGAACTATTTTTGGCTATGAAATTTTCCAATTCTTTGGCGGCAGCGCTGTGGAATCCACAGTGTTCTTTGGAAGCATAAGTGGTTATCTGTTGATCTTACTGTTCGGAATTGAAAGCCCAAATGAGGCTACATCATCGACAACCCCTGATATTGAAGAGAAAACGCTAGTAGAAGATCATAAAATCTACATACCAGCAAGAACCTCCATAGGTTCGGCATCTAGCTTATATTTTGAATCTCCAATGACTCAAGAAGGCAGTCAGGATTGGAAAAACTTTAAGCATATGTCAAGCGGTGCAGATAGTGGATACGACACATTATCTGGTAGTCGCGACTTTCAAAAACCAGAGTATCAAAGCGCCAATGCTTTCGATCCTACCAGTATCAAAAATGTTTTCCGTGACTCTGAAGGAAGATACATACCAAACAATCTACCATATCCCGTCACATCTGGGGCAATGGCTAAACCGGACGAAGTTGATATGTCGGTAGCAGAGATATCGGATGACGAGTCTGAAGAATATGAGGATGAGTGCTCATCAATTTGGCTATTTGATAATGCGTCTGTGGCGGAAGATCAGGCTGCAGAACAAGCAATGCTTCAGGATAAGGAAATCATGGCAGAATGGCGGGACTTGTTAACAAGATCTTGGAAAACAGATATTGGTCACGGTCACGGTCACGGCAGCCCTAGTCAGAAGAAAGTAGCGTTTGTTCCAAGCTCCGAGAATTCTTTGATAGAGGATGCGGAAGCATCATCCATTGCGACCATATCCAGTCGATTCAATGAAGAGATACAAGATGACCCTGTAGCTCAAACAACCCAAGATGATCCCAATTCTATTGCTGACGATATAGATCCAGATCAATTGTATCGCATGTGGGACAGAATCCAGCAGCAAATTACTGAAGATGAAAGATTAGCTATGAAATTGCAAAAAGAAGAAGAAGAAGCTGAAGCAAGACGCAAACTTCGAGATGATACCCTCAATCCATTCCTTGCTGATAATGATATGCCCAGCATTGGTAGTACTGAAACCACGCCGCGACCACAACCACCGCCGCACAAAATTTAACATCTTTGTGAGGGCTTCTCCACTATCTAGGAGTGCTGTACCATGACCCTGATTACCGGATTATGTGCATTCTCGATTTTGTTTTATTTTCATTACACTTATACTGCATGTTTGAAAAATATTCATATAGCTACAAATTTGTCGAGTTTATTGCTCGCTAAAACTGATAGATGTACCAATTATTATTATATCCTTTTTGAAATACACTAACTATCCGTACCCAAGCTGGTCTTTCCCCTTGTCAATGCATAAGATCTGCCAAAACTTCCTTTTTCCTCACTCGATTCTCCTTATTTGTGTGAATTATCTCCCTGGAATCGGCGATATGAAATCATTAATTAGTGCCTGTCAAATGTGATCTTGGCAGTAATTCTGGCCAGAATAACTCTATGTTTCATGGAGGTAATACTCCAATAACTATATGGTGTATAAAATGATAACAAGGCATACATGTTTACTCTTAGTAATAACTTCGTGATCGGCAATGCAGCACAATACAGGTCGATCCCATTTACATTCATTGTGCCACAATATAATGTTTTGCGTCACTTTGTCTATTGCCACATAAGACAGTTCAGTAATTTTAGACCTCTACCACTACCAACTAACTTTTTGCAACCTGAAAGTAAGGCAGGAGGTGGCCAGGAGCAGTATGTGAAGATCAGGAAGTAAACTACTCCATTAATTGCTTATGTACTGACATATGAAGGATGTTGGTATGTTGGTATAAGACCACTATTAAACATATTGTGATCATGGCATACAAAAAATGATATATCTTAAAAATGTAGCATCGCTAGTAAAGCTTTATGATTAAGCTAGGCTATTTGCCATCTGTGTACAAGCAACACCAGGGGTCACTGGTAATCAGGAACAAAAAAACAAGAAAAATAAAAATTATTGTTAGCACTGATGTTTGCATGAGAACGTCCAACCTCCTATAACTTCACGCTATGCCGCGTCTGGTTTAGCTGAAGATAATTCTAAAATGTACAGGAAGGGGCCAAGAGGTATAGTAGGAGGGGGTCCAGGCCATTACACAGAACTAACCTTTCAATCAAAATAATGTATAAAAAGGCAGTTCAAAAATACAAAGTGGAAGTATATCTTTCAGCTTCTCATAATGAAATCTTTACTTCAACTTTTCACCCTCCTTGTGCTCCTCGCGATCATTGTAGATGGTAATGCAAGATTATCAAACTATGTATGAGATAAAGATTTGGTTTTTTACTAATTTTGCGTATCTAGCTAAGAAGCATCACGAAAGCTCAAGTTCCTCTTCAGCTTCGGCAACTGATACTGATAGCTCTGACTCTGCGGATGCTAATGCGACAGATGCATCGGCTGATGGTGATGCCAACACCACAGACAGTGCCAGCTGGAGCACTGCGGCGTCTGGATCATCTTCTGGCTCATGGACCTCCCCTACCGGATCTTCATCATGGTCAAGCGGTAAGCTGTTTATCTAGTTGAAGCGTTTCTGTAACATTATTTCTAAATTACATCGCCCTTGTCGTTAGGTTCGTCTTGGGGTACCCCAGCTCCTACAGCTGCTTCAGCTTGGTCATCAGGCTCAGCTTGGGCATCTAGCTCAGCTTGGCCATCTTCCGCCAGCCAATCCGCAACAGTCGTCGGGTCGGCTTCATCAAACACCGCTCCTGCCTTGGCATTCGTTGGCACTGTGGTTGTTGGCGTCATTGCTCTTTTACTCTAAGTTGCGGTGGTTTACTTTCGTTCTTATCAATAATTCCTCAGACCACATCGTGTTCTTCTAACATTTGTTGTCTTTCACGACACGTAGCATTTTTACAACCTTTTCTTAATGATCGATAATCAGTTATTAGTAATAAATTCAGATTCTGTAATTTTTGACATTGTCATCCACATTGATGGTGTCACGGTGCAAAACTGTAATCGTAAGCTTGTTGATTTTTCAAAATTTATTACAATTAACCAGAGGTATTATTTACAAACAAGGATATGGCGTGATGGTCTGCATGACGGCAAGATAATCACGCAACCTGTAGAGATGTCATCTATTTCTTGAGCTTCTCAGCTTCTTCCTTAACATCACCCTTGAGCTCCTTGGCCTTTCCTTCGGCCTGGCTCTTTGCAGACTCATATTGGCCCTTGGCTTCATCAGCCTTGCCTTCAGCCTTACCCTTGAGGGAATCATATTGTCCTTGAGCCTTGCCCTTGACCTCATCGATCTTTCCTTCAGCCTTAGATTTGGCGGCTTCAACTTGGCTCTTGCCTTCATCAATCTTTCCTTCAACCTTAGCTTGAGCCTCCTTGGCTTGAGCCTTACCCTTGTCAGTGCTGGTGTAGTAATAAGCGCCAGCGGCAACGGCGGCACCGAGAGCAACCAGCATGGGAGTGTTGTTACCCTTAGGGGCAGAGGCTTCGGTAGAGTTGAAGCGGCGAGCAGTGTGGGAGCGGGCAGCGGCGCGAGAGACGGAAGAACGAAGTGCGAACATTATTAGTGTATTTGGTTTGTGTGTGTGTATGTGTAGTTTCTAAAGCAAACTCATACACATTTATATAGGTTTTGTCTCGCCTATGACATAATGATACCTTCATATAGGCTGAAGCCGAAAAAGGAATTTTTCATCATTATCTCACCTCGGTGTCAATGGCCCAAGGTGCCTGGAATGAATCCGCTCAAGCCCCGCTATGACATTGTTTAGCAAGCAAATGACAATCACCGTGAATATCTGCTAAGCGCTAGTCATGTATTGGTAACGGCTTAGCGGGCTCCAAAGCAACTGACAATTTTTCTTCGTCATTAACAAGTTGCTGCAGTTAGTGATAAAACGCACGTGCGCTTGAGGTAGCCTCGACTGTCGGCTCATGCCATGGTTGACTCTCCCAAACATCACCAGGCTATCAAGATCATAACTACTTGTTAGTGAAGAGATTTGCATAACTGCAAAAATAGTGATGTCAGGGCGACATGCGTCCATCTTTTCCATTTCAATTTTTTTCATTGTTCCATATTCTTAAGCTAAATAAGCTAGACAGCCCAACTTTTTGTTGCTTGTATCTGGTTTCATGCTGGCTACACTATTTTTCCACTTCAACTGTGCAGGGTTGCTTAGTGCGATGCGCCATTATACAATAATTGTGTCCTTGCATAATTTATAACATCAACGCTTTGCTTGTCCCATCTGGCTAGCCAATGATGCAAAAAATAAATGCATCTTAGCTTCGCAAGATACCTTTAACATTTGAATAGGGTACCTACCTACTCTCTCCACCCGATTCCTCACCCGGCCGATGTTAAAACCTATATATCTACCTCCGCTTCTATCTATATTGACGAAATGTTTCATTTTGTCATCTTTTTTAAATTTCACACAATCGGGCTGACTCTGAATACAAATGGTTGCTAGACGCGCTTGCCACTAAAACTTTGACAAAATGAGAACTGACATTTGCATTAAACAATTTAATGATGAATATTGCAGCAATTGTATATCTTGGCTCTTTCGCTATACGGGCGGTATCAAAATGAACAAAAATTTCGAGATTGATACTCCGCCTTTTCTATAAAATCCGGCGTAGTAAAATTTTTCTTATCTTACACGGTCCTTCATTTGCTAGAGCTTGCTGCATTGTTGCATTTCAGTACAGTGTGGACACTGGGCCAAGAGCAGAATTCCAGGTTTCTTTAATTGGACCGCGTTTGTACTAAGCGCGGTCTGCTCAGAGATGATGGATACAAACCATTTGTGCAATGGCACACATATATTAAATCAAAGAACATAAAGATCACTCAATTGATCAGAAAACTTTTTTACCATTAACGTTGATGGCAGTGCTTGACTTTGTAAATTACTGGCTATAATAATATATTGATGTCAAGTTTAGTAGTAATGATTAAAGTTTTTGATCCCTCTCTGTTCATTGTATATATCATGCCTATTCGTCTTCTTTTCTTCGCACAACAGCTCAACCAGAATGTATTCCAAACTATATTTCCTTGTGCGAATGTAAATTAATCGTATTATCCCAAGATGCAAACGTTTACGCTCGTCAGATTGCTGCGTCTTCACACAGTGTCAGCCGACATAAGCTATTTAGTGTGTTGCTTGTTGATATACTTGAGGCAAGAATCTTAATCTTCGATTTTCAGGCTATGTCAACAGTCACAAAAGCTGAGGCTAAATTTGTTCCTGGACATCGGGCTGTGTTTGCCAAGCTGCTCGAGCACCTGTCTTCAACGCAGTAATGTCATACAAACAGCTCTCGGAGGCGGACGAGATGAATGGGCTCTTCCTGAGCACACACGACGAGGAGTTTACCCCGCTGACGCTCGCTGATACTTCAAAGCAACGGCTACGTCAGAACTCCCAAGCGTCTTCCGCACACGACGATATCTCACCCGACGTAGAGGACTTACTCCATACTGATCCCAATATCGGCCTCGACGAAGCAGCCGTCATGGAAAGACAGAGTAAATTTGGAAAAAACGAAATCACAGAAAAAAAGCGCAACAAGCTGTTGCATTTTCTATCATTCTGTGAGTATTAGACGCTCCTTATCGTAATTTACCAATTTGATCTCTTAACACATTGTGCTATATAGTTATGGGTACAATAGCGTATTTGATTGAGTTCAGTATTATATTGACGGCGGTGACCAGAGACTGGGTCAATTTCGGTATTCTACTTGGTCTACTTATCATCAACGCCATCATTGGCTACAGCGAAGAAGCTAAAGCAGAGTCGGCGCTTGATGCTCTCAAAAGCACATTGGCACTTCACACGAAATGTATACGATCCGGCGCACTCATACAAGTTGATGCTAGAGATTTGGTACCAGGGGATATCATCGTTCTTCGCCTTGGCGATATAGTTCCTGCAGATGCGCGTTTGCTTGGAATTGACGCCACCGGCGAGCCAACCAACATTCCATTGCAAGTTGATCAAAGCTCTCTGACAGGAGAATCTTTACCAGTCGACAAAAAGAAAGATGATAGCGTCTACGCGAGCTCGATAATTAAGCAAGGACAGCAGCTTGGCGTTGTCACAAAGACAGGCGCTCAAACATTTATCGGTCGTGCTGCCAGCCTGATATCAGTGACCACCGAGTCCGGCCATTTCCAGCAGATCATTGGTCACATTGGAAACTTTTTGATCATTCTCACTGTTATTCTTGTCCTAATTATATTCATATTTGACGTTGTGGAAACCAAATTGGCAACGGGTACTGTCACGGGACAAAATATCTTGGATGCGCTTGAAGAAATCATTGTTTTGACCGTTGCAGCGTAAGTGAAACCAAAAAAGAAGTGTCAAGGTTGATATTACAAATGAATTGATATCTTTTTATCTCCTCTGCTCAGTATCCCTGTTGGTCTCCCTACCGTTATGTCTGTCACTATGGCTGTCGGTGCGAAACAATTGGCGTCCCGCAAAGTTATCGTAAAGCGCTTGACAGCTGTCGAAGAGTTCGCATCTGTATCTGTATTATGTTCAGATAAAACAGGAACCCTGACTCTTAATCAGCTAACGTTTGATGAGCCGTTTTTGGCACCGGGTCAGACAACCGAGAGTCTACTGTTGAATGCTTATCTTGCTTCGGAAGCTGGAACAAACGATCCAATTGAAACGGCAGTGCGTTCTGCAGCTGAAAAGACAGTTCCAGTTCTTAGGGATCACCAAGGCATTCACCATGGTGTGCCAGGCTATAAACTGACCAATTTTGTTCCATTCAACCCCACTTCAAAATTGACACGAGCAACTGTCACAGACTTGGATAAACATGTCTCATACCAAGTTTGCAAAGGAGCGCCACAAGTTGTCATTGGTTTGGTCAAAGGTGATACCACGTCATATGACAGTGCTATTGCATACTTTGCACAACGTGGTCTGAGAGCGCTAGGAGTTGCTCGAACTGTAGACGGAACTACTGATGACTGGGAAATGGTTGGACTGATTTCCTTATTGGATCCTCCGCGCCTTGATTCTGCTGAAACTATTGAGGAATGCCATAGATATGGTGTAGAAGTGAAAATGATCACCGGTGATCAGACTATCATTGCAAAAGAAGTTGCTGGTCGCTTAGGGCTCGGACGGGTTATTCTGGATGCCAAGCACCTTGTTGATAACACCAAGTCGGAGGATGAGTTGACAGATAACTGTATTCGGGCGGATGGCTTTGCTGAGGTCATTCCAGAACATAAATATCGCGTTGTCGAGCTTTTACAAAACAGTGGTCTTCTGGTAGCGATGACTGGAGATGGTGTAAATGATGCACCTGCATTAAAGAAAGCCAACGTTGGCATAGCTGTAGAAGGTTGTACTGATGCTGCACGATCCGCTGCTGATATTGTCCTTTTGGCATCTGGATTATCCACTATCATCGACGGTATCAAGACATCTCGAGCCATCTTCCAGAGACTACGATCATATGCTTTATACAGAATCACCTCAACAATTCATTTTCTCATATTTTTCTTCATCATCACACTCGCAGAAGATTGGCAAATGCCTGCAATTTTGCTTATTCTCATTTGCGTCTTGAACGATGCCGCTACTATGGTCATTGCTGTTGATAACGCTGTCATCTCTCCGAAACCAGACAAATGGAGACTCGGCCAACTCATATTCTTGTCATTTGTGTTAGCTGCCCTTCTCTCTGCCTTTTCATTTGCGCACTTTTTCGTTGCTCGCGATGTATTCCATGTTACAGCGGAGCAGCTCTCGACCATCATGTATCTTCATATTTCATCAGGTAAGAATCTATTTCAGTGTGGCAGCCTTTCTCATCATTTACCTTGAACTCACACACATTATATCTTAGCACCACATTTTGTCATCTTTTCGACAAGAGTGTCCGATTATTGGTGGCGGAACCGGCCATCGTTGGTATTCACAGCTGTTATTCTCGGCACCCAAGTCATTGCTCTCATTTTCTCCATTTTTGGTGTATTTGGCGAAAGTTCGAGCGTAGGAGCCATACCTTGGCAGTGGGGATTGGCTATCCTAGGCATTAGTCTCCTGACCTTTATGTTGCTGGATTTCGTAAAGGTTTGGATATTCAAGTCTTGGAGCTTTGAGCTCACTGCAAAACTTTGGCCCACCCCTGGCCGAAGAGCTCGTGTTCGCGAACGCGAATCTAATCGACGCCGGCGTGAAAACGCAGAGTATAATTGGTCTCGCGTTGCAAAAGTGGCAAGAACAGTCCAGTTAGCTAAGGCTTTCCAAAATCAGACTGCTTGACGGTTGCAAGCATACAGATAGACACTACGTTTAGACAACATCATCAAGAGTTATGAGTGACCTTCTAGTATTTTTACGTAACTCCCATCACCTTACGATGTTTTCCTCAAATCCTCATTCATTCCATATTCTACCTGAATTATTTCATGTTTGTAAAATGCGATACACATGTATTATTTAAAAATGCCAATCAAAAAAGAAGTATACAGTATAAGAGTGGTAATGGGTTCAAGAGCTGAGAAGGTTGACAATTGGCCGCAGAGGATTGCGCCACTTATAATGCAGTTCCTCTTTCAAAGTTCTCACGAATTTCTTTGGTGTATTTATCATAGAACCGAGCAATTTTCTGGTTGAATTTACGATTCTTCTCATTGATCCAAGAGATATCGTCCTCGATTTGGTTACGGTCGCGAGACCTGGTTTGACGTTTGAGTTGCTGCTTTCCAACATCTTCTACAAGGCGATCTACGGCTTCTTTTCGTGGCTGTGTATCGATGGTAGCATAATCCAAATTATTTGCATCACGATTGAAAAAGCTGGACTCTGATATATCTTCACCGTTACGAAGTGCTCGCTCGAATGCCTCTGCCTTCTTTTCATAATATGCGGCCATATCCGGTTTGAGCTCTGCTATCAACTTCTTGTATTTCTTGTGTGCAGCCTGTGTATAGTCTGCAAAGCCAGTTTCAGCATTTTTTTGTTTCTTCGCCATCTTCTTCTCCCATGCGTCAACACTTTCCGCAGAATATTTCCAGAACTGCATTCGTTCGTAATCCTCGCCACGCTCTTCCGCTTCCTATGACATTAGCAATAAATGTTAGAACAAATTAGAAAACATTGCGAACACCCACAGGAACATATGTCACAATATTGTATCCACTAACCTGTTTTTCCAAAAGCTTTTGTGCTTCGTCTCGTTTACGTTCTGAGCGTTTCTCGAGTCGAGGATTCTCTTTACTACGTTGGAATTCTAAGTTTCTATCTTTGCGATTGCCTTCTTCAACTTCCGTTGCCTAACACCAGTCAAAATAAATAACATGCAAGAAATGCTGACACTTTGTAATGTACTTACTCTTCGTCGTTTAAGCTCTTGTAACTTTTTGAATCGTGCTGCCATCGCGGACGACTTGTCAGCTTGGTCTTCTTTCTCAGATTCATTCTGTCCGTCTGGCTGTTCCTCAATCGGTGTCTCATCTTGGCCGTCCACAATTTCTAACGTCTCCTCTTCTACACGTGCTTTCTTCTCCACGCGCGCATCTGTGGATTCAGCTTTATCGGCAGCCGCCTTTGGGTTGGCCGCTTTTCGTTTGGGTGGCATATGGGTATGTAATAAGCTCAGCTCAGCTTCTTACTGGTGGCTTGACATGAAATGTGTGACTTTGAAAATCTTTGATCAAAATGCGTGACGTCAACACTTAGATTGTTTTGTTCGACCCTGTCTTTTGCACCACTGAGCAATTTCCTTCTCTCTCTGACAGATATGTCTTTCATCTCTCGTGCCGTTGGAAAGGCGTCTTTCAACGCTCTCCGCGTTCAACGCGCCAACTATAACTTCCTCGCCAAGGCTGTTGCCCAACCCCTCGGTGTTCAATCCGGCTTCAAGGGTACGACTACAATTTTATTTCGCAAATTTCTACATAATTGCGCCAACCATGCGATGAACACGACAAACAGATGCTGACATTCTTCTTTTTTTCTCTTTGCAGCTCGCAACTATGCTACCGAGTCCAAGTCAGCTGGTGAGATTCGGTAAGTTTCCTGCTCACCAACCGCGCACAACCTATTACCGTCCACCTTTCGACTTACCATCTTCCCCTTATTCAGTTCCGTCATTGGTGCCGTCGTTGACGTCCAATTCGAGCAAGACACCCTTCCCGCTATCTTGAACGCTCTTGAGGTCCAAGACAACGCTGGTGGTCGTCTTGTCCTCGAAGTTGCTCAGCATCTTGGTGAAAACACTGTCCGTACTATTGCTATGGACGGTACTGAGGGTCTTGTCCGTGGCCAAAAGGTCGTTGACACTGGTGCTCCTATTACCATTCCCGTCGGTAAGGAAGTCCTTGGTCGTATCATCAACGTTATTGGTGAGCCCATCGATGAGCGTGGTCCCATCAAGGCCAAGAAGTTCCTCCCCATTCACGCTGAAGCTCCCGAGTTCGTTGACCAATCTCCCACTCCCGAAATTCTCGAGACTGGTATTAAGGTCGTCGATCTTCTTGCTCCCTACGCTCGTGGTGGTAAGATTGGTCTCTTCGGTGGTGCTGGTGTCGGCAAGACTGTCTTGATTCAAGAATTGATTAACAACATTGCCAAGGCTCACGGTGGTTACTCCATCTTCTGTGGTGTCGGTGAACGTACTCGTGAGGGTAACGATTTGTACCACGAAATGATTGAAACCGGCGTCATTCAACTTGAAGGTGACTCCAAGTGTGCTCTCGTCTTCGGTCAAATGAACGAGCCCCCTGGTGCCCGTGCCCGTGTTGCTCTTACTGGTCTTACCATTGCTGAGTACTTCCGTGATGACGAAGGTCAAGATGTGTTGCTCTTCATTGACAACATTTTCCGTTTCACCCAAGCTGGTTCCGAGGTGTCTGCCCTTTTAGGTCGTATCCCCTCTGCTGTCGGTTACCAACCCACTCTTTCCACTGATATGGGTGGTATGCAAGAGCGTATTACCACTACCAAGAACGGTTCCATTACCTCCGTTCAAGCTGTCTACGTCCCTGCTGACGATTTGACTGATCCTGCTCCTGCCACCACATTCGCCCATCGTAAGTTGAATTTGTATATCAAGGTGTTATAGATATACCTCTCATTAACATATTTCATTTCGTTAAACAGTTGACGCCACCACTGTGTTGTCTCGTGGTATTGCTGAATTGGGTATCTACCCTGCCGTCGATCCTCTTGATTCCAAGTCTCGTATCCTTGATCCCCGTATTGTCGGTGAGGAGCACTACGATGTTGCCACTGGTGTCCAACAGATCCTCCAGAACTACAAGTCTCTCCAAGATATCATTGCCATTCTTGGTATGGACGAATTGTCCGAAGAAGACAAGTTGACCGTCGAGCGTGCTCGTAAGATTCAACGTTTCTTGTCTCAACCCTTCGCTGTCGCTCAAGTCTTCACTGGTTATGAGGGTCGTCTTGTCTCACTTAACGACACTATCCGTTCTTTCAAGGAGATTCTCGAAGGAAAGCACGATTCCATTCCCGAATCTGCTTTCTACATGCAAGGTGATATCTCTGATGTCGTCAAGCGTGCTGAGGAGCTTGCCAAGGAGTTGGAGAACCAGTAAAGTAGTTGGAAGGATTAACTTTAACCTATGTTAAAGATTTTCACAATTTATACAACATTTTGAGGTGAATTAGCTGATTTGGTGACGGCGAATAGACCACTTACCTTTGAAAATAAAAACCTAGTCGTCATTTTTATAAGTTACTGTGTATTCCCGTTCATATTTGTATAGCAGCAGTTCGGCTGTATGTGTTTATTACTCTCTGAAGGGTTATATAAGATTGATTTGGCTGCCACTTACAGGATGCGAGTACTATTTCGAGAAGCCCATGAATTAATGCAATTGTAGATAGACTAATTCTCTGAACTCAATGTGTTTATCGTTGAGTGAAACCAAGGCCGCAGTTGTTAATAATATGGCTTACAATTAATAATGATTAAACCTCATTTTCATACAAATATGTGCCTATTAGAGTAAACTGAATGAAAAGTGCGCTTTCTAGCATAATCCAGCCGACCTTGTAGCCCTTTACAAGCTTGACCATTTTCATCCGCTATTATAGATAGTGAGACAGGTTTGTACCTTAAAGCAAGTCCATTTAACTGCTTGGTCAGTATTGATGAGCTCCACAGTGCATGAGGTCTTATTTGAATTCTGATTTGAAAGCCCGAATCGTTCCACTGTCAACCCCACACTTGGAATTCTTCAGGCTTCCAGCTACACCTTAATCTCAAATGCGATGAAAGCAAAAGCATGTACAACCTGTCGTCAGCGAAAACTGAAATGTGATGCTGCACAAAGATTCCCACAAAGATGTTCTCGGTGTAACAAGTTGGAAAAGGCTTGCTTGTTCGACCCTAACTTTAAACGAGTGTCTAAAAGTCTTCGGTTACAACAAGTGGAACAACAACTGCGCAGCATTGAGAAAGCATCACCAGGAGCTGATTCAGAAGACCTTGCAACGTCTAATAAATGGCACCTTATTCATGGTGAGGATTTGGAGGAGGAATTCATACCTTGTGCGAGCCCCAAAAATCTGGACGACATCAGCTTGACTGCACAAGATGTTACGGATATCTTTCAGTTGTATTTCGAAAAAATGCACGTATACCTTCCGTTTCGTATGATACGTTCCATTGAGTCCATTCACGAGCTATGTCCATTACTATTTTGGATCATTGTAGCGGTGGCGAGCCGTGATCGCGCCTTGGTTAAGTCTCTTATACCCCATGTTCAGCGGATGACGTCTGAGATAACGCTTAAGCCTGTTCGTAATGTAGAAACTGTTCAAGCCATACTTATTTTATGTTTTTGGCCATTTCCGTACACTTCACAATTGGATGATCAGTCATTTGTTTTCTGCGGAATGGCTATGCATATTGGTCTGCAGATTGGGCTGCATCGACCGGAATATGCCTATCAATTCAGCTCAAAACAGGATGTGGTACGCACAAGTATTCCAATAAGACGTACTACATGGATAGCATGCTTTGTTGTCAATCAAATGCTTTCTACAGCGAAAGGTGTTCCTTCCACTATGCCTCAAGATTATAGCTTTTTGGTATCCCTGGATCATGAAGACACGCCGCCATATCTCGGTCGACTTGGACATATTGCTCGGCTAACAGCTACCTTTACTAACGCTATAGGAACTAATGCTTCAAACAATCATGGATTGTGCGAGCCGCACGAACGGATAAATATGATAAACCTTTATCATCGAGAGTTTTCAAGTCTCAAATTAAACAAGCTGGGAGAAATGGACCACAAGCTTGAGGTTGTCTTTTTGGCGTCTCAATTACAACTTCTCACCTTTGCGTTGCTTGACGATATGCCTGCCTCTGCGGATTTGATTGACATTATACAGAAAGCGGAAACAGTTTCGTGCAAACTGATACAACTGGTATCACAATCCGACTTGGCATTTGTTCCTGTTTCTTGGTCACGATATGTCATCATTGCTGCTGTCATACTGATCAAGATCTTAAAATCACCCAACGCCAGTAACAGTAGCCTGATCAATAATCAAATCACTCTAGCTCATCAAATATTCACCACGATAACCAAGAATGAAGATGATGGAAATCAACGCTCTGATCGATTAATGCTCTTGTTCTCGGTACTGGAAGATAAAAAGAAGTTTCCGCCAATACATTGTCGCTTATCTGCATCGTTAGTGTATGATGCTGTACGAGTTTCGAAGGAATATTACGAAGAAATACTGGAAACAATTATGGAACATGGCGTTGAACAAAACACATCAATGGATACTCAGCTAATTGAAGGTTTATTTCATGAAAATATTGGCAGTCAGTAGCCACATAATGTATAAAACATCCATGTATGCTCGCATGGATTCAAATAGTGAAAAAGAAATCTGGATGAGCGTTTCCAAGGTCCTCGTAACTCTTTTCGCGTTGTTGCTCAGCTTCAGGAGTAGCATGAGCTACTCTCTTTTTCTTATTCTGAGCTCGTAACCAAAAAATAGCTATAAGCTCCGTGATCACTGCAACTCCCATTGCAGCAACCACGAAAGCGATACCAGAAGTATAGTAAGGAGGCTTAGTGAACAGAAGATTGGCGACCACCCCAAAAACTTGTGCAATCATGTTGACAGCTGCTGCTGCAGTTGCACGCCGAGTATATCCAATTATATTGACGTTGGTCCAAGTAAGAACGATTGGAACGCTCGGATACATACCCGCTGCAATGATACATAATGCAACGTACCGACCAACAACAGATGCTCGTACTGCTAAAAGGAGGATGTATCCTACCAATGCAATCATGGTAAGACAGACAGCCAAGGGTCCACGCACTTGAAGTCGATCAGATACACGACCAAAAAAAATTGTTGAAATAAAAGCAACAGCATAAATTGGCACTGTATAGGGGGTTGATTGTACAATGTAAATATTGATTTGACATGTAGATTATAGAATTTTTGAAAAAAAAAAAAAAAGAGATGGTTCATACCTGTCATCAATTGGGCATCAACGCTTGAGTAACCCATTCCTTGAATGATGGAAGGCAAAAAGTTGGTCAAAGAGGACAGAGCTACGATAGTGCCGCTGTAAGCAATGACCATGAAGTAGATGAATGGTTGCTTGAAAATATCCTTAATATGAGCCTTATTGACTTTAGCATCTATGGTGTTAAACGCCTGTACTGAGCGTGCTATGGCAATCCGTTTTTCATCGGCGGTAAATCCAAAATATACGTTTTCTGGCACTGGTGGAAGTAGCAGCCATACGATTAGTGAAAAGCCCACCGACATGATTCCTTCAATTAAAAACAACCACTGCCATGGTTTAAAAGGTGGTGCGTTCGAGAAATTAGTTTCCAGACCGTAAGCAATTAGTCCATTGCAAGCGCCAGCTAATGAAGCTACTGAGAAAAAGATAGCTCCACGGGTTCCGAGTTCTGTGATTTTATACCACAAAGACAGGTAGAATGGAGCAGCTTGTAAAAGGCCTTCTGCAAGACCTATCAGTACTCGCAGGGCTGTAGCTTGCTGATAATTTTTTGACGTAAGCATTAGGATTGTCAGAGTACCCCATAAACAACAAGCAAATGCAAATAGATTGGGCGGATTTAGCCGGCGCATAAACAAAGTCGCAACGGGTTGGGACACGATATATCCAATGTAGAATAAAGCTGCCACGAGGGTCCATTGCTGTGATGAAGCACCAATATCTTTTTGCATGCCTGCAACTTGAGCATTTCCGATATCAGACCGATCCATTGCCGAAAACACGTAGAGAAGGGTGAGTATTGGCAAAATTCTCAAATCAATTTTCCACAAGAGCCGTCGTTCTACGATTCTATCATTCTCTCTTGCTGTCTGGGACTCTTGTGATCCTACTTCACTCAATTCATTGATGTAAAGCTTGTCCGGACTTTCTGATGAGTTCATTATTCTTAAAGTTTGTGTTCAGTGTGGGGTAAAGTCTATTTAAATGGTAACGAGCTCGCGATGTTTGCCGATATTCACACGTCTTCGCAAAAATTTGCGAATGGAAAAAGTCGGCATAAAGTGCGATATCGCTCTCAAAATTTTGACCCATATATTACCATTCGCCTCCGATGAGTTTTTAATTGATTACTACTGCTAAGTATTGATATAGAATGACTGGAATAAAAATTGTGACACCTATCGGAATGCTTGGCTATGGCTACAGTGAGGCTCTGCTCTACAAAGGCTTGGCGATGGGTGCTAAGGCTATTATCGTTGACTCAGGATCTACAGATAGCGGCCCACAGAAACTTGCTTTGGGAGAATCAACATGCCCTCGTGAAGCTTACGTTCGTGACCTTGCTCCAATTCTCGACGCATGTTGGCATCATAGTGTCAAGGTTCTTATAGGATCTGCAGGAGGTGATGGGTCCAATGCTCATGTAGATGATTTTCTTGATATCATTCAAGAATACAGCCTTAGGAAGAAGTACAAGTTCAAGGTGATCAAGATTTATTCTGAAATTGACAAGAATGTGCTACACGAAGCTTTTGATCGTGGTGAAATCTCACCCTGTGGAGCAGTACCTGAACTAGAGGAATGTGAAATTGATGCCGCTACCCGGGTTGTCGCTCAAATGGGAATGGAACCTTTCGTCGAAGCCATGAATGATCATCCGGATTTTGACATCATTATTGCTGGAAGAGCATACGATCCTTCGCCATATGCTGCTTTCTGTTATGCAAATGGCTACACTGACCTCGGAAACATCTACCATATGTCCAAGATTATGGAATGCGGCGGCTTATGTAGCCTGCCAAAGTCTAAAGAAGCTCTAGCCACCTTGTGGCACGACAAGTTTGAAATAACACCCCTTGATCCGTTGTCCAGATGCACTGCTCAATCGCTAGCAGCGCATACGCTTTATGAAAAGGCTCGTCCGGACCTTCTTGCTGGACCTGGAGGAATTTTGGATGTTAGATCTGTCACTTATACCGAAAATTCTCAAGACGGCCGTAGCTGTATCGGTAGTGGTGCAAAATTTATACCAGCAAGTCCGTATACTGTCAAACTGGAAGGCGCAAAAACAATTGGGTATCGAACTATTGTTATGGGAAGTATCCGCGACCCCATTCTCATTTCTGCCATAGACCATTATTTGCCAGAAGTAGAAAAATATGTTCACTCAAAGTGTGATAATTGCGAGCTTGTATTCCATGTTTATGGTAAAGATAGAACAACTCCTCTTCCATCCGTTGCCAGAATTTTGGAACAAGAGGTGTTCATACTTGTGGAAGCAAAGTCTTCTACTCAGGCAGCAGCCACCATGGCGGCATCCGCTGCTAGAATTGCTCTCTTGCATGGTCCTTACCCTGGACAAAAAGCTACGGCTGGGAATTTTGCAATCTCGTTGACTCCTTTAGAGATCCCTCTTGGTCAAGTTTCTGAGTTCAATATCTATCACTTGATGCAAGTTGCCGATCCCATTTCTTTGTTTCCTCGAACTGATGTTATCTTGGGCTCTGACAAAACAGTGGAGCGAGAGCCAGATTTTGGGTTCTCTTTAATTAAGGCAACAAAAAATGAGACTATTTTAGAGCCAAAAGCGAAAGTTCCTGTTTCATTCAGCAATGGATTCTCTAAGCTACCTTCGTCTTCTAAGGATGGAAAGGTGTATCTGCATACACTGGCCAAAATTATTCGATCCAAGAATGCTGGACCATATGAAGTTACTTTCGATATTATTTTTTATGACAACGCTAGTCTCGAACGAGCTCGAGCATCTAATCAATTGATACCTGAGGTTTTGGGACCATTGTATAACGTTGAACCAGAGAAGATAATTGCATGCATGTTCTATGAACAAGCCAATGCTTTTAAATTTACCATACCTCGCTGGGCACCAACGGGTGGGTTTGGAGAAATAGATTTGCATGCCAGCCAACAACATGTACCTCTTATGTTCATACCTGTTTGACGCTTAAGGCTGCAAATATCGAAGATTTTGATATAACGTGCCAAATAATAACTAAAAGATTATCTATACTTTGTCTAGAAGATACACTTCATATAAAAATATCATCTGCTCATTTATTATACTATATACTTAATGCATATATTGCTCAAAAAGTCATACACATAAATTATACGTATTAAGTGCCTGATGGCCAACTGCTTTCTCCAGTGACTGCGAATGACTTGCAATGTCGGAGAAGGTCTCTTGCACTGCCCTTCACCGCAACAGCGTAGTGCTTGGTTTCAATAACATGTCTCAACATTACAGGTGTGGCATCATTCACTTCAACGATGTCTATCATGTATCAGCAGGAAATTATGAGCCAGTAGGGGGAGCGTCGAGATTTACAAGCGCTGTTCGGAGTTCCCTTGCAGAGCTTCAACAGAAAGGCTACAACGATTCTTTCGTCCTTTTCAGTGGTGATGCATTTTCACCGAGCACTGAAAGCTCAATAACCAGAGGCAAGCACATGTAAGTACCATTATTGTTATGATGTCTTTGTATATAGTTATACTGATGTTATCACAGGCCAGCAGTGCTAAACGAATTTGGAATTCATGCGGCGTGCGTGGGGAACCACGGCAAGTATTTCGACTTGTAGCATGGCGCGTAGCACCTTTTTTAATTTAGTCAATATCCAGATTTTGACTTTGGGCTGCCGCAATTGAAAAAGTTGATCAATTGTACCAACTTTCCCTGGCTACTCTCTAATGTTTTAGACCGCACCTCCAATCAACCGCCAGAAGGCATCCAAAAACATCTCGTCATTGTATGCAAAGAGAGCGGACTCAGAATTGGTCTGATTGGGCTAGTTGAAGAGTGAGTGCTGTCAAATGTGATTTTTTGGGCTCTTGCATTAAATAACCAGTATGCTGAAATAGGGAATGGATTGCAACAATTCCATCGTAAGTATTTCTACATGCCCTTTTCGCAACATCACATGCTTTTGGAACAAATTCTTCTAATACATTTAGACAGATTTCCACCAGAACTTGAATATCATGATTTCCTCAAAGCCGCGAAAGAACTTTCAGAGGAATTAAGGGATACCAGTGGGCCACACCATGTAGATCTTGTTGTCGCTTTGACACATATGCGAGTTCCCAATGACATTAAATTGAGCAAAGCTTGCCAAGGTGTCATTGACTTAGTCCTGGGAGGGTAAGGCTGTCCTTTACTTTCGATTTGCTCGCACATATTCGATAGCTCACTTTATATGCCGTATTCCCATGATATAACCAACTGTAGGCACGACCATTTTTATTATTTATCAAAAGCCGTCAATATTGTTGGAGAAAATTGGTCACGACAACAGAACTTGGGAGAATTAGGCTTTGATCCGGAAAAGGAAAATGAGCCTTCCGATACACTCTATGTGGTTAAAAGTGGCACAGACTTCAGAGAGCTATCGATGCTTACCATAGATGTTGAAAAGGATCAATCTGGCAAATGTGTAGTCACTGCTGTTAACGGTAGGTTCCAAGAACAAAAAAATGTTTTCAAGGTTGTGACTCTTTTCTGATGTATTGGTGTTGTAGCGGATAGAAAACCCATCACCTCAGATATCAAAGTGGATGACATTACCGAGGGGCTGGTACAAGACATCGCAAAAACTGTATCTACTAAGACAGCGTATGCCATTGGATATACCATGACAGCTTTAGACGGCAGAAGCTCAGCTGTCCGCACTAAGGAAACAACGCTTGGAAACATAACTAGCGACCTGATGATGAATGCCTACAATTCTAGAATTGGACAAGTTGATGCAGCTTTCTGCTGTGGCGGTACCTTTCGCAGTGACAAAATTCATGGACCTGGACCTGTTACCATTGGTGACATCCTGGATATCTTCCCATATGAAGATCCAGTAGTTGTAATACGAGTGACAGGCCAGCAATTATGGGACGCGCTGGAAAATAGTGTTTCTGAATACCCAAAGCAGGAAGGCCGCTTTCCCCAGTTGGCAGGTTTAAGAATAGAATGGAACCCTTCCGATGAGCCCGGCAAACGGCTTCGTAAAGTATACTGCATGAAACATTCTAAAAAGAGCGTCTCTGCTTTCCTGAAGGACAGCAGGTCACCATTTGAATACGAACCTGCACCAGTACAGTCTAGCAAGGAACGATATGCTCCTGAAAACATGATTCCGCTGGATTTGAACGAAGTTTACTGGATTGCAACTCGTGAATACATGTCTCAAGGATATGACGGTTTCACCGCATTAAAGGTTGACAAAGAGGATACTCTGATTGATGATGAGCAAGGAGTAATTATATCCACACTTTTTCGCCGATTTTTCCTTGGTTTGAAATACGTCAATGCACTCCAAGACAGTTTGACCGAATCACATAATAGGAATGAGCGTGTCAAAGAGTTGGTAGTTAATACCGCTTTGAAATGGCGTCAGAAAGCGTCTTCAGGTACAAAAGGAGGCGATGCTGTGGTGCCGAATGGTGGCACAGGCCATCAAAAGGCACATCATCATTGTTCTACAGCTGGTATTCGTAAGGCCTTGAGTGGCTCCGTTCAGGGTCATCCATCATGTATCGGCAGTGAAAGTGATGAGGAAGAAGAAGAACAAGTGGTAGAGCCCCAAGATGAAAACCATTGGGTACAGCGGTGGGCTAGTATAGCCCCGTCTATTGATGGCCGAATAATAGAGGTGGATTATTGAATGAAACAGGATTCTCGTTTTGTACATAAGCAGCAATACAAGCGAAAAGCCCTGCAAAACACAGTAAAATAAAAATAGTTTGCAACCAATTGTTACTATGGTTGCTCCATATCAGTCATGACCCAAGCCTAGATCTAATAAATCGTTCATAGCCGCCATCATTCACTCACACTGTTGTTAATTGACGTTATGACTTAAATATATATTAAGGTTTTTTGGTGGTATATACCGTAGATCTGCTTATCAAACCAAAAATTAAATGAACGCGAGACCCATTGGATTGAACCGTTTGGTTATTGTTTGGTTCACAAAAGACCGATTTGCCTTTCTCGGAAAACGGCGTGATAGGCCAAATTGCCTTCAGTGGCGCGAAAGGTACAGCCAATCAAATTCGTTTATTTAACACATGCAATGCTATGAACGTGATCATCCAATCAGAGACCGACCTGTCGTGCACGTTCGTTCATTGACAGGTAAAAAAAGCTTCTTCTTGATCAGCCAATCGCTTTCTTTGTTTTCTCCATGTTGCCTTTCTTCTAAATAACGCTCTGTCTGAGAAATCTGGAACAAGCTGCATGATCGCTTACTGATTGCTCTAACACCAAAAATAAAGATGTGCCTTGATGTATATCTTGTTTTATCACAGCTGCTGCAATAAGTGTTTTGTATCTGAAAACAAGCAATTTCCCGGTAATTGTTCAGCAGGAGTGGTAGACGCCATCGAGCTTGTTTGTCAATACGCGTGATGACACATGGTGGGGCTGTACAACAACTAAACGAATTCCATTGGCGATGCGAGACCTCATGTGCTATTCTGATTTGGGATTAAATTTTTTCTATAACCGCCACAATGGTTTTTCGTATAAAAGACACCCCTAACTTGCACTTTATATGTCTCTACTTCACATCGCTCATATCACCTATGGCTACCTCCTCACCCTCCATCCACTCTGCTGAGCGTGATCAATTAGAGACAGCCTCTGCCAAGTTGGCCAGTCTTGAGAAGCTGGACAAGTCCGGTGCTGGTTACTGGAATTGGTTCACCGTCCGTACTCTCTTGACATCTGGTGCTGGTTTCTTCACTGATTCTTATGATATCTTCATCATCAACTTGATCACTCCTATGCTTGGTTATGTGTATTATGCTCAATCCGGTAACAAGATGCCTTCTCAAATCGAAGGTGTAGTTAAGGCTATGTCTTCTGTCGGTACTTTTGTTGGTCAATTGGTCTTTGGTTTTTGCGGTGATATCTTTGGCCGTAAGATTTACGGCTTTGAACTTTTGATTATCATCTTTGGTACTATCAACTGTGCTACTGCTTCCTCTGCAGTTCGTGGTGTCTCTGTTATTGGTTTCCTTTCGTTCTGGCGTTTCATTCTCGGTATTGGTATTGGTGGTGATTATCCTATGTCTGCTACTATCACTTCAGAATGGTCATCTACTGGACGCCGTGGTATGATGATGGCTCTTATTTTCTCCATGCAAGGTGTCGGTAACTTGGCTGCTTCAATCGTCACTCTCATCCTTTTGGCTATCTTCAAGACTGCTGTCAACGCTGATGTTATGAATCTCGATTATGTCTGGCGTTTGTGTGTCGGCTTGGGTGCCGTCCCTGCGTTTGCAACTGTCTACCTTCGCTTCACCATGCCTGAATCTCCTCGTTACGCATTGAATGTCCAACATGACGTTGAGGCTGCTGCTGCTGCTAAGGGTCAGCAAGCCTCCGACGCACTGGTTGAACAAATGACTAGAGTTGACATGCAAAAGCGCGATCACTTTGCCGAATTCAGAGCCTATTTTGGCCAATGGAAGAACTTCAAGGTTCTTTTCGGTACCGCCTCAACTTGGTTCCTTCTTGATATTGCTTTCTATGGTCTCGGTCTCAACAACACCATCATTCTCAACGCCATTGGTTTCTCTTCCAAGCCCACTCCTTGGGAGACTCTCTGGAGCAACGCTGTTGGTCAAATCATTATCTCTGCTCTTGGTAGTGTTCCCGGTTATTACCTCACTGTCTTCACTGTTGAGAAAATGGGTCGCCGCACTATCCAAATCATGGGTTTCGCTATGTGCGCTATTCTTTTCGCCATCCTTGGTGGTCTGTACCATCAACTTTTGAACGCTTCCATGCCCGGTTTCATTGTTATCTTCACTCTTGCCCAGCTTTTCCAAAACTGGGGTGCCAATGCCACAACCTTCATTATTCCTGGTGAAGTCTTCCCTACCAAGGTCCGTGCTTCAGCTCACGGTATCTCTGCTGCTTGTGGTAAGGCCGGTGCCATTCTTGCTTCCTTTGCTTTCAACGTCGTTGTTGAAATCGGCGATACCAAGCCTGGTCAACATGCTTTCCTTCCTCAAACTTTGGGTATCTTTGCCGGTGTCATGTTCCTTGGTTTGATCATCACTATCTTGTGTATTCCTGAGTCCAAGGGCAAGGATCTTGAAGAGTTCGAAGAAGTTCCCAACTTGAACAACTACGCTGCTTATAATACTACCAACAACATCCCTTCCGATGAGAAGGTCTAAATGTTCTCCTATTATTTATACAATTCAGTCATAGAAATCTTGTACATATACCACACTACACATCATTGCAATTATACAATTAGCTTCTTTAAGCATTAACCATTACATTCAGTCTGAAATGTGACAATGTTTGCGATCGTCCTCTATGTATTATCTCAGTCTTCACAAAAATCTTAAGGGTGTGTGATTAATTAGATGTCGATTTAATCACATATCAATTGTATGACTTTATTTTAAGTTGGAGGGGCTATAGAGCAGGAGATATTGACAGCAAATTTTCTTTTTCCGCTCAATTTTTCAACTTTTTTATTTGATTTGTGACACTGCAACCTTCTTCCAACTCAGGGCCATCAGGGATGGTATCATTAAATCAGACATTCGATGGACCACTTTTGATATCGGCTCCTGGTAAAGTGATCCTTTTTGGAGAGCATGCCGTCGTGTACAAAAAGGTAAAAACTTACATCCGAAGAAGCAAAAAGCTAAGCAATGGAAGCTCTGACATACACTCCTGCCAATTATCAGACTGCTGTGGCCGCATCTCTTGGATTACGATCATATCTTTACCTGGAGAATCGTAACGATGATATCATCCACCTAGAGTTTCCAGATGTTGATTTGAATCGCAAGTGGAAAATGAGCGATCTGCCACATCCACTACCTTATAAAGCTGGTCATGATGGTAAGAGGCAGGGCAATCGACACGTACTCAACTATAAGATGCGTCTAATACCAAGCGCATTACAGATTCTCACCACCCGATGGACATGCCTGAAGACCTAAAGCAACATCTACTGTCACTTATTAACGGAGATGACTTTGAAAATGACTCGGCTCGCGAAAGAGCAGCTTTAGCTTTCTTATATCTGTATCTATGCCTTGTCAAGCCAGGAGAATCTAGAGGATTGAACATCTGCGTCAAGTCTACGTTACCAGTTGGAGCTGGACTTGGCAGCTCAGCTAGCTTTGCAGTTGTTTTGTCGTCGGCGCTTTTGATTCATTTTGGACATATCATGGTGCCGAAGCAAGTGGTTGTAGAAGAGAAGGTGCAAGAGAGATCAAATGAAAGAGAAGAAACCCTCGCGGCTGTCAATAGATGGGCATATAAGGCAGAGCAGGTTATACATGGTAATCCCAGTGGTGTCGATAACGCAGTTGCTAGCTATGGTTAGTTATTTTTGGCCATTTGCGTAAATAGCGGGGGGGGGGCGTGGTGATCATTCTTGTTATATAGCTATGGTGATATTGAATGCTGCGAGTAGTGCATTTTTATTGACAGACTTTCAACTTTAATATCTGTTTAGGTGGTGCAAAGAGATATACCAAAGGAGAAGGATTTTCCAGCTTACAAGGCTTTACGTCCCTTCGGCTTTTGTTAACAAACACAAAGGTTCCACGATCTACGGCTGTACTCGTGGCAGGTGTAGGAGCAAAAGCTAAGAGTTTTCCACTGATAATGGCGCCAATAATGGATAGCGTACAAGCCATATCAGACGAATGCACCCACCTTTTCGAAAAGCACGCGAGAGGGGAAGCTAGCAAACAAGAAATACTGGAGAGAATAGAGGTTAGTATCACTTTGTTGAAGTTCTCAACCTTTTGAGTGTTTCTTAACATTTTCTGAATTCAGGAGCTATTTGATTTGAATCACTGTCTACTTATGGCTATGGGTGTAAGCCATCCAAGCCTCGAACAAGTCAGAACCATAACGAGTAAACACGGCATGACTACAAAACTTACTGGAGCTGGTGGAGGAGGTTGCGCGGTTACTATTGTTCGTGATGGTACGTTCATAAGATGTATAAGATGAAAAATACATTATTGGGCTAGTGTTAAACTCCAAGTTTGTAGATACCCCACAAGAAACTATTGATAATGCTGTCAAAGAGCTCACGGCATCCGGTTTTGAATGCTATGAAACATCCGTAGGAGGACCTGGTGTTGGAGTCTCTTTACTTGAACCTGAATGGAATGCTGCAACTTTGTGTAGTGCAACTAGAAGTGAATTAGAAGCTGTAAAAGAATGGCGCTGGATGTGAAGAACACTGACGGAGTTTTAATTTAATAAAGTATAAGACGGACAAAGTCAGCTCGGTATAATGGGCTCTGTTAAGTTTGCTGGCTGTATTTCTAAATAAGAAACATGGGCGACCTTCTCAAAGACGTACCCGAATTCTTCGAGAACGAGTTGGGCGAGTCCATCATCTCGAGAACTGATGCCCTTGGTAAGCCCACTTCTCCAAATCACTCTTACACTCTCACATCTGAGTCTTGTTCCTGATGCCCCGATGCCCTGACAGGTACCTTTCGCGAACTTGGACCACCCGATTTATGTCATATTATAAAAGCGAACGTCAAACCTGGCGTTAAAGAGGTAAAAAGCTCTTGCCGTCGCGGTGTTACTCTCCATCTGGCAACTCATGACTAACTCATGCATCGCCTACTCTACCAATCCACCAGCTTGGAAGTTACCACTACGTCTCCGGTGTTGATGCCTCGTCTTCAGCCACTCTTGCAGCCTATTTGAATTCATTGAATTATTCTTTGGTAGGAAGTGCTTTCTTGGACTCTTATCAACTAGTTTGTCAGTGTGTCACTAATGATAAAATTAGGATGAGTCTCAATCATGGTTCTCCAAATCAAATGCATGGCGCATCCGATCTGGCATTTATTGGTATGAACGAATCTGTTATTATCAAGGGATGACACTATCTGAGTATCAAAGACTGACTTTCTTCTGTACAACAGCTGTTTCAATGCCTTTTCGCGTGTTGATGTAAGAGTAGAGGTCAAGATTCCTGGTGGCGTAGAGAGCTACGTGGTGGATACGAACGGTGAACGGTAGGAGCCGCGTCAATTTTGATTTCATGATCTTGTGGCTTTGATTCTAATAGTGCTATGGTTAGCCATGAGGCAACATCGACAATCTGGCAGGAAACTTTTCTATCAGGCCTGCTCAGAGCTATTTTGTACTCTGACGACAGCTACTACAGATTGGCTGGGTACAGAAAGATTGATCCCATCACAAGCTTGTCTGCTGAGCAGAAGTTCTTAGAGGCGGCTGAGAACCTATTTTGGCAAGGTAAATATAGTTTTGATTACAGGTTGAACATTTGTGTGCTTGCACTAACAATAATATCTCTAGGTTGGCAATTGGGAAGTAAGCCAGAGATCCAAGTGGCCACGTCAACCAATAACCATCTGGTCAACGCTATAATGAAGTATTTTGGCGACAGTTTCCGTTACGCTCCAGCTATTACGCTGTTTGAAAAACTATACCAAAAAGATCCTGAAGTTGCTGCTTTGTTGGCTCAGTCTTATATTGGTCAGAATGAAGAGATAAAAGCAGTCAACATTTTGTACGAGGCTCTGAAGCTGGCTCCCCAGAGTTATTCTCTTTTGCATGCTCAAATTGATTTCTTGCGTAGCAAGGTAAACTGAAGTTATGGACTGCCTTTTCAATCATTGTTACATTTATTAAACATGCATGTATCAGGGCAAGTATGACATGGCTCTCAAGCTTGCAAAGCACGCTGTCAACAACACACCTTCTGAATTCCTAACTTGGGCAAAGCTTACAGAAGGTTTGTACCATCCATGGTCGCAGCTCCAACGATTATGTAATCCAAACTAACCTTCACTCCCTCTCTCGCTCCACAGTCTATATCGATTTGGAGGACTTTCAGAGTGTACGTAAAGAAACACTAATTATGCTCATGCTGCTTAATACTGCATTAGTTTAACACAATTTATCAACAGGCGCTACTTACTTTGAACTCATGTCCAATGTTTACCTACAGCGAGCGCGACATGCATCGCATGCCTTCACCGTCAAAAACACACTTGCCTATAAAACCGGAAATAATCAGCTCCGGCGTCATGGAAGATGACAACGTTGGAAGAGATTCTGAGGTACAAGCGTCAATTCGATGGTATTACAAACCCTTCAGCTAGCTGACATTTCATCCACTTTATTTAGTCAGATCCAACTTTGCTTCGTCTACCAGCACCGGCACTTCACGGCACGTTTGCAAAGGCATATTCACTTCTCACGCGTCTTGCCACCAAGGTTGGATGGGACGAGTTATTGAGATACAGATCGGCTGTGTTTGTCATGGAAGAGGAGTACAGAATGCAAAAAGCACAGGAAGAGAAGAGAAAGACTGATAGTTCTAGTGCTATAAAGGCTTCAAAGGAGGAGGACAAGGAGGAGGCTACTAAGGCGACCGAAAAATCTTCAGAAGCAATCAAGGAAGAAAGCGATGAAACTGAAAAAGTGGCAGAGAAGCTTGAAGATGTCTCATTAGAGGAGTCAGAGACTGCTAAAATTGACGTGACCCATGACGAGCTCGAGAAACCTCAGCAAGCTGCAGAAGAACCAAAGGATCCCAACGCTGCTGTTGCAACACCCAACCTCCAAGACTACAGCTTCTCGTTCAGTAACAAGCGTCTTTGCGAGCGCTGGCTTGATAATCTCTTCATGGTACTCTATGAGGACCTCCGTGTCTATACATTCTGGAGAACAGAAGCTGCTCACTACCGAGCACAGCATATGCCATACCGTAAAACGGGTACTGAGTGGGAAATTCTCGGTGATCTTGGTCTTCGCCTATGGCATGAGAACGAAGCCAAGGAAGCATTTGAGCAATGCTTGGATCACAAGTTCTCCGCTAAGGCGTGGATGCGTTTGTTGGAGATCTATGCGAAAGAGGGTAACGTTCAAAAAGCTCTTTTGGCTGCTGTGAAGTTGACAGTGTATCATGAACGTTGGTATCATGAAATTGTGGTAAGTGTAAAAACATGCAACATATGAATAGTTATTGGTTTGTGCTAATTCTACTCTTGTCAAAGTATCCAACTGATATTGCTTGCAACTTAAACAAGCTCATCCGAATGGAGGGTCTTTCCAAGATGCAAAACATGCTTACATCCATGAACCTGCCTAAACCAGTGCAGAAACTCATGACCCGCTATTTCGACTATGGCGAGCTCTTCCAGGTTGAAGGCTATGAATTCTAGACGCAGGTCAAGCATGATTGACACTGTCTAATAGTTGGAAGCTGTGACATTCTTCTATACACAACCAAAAGAAAACATAACAAAAACTTGAATAGTATACAGATATAAAATTTGTGATTTTCTGTATCCTCTTAATACATGGCTGATATCCCAATTTATTACTAATTTATAGTGTTGAATATGTACAAGTGTCAAATTGGCAGCGTTAAACTGAACAATATTTGATCATTAGCATTTGAGCAAGACCAGGATTGCCTGAAGTAACGTAGATCATATGAAGATTATATGCTGCTTCCTGTCTCAGGTCAGTTGGATCATCCTCGTCCGTACTCCATGGGTGCGGGATCTCCCAGTCATATACGTCGTCCAATAGCTTTTCAATACTGTGGCCACGCATAGCAGCTTCTTCTCCTTCCTGTAGCACTGCTACTCGAGACGGCAAGCATAACGCACGCTCATAATACGGAACCGCAAGATGTCCCAAATCTTACATAAATGAATCAATTATAAGCTCAAACCATCCACCAGCTTGTAAATTAGCTTACCTAGAGTATGAAAAGCCCTAGCAATGTTATATTCCGCTTCTTGTGCATATTGAAGCTCCTTACGTGCTTCATAGTATTTATAGAGAAAAGTGAAAGCTTGAACAATCTGTAAATGTCGATTATCAGTTATGCGTTGAACTGCTCGATTCAGGAACGCAACACCGGTGAGTAAAGCTATCAGTGGCTCTTGAGGGCAAAGAGAATAAGCTCGGCAATAGTAGACTATTTCAAATGAATCAGTATTTGAAGTGCGTAAATGCGTTTTATCAACAGTGGGTGACTCACCTATGGCAGCAGTCTGGTTCCTCGCTATTTGTAAAACATTGCCAAGTAATAGTAGCAGCGAAATGATAGGCTTTTTAGGAAACTTTTCGCGAGGAACACCTCTAGGTCTAGGGCCATTGTCTGTTTCTTCATCATCCGCTGTTCCTTCAAAAAACTTGTGTAGCGCTGCATTTTGTGTGTCCTCAGTGTCGTCAGCATCTTCCCGTGATTTGAAAGCTCGACGAATTAGACGATCCATAGTTTTTACTTGTCGAATGAGATATTTTACAGTCATTGCTGGGGAATACCAAGGAATATTTGCACTACCACTGGATGAACAGGAGTGATCAACGATTGAAACTGAGCTACTGTACAAAATAGAACAAGTCCTGACTTACTTTGAAAGCAAAGCGGTGTACAATTTATAACCATCATCTTGATACTGGTATATAGTAGATATAGTTCTTGTGACTTCGTAGACCGTAGGATGATCATCGGCCAATAGCGCACATGCTGGCAACAAAATTTAATACATATTCCAAGAGATCATCAGTGTATTTAGCAGTATTATACCTATCATGGTCAATTTGATACCGAGGCGACGCTGTGGATCATGATAAAATACGTTGGCGTCACCGAGTTGATTAAGTAGCTCATAAGCTTTAGCGGCTTGACCAGAATTTGTAAGCAAAAAGCAGTACTTTTCATATGGCAAGAAGGTCAGAGAAGTACAGTTGAGTCATTGAACAGATGCGAACACCTACGTTAATGAAGGACTGCAACCATTCACCAAAGCTGATACCACGAAAGCTGGAGTCACCGGCCATCTTTCTATATCTTTCTTCCAGTTCTTTTTGTTCTTCTTGCAGCAATTCTAGTGCTTCTCTATCTTCAGCGGAATCTTTTCTTTTGATGGTACTAGCCAGCCGGCTGACCATTTTGTGTAATTCACTCTCTATATCAGCATCAGTTTCATGTCTGCCACTGAGCCTCTTAGATCTGAATCCAGTAAATTTTTTGGACTAAATACAGTGAAAGTTAATATAACCTCGAGAGCTTGTAGTTGTATCCAGTCAATTACCTTATCAGCTGGGAAAAGAGCTTTTACACGACTAAAGTCCTCCCACAAGGACCTTGCTTCTTCCATATAATAGGAGGCAGCTTGGCTATCAGTACCGTTGCTAGCCTCCATGCGCTTCTTAAACTCGTGTAAACTCGCAAAAGATCGCTTTGTTGTTTCTGTTTTCTCTTCTTCGAGTTGCCTTTCTCTAGCTTTTCTGTCATTTCTTATCCTACTCTGTGCCATTCGAGCTTGATCTGATATACCAATTTCATCAAATATAGAGCCAACACCTGTGACGTCGTGCGCTGGAGACATTGCCGCCATAGAGTTGTTATTTTCCAACTCTTGTAATCTTCGAGCCTCTCTATTCAACCTCATAACTATCAACTCGAATTAACGGCTCTCCCTAACTATAATCTTACAGACATATAGGCAATTACCATGTGTAACCAAGTCAAAGGCTTTCTCTTCTTCTCCGGTTTCTTCATATACTTGGGCCAGGGCCATCATGACATCAAGATTCTGGTCTTGTTCCTCAAGAACTACAAAATGAGGTGTTAGATGCAATACTTTATGCTACAACAATACGGATTTGACTATACTTACCGGCGGTATAGAACTCAATAGCTGTCTCTAGCTCACCCACTTCACGGTAGCAGTCTCCAGACCGGATTAAGACATCGACATCCACAGCCTACAATTGTTAGGTTTTATTTGCAACGTAACATTAGTTTCCATCTGGAAACATACCTCTTCTTCGTCTACAATCTTTTGCAACAGCTCAAGTGCAAGGTCGTGTTTCCCTTTTTCCATGTAAGCTGCCGCAATCTCATGGTATAGATCGCTATATTGTTTTACAGGGTATCTTGTCACGTATTCAGTATGTTTCTGATTTACTCACATATGTTCAGTTAAAAGATTAAAACGCAAACTTCAAATGCTTGTCATCTCACCTTGGCAATGTCGATATAATCGAGATGAATTCGACATACTGCCATTCGTGCCCTTAATTCCACAGGAAAGTTGGCAAACTCTATAGTTTCGGGGTCTTTGGGGTCTAGATCGAATTCTTCATCTTCATCAGCAGGATCTAAGCCAGTTTGCCAATCGATATCATCAATACGTCGCTGGAGATACATGACTCCGTATTTTATGCACATAAGAGCCTTTTCATACTCTCCAACCATGATGTACAATTCGGTGAGCATGTTGATTTCGGTATATCGGAATTTGTTTTCATCGTTGCCATCATCATTCATGTCATCTCTTTCGAAATGGTAGTCCATAGCCTGCTCATACAACTCAATTGCCTTGTCCATATTCTCTTTGCTTCGGTACAGCTTTGCGAGTTCATCTATGACTTTGACATGGTGTGGTGTCAAAGCTAGCAACTGATTGAAGCCTCGAATGGCTGCATCTATTTTGCCATCTTCTTTCAACAAAAATGAGCGGTCCCAAAGCGCGTCCTTGTCAGCTGGATCTAACGAAAGAATTTTCTTTAGACAGAAGATTGCTTGATGACGAACCCCCAACTCTCTAATGAACAGCAAAGCTTGCTTAGATACACCATTTGTGTTATCTGCCACTCTTACGTAGACGTCACTTACATTGATGAAGAGGCTAGCGATTTCCACACATCAACATCCTTAGGTTGTATGCATGCAGCCAGGATCTTAAACTGCAATGCTTTATCTGGGCGACCCAACTCGTCTTGAATCATTCCAAGGTTTACCCAAGCACTATGTACCATGCGGTCTTGAGTGATGATTTCTTGGTACAGTTTAATTGCTTCCGCATACTCCGCATTGACATAATGCTGATTTGCATCACCAAGCATCGCTTTGATTTCTGGCGTCAACGGATGATCACGCGGTCCCTTCCTGCCTCTGCCTTTTCCTTTTCTGAGTTTCGCTTTACCAATACCAGCCGTCCTTGCCAAATTTTCCTCGAAATCCGCAAGGTCTTCATCGCCAGCGGCCCAAATATCATTGAGGTCCCCAGTATCTACCATATCCCCCAAACTGTTTGATGTCGCTGCTGCCATTATTGCCCTTGAAAATATCATATTTCGAGTTATAGATCCAGTACATATCATGCTTTGATTTAAACAAAGTTTCTTACTCTAATTCGCGTTCGTTGCGTTCCTCCTCATCATTATCATCCTCTTGGCTGGCGTTGTTAGCATCCTCTCCTTCCTCCTCCAGCTCCATGTCTAGAAGATCTTGTTGTAATTCGGCATCTTCGTCCTCCGACGGTTGGTAGTAGTCACTATCGCCAGAGAAAACTTCTTCTTCCAGAGCTAAATCCAGTTCCAATTCACTTTCAGCTTGTGCCATAACATCGTCTTCAGGAGTGGCATCACCTTGTGCGGGCACACTAGTTTCCGATATAGTTTGGCTGATCCTTGTGCGAGTCGATCTTCTTGTGGCCGGCATATATATATCAGTGCATTGAAGGGCTCGCGCGCTCTTGGTCCTGCATTTTTCTGGCGGTGTCAGAGAAAGCTCACAAAGTCACCACGTGATCGAAGGCACAACGTTACGTGACAGATGATTATCTTTTTATGATACAATTAGTTAGGTAGGGCAGCCACGAAAAGTGCCACCGCCATGTTGAGGGAATTCAATTTTACCACCAATCAAGTGACAGTCCGAAATACCCATGGCGATTCCGTTCAACGAGACACTCAGGTACAATCGGATAGCCAACAAACTGCACAATGATAGTCTACAAATTTTAATTACAGTAACAGCAATGCAGTCTCAAACTTGCTGCCTCATTATCAACGCTAGACTATTGATCTCATCATAATGACAAATGGTTTTTCATCTACTCATGATTTTGACTCATGGTTGCTTTGTCATGTCTAGAAATATCTCACGCATATGAAAATATGATTTGTCTGACTAGGGCATCAATTGTTTTTGGCTGCACTCAAGGGAATGAAATGATAAATCACTACAATATATTTGTAAATGATCGTATTTCTCAGCTCTTATCAATGCACTACGGTCGCTTTAGCAGCAATATTTTTCAGCCCAAAATTTTCTAGTTTGAGGAATACGCACAGATTTCATCCAATGGGACGACAATTTCTGGGAATGATTGTGACAGCCAATAAAATCAGCGAGGCTCTTTTGGTCACACCTTTCGATGGTAAGACTATGTCAATATCACATTTTTCAGAATTCTGGTATGATTGAGTAGGTTGGGACAGTGCTGCAGTATGCATCCAGGTGCTTCTAGATTTTTGCGATGCCTTAGAATAGGGAGAGTTTCAGCTTTTGGGTGTGTGAGTGACGGGGTAGCTTTCCCCATTTGGAATCCGGTCCGCGGTGCACACATTTTGTTCTGGTTCAAACCCCAAAATTTGATGTGGCAGCAGCTCAGCAATATAAAAGGCTGAACATTCACAATGGATCATTATTATTCAAACGAACACTTTCAAACATTCACCTCTCTCTTAAAATGTCCATGAGAACTTTTGTCCAACAAATCCGTGTCTTTAACCCAAGGCAGACTGCCTCTTTGGTTTCAAGACCCTACTCAATGATCCCAAGCACTCCTCATACTTCCACTACTGCAACTACCGTTCCAGTATCAAGTCATTCGGATATGCACGCCATGTATAACGCCGAGAAGGACGAGGTTCATTCCAACGGCTATGTCGTTACTGAACATCACGTAGTTGATGAAAACAGTACTTTCTCACCCTCTGTCAACGCTGTGTTTGATGATTAAATCTCACGCAGACGAAATGTACATATTCTCAGAAACACATATAGTTTCTTATTGCCCTATCCGCTTTTGCTTTTTTCTTTCCTCCTTTATACTCTAATACTGAAAATATATGACTTTTGAAAGATGTCGATCTTCCGACTCTTTGCACGCGAATTTTGTTTCCCCGATGTGTCTGTTTCCATAAATTGCTGTCTTACCTGCTGAGTGCTGTAAACATTAAAAACAAAATGAGTGAACGAGCACCATTGCTTGGCAATAACGAAACGTCGTCCGAGCAACCAACATTTGTCTCTTCTTTCAAGTTCACGCTTCTATCTTCGTATTTTAATGTCTTCTTGATAATCATTCCTGTGGCTTTTGTTGCCTCATGGTTGGAATGGTCAGATACAGTAGTGTTCTCATTGAACTTCATTGCCATTATTCCGCTGGCAAAACTTCTCGGAATTGGTGAGTGACTGGGTTGAGCAGCTTCGCATCAACTGTTTTGCTAACAATTTTTCAACAGCAACCGAGGAACTTGCACTTCGAACCGGCTCTACTGTAGGAGCACTGCTGAACTCCACATTTGGAAAGTCAGTAATATTATCCGACCGTCTTTGCGCACATAGACCAGAAAAATTAACTTTTAAACAGTGCTGTTGAACTTATTTTAGGCTTTATTGCTCTCAACAAGGGCCTGATTCGTGTTGTTCAAGGTATGTAATGGCATTTGCAAAGTTTAAAGCGCCTCAGTTTGCTTAATTGTTGCTTGGTTTCCAGCTTCTGTTCTCGGGTCTATACTTTCAAACATTCTACTCGTAGGTTCTACACAATTATTGTTTCGAGCGACTTGATTTCGATCTTGAATTTTTTTCTCAAATAAGGTATTGGGATTCTGCTTCTTTCTGGGTGGTATATACTATCCTGAACAAGAGTTCAATGTTACAGGTATGCATTGCCCACAACATCTTATAAGCATGTACTTCATCTCATAAAAGATTGTATTTTCAGCTGCACAAACATCTTCCTCTCTCCTGGCTCTGACAGTACTATCCCTTCTCATCCCTGCTGCATTCAGTGCCACTTCATCAAACGGCGAAGAGCGAGCTGCCGGTATTCTCAATCTTAGTCACGCGACGGCTATTTGTCTTTTGATCATCTATATTTTGTTTTTGTTGTTCCAGGTTAGCAAGAGGATCATTCTGACGCGTTTTGGAACAATTTGTAACACTGTTCATTTGACTAGTTGAGAACTCATAATCATCTGTACGAAGACGAGCCTGATGATGAGGAGCAACCGCAAACCACACTTGTGTTTTCATTTGCTCTGTACGTATATACCTACCTTTCAATGTTTTCTTTGATCCGATCAATTTTATTTACAAGCGTTATAGGTTGATAGTTGTCGCTGCCCTTGTCTCATTACACGCAGAGTTTTTGGTTGGCAGGTAGGTTACTAATTCTATATTCTATAATACTATTATGATCTTGCTAAACTGCAGCGTGTTTCCAGTATTGAAGGCATTGTAGAACGCTGGGGCATCAATGAAACATTTGTCGGTATCATTCTTCTCCCTATTGTTGGAAACGCCGCAGAGCATGTGAGCTCAGTCACATTCGCCTTGAAAGATAAGATGAACCTTTGTATCGGCATTGCTATCTCATCCTCACTTCAAATTGGTCTCCTAGTCACTCCAATGCTAGTCATTGGCGGTTGGATTATCGGTCAGCCCATGACTTTGTTCTTCGAGGATTTTGAGACAGTTGTTTTGTTTGCTAGTGTTTTAATTGTTAACTATCTGATTGCTGATGGAAAAAGTAACTGGCTGGAAGGTGCTATGCTGCTGGTAGGTCTACTTGATATTTGCTCTAACAACTTGCGCACAATTATAATAGCTTACCAACTCCGCATATTTATAGATTGCATATACAATCATTGCTATTGCTTTCCTTTTCCATCCCAGCAACTAGAATGCTTCAGGCTGTAGTGACTATGTAGTTCTACTTGATATCTAGCCTGACTTTCGTTCTAGGTTTTCAAACATAACCTTCCAACAAGTGACTCCTTGAAAAAAGTAAAAACAAACTGTGCAACTAATTTTTGATGCTAACTGCTTCAGTATACCAAAATATTTGAGATAATATGATTCACCTTTGATCTTATTAATATTCGGTCTATTAATTCAAGTACTTAGGAATTGCTTGTTGCTTGTGGAGCTTCAGCAGCTATGTATGATAAAAGTAAATTTGTGAGAAACATTTTATAGTCAATGACGTCGGGAGCTAAGGATTGGGTGCAAAATTTTTGCTCTGAGCAAAAATCGTTCGCAGTGGCTACAGTAGTAGATTCTTTCTCTTCCTCCTTATTAACCCACTTGAATTCAATCATGGCCGGTATCACCGTTAAGGACGTCAACGCTCACGGTAAGAACGGTCAACTGATTTCAATAGCATTGAACCTGACTGGTTCCTGAACATGTGCTCGAGTTCGAGATCTAAGCCACCCATCGACATACAAGCAGTGTTTGCTGTAGAAGATGGGGTGGTAGATGCAACTAGAAATACGTCTGCGTACTAAATTCGAACACATTTCAGCGGCAAACCAGTCTGCGTTGCAACTAGCATAGTAATGGAATCTAATGTATTTTTTTCTTTTCTCTAGAGTTCGTTAAGGCCTATGCCGCTTACCTCAAGCGCACTGGCAAGCTCGAAGTCCCCAAGTGGGTCGATATTGTCAAGACTGGCACTTACAAGGAGCTTGCTCCTTATGACCCCGATTGGTTCTACGTCCATGCTGGTGAGATATATCAACAAATAATACGATCTTGTTATAGTGCCATACTGACCTTTTTTCCCTCTTTTTTTTTTCCTCGTTTTTTCTATCGTTCTATAGCCTCTGTTGCTCGCCACATCTACCTCCGCAAGAGCGTTGGTGTTGGTGCTCTCCGAAAGGTTCACGGCGGTCGTGTCAACCGTGGCTCTCGCCCATCTCACCACGTCCAAGCCTCCGGCTCCGTCCAACGCAAGGTCCTCCAGGCCCTTGAGAAGGTCAACGTTCTCGAGAAGGACAACAACGGGTAATTATCATTTTTGTAATATTCTGCTGATTTTAACATTTCACTAAATCAATGATTATTTTTCAATAGTGGCCGTAGCATCTCCCAAGACGGACGACGTGATCTTGATCGTATTGCCATGACCCTTATTGAGCAAGACGACGAATAAGTAAAAATATGTTTTAGTGGTCATAGAGCGAGACAACAATAAAAAGCTACCTATCTCAATCAAGTAAATACTATTATGTATCAAGTGTTGCACATTGGAAACATGTATAAATACGCAAATGGCAGCATGTGAGTCGAACCTTGAGACCAAAAAGAGGCACTCCCATACACAAACACACGCGCGTGTCTGTCGTGAGACAGAGAAAGTGAACATGTTCATAATCGCCGCACAGGCAGAAAAACAAAGCAAACAAAAGGCTTGAACCTTAGTTGGTGATTTAAATGGTATATAAATTTTACAATAATGCAATGACTACAGACATAAAGCAGGGCGCGTCTTGTCCCACAACAGGCAGCTGCAGGTGCCACTCAGCAAATCTCTGAGGGGGCGCAACAGCCATATGTAAGTGTAACGTGGTACTTGAGATATGCAAATAGGCCAAGAAAATGCACAATATAGTGGCCACCCGAGAGGTTTCTAAGAGTCGCCATGCTTTTTCAAGAATTGTATTTGATAAACAGTGGCCCTGAACTCGATGAAGGGATGTTGGGGGGAGGTTTCTGGCACACATGCGATGGGGGGTTAACATGTGTATTGGTCGTTCCTTCATGCTGTCATCATACAGTCCTGTAAGTGCAGGCTTGTTAAGTCGACCTTTACCATATTATAACATATATATATTATATTTAGAGGATTATTTCCTTCCCTCTTTTCTCTCTCTCTTTTCGTCGTTTTCACCAGAACTTCTTCCCATATACTTTTCTCTTCGTTTTATATGGATCCAACGCCATCAACTTCCCCTAATTTATTGGAAGACAACTTAGCTTCCCGGCAAGCAGATGCTATAGAAGCTGGCTCCATCTTGATATCGCTAGCTAATAGCCACAAGCCATCCAAAGATCATCAGGAATTAGAAGCAGCTGCTATCGCTATGGAATCAATGTCTAAACACCACAGAAATCACTCGGTGGGAAGTCTTTATTCGCAACCGATGCACAACAATGAGGTACGAAATATCGTAAATTTCTATTCTTTATATATGTCCAGTTCGAATTTACACTAGCGCCAATCGTTTCTATATTTTACGACACTCCGTATTTCGCATCACGCTCCTTCCGCAAGTGTCCAGGACATGTCTATTATCGCGACTCACATCAGCTCATTCTGAGAAGCTGTATATCACTTGAGACCATGGTACTCATAATATTCGTTTTCATCGATTATAGCATAAGAAACGTCCTTCATCATCTTCCATGTCGATACATAACCTGCTTTGTAAGTCATGAATACCATTAAAAATTGCCATGAATAAATGTTGCCGAATGTTAACAATATTCTGGATTCCTCATTAGCCGAAGATCGTCCGTCTGCGTCATCCTCAACTCAACCAGAATCTCCAGATATAACACCCATGGTAAGAGTGTGAATCTTAGTAGGATTATTTCATGCAAGTTAGCACAGCTAATATCGAGTTAAGCAGGAAATGTCGAGTTATCGTGCATCAGGTTTTAGCGGACGGAAACCTCGTGGGCATTATCAGACATCTCCACCGGCTACATACAAGCGTCCCATGGACAACGATAACTATCCCATGCCTAATAAGCGCTCATCGATTAGTAACAACGTAGATCATTGTAAGACGAACTATACAGCTTTACAGCTCGAATACTTTCAACCCAACTGACATCACACTTACCTTATAATTTTCACTTTTCATCATTCAATCTTGCATAGCAATGCCCCCACGTTATGCGCCTGTGCCAGAATATGACCATCCAGATACCCATAACACAAGTTAGTAACTACTCCATTCTTGCTAAACATAGACTATTTAACCAAACTTAATGTTCAAATTCAATGAGTAGCATATCAGAACGGCAGGGCCGTATACCGAAACTCGCAGGATGATCCATACCGTACCAGGAAGGATCACAGGTTTAATTATGATGCATACCATTACGACCATATGACCCAAGCTTCCAATAGTAGTCAACAAAGGCAATTTAACAACCATATTGGAGCACCACCTCGAAGTCGAAAGTCATCCATGTCGGCGGCCAACCATACACAAAAGTATTATATCATGGTAAGTTGAAATATAATTATGTTGGGGAATTTCTGAGCAATCTCATGAGGCTCACAATCTCAATAGAAACAAAGTCCAAAGGTGAAAAGAAATGCAATGCACGCTTATATTAGTTACACTATTTACATGGATATCACGCGGAGGGCGTCGGTAAGCAATGTGGAGATTACATTACTTTGGGTATAGAAGGGATCTGTGAAGTATGATAATTAATGTTTGGCGTGACATTTTAGTTGAAGAACCAAATGATCTCGGATGATCAAATAGACCGAGGACATCACTTTCAACATCCACAAAACTCCCCTACTCCCACAGCCATATACAACCATGGGCCGGATCGAAATAGAAAATATGCTCAACCATCATACAATCGATCACCAGCACCACGCAATGAAGTTACTAATGGGAACGGAGATGATTCAGAATATGGCAACGGTCGGCGCCGCGGTAGCATGACTTTTACGAACATGTATCCATCTCCTCACCCGCATGAGCATTACAGCGAACCAGCGCAACCGCAATCGCATTACCGTTCACCTGCCTTAGAACCTTCTTATCTGCCACAAGAACTACTTGCTCAACCATTAACCGCTTACCTGCGCGAACGGAACAATGGGCAACCACACTGAAGAATGTAACCATAAATGAATGGACCATAGCATTGTCCGCTTATGCTATCTTTCCTCTCTCTCTCATCTCTCTCGACCTCTCGAGCCACCTCGCCTTCCCACCTCCAAAAACAATAATGGAAGGCATATATAATGAACATATATCGTGGAATATTCGCTGAAGCTAGATCCAAAAATCAACTTTCCCGTTATTCTTTCTTTTGTAAATACCATTCTGTTCCTTGTAGTTCTTTCCTCTCCCCAAAATGGCAGCCCATCACTATTCTTTATTATTCCCAATAAATCATTATTTGCTATGCCAAGCAAACCTGGACTTGATGGATTTACTTTATGTCAGCTTATGTCAAAAAGGTGGCAGCAGCCCCTGACATTGGGTATGCTCACGTCTAAGGAACCGACTCAGGTACTCATGGAGTAAAGCAGCAATTGAGGATAAAATTGGGATTGGACTCCTCCTTGATACTGATTTTAGCTTTTATTTATTTACATGCATCAGTTCGGGCTACTGAGGATAGTACGAAGAAAAGGTAGCAATAGTGAGTCAAAGGGATGACCGTGCACTGGAAAAATCTAGCATTGCTATAGATTGCTTACGTTTAAAAATAAAATCAATATGGCGAGGTTTCTATTGTGATCGTGGGTATTGGCAATATCGATCTTTCACGGAAACAATCTACGATAATTCATACTTAGTAAAAGAAAGCTTCTTTACCTATTCATTGATCTATCAATATACTCACCTCAATGGTTCCTGGTTCGGAGATGCTGATGTAGTATCTGTGGCTCTCCATGCCATGTACCATGTGAGACTCCATAACCTTTCCTTTGCTATGTCTTTTGTGTTTACTGTCCCATACGAGCTCATATCTTCTCCATTCAAAATCAAATGGCGGTGTTCCAATCAGGTCTACAACGGCCTGAGACGTATCGCCTACGATAGAGGAATCAGTACATTTGCAAACAGTCAAAGATATCATTCACTTTAATCAAAAGTTACCTTCCCGTATATTTTCGTAAGTGTCTTTGCCAGCGCTGACACGCGTAGATGGGATTTCATGGATGATCTTGGAAAGATCCCTTGGGTAGGAGCGGCATTTGTTGCGCTGATCACCAACAGACATAATGGTAAAGTTACCAGGCTTATCAGCCAGAGTGCTCAATCTTGATGAAGGCGATTGTATCTTTTCAGGTCTGCCGTTGAATTGATAGTCTGTGCAATGAATTACAATCATGTTAGTCTCAATCGGTCTATAACATATATCTCATTGATAATGTTCAGTAAAATCCTTGATATGGAAGTAACTCTTACTTATAGTGAACGGACCAACTCCCGACAATGTAAACTCTAGTTGGTCTCCAACACAATGTTCGGTGGACTGATCCACTGGGATGATAGTAGCGATATCTAAAGCCAGGACTTTGATGATAGCATTTGGTCCAAGACTAGAGCTCTGACAACCAGCTGCATCTGAAACGCTTTGGATTTCAATATCGTATTCGCCAGGAACTTGAAGTTCATATGGTAGCCTCAAGTCGTATTTGGTAGTTTGGATATCCTCCAAGTGATGCATACGACCGTGTGTATCGCCTTGATGGCGAACTCGAATACTTGCCGAGAAGGGAGCTTGTCCAACGAACTCCATACGTAATGGATTAATTTCGCCCGAGTCGAGTGAGTCGCCAACGCACATCATACGCTGCTCATTATGCTTGGTCACAAACTTGGCGCTAGCTCTTTGTAAGACCTTTTGCTCCAAGATAATGGGATAATGATCAGGTGTATAAGGTGTAGAGGGATTGGTATAAACTTCATCCGCTAAGCGGTTGAAAGCATAGCGCCAAACACCGCTTTTGTATGTGTTCAAGCCAATACGTGTTCGGTAGAGACCGGAATGTATCGTTTCCGTTGAAATCCTACTGAAATCACGTCGTCCTTGTGAAGAATGTGATAAATCGTATGAAACTGCGAATGGGCCATGACCTAAGTAAAAAGTAAAACAATTCTATTAGCATCCTGGTAATGAAAAAGCAAAAGAAATCGCTTATTGTTAATCAACGTACCTGATAGATGAACATTGACAGAATCATCTGTTCCTTCGCATACAGGAGCACGTTCGAAAATGCCATGCTGTTTATAACTGACTTGGTCTTCGCTAATGCCCAAAGCAGGTTTATCCAAGAAACTAATCGTGATGGCCGTATTGCTTACATCGCCGGGACAGTAAGAATCTTGTACGTTTACAAGTTCATAGCGACCGGGATCTTTTACAGTCAGTTGGTCATTAGCATCATTCAGCTGCGCATGATAAACCTTGTCTGGATTGCGATCAACATTGCGGAATAGTAATCGCCATGGTCGTTCACCAGTAAGACGTAGAGGAAGACGAGCGTTGGAACCTTCAACAATAGTAATGTAATCATCGTTGCCATCGTAAGTATAGAATGAAGCTGTTGGGCGGTCCTGGCGCACTTCAATAGTGACATCAGGAACGTCTAGCTCCTTACTACATCCATTGGCGTCTTGAATCTAGTACGAACGTTAGTTGCATTGTGCTTTCATATAAAATACTTGTCACGTCTTTTTACGTACTTTGGCAAGTGAGACAACATATTTACCACCAGTATCTGATGGGGGAATTGTGATGGTATGGCGAGCGTCTGTGACAACTTCTTGGTACGAAAGTCTTTCGCCAGAATTGAAAATATTCCAATAAAGAGTGTGAGGGCCAGCACCGCCTACTTCTACATCCAGGTCTACGCCTTCACCAATGCAGGTTCTGATCACCCCTCCTCTTGTCAAACGATCACTGAATTTGGCAGATGGTTGTGGATGCACAACTTGCTTGATTTGCTTAATTTGAGTACTTCGCTCCTTGTAGTTAGAATCGTCAAGTCGCACAAAATCATAATAATAAGTGCTATAATGAGACATGGTTAATCAAGAGATACCGAACTTCACAATATGTAGCACTGAATAATATATTACCCGCTCGTAGTTGGCAAATAACTAAACACGTAGCGACTCTGATCAATCTTTTGGAATCTTTGCTGCACTTCAACCTTTCTGCGGCCTTCCTGCTTGTGAATAGTATAGCCCAAATTGAATGGAGGCGTTCCTTGAAACTCGAGTACAAACTTCATGCCAATCTCGTTGTCATCTGCACACTGCGAAGGAATAGGGTTCGCATCTAGGCGCACTTCAGGTAGTGGTGGTTGCACCACTCGGCAAACAGACGGGTACAAGACGTCACCTGCACCCAAAGAAATCTCATTAATAAAACAGCTCAAAACATTGATGTACGAACGGTAAGTAGTGCAAACTCACCTTTGCAGAATTTATCTTCCACATTTAAGATTTTGTAGTCTCCAGGTTGAGTAACTGATATGGTACTGACTTGCGAATCCAAGCTAGCAGTTTTTCTTGCTGCTTCAGCTGATTCGATATTCGAAAATTCATATTCTACCTTCCAAGGTGCTTCTCCTTGCAAATAGAGTGGAAGTTCAACAGATTTACTTCCGATAAGCAATTTCGCAGGACGCTGCAAATCACATTGAAATTTGATTGATGGAGGCGAGTGAACGTCCAGATTTGCTGGCACTGGATCAATCATTTCCATAACATTACCAGCACCATCCGTCACTGTTTCAATCTGATATTGATATTGCGATGATGTAGTCAAGGTCAAATTGAGCATCAACGATACATGCTGCGTAGCTGCCCAATCCATATCATCATCCGTCGAGAATACCACTGGTTTCTCCGAAAATTTTGTCCAGTCATGATTGACAAATGGAGAGATATAACTGTCAGGTTGGATATTGTCGATTTGGTGGTGTGATGTGGAATCTCCGATACGTCTAGTGTACTTGACCGTCAATGGTGGAACTCCTGCTACGGAGAGGGTCAAAGGCTGTTGTTCTTTTCGGCAGTAATCGCGTCGAGGTAATGGTAAGAATTCTGCACTGGGACAAGTAAAGACAAGAGCATCATTGGGCTGTAGTCTGACGTCAAGTTGGTCTTTGGTAGTGATACTTTCAAGTCTGTAAGCGCCCGGTTTCCTCACTCGAATATGGTATACTTCCAATCCTTGTTGACCCTGGCTAACTTCTGTTGCTCTATGAAGATCCCGATGTGAAAAGTCTACATTTGTTCGAACTTTGTTTTCAAAATCAAATCGAGATAAAGTGACATGCTTCGGAATAGTGTTGTTCAATATAATGCGAAGCATGATCCCATCATCTTTGCCAACTTCGTATGAAGGTATACAATAATACTGATTGTCAGGATTGAGTTTAGCAGTGCTATGGTGATGTCCATGGTCGTTAATAACAGTGTAGCGGTAATTGAGCAAACTTATCATATTACAAACCTGTATGGTAGGATATCAACCGTATGCCTTCCAAGAATGTGAGATGAGTTCAATGTTACATCTTTAACGCGAACAGATATCCCTCGGGATACTGCCAGTTGATGTCCCATCATACCCCCTGTGAGTATACCAGAGTCAGTGCTTTCAATATGGCATCAAATTTCCTTTCGCATAAAATTTTACCTGTAAAAAACTGTATGATTGTACCATTTGCTATGGCAGAAGGCAGGGCGAAAATGATAGGGTTTGTTATTAACACAAACAGGGCAAGTACCAGAGTCTTGGTGTTTGAAAACTGAAGCCATGGTATCTTGACGATCCAGAGCGCAAAAAGATATGAAATGTCAAATGACCACCACTTCAAGAGCAATGTACCGTAGTTGCCATTTTGCCAAGTCCAGTAAAGATGTACGAGATCTACCACCTTTACTGCTTGCAAAAGACCAAAAATCGCAACAGCCCATAATCGTTGTGATGGAAAGTCTATAAACCTGTCAGGAATCAAAGCTCGAGAAGCTGCATGCGACTTCGTCCGCCTTGGGGTAATGGTGGACGTTGTCATTATTAGGCACTTCTAGAGAAGGATATGAACTACGCGCGAGCTTTTTTTTTGAAGGTGACCTTTTTTTTTGCTGCAACAAAATTTATATGCCTTAATAACTTCGACGTCACCCTCAAAGCGTTGAAAATTTCCTCAGCTAATGGACGAAGAGCAAGATTTCAAAAAGAATATATTGGCAGCATATGACATGAGTAACTTTCTGTCCAGACAGCTTGCTTTTGACTGTAGCAGAGGAGCATGGTGGTGGTGGTTGTTTTTTTTCTTATTTTTTTTTTCATTTTATTTATCATTATGCGACAAGTACTCTCAAGGGTGACCTTGAAACGCGCTTGAATATCTTTTCAATTAATAAGTTTTCGTTATGACCAACATGTAAACCACACCAGCATATTTTCAAAAAAGACTTGAAGGCTCAGATCCAATAGATCAATGAAATTGCAACTATATTATATCATCTTGATCTATTTGCCAGTCGCTAATCCGTTGGTCACATATATAGCCATGTTTGCCTTGTTGGTCACCTCAAGCAATCCACAGTCCACTAATCGCTCGATTTCCTATTGAAGATTCAAACAGTTAAAGATACATGTGAAATGAATTTGACGCGAAATTGATGGGATTTTTACCGAGAGAACATTTTTTGCGGATGGTCTGCGCCGAGTGTCAGTGTATAACATCCAAGCTACAAGGTCTTTCATATGTTCAGATGGAGTAGCAAAAGAGAATTTGGCAGGCATTCCCCACAATATCTCAGCAAAAATATCGTCTGTATTATCCAAATAATATAAAGGAGGCACTCTGTCCATCATTTCGATCATCGTAATCGCCGTAGACCAAACATCAACCTTTTCATCATATTCCATTTCACGAATAACTTCAGGTGCCACTGCAACAATGAATAATGTCAATCGACTTCTGAAAGACACAAATTTATCATACACATGTAAGGCTACTTACTCCATTTTGCCGTTCCCAATCGAGCGTTGTTAGCCCTATTCAATGGTGATGCGAGTCCAAAATCTGCCAGTTTGACCTGACCTGTTCGATTGAGTAACAGGTTTTCACATTTTACATCCCGGTGCATATATCCTTTGGAATGCAGAAAAATCAAGCCCTGTAAGCACTGAATTGTGACTAATGTTTAGAACTTTGGACATATAAGCATTGCGTTCAATGGGTTTCAATCCTATACCTCTCTAACTATATAAACAGCGATATTTTGGGGCAAGCCAGTCGAAATTTTGCATAAAAGTCCAAAAACTGAGCAACTCATAATCTCCATAGCTATCCAAACATGATCGCTCCACAAGGTTACTTCCTTGATAGCTACAATGTTGTCATGATTAAAAGATCCCATAATTCGTAGCTCACGTAGTATATATGCTAGATGTGGCTGATCTGTATCATCAATGAAACAACGTTTGATAGCATATACCTGCTTGCTTGATTGTCGGCCGGTCGCTTTGACCACAGCTCCATTTGCACTAGAAACAGTAGGTGAGTATAGGTGATTGACCTTCAAATATTTCTTCGAAACTTACCCGCTACCAATTTTAGTAAAATTGGCATATCGTTCCTTTGGATTTTGTTCTTTGATTTTAGATTCTGGAACTAGCTTTCGCATTGCCCTTTCAAACTGAGCATGCGGTTTTCTTCTGGACGATCTTGAAACTGGTTTGGGAATTGGAAGACAGTCGGGAGGTTTTCCTGCAGGGATCCAAGGTTTCTGAAAAGTACTTCATGTAAATATTCTAAATATTTTTTGCAAGGACAGGCTAATTTTACTTGATCATTAGATTTAGCTACCTTGTGTAAACATTGTCCTTTACTTGCAAGCCTACTTTTAAATCTATCCGTAGCTTCAGGAGCAGACAAAGACTTTCGACGTTGTTTCACGGTGTTGGAAGTCAAAGGTGGATAAGGTAACGGATCGGTTATGAATACATCAGGTATCTGCCATTTGCCTGGCGGTCGCCAAGGTGCCTAAAATAAAGTTCGTGGCGTCAGTTACAGAAAGTTCCTTGGTGATGTGAGTAACAAATTGGCATAAGGTTCTGAAAACGCTACCTTTGTGGAAGCAAAAGCAGATTTTCTACGAACTATGCGCTGACAAACTACCTGCCCTGGTGCTGACACGACAATTCGTTTTTGAATATGGGATTTGTTGCTATTGTAAATCACAACAGTCCCTTCACGGAATGGTTGTTTGTCAATATGTGCACTTTCGGTAGAAGTCAAAGATGTTTGGTCTCGGTATCGGCCAGCGGAATCAGTGGATGTAAATATAGACACTGTTGGTGACGATAGGTCTGATTCGAAAATAGATGTTCGCCGAACTTGCTTGGAATATGAATAAGACGGTAATCGTGAGTCTTTTGAGGTGCTTGTGGAATAGCGTTGAGAAGATAACATTATATTATATTACAAGGGGGTTATTAACTTCGAACGGCGTTATTATGTCCAGAATGACAGATATTTTGCGATTTCTACTATTGTTTAAAAATTTCGACTGAACAGTAACGCTGATTGTTTTCAAGTTGCCCTAAGATGAAACAACGTTCTAAACAATGAAAAGTGAGGAACCAAAGAACGTGAAAGGTTCAGTAAACCGAACAAAGAGGAAGAAAATAAAAACCACAAACAACCATATACCCAACTTTAACATTCCTACATAGCCTGTTTAGCATAACCTTCCCAAAATAGGCATTATTACTGCCAATTCCAACTGCCTCCACACTGAAATGATGCAAGGAGAAGCCTGAGGAAATAAGAAAATAATAAAAAAGTGAAATGAAAATACAGATGCAGTAGATGAGCTGTGTATATATGAACTGTTTATGAGGCAAACCGAGCTTTTTTGATCATCTACATATATGTATTATCATTAGGAGTTGTTCTTTGATGGAAGCTTTAAAAGTTGAACAATGAAACATGAAAAATGCTGTATTAAAAACTTTTATGTGTAATTCTAATCCTGGTTTTCATCATCGCTAAGTAAGAACTCTTGGACTTGCTGGCGCAACCGCTCGTCTCTTTCTTTGTTTTTGATGGTTTCAGCAACATAAGGTGGCAGCTCAAACTGTCCATTCCGGTAGTCTCGAGCATCAACTTGGCAACTGTAGCATAAAGAGTCAAAGAATGGAATGACTTGACCATTAGAGACATTGGAAGACTTGTTACTGCAGCAACCGTCGGCATTCTCAGCACTTCCACAACATTCACCATCACTCGTGACTTTTTTATCTGTGCCTCGTTTGTCACCGAGAGTTGTAACTGTAATTCTATCTCGCCAACCAGTAATGCCTGCTTGAATTGGCCTAACCAATAGGAAATGATTCGGTTAATAATACTGACCAACTTTTTATATGTGCATGACCTTTGACCGATATAGAATCAGTTAACTATTTAATTGTAATCGTACTTACATCAGACAGATAGCACATTTGTCATTAACATCCATTTCGCTGTGTACAGTGAGTTTAGAAGCAGTGCGAGAGACTGTGCTCACAGTCGAAGGGAAGTCGCGATCCAAGCCAGTGATGAATTCTATAGGTTCAGCTGTTATCAGATATGCTGTAATATTTATGTCAAACTGAGGGTGATAAACTTACCTTCTGTCAGTCGTTCAATGCTGCTCTTCGAGGTAGCTTTAGTGGTGAAATTTGTCGTTTGCATCACATTTTTGGCTATTCCGTGGTTACGATTGTAATATGCAATCTCCTTTCCTAACATATCTTTCATTGGTCGAATCACCGCTACGTCTTTGTAGGATATAGAATTCTCTACTCCAACATCCAAAGCAGCACTGAAACCACGGCCTTTGCTAGTCATGGAGATCATCTTTATAGCTTGCCGAGTGGATGATTCACCAAGAAAAATGAAATCGCACCTAAGTGAGAAGTAGAAATAAGTGTATAGGTATATGACATTTATGCCTATAGAAATTTAGGGGGCAGAGTTCGTACTTCTCTTTCTTAGCTCGGTGGTAGAGCATGCTCATCTTCAAATGCCAATAGATGTCTTCTTTTGCAGACAATTTATCTATTCCATCGAATATCGCTCGAAGCTTTTCGGCGTTTGACATTTCTTTCTTATGTACACTATCCAGATGCGCGGTAATATCTGTAATTTCATGATAAGTCCAAATTTTCTAATTAGACAATTTCATGTCATAACCTACCTTCATACCCAGGCCGCCCGTTGTTAACAACTTCTACGAGCTCATCGAAAGCTCCGCTCTCCGTATAGCTTGGATCGAAGATATCTTCAAGCTTGTCGCAATGGGATTTGAAATTAGGGTACTGGATGTTCATCATGGCTATAAACTTTTCGCTAGTACATTCCTATAAGTGATCGGTTAATAAACAATTCAAATATATGTGATAACATAAACCAGTAATTACATTGTTAGGAAACAATGCAGTTTCATCAATGTGGCATACGAATGCTTCTGCAAACACATGAATTTTCTTTTGTTCGTGAGGTTTGGCGGACATGAAAGCCGCGGTTAGGTTAAGCATGGCACTAGAAGCAACAGCATAGTCAGCAAAATGCGACTAGTCTAGCGACAGTTTTGAGAAAACTGATTTCTTACGTCGATGATGGACCACCAGAAACTGCAACCAAAAGCTTTCCAGTACGAAACTTCTGACTGATCGCCTTTGATCTATTTACGCAAGTTCGGTATTTGCCAATGAACAAAAAGTCGAAGCATGATCTAACGCACAATATTAGTTTCGAATGTAAAAAGAACTACACAAGGACGATACCTACTGGCAGAATGGAGAGTGTCTCAGGAGGATATCAGCTGATGCAACTTTACATTTAGTGCAGATCTTGTGTGCTGGTTTTGGAGGTTCTATGATTCGTTGGAAGGGAGTATGAATAGTCATTCATACAAGTCGATTTTTATTGTCAAAGTGAACATACCAGTCATGATAGGCTCTTCAATGGAGCACATTTTTACGAATTCGCTCTTGTCTTGAGTATAACCACACTTACAACCACTCAAACTTTTTTTTTAATGATGAGGCTGGTAAGCAGGTACAATGGCTGGTGGTGTGACTGCTGGTTTTGTAAAATCGGCGAACTCGAATACTATCAATGTCAATCTATTTATTAACAGAGTAAATGCAAGATGTGAGCAAAACATATCCATGCCTGTGACATCTTGATGATTATAATCCGCATTCAGTGCTTCAAACGGGAACTAATATAATTTCATTCGTAAGACACAGCCGTATATTCTAACTCCGAACAAGTGCCCTTTTATGTACGAAAAAGGTATACAAGTGTTTAGTTCAAGTTGACATGGCTGCCGTACGACATTGCTTCCGAAATTTTCATGCAGCTGGTGCAATCCGCTTACCGCGTGCTGTATCCACACCAACGAAAGCTGCGTCAACATATGGGACTTATGATCGACTACGTCCAAAATCTTTACAGTTGTTAGACGTCTCCAAGTGGAAACGACGTGAGGTACCGTCAGATATAGCTAAACCAGGATATGCAGACAGTGGAGAGCCCAATGAGTGGGAAGGACATATTCCAATCCTCAGTAATGTAGAAGTTGAAAAGTTATCGGCCGCTGGAGACTTGGCTAGGCGTGTGCTTGATATGGGTGGTAAACTCTGTCAGGTGTGTAACCATTCTACAGTATCCTAACGTCCTACCGACGCACCAGCTAATGACCTGCCGCAGCCAGGGATTACCACAGACGCAATAGACAAAGTACTACATTCAGCTATCATTTCTGAAGGCGCATATCCGTCACCATTAAATTATATGGGCTTTCCAAAGAGTATTTGTACGTCAATTAACAACGTAATTGCACACGGAATACCAGACTCGTAAGCAGACATTTACTCTGTCATTATATGTTCTATAATTTCTACTCACATTTTTAATAGGCGTCCTCTGAAGAACGGCGATATCATTAACATTGATGTGACGGTAAGTCAATCTCACGACTTTTTTCGCTCGAGATGGCGCTGACTGGGAACTAGGTGTACTTGGATGGCTATCATGGCGACACTTCTGCGACATTTTTAGTGGGTGATGTTGATGAACACGGGGTTGCTCTAGTAGATTGCACTAAAGAATGCTTAGATAAAGCTATAAGTGCTTGCGGACCAGGTGTTCCTTTCCGAGAAATTGGACGCATTATAAGGTACACAATGTAAACAATTTGTCTCAGCTAAAAGTTCACAGCAAGAAGCGGCAAGGAGAAATAACCATGTTTCAAAGTGAATACGCCAATAAGAATTCGTTTTCTGTATCTGATGAGCTTTCTGGTCATGGAATTGGGCGTCAATTTCATTGTCTGCCTCTGATTTATCACCATGGTGAGTTTCTTGCCGCGCAGTGTGGTGGGGTGTAAAAATTTCGCTTATTCCACCGAATCGGATCGGTTGACTTTCCGACGACAAATTTATAATGAATTTACTAACGAAAAGGTGTAGAAAACGATGAGGAAGGACATATGGAGGCTGGCATGGCCTTTACGATTGAACCAATCTTGTGTCAAGGCTCAGCGGTTGGTGTACAGTGGCCAGATAAGTGGACTATAACCACAGCTGACTTTGGAAGAAGTGCCCAGTTCGAGCATACCGTAAGTATTAAAGCCGAGAACGAATATACGCAAAATATATATATATATACTCCTTGGTACCAAGCTGATCAACTTTCGTGTATCTTTAATAAGATCGTCGTAACTGAGGATGGACCTCAAATACTAACAGATTAAATACTATCACTATTAGTTCGGTAAGAGCGAGAATATAGTGCCAGGGTAAACTAATGTCATCGGAGCTTGTGGTACTTAGCGTGGCATTTCATTTTTCCGTTTCACCTTTTTTATATAAAGAGAAATTGTTTTACCTTTAATTTGCTCTTTACTTTCTGTCAAATCATATTTTCAACTATGTCTACTGCTAAAGCTTGCTGCCAAATCCCTCCTGTTGTGTCCAACTACCAAGCCGTTGGTACCATTGAGAACCTTGGTGACTTACCTGTCTACACTGTTGGTCCTAAGGTAAGTCTCTGTCAGCAACTGTGTGTTTTGTTTGCTCCTGACTGACGGCTCGATCGGGTATTTAGACCTCCAAGAAGGCTGTTTTTGTCATCTACGATATCTTTGGTCTCCAGTATGTATTCAGAATGTAGCTTCCACGACAAGGAATTTATTATTTTCTTACAAACTTTGTCTACAGCCCCAACACTAAGCAATTCTGCGACGTCCTTGCCAACAACTGTGGATATCAAGTGGTCATGCCTGATTTCTTCCGTGGCAAGCCCGCTACTCCAGACATACTTGGCAAGAGGGATGAGCTTATGGCTTGGCTTCAGAAAGTCGGCACTATCGACGTTGTAGGTTTTCGATACTTTTTTACTTGAGCTAGAACCGATGAGAAGAGAGGTAGACTTATGGCTGAATGATTCTAAAATTTATAGCTTGAGCCTTCCATTCAACGTGTCAAGGAGCATCTCATTGCTCAAGGTGTTGAGAAGACTGGTGTGGTTGGTTTCTGTTGGGGTGCAAAGGTAAGTTATTCGTCATCTCGGTACTCCGACCTGAGAAACGGACTCACCAAAACTAAATTTTTGATTACCAATAGATTGCCATCCAGCTTTCAGCTCGCGACAAATACTACTCTGCCGCTTCCCTGATCCACCCCTCTTTCTTCGCTAATGAGGATGCTGAAGGTGCTCAAGCCCCTCTCTTGCTCATTCCCACCAAGGATGAGGCTGATTTGGTATGTTACTTGCTAATTATCACGGCCCTAAAACTCGATTCGATCACAGGAAATGACTAATGACCAATCACTTTCCTTTTCACTAGACTGAATTTATGCAAATTCTTTCTAAGAAGCCTTTCGGTGACAAGTGCGAACACCACCGCTTCGATGATGTCCATCACGGTTTCGCTGCTGCTCGTGGTAACTGGGAGGAGGGTTCTCTTGACAAGCAGCGTGCCACCGAAGCAATTCAACTTACTGCAAACTTCTTTGCTAAGAACGTTCAAGCGTAAATGTTGTTTTCCATTGTCCGTAATTAAAAGCTTATTTAGCCAAGGAATAACGCCTTGGTTAAATAATTCATGTATATCCTCTTGCTCATATGTTTTGTTGCTTTTCTCAACTAACAGCTCAGTGAACAAACTCTGAACATCGGTTGTTGACAATTTACCTCGCAATTTATTACAAAGCTATTTGGAATCAAATGGAATGTAAAGACAATACAATGTCAGACACACCTGTATAGCCCGTGACTACGAGTTTGAATGATACATTTTCTATGCTTTTCTGAAAGATTAATGACAACCTGAGCGCCATGGGTAGAGAGTTGAAAACTTTTTAACAATATCTAAAGCTTAGACTTGATGGCTTTGTATTCTTCCAGGTCGACAAAACGGGCGATGCCCTCTCCAAGCTGAGGACGTCCAGTTTTGTTGTTCAAACGCATTGAGTCAAATTTACCCTTGCCAAATGGTCTCCATGCCCACTGGCGAGTGTATTCACTATCGACACCTTCCACAACTTGAGCAATTTTGTAGCCAATGACAGGGATGAATCTAAAGGTCGCATCGAGATTTAGAAACAAGCATTGTTAGTTTCATCATGCCAGCTGAACTTACTTCATTCCATGACCACTGTCGCCAGTAGCGACGATTAAATTTTGGTATTTGGGGTGTGGGGATATGATGAAGTCGCCGTCAAATGATTCGCTATACCTGTGAGCCAACCACAAATCAATATTCGTCTTAAATGAATTTGAGTTTGCTTTGGGTGCCCAGACAACTTACCAGCAAACGCGAGAATCAACGATGTCGTGTTCGTTCAACTTGGGCATAAACTCACCCAAAAATTGTCGATATTCCTTTAATGAGTTGTGCGGCATAGTGTCGTTTGGATTAGCAACTCGTGTGCGTGGAGCACCTACTTTTCCGTCCTTATCCACATTCACATAACCAGCAGCATGGCATGCCACCTTGACTTTACCATGCTGATTCATTGGGAATCCATAGTAACCTAAGCACAACATGCATAAGTTCTATAAGCTTAAGTAATCTTTCACTTTGTCATCCAAATATATCTTACCGAGATATGAGATATCTCCGGCCCACACAGGAAAGCCATCATTGAAATACGCTTTGTCCCGTCCTTCGGGCTTAAAATGAACGACAGCATGGCCCGTAGCCATCAACATGTTTTCCATATCGACTAAACTAGCTGTCCAAGCTCCTGTTGCCAGAATCACCAAGTCGGCATAATGCTCCTTTCCATCTACAGTTTTAATTCCTTTCACCACTCCGCCGGCTTCGGTAATAAGGCTTTCCAAGGTACTGTGTTGTCCACCTTGGTGCATATTAACACCATCTCTAAGACACTTTTCATACATGTGAACCACTGCTCCTTCTGAATCGCACCAGCCTATATCGCATGGAGGGATGATTACGTGTCAACAATGCGGTGATGACTTTTTCAATCACAAACGATTGTACCACGGGACTGTACAACCTTAAAAAAATAAATTGTGATCCACCAACCTGCATATTTACTCAGATAGGCAACGTTGTACCCATTGGCAACAGCCTCCTTGAACTGAGGAAATCGTTCAACGATTGCTTCAGGCGTAATGAACTCTTCAATAGTATGTCCATATCCCGCGGCTTTGATATTCTGCATACTTCGGCGCTCATATTCTGAGAATTTACCACCACGACTGAATAAAAGTAATCCTGTTTCGTTGTACAATGGAGATTTGCCGGCAGCCTTGGCTTCTTCGTTCCACTGTCTCCACATTGGTAGCGCTTCTGCCATTAGATTTTGATAAATAACATCATCGCCGTAATCCATACGAACAATCTTGTTGATATCTAGTTGATAGTTGGTCAAAATAGGATAAATATATATCAATTAAGCAACCTCGACTAACCGGTTGAGGCAGCATCGGAAGCTGGTATCTTCTCTCTATCAAACACATGGATATCATAGCCATTGTGTTTCATAGACAATGCATGTGCAGTGGAGAGACCAAATGAGCCTCCACCGACGATAATAATCTTAGCGCCAGTTTTGGGAGGAGAGTATTTTGCGGCGGGCATGAATCAAAGACTTTCGCGTGAGAGATAGAAAAGACAACGTTTTGGACCATTCAAGTTCAGTTACTATTTAAACTATTCAAAATAAAGTTTGAGATAGATTTAAATAAACCCTTCGATCTTCCTTGCACTGTGAGAAATTTGTAGCACAAACTGGTCATTTTTTTTTTTATCTTTCAGACGCATAAACGGGTCTAGAATACTCTACTATATACGGCTCCGGATCTCGGTTCATGTGTAGGATAACTCTCGCCAAGCTAGGTATAATGGTAATGTGATTGAAATGCTTAATACAGGGGTGGCAGCGCATAGGAAATACGCTATCTTCCGATTCATTTTGGTGTGGAGCCCTTGCTTAGGCCGGTCAAGGCTCTGGCTATCAAGTATCATCCACGCAGCACAGAAATAATTGACGCATAATATATCGCAGCCTATACTTGATTGCGCCGGGTGGCCCATGAATACACTAATCATTTCAGGTATAAACTGAGCTTTGGCTGTTACGATGGCAGGGATCAGTTGTTGTAGGAGATTGACGAAATTGGCACCAGCAGAGAATAGATAGATAGCTGCCAAAGCTCGCGACTGCCGTACAGTAAAAGGATGCAACCAATTATTAGGAAGTAATAATGGCACCACGAGAACTGCATGCATCAGCATCAGATTGGGCATGAAGCCAGAACCTGTGGCTACAAATGGGCTGACAACTACGGTAACAATACCAACAACAGCACAAATCGCAGTAATAGAAGCATTGAATGCGACTGTTCCGGCTGGTCTTATAGGAAGACAAGCCATGACTGCAAAGAACAAGCATGCTGCAAACGAGATGGCTACAACTTGGCCCAACAACATGTAAGCCCACGCGTACGGGATTTTTCTTCTTTGAGCTACAAAATGCGCAAATCAAAACGAGGGAGATAACATATTTCAATATTTGTAGTTATCAATTTGCCGTAAATTATATTGTTACAATTTACCTTCGATTGCCAAAAACGGCATCCACACAGTTGAAGTGAAAGCGCATAATTGATGGCTCCAGAGCCATTGTATTGTGCCAACGCTCACAGTGCGCCAAGCATCATCAAACAAGGAGACACTATGTAACCACAAGCTGAGAGAATCCAAAAGTGACTCGGGCCTGGCGTCTGTTGAAGATTGCCACTGTAGGTAGCTATAGTGGAAATATTTAAACATGTAGGTCCATGTGGTGAGCAAGGCCACCAGTGAAAAGCCAAATGTGAACTGTGATGTTTTTGACCATACCCAAGATTTGGCAACGAATGGCAAGATACAGCCCAATAATCCAAAGATAAGGGCGAAATACCCTGCCAATATTGCAATATCCACGGGATATGTTATCATAGGGGGGTTTATTATTGGGAGAAATTTGGTCAACCCGAAATTTATTTTAATTTGCCCGTGACGAGCATATGGGACCACACAGTCACCTGTGGTGAGGGCTGAGCTTCGTATTACTGTCACTTTTGTCTCACTAGTTTCTATTTACAATCCCTATCTCATGGCATTTGCACAAAGACATCGTCGGCCTACCCATTCAGCCTCTCAGCCTCCATTACCTTCAAGTGATTCAGAGGATTCTTATGCCATTCTACACACACGTGGGTATGCTAAATCAACTCTGCAACGTCGGCAGAGCAACGGCTTGGCTGCACCCTCTATAGCTGGAACGGCCACCTCTGATTCTGACAATGATTGGCATGTTATCAGTGGAAACTGTGCGATCCAACATAACAATGCCTTGTTATCTTCGCCACAATGGACGCCTTCAGAGCCCGAATCGGTCTCCGCCGTTGCCTATGCTGATTCGGAGTCCATGGTGTCAGACTTGGACACGCATACTGACTCTGGCAAACAACAGTTTTCCTTCTTACCCGCGCATGACGGGACTGGCACCTTTGCCGATATTGGAGGTTTTGTATCTGATAGTTCAATGGGTAGTGCCTCAATGGCGTCACGTCACACTCCTATCAAAATCAAAGCTCAGACAGCGGATTTTCAACCTGTGAGCTCCAGCATGCCAAATATTTTGCTGCCTGATGGAGGTATCGCCCCGCCAACGTTTACAGGGCGTCAAACACAAACGAGTGATATGCCAGATTTCGTTCCAACAATGGCCGGACGTTCTTGGAGGGAATTTCGACAAATCTTTTCCTCGGAAGAGGATGACGGTAGTCTAAGCGAGAATGACGCCGTATGGCGCAAACGGCATCAAAAATCTGCTGTTGTAGTAGACGAAGACGACTCATATCAATCTGAGAGCACCACCACGAATATAAGTAGCGATGAAACAAAAAGAAGAAGAATGCAGGGAAATAAAGATTTGGATAGGTAAGAAGAAGATTAATTTAGTTTTCCTGATTTAAGTGATTACGCTTTGACCATCAGGAATTTTGTCATGGATGTTCCGTTTTGTAATACGTACTAATATTGTTATGCATTTGGTAACAGTATTCCTACACATCACCCATCGTTACCAGGATCAGCAACATCAGCGGCTATAATCCATACAGTTTGGCGAAATCTTCGACGTTTGACAACGCATATTATTGAAAACGATACCACAACCTCTGATACACTAGGAACGCTTGTTTCCGAAGCAACTCTGGAAGGTTGCTTGCCTTTTGGATCTCATCTACACATGGATTTCAGCACTGGAAATTTATCTAATAACAAAGACTTCAGCTTGAGTGGGTCAAGATTTGACCATCACATTGGTCATCAATTCACTGGATAGATATGTAAGATAAGCCTATCTGTCTGTTACATGTCTATACCCCCTCCCCCCCCTTTACACATTTTTTTCCAATCTACCACCTTGTCTCCACTATTTCTTTTTATGTTTGTTTCTTTTTTCTCATGTATTTTCGTATAATCTACCAGATTAGTTTATTGGTGCAAAACCATGATTGTATTTTGTTTATTGATGGTGCGATGGAAAGTTATAATTCTAGCAACGTTTTCTCAAAGAACGAAGAATAACGATCATTGTTTGTGGGGTAAATGTGTGGCGTAAATAAGTAATGTCAATATTCAAGCAAGATCGCCGGCATGGAATAGAAGATGAGAAGGTTTTTAGTACTTGATATTATCTATAAACCCGTGACATTACACTGGGAATGTGTACAGAAATGGGCATCATGGAATAACAGAAAAGTATTCTTACCGTATAAAGTTTCCGCCACGAACAAACAATTGATTATTATCAAAATGCAATATATAACCCCTTGAGATCTGATGTGAAAAATGTTTCTCGCATATTTCTCATCTCATGGATCTACCTCAGCCCATTCCAACACCTTACCCACCAACATCCTCTTCCAATCAAGTAAAGGATTATCAACGCATATTGTTCAATCGAGCATACGGACAAGATCATGTTGCTGCGTTCGGGTTTTCTAGTCCTAAACAAGATTTTTTCGATACTCCTAATTGTGGATCAAACTCACAGACTCAACAGTCTCAGAAATCTCATCATAGCCAAGACGATGTTGGATTTGAGCAAGTGAACAAGTAGGTACAACTCTCTAATTTCAATTGGCAATGTACACATCACTGACATAATTACATATTAGTGAAACAACCAGTCTTTATCAACGTCCCGATAAAGCTCTTGATACTGCAAGAATTGCTTAACGGCATTGACTCATTGATTGATTAGATCACCGTACTAAATTCTGATATCAACAGAGTAGCATGAATACGTTTTGATTAGATGCAGATACATTTCATGCCGTAAATCAAACAATTACAAAAGATGCAAAGAAAAAAAAAATAGCTTTTAAAAAATTGGCAGTATGAAAAATAGTAAAAACCGAAATATAAGTGACATGGAAAGATGCTTATTGTGTGGCATGGTATTGTGGTGAGGTTGCATACAGATCCGTTACAAGCGAGTAAGCTCAGCAGAAATGAATATTTGCTTCATTGAAAGCAACAAGGAGTCTAAAAAAGAAAAACAGCGCCATGTTATTTTAATCGCTCTACAATGGAAAATGCCGATCAATGTTTGTTCGACTTACTTTAAAAAGTCATCCAAATCACATTTAGCTGCTCTTGTGTTAGCCATGTCCACTTGCTCCAAAACTGATTGAATCTTTTCTTTGATATCAAATGTATCTTCTATCATCTATATATGCAACAATTTAGCCATTGGCCCTTGCATCAGTCCAGTAACCTGCATCAAATCTTACCATTTCATTTGTTGAGCAAAAAGTTTTGTAGTTCTTTTCGAGCATATCAAGTACAGATTGAGTCTTGAAACTGGCCGAGAGAGTCTAGCAAGATATCTGGTCAACAATAAACTTTACCTTGTGCATATCCCGTATCACAATTAGACTAACCTTGTTCTTTCTTACAAACAAAATACGCATCAGACCGTCCCATTCCTTGAAATCAACAGGTGGTGGAGGGTTTCTGGGCTCAAGTCTAACCACACTAGACTCAACCTGAGGAGGAGGTCTGAAATTATTTTTGCCGACCTTCATGATATGATCAACCTTGGCATACAGCTGAACGTTGACTGACAAGCGACAGTACAACTCGTCACCAGGTTTGGCTATCAAACGAAGTGCGAATTCACGTTGAAACATGAGTACGGCTGAACGGAACATAGGTCGATGTTCGAGCAGTTTGAATACAAGTACTGAGGAAATTTGGTACGGAGTGTTGGAAATGCACACGTCAAAATATGGTAGTTCTGCTTTCATGAAATCTCCAATCATGATCTCCAATCGTCGTTGGTCTGGTCTGGATACAGAGTAGTCTGGTTATTCACAGGCACAAATGATTAACCACTATAACACGCCCATCTTTATACGTACGTTCCCTGTACACGCTTTTGAAGTTCGGCTGCCAATCTGGGATCCATTTCTACTGCAACCACCTTCTTGGCAGCAGCGAGAATTCGTACCGTCAAGTTACCTGTACCGGGGCCAATTTCAAGCACAGTATCTGTGGTACGCAAGTTTGCCTATTTTTACAGGTTAATATCGGTCATGGCCTGAAATGTTGTGATGAGTGAATCGGTACCTTGTCGACAATACCCTGAGCAACCAAAGGATTCTTCAAAATGTGCTGACCGAGGTCTTTGTTGAAGATAGGACCGAAAGCTCGGTTGGTAGCTTCAGAAGACTGCTCCTTGCTATTCTTTTGAGCCTTTTGTCTAGCTGTAGTTACTTTAGGCATGGTTTCAAAGTGTTGAATTGGTGATCCTCTTGCTGGTATCCAAAAAAAAAAAAATCCTCCAGCTCTGAAAAGCTTATATTAAAGCCAAATGCAGTCACAGAGTGACTATGAATTTATACTGCGTACGTCGCCCGGTCCTACTGCTTGACTTACCGTTTACAATGCTGCGTACTGCTAGATTTATAGTACCAGCGTTACGGGCTTACGCTCGTAATGACGCTGTGAAGTCTCCAAAGTTATATAGCTCTCTCAGTAGATCTCGAAATCTAGGTAAGAGTTAGTGCTTCAACCCGCTGTACCGAAAATTATGCTTATAAACTCAATATGACGAATGACAGGTCCACGACAGCGCATACAAAGCCAGGCTCCGTTGACTCGGCCACACAAAGTTGCAACTTCCTATGCTGGTGCACAGGAAGCTCAGAATGCGGCAGAAAATGCCAATACATCGGACACAGCAACACTTGTGGAGCATGATGCCAAACTTTCAGAAGACCCTGCTTCAGTAGAGGTCACCATACCAACCCCCTCAGACTCTGTAATTAAACCTGATTACAAGGGAGCGCTTGTTTTGGCTCAGCCTGCTTTGGTAGTTGGCCGCCAGATTGAAATGATGAATGTTTTTCTGGTAAGATATACAGCGGGCATTCCGTAAGCTTTACAACCCGTTACTAACAATGAAGGATACAGGGATTTGAACAAGCCAATAAATACACAATCATGGACCCGAACGGAAACCATGTAGGGTTCATTGCTGAGGAAGATAGTTTGGCAAACAGTATGACGAGACAATTGTTACGCACACATCGCAAGTTCAATGCCGTCATTATGAATAGTGAAGGCGAAGTTGTATTCAAGGTGAGGGCGCGACCCGACTCACTTAATGCTTTTGCAGTGAATGTCAGTACTAATTAAACATAAAATTCAGATAACGAGACCATATTCGTTGATCAACAGCCGTATTTTCATCCGTACTGCTGACGACGAGCTTATTGGTGAGGTACAGCAGCGGTGGCATCTTTTGCGACGAAAATACGATCTTTTTGTTGGAACGACTCAATTTGCCACAATTGATGCTCCTTTTCTGGGATGGGATTTTGACCTTAGAGATGAGCAAAATCAGCTTATAGGAAATGTGAACCGCAATTTCGTCGGCTTTGCTCGGGAGTTGTTCACTGACACAGGTCAATACGTCCTCCGTATGGATGCCGTGGAAGGAAGCAGCCGCGGGCTGACGTTGGATGAGCGGGCTATTGCACTGGCTTGCGCTGTTAGCATTGATTTTGACTTTTTCTCTCGCCATTCATCACATGGGGCAGGCGGCATCATGCCCTTCCCCTTCTTTGGTTATGGTGGTTCTGGCGAAGGGCAACAAGCTCCCACGGATGAAGCAGTTCCTCCACCGCCATCACAGGCAGGCAACTTTCCTGACCAATATCCGTCTTCGTCGCCGCCACCATCTCAAGAAACCGGATATGGCGATGTCTGGGCAGATGAGAGCGTGCAGTCGCCTGATGATGACCAACCTGGTCTTTTCTCGAAGCTGAGGGATATGGTTAGTGATGACGATCAAGAATGGTTTTAGAAACAGCAAAACAAAAGTAATATAAATCAGGAATAAAATGAGACCAAACTGCACCACCATATAATATCTCTACTTGCAATTGACTATAGGACAATATCTGACTAGAGAAACTTATAGCGTTTTAATCAAATTGATAAATATGTACGAGGAACGAAACAGGAAGAACAAACGGGTGGTATGTGTGTATGAATAACAGAGAAACTAGGGATATTATAATAAAAAGAAAGAAACAAGCCTAAGCGATAACCACTTGGCTAATGGTAATGTCACCATAAGGCTTGTTTTGCTTAACTTTGATCATGTCCTTGGTCGAGAGTACCAAAACTTCAAAAAAGAGTTTGACAGCATCAGCACGCTTTGTGTCCTGACCGGTGAGCTGTTGATAAGTTACTTTAGGATCTTCACCGACTTGTTTCTTTTTCTCAAATTCAGCTTCGAGCATTGTCATCGTTTCAGTCGTATGCTTGCTAAATCCGGATGGTCCTTGTTGTGTGGATGTGGTTGCCTGACTCAGATTCGACTCATATGGCATGATACCTGCTCTTTTTTCAGTTACTTCAAGTGGTTTGGTAGCAGGCTGTTCCTAAACATCGATTCCATGTGAGTTAAATCTGCCAGTTTTCATGTTTACGCGATAATTACCAACCTCATCAGATAACACAGAAAGCTCGAATGAGTCTTCCTCCTCCTCTACATTCCTTCGTACAGCAGCTGCCTGTGCAGTAGTTGCTGGCTCAATCCTTTGTTGTTTTCTATGATGATCTTCTTCCTCGTCAGCTATGCTGTGGACGCTTGGTGATCTTTTGCGGCTGCGCGTGAACAGAGATTGGAGTTCAGGAGCCAAGAAATTTGGTGCATCAAGATTGAAGAACAATCTAACACCTTGTTTTTCGATATTTCTGACTTGCAGCATTTCTACGGTAGCGGGCAAGAAAGTTGCATCGCTGACGATATCAGACGTATCATTTATCTGATCTCTAATTTTGTCGTGTGGAAGTTCAGTGACCTTATCAATAATCAATCGTCGACGGTGAACCTGAGGCGTATTAGCTTGGGCCGCTGGGGTCTCAACATCAAAAAGGAGATCATCTCCAATGGCTTGTGTGTCGGGAACAAGAGCTGCAGACAAAAGTGTCAACGAGAGCCTTGTAATATAACAGCAACATATGATTTACATACCAGAGTTATTTTCCGTCATCATGGACATGTCGGGAAGATCAAAGGATGAATTGTCGTCAATTGGTCTGTCCAATTGCGCGTCATCAGTTGGCAAAATATCAGGCTCAGAACCAAGATCGAAGTCAAAACCGTTATCGTCGTTGTTATCTTTGATATTCATGCGCTCAAGAGGAGCACCAATGTCGTCCATAGTGAGAGATCGATCAATGCCAGCTTCTCTAGCCATTTCAATTTCATTCATATCATCAAGTCCAAGATCGGCAAGTTGCAAGTCGGATCCAGCGCCTTGGTGGAACATATCTCGACCAGTTTCGATGTCATCTAGTATATCATCATTGAAACCGAGCCCTAAAAGTTGAGCATCAGTTCCATTCTGGCTGATGGTGATATCTTGTCGACGCGATATATTGCTCATTGAAAGCGAAAGATCCATAATGGGTTCATTGGGGTTCCTGCACATAAAACACATGAATCAGCCTTGACAATCAACTACATTCACTACATGCATTTCTCTCCATACCTGTTGAGATTCAGAGGAGCTTCAGGCAATAGGATATCGAACTCGGTAAGATTATCGGCCAAAGTGATGGCGTTAAGGTTGGCGACATGACGGTGACTATCTGGCATATCTACGTCACCTTTTTTAAAGGCCTGTTGTTCAATAAAATTTTAGAAACCCCATAGATTTGACAAAGTATTATAAGATTTCGCAAGCTTCGCTGACTACTTACTGTCTTGAGTTTTACCAGTGCGTCATTGCAGTCTTCTAGCAGATAGCGTGTCTTTCGAGAGTATATGCGTACAACACCAAGAAGCAATTGCCCAGAGAGTCTCAGTGTAAGAGCTTCTTGTTGCTCGGTAGTAATGGCATCTATGGAGCAACCATTTAGCAAAGTACTCCACGCTGCTAGTCGAATGTAGACACAAATCACTTACCAACAGTTTTCTCAAGGTTAGTTTGCAAGAATTGGTTTTTGGATATCTTGCGTTCCCAGTGAGCAGCCAACCATACTCGGGCCAATGGTCCTTTTTTCGTGATGATAGCTTCAGAATATAGCATTGAAGGATGGTGGTAAAGTGTAAGAAACGCGGTTACGCGCTCTCGTCCTGGGCCGCTGGAAAAATTTTGAGTCGCGTCTCACAGAAGCCATTTTTGAACTACGCTCCAGCTCAATTCTTATCATTGCGACTTGGTTATTCTTTCCCAGACAAAAGCAATAAGCAATTAATAGATTATTTAGTAATTCTACCATATCTGGCAGGCCTTTCAACGCCAACGCCATCTAGAACTCAACAGTTAGTAATAGCAGATTTACTTAATATGGCTGATAGACAGAAACATAGCGTTCAAATTGACTGACAAGGATTTAGAAGAATATTTCAGCTATATTAGTTAGACGTGAATGTGCAAGAGCAAATATCTGAATAACAGCTAAGCAATGTTAATTTCAAGTTGCAAACTGAAAATAAAAATAAAGACGATTGTGTCAATATAGAATCTGTACGGTTACACGGCCATATCAGTATCGTCTTTTCCACACAGCCAATGTTAAGGATTGAAAGAAACAAGTAGTTTGGATTTAGAGAGGAAAATAATAAAAAAAAAAAGAAAAAAAGAGAGGGAAAATAAGGTATTCTATGTTACTTTGAGTTCGTTAACGGTATCGGTTTCACTTCAAATGAGAGAGGAAGGTGGCAAAAGGGCATAACCAATAGTTCTTGAGAAAGATAGGGGTATTCCTGCCGTCATTAAGATATTTTTTTGCATTCACTTTTTCTTTTTTTGAGCTTTTTTAGGTAGTTCAAGTTGATATTGTCTGATGTATATGACGCCGGTAGAAAGCCATTACAAGAGACCAACATCTCGCAGATTGTTTTGAATAATGATATCGTTCACAGCGGCCATGACGAACTTCACTTGTTGTGTATCAGTGGCACAGGTGAAGTGAGTATAAATCTGCTTGTCGTCAGACTGATTGAGTGACACAAATCGATTCAAAATGTAATCGCATGCAGAATCATAGTTGTTACCACCCTGAAATGAAATTTGTCAGTAACCAGATGAAAAGACTCTGTATAAATCATCATGTCTTGAAACGCACCCTGTAGTCCGAAAAGTAGTCAGACAGCGGGCTGGTCGGCAATTTTTCGGCAAATCTATCGATTTTGTTGAGGAACAGAATAATGGATGTCTTGACAAACCAACGTGAGTTACAGATGGAATCGAACAAGGTCAAAGCTTCTTGCATGCGGTTCTTTGCACATGGTAAAAATGAGTATGGTTAGACATGTGCAATGTGGTACTTGGACGTGAAGCCTAAGATGTGTTATATGGTTCAGTTATAGCAAGTACATACCACAGTCTCGTCTTCAATCAAGACTTGATCATATTCAGATATAGCGACCAAGAAGATGATAGCTGTGACGTTCTCGAAGCAATGGATCCATTTCTTTCGTTCCGATCGTTGACCACCAACATCAAACATACGGTAAGTCAAGTCGCCGATTACAAATGTGGTTTCGGTGATACCGGTCGTTTTGACGCGCGATCGAAGTACGTCTTGATCGCTTGGCGTATAACGTGGGTCGCTGATGCGATCTATAGATTCAAAGTAGCTATAATGTAGGTTAGAAAATCATTGCATCATTTAACTATGACAGATCTAGCTTTTTGAGACTCACTATTGTGCAGAGTCATTAAGTTGATACTCGTTGCTTCGGCTGAAAGCAAGCTTCACATTGCCGTCTTGCCATAAATATTTGACAGCAGCACCAACTTCTTGCGGCATGACATCTGATTCAATCTGAGGAGGTTGCTCAAGAATGATGGAAGCATAATCATGGTTTTGAGGGTTGGCAAAATCCAATCCCATAGATTCCATGGCTTCTAATATAACACGCATGGATTGTGTAGTATTACTATAGATGATTTCTCTGAAGCTTTCGCGTTCATCCTGTGAGTATCCGCCATCGTGGATCAACTTCATTTGCTTCAAGATAGTCGACTTTCCGGATTCACCAGCACCTATAAGTATAATTTGAGGTCAGTGTGGCCAACTTCATGGAGTGGACTTATTGTTGCATGGTCAACGGCGTGTTCAATTTACCCAGAAGTAACATCTTGATCTCATTTCGCATATTGGCTCGGTCTTTTTTCAACTGATTCTCAATCTCGTCGTTACGAAGTTTGCCATCTTGGTCTTCAACTGATTGACAACAACCCATCTTGAATGATGAAACAAGGAAGCAGGCAAAAAGTTTGAATGAGTAAAAGCGCCGGATTTTTTTTTTTTTTTTTTTTGGGTTGCCAGCTGTACTCCAATCCTTTGCAGCCAAAAGCGTCCTGGGCATTGTAGCTTACGCCTCCCCCCACCCCCCTACTTTTCACGCCCTCTTAATGGAGCACGTTCCGTTGATCATCATCAACAACAGCTTTCAAGCTTGCGTAGATCACATATTGGTACATAAGAAATACAGTCGTCGGCCTTCCGATTTTCTCAGTATCCCTTAGCTCGTATCCGTATTTTATTGCAACATTGCTCCCTTTTGTTACTGCAACTTTGGCCCAGCCCCAGCGTATATTAACGCAATAGGCGTGTAACCTTCTAAAAGGCAAGTACAAAAGTAATATATATAATCATTTGTGTCGAGAGTTGAAATCGTGCATAAAATTTGGCATGCTCAATCTATAAAAATTTCCATGGAGAATTATAAGCTTTGGAGGCGATTTTTTTTAACTATGTTAATGTTTCACTTTCGTGGCTATAAAAATGTTCATGAACCCACCTAATGGTGTAATAGGGTATGGGTAAATAGCTTTCTGTTTACACTCTATGAAAGGGAGAATCCCAGAAAAAAACAAGGGCTTGCGTCTTGTACAACATTAACAGTATGGTCAACACGTGTGGAATTTACGTTTCCGTCACAATCAACGAACGAATCAAGAGCCACATTTAAATTAATTCTACTCGTCCTTCTTCTAACAACAATTGAACGTCGCTGTAACGAACCATATATATGGAAGTTGGTGACAGTGTGATTTCACTAAACAAAAAACAAGAAAAAAGTTATCAATATCCATGGACTCCTAAACTCATGGTCCGGCGAGTTTTTTTTTTTTTTTTCTCACATACCCCCTTGAATCCAATTGGATGTCGCCTTCATTTTCTTTGCCACGAATGATCACCGCCGAATAATCGTCAGGTACGCTCACAGAGGATAAGTTATTAAATTTCTCATTAACATCCTGCTGTGATTGTGGTAGTGAACCTAGGAAGGATTTCGTATAGTGTTTCTCCAGTAACTCCTGGTAACTAAATGACGAAATTCGGTATACATAAGCAATTGAAAATCAAAATACTGTGACGGCCTCGACATTTCATCTTTACTAACCTTTGTGCATACTCAATCTCTTTATCGGAGAGCCTTTCTCGAACATCCGGTCTGTTCAATAGGTAAGTTGTGTATTTCTCAATCTAAGTCGATTGCATCATTAATGGCCGTCAATGAGTCATCAAACTCGGTTACTGGATATCACATTGTTGCTCTACCTTATATAATCGTGTCCTCAAGTAATTCCGTATTATAAACTTGATTCGCTCCATTTCCGTCTGATATAACATAGATCGAAATCGCATATCAACATTTTCAGATAATCCTTCCATAGCCACCATGCCCTACGCAGAGTTAAAAATTGTTGGTGCCAATTACACAGTGATATGACCTACAAAGTAGTCCTTGCCTGATGTTCTATCAATTCCATTAGATCTTCTATTAATCGCTTTTTGTAAGGTAGGATCTCGGGGCAATTGCGTTCATTGATCCAGATCTCGGTCAATTCCGCTACATCGTCTGTGTTCAATTCGTCGTCAAATGTGGCTTCATATAAGGCGTTGCTTGATTGCGTTATATTTATTGAAGAGCTCAGTGAACTATGGTTATCCATATGTGGGTTCTTTATCAAAGTGGAGGCCTCTGAAACGCGTCCGAAGACGTGTTGGCTGGCGATTTTTATTATTTGTGACCACGAAAATTTGGGCAAGTTCTCCTAACACACCTCTCTTAATACAATTCGAACAAGTGCACTACAATGAGTAGCTCAATAGACGATAACGAATTGCCGAAAGCCAACGTCACTAGAATATTAAAGCACGCTGTAAGTTGAGGTGGACTTATCTGCCGCATGCAACAAATCATGATCTAACGCGCAGACCAGTTGCCAGCAAGTACGGCATTGCAGAAGGATGCAAAGCTGGCAATTAGCAAAGCATCCACTGTCTTTATAAATTACTTGAGTGCCACGTAAGTTCTCTATCTTTCTGCTACAATCTGTATGCTCACCAACTCACGCTGCTCACAATATAGTGCCAACGATATCGCAAAGAGTGCCAACCACAAGACTATCACGGCACCGGACGTTTTCAAAGCTCTTGAAGTGTTGGAACTTGAAGATTTCGTGCCAAAGTTACAAGAAGCATTTACTGGTAAGCAATTTGTTGAGTAATTATGGTTACATGAGACAAGCCTTTGATTCTCTATCGATGAATATAGCTTTCCAGCAGCTGCAACAGGAAAAGAAAAGTAGAAAGAAGGAAGGAAAGACAGAGGGAGATGAAGAACAAAATGAAGAGGGATTATCAGCAGATGAAGAAGAACCAACAGGAGCCTCACCAAAGCGAAAATTAGCCGCTTCCGAACTGGCAGAAGAAGACCCAAAAAGACTCAAGACTGATGCTGACGACGAAACTAGCACGGCTGTATCGACCGATCCTGTACAAGAGTAAAACATTTATAAAATAAAGATTATGAGCATCCACCTGCAAAAGCAGATATGACATGTAAATGATTTCGACTGGACTTTAGCAACAATAAGACAGCAAAAAATTAAAAGCTATAAATCAAACAATCAAATTATACACGAGAAAATGTATGTAACTTTTGTCGTCTTGCTATCATAAACTAAAAGCAGTGATGTAGTTGATGAAGCTAATGCCCCTTAAAGCAAATACAATGCCAGGAATAAGACAATCTATACACTAAATCATACTTATTCCCTTCGCCCAATCAGGAACACCACAATACCAACAACAGAGGTAATGGCGGCGGATTGATAGAGCACTGCTCCACCATAATTTTCGAAAAGGTAGCCTCCAAAAAAGCACCCAAATCCAGTACCTAAGCCGCCATAAAGTCCTGCTAAGATGCCCTGAGCTACACTTCTTTGAGTTGGCGGGAAATAATTGTCAACCTCAGACACAGCGGTTGCCCAAAATAGAGCAAATCCGATTCCTATCAGAGTCAATAAATTAGAACTCATGATTAAGTACCTTGTCAGAATTTCAGCTTACCATTGCAAAATTGAAGGATGAGTGCAAGGAAGTTGGTAACCATAAGATTAGGAACAAGAAACGTATAGGCGAGAGATCTGATCATGGTTACCAGATGTGCGACTACCACAAGTTTTGTGACTCCAAACCGTTCGGTCAGTTGTTTACAGAATAAAAACATTATCAATTCCATAATGGCACTAGCTGGACCTGTCAGCCCCAACCAATTCGAAGCAACGCCAAGATCCTTGGATAAAAATAAGAACAGAAATTGATTGATCATGGCCAAAGTCACACCATACAAGAAAACTGTGGTTAAAAAAGATACAATCCTACGATTCCACATCATCTCTGCAGATGGAGCTTCAACTTCTTGCTGCGGATACGGTAATATACCTGCCATAGACGCCTCCATGGATGGCAATCTAGATAGAGCAAGTCCCATTGTAAGAGTACGGGTTTCCTCAATGTAATCATCAGCTTCTTCTCTGACCGTCTTGGCCAGAGACGAGATTGAGGCATAACTCATAGATTTTGAAAGGCTTTGCAACAAGTCATCAAAATAGCCACTTTGTGGCAAATTTAAACTGAGATTGATGTTGGCTGGTTGGCCAGACCCTTCTGCCGGTAGTAGCAGCCGCTGGTAACTTGAGCTTGTTCCATAAGTTTTTTCATTTTTCGAATTGTTCGTAGTGGAACGTAATAGGGGGGATACTGATTCACTCTCGTCACTGTACTCGCTTCTGGCATATCCTTCAGGATCGTCAATAGCAGTTGAAAAGGCAAGAAGGATGAACATGATCGATGACAAACCAAATACAATGAAAATTGCATAAAGATCATTGTTCCACAACGCGACAATTTGTCCAGTAAAAAACACGGTGAGGCCAGCAGATATAGATCCCCAAAGTCTTTGTTCCCCTTTGAAAATTAGTAAGAAGAAACAAGATTAAAAATAAGCTTTCGTTTCACCTGCTGCTGAAGTTTTCACATACCGTACATGATTTTGTTTGCACCTAGAATCTTCATGACTGCACTGTCCACTAAAGATACCAGTGTACCAGAGCAAAAGGCATAACAAAAAACGCAAGCGCTGGTCAACCACAGCATGGAAATTTCCAGCGTCCATCTGTTTTTCTCTTCCGTCTGCTTTCCTAGATACATAACAAAAAGAATTGCTGCTCCACCCATTATACAGAGAGTCCCCATAAGAGGAGCGTGCCAATGCGGCCTTTTGTCTACGACATGGGTCCAAAATGGGCAAGCTACGGACTGAACAAACGGCGCTATGGCGAGTAAGACACCTATTTGATCTGAGGAAAAATGCATTATCCTGGCATAAAACAATGCCAGATACGGCGGAGCACTGGACATCACAGCATACACCGCCGCGAACAGCAGTTTACAGTTGAGATACATTCGGTATATCAAAAAAGTAAAACGAAAAATTCAAAAAAAAAGAATAACAAAAAGGTGGGCCAGGTACAAGGTTTACGCTTTTCATTCTTATTCAAGAAAATCCTCAAGTTAATTGATTTTACAAAAATAAAGAAAACAAGAAGCAACCAGTCATTGACATGGAAGTTGCATATTTGTGGTTTACCCCTTTCATTCGGGCAGACAACTCCTGTGTGCCTTGCAATTTGCTGTCCTATTTATTTATTGATTGTGGTGTTTTGCTCACCACATTCCGAAGTTGGAGTGGAGTATACAACGTCATTTTCTCCTTTTTTACTGTCCGGTCGCATGATTCAAGGGAAGCGTTGTAAACTTTTCTACGCGAGACAAAGAAGTCCCCAATAAGGAAATTCTATTCTATTACATCATTTTATGGAAGATTTCGGTGGCAGGCATGAAAAGTATAAAAGGCGACACACAGCCGTGAGGAATAGATTCTGACACACAAATTCAACAACCACACCATGTCTAACCAAAACAACTCTGAAGCCCAACCTTCCCAAGTTATGGGCAACATTAAGCAATACGCTGGTATGGCCGAGGAAACCATTGGCAACGCTATTGGATCTCAAGAATGGACTGATGCTGGCAAAGCTCTTCAACAAGAAGGAGTCAAGGAAATCAGTGAGGCCAAACAAGCTGCTGAGCACGCTGCTCCCAGCAAAGCCAATGCCAACGTTAACTCTGTAGTCGGAGGAGCTAAGGAGGAAGTTGGAAACTTGGTCGGTCACAAAGGAATGACCAACAGCGGTGCCGAGCAAAGACAAGCTGGACACAATGAATACGAAGCTGCTAAGGCTGGCGAATACTTGGAAGGTGCTGGTGATGCCGTCCGCGGTAAAGTCGAAGGTGCTGTTGGCAAAGTTGTTGGCGACGAGCAAACTCAATCTCGTGCTCAGCAAATAGAGCAGCAAGGCAAGCAAGCCATGGACCTCAACCAACCCAAATAAGCCCAACCATGTAGTTACTGTAAATTTATACTAGTCTAAATAATTGTATTAAAAACCTTTCAAAAATATCATTACATCTGTCTTCTGATATGAGGGGGAGTTCGTCTAATGCTTGCGAGTAGACAATGCAAGGGTTATTATTTTTTGTTTTTGATAAAACTTTGACCTGAAACAATTAAGCGCTACCCGCTACTCCACCATTGCTAATTCCAATAGCTTTCTCTACAACTTCACGCATCAGGTCCACCAAAGTACAGCATGAAATGACCAGCAGCGCCTCTAAATCTTGCAAATTACTGTTTTGAGTTATTTCTGCCATCACTGAGTTGTTCATCTTGAGCTTCCCGACGTTGACCAGGTATCCCATGCCATAACTGTCGAATTCAGCCACTAATTTTCGGTTGTTGTGACTGACTTCCGGCTCTTCAATCAGCTCACAGATAAGGTTATGTGACAGTATCGTGGGTCGTGTCCATCGGATGGTTTTAGAGTTGTATTGAAATTGGTAAATGAACATCAGCGTGGTGGTGGTCATGTTTACGAATTCCGACTGATCTGACTTGGGCTTGGTTTCTCCGATAGACTTTCCCCACAGCATTTCTATTTGGTTCTGATATGCTTGTCTCTTTGTCTCGGCAACCGCAGTGCCTTTGTCCTTTTGCTTTTCTAGCGGTATACTAAATAGGACATTTTGGAATCCCCAATGATATGAATGGGATTGTATTTTGCGGTAACGGATCTTCTTTGTCCCGTCCAAATATACGTCGTGGTTCTGTGGTTTAAGGAACGAGTGTTTGTTTATCTGTAGGACCGTGCTATTCAAAGTCTCAACGCGTCTTGTCTCAGCACGTGTTGTGTCAACATCAGTAGGTGTTGACTCCAGCTCCGGCTTGGGTATACTTGGTATCTCGGTAGTGGGGACAGTGATTGCGGATTGAGTGGGCGCTTCAGGGTCGGTAGCAGTGGCCTTCTTGGGGGTATTCGGTTTCTGTACATCTACTACAGAGACATTTAATACATGTGTGGACGAACTTTCTGCGACAGGTGCAGGGCTTTGTTGAGGAGACATTGGTGTGTTGTTATCTGAAACTTCCAATGCAGAATACTGTTTGTCGTACTCGTTCACTGAAAGTCCATACAACGCACTCCCTACAATGTCCTCCCCTTTGAACTTTTTAGGTTCCTCTAGGGTGTTGGGCTTCTCGTACACCTGGTTTTCGTCTACGGCATCTGGCTTCTCGTAGTAATGTTGTTGTTCGTTGGTCATTCGCTTGGCAAGAAGAGAAAGGCAGAGCGCGCATAGGAGGTGCTGAAATCGAAATTTACAAGGAAGCTAAATTTACCAACAGCCCCATTTATGGCAAAGTTACATAAGCCACTTGCTTTTTTTTTTTTTTTTTTTCAAGCATTCGCTGGTCAGGAACATGGACTTGGCATCACTACCGGCCGCTTTCAGCCAGTTTTTAGAGGAGAACAGCGTCGATCCAATAGTATATACCGTTAAGAACTTGCCGAGGTTTGTGCGCTGGAACACTAGATTTCCAAAAACAGAATTGCCAACGGCGGAGGAACTGCAAGCTCAACTGAATGGTCAACGTGTATGGCCCGTTGAAGGAATAGAAGGGTTCTTTGGTATACAACTCTTACAAAATCAAGATACTGAAGATATAGATGGCTCTAATGACAACGATGATATAAAGAGTCTAGGACTTCGAATTATCGATATACCTGCGTAAGTGTATAATTAATATACAGCTTGTAATCTGCATAACTCTCAACATTGCTATGTAGTTATCAACAAAACAAAATATTTGGCATTGACGTTAGCTCCGGAATTGCTGTATTGGCACTCCAAGTCCAGCCTGATGATCATGTATTGGATTTATGTTGCGCTCCAGGTAATAATATATCACATGATGCACATTCCTATCAAACCTACAAGCTTTTGCTAAACAGAGTTGTAGGGGCTAAACTCTGTATGATATCAAATATATTGGGTTCGGAAGGAACTGGAACTGTTACAGGAGTGGATATATCATCTCATCGAGTCGCAACGTGTCGGTCTCTAGTCAAGCGGTATAAAGTTGCTGAGCGAGTCCGCTTATTCAACGCTGATGGAATTACTTTTGGCGTACATGCACCCTCGAGAATAGGAGCCAAAATACTCAAAAAGGATGATTCGATACAAGAACCAAGTGAGAAAAAGCGAAAAGGTAATGACGAAGTGCCAGTCAAAACAGTAGAGCGCATCAATCCGTTTCATGCACCAAAAACTCTGCGATTTGATCCACAGTTGCGAGGCGAAGCGTTTCTTTACGACAAGGTCATTGTAGATGCTGAATGCACGCATGATGGATCCATTTTACATATTTTAAAGGTAAGCATATGAGCCATGATGTTGGATCGATAGCAATTACATCGCTAAATGACGATCTTTTTACTCAGTATGAAAAATGGGGATGGGACACTTTCGAGAAGAACTTTATGGACAAGGACAGGCTCCGAGATATCTGTCAACTACAACGAAACCTTATGGCCAATGCATGGTCACTGCTTGTCGATGACGGATTGATGGTATACAGTACATGCAGTCTTTCAATCAAACAGAATGAAGAGAATGTTGCTTGGTTCCTACATGTTTATGGCAAAGAAGCGATTTTGGAAAATATTCCATGCATATCTGACATCGATATCAAATCAGCGCCAATCAAGCAGGGATGGCAGGTTCCAGAATTGCCAGAAAACAATAGAGCAAATATTGAGCTGGCAATTGAAAGCAATTGCATTCGCTTCGACCCGATAGTGAGCGGCACCAGTGGATTCTTTGTAGCTCTGTTCAGAAAGAGGAGACAATGTCAAGAAGAGCAATTGGTGCACTCTTGAGACAAACACATTCTTGGCCCTGCTCAGACTACTTGTTAACATGCTCGATCTGCAAGTTAGCATTGCCAGCTCGTGGTTTTCAGCAGCTTGGGCGGTTTTTAATTAAAGTCTGCTAACATGTACATATACCTTCTGCATGCGATCACTATTGCTACTGTATAATTAGTTTTTGTTCTACCTTCGCATATATAGCATAATTAATTATACATACCTTCTCACAAATACTCGAGTCTTTTTATTATAATCACATGTGGACTTGTGACATTGTTTGCAATTAATATAGTAAGTAATTCTTAGCCTTCCCGTTTTGAGCGAGCGCCATTTACGAATACTACGAACCGGGAAATGCAGATGACATGCAATACCCAGCAACAACAGAGTAGCGAATTAATCAAGTCAAAAATTCTACAAACGGCATAGTCTAAAAGAAGCCATTGACCAAAAAGATATAGGTATTTACTTGCGCTTGTCAACGAAATCCACACACCAATGCAAAAAAAGCCTAAAGTGAGAAGCACATAGCTAGTACTGGCTAGCTCAGTTCCTTCAGGTTGGGCCAAGGAGCGGAACAGAAATGAATGACAGCCATGAGCCTGGCAAGTTATCTCTCACATTGAACGCCTGTTTATAAAAAGGTGAATTCGATGAGTAATAAGCTATGCTGACCGTGTATCAGCCACTGTCGCTCAGAGATCGTAACAAGAGCGCAAGGACAACTGGAGCGATCGGCAGAATCCAAACTATTTCCTTTTTTGAACCTGCGAGGCGTTTTTCTCGGTGTGTCGCTTCAATATGCAATAACGGTCCAAATATAATTTTGAATGACCGCTCGACGATGAAGAGGATTAACGCGTACCGCACGTTTTGACTAGCGCTTATCCTCAATGTCAAAAGCATTGTAAACAATATATTGAATTAGTTGATATATTAACTGTATTATGTCGATAAAAAACCATCTACCCCACAAAGGAAAAGACAATTTCATTGACAGATGGCTTAGGCGGAGATGAGGCTTATGTGTAAGTGTTGGAATTACTATTTTGAAAAACTTTGCCAAAACTTAAAAAACTGTGGTAACATCTAGGCACAATCATTGTTTCTCCATGCGTTTTGTGTGCTACCAGCAGCAGTCCATTGCATGCTTATCGTGCTCCCCATTATCTATAGTTATAGTAGACTGACGTGATGTTGAACAAAGTAATATAATTTATCCAGTTTAGTGGCCCGGTTCCTGGATTGTTGTCTATTCAGGGTACGTGGGCTTTTGTCTATGCTCTTCACATGTCTTTAATCTATCGTATCACCAAACTTAGGCGGTTCTTTCTTTGGTGGAAAACCCCGCTGACCCGCCAGCTATTATATTTACATAATGGGCTTTTGCTTTCCCTGTGCTTTTTGTTCCTTCCTATTACCCTTTTTTCCTCCATTCCTTTCCTTCATGACCCATTTGAGCGACTTCAGTTTCTTGCGTAGGTTCAACGAGATGTTATTATAAGCAAACGTAATTTTAAGCTGTCAGATGATTTAATGTACATTTTCGGATTTAAAGAACGAGCAGTCGAATTAGTCGGATTATACGTATATTTTGTTTATCGAGTTTGGAAGGTTGGTTATGCTCGATGATTTCGAAGTTCATGCTTTCAATTCGCTAAACTTTCAAAAAGGTCAACAAATTTCAATGTCTGCAACCGTCCAAGTTTCGACAAGGAGAGCTAAAATCGATCATAACGCTGTTAGTGGGCATAGCAGTACCTTTTCAGCTGTTCTATGGTAAGCATCCTTCGAATGCAGCTCTGGACTGAGAGACCGGCCGCTCATCAAATCATTGCTTTCTGTCATAGATATAACGTCAGTACGGATAAAATACCAAGAAGGATTTTCAGTGGTGCCCATTGCTCCCGGAGTCACCGAAATTATGGGTACCCCTGAGCAAATGTGGTCTAAAAGTGACCAGAATCTCGTTATTCCAAGTATGTTTTCAATTTGAAAATCATCAACATGTATCTAGTCTACAAATGTTGTTTGGCACGTTGACTAACTCAAAATTACTCTAGCCGATTATTCGCTATGCGTCGGGTTTTCATTGCAAACGTTAGTAGCTCAAACTCCGTCTCATAGTATTTTTCTTTTGGCTGACATTTCTATTCACAGCGGCACGTTGTTACTTTTGCAGTGTTTCTGGAATTACTTATCAGCCAGTGTTGCCAAGGCCACCTTCATGTCCAGTTTTGAATTCCGATTTTATCTGGTGTGGTACGTACGCTGTTCGCGGTCGTGTCCGGTGCTGAATATACTGTCATGTGTACTCAGTCTATCATCATCATAGGTTTATTATCAGTATTGTTATGTTTCCCCTCTTGCAATGGGAATTCAGTCAAGACAAATACGACGAGAACTGGAAAGAAATCATTCCCGAATTGGCTTATGGCTGTGAGCTCTTCATCGTTGCCATCCTTGGTATTTACGCCAGTTTTCGTTTCAATCGACTTATAAAGCAAACTCGCAATTCCATCAACGCCAAGGAAATTTTAGCCCGTCTCACCTACTTTGTCGATCTCAATGCTACGTTGACCGCTTCTTTGTTGATCGACTCCATTTGCTTTATTGTACTTAGCGCTGACGGTCTGACCGCTCAAAGATACTTGAATTTGCACAAGTAAGTACCATTTAATTTTATTAATGACATAGGATATTTGCTTATACGCCATTGTCTATAGATTTTCTGCCGATCTGTTGATCTGTATTGCCAATTTTGCCAGTGTGATTGTTTGGTTTTTGGTTGTCATGATCTTCCATCCCGACGAGGATATCACCAATTTGGCCAGTAGCCACTCAGCAGGCAGAGAATTGTCAGATTTCCCATCAACATCCAGAACTGGTAACGCTATATCAAGTCACACTGATTATATCTCCTACCAGCCTATGGTATTGCCTGATAAATCTTACAATATCTCACCTATGCATGATCCTAAGTTCGACCGTGCTGCCACACAAACACCAAGTTGGCAACGACCAGCCTCCCCAATGTACGCCGATACTAGACCACTAGCAGTGGAAGAAGGAATAAAGTTCTTCCCAGTTACTCATGTTGGCGGTGCCACTGGCAGAGAAGAGTACTCAATGCAAGACGTAGACGAACGGGGCGATCGAGACTGGCTTGCTCAGAGCCCCAGGAACAATGGTGTCAAACATGGCGCTTACAACTAAATGTGCACTTAGCTTATAGTATCTTGTTTATATATTGCAAGTTTTAAATATATTTTAATTTTTTATTGTATTCGATCAAAACAAAGCCAGATGCGAGCGCGAGATATTTCAGACTCGAGGCGAATTTGGCAGCAGCGGACCTGAACGCGCAAAACGCGACGCGTAAATTTCAGCTCGGAATTTCGAAGAATCTCAGCCCTTGAGTAGTTGTCTGCATTTCTCCACAAAGGATTTAATGACCTTACAGTATAAGCGCGCTGCACCTGGTACGTTAGTAACACAAATACCAGTCTCGTAAAGTAGCATCGCTAACGTCTAAACCACCGCAGCGGAAGATGACAGCTTTGACGATGATTTCACATTTAAACGATGTACGTTTACAGCGACACTATAATGAATTACATGAGATGATTGGGCTAACGATATCTTTAGCCAGGAACTCAGATATCAAGAGAGATAGCAAAAACTATGTGAAACAATATATACCTTCTCCACAGACTATGGAGCAGGTCACTGGAGTAAAGTTTTGAAAGTCATTTCACTTGGTAGACCAGTGGCATTAACCTTGATCCCTTAGTTTTTGCAAACAGTTTACTCTCAGAACGACAAGAGCTTACGAAAAGCCACTCAAGATACAATGGATTATCGACCAACGACGCATTCGCCAATTTCGAAGCCCAGTAGTAAGCAAATAGATCGGCGGCTTGAGGCGAAGGATACAAAGCCACTGGCTATTATGTTCGATGATGACGATTTTAATCATCGAGAAAGTCTTTGGAACCCAGGTAGACGTTCCAGTTTTATGTATCGAACAAAGCAGCAGTCAAGTTTTACCCGAACTTCAGTTGGTAAATAGCACAGAAATTGGAATCAATCGTGAATACGACCTTTGTTAATAACCTTACCAACAGCACTACCACATCCACACTTGGAACCTAAAAACTATTATAAGCACATACCAGCAGATATGCCAGATCCTATGAGAATGAGGCAGCTTTTAACTTGGTGTGGACACAAACTTATCACTTCCAGGGAGTCTACACAAATTGAAGGAAAAAGTTCAATGGCAGAATCAATAGGTAATTTCAAACTTTGTTGGCCATATCAACAAGATGATAAAACCTGACTCTGTATACCCAACAGCCGCTGAACTACAGCAAAAGATATTAAATCAATTACAAGAAGGAAAAATAAGCACATCTTGGTATACCCGGGCGGTATGTATTCCATCTATAGTCCACAGCATAATCTTCCGTATCACTTATCGTAGCCCAGCCTGCCAGTAATTCTACAGATTCTAAACGACAGCCCAATTCTAAAAACATTCGTAATGTTAAACTCATCGAAAAGTACGAGCGGACAACAAGAATGTAGGTTTTTACTATTAATTTGCTACTTGCAGCCAGTAGACACTAATCGACGCTGATCATTTTATTGTAACATAATTAGAATGGAAAAAGAAGACAAGGCGTGGCGCAATGTGGCAATGAAGCTGAATAATTTTCACGCTAGTATATTGGATTCCTGTCCCCCACTGCCAAAAGCTGGGGAGGACAATGGGGTAGGAAATGCCCTATCTACACGATTCCAGCAATACTATTTGGAAGGTATCTCCTCTGAACAACAACAATTTCTCAACAAGTATTGCACGCCATCTTCAATCGATGACATTGACGCTCAAATTACAAGAGTAGTGGAGTCTTTACAAACAAAGGTATGACTTTCTTAGCATTTTGAAATGCATAAAAGCTACGTCTCTTACTCAAAACATTTTAATCAGGTTGATGTCATACAAGAAACCCTAACCACGAAATTACACGATCAGCGTAACGCCGAACAATTTGGGAAACGAGTGTTGGAGAAGATGGTTGATGTACTTAATAAGAGAGAAGGAATCAAAGCTGATCTGTCGGATCCAAGTTGCTGCCTCATGCCCGATACAGTTGAGCTCTTACGAGTGCTTGCTAACGACGACATGGACTAAGTTCATAATCACATGCAAACTGTCACAGCATTGCATAATTGGTTGCCCAATAGTGGGGAGTTAAATCTTATATATGTTCATTCCTTTGAAAAGGGTCCTTATGGCATTATTATTGTAAAGTATATATAAACGAAATTGTAAATTGGTGTCTTTATTGGTAGTCATGAAGTCACTGTATGGCGTGAATCGAGAAGCTCAATCATTCAATAGGCGGAGCTTGCTCAAGTCCCATAACCAATTGTGATAATTATCTGAACAAAAAAGGGGTAGCTAGCCACACTGCAATTGACAACAGCAAGCCAGTCAGAAGCCATTGATATACTATGTAAATACAATGAGTAAGTAAAAAGCATGCTAAAGAATGGGTCCTGTGTTCACTGAGTATAGTCACACTCAAATGTGGGGTCGAATTTTGCTGACAAGTGCGAGTTACCCCATGTGGGGATAGTGGTTCAGCGTGTGAATAGCTCGGGATCTACCTTTAAACCGATTGAGCTTTTCTACCCAACTCATTTGTACATTTCACCTCTTGCTTCTTAAAATTAAATCTTTCTCAAATATGCCAAAAGCTTATATCGTTGGTGTTGGTATGACCCAATTCCTCAAACCCCGTGGATTGGTTGATTACCCTGGTGAGTACTACAATATGGCGCACTGACAGCAAAATAAAAAGCTGAAGTAACTAATGCCATTGTAAGAAATGGGTCTTGAGGCTGCCACAAAGGCTTTGCTGGACGCGGGCATCTCCTACGACAAGGTCGAATATGCCTACACTGGATATGTTTATGGAGACAGCACTGCTGGCCAGCGAGTTTTGTATCAATTGGGTATGACCCAAATCCCCGTTATCAACGTCAACAACAACTGTTCAACTGGCTCCACTGCCTTGTATCAAGCTCGCCTGCTTGTTGAAAAGGGTGTTGTTGATTGCGCAATGGCTCTAGGCTTTGAGCGCATGGAGAGAGGTTCTTTGGGATCTAAATTCACTGACCGCACCAACCCCTTGGGTAAGGACCCTTTTTCTACATAATAGACGGTGTATATCATTTGACTAACCGTCTTGTAACATAGACCATGTTATGGGTGTCATGGCTGAAAATAGAGGTTTCGAGCCTATGGCTCCTGGCGCTGCTCAAATCTTTGGTAATGCTGGTCAAGAATACATTGAAAAGTTTGGTGCCACTCCTACCCATCTTGCCAAGATCGCAGAAAAGAATCACAGACACAGGTTAGTCAAATCGCGAGCAAAACTAGAATTTCTACAAGATACACTAACATTACATTTTTTTTTGTAGTGCCTTGAATCCTTACTCTCAATTCCGTGATATCTATACCTTGGACCAGGTGCTGAACTCTCCAAAGGTTTTCGGCCCCTTGACTAAACTTCAATGCTGTCCTACTTCTGATGGCGCAGGATGTGCTATCATCGCCTCTGAGAAATTTGTAAAGGAAAATGGACTATTGGACCAAGCTGTGGAAGTTGTTGCCCAGGAAATGGCCACCGATTCTCCCAAGATGCTTAGCAGCAGTGCCATTGAATGGGCTGGAGCTGATATGACTCGAAGAGCTGCCGAACAGATTTACAAGAAGTCTGGAATCACTGCCAATGATGTGCAAGTGATTGAGCTTCACGATTGCTTCTCCGCTAACGAGGTAATAGTTCATTGGCATATGCCCCTCGATTTTACCCTCCTATTGACCATTCAATTCCTTAGCTCGTCACATACGATGCTCTTGGTTTAACTCCTCCCGGCAAGGCTCATGAACTTATTGACTCTGGCAACAATACTTATGGTGGCAAATATGTTATCAATCCTTCCGGCGGTTTGATTTCCAAGGGCCATCCTCTCGGCGCCACTGGCTTGGCGCAATGTGCTGGTGAGAGCAAGCGATTCATAACTATCTTGTTTTGTACACAAATTGACAAATTACATTAGAACTGGTTTGGCAACTCCGAAACTGGGCTGGCGAACGTCAGGTCCCCAATGCCAAGTATGCCTTGCAACACAACATTGGTCTCGGCGGTGCTGTTGTTATCACTTTGTACAAGAAGGCTAATGATGCAAAGGCTAGCCCACGCACTGATTACAACCCGGTAAATATTGATCCTGATAATTCGAACGATTTTAGGCCACTCTTTTCTGACCATTCACTTTTAGGCTGTTGAGGCTCGCCCCATCACTGATGCTGACCTGCAAAAGGCGTCTGCAAAGGCTAACCAAAGATCTGAGGTCCTTGCTGCCAGACTTTAAACATTATATATATCAAATACCATGACACTTTGTTGTTTCATGCTCCATATATGATAGGTGTTGTTCATAATAAAACATTAAATACGTTGTACTGAAAATTACAGCATGTTCTTTTACATGTATAGACCCTCTATCAATTTATTCATTTTCAAAACTGTCACCAAATTTGGCTCGTGCATCTCTTGACTTTGAGACTCCGAGAGTCACGTCTAAGGCAAGCTTGGTGAGGAGACAGGTTGCAATATCAATGGCCAGCTCAAATCCGCTGCTCAGGGCTCTAATATACGAACGACCCAGTGAACAGCCCGATTTGCTAGGCCATGGGGACGCCTTCATTATCATCGTCCCCCCATTAGAACCGACATATGAGTTGATAGCAGATCAGGAATTTCTAGGTTCGTTGAATGACGCTGATTTATAACGACTACTATGCATTTGAATGAATGCTAAACGCTTCAAAACCGTAGCATCACACGTTGTTAGATTGGCGACAGGGAACTCTTCTCCAAGCGTACAGCATGCCCACCATTACTCTCTACCGACTCCGGTAGCGTCCACATCGATGCTATCGCGTATCACCTCTCCCCGACTGGAACGTATCGGATCACTTAATTTCGGTGGCTCAGGCTCAGATAGTGGTGATCAGCGGAGGAGAGTTATGTCGTATGATGGAGAAAAGCGACTGCTATCGTCAACTAGCATCGCCAATCTGGAAAAAAAAGGCATCACATATACCACTTTGAATCACAAGTCGGTCATCATCAACGACAGTACGATACAAACACAGCGAGGGTTCCCTTTCTTGAAACGAAATATTGTTTCCAATCGCTTATATCTTACAAGCACAGGGAAAAATATATTACTTTTGTATATAGATAAACCTTTGGTAATCTCTGGCATAGAGGCGAGTAATAGATTTGAGGTGTCATATGCTTTGCGCAGTGGCTAATTATGATTTTCTGCTTTATAGGCAGAGAAGACACAAAAATATAGAGCGCCTCATAATATCAACACTTTTCGAGGCATCCTTGAAGCATATCCAGCAATTAATTCTTCTATTATGTCAAATTTAGAACATGATATACAAGCATTTTGCGATAAAGCCATTGAAGCTAAAGATCTGTCCGATATGCATAACGACATGAAGGAGTTACTACAAAAAGAATTTCAGGTAACCCATCACCTAAGTATATAGCAGACTAAGACTCCTTGTTGACAGTTGTATTTCAGTTGTTAGAGAGCATTGATCATACTTTGATCCAAAAGATCATGGATTCTACCCGGATGACCTCCGAAGCTTTATACCAAATCTTTGAAAGGTATGAATATATGATACAATGGCCGAATAGATGCTACGGATTATATTGCTGATACCATTCGTTTGAAATTACTGGGAATAGTTACATTATGGAAAGAACGTACGATATTGTATTTTTCAAGATCACGTCGTTTCAACAGAACTTGGACGCAAATCTAAGCGCTGCATTGCATGGGATGGCGAACTTGGATTTGACGCAGGTTGGCCTGCCAAATATTAGTGGGATGGCGAAAAGATTGGCCGCTGGCCTCGAGGTTTTCCGGGAAATTGGATCCTTTCGTACACCAAAGGAAAAGCTCGATTGCTTATTATCGGCTATCTCAAAACTGACAAGCTCATCCGTTGCAAAGGACAGCGAATCAATTACTAGCGCTAAAAGCTCTGGTATGTGAGACTGTATTCAAAGTAGACCAGTAGTCAACGACTAACCATTTACAATAGAGGAGACTTTGTCGATGAATTCCGATGTGCTCATACCACTTTTGATCATCGCCATCATTCAAAGTCGAGTTTCCAATTTGATTGCCAATTTGACTTATATGAAAGAGTACGCTTTCGAGCACAATGTAACTACTGGAGAGTACGGATACGCCCTTAGTACATTGGAAGGGGTTATTCAGTATCTAGTGGAGTCAGAACAACAGCTGGGGACAATATCTGCCAAAAATGAACAATTTTGGTCATATCTACGAGATGGCAATTACGAGCATGTCAAGGACGTATACGACGAAGAAAACGAAGAATATCTCAATCAGAGCATTCAAAGTCTACCAGTAATTGATAAAGATGGTTCTATGGATGAGACTGAAACTACTGTTCAACACAATACGCCAATCGCTTTCCATCAGCATGCTATCGAGCAGCATGCTACTGGACCACTAGTGGAGTTCTTTGATGAGAAGGAAGCTTCTGAATCTGTTCCCATGCGACCTAGAACAGGCAGTATTAGATCTTTGTCTTCAGGGCCGAGATCAATATCAGTCATGCAGACCCGAGATGCCCAGGCCAACAATGCTCTCCTTTTGGCATGTATGTCGGATAATGCAAAGCTGGTGGAGTTTCTGCTAGAAAGACAAAATGGATGTGGACCTCGTGATCTCAATAATATGCATAGAACGCCACTGATGATAGCAGCAATGAGTGGCAATATCGAGGTGGTCAGGCTGCTCTTGAAGGATAAGTATGTGCAGGAGACAATAGATAGAGAAGATATAGATGGCAATACAGCACTACTTTTGGCTTGTGCCTACGCTGGTAGTGAAGCAAGTGGGAAGGTAGTGAAAGAATTGATTGATAATGGAAGTGCGCGCCTTCGCGTATCCAATCATCAAGGCAATAATCCTTTGCATGTTGCTGCCATCGGAGGAAGGGTGCATCACAAAGAAATCCTCCTTTTGCTTTGCAAAATGATGTCTAAAGATCTCTTGAATGGACAAAATGCGGAAGGTTCGACTGTATTTCATCTTTGCAAAGAACCGGATGTTTGTTACAAGCTCATTCATGATCGTGGTGTCCACGCCACAATTGCTGACAAGCATGGTAGGACGCCCCTCATGTCATGGTGTTTGAAGGGAGACAAGAACATGGTGCAGTTTTTTCTGGAAGAAGGAAGTAGTCGCCTTGATCAGATAGACATTCACGGTCAATCAGTTCTCCATTTGGCTTGCTCCAGTGAAAAGCTATTAAGTTTGCCATCAACACCCGAATTCAATGATGAGGTTATGGACAACGTTTTGGATATCGTTCGAATGCTTCTAGCAAAAACTACCAGCCAATTGCATCAACGAGATTGGATAGATGGCAATACCCCGCTGCACATATCGGCGATGAAAAGTGGTGGCTATGCTCTGGTGAAACTTCTTTTGGACAATAATGCCAATTTAGATATATATAACAACAAGGGGCAACGACCAGTCTATGTGGCCAAGGACCAGAGAATTATTGACCTATTGGATGGTGAGAGCTGGTCATAATTATATTAAGGTTACCGGTATCCCCACGTTTTATTAATATTGATTGATTACCATTCTAGATACGGCGTTGTTTCGTAAACCAATTGGCAAAGATTTCGATAGGCAATGCGCTATAACCCGTGCAGAAATTGGAAGGGATGCAAAAGTTACCTATATCATTAAATGTGGGACGGTAAGACAAATAAGGTGGTAATGCATGCCATATTATTGACAAATATTTATTTCCACTTCTATTTCTGTGTGTGCAGTTGGATGATCGCCATACCGTGGCAACTGTGCGACGAAGTTTTGACGACTTTCGCTTTGTTCGTCAGCAGATTTTGTTTGAATTGCCGGAAACGTTCATCCCGACCTTGACAGATATACTGAATCCAGAGTCGTTCAATCTTCACCCTCCTCCCATCGTGTTCTTAGACAGAGCTACGCAAGCGTTGAACGCATTTTTAGGTTGCTTGTTTGAAAATCATACGCTCAAAATTCATGAATTGGTCTGGGAATTCGTTATGGTACCGGATCTACAGGTAATTGACCGACATAAATTTTCTCAAGTTTGACAGCCAAGTTAAGTAACAAATCCAAAAGCGGGATGTCATTAGACGTCGATCTTCAGCGAAGCGGGATCTTTTGATAGAATCTATCAACGATGAGTATTCCTCTAGCTTGGAAAATCTGGAAAGCGAAAAGCAATTTTTTCTCTTTACGAAAAATGCCATGCAACCCCTACATACAGCCTTGGCAAGGGTTGCATTCTGCAGCAAAAGGATCCAAAGTTGTTATAAAGGTGTGCTATATGTATATCGTGTCTTTACTTCTGCTTGGACGACTCACATTAGTCCTTAACGTATAGATGTTGCTGTCGAAATCACTCATCTTGCTCAAGAATTGGGTCGAAAACAAGCGTTCGAGTTTTCAACAAAATGGTCTTCTGTGGCGTTTTTGCGTGGGATATCAAATCCCAGCATTTTTTATGAGGTAACGGTATAGGCCCTTAGTTCAAATATCAAATGTCACAAAGACTCAAATTTCACAGGTCGATATGGTTAGAATGATGGATTTTGCCAAGGTCATACAAAGTTCCGCTGTGTGGGCTGAGGGAGCATTGGTAAGTAAACAGAATCGGACCACTTATATGACTGGTACATAAATCTAACTGGTGCTTATCAGATTGGCATTCAACGGCCACTGAATTTGCTGACCACCATCGAGGAATCCATAGATGAAATGGAGAAGCAAAAGGCAGCTCTACAGCGAGCTGTTTCTTGGAATGATGTTTTCTCTACTGCCGATCAACGTAAAAAGATCACTGATACAAAGGATCAAGTGTTAGAGGTAAGCACATGTAGCACATTTTTTGGGATGGAAATGGGGGACCTTTGAGGTTGTTGCTGATCCTATTTATTAAACAATTATGTGTTTCAAATTAACAGTTGCAATTCAAAGTCACCAAACTGGCTTGCCAGGTAAATTACAGCCACCAAAGGATATCAGATGAGATGGCGCAATTGCAAGTTCGGCACAACCAGCAACTCCAAACAGCCATCAAATCATACGCCAGACATCAGCTTGCAACTGAGCGACTAAGGCTACAAAAAATGCAAATGCTCTACCAAAGCGTACAACAAGCTGGTATGATATAAGCAATACCTACCGTATCTTTGGGCCTGTTTTATATAGCATGTGGGCTTGAAAAGCAGGCTCAATCTTGGCTGCAACGTGACTGGTAGGACTCGGCAACGATCGACAAGACAGTTCCCACTCCACCCTCCTTGCTTGTTGTACGGCTTTTCCATATTGATACACAAACCTGTTTATAGGGGGTCGCGAGGTCGCTTGCTATCCGCAATTCACGTATTTTTTGGCTTATACCAATCAATCCATTGTAACAATAATTCTACTTTTAGTCGGCAGCAGTTTGTTGCCACCATTTTTTTTTTTTTTAACATTACTGGCGCTTTCGCTTTTTCACCCCTACCTTCTTTTTCTCTTACTTCTTGATTTCCTCCTTGTCACCCCTTTATTATTACTTTTGGTTTTCCTCTCGACATCTCGTCCACATTCCGGCTCGCAAAACTGTACAAATACCTTTAACATACATAAACATTTCTATCCATAAAAATGGGCTGTTGTCAATCTACTGAAGACATTGAAGGGCGACAACGAAGCGATGAGATTGATAGCCAACTTAAGCGAGATCGTATGAATATGAAGAGCGAGATAAAGATGCTCTTGCTCGGTAAGTCATCGTCCTTTTCATAGAGTGTCTTCATAATCGCGTCTAACATATAAATTCCTTGATACAGGCGCGGGTGAATCCGGCAAATCAACCATATTGAAACAAATGAAACTTATACATGATGGCGGTTATACCACAGAAGAACGTGAATCATTTAAAGAAGTGATTTTCAGCAATACCATTCAATCCATGAGAGTGACATTGGAAGCTATGGAGATGATGGGTTTACAATTTCAACGGTCCGAAAATTATGGCTATAAACTTGCTGTGATGGATGCTCCCGCACAAATTGATGGAACGCGCCTTGAATCACAGCTCGCCGACGCCATTTATTCATTATGGGCTGACCCTGCTATTAAGCAAACCGTAGCGCGAGCAAATGAGTTCCAACTAAATGACTCTGCAAGATAGTACGTATACTCCCCCCTTTTTGACATTGTGTTACCAGCATGCCTTTGTCCTACTCACATTTTTCGATCTCATATTTTTTTCCCTGGCTGCTATCAGTTACTTCGACTCAATAGAACGAATAGGGCATCACAACTATCTCCCAACTGATCAAGATGTACTTCGCTCTCGAGTTAAGACAACTGGCATTACAGAAACCACGTTTGTCATTAAAAACTTGACCTACCGCATGTTTGATGTCGGTGGTCAAAGAAGTGAACGCAAAAAATGGATTCACTGCTTTGAGAATGTTACTGCTATCATTTTCTTAATCGCCATATCCGAATATGATCAAGTATTAATCGAAGATGAGACTGTCGTAAGTAAAATGAAAAGCAAGCAAATGAAAAAAAAAAAAAAGCCACACATTTCGGTGATGTTTCCATATTGACCTTGTATGCCAAATAGAATCGCATGCAAGAAGCTCTTACGCTATTCGACTCAATCTGTAACTCGCGCTGGTTCGTAAAAACATCCATCATTCTATTCTTGAACAAAATAGATCTGTTCAGAGAGAAACTTCCACTCAGTCCGTTAGACCGCTATTTCCCAGACTTCAGAGTAAGTATCTCTCTCCGCTTATTGCACCACCATGGCGCCGAGTTTTTGACATTCTCTCATCTGATCAGGGCCCGGATACTTACGATGCAGCCTCCGAATACATCCTGAAGCGATTCGTCTCTCTCAACCAATCGAGTACAAAGCAGGTTTATACCCATTTCACCTGCGCAACGGATACACAACAAATCAAGTTTGTTATGGATGCCGTGAATGATATTATTGTTCACAATAACTTGCGCGATGTGGGACTTTTGTAATTGACAAAAACTAAGTATTCATATAACCATTTTTTCCCTAAAGAGAAAAATAAAGCAACTGTAATTCTTTTCGTTTTTCTATTTTCAGAACTTTATGTAATTTAATACCGCTTCTAATCCATCGCAAAAAAACAAAACAAAACAATGAGTCTGTCCGTTCGTGCAGAGCCCATGGCAAAGATAATCTGGAAAATGGTGTTTACAGATAACCTCGGAAGTACCGAACGAGTCACAGTTGTACCAGCAACTCCGCTATTCCTAAACATCTGAGTCAACTTAAAGTGCGCTCTATCCAAAATACTCACACTGAGTGATCTTTTCTCAATATCATTTAGATCAAACAATGGTTCCGCCAAAAATCACAGTCGTTGGGGCAGGTGTACAAGGTTTGACCGTTGCACTTTTGCTCCAAAAGCAAGGATATGAGGTCACTATCATAGCCAAACATCTTCCGGGGGACCTCAATATCGAGTACACATCTCCATGGGCAGGTAACATCAGTGCTAGTTTCTAATGCAGATCGGTGACACCAAAAGGATTGCCATGATAGCTGATCTGTTACCGTTAAAGGTGCTGATTGGCAAGCCATGAGCTCCAACACGGATATTCGGTTGCAAGGTATGATAGCCACTTTTAGCCCATATCGAGCAAATTGTCATTTCGCCACGTTTAATTGATAATGACATCGAGTAGGTTATGAAAGTGAGACTTTCAAAATTCTGTGGAAGCTGTCATTCCTCAAACCAAAAGAAACAGGTATCATGAGGGTACCATCGATCATGTACTTTGATGTTAAATCCGAGGACACTACAGACCCATGGTGGAAAACACTGGTGCCAGACGTAAGTGTAAATACCTCCTTAGAACTGCCAAAACACGTTATTTATATTCATTTGTTATCATTGAATCGAAAAAGTATAGAGTTCTTCCGAAACATGAGCTACCTGCGTCAGCCATTAGCGGATTCTCTCATACCACTGGTAAGTTGTTGATAGTCTAAATATGTCTGTGCGTGAAAACCGACGATCCAGAGTTTAATCCACGTAAAATTGTATTTTCGTGACAACTCCTTGATGTTCAATAACAGTCTGCATCAATACTCCACACTACCTAAAATGGCTTCAAGCTGAGATTACCGCCCTTGGCGGAAAGGTTGAGCGACGAACACTTTATCATATCCACGAAGCAGCAAATGAGGATGGCTCCACTGCAGCAATTGTAAATTGCACTGGTTTACAGGCAAGGTTTTTGGGTGGAGTAAACGATCAGAAAGTGTTTGCCACGCGTGGCCAAACAGTGCTAGTCAGAGCTCCACACTTTAAGAAAATTTTGACACATCAAGGAAAGGACTATGTGACATATATCATCCCTCGAGCTAATGGCGATGTTATCTTGGGAGGAACTCAGCAACATCATAACTAGTAAGAAAACTAACGCATTAACTCTCGATTTTGGATATCAGTACGCTAATCTTGTTGTTGCCAATAGCGACCCTGAAGTCAATTATGTAACCGCCCGTGAGATTATGGAGCGTACTTACAAGCACTTCCCTGAGTTGACACATGGCAAGGGTATAGAGGCACTAGATGTTGTAAGACAAAATGTAGGATTGCGGCCTACAAGAGAAGGTGGTCCTCGAGTTGAAAATGAGATCTGGACTAACTCTACAGGCAAACCTGTACTTATAACGCATAATTATGGTCATGGAGGCTATGGTATGAGAACATGAAGCACAGGCACTGGATGACCATTCATTACTGACAATTTGCTGGTTTACAGGTGTGCAGACTTCGTGGGGAAGTGCTATTGCAGCTACCAAATTGGTAGTAAATGGCCTAAAGGAGATCAATGGGGCTGCTGCCGACGTGCACCAATTGCTGGATGATATTTGCAGTAAATTGTAGTTTTTGTAGATGGTCAGGCACTCCAAGCAAATCATAAATCAAACAAGGATATTCTCCTATTTACTTTACATTTATTATTATTTCTTTTGTTTCTTGCAAAATGCTCTATGCTTTCAGATGTTAGGAGGGAGAAGTTGGATATGGAATCAAGGATAATGTACAAAATGTTCAAAGATGCACCACATCTCCAGTCTTATCAGTGATGTCGACTAGAATATAAACTAATGGAAAAAGTAATCACTTTCTTTGACTTGCTGAATATCAAACTCGCCTTTTTCGGGAAGAGGCAAGAAGGTCAAATCAGCCCAACTATGTGCATATTTTTTTCCAGGCTTCTTTACTTCAGCAGAAGATTCAGCGTCAGCTTCATCATCCAAGTCGTCATCTTCGTCAACCACAGCACTTCCAAACAGAGCATTCAACTCATCGTCATCGCCCTTCTTCTTGAGGTCTTGAAGTTCTTCCTCAACAATCTCTTCTGCGGCAAATCCGATAGTTGACACCTCTTCGTTTGCTTTCTCAGGTGATATTGCTGCTGCTTTCTTGGACTTCTTCTTTGCAGCAGGCTTTTGAACCTCAACTGACATAGGCACTTTATAGTCTTTGTACCTTTCAATAAATTCTTGTCGCAAATTCTCCATGATGGGCTGCTTGTGTAGTTCTATAAATTGGTCTCTAATAATTTTGTTCATGGTATCAACATCGGCAGCGTGAGTCCAGTAGGAATCGTGGACAGAAGCAAAAGCAAGACCGGCTGTTTGGCATGCGACAGCTGACATTAGCATGTGAGTAGCGTCGAGGGAATGGATGAAGTTGGGTGGGAATGCGGTGCTTTGCTTGTGAGCGTTGACAGGACAAGAAGCATCGGGATCTTCAATAAAAACTGTCTGTAACAATGTACCGACTTGTCGCTTGGCGACTCGTCGATATGGTTGAACAATGGGTAAGCCAAGTGGGGTAGTCCACACAACCGAAGACATTTGATTAGCGGTGGGGTTTCGTGCAGAAAATGTTTTCTTTTTGCTAGCAGTGGATTGAATCTTATCAATGGCATATTCCATGGCTGCCTTGTCTTGTTCATCCTGGGTATCAACCTTAAATCCTTCTCCTATACTGGCATCGAGGGCTCTGATGGTCTCCTCTGGTATACTTTTAGCAATACGTTTTGCTGAATCCGTGAGCCAGTCTTGAATCTGACGTGCGCCGTTGAACATCTCTCCCAATGAAGCAAACACCTTCTTGGCTAAGTAACCTGCCAAATGATATACCTTGTCGGCGGGGATATCATCTCTCTCCTTCAATCTGTTCTCTATTTGATTACGAGCACCTACAAAAGTTACTCCGTAAACGTTCGTCATTACAGTCTGCTTGACTATCTTTCTGGTGATTTTGCCTTGGAGAATCTCAGCATCTGGATGACCTTGAGCAGCTTCTTCATCAACCAATTTGTTAACCATGTCTGCTACACCAGTATACACATCAGCTGGTCGATCGCTAGGAGCAAGGTTAACAGCTTGAGCACCAGCTAAATCTCCACCAAGAGCTGCATAATGTTGAAGTCCATTACAAGTTCCATCTTGATGAATAGGTAACCGTGATGGGAATCCTTCTGGGTCTCCGCTACGAACAGCCGCCGCAACTTCATAACAAGCCGCAAGACACTGCCAAGGGTCCTCAGCATCCAGCCACCATCGGCTACCGCCAAGTGGATTATCCACAGAATCGAGAATTTTTTCCATATTCTCGGATACATAATTCTCTCTTTCAGTGAAAGAATGCTTATCATAACCGTGAAGGTTAGCCAAATGGATTTTCAACCAGCGATAGCCCGATGAACCAAGCGGCTTGGCCACATCGAATTGTAGCAAGCCACGACACAAATCATTACCAAGATGGTTTAGAGTGGGTGGAATAGGATAAGCTCGACCGCGGAAATCCATGTTATGAGGGAAATACATTGGGGTATCCAAGAACTATTCAAATTTTAGTATATATGATTTTTAGCAATAACAATTGAGCTACTTTGTACTTACCGCTCTAGCAGTTTCAACCTTGTAGTTGACATCACATCGCAAAGAATGATGGTTTCGTTCCCGATTCTGAATGTCTTTGACTTGCTTTATCCAATTGAGTTTAGCTTTTGGATCTGTAGCATAGTTTTCTGGCTTCTCCGGCAAAGGAAGATTGCCTTCTGTCACCGGAGGGATATCAGCAATCGCCTCACCCGAATTCCAAGCCTGCAGAATGACATTGAAGACGGGTCGATTGACTTTCCAACGCGTTGCGCCCAAAACATCTAAGCCGGTCAAAACTCTGTCCAAACAATCTTCTTCGGAAGCCTTCTTCAAGTACACAACTTGTTCAGGTGAATCCTTAATTCTCATACATATACTTTTAGTGCTGAGATAGCCTCCAGAATTCCAAGTCAACCAAGGTCGTGGTGGTACAAGCATTGGCAAAAGGCGTGGATGTAAAGTATCACGAACAGGTTCTTTTGAAAGCATTTCCGTCAAATTTGGTGAGAATTTGATGATGCCAACACGTTTACCACGAACATATTGGTATGTATGGAAAAACGCAGGTATCATTTCGGTTATCTTTTTACCGGTTTCAGGATCATGACTTGGAGTTGGTATTTTGGCGGCTTCGATCAATAAACTAGTCAAGATACTCCCAACCTTTGCACGGGTAGCACTTGGCCACACTGGGTTCCATTCTCCATTATCCAAAGTGGTGACTGTTTCACCGTCAGTAGTGTTCAATACACCTCCCACGGGTACCTCTCTTTGTTGACCCAACCGCATACGTTCCCGACGTAAGGCCATGTTGAACAACTTCCCGCTTGAGAAGAGAGCATGCGTTTCTTGGTTACGAAGTCTACTTTGCTGAGTTTGTTTTTGCTTCATGAGAACAGCATTCCATTCCATTTCTACAGCCCTGCCAACGTCTATCAACGCTCTAGCGGTTTTCATGCCATCCGCAATACCTGAAGATCCATGTAACCGCATCAGCTCCAGAATAGTTATAACAGACAGCTTGTCAGCTGGCAGTAGTTTGAGGAAGGGACCATAAACTCGTCGTTCTGAAAATTTAAATATTAGCTCAAGACATATACGCATATTAATTATGTTGATGGCTACTTACCGCTGTCGCTTGACTTGTCACATCTAGCAACCTCTTCGGCAATTAGCGGTGACAACCTTTGATGCCAACTCCACATGATACGCTTCAATGGGCTCAGGTTCATAGCTCCCAACTTGTCTCCACGTGCCAGAGTTTCTTGCTTCTCATGGTTGAGTTTGTCTAATGCCACTTCATAAGCTCTCTCCTCAATTCGCAATTGCAACTCATAAGGGTCAGTGATTCCGGATTTCTTGGACACCGACAAGGTGGCAAGGTGCTCTTGCAAAAACTTCACTCCGGCAGCATTAGTTGAGCGTACTTCAGGTACTTCACTTATTTGACTTGGTAACGTTGGTGTTTCCATCATCACTTCCTCCCCTGATTTACTGAATACTGTTTCCGACGCCTTTGACAGTTCATTGAGCATTTCCGTCACTCCACGCGATGCGTTATCACGATTTTCTTCAATTAACTAGAAAAGAAATTGAGTGTTGGAACGCAGTCATAGTATCCAGGTAAAGATATTCTTACTTGTTGAAAAAGCTGGTCATCACCGTCCTTTAGGTAAGGTGACCTAAGCACCTGCTCAATTGTAAAGGTAGTATCTTTCTTCATCTCTTGCAATATCGCTCTAGCTGTTTGAAAGCTCGACGCTCTAGTGACAATAAACCACAGTTAATTGAAAACTGACATATAGAACTAACATCCATTGAGTATTACGTACTTCATAAAACCTCTAGCCACAATGGCATATGTATCAGCATCGGGATTTAATCCATGTTTTCGCATTTGGTCAAACCAAGTTAAACATTGTGATGTCAATGGTTTAGGACTTGCTTCGACGAATCCTTCCAAGAAAGTGTTGTAGATATGGTTGTCAGCAAAGATCTTCATTTCCTCCGGCTTGTTCTTGTACAGTTCGATCATAATTCTGGACGCTCTATCCATATCTTTTGAACGAATACAAGCATACAAGACAGCAAAATTCTCGGCAACGCTACTTGGCAAGACTTTGGACGCCACCTTGAAAGCTGGTAGGGATGGATTGGGTAGGACAATTCGCTTAGGGCCAGACGTCACACGGGAGGTCATTATCTCCAACGGCGGTTCTCTTCCAATTGAATTTTCCGCGGTCTCTACGGCATGAGATATCTTCTCAGCTGTAGCAATGCCGGCGTGTCGTTGGTGTGAGGCTCCTCTATGTTTTGAAAAGGCACTTGCAGAGCATGGGGAGCGCCCATGTGTCCGAGAACTAAGTAATTCAGGTCGAAATGGTCGACGAGGCAATTGTCTATATAAGCTAGCAAGTGGTAGCGACATTGCTATTATTGAGAGCCGGGCACTGCACCTGTCTTGCACTCAATACAGTTAGGGTCACGAACCAACGTTAGAGTAATTTTTTTTTTATGGCAGCTTCGTTTCCCTTACAGCCGGCTGGTTTTAAAAGTAGTCACATTCACCGTCACGAAATTGCATTTTGGCAGGGAAAATCCTCCTGACTCAAAAGTGCATTTCTATGTGCTTATGGACCCGATCAAGGTCTTAGAGCTACAATCGCTCACCAAAGTTGCGAATGAGAAGAAAGAAAACGAAGGAGTAGAAGCTAGCATACCCTATTTGGCCAAGATAGTTCATGTCTTAGATACCCACACGTCCCAGCTCTCTCAAAACACTACAACGCCTTCTATACAAGCAATAGAACATATGGCTATATATGCGCGCAAGGACTATGCCGATGCCTTATTTGCTACACACCGTTATACAGAATGTGAGGTTCAGATGGGATTAGTCTGCAGAACTCTTGAGAGATATATCAAGAGAGAAGACATTGCAGACGACTCACGACGGGACTTGCAGTCGAAACTTCTAGTATGTTACCCGCGCTGGGCTGACTGCTATGAAAATTTGGGCAACAGCCATTTGGCTTCTAAAGTTCGACAGCGGACGCAGAAATTCCAAGGTCAAACAGTCACATAAGCCACCCGCCAAAAAAATTTTGATTTTCGAGTTATGCTATAAAAATACTCGCAAAGTGTTCAACGCTTTCTCTCTTGACTCTCTTCGTACTGGTAAGTTTTACAATCATATATCTCCTTTCTTCTTTCTTGAATGCGGAACGATGATAAATACTTTGTCTTCAACTTGTCCTATCGACCATGACGAGACAACCCGCTACGCTTCGCTGAGTGTAGCCGTATACTTGCCAGTATAAACTCCTGACCGCTATTCCAAACCACATTGATATTTTTTCTCATATTCTATATGCAAATATACTTACCCACCTTCTAGTCCTTGTTTTCATAGTCACAAGTTCACTTACGGCTTAGTCTATCGGTAATTCGGCAAGGGTACGTTGTATTACCGTATGTAAACACGGATCGGGGATGAGGGAGTTGGGACAAGATGAATACTCCATATTCGCAGTTTCCACCAAAAGGACCATGTTATGAGTCTCTACTGCAGTGCACCTGCTTTTAAGGAGATGCCCGGTGAAAGCAGATGCTAGTAACCGCTTGCAGTTTGAGACTCTTCCTGATGCTGGCTAGCAATCTTCCTTGGATGTCTGATCTATCCTCCACTCATCATACCGTCCCCTGTTTCTGTTCGTAATTTTATTACAAACATGAACTAACCTTAACCATATTATAGGATTTAGTCCTTTGAAACAATATACCCAATCGTACAGCGATGTCCTTCCTTAGCCATATGGTGAGTGAACCTTTTTTTACAACCCGACAATCACTTTGGTTGGTATGATGAAAGAAGCAAACTATCAGTATTAGGAAGAGCCGTCTTAGGGGTTCTTTTTACCCGGTGCTGACAAACGTTTGAAACATATCTGAAGACCATAAAGTGTGAACTACATTTTACCAATACCAATAACTAATGCTTACTATCGCTTTTCTTTCTCACAGGCTATCTACTCATTTTGCTGGTCAAAATAACAGTGTAGGTCTTTTGTGCATATATGAATAAACGCTCTTTTCAATATTTACCGCGTTTTGCGGGTCTGTATCATATGATAGTTTTGTTCATTTCTCATCATCTCTATATTCGATTCAATAACTAGCCTTTGACTAATACTTTCGTTCGTATGATGAATCACCGTGTTTTTGGCACCTCTTGTTTGAATACCCACCCGCCTTACGGCCGATGTGGTATGATGCACGCAAAATGTGATCTGATGAATGATTAGTCAAACTGTGTTGATTCTTAACCAATATCATAATAAATACATATAAAGTATCTAATTTTCTCTGTATGTATTGAAACGTGGTCTTGTTTGTTAACAATGAAACTTAGAAGAGCGTGATGACAACTTCGCTTCGTTCGTTCGCACTCTTGCAGATCCGCAGAAACTTGCTACGGTTTTAAGCCATAGTCCCAGGCGTAAACATACCAACTCCCGCATTTATACTGGACAAATGGCACATTGTGAGATTGACTTACCTCCAATCATTGTCAGTTTGGTCAATATATCGCACTAGTGAAGAGGAGATATACATCATTTTGCGTGTTGACAACTTTGGCCACACATAGTATCTCTAAAGAAACAGCCATGTCAGGATCATATATATACTTTCATTCGCCAATTGTTTAATAATTAAGCTCCATTTATCTAACTTTTACTACGTTTCAAGCACTCATTTGGTCTTGCTATTGTTGCCAGACTTTCTTTGCAAAAACTCTTCTAAATCCTTTCTTGCTCGCTCAGTTCCAGAATCATATTCACCACTATCCTGATCCGAATCATGTTTTGATAATCTAGCATTTGAATTACTTTTGTCTGAGCTTTTTACGCTTCCATGAGCCATATTGGCAGGTTTTCGAAGGTAGAATTGCCTCCGTGCTTTTGCAAACTTTCCGATTGGATCATAACTGGAGCTTGGTTGCCGTTCTTCATGCCGTGTTGGAGCTCCTTCATCCTTGACGACTACCTTGCCACCCTTGGATACACTTTCACGTTTAACATTCGGCTTGCTTCCATGTCGTTCATCTTCTTCCAAAATTTCCTGTTGCTGGCGTTCCCGTCTTAGCCTTCGATTTAATTTGGAATTTGCCCTTTTGGGTCTGAAGCTTGGCACTCGATGAGTCACACGTTTGATGGGTGTAACTGATTTCTCACCAAGCACACGGTTGATGACAGCTGCCTCTATACCTTGGATGCCTTCTTTGAATATCGCCGTTGTTGCCTCCAAGAAATTTTGGCCCTGACTCATTTTATGTTTGAGGACATCTGCCACTACCTTTTCTTGCCTTCGTGGAGATGGATATGGCATACTCTCAATTTGCTTCCCAATTGGCGTCATGTCCACTTCAGATTTGTAGTCAGGTTCGCCATCTCCGTGCTCAGGCCTGGCGATATCTGCGATATTCTCTGCGTTATCGTCTGTATTCTCATCCGCGTTATTGCCTACATCTGGGAGCTCCTCCTTCATATATTTATCCTTAGGTAAATCTACACTGGCCGCTGTCTCGGTCTGAATCACATCAGTATCATCATTTTCTGATTGTGCAACTGTTTCTACGTCTGTATCGGTAAGATCATGTTGCTGACGCAATGATTTTTCATCTCCTTCAATTCCGAGTGAACCTCGTTCTTCGTTAGATTCAAGGGCATCATCCATTTTCTGTTCATGGTTGGTTGTGTGGTGACCCTGCTTACTATGGTCCAGTTGATTTTTGAGATGATCTTCTTCATCTTCCATATCAACGTCTTCTTCGGCGCGTTCTTCAGTATCATATTCCACAGCATCGTGTGTCTCCACCAACAGATCTTGTAAAAACTCTTGATCGTCAACTTCTTTTTCGCCTTCGCCTTCGTTTGCATTTTCATCTTCACTTTCACATTCATCTTCAACTTCCTCTTCATCTTCAACTTCCTCTTCATCTTCAACTTCCTCTTCATCTTCAACTTCCTCTTCATCTTCAACTTCCTCATCATCTTCCTCTTCATCTTCGTCGACTTCGTCTTCATCAGAATCTTTGCTGTAACTTATAGCAAATTCTTCTTTCGCATGATTCTGTTCACAAGGAGAAACTATAACAGCCTTTTTAACATGTTTGCTTTCCTGAACTGATCTTGTCGGAGTTGCATATGAGACCGCCGAAAGTGTTCGTTCGGATACCTTCAACTGTAATGGGCTAACTGGCGACGATGTATTCAAGAAGCTACGCTCTGCATGATTTTTTTGAGGGGTGTATAGTTGCTGCGTGGGACGCAGCGTTTTGACCATTTCTAAGAAGGCGTTGCCCTTATGCGCGACGCTCTCAATATTATCGTCACGGCAGCTGAGGAAGAAAGACTGAAGCTCAGCTGGAGATACAGTATAAGGCCGGATGTAGTTCGCAAAACATCTAGAGTAAAATTCAATGTCCTGCTTTGTGTGTTTGGCCATCTTTATTGCATTGTCGCTGTTTGTAGATGCCAATTTCCGCTTCATGCCTAAGAAACTTGCTAGAGTTCCATAGGAAGCCTCGCCGGTTTCATCCTTGTTGACTTTCGAATGATCTTGACCGTAAAAGTTCATAAATAATTGACGAATTTGAAAATCGTCTGCTAGATTGAAAGTAATCCGCTTGTCGATTCTTAGATGCATGTTAATTTAACACTCTCAAGTTATTCTGTAACTTGAGGTAGTTGCTTACCTCCCTGGCCGTAAGAAAGCTGCATCCAGGTTAGCAGCTGAATTGGTTGTCATAAAAAGAACTTGAAGGATATTAATACACCGTTTTGTTTTTGGCCATAGTCTGAACATGTTTCAACATACCTGTTCCTTCCTGAGAAAGTATCCCGTCCAAGCAATTTAGGAGCGCGCTCCAGCTCAATCCGCCGTGTTGAAAGTTGGTGCGTGCAACGAGAGCATCAACATCTTCAATTAATATCAAAGAATTTGGCGGTACTGTATTCATCATGCAAATTAAAGTTGATTCCGTTAATGCTGAATCAGAGAGATTGACCATGCAAATATTCAACTGGAAATGTCCAGCTATGGCTTGTATCAATGATGACTTTCCAGTTCCTGGTGGTCCCTCAAATAAATATGTTCGACGATATGGTATATTTTGATGCCTGTATAGGCTACTTGAAGTGAAGAACTGAGCGACATCTGTAGAAACCGTTAACATGAATTCCAGACTACGTTTACACCAAGGTAAACTTACCTTCTATAGTCTCTTCTTTCACTCCAACTGGCAATACAACTGATTCTAAGCTACGAATACTTTTGAAATAAATTGCAGACCACTGATTGTAAAGACTGGAGTAATGGAAAACCTGGATCTAGATGACATTTAACTTTTTGCAATTTGATACTAGCTTCAGTGTCGAGACTACAACTCACCTTTCCACTGTTCTTTTTTCGAAAAGATTGAATTGCTTCGTTAATAAGCTCTTGAAGGCAAAAAGGATTTCTAGATACTGTCCACAAATTGATTATTTTGCCTCCTTGGCTAGCTGCTACGGCAGGCATTAGAATATTTTGAGTTTGGATTTGAGTTGCTTGTCTCTCCTTGCGGACCCTTATTTTCTTTCCTTTATAACGGATCTCATGTTGCCCATACCCTAATGCAATTTCGAGAAGGTCAACTTCGATGGTTTTTTGTGTAGATAGCTCATGCCTGCACTGTATATGAATTTACCTGGTGCGTACTGAACATTTGATGTATCTAGTGTCGGCAGAGAATTCGTAACTGGAGGATTGGCTGTCATATTTTTCGTAACAATTAAGTTGTTTATTTTACATTCTTTCGATAAACCAGTCAAAAAGTCTTCGACAGCTTGATATATTTCGTCTCGTTCTTCGATGGTCACACTGACTGATATAGCTTTCCAAAATCGAGATTGTATATTTTGCAAAGCCGCGGTAGAAGGTCCAAGTAACGATCCTAGGGAATAAGTTAGCATTTCATCTTATAGGAAAGCACAAGCGAGATATCGAAAGATTACCGCATATCAACAGAAAGGCACCTGTCGACAAGTACTCGTTGCCAACTATTCCGCGAATCATGTCGACAGTGTTGGGGCCGAGTAATGTTGAAAAGTATTCTGGTTCAAAAACTTTATGAAGAGTCGAGGCGCCTGAATTTGCTAATTGTTGGCTGGCTTCCTTCAGCCATGTCCAATCAATGTCTTGGTAGGTCGCCATGCTTCCGAAGATAGGATGCCGCGCTGCATATCATTCGGACTTAAAAAAACGACGCGTTAGAGGTTTTTTTGACGCGTGACTTGGAAAATCGTTCCTGAATCGAGAATATCATTCTAGTTATTTTCCAATAATCGCCAAGGCGATCAATGTTCAACCGCAATATATGCAGCTTTCAGAATCTCTTAGTAAGATCTTAGATCATCGAAAATGATTTCTGTAGTGTAATGTGTAAATGGATTATAACACTTGAAAATGCTTCCATCAGAAATAGCCTTTATGAAAGTTTTCATTTCATTTTCAATTGAGTCTTCTCGAAACGGTTCTATTACTAGCAATACAAGGTCAAATTAGTCTTTGTTCATCAAATGCAAGCAAGTCCATCATAGTACACATTTGCGAGCAAATACTTTAATAAATAAAGAAACGTTGCCGCCTTCAAAAAGTAACATTTACTTAAAATTTACTCTGAAGGGGTCAGTGATAATGTGATTTCAATTGTGAATAGGTGGGGGATTCGACCAAGCTAACCGGAGGTTTAGCAGAGCGAAGAGCCCCATAAGTCTCGATAGTAATACTTGCCAATGAGACACTTTCATCAATAGCAATCACGCCAACGGCAATGGTGTTCTGGCCATTATGATTTAAGATACCTTCAGGTACATAATATAGCGATTGTGGTCCCAGATCATTAGCTATTCAGAGTAGGGTATTAGATATATACTGCAACAAGTAGAGTGCCAAAGTCATTGCTTTTACCATATTTTCCGAACTGCCAGCCATTGATAAATAGAAGCGAACGATAGCGTTCAGAGGTGCTGTTGTGAAATTTAATGCCAAGCGGGACGTCGTGTTCCTTAGGTATATTGAGTTCGAACGTAGTGCGGTACCATGAAACACCGGATCTCGGTGTTGATTCAGGGAGCGACACGGATTTCCAGCCATTATCAGGATAGCCAGGAAGATGCCAGCCATTACGTTCACCGTATAAGCCGCCTTCATTGTAAGGTCCTCTGGTGGTATCAACAATATGCTCTCCACCAAGATTTCCTGAAGATGGGGAAAAAATGCATTGAATATGATAGTTGATCAGCTATAGCAATCATGTCAGGCTTTACCTTGAACCTTCCATGTAATGGTTGTATTCTCAGCTCCTTCCAATGCGACTCCAGAGAAGCCTCTGGGCGTCTTGAACTCATCGCCATTGCTACCCTCTTCTTCGTGTCCAGTTGTCCACATAAGCAGAGAAAGAACATTCTCCTTTCCTGATTGCAGATCACTGCTGTTCAACTTGAAAGTATACGAATCCTGAGTGATACCACCAAGATACTGTCCGTTCAACCAAGCTACCCAAGCGGAACCTGAACCCATAGTCGCATTGACAGAAAGACCAGTAATTTCAGAGGTGGCGTTGAACGAGCCTCTAAACCAAAGACTACCAAAGTGATAACCTTGACTTATGTCAATATAACAAATTATATGATAGATCAATGTTAGAGTGTATACATACCATAGTCATCAGCATACAGAACTGGCAAGGTAGTGGGAGTAAGCTTAGGATTATTTGTCGTCATATGATCAGCATTAACCCATTTGGAGTCGTCAAAAGTAGTATTAGTCTCTGGAGATGCAGGGCTATATTTCCAGGTAGACTTCGTTAAATCAGGGAGATTGATTTTGACAGGGCCTGAGATTTTTCCAGTGAGAGTTCCATAACTTGTGCGCTTAACGGAAATGTTGATACCATTCCAAGTGACAGACCTAATTTCTTTTGAAGCAACTATTTCAATGCTGGTGGTTGATTCAGTATCACCAGTAAACGCAAGACGAGTTCCTTGAATTTCAGCGCTGCGAACAAGATACGGGCCTTGAATCATAACAGTTTTGCCACTCGAAGTAACCGGAGCCCACCATTTGGTAGCTGCATCATATCCAGCAACTACAAGGAGTACATCTTTTCCCTTTTGACCGGCCGCATTGATGTAAGTAGTTCCATTGGGGTGTTGGTAATTGATCTGGAGTGTAGTGCCGTTCAGAGCAGAAGTTACACCAGCATTGGTTCCGTTCACTGAAATCTTATCAGAGGATGAAGTGATAGCAAATTCACCATCTTCACCTTCATAAGCATAAACTAGCATCACATCTTGAGAGTCTTGACTGAAATGAGTGAAAATTTCGCTAGTAGAGTACAGCAAATGTTGCGACCCGAATTCATAGCTTGTAGTAATTATTTTAGCGTCACGACCATCGAGCAATAGATTTGTACCAGTCTTTTGAGGAATGGTAATCGTTCCATTGTTTGTCTTAGCATCGATATGGAATCTAAACAATATTTGTAAGTCACTAATTCCAGAATAATTATTTAAAGACAGAACGTAGTTACTTTTGGGCAGTGGTAGAGCTAGTAACAGTTTGTTGCACAACATAGAAGATTGCATCGCTTGAAACGCTCTGAAGACCGGTAATCCTAATATTGGAGTTATCAGTTGCTGCAGTCACATTCGTAGTGGCGACGAAATCCTTAACAGTTCTTAAGAAGGTTGCTTAATTGAAAGGAAAAAATCGAGTTCAGTATTTTTTCCATCTTCGTGGAAGTATCCCTTGCTGTTGCATACCCTGAAGTTTGATTTCATAACCTTTTGGAGTCATCATACGTGATTCAGTGATAGGAGCAGCATAGTCGTAACTTGTATAGACACCTGAAGTTTGATTAATAAGAATTGGAATGTAAGCGAGGATACTTGACCATTGATACATACCTGGTTCAGGAGTTTCTCCCCAGCTATAGATGGAATTGTCATGAATTTAGAAATTGAAAACAATAAAATCACAATACCTGTCAAAATTGCTTTGAGACTTACGTGGTACCACCTATAGATATACAGTGTCAGTAACAAGATCAATATCAATTACGTTTTTATATTACGCATACCATATGACATGTAAAGGCTCTGGATCGTAGCGCCTTGTGCGTAATTGTTCTTATAAAATACTTTGGCAAACTGTTCATTGACGAGCTGTCGACACTTATCGTATCCAGGTCCCTATAAAATTGGTGAGTGTGTGTATATACCTTTTCTTCCCTTATTGAACCACACATACTCCCCAAGGATCGAATGAGCCGCCTTTAATTAATGAATTATTAGTCAAAGTCAGATTAGTTTGCTTATATCTTGAGCACAATTTACCTTGAAATTCGTAAATTGCTAAAGGCTCAGTAGGGTTTACCCCCTCATGGTATGATCTCCAATTATTGCTGTCCGCGTTGGGCCATACGTCGGGATGCGAGCAGTCGAATCCTACCGGGTAGCTATCAAAGCCATAAACGTCTACTGCACCTTTGCCGCTAGCAAATGCATCATCGGGAGAGACATCGTTAAAACTGAACGGAACAGTCATGCCTTCGGATCTATAGAAATCCTCAATTGCTTGCATATAGGCTTGACCACTACTTGATGTATCCGTGTATTCATTCTCTGTTCAACTTACTTCAGAACATATGTACGAAAAATTGAAGCGGTTCTAATAGCTTACCAATCTGAGTAAGGATGATTGGGCCACCGTTTCCAATCTCTGCCGGAATCAAATATTTGTCCATAGCACTCAGCCATTCCTTATAAGCTGCGGTATAGGCAGGGGTGGGTTGACGGGAAGTGGAGTTGATTGTTTCCAGCCAACCAGGGAAACCTCCTGCATTGACTTCAGCATTGATCTGGAGAACAACATCAGCACGTGTTGATTGTTGCCACTGCTTGCATACATATTTCTTACATAAGGGCCAGGGCGAGCGATCACATGAATACCAGCAGACTTTGCATCATCCAGTACCTTTTGAACATCTCTTACACCTTCAAAGTCGTAGACTCCTTTTCTGGCAGAATGATATCCCCAGAAAAAATATAGCGAGGCTGTGTTGTAGCCCAGAGCTTTGAACTTTTGAAATACATCACTCCACAGATCTGGAGAGGGCAGGCGATAGTACTAGAACAAGATGATAAGTAAGGACAATGGAAATTTGAACCATGAGAGCATAAGCTTTTTGCCTACATGAAATTCTCCAGAGAAAATGAATTCACGAGCATCATCTATCTTCAAACTGTACTTATCCCAGGTTACAATTGTGCTTGAGTTGGTACCTGAGCTTTTAAGACCCGCAATAGCTCCAGTGATGGAGATAGCAAGTGAGATGCTTGTCAAAAGCGTCTTTGCAATCATACCTAAGAGTCTGTATAGAAGAGTATTGAAAGTGCCTCGACAAAAAGCCAAAATCTCGAGTATTTAAATTTTCCCCGGGTATATTAGACTTTTCTGGTATGGGCATGGTAAAAGCTCTTTCCTCGATTCAGTATTTTCAGTGACAAGCCTGACGAATGACAATATATTGTGTTCTATTCCAGCAGGCTTTGGTTGCTGGATGCACTTTCTTCAAATACTTATTGGTTTCCGTATTTTACGTGGCTTCTAGCTTCTTGATGGCATTTGATGACCTGAAATAACGTTTAGCTCCCCCACACACCTAGATTTTCGGAATTAAAGGGGAAATACTTGATATGGACATCAATTTCCCGTAAACTCATTCACAAAAATTTGTAATACCACGCTAATGTTGTGCGATCCGCGATCTATGGTAATTTCTCATTGTCATCAGACCACACTTCCTCAGGAATTGCAAGGCAAGTCAATATCGCTGTACAATTCACATTGCCGAGAAAGATATCCGCGGATTTTACAGTGTATTCAGCCTTTGTTCTGGTCGATATTGAAATACAACCCCTGGGAAAGACTTTACATCAGTTTAGGAAACGTCAGCCTAACGGTATTACATGAGAATCCCTCGGAAACCTTCAACGATGATATAATCGAGAGTCATTAGCCAGTGGGTGTTAAAGGATTTGTTTGAGCTATACCCAAAGCGACAAATGCAATGCTCACAGAGCGTGCTTCCGTGCGGCACCACACGCCTCTTAGGATTTGAAATTGCAGTCAAGTACTACGTCAATTGGGTAATCATCACTAACTTTTTATGCAATTGGTTATATTGAAAGATTATGTAAAGAGAAACGCAAGTGAAGTTCGGGCCCCAGGCACCATCATATTTTGCTGCTCTTTGATAGCAGCTATGAATTAGTCATTATCGCTATAAACAACCTCCGAGTCCTCTTCGTTTTCTTCCTCGCTATCGTCAGTTACTTGCAAGAAATGCGCAAATTTGGATACTTCACCCATACCAAGCTCATCGCTGGTATGTCCATCATCTTCTATGTCATCGTCGGGGTGCGGGTGTACAATATTGCCAAATTCTGAGCTTTCTTCCATGATAGCTGTCGCCATAGTCAGGAGATCATCACTATCGTTTCTTTGTGATGTTCTGCCGTTCTCAATGTCTTGCGCAATCAGTCGTCTTCCACTTTCAGGAAGCAGCACTTGTTGCAAATATTCTACAGGATCTTGAGGCTCAGAGTGCGCTGTATTAAGTTTACCCGTATGAATCAATAATTTAGTTAGCGCTCTTAATATACGATGAGATCCTTCGGCACCATAATAGCCCGGCTACGAATAGAAAAGTTAGCACTGTCGTGTTAGCAATGAGGCATTTCATTCTGTAATTACCAAATGTGATTCGAATCGTTCCAATATCTTCAATGTACTTCGAGCTTTGTTTTTACCGAGCTCTTCGTATGCAGCAAGAGCCCGGTCACGGTATATACTTGGTGTTTTCTTATTTATAATGTCTTCTAAATCCTGGACAAATTCTTCCACTCGTGATTCTATATCGTCGAAATTAATATCAATGTAATAGCCTTTCCTCTTTCCTTCAGGCAATATCACTTGTTCTTTTCTGTGTTCTAGGCAAAAAAGGTATCTGTCATTGTTGGAGGCTTGGTTCAGCGTTTTCATGTGTCGCGGACGTATCAGCGATTGCACTGATGTTGTGCCAGAAATCTGAAGGTCGTTATCTGCTGATAAAAAATTGCCAGTATTCACATCTTCCTTTTCATCAGGTGCCAGAGAAGCCAGGATGCTGGTCAGTTTCGCTTGTAACGATTCTGACAATGGTTGTTCCAAGTTTTGATGACAATATGGACATTTTAGATTGGTGCCTAAAGCAATACATGTCAGTGACTCGGAAGTCATAACAGAGCAAATGAGTAACTACGTTTACTTTTAGTCGATTCAGTGCTATGATCTAGCGCAGAAACGGTAATCATGCGCGCTTTGATTTCGTCAATAGACTGATTAGCGTCGTTATCTCGTTTACGCTTGTTTTTTCTGGATGGTGGTAGGGTCAAGGTGTCGGGTTTATTTGAATTGGATGAAGATACTGCAAATGGATTGAGTGGCTTTATGTTTGCTTTTGTAGCAAGAGAAGCAGCAAATATATCTTGGAGCTGTCTGTTCCTTGTACTAACTGATGAGTTTGATGATGATGATCCTTTTTTGAGAAACGACAAAGCGCGGACATTTCCTCCAGATAGTGGTGAAGTAATCGGAGCATGTCTGCCAGCCTTAACGGACGAGGAGGTGAGTTTGAGAGACTTTGGTTTTTGATTGACTGGTTTCATCTGATTATGTTGGTCCTTATGAGTATCTGAGTGGCTCTTTGAATGAGGCAATTGACTACTGTTTCTATCACCACTTGAAGCATATTTCTTGAGCTGGCTCGTTTTAACACTTTTATCGCTCTGCGGCCTGTGCGATGAGGTCTGAAAGTCGTCGAAGTCATCGTCAGTGGCGGTACGCCTGCTTTTCGTGCTAACGTTTCCAAGACCATGTTTGGAGGACCTGTTAGAAGATTCTCCTTTCATGTTCGGCTTTCGCTCTGGCATTTGTGCCATGCTCTATCATACTCTTGGTAGGTTTTCAAAGTATGCATTTAAACGCGCGTGACTGCCACACCACTTACCTCCTCAGGATCAGAAAATTAAAATTTGATCGACCTTGCAGGCTGCCACGCATGACATTATTCATTTTCATCAGCAACTCGGATCAAAAGCTTTTTAGCTTAATGAGCAACTGCAGACAAAAGTTTTCATGAGAACTTGGCGTTGTAACTAAATTTTTTGACTGACAATGGGATGTTTGGTTTCTGCTGCACATATTATAACAATATCTGGTTCTACAGAATGAAAACTAGGCAAAAGCCAAGATTATGGCACTAACGATAATGGTATATTAAGCTGTCTATGTTACATGCATCATAGTAAAATCCTAGCTCTTGCTCAATTGATCAATCTTCTGTACAAGTTCAACAATTTGATTGCGATACATTTCCTTGACATCCGCAATGTCAGCTTTGAGCTCTTCAACTTGCTCTGTTCTTTCACCGAGCATCTCTAAGGCGGCATGATATCTAGAAGATACAGTTATAAGTTAAAATTGGTTCATCAATAAATGCACCACTAGGTCTATGAAAGACTACCTTTGGTTCAAGCCTTCATGCTCGTTCTTAAGCTGTTCAGCTGCCTTTGATTCTTCCCGTCTGGTTGAGATGAGGTTAATATGCTGTATATGATGATCAGCAACCCTACCACGAGTCACATATACATACAATTCATCCATATCGCGCGACAGCTTGATGAGCTCTTCTGCAAGTTCATCTATAATACGAAACAAATGCTTTTAGTAAGGCCATGACACTCTTAAAGCTAAATCAGTCCGACACGCACCTCTAGAGTGTGCTGATTGCTGAGCCTGCATTTGGTGCAATTGGTTTTGTCCTTCCAATTGCCTTATAGTAGCATTTAATCGCTCAACGAGTACTGTCGGAGGACCACTCGAGCTTGCCACTGGACCGGTATGGGGACTGCTATCAAAGCTAGACCTATTGCTGGTGACGGGACTTGACTGTTCATAACCAAACCTATTCGCTCGGCTCTCATCAGTGTTATCATTAACCCAGTTTGCTACAAATGAATTCTGTCTCTTGCTGCGACCAAGGGGAGAACCTATGGACGTAGCTCGAGCGCGTTCCTGGCGTGATGTTTCTTCCCACTTCTCTCGCGCCTCGTCAAGTTGTTGCTTCAAAATTAGCGCAGACTTCTGTCGTTCTTCTTCTAAATTCACTACGTGCTGTTGCTTCATTTGTTTAAGATCATGTTTCAGACTTGTCAACTTTTTCAAAGTTTCTTCACTGGAAGCCTTTTGGGCTTTCAGTTCGCTTTCACTCATATCTAACTTTTGCTGAAGATCATAGATTTGTTGCTGCCAAGATGTTGCTTTATCTCTCTGTACGAGCAAATTAGACACTAAGGCGAATGATTTCCCTGCTTTAAACAGATCAACTTACATGCTCTGCGACAGTTTTTTCCAATTGAGCTTCATTCGCCGATGACTGTGCATGCAACGATTTTGCTTCCTGAAGCTGAGATATCAAGCTAATGAAGGGAATCAAAAGTCGTTAGAAATAAGGGCAATAACCAGAATAACAACGTATTTCAAACTCACCCTCGCTCCATATCATCTCGGCTTCTCATCATCTCATTAACCTTAGCTTGCAAGGCTTCAATCTGGCGTAAAAGTGGCTGTGTAGAATCATCCATACTGGCATGCACTTCATCATAACTAGCTTCAGCAGCTTGTAACCGTTTTTGTAACGTCTAGAAGGATGATATTATTAACCTGTTGGTCAATCGGAAAAATAATATGTTTAGCTTACGGCAATATCTTGTCGCAAATTATCTTCACGGTAACCAGCCTTCTCCTCCACTGTTTGCAAAGCAACTTGGAGCTCACGTATGTTTTGCTTCAATTTACGCTCCGTCTCCTCAGCTGTAGAGCGTACTTCAGTGAGCTCTTTATGCAGTCGGTCGTTTGCTTTTAATTCTTTCTCCAGTGCCGCTGCATGCGCGGCATTCGACTCTTTTTCGCCACTGTCTTTGATTTCCTGGAGCTCTTTCTTCAATTGTTCTACTTGTGTCTAAAACTTGCGTATCAGTATGATATCCTGGCGAGATATTTGTGCTACGGTAAACGAATAAATACCTGACTGGCCTTCAGCTCGTCTTTGACTTCTTCTAGGTTCTTTTCAAGCTTTGCGATGGTCTTCTGTTGCTTGTTGGTATTAACAGAGTAATTTTTCATTGATTCTACCAAAGAACGTTAGTTTTCGTAATACTTTAATATACGCATGCTCATACTAACCATTATTCTTCTTTTCTGATTCCATCATTCTAGCTATTTTAACATTGGCTTCCACCAAATCACTTGCTCCTTTATCGATCTTCTTTTGAAGCTCTTGTTGACTTTTATCTGATTCTGATTTCTCAGCTCGAAGTTTTTTAAGCGCATTCATATGCTTTAACTCTCGTTTAGATAGTGCTTCTCCTTCCAACATCAAATCTTTAAGTTGAGCATCTTTGGCAGCTAGCTGTGAGCGCAGATCATCAACTAGCCTATTGCCAGATTTAGCGCTCACTAGTTCATCAACTTTCGCTTTAAGACGGGCAATTTCTGCATCGCTAGTTTCTTGTTGCTGATGCATCTGCTCGTGCAGATCAGCATTGGCCTTCATGACATTCAAAACTTGTTCTTCTCGTTGGCGGATAATTTCATTCCACTTCTCGTCACTGTCAGTAGAGTCTTTTGACGTTATGATGGGTTGTAAAACTTCTTCCGAAACTTTATGGTCAACTTTTGGGCTTTCTGAGAGCAAGTTATCTGCATTATCGGTGTCGGTTTCTTTGTCTGTGAGATCAGAGATTGTGATCTCCTCCACTACCGACTTAACATTCTCCTCTCTAGCAGGCGCTGCTTTCTCCTCTCCATCCTTTTTAAGAACTGGCTCCAACCCAATTTCGGTCACCCCACTATCAAGAATCGACTTCTCAGGTGCATCAATTCGATCATTATCAGCTGCCGACAATATGCTTTCCTTCGTATCGACTTCGGTCACGCCTGTATCATTTTCTTCACCTTTATGGATTGAAAGAGCAGTATCGATGTTTTCCTCAGCCTGCGGAATATCTTCTGCCTGTTGTACGTCTGTAGCTTCTGGAACTTCCTCCGAGTCCTCTTCCTTATTTACAGATGCATTGGCAACGTCTATCTGCTGATGTTCGACTTCTTGCTCTACTGTTGCTTCGGTCTTCTCTTCGTCTTGATCTGTTTTCCGTGTCGCACCACTTTCACCTTCCAAGCTTGTGGTCTCTTTCAAATTTCCCTTCTCTTCATCTGTTTTCGGTGCAGCACCACTTTCATTCTCTGCTTTCGTGATCTCTTGCTCTTTGACTTTGGAATCAGTTGCTGACGTCCGGTTAGACTCAGATGTCTCTGAAGGCTTTGGAGTTGATCTTCCAGATTGTGACGGACTCGGCGTTCGACTATTTCTGTCTGCCATAACTGCAGCAAGACGGGCAGAAAGATCACTGCTGCTATTACGGGCGTTTGTTAGGCTATCAGACACCTTGGATTTTGCTTCCACTTTCGATGATGCCGAAGAGGTTTGAGCTGGCTGATTTGCTACTTTGGTAGCTGATTTTTTTGGTCGTGTGCGTTGCACACTAGTAACCATACCAGTTATAGGATCTACGTAGGTGTCTGTATATGTCTCTGTGAAACAGAGTTTAGTTACTGAACGCAAGACAAAGTGATTGGTGCAGCATACCTTCATCATTGTTGATTTCGTTTTTGGTGGGAGTGGAGGATCCAGTCGAATCTTGGTCTAATAAGTTATCAAATCGGGTTTCCACAGACGATATAGCTTGTTTGAAAAAGCCACCCCAGGCATTGGTGTTGCCTTGCTTCTGATCGCCACTGAAGAAGCTCATGCTACCGATGCCAAGGTGAGCAGTTGTCGGAGAACGAAGGGCGATTGTGATTCCAGCTAATATTGCACTGAAACCGAGGTTCGATCGTTAGCAGACTACAAGCGGACAACGATCAAATTGCTAAATATCGTAATGGCTGCAAAAGAAAGTGCTGTTAAACACGAGGAATACCAAACGGCAAGTAAACTTTTCTTCAGCTGGCAGCTAGGAGCCGCACACGTTTTTCACAGTCGTACAGAAATAGTCATATTATCGCTTACTGGGTCAATATCATACAAGAATAGTATTAATTAACTGATTCAAGGTACATAAAACCCAAAATAATATGAATTATGTTATGATGTTTAAGTGAAAAAATGCATCAGTCTACTGTTGTTTGGCTGCAATTGAGCAAGTTGACCAGAAATACATTTTCTTTCTAGCAGCTCAGCTTTTATATTGATTTATTGGAACTTCATTTAGAGACTGAATGTGCCATTCAAACGTATATCTCTGCTGCTAGCACCAACATAAACTTTGAATTGACCATGTGCAATTTGCCAGGATTGGCTACCAACATCATAGATACTAAGTTCTTTGGAAACGTTCAAGGGGAAGGTGACAGTGGAGGTTTGCCCAGGTTTGAGCATCAATTTGTCAAATCCACGTAGAATTTTAACAGGTTCACCAGCACTCTCAGGGAATCCAATGTAAAGCTGCGGGACTTCCGAGCCAGCGATTTTTCCAGAGTTTTTAATACTAGCTGAAATTGCCATATTGCTTGACTTGCTCTTTGTTATCTTGAGGTTACTATAAGTGAAGTTGGTGTATGACAAACCGTGGCCGAATGGGAACAAAGGTTCAATGTTCTTGGTATCAAACCAGCGATAACCAATCAATAGTTTCTCAGAGTACACGACTGGTGGTTTCGAGACATGAGCAGGGTAATCAGAATTTTTCACGGCAATAGTATAAGGCAAGCGGCCGGAAGGGTTGACATCTCCAAAGAGAACATCAGCAAGAGAGTTTCCTGATTCTTCACCAGGCAAACCAGCATTAATTACAGCTTTCACGTTATTAACCCATGGCATGAGAACTGCGCTAGGTGTATGAACCACAACGATTGTATTGGGGTTGGCGGCGGCAACGGCTTTCACAAGATCATCTCCTTTGTTCCACAAGGTGATATTAGAACGGTCTGTTCCTTCACCAGAGTTAGATTGTACAAACACGATGGCAATATCAACTGCTTTTGCAATTTGAGTAGCAGTGTCCACATCATTAGTAAGCGAGCTTTTGATCTTTGATTGATTTGCGCGGCTTGTGATGCCTTGGAGAGGATCAACAAGATCAAAAAAGTACGAGCCGCCAGAGCCCCATCCAGCTGCGGCAGTACCATTGTCGTAGCAAGCATGCTCGGTGCAGCCACCAATTCCATAGAAGGTAGGACCAGCATCCTGGCCAATGACTCCAATGGCTTTAGGATTTGTCAATGGTAGAATGTTGTCATCGTTCTTCAGCACAACGACTGAAGCTGCTCCAATGGAACGCACTGTTGCTTTATGAGCTGCTGATGTTACCACATCTACAGGAGCAGAGGGTACGTCATCTGAGTCAACTTGTACCTTTGGAAAATTGGAGTCCTGGCCGAGCTTGTAATAAGATGCCAAAATGCGGGTAGCAGCGTCGTCAACGCGAGACATGGGAACAGTGCCATTTTTTGCTGCTGCGACGAGATTAGCACCCCAGAAGTCATCTGGACCAGGCATATCCATATCTAAACCAGCCATAAGAGCTTTTGCTCCCGAGTGTGTGGCACCCCAGTCGCTTTGAATGAATCCTTGGAAGCCAATTTGCTGTTTCAAGATTTTGTTCATGGTAGCATCGTTTTCACAAGCGTATGTATAATTGATCTGGTTGTAGGAGCACATAACAGAGACTAATCCAGCTTCAACTGCTCGAGCGAATGGCCAAGCATAGATTTCATGTATGGTTCGCTCATCAGCAATCGAAGTATTAGTGGTACGGTCCGTTTCTTGCTCGTTCAAAATGAAATGCTTGGCAGTAGAGATCTATATCATAAGCCATTGATAAAAGTGATTCAGTATGAATATCTATGGTGAAAGTGATTTGCAAAAAGCAATTTAAATATAAATATAAAATTATACTCACAACACCTTCAGCCTGTACACCTTGCACTGTCAATGCACCCATGATGCCAGTTAAATAAGGGTCTTCTCCAAAGCCTTCCCAGTTGCGACCAGCTTCAGGAGTGCGTGCCATGTTGACATCAGGCCCAAGTTGGATATTGATACCTTTTCCACGGAATTCTTGACCCATATCATGTCCACGTTGGAGAGTAAGTTTGCGATCAAAAGATGCTGCCACATTGATACCAGCAATGCCACCAGTGACATTGTAAGCCAAGCGAACAGCTAATGGGGAATCTTGCAAACACAGACCTGGCCAGCTTGCATTACTCATAGCAGCAGTGTTGCCAACGCAAGGACCATCGCCAATGCCAGTTCCCAAAGAGACCTTGTCTTCCAATGATAAATTAGCAACCTTAGCTTTTGCTTTTGCGTATGCCTGTTCCCAAGAGAGCTGAGCCGCTTCAGTGGTAATTAATGAGGCAGTGGCTATAGCCACTAGTGATAGGCTTAATCTCATAATTGGAAGAAGTTGTCAATGCTAAGATCCTAGTCGATTTGACCACGCATACATCGTTTTTTATAGTGCTCAATTTCCCGCAGCATCGTGACCATGGTATCTCGACAGAAAAGTTAAGTTTGATCCCACAGCATAATTCAAAGTTCATCCCTTACTGTTGAAAACTTTTCCATACGCTGTGCAAAAGGTTCGAGTACCACGTCGGAGCGCACATTATTCTCATGTTCTCCCACCCCCATCTAAATACCCGCTGCCGTTCTCACATCACAATGTCACATTGACATATTTGGTTCGAAAGTAAAGTACAATTTAATATTTTACGGTAACGAAGTACAACGCTAACTGCAATTCCCAGCCTAATACCTGTAGTCATGTAAGTCTGATCGCAATTTACTCAAACTCAAATTCCTGGCTATTTTCCGATTGTACATTCATATGCTTTAAGAGACTATGATGATTCAAACATTTATCTATTTTAATGTCTTATATGTAAACCACGTTTGCTAATTCAGGGTCGCAAACAACCAATAGCATGGACCAGTGAAGGCTGCTGTCTTATTTCTGGGTTTTAAATTTTTTTTCTCTTCTTCGATAGTTCCTGGCTTTTGCTAACGAGGCACCCTTTTCTTTGTCGCACAGAATGGTTGAACAAAAAGACGTTCCTATCGCTGTTATTGGAGGTTCTGGACTTTACAACCTCGATAATTTGGAAGTTATTGAGGAGATTAATCCCGAAACTGTATGAGAATTAACACTTTCGAGATCCAACTTCGAGTTAAAGTCATGCTAACTCAGATTATGTTTACTAGCCTTGGGGATTCCCCAGTGACAAGATTATTATTGCACGCTCACCATCAGGATGCAAGATTGCCTTTTTGGCTCGTCATGGTCGTGGTCACTACCTTACACCTTCCGAAGTTCCCAGTCGTGCCAACATTGCAGCTTTGAAGCATATTGGCGTTAAGGCTATCCTTGCTTTCTCTGCTGTCGGTTCTCTCCGAGAAGAGATCCCTCCTTGTGACTTTGTCCTTCCGGATCAAGTCATCGACAGAACAAAGGGAGTTCGCCCCTCCACCTTCTTTGGTGAGGGTCTTGTTGCCCATGCTATGTTTGCCGACCCCTTCCATGCTGGTTTGGCCGATCTTGTTTACGCTCAGAGACATGTTCTCGAGCACGGTGGTAAGGTCCATAAGAACAAGACCGCAGTTTGTATGGAAGGACCAGCCTTCTCTACTCGAGCTGAATCACATATGTACCGTTCATGGGGAGCTGATATTATCAACATGTCTGCTTTGCCTGAAGCTAAGCTTGCTCGCGAAGCCGAAATTGATTATCAAATGATCTGTATGTCCACCGATTACGACTGTTGGAGAGTTGAGGAGGAGGCTGTCACTGTTGAGACTGTTATGCAAAATATGGTCAACAACAGCTTCAATGCCAAGAAGCTGTTATTGGCCGTCTTGCCCTCTTTGGAAGAGGCTGTTGCCAACAACACCTTATTGCCCAACTACCAGGGATCCATGAAGTTCTCTGGCATGACTGCTTCGGAGAAGAGAAACTCTGAGACTGTTAAGAAGTTGGAATACCTTCTTCCTGGTTATTACTCATAGATTAATGTAGTAGATCACAATAGATATATCTTATATAAAGCATGGCATCACCATTGTATATCTGCTTGCAATTGAGCGTTTATTATATCTCTACAAGGTATTATTTCTGTATGCCCCTGAGGATAACATCATCGGACATTGGCCCAATCAATTATGAATTAGATTGCGAATACGTGTGTGAAATTGCTAAATAAAACTTTTGAACATAAATAGCATTGAAATTAGTTAACATTTGACATGATCTATCCAATTCTTCTCTGGATATTTAGTTTCCATATAAAATATTTTTACGGATGGGACCATATATTTTCTCCCACTATTGTGAGCGGTCCAGCCGCCTTGACTATTAGTTGTTCCCCATGGTATGACGAAGTGGGGGATAATTCGCATCCTGGAGAGGAGCTCGTTCTTGAGCTCACATCCAAGTCTGAGAAATTCATGTCAGAGCACTCTTTGCCATCTAACGAGGCGCTTGCTACGCTAATGGTAAGCTCATGTATAGATTGGTGCAATTCCTCACTCTCGTTGATGGGACTTTCCACAACTTGATTCATTCTCCACAGTTGCTTTGAGCCGGTCTCTGGCAACGAACCATCGAGACTTTTCAAGTATGTTGGCTTAGTACTTGGATAAACGATGCTTCCAACGGCATAATTTTTTGAAGGCTTTACGAAATTAATCGTATTAGTAGTGGCAGAGAAGCAGTTGGCTGGCATCAAGAATTGAATAATATCGAGCGGGCAAGGAATGCCACTGGTGCCCAACAGCATGGTCTTTTGTCGTTCAGTAAAGGCAGGGCACATGATCCCGGCTCTCACAAGACGTTCAAGTAAGGTGCAATCAATTTGAACATAATCTTTGCATAAGTGGGTCTTAAGGGATTCTAAGAGTAACAAGTGTGAGAAGCGATAACAAGAAAACAAATATGTTTTAAGGTGAAACTGACCAATTGCGAGTTTAAGCATTTCATAAACATGATCACGGTGAAGTGTTGTGATCAAATGAGCCTGATGCCAGGGATATTTGGTAACGACAGTGATGATGTTTTCAAATGGTCTTTCTGCACATTTTCGAGAGAAATGCAACTGAAATAGGAATAAAAATCAGTATGCTACGTAACAATCATATTGCATGAGGCAATACCGAAACCTACCTTATAGTTTCTACAAACAACCAAGAGAGAATTAATCTCCTCTCTCGTTACGAAAGGGGGACAAGCTCCACTGCCATTTCCTCCAGCCGCAGTGGACATAGTACGAAGCACAGACGCATCTGGCGGGATAGCTGTAGTACCAATGAATTTTCCCCTCCATTTTGGGAAAACGACCCTGAGTAAATCCTCTTGCGTACATTCTTGAACTCCTACTATTCTTCCTTTTAGAGGGCGCATGTTACATTGGTCTATAGCACAGCGCATATCGTTATAGCTCATAAACTCGATATATGCATCTGAAAGTGTCTTGCCAGTTGTTCGATCCATCATCACCTAGTTATTCATTAATGCGCTATCCAGGGATAAATTTTCTACAATTAATTTACTTACATGGATAGATTGATTGTAAATGGATGGAGATGGTATTTGAGAGCAACCAAAAAATGCAGCGATATCAGACTGGGATACATCCCAAGGGATATTGCTGAGCTTGACACATGGCCAATTTCCATTTTGTTGACTATGCATTGGGTTGGGAATACCATTATTGTATTGGCCGGAGTCATTGTTGTAAAATGATCGCATAGCATTTGATGGTTGCGGCCGAACATGCATTGGTTGCAAATATTCGCTTTCAGCCGGTTTAGCATTACATGAAGCTACTTCATTAACATTCTTTTGATAGGAAATAAATAGTTACTAACATGCTATTCTTTCAAAATATTGCCTGTTATCTTACCATATCACACTGCGGGCAGACCAACGCGTACCAATTTCCCTGCTGAAGTGCTTCAGTGCGAGCTACTTTCGTGCAAATTGCACAGATGCCATGAAGACATGGACGCAAAAAAGAGTTTGCTAGTGAGGATCGGCAACCCACACACAAACCATAATCATTAGGCCCTGTAAGCTGAGGTGCAGATCCTCGTCTCATCAAGTTAATATGTGGTGGGATATGGCTACGCAAATAACCAGTCTCATCATTCGCAATTGAATGTTTGCGTTGAAAATAAGAATTAGGTTGTGAATCATCTATTCTTGGAATGGGGTATGTTGGCGAATAAGGGACCGATTCGAAAATGTAGCGAAGTAAATCTGATCTTTCATTCTCTTGTGGTGAGAAAGCTGACATTGACGTTGATGAAGGTGATAGTATACTCATCTAAAATGACAAAAACAAAAATCAGCACCTTACAATGTTTCGTCTACAAAGGTGACTCTATAGCATATAAATCATAACCAAACATACATGTTCTCGTTTTGGATCAACATAATTCAGGTCGATTGATGATGGTGCCAATCTTTGCGAGTCATCCATGTTTTTGTAAGACAAAGTATATGTTTCAAAGAATAGATTTCTCGAGATATTTAAGTAATTAAAACGAGCTCGTTGTTATATAGTTGAGAGTAAATTGTACATTTATCTACTGGCAATGAGAGGGGAGTTACTCACGCGGGGATAATTAATTTTCAGAGTAACCAGAGAATGTTACTGACGTGTGAAGTAATGGTATAACCAGTCATCAAGCCAAAGCTAGTAATTATGAATTTCAATTACACAAAATTCATGGTCATAGAGTATCACCTATCCATATCCCCTGAGTGGTCCAACCCCCCTTGCAGCTTTAAAGTCACTCATTCCCAAGTATTAACTAATACTATATCAAACAAAGGTTCGTGTATGATAGATTTTTAAGAGCATTTTGAATAAAGGATATAACTTTTGTTGTTGAAATACGTATTTCATTTTCTTCAAGTTTCTTACCTGTATTAGTTGTGAGTAATCCTTTTTGTTACAAAAGATATATATGCGAACCATGCACTGTTGACCATCATCAGGTCTATATAAAGTTTTTAATTCGAAATATTGCTGGATACGCTTTTTTGAAAGAAAATTACCTCCTCCTGAATGCATCTGATCTGTTGTTGTTGTTTACTGCTCTGGGAAATTCAGAGAGAAGTTCTGCTGGCGCGAGGTAAGACGATAGCAGGTAGTTTACGTAATGCAAGTAATAAAATTCCAAGAAATTTTTATTAACCATGCTGGGTGCCGACTTCTCTTTGGCCTTCTCTAATACTGCGTCCAATTTCTCGTTGTATGGTAATGGTATTGTTACAGTTTAAACTAGAATACAAAGCACGGGAAGAGTCAGTGTTTGGAGGCCATACAGCACATATTGGATAGCCAAGTTCCCTCCTGAGCTGGATCCACCTATATTCATTGAAAGACATCCAGATACGGGTTGCTTGAGAGAGAAAATAGTATATCTCAAATTTGATATAATGCGGTTGGGAAAGGGTGTTCAAGAGCTTTGGCTTAATCGATTGATAAAACTGCAAATTTTGTTTCTTCCGCGACTTTGCGGTACCAATGGTTATCCATATCAGCTATTCGCATAGTTAACCCTCCTCCACCATGTAGATCAACCTTAACATGATGCTTCCCCGGTTTCGCGAAACAAGTTTTCCAGTACTCGAATATGGTCATTCTCAACTGCTATTTTGAGATACTGGATATCGCCACCTCTCCCTTTAGAATTCAGAAATACCTTCATACTGACTCGAAAGCTTCACTTTGATATTAAGCATTGGGGCAGTAAAGTTGATGCACTTTGAAAAAACCAAAGATGGTCCGTGGCCCTGCCAGTGACCTGTGTTGATTAACAATCATTTTAGTTCGGCGGAGGCAAGTCTTAAAAAAATTGTTTGACTCACCTGTTGATCGACTCGGGCCATCTTATAAGCGGATATCCGGCATCCGAGAATTTATAATAGCCGGGCCAGCCAGCTTTCATGTTTATCGTATACCACGTGTATGTTTTGGCTTTGTACAACATCGCCAAAAACCAGCTTGTATGAATTTATGAAAGATCTAATAAAAAGTAATTAAATGTAGCAGATATCTTAAAAGAATTAAGGCTACTAAGTCAGTGTCTCCAAAAAAATCTCGGTAAAATCCCGATTGAAATAGGTTTGTCTGAGTGAAAAATGGTAAGCTTTTAATCATCAGCCAAAATTTATCAATGAAAGTTTCACTGAATATTTTTTTCCTTCTTCTTCACTGTCCTCTTCCTTTTCTTTGTAATAATGTTCAATCGCTTAAGATCATTGTCGAAGCCGCCAAGCCCAGTTGATGACGGTCCTTCCACAAACCTTCCAATACTCGACCCTCCAACCAACCTGCTGACTCCTGTAGCTTCGCTGGATGATAGCCAACAGGAGAAACTTGCCAGTCTTCGTGAACATGCCAATGAAATAATGTTACCAGAAGACGATGAATACTATAAGAATGAGAAAGGTTTCCTTTCCGACAATACTCTGCGCCGGTATTTGCGGGCAAGAAAGTGGGATGTACAGGTGAGATAGTGGTTGTCCGCTTATGAACAATAGGCCAAGTCTATTGTAAACTCATTTTTGCGAAATAGGCTTCCGCTAAGATGCTTGATGCAACCATTCAGTGGAGAAGAGCTGAGAAGCCAGACCTTTACGACCCTGATTACATTAGTCCAGAGGTAAGCTTGAAACTTTTTTTTTTTTTTTTTGGAAAGTCTGGGTTTATGATATCCCGACCGATCAAGTGCTGCGCCGGACGGACCTTGGCTTTGGGCGCATCTGCTAGATACATTGAATACTCATTATACTTTGCAATTAGGCTGAGACTGGTAAAATGTACTTTTCAGGCTTCGATAAAGTCGGTCGCCCATTATGGATTATGCGGCCTCGTTTGGAGAACTCCAAAGACGCAGAGCGTCAAATAAAGCATATCGTCTTCAGTTTGGAAAGGGCCATTAGACTAATGCCCGTTGGAGTAGAGAATTTATCCATCATTGTTGATTTTAAGGATTCATCTAGTGGCCAAAGCCCAAGTGTTTCTACTTGCAAGAAGTTCTTGGACATTCTTGCGAATCATTATCCGGAGCGATTAGGGAAAGCATACGTGGTGTCGGGTAAATATATCTAAGATCAATTGAGACAATTTAATTGTGAGGCTGCCTTATACTAATTTTTTTGTGCCACCTCTAGCTCCATGGGTTTTCCACGCTACATTTAAAGTTATATCCGTTTTCATGGACCCCGTCACATTCAACAAGATTAAATTTGTTTATGAGAAGAAGGAAGATGAGAGCAAAGAAACCGAAAAGACAGAGACTGGAAATGAATGGGTTCATTTGGAAAACTACATAGACCTCGATCAGCTGGAGTCTGTATTTGGAGGAAACTACAATTACAAATTTGATTTTGATGTATACTGGAACGCGTTACTTGACCACACCGGACGGCCTCATAAGTTGATTGATTATTAGAAACATACAGCGTGCATAAAGTAAAGCACAGAGATTTTTCAACCCACACAATAAAGAAACCCCCCATTTTGCATTTTTATAAAGGCCGATAAGCTCGCGCGAGAAATTGTGACCTCGATATTGCAGGCACACCACGCGCGTTTTTTCGAAACCCCAACATACACCCAAATATCCATCGTACCATCGTCAAACATTGCTTACTCTCATATCGACATAAAGTCTTGCATCCTGCTTCTCATAATCTTGACTGAATGGACGAGCATCAATGTCAAATGTGAATGGCACCAATGACACAACCAGTGCGCCTCCTCATTATATGTACGTGTCTTGATATGCAATACTACTATATTCCTTGAAAGTTTCAAGCATCTTAATTACATATTACTCAACAGCATGCTATATAACGAAAAATCTCCAACTAAGCAAAGAAGAGCCTCAAAAATTCACCAAGACCACCATTCTGTGAACAGTGCAGAAAGCGATGACGATCGCCATCGCACTCCTGTGCATTATTTGAATCCTTTGGAAGAGTATCTAAATTCCAGTCCACTTGACCACGGTCCACCAGAACTATCAACACTCTCTGAGAGATATGGAGATCCTTCTAGCCCATCTCAAAGAACTCCTGGAGCCAAAGCTCGACAAAAGGTAATTGTTCAGCGCAACGTATATCATCAGGTATATATCTATATCTATAACTATGCTATTTATTACAGTCTATTGCTCCATCGCCATTACAACCATATGAAACGCCAAGATTTACTCGAACGAGAGAACTGAATTCAGATCAATCTCGTGCTCTCCATGATTCTTCCAATACAACTGGGGCTATCTCCAACAATCAAACAGATGTAAGATATACACAGCTGTGTTTGGACTTCTCGCCATTAACTCATTGTGACACGTAGGCTCGACCAGCTGCATCTGATTCAAACCTTTTCACGCCAGTCAGTAAGTTACCGCCCTCTAAACCAACACCATCATCGCACAATTCTGTCAGCAGGCGTTTGAGACTCTCAGGTAAGCGAATGCGTTCATTTAATGCATGTAATTTTGATTATACTTTGACGAAAGGCTAAAAACGTGTGCTACTGAAGCGTCTCTAGGACCAGCTGAAAGGTTAAAAAAGAAAGACGACATGTCACCCGATCGAAAAGGCAGTTCAGCAACACCGCCTGTGGGTGAGTTATGTACGTATTTAGCTGTTAGAATGCAATTTAACTGTCCTAAAGTGGTTTTGGCTAACATATCTACATCAGATATGAAGTGGAATCGACAATCACTGGATAATCTGCCGTTACCAAAAGAATCACTCGAACCGGAGATGGGTGAGTACATTATCTTTCAATGTTCATTAAAACTTCAGTTCACCTAATAATCTTTCAGCACGGTCAGATAATCTACGACTATCAAACTCCTTGAAACAAGTAGCACATAAAAGACAATCCGTTGTGAACTATTCCCCTAACAGCAGTAAGTTGAAGATTATAGAAGAAAATTAATGCATTGCCTGACTAACTAGTGGCAATCAGGCTCTCTTTCTGATCTCGCGCTATCATCTCCATCGCCTGAAACCAGTCCAGACGTCGAAACCAGTCCACGAAAGCGCCTTCGAACCACTGCAGATAATGGGTCATCCATAATCAATAAAGTCAGTGACGCTTCTGCTAGTGAAAGATCCAAGTTAAAGGAGATTGTTAACTCTGGAAAACTGGTAAGTACCACTTCAAAGAAAACCATCAAAGCGAAGATCATAGAAACTCAAAACCTTTGTTGATAGGAAATACCCAAGTGGGAGGATCTACGGAAATCATCAGCCAAACATAGCCACACATCACCCTATGCGACGACTCCCTCAACGACTAATTTAAACACACGTTATGAACGACACAACAATGCAGATTCACGATCTGAACGCCATAGAAAGAACTCTAATGAAAACTTGTTTAATAGTTCGCGATCATCTCTACCTGGCTCTACAAATTTGAGCAGCATAGTTGATGCTCAAACTTGGCAGCTTGGTGATCGTAGAACTTTGGATGGCACCCGATTCTTATCCACTACTGAGATGCAGACCAAAGAGCCCGCAATTACACGTAGCTATCTATCAGAGCATGAGCGGCGGGCTTTGGTTCGACAGCAAGAGCAAGAACGATTGGATCGCGCCGAAAGAGAAAAAGAACGATTAGAAAAGATAGAACGCGAGAAGATTGAACGTGAACTACAAAGAAAGGGCCGTGAACGTCGAGACCAGGAATACAGTCAGCAACATGAATATGATCAACGAAGCAGCAACTCTGTGCAGACCTCTAATCTAGGACATCCTCAGGATAAGCAACTTGGCATGCCGCCGCCTAAGACTCCATCTACGCCAAACTGGAAGACCACTTTGGTAAGTACATCCCAAAAACAAAACCAGAAATGCTGTGGTTTTAATGTCATTTTGACTTATTTCGTTTCGGTCATTTACAATAGGTGAACAAACATTGGTATACTGTCCTCGATCAACTAGGAAAAGGTGGAACGGGACGAGTTTGGCGGGTCATGTCTCATACGCATCATCGGATATTCGCCTTAAAGCATGTTTCATTGGCTGAAGTGGATTCTGAAGCAACTATAAGCAGTTACATCAACGAAATTCGACTTCTTGAGCGACTGTCCGGCCATAGTCGGATAGTCAAACTATATGACTATGAAGTAAACCAGCAGAATGGCTATATTCAAATGGTAATAACTTGGTGTGCTAATGAGTTATGAATTCAATGACCGCTGAATAACATTTGCTCACGTATATGTAGATTCTTGAATGTGGCGAACTAGACATGAATACTCTGTTGGCAAAACAACAAGGCAAGCCCATTAATTTAAATTTCATTCGAATGTACTGGGAACAGGTATGTGATTATAAAAGCTATATAGCTCGAAAACAACGGTTAAGTCAAATTTGTCTGACCATGAATTTAACTATGTTTGTCGTAGATGCTCGAAGCTGTACATGCAATACACCAGCAGAAGATTGTACATTCTGACTTAAAACCAGCCAACTTTATCCTTGTTCAAGGAGCGCTAAAGCTGATAGATTTCGGTATTGCTAAAGCCATTCCAAATGATACCACTAATATTCAGCGTGACATACAAGTAGGGACTTTAAATTACATGTCTCCTGAAGCCATAAAGGATTCTCATGGCGGTCAGGCCAATGGCCGTGAAATGATGAAGGTAAGTTTTGATCATAGCTATATTGGCCAAAGCGAGTTTCACTCAAATGATATATATATCTTAGCTTGGGAGACCAAGCGATGTGTGGTCGTTAGGATGTATCTTGTATCAAATGGTGTATGGAAGGACTCCGTTTCATCATGTCAAGGGCATGTGGCAAAAATTAGCCTGCATCTCCAACCCAACTCATGAAATCGAGTTCCCAAAGGTAGCTGTGCCGGTTGCCCCGCCAGTTAAGCAGCCAGACGGCACCATTTTGCCAGCTGCACCTTTGTCACCCACAAAATATGGAGTGAAAGTTGAAGCTGACCTGCTAAATGTTATGAAACATTGTTTACAAAGGGATCCTAAGCAGCGAAAAACCATTCCCCAGTTATTGCAAGATCCCTTTGTTAAACCAGATCAAGTATTGAAACAGCTGTATGAACGAGCTTATCAACAAGGAATTGCTGGCCAACCTCTTGATGCTGATTCTGTTGATAATGCAATTGAAGTAAGACACTTTAAAAAAGCCTGATATCCGCTTCATTGCTCATTCCTAATCGATTTTTGTTTCCTCCATGAAGGATATACTTGGATCTGTATAACCTGTAATATAGCTTTCTACCTAACCATTTCGTTTACCCCCCGTTCCACTATTGCATCATCTATGCCCCTCATCTGAGATTCTCTTCATGAAATGGGTAGATACTGATGCATATAGCATGCATGTATATAATCTCTGGTTATCGGGACAACATAATGTCTTTGATAGTAAATATAACTTTTTTTCAATCATAAATTCAAATAATCACTTTTGTTTACACATTTTAAAAAAAAAGTTGAGAATGCGCATAACATTAGGGAACACCTGCCAAAAAATTCTTGATACCTAAGCAAATTGAAGCACTTGGCTTCCTAATGCCCTCTCCAAATATATACACGATTTGCACCATCGACGGTCACGATGTACTCCATGTTGGGGGATACAGTAATGTCTCTGATGATGCCTTTGCTTTGAGAATGGCTGATAATCTATTGCCCAATGTTAGTAATGCTTCAGTCATATATTGGCCAATTCCATTACTCGGTCAGCCTTACCCTAGTGGTCTCGCTCTTATCTTTACTTCCATCAGGAAGATCTTTGCTTCGTTTTCCACTGCCTACATCGTAAATTCGGATGTTTCCATTGCAATCACCTGAGACGATAGCCTTTCGACCTATAATTGCTCTTTAGCTCACACAAACTTACATACCCTGGTATTACTATTACGACTAACCTTTGTCTTCCAGTAATTTCATGCGCAAGCAATTAACAGGTCCTTCTGGCCAGTCATAAGAAGCAAAGATGTCTGCATCCTTGTCTGTGCTATTGAGAGGATTCCACATGACAATCTCTTCATCACCAGAAGCTCTCGAGACTGTTACAAAAATTAATATTCATGATGCTTGCCCGAGATGGTAAAAATAGCCAAAAAAAGAGAGAATAGCACTTACTAATGGCATTATAGATTTGTCGATCTACTCCAACCTTTTCCACCATCAAAATATCATCAACATATGATTCGTGCCATTCTTCTCCGGCAGGGTAGACGACTTCCGGCGCACTGTACTGAATGATGCCCTGGCCCCTACGCTTGTGCCCGGGCTTAAACTTGGCCATAGCAGCCTCTTTGCCTCGTCTGAATCGATTGATAGCCGCGGTGCCTAAATTATATCGGTACATCTGACCATCATCACAGCCAGCCAATAACCACCTCATATCATTACTAATACAAAGTGCTGTCGGTACACTCGAGTGACCAGGCGAGAATTTTGCCAAGCAACTTTATAAAGAAGGCGTCAGTATTGTGTTTCACAATTGATGCCTACAAAAATTGATGCTTGCTACTCACACGCTGCTATCAATCTTGCTCTCGGCTGATCCAATATCCCATAATCGGATTGTCAGATCTAAGCTTGCACCTGTGTATTGCATTTAGCCTCCTAAATCGTAGTCATGGCGGGAATATCAGTTACACTTACTTAGGAGCCAACGGCGTTTTGCTTTAGAGAATGCTAGACGTGAAATTTGCTTAGAGTGGCCGAATAGGTACCGATAACACTCTGACTGGGTTGGATTGAATAACTTGATGGTGCCAAGTTTTCCAGCAGCTGCCAAAATATTGTAAGACTTCTCTTGTGACCAAGAATCCAAAGAGGTCAACGTTGTCCAAGCTAAGCAAAAGAACTCTTCTTTTTGTTCCATATGCGAGTATTTTTTAACAACGCGACCTTGAGCAGCATCAATCAGTTCAACCGTATCTGCACCGCAAAGAGCAACAATATTGGAAGATGCTACAAATTTATGTCAGTATCAATGAACAATTGATTAGGCTAGCTGTGAATTATTACCATTGTCGATAGCAGGTTCAAACTCTGCAGCCCAAATGTCAGTATCTCGGCTGCCATCTTTTTGGGCTTGAGAAAGTTTGGATGGTCCTCGCAATATATGCACTAATCGATAGTTCGAATCTGTAAACCGTCAAATATGGTTATTGAAATGTCCTACAGGAATTTGGATAGTCCGTACATCATTTATGCCTACCAAGTAGCGGGAATTCGTCAGAATCTTCATACTCATGTTCAGAGTCCTCTTCGTGATGCACCTCGGATCTGGTAGCTCGTTTTTTTTTAGATTGGTTGGCTTTTTCTGAGCCAGTAGTCTTCTGTTTGTATCCTGGCCCACCAATGTTGATACGTCCTTTCTTTCCTAGTTTATAGTACTGTTGTGTGTGAGGGTCATATAATGCTTTGAAATATGTCTCTTGATCGTCATCACTATCATCTTCCATTGCCTTTTCCTTCATTTCGTCATCGGCTTCGTCAGAGCTATCAGGCTCAGATAAAAGAAAATCATCATCATGCATTGCAACACCTTTGCCTTTGCGTTTTGATTTGCTTTCTCGAGCCACAGGATCGTCTGTCACTGATGCCTCATTGCCATAATGTTCCGTGCTAAAAGCCTTCAAAACTGAGTTGTCATCTTGGTTCTTTCGTGGTCTGCCAATTGGACGTTTCGGCCCTGGAGGTTTGGGTGGATGTATACGAGGTCTACCCATTTTTTTCTTCTCCGGGGGATGTTCATCTGACAAGAGAGGTCTTCCGACCTTCATTTGTTCATTGTTTGATGCGTCAGAAGTAATTTTACGAGGCCTTCCCCTCGGTCTCTTCTCTCTTGGTTCTGTTGGGATTGGATGAATACGTGGTCTACCTATCTTTTTCTTTTCCCTTGGTTCTGTTGGGATTGGATGAATGCGTGGTCGGCCAATCTTCTTTTTTTCACGCGGTTCTGTTTCGACGGGATATTTTCTTGGTCTGCCAAGCTTCTTTTTTTCTCGTGGTTCGGATTCAGCAGTTTTAACAGTTCCAACAGGATATTTTCTTGGTCTGCCAAGCTTCTTTTTTTGTCGTGGCTCGGATTCAACAGTTCTAACGGTTCCAACAGGATATTTTCTTGGTCTACCAAGCTTTTTCTTTGGCTTGGAAGTTGATTCGTCTGTTGCTATGGACATTCATAAGTTTCAATTGTAAAATTATCATGATAAACCAAAGTACGACTTACCGTTGTTTTCGGACAAGGATGCTTCAGTAAATTCTTGAAGCGATGAATATTGTGTTGTGGATTCGTTTGTCGCCTCTGAGTCTGATATAGAACGTGCATTTCTTCTCTTCGGAGGTCGCCCGCGGCGCTTTGATGATGAATTCGAAGTGGCAGATTGATCCTGAGCATCGGACACACCAGGCTCTGTATATTCACTCTCTGATGTGCCAGATAATATGAGCCTACGCCTAGCTGCGGGTTTCTTAAATTCATCTTGGCTGCCGTCAGTGCTAGCCGCGTTCAGTGACCTGTCACTTAGCGGTCGACCGCGTCTTCTCACGTTTTTGCCAGGGGTGGAACCGCCATCCTCTTCTGAACGAGACCGATCAAATTGTTCACTAGCTCGTTCATTAGCAGATGCTTGAGAAGATTCTTCGTCGGTAGACAGCTGTTGTGATTGGGACGTGAATGTGTGTAGGATGCGCTGGAAAAATCCTTCTGGCTGCTTGTGCTTTTCCGCCTTTTTTTGTTTTTTCGTGACCTGCGACGCCCTTTTTGCATCAGCAGAGGTAGAACGCGTACGTTTTGCAGAATGCCGAGGTGCGTTCTCGCGCTCAGTGTTGTGTCCAGCCATGAGCGCAAATGTGGTTGAAGCACCTGTTCAAGATCAAGTTGCTGAGTTGTGCCTGTTTGAAATACTGGCGGAGTATGAATGTTATTTGCATAGCTTTTGACATTGTGCCTGAGCTTGCTTGGACGATACGCGTAATTGCTGCAGATAGCTCATATTCGAAGCAGCTGCGCAGCTAAGAATCTCATCATAAGCAATAAATGCTATATTTTCAGACAAGACTTTCCAAAAAAAACCTTATATAGCTAAGAGGCATGTAAGAGGTATCTCTAGCATAGTCACTAGCAACAATGTCGTATTGGTACCACTTTATATGATTGTGCTGAGAAAGTAGGCATTTTTATGGTTCAATATAAGATATAAACTAGAGATTGTCAGCTGCTTCCATTTTACCCATACGGTAAGACATTTGCATAGTTTCTTTTCCATCCTCATTACTTGGTGTATCATGGGTATCGGTATGATTTGGGCGACTACTACCAGGAGCTGAGGGGTGATGATACTCTGTATCTCTATGCTGCCATTCAACTGGTGCTTGATGGTAAGGAGAGATCTGGTGAGGTGGAATATCAGTCTTCATTTGGTATTTACTGAGGCTGGCGCCGCCAGACCTAGGTTCAAAGGCTGAAGCAGGATACTGAGGGGTTGGTAGATGCGGTCCAGCGCTACTTGGAGTTGTAGGGTAAGGTGAGCCATAGTACGAACTAGAGCTGTCTGCACGATCATGATTCCAATTATCGGTATTCGGATGAATATTTAGACCTAAAGGCTGCGAAGCAGAGTTGTGTTGAGATGTATGAGGACGATATATGGCTTCATTCTGATGCATATCGGGAGTTGGTGAATGCATTCCAACATCACCGGGTGAGTGGAAAGCTGGCGAATGCGTCTCATCCGGATTAGCTATATCTAGCGATGAATGGGGGTATCGGTGCATCATCAAGGGCATACCATCAGATCTGACGGGTGGTGATACGAGCGGTCCATAATGATAAGGATAAGGACTGGAATAAGGTGAATAACCGCCATTATAGGCATCAGGTGAAACAGGACTCATTGGATGATGGCGTGCAACGGGAGAGGGAGCATAGTGGTCGTTGTTGTGATCCATATATGACTGCCTTGCAAGATGATCAGAGTAATGACCAGGGCTGCGTCCTCTAACAACTAGCGGAGCAGTATGGCAAGTTGCTATTTTATAGAGCTGATTGTCTTGGCCCTGAACAAAAACATCCACACTGATCTCATAGTACTGTTGCGCTGCCCGTCGTTTTCCATTATTAGCTGTTGCAGTTTTGAATTGTAAGCGCTCAAATGTCACAAGGGCTGAAGGTGTAGCTTGACCAGGCAGTGCTGTCCCGGCTCCTGTGCCTAAATGACCGCCGGGGCGTATGGGTTTAGGTGCTGGCACGACTTGTGGTCCTTTATCGCGTTTAGCGGTATGTTGAACAAGATCGATCGGCTTGTCGCTCTCGGCAACACGAGCTCCAATTCCGAACAAAAATTGGCGTACTGGTATATAACCGCTTTCTGTTCGAATGCAACAAGCTACATCATCCAGAAGTGCAGGGTACCCATTATCTTGATAGATATCGAATGCCCCGCTGATCTGGAAATAATTTCGACGATAACAAGTCCAATCGTTCTCAGCAAGAAAAAAACCACGATCAATTCTGCTGTTGATTTGCACCTGGAGGCTGTGTATATATATTGGTCAAGAATCGCGGACAGTTAGCATTTTAGCGAGATTACTATTGGAAAATATGTTAGGACCCTACGTACCCAGCCGATCTATCCATGGTCCATAGTTCTATAAGCTGCTTTGTTGGTGTGAAAAGCGGTCCTCCTTTTACAGACATACCATGGTCAGCTCGGCGTGACCGTCTACCAGAAAAGATTGAAGACATTGAAGATGAACGTGAACTACCGCTTGGACGACGTGAATCAGGCGTGATAGGAGAATTGGGCTGGCTCATACTCTCAGAATAAAGCGGCGATGCGTCTTCTGGACGTGGTGTGCTTGGTTGCGACGTAGAATTGAATTGACTAAAATTCAGAAAGATAAATCCATTAAAACCAATAAAGATTTCACCGGCTTCTAAGAAAGGCGGAATATTTACCCTGCATAACCAATGTCGGGCTTAGATTCGCCGTGCCTGAAATGTGCAAATACCATATTAGCCAAATACAAATCTATTCTCGGTATTAAACGAAAACCAAATCAAAATTGATTATTTACACTTCATTTGAATGACTGGCTGAAGGATAGGAAGGGTAGGGAGCATAATAACCATCACTCATCTCGGAATGGTTAGTGGCATTTTGAGGCTGTTCATTCAACGACCACTTGTCATCTTCCATACTGCTGCTTGTTTTCGATTGTAAATTTAAAGGAACGACTTGGGACGCTATACAGTATATTAGTCAAGAAAACAACAAGAAAAATGGCAAAAAGTAGAAAAGAAAACAACAAGAAGAAAATTCGTTGCCCGTATGGCTTAATATAAGAACGGGAAGACAAGGTTGAAAAGGCGCCGCCAACAAAGTCCAGTAATGTAAGTCTCAGGCGTTTTTTGGGTACAATAAATCCTCATCGCTTTTTTTTTTATAATGTCTCTATCCCCAATTATGCTAGAATCTAGAGTATAATCACGTCATGACCATCCAAGTCCTCCTCGTTTGCCACCATAGCTCTGCTTTCGCATCTTTAAACCGTCTTGAAACTGTTTCTCCAAGTCTTTCGACATTTTCTGATTTACATTATCATCGATGGCGCTGCTTTGGTTTGAGAAGCTTGAGCCAGAGCCACTGGTTTCGTTACCAGATTTCTTTGCGCCTAGTAATCTCAAAAATTTGTTCTTCTGTGCATCGTCACCTCCGAACGAGGCTTTGGTCCAATCGTTCCAGCGTCCACTAGCCGTTTCTTCAGTCGATGCCGCGGGAGGTGCCTTATGTGGAAAGAGGTCATAAGTTATTATATAATAAAGTTTTTTTGCATCTCTCTTGCTTTTTTTTTTTAAATATTCTGCAACAGCGCGTTTGGCAAATCGAAAAGGTAGAAAATAATACCTCTTGAGCTATTTTCTTTGTTGATCTAGTGTCGACAGGTGGGCTAACAACCTCAGAGTCAGATTCAGCTTCGCGTTTTCGCTTCTTCTCTTTCTTATCCTTCTTCGACTTCTTGTCTGTAATTATGTACAATTAGATAATGAACAGAACATAATGTACATTCATTACCATGCTTACCTTTGATATCGTTGTCTTTTGAGCTCTTTTTCTCTTTTTTGCTTTTTTTCTCTTTCTTCTCCTTTTGCTTTTTCGACTAATTCATAGCTTGAGAGTTAGCATGCTAGTCTGAAATGTTGGTATAAGCAACTATGAGTTTAACCTTCGCTTCAGCCTTTTCTACGACGTCTTTTTCAACCTTTTTGTCTTTCTTTTCTTTCTTTGATTTCTTTTTTTCACTTTCTCCCATTTCAGCGAATGCTAGAGCGAATCAGAGATCTTACAAGTAGAATTTTTTTTTATAATTTTTCAACTGTGATTTCGCTGGTTCTGAATTTAACAGGTATTAATCACAACAGCTCTCCTAGCAAAACATTTAGACAATCAACTATATTGTGGTAATCCTCAGAGTTGCTGGTAAAAATCTGCCATACTCCAAGCTTGTACAATACTTCTTGGTAATATGTTTTCTAACAGTAGCAAACCTATCTCTATATGAGATATACGTCCAATTGATATTTCGTTCTAAAGTGCATTGATGAAACAGAATACGCAAATTGTTTACTTTGAATTGCATTTTTTTATTACTCATCTAGCATTGAATTGTTCTGTCCAAGTAAGAGCTACATCCAGTAGAGTTAACAAGGTTGATTGTGTAGTTGTTGAGACAGTAATTCAATTGAGTCAGATTGAATTGTTCATTTTGATTTATACCGGAATCGCCGACATTGAGAGTGTCGTTACTTCCGAGAATCGCTGTCTCGTTTTGAGAAACGGTAACATTGTTAAGACAGCCGAAAATACACTGAGTGTATTGGGAAATGCTTCTACTGTTATCAACGGTTTGAGAGACATCCACGTTAGTGTTGGCCCTGTTACTAACATCTGCTACATTACTATTCTCAGCGGCTTGTTGCTGTTGAATATTGGAGCTATAGTTTAATCCACCCATCAAGTTGTTCAACATTGTAAGTGTAGTATTCAAGTTGTTCATCAGATCCAGTGAACTGTTGACGTTGTTGGCAATTTTGGCGGTACCGTTCAGCTTTTGGAAAGTTTCGGCGATATCAGTGATATAAGATTGGAAACGATTCTCAATGCCTTTGTTCTCGTTCTTAAGATAATTAAGAATGGCATCAGAGTTGCTCAAAGAATTGTTGACATTGCAGTTGTTGATAATCTGGCTTGGCCCATGATCCCACTCCTCCTTATGATCCCACTCGTGTTCCTCCTTGTCATCCCACTCGTGCTCCTCCTCTTCATCATCGCCGGCGCGAACAAAGGACACGGTAATCGCTAATGTGAACGCAAGAATAAAGAGCAATTTCATAAACGATTTTGCCATTGTTGAGATATTGTAGCGAGATCTGTATCCAATTTTCGAACTTAAGTACTTTGACAAAAAATGTCAATGATTACATTGATGATCGCTTTTTACAGCATTTTCCACATAGCTTGGTATCCAAATTTAAATTCTGCCTTGATGACATTCTCAAGCATTTCACCATGAATTTTTAACGCGCGAGGGCCATAGGCTACCGATTTATCGTTAGAAAAGCGATCCGAATAAATGTGACAGTGTCCAAGTTTGAAACAAGTCTGTTCAAAGAATATTATTGTATTCTCAAAGCCGAGGATTGTCGATACTATTATGATGCTACAAATTTCTTTTTGTTCTCTTCAAATCAGAACTTCAAATTGTGTGAATTTAGCACTGTTGAGATCGATCATTCATGCATACACTCTTTCAAAGCCTAAATATTATTCTAAGAGTCGGATGATTTTATTCCAGTATTGCAGGATATTTTAAGACAGGAAAGACTGATGATGAAATTGCAATTGTAAAATCATTCAGCTGCATCTGCCCCTAAAAATTCGCGCAAATCGACGAGAATCTCAAAACCGTCAGAAAAGTTAAATTGGAGGTGGCAAGATTTACATGTAATAAGCTAAGGTTTTAGACATTCTCTACAATTCTACTTGTCTACTTCTTTCAAGTTGTTGGCTATCCTTCGTTTTTTGCATTGCCGCTATTTCTTTCTCTGCAACGCTCTTATAAGTTGCGGTTGCACTTGCAGGTACAGTGCCACGCAAGCCCAATGTTGCCGTCGAAGTGGCTCGAGAGAGCCCAAACCAGCCGTATCTAAAGGCCAGCTCATTGGCCGCGATCTCACCAAAGCCCAGCATGACTCCGTTAATGAAAGGAAGTAGAAAGTTGATGGCTGTTGACTTCAAAACAAATAATAATGTTGGGTGGCGCCACCAGGGTTCACTGCGCATGACTACCGTTTGTGAGCGGAAGCCCTCATCGTCCAATTCACTTTCGGTGACGGTAATATCAGTGACGTTGGCCATCTTGTTGAGGTTGTAGCAAGCTCGGTTGGGCCATTCACAGCGATATTCATTGATAGTCACGAGATTTTCTACGCCGCTCAAACGCGCCCTTGGGCTTAAATTATAGGGTGGCTCGAAACCACTGGCTGGCTGCCTTTCAATTCATTATACTTCCTAATGTCTGCAATGGTAAAGTCATTTAATAAGAAGAGAGCCTCCAGTTAAGGTGTAATTGAACTAAAATTCAGCACAAATCAGGACTTATGGAATGAAGGCATTCCCGTTAGTGCGCCCATTCCGCCAAGCTTGTTCCCTCTTGTAGCATATGTCACTGTTTCTGTTGGATTGGTAGCTGCCGGTCTATTCGCAGTGTAAGTTATGGAGCGTGATGCAGTTACTACATCGCCTTGAATGCATACTGAACTTTCTACTAGTCAGAAACGAGGAACTCCTCTTACAGAGCAACTCACACTCGCCCTTCCTGCTTCGATAATGCTTGGTGTAGGAAGTGTTTTCACCTTCCTTTCAGTTGGCATATACGTCTAGTGCGTCTGGATCAGTTATAAATAAAAATACACATGTGCTTTATTATCAGTCTTCACTATAACTTTATAATTATCGAAGCAAATGATTATTTCACAAGGACTTTATGGCTGAGAAGACCTCATTCGTCCAAATTCTTGTTCAAATTGCTGCTGATCAGTCCAAAACAATGCAAATCGACGCTTTTTCTCAGCAAGTTCACTGTTGACTGTGATGATCTATATTCACAAATTACAAACTTGTCTGTCAACACAATTTTCATCACATTTGATAAGAGTCGATCGATGGATACCTTTTGATAATGCTGTATTTCCGACTGCAAGACTTCAACGAGCGTCTCAAGTTGTGCCTGAGTCTGTATAATGGCCTAGATGAGTATTTGGTATCAGTATTAATCTCTGATTTTGACAATGCGTGCCCCATATGTCACATACAGCTGGGGTAAGTCCATTCGAATCCTGATTTTTGTAATATAACGATGCGTATCCTTCGGCCTTCTCGACCGCTGTATAACTATAGTCAAAGAAATATCAGTACCTGAAAGCGGCTGCATAGTGCTCAAAATATTAGCGCTAACCTGTCAACCATAAGCTTATTCATCGATGTTATTGATGCCTCCGTTCGATTTCTTGCAGCTCTATCGTCTAACTGCAGCTTTTCTAGGCGATTCACTATGGTTATCGGTGTATTACTGCCGCCACCTTCAAGATTCTCGAGTATATCTATATCGTTACCTACAATCCAATCTAAGTTCGCGAGCCATTTACAGAAGGAGCGAAGTATCACTTACTATGCTTGAAATTGAGTATTTTCTCCAAATTATCAAGAAGCATTTGCTCAGTTTTTTTCGTGCATTCTCTCACTTGTTGGTACTGAAACTGTGTGAGTTGAGGAAGGCAATTAATTTTCGGTAACATAATCCTAATTACCTGTAGAGCATCGGCGGTTTCGACAGCCACTTTATTGTCTAATAAAAGAGCTTCTTGGTGATCGGTTACAAGCTTCAATTTTTCTTCTTCCAGCTCCATAATGTATAAAAATAATTGCTCTATTGCAGCTTGTTCCAATAATACGTCTATTACCTGTGCAATATAATGTTAGCTAATTACATCATCATCATCATCAACCTCCAACTCATTGTATGTACCTCATCGTAAGCATCGTGCTTATTTTCTTTATGTACAATCTTTTTCATTTCTCTTTCAGAAGCCGAAGTTCGTAGTTGTTGCTTTGTGTAGTCTTTTATGACAGATAGTAGCCTTGTATCCTCCAGATTTGAGACAGTATCACGATGCTTCTTGACAGCTTGCTCACAATCTTTTATCGACGATCTATATAAGATATCCAGTAAATTACGTGCAAGTCATTCGTGTAAATATACCATGCAAGTACCGTAAAATAGGAAGGATTTGGGGCAATCCGTTCACTTTTTGTAGGTCCTTCTCCAAGGCTTTTATCGCTCCATTTTGCGCCTCAAGCTCAATTTCAGATGCCAACTGCGCCCGGCAAGATTGGATGATCCTAAATGAGTATGAGAGCCTTGAGCATATACATCTTCATATCCACTGCATCATTACCTCTCTTGTAGTTCGTCTAGTTGAGTACATCCTTGTTTTTCTGACTGTAACCACGGGAGTTAAATTTATTAAAACTCTAACAATCTCATTCAAAAGCACTACCTCCTCGCTTCCTCGTTCGTCCAGTCCTATTAAACAATCCTGTATACAATCCGAAACTTGTTGATTGTTGTATAGTAAACGGCCAATCGCATCGTCACAACTGGCGATTGAACGAAAACTGGAATCTGAACAAAAGTAAATTTCATTAAGTATGCTGGCTCGCTGGTTTGCTGGTATGCTAGATTTCTAGGCTTGTTTACATACCTTGCGTCTCCAACGTCGTTAGATGATTCTCGGACGATAAATGTGGCATATTATGCTTAATCTATATAAATCAGTTGAATTATCATTGGAACTTCGATACCGGATCAAACTCACCATTTCGAGTTCGGCAAGAACTTCCCACCGTTCATTTTCGAGTTTGTCGTTGTCTTGCTCGAGAACTTGTTTCAGTTGTTGTAGCTCTTCTTCCAAGTTTGATGTAGTGTTGCTTTGCAATAAAATCCATGTGAACATGTGCTGCCTCGTGCTATAACTAGAATTTGCTGTTTACTTACCTGAGGCAACGATATTGTTTCTCAAGAATCTTTGCATACTGGGCAAGCCGATTCGGCTCGGGTCGTCTGTGAATAAGTGGTGTTACTACAATGAGGTTAACAATTTTACGTTAGGTCAAGAAATATAGCTAACTTTATGACAGACTTCTCAGGAGTTGGTTCCGAACTTGGCTTACGCTTGTTAGCGAAATGCCGTGGAGTGTGACCAATCATGTGAGATGTACTGTCCAGTTGTTAAAGATATTCGACTAATTAACGCGTCCTCCTATTTTTGTGTAAAAATCGCGAAATTTTTGAAAAAGCGCGCTTGACCGTGTCCAATTGCAACATGGAGCCACCTGTCTCACAGAATGGTGACGATGCACTCGGTAAACGTGCAAAGAAGCTTAATCTGCTTTTTGAAAAATATATGCAACGGATAATACAGTCATTAAGGTAACCACCGTCGCACATTCTGCTCATAGCTTTCGCCAATGTGTAAACTGAACTTCGATCTCGTAAAGCTACGCCAAATTTGCTCTTTGCTTTCCTGAACTGGACGAGCACCAACACGATGCTTTAGTCATGGCTCATAAACAGGTTTGCGAGTATCTGGAAACCTCCATGAAAGTAAGTGTTAATTCGCTAAGCCAGTGCAATATTGTAACGTTAAATAGTAGCCACCACACAGGAAGACTTTCAAAACATTGTTGCTGAACGAGAGCTATTAGAAAGGCTGAACGAACTTGACCAGTTAGTGGAACAAGCCAAAGTAAAACACAAATCCGGAGAGTCAAAGAAAGCTGGTACAGGGTATGTAGGAATGATGGTCATCTAGCATCAAACTTACATTCATTGTTTAACCACATGATTCAGAATCATATTTGAACCTGAACAAGCTCTACGAGCTCGCACTGCTCCACTAAAGATAGCCGAGCTTGAAAGATTAAAAAAGCAGCGTTCGGAGGTATTTACACGAAACGACTTCCTTTCCTCAAGTTATTGCAATTACTTACCATGCTTATAGTTACAAGCCGAGAATCAGACCTTGATGACGGCTATTGTGACCCAAAGAGATGAATTGAAGGGATTGTGCTATACAGTTTCTACATCACTTAATCAATTTGAGCAGGTGGGAGAAAAGAGTCAATTTTGAAATATATACCACACATTCTCCTTTAACACGTTTTACTCTTGCATTTTTTTTAGGCGGTAGGAACTGCAGCTGCTATAAGAGACTCAAAAGAAACATAATGAAGTACACAAGAAACGAAAAGACTTAAAAATGTGCTGTTCTATTGTCCACTGTGGAAATAGATGTTGTACACTACAGAGAAATCGATATTTGATATTTGATATTTGATATTCGAATTTCGAGATTCCAAGTTCTGAATATACCATGTTAAATAAATTAATTCTAAATATTCACCATAACATAATCTATGTTTTTATCAAATATGACATGGGGTTTTATCGAATGAAAAGACATGATGTTCTATTCGAAGAACTTATGTTGAGCGTCGCACAGACAATGAAAAAAGCTGACACAAACTGGTCACGTGCCGACCATAGGTCCTTTTTTTTTGCTCTACCTGTTAGCAGAATCTGATTGTTTGCCTAACTTTAAGAGCTGCTTGACCTGGCAACTTTAGACTGCTGTTGTATTATCCTACTTTCCCACTTTTTCGAAAATTCCCTTATATAACAGCATATCGATCAAAATGGCGTCTATGCAACCTTCAGCTAACAACAACCCTGGGAAATCTAAAGCAGATCCTGGACGCTCGCAAGATCTGACGTTGGAAGCTCTCAAAGTGGATCATAACGTTGTCACCAAGGAGTTAGCCAAATTCAGAGCTTGCGATCCTCATACTCGTACTCTGTACTGCCGTGAATGGGCTCAACTTATATATAAACGACATTTTGCATACAATGCTAAAACACAGGAAGAGATGGCACAATTAAGGACCATCTCAGGGCCAGGCGGGTATCAGTTGTGCGTCGGTGGTCCTGGTCCGGACACTCGTGAGATTGCCTCCAGTGTCTGTACCCGGATCTCTAAGCAGATGGAATCTTGCTTTTTGGACAACAAAGATTCTGATCTTGGAGCAGGCGAATTCGTAAGCAACCTTCTGAATGAATGCGAGTCCTGGCAAAAGCTACCCAACAGCATGTCCTGGTTACCCGAATACTTTGATTACATTGTCTTCGATAGCTTTCCTGACGCTATTCCTCTACCTGATGATCCGAAAGATCCGTCACAGTTGCTGGATGCCGTGGTCATAGACCGAATTTCACTAGCTTTACCAAGCACGTGTTTTCATTTGCTGAAAAACTTGTCGGCCGAAGTGTTGGCATCTCAATCCGAGCCTATTTGCGGTCACAGAAAACCAATGGCGAAAACACCTGCAGATCTGGATCTTGAAAAGACCATCTTTACCGAAAAATTCAAAGAGGTTACCCAAGCTGCATATAACGACATTGAAATGCTTCTTGGTGATGTTTGGAAGGACCTCAATAAGACGTTAAATGGACTTAAGTCACTCATGACTGAATGGCGGAAGGACATGGGTCCTGATTTGTTAATGGCAATGTCCGAGTTTTGTCGCAAGAATCGAGATCACTTGGTTGGATTCAATGAGTATTGGAACCCTCGTGCAGAAAATTACAAGAAGAAAAAAGGTTCTGTATCATATGAAGATGTTGATGGTGTCTTTTTTCAGTATTTGGAAATAGTCAGAGATTTCGGACAAATATTTGATAAGGAATTTATGCGACCGAGATATGAAGCCGCAACTAACTTGGTATCGTCACTGCAAACTCTATGTGGAGATGTTTTAACCAAGAAACTAAATGATATGGAACAGCATGGTATCGACAAATACCACAAGGCAGTATTGGAAAGTTGCTCAAGCGCTCGGAACTTCGTCCTGAAACCGGAACACGCGGAGAGCGTTCAAGAGAATGTAGAGGCTGTTCAGCACAAGATGGAAGCTCTATTGCAAGAGTTTTACCACGAAATTGACACAGTAAAAAAGCAATACTCCAATGAGTCTCAAAAGACAGTTATAGGGCGTTTGGAGAAACTAAGTCACAAAGATTTTAAGAAGCGAGTAAAAAAACTGGAAAGTCTGCAACAAAATTTACGGCAAGTGTTCGCTGCTGATTTCATGATTAGCATCTTCCCCGAGCAGCAATTTGCGCAGATGGCTTTAGTTACATTGATTTCTATAATGCAAGAAGGCGAGCAAATGGAGTGTGATCAGATGGACGATTATATGTTTGATTTTGTGGAGGAAAACGAAGATCTACTTGCTCAAAGAGATGATTTAATATTGGATTTCGAAGAAGGAGTGCATACCGGTAGGACTCAATTAGCAGGGTTGATCGGAAAACTATTTTTAAATGAGGGCATGAGGCTCCAAGGTGATAGTTTGGCATTAAAACGCCAAAATAACCTTCTTAAGTCAATGGGCATGGCAAGCGAATCTGCCGCTGATACATCCAACCCTGGAAGTGGCAGCTCCAGCAAGAAAAAGAAGAAAAAGAAGAAGAAGGCTACCTCCGGTGTCGCACCTTCAGAAGGTGATTCTTCAGAAATTATTGACAAGTCAACTCCTGACGAAGATGAGTTACAAGAAGATGATTCAGGCGTCGTCAAAGTAGAGGAAGATGTACAGACTGTTCCTGCATCAATTTCAAAGGGAAAGACACCCGTTAAAGAACAAACTGCTAGGGAAACAAAAATAGATCAAGCTGTGAGGAAGACCGATATCACCACAAAGGTTAAGCAGTTGACACTTGCGACTAAGTCGCCTGTACAAGAACCAAAAAAATTATCGGCAACCTCAGAGGTTGCTGGCAAAGCAAGTGTTATAACCTCTGAACCGGTTACAAATGAGATAGTTGGCCACAAGAAGTCGAAGAAGGCGAACGGTAAAAAAGTGCTTAGCGATACAAATCAAGTCGTTGGAAGCAACTCTACATCCAACCCTGATGAGCCATTAGTATCATCCCAGACACAAACTCCAGTTACTCCCTCTAGCTGGCATGATTCGAATCAGAAAGTGCCTTCCTCCACTAGTCAAATCTGGGGACAAGGAATCATGCCTCCACCCAAGTCTGATCCCATTGTCTGGCAAGATCTTAAGACTGAGGCATCCGACCAACTTGACGTCAATGACTCTGATGTACAACTTAATTTTGATCTCTCTAGTATCATGGATGACAATGAGAAGAAAAACCAAATGATAATCAAACAAGACGTACAGAAAGTGCAAGGCATGCCAAGCGTCAGGGAGGATAATGTTCTGGAAAACAACGTTCGTTCTGTAAATGACAATAGTGCGCGATTACCACCTGGCTTACAGATGGCAAGTCCGGACATCAGTCATGCTTCGGCGGCTAGCTTAGATACCATGCCTCAGCAACCAACCAATGTTATGGCCATGGTTGCAAATCTCCAAGCAGAAAATGGTCAGCTTCTCAATGCTCTTCTTACCGTTCAACAGGATTTGAACAACATGAGCATACGTTACAATGAATTAGTTAAACTTGCCAGAGAACGAGAAGCCATCAAAGCAAATGAAATGGAGGAAGCGCGACGCTATATTTTAAAGCTGGAAGCTAAATTACATTTACTAGAACAAGATGACACCACTTCGATTGATCCACACGATCATGTTACTGGACAAAGACGGCAAGAAAGAAAACGCCAACCTCTGAGTAAACCAAATCGACCATCGTCAAGTGGAGGTGGGGATAATCAGGACCGTCGGCGCACCAATAATATGTGGCGAGATACGCGAGCTGTGAAGTGTGGAAACTGCGGAGAGCCTGGGCATAAAAGTGCTGACTGTCAGGTAAGGATAATATAAGCGGCTATGAATTGATATATAATGCCATATTTATTTTTCATATTTGAACAATCACTTAAGGGAGCTTGCCGATATTGCGGAAGCAAATCACATTTATCAGAATCTTGTCAACTAATTGTATAAGCTAAAATTAATTATACCCTTGTAAATAACTTGTTCAATAGTAACGTTATATGCTGTTCTCAAATACATTATAAAGGAGCTAGAATAATTGCTGTTACCTAATTATGATCTTGAATCTACTACCATCCGACCATTGGAGTTAATTTGATAGGTCAAATGTCACTCTGATTGGATGAATATACACATTGGACTACCGACGGAAAAATGCTTTTTCCATTTTGGCTGACTACTGTTAATATCAGAAATTGTTGGAGTACAGAAAAGGAAACGACTCTAAAAGTTGGTTTCTTGCGACCAAAGTCTTCACAGAAAAAATACTTGGCAAAAAGACTATGACGACCAGTGAAAGTGCTCGATTTCCAAAGCTTGAACCAGCTGGCCCTCAGGGGTATGAGTTGCTAGCAGCTGAACGTAAAGGTGCTTCATTTGATCCCAAAGAGCTGTCCCTTTACATGCATGGCAGCGAATATCTTGAAGCTAGAGAATCCATTCTCAAGATCCTTGAAAACGACCCTGTGCTTGGAGACAAGAGTCAAAGATATTATCAAGCTAGATCTGAGCGATTTTTTAACTCTATGCGACATGCCAGACGCTTCGCAGAGTTGATCCAGTAAGTGCTTACCCCACACTTTTTACAGCCACAACCTTTGAAATCACCAATATGATACTAATATTGGCTAAAGAGAACACAAGTGGAATGCAGAAGAGATTCTCATCGCAGACATGTTGATCGACGAGTCTAATCAGGTAAGATCTCTCAAACAAGTAAATTCACTGCGACTCATTCTAACCATATGTCATAGTTTCGTTTGCACCGCACAATGTTCATGCCCACCATTGCAAACCAAGGCACTGAGGAACAGGTAAAACACTTTTGGAAACCAGCATCAGCTTATCAGATTATTGGCTGCTACGCCCAAACCGAGGTATGAATTTTACTGCCGATCTCCTGCAGGTTTCCCCACAATTTTAATTAATTTTGCGCATAGCTTGGCCATGGCTCCAATGTTCAGGGTCTTGAGACAACAGCAACCTATGACGTTGCCACCCAATCATTTACTCTGCATTCGCCTACACTAACATCAGCAAAGTGGTGGATTGGTGGATTGGGGAAGGCAGCTACTCATGCTATTGTCATGGCTCGCCTTGTTACTCACGGAAAGGACCACGGACCTCACCCATTCGTAGTACAAATTCGCAGTCTTGAAGACCACCGGCCATTGAAGGGTATCACAGTTGGAGATGTAGGGCCTAAAGTCGGGGTATGTTACTGGTAATAATGTTCCAAACTTTTGGCTATTTCTGACATATTCTCTTAGTTCAACACTGTGGATAATGGATTCGTCATGTTTGATAATTGCCGTATCCCTCATATCAGTTTCCTAGCCAAATTTTCACAAGTTGAAAAGCATACTGGAAACTACGTCAAACCACCAAACTCCAAATTGTCTTACGGCACTATGGTGTTTGTACGAGCTAATATTGTCATGGGTAAGGATGGAGACGGTATATAAACGAAAGGAACCCATAAAGCAAAATTCTGACATTCCTTTAGAGAGCCGATATGTACTCGCTAGAGCCGCCACCATAGCAGTCAGGTACGCTGCTGCTCGATCTCAATTCGTAGACTCCAACAACCCCAAGAAAATTGCAGGAACCAATAAGGTGGTGGAAACTCCCGTTATTAACTACACAATGGTGCAATATAGATTGTTCCCGGTTATTGCTCAAGCTTATGCTTGTTTCTTCACCGGCCAGAAGATGTATAAAATGTATCATGACAACCAGGAATACATGAAGCGAGGTGATTTCTCGTACCTTGCAGATTTGCATGCGACAAGCTCCGGACTTAAAAGCTTGACTACGACCATGTCTGTGGCCGCCATTGAACAATGCCGGTATGTAAATTGAGAGAATATCTGCCTATCCAATTAGTATTAATAACTAACCTATTAACACTAGTCGTGCCTGCGGAGGACATGGTTATTCTATGTTTTCGGGACTTGGACACTTCTATCAAGATTATCTACCCAAAGTTACCGTAAGTTAAGAATTTCTACGCAAAACATATGCCCATGACCGTTTTATTTAAGCATTTTCTATCTTCCTTTATAACAGTGGGAGGGTGACAATTATCTTTTGACACAGCAAACTGCTCGATACCTTGCCAAGACTTTCCGAGCTGTCGCCGCTGGCAAAGATGACGATAATAACATATCTTTCTCGGCTGGATATATGCGAGACTATCTTTCAAATAAGGATGCTCGTTGCCCTGCCCAACAGCCTTTTGACTTTTTGAACCCAGAAGTGATAATAACTGCATACCGATATAGAGTTGCCAAAATGATTGAATCCTTTGTCCACAAGAGTGATTATGAAAACAGAACGTTCAACTCATTGCTGGTCTTGGTCTATCAGATTTCCAGGGCACACTGTGAACTCTTTGTGGTATCTAACTTCTTGTCGGCGGTATACCCAGGACCTAGCCAAGGGGAGGCTTCCAAGTCTGTCTTGGAAGCTATGCGAACTATGGCCATGTTATATTCTCTCAACACCATGGAAGATGAACTTGCGGACTTTTTATGTTCTGGTTATATTTCACCAGATCAAGCCATTATGATCAAAGAACAGGTTGTTAATCTGCTTGAGAAGGTTCGGCCTAATGCTGTAGCGCTGGTAGACGCATTTGGGCTTCCCGATTTTCTACTTCAATCAGCCTTAGGCGATAGTCAAGGTCGCGTCTATGAACGAATGACATCCATGGCTGAGATGGAACCTCTCAATCATAAAGCTGTGCATGATAGCTATGAAGACGTTATCAAACCTTTGATATATGCTGGAAAGGAGCGTTGGAAGCGAGATGCCAATGGTATAGCGAGACTGTAAATAAAAATCTCTATTCACCAACACATAGTTAGATTCTTATTATATGCGTTTGTGAACTCAACAAATCATTTGTTTAAAGGGAAAACAATAAAATAATCCTCTTGTAAAACGTAATATTCATGTCAAACTCAAAGTTTATATGTACTTGCAGTAAATGTGTGTATCTTGATCAACAATTGATTCATTTCTTTTTGTTGGTGATCGAAATTCCACACGTGATGACGCAAATTTCAATGTCCATCCTTACCAACAGACCATCAATTTTGGGAAGCTCTGAACTAGATTTTCAAACATTATGGAGCAACAACAACAGCAGAACTCACGCACACCCACTGACTTTTTGAATTCTGTTATCGGTCGTGAGGTTCTTGTTAAGCTTAACTCCGGCATTGATTACAAAGGTATGCGCTACTTTACCGTTGATGAACGTCTACACGATCGATCTCTGATCGGCTCTCTACAGGTGTTCTCGCGTGTCTGGATGGCTATATGAACATAGCTTTGGAAAATACTGAAGAGTATGTTAATGGACAGTTGAAGAATTCGTATGGTGACACGTTTATTCGCGGCAATAACGGTAAGCGCTCGCCAGCATAATTAGTCCTCGCTAACGACCTTTCTAACATTCATTTGCAGTTCTCTACATCAGCGCGGCCAAGTCTGCATGAGAACGATAGTTGACAATTAGACACGATAATCTTTAACAACAACAGTATGCTGTTGCATTATTGCCTATTTGGATCTTGTATTATATAAAAACTCACACAAATTCGAATTTTATTATTGATTGTGCCGCTACCCATACAAATCTCCCTCCCCCCCCCGAACCATCCCCTCAACGCTTTTAACAGGTGTGAACAGCCTACTTAGTAGGCCTATAGAGATTACCATTATCTTGTTCACGTATTATAAAGCGGAGATACCATTACTCTTCTATCAGACCGATTTTTGACTGTCTGATTGAGTTATAGTAGCTTATTTTAATGGCAGTACAGAGAGTGGCGATAGGGCAACGATTGCCATTTTCTTAAGATGATATATCCAAAATCCTTATCACTCAGATTCAGGCTGCATTGTCAAGGAGTTATCAATATGTTTCTATCAAGGTTATATACAAAAACGGTGCTATTTATAGTTGGTTGCACGATACTCTTGTGAGTATTGTGTTGTTTCCTTGTCAATGCTTAAAAATTAATTAGTGTTTGTTGAATGAATAATGCATATGGGTATTGTGTGAATGGAGCATGCTGGCTGATCACGTTTGAGTACGTTTCGCTGGTGGAACAGTAGCATACAATTCTGTCCCTTTCCGGGTGAAGCGTTTGTATATCTTTGGAAAGTCTCTCGGCGTTGAATTATGGCCATCTTCAAAGAATTGCGTAATTTTGCTATTATGAATTGCTGGTTCAATTTCGACTGGCACTAGTGAGAAGACTTCTTGATGTTGAAGAAGCATCTCTACTGCATGATTGGCTGTCAAAATCTCCTGTCGATCTGGTATCGAGCCTTTAGAATATAAGATGTTGGGAGTTATGACAGTAGCCAAATTTTTAAGATCCATCTTGTTCTGAGCAGAAAAGCTCGCTACCCATTGCATTAAGTCGCCTAATGCCTCTAGGCAATTTCGGTTGGCTTGTGGCAGAATGCAGCAAAGGAGATGAAGAGCTTTGCGTCTATCTTCTTCTGAATCCAAGCCTGCATCGTAGAAAAGGTCAACATCAGTCTAAATCACAGCGAATCTTTGATTTACATACTTTGTGAATAGATAAACAATCCATATAATTTTTGAGTAAGGAGTGGGTCTGGCAGATTTCGAAGAAACCTCTTGAAAAGTGCAGCAAGCTGGATGGAGTTGTCTTCTTCTACAATTTGTTGTCCACTTGGTTTGGCATCAATACTATCTGCAGTTTCTTGCAGAACTCTAATATTGCCATTCTTTCGGAACACACCTTCGACGGTCATATCTACAAAAGGTAAAGAAAGCAGTTATGGGCTTTAGTATATCTAAATCCATTATATTGCTTGTTGTACATCCCAAATACCCATCGTATACCTAATTGCTTCAATCTCATTATAGACTGGCTAAAAAATGATGGTAGTCGCAGAGTACCAGGGCCAAAACCTAGCTTAGTATCTAGACCATGACGTTCCAAAAGTGTTTCGATAGGGACTCCAAATGTAGCCGCATTTCTAATCCCTCGTCGATTTGCCCTGAAGGATGTAAACAGCTTATTCCACATATTTTCGCGTTTCTGTTCTATCAAATCAAGCAGCTCGTCCATGGAAAATCTGTCGCTTACAAGTGGCTCCAATTGAAGCACAGCTGCATGTTTGGCCACCATGTACTGTAATTGTGAAAGCTCTGCAAGGTAAGTTTGTAGTCTACCAGGATCAGCCGTAATAGAAGGAACCCGTCTTATAGATGGATTCGATTTCAGGCCGCCTGTAGCCCCCATTTGTACTTCAGGTTGAGGAATATAATTAGATAAATCCTTCTCCTTGATAGTGCTGCTCAAACTGCGTCTTGCAAACTTTGTTTCAATTGGGCTTCCAAAGATGTTGATCTTTTCACGTCTTTGAGACAGGCGTTTAACAAGGCTGACAGATTTTCGTGAGGCTGGAGTTTCAAGTTTCAATCCTTCTCCAGTCTCTTCGGGAATGGTGCTACTTTGGGCGTCCTGGCTGCTGGCATGAAAAGTGTTTGCTCGTCTGGATGATCGCGAGCTCGAGCGAAAAACTTTGTATTGCGGTTGTGGGGATTTCATGTCTTTTAGTTCAGAGTCTCTGGTGAAACTCAAGCGTTTGTTGCCTTCGGTTATCGTTTTCGCTCGGCCACCATGATAAAAGGATTGTGAATGGAATTCCGGTGAAGATTCCTTATACCGGTTAAGAGAGTGCTCTGATACCGTTACTGGACAATCTAGTGAAAATGGTCATTGATTATCCTATTTTACCATTGTCAGCTTATGTATACTCTACCTGGAGCTCTTAAGAGGCTTTCTAATCGACGCAATGAAACCCATAGTAGAAATGAATATTGTTCCAGTAGTGATACTTTCTCAAAGCAAGTTAGCGCCTTCTCTGAATCACCATCACTACAAACATTACAAAAAACGGTCAAGGATCCAAGATCAAAAACAGCACTATCCATGTTATCTGCTAGAATCTCGCCGCATCTCGTACAAGCGAAACAATCACTATGCCATCGATAGCGCTTCATTCTGATGCAAGGTTCTTCAATTATTTTGTTGCATCGGTAGCATAAATCCGTTTTAAAGTCCATTGAAGAAGACAGTGATGAATCGGATTGTGGGTATTTTGGCTGCTGGCTACTCTCTCGAAGTTGCGTCAGATACACAGAAATCGCATCGGTCACACCATGCTTCTGCTCTAGTTTCAATGCTGATTTAAGACCGATTCGAATTAACGATTTGAGATTATTAGCCAGCCCCGTTATCAAAGCTAGCAGTTCCTGAGTAATCCCAATTCTACGAAGTCCAGATTCCTGGGTTTGTGATAAGAGCGCGAAAAAGTCTACCGTCTTACGACTCAGATCTCGAGCTTCTCGCTTGAAATGGGGCCCTGGACGAGAACGCATTAGCAGTTGCCTCATTCTGCGTAAACAACTCTTTGAAGCGCCACTTTTTAAACAGCAACTGACCTGATTCATTCACCTTAGAAAACATTTCATTCAATAAGTTGATTGCTTTGAACAATATGTGCACATGATCGATGAACCGTTTTGCCATATTGACGCCTTCGATGTGTTTTCCAATAGAAACATGCAAAAGCATTTCTGATATTGTTGCAGCGGACGATTCCTCAAATGCCGATAAAACTGTCCAGACTTGATAAACCTTTTCTTCAGTATCCTTCTCCATTTTTTTGGCTGTCTCAGCATCCTCACCTAAAGCGGCTGATTCACCAAATACAAATATTAATACTTTGAATTTCTGTGATCTCAGCTGAAGCACATTGTCGATCATACCATAGCGTTCATGTCCATAGTAATCCGATAGCCGAACATTCCAAAACTGGAGGCAAAAACCATCAATTCCATCGAAATTTTTTGTGCATATCTTTGTTCCAAAGACTAGACCATTACCTTATTGATCATATAACATTCTGCATGCCATCGCTCATTATTGTTTCCTTCGACATATTGTTTATATATTATGACTGCACAACCCGTACAGCGTATAGCATACTGTGTTGAATAATGATAGTGGCAAAGGACTGCTCCATCATGTTCGTAATAAAGATCATCCGGCCCAAAGTGTGTATCGCATTGTGAACAAGTAAAGTGGTTTAGATGATATTTTGAGTCAGCCGCCACAATATAGGTGTCACGCAAAGCTTCACCACATGTCCGGCATGTTAGATCTAGTCGTTTAAAATAGTCGCGCTCGCATACCGGGAAGACTTTGCCGTCTTCCTTTAGAGGAAAGAAGCGGAGTGAAGTCAATGGCTCCTTGCATATCTATGTGAAGTAAATTTATCAGCCTTACTGCGTAAAGCCAAAGATATTGAATGGAGTTTTTTTTCGCAATGTAGACATGGCGTAGACTTGCAAATTGCACTTACTAAACACTTGAAGCAGTCATAGTGGTATGCAGAACCCAAAGCACGGACTGACTTTTTGCTCAATGGTTTGGCACACACTGCACAGATATTTGATGGGACTGGGTCCACAGGTGGAGAAGCAGTCAACGTAGCCATACGGCAACGATAATGTGAGGAAAAGAAAAGAACAAAAAGTTATGAACAACAAAGAGGTAAAAAACGAAGGAGAAGCAAGACTGGAGCCTAGGCCAGTTGCCTTATTTATTCTGTGGTTAGGTTTGAACGAATGGCTTCCTCGAACCTCGTATGTAAGTCCTTGCCAATAGATGAAGCCAAGACAGGCTTCTCTAACTGCAAATCATTTTCTATCTGACAGCTCTGTTCGTGAGTTATCTGCGACAAATGCCGCCGAACACCTCTTCGTCTCATACTTCGAAGTTGGCCAGGGGCAGGCAGAGCTTGTGCCATTAACATAGCATTGTCGGACTTGCATATTGACAATACAAATGGTATATATTCCGTTGCAACTTGTTCTTCGCATTGCACCTTCGTCCGGAACGAAAACAAGGTGGTTATACACGATTGAACGTTATGATTCCTTTGCATGGAGTTAGATATCAATGGTTTTAACATAATTACACTCATAACATGAAAACTCTATACATACCCTAATGTAGCCATCGTTCCATTTCTGCCTATTGCAGTTCCCAAATCAGGAAGAACCTTCTCATTTAATGAGCACGCAGCTTTCACGATCCGATCATCAATATCCCAATGATCGTAATCTGAAGGAACCTTCCAAATGAACTTATGGCCTAATGTATTATCTTTGCTTGGTCCATACTCATCAATTTCGTTCATCTGTGAAACCAAGGTGAGTGATTGGCAGATCACATTATAGCCGTTTCATAAATGGAAAATCATCCTCCCCCTTTTTCTCCTGTGATTCCATACTCATATTTAATATGCTGAAATATGTAGCGTACCTGATTCGCTCTTCTGCTATGGCAAAAACCATCGACAAATGACAGAGTGTCTATTTTAGCCGCAAAATCGTCCATGTCGACATTCACTTCGTCACTTTCTGTGAGATACATTTCTTGTCTTTGCTGCATAATAGTGGCAACATGACTATTAAACGTTTCATCCCTCCCTATAATTTTCTCAATTAAGCATCGATGAACATATAAGGATGACCTGTCGTTGTTAGATAATTGTTTTCTTGACCAAAGTTCCAAGGAGTTGAGCAATTTGCGCAGATCGTGTCCAAATATAATACACAAATAATATAATTCACTGGGATCTATCAGATGCCCTTCCGCTAAACATACTAGCTGTAGATATTGAGTAATCTCTTCAATATCAGGTATATCAAATTGCAGTGTGGCTTGCAAAGCCAGTACCTCATAAGGTACCATCCTGATATCTACAAGGAATGATGGTTAGCCATAACTACTTACTAAAATACCTTACAATAAAGAATTTTTGAATCTACCATTGCAGGTCATGATGATTGGACGCTTGCTTTTTTGAGCCAAATTAATAACCCCACTCCAGAATGTTTTGTCTTCATCGTAAAGAATGTCAACCTCTTCTAACAATATCAGACTCTGCCGTGGGCTACGAGTTTCACTGGATGCCGCATCCTGACTTGGAATTTGTGAGCATGGCTCACTTTGACTAGACGTAGCGACACTTTGTGAACTTTGGTTTTCAGTCGTGATTGAACCTTCTTTCACAAGTGGCGTGTTCGTTGGCACTGCATTGTATACAGTGTTACTATCTATGTCCGGAGTATCTACAATGGATTCTATATCGATCATCGATGGATCATCTTCTTGTTTGTCCACTACTAGTATGGTTGGGTCAGGTGGTGGGGAGACGGATTTGACATTCATTCTCAAAAAATGTCTGGTGATATCTCCACTACCGCTTGAGGCTTTAGCCATTGATTTGGGCTTCTTTACTTTTGTAGTAGGTTCATTTTTTCTCGGCCTACCCCTTTTCCTTTTGCCCGTATCGAGAGCAGGTTGATCGGATTTTGCAGCTTTTGAGTGATCTGACGCTGTCGATGTCACTGCTTGAACTTCCATTTGTTTTGCAAAGCTCGCAAAAGGATCAAATGTCTCGCGATCAACGTTTTCAAAGGACACTTGATGACTCTCCGCCATTTCCCCAACTATCGCCAGAATTTCCTTAGCGTTACGTTTCTGGCCGGCATTGATCTCAAAAACATCATAACCAACTTCGCTGGCTGCCGTATACACCGCAGCAGTTTTCCCTGTTCCATGATCCCCGACCAGCAGGATCAAATTTGAAGTTGCCCTGCCTTCCATTTTCTTTGTATTTTTTGAATCTTGTTTCCGTGGTTTCCGAGAATGAATGACATCTGGCTGAAAGTCTTCATCGTTGTCGTCAAAGTCAAACATAGGAGCATTTAAGAGTTCCAGAAAACTGAAACCGCTCATCTCTTCATCGCTATCTACAATGAAATCTTGAAGATCATCCGGGATATTCAATTTGCGTTTTGTTTTGTTTGGTTCGAGTTTCGATTTATCTGCTACTTTTGGATTTTTGGAGAAAGGAGCAGCAATAGGCGATACCTTCATTTCCAGTAGCCAATCACGCAAGTACGTGCAGTTTTCTGGATTACCCACCAATCCGTCTATCGTTAGAGGGCGATACTTGTCTCTCCATGGTATAAATCGAGGGTCTTGTGTAGGTAGTCCATCACCATCAGATGGGACAGGGTATAAGTAGTCAAACAGGGATAAAAAAGAACTTTTTTGCCAGCCATTGGGATACATGGTATTCAGCAACTGTATCATGCTTGATCTTGTTAGCAATGGGATTTGCAAGTCAATCGGCTGTCTGTGTGGCGATTGATGTTTCGATTTCAATTCGATCTCTCTATTGTCTCTTTGTAGCTTAAAGTATGAATGTGCCATATCCTTTGATATAATCTTGGCCCGTCGCGTATGTACATTCGAGATAGACGGTATTTTTCTATTATAGTCGCAGTCGCTATCGGTTACATTCATTTTCTGTGCACCGTTACCTTGAGAGTGTGTTTGTTGAGCTTGGTCGCCATAGTAATAGTCCGAGTCCGGCCATAATGGAGACGACGGACTCAATTGCCTCTGTCTAGAGCGCTGCTGCTTGTGCTGATTATCGTTTGGAGTGTTACCTTTCGTTGACTGCTGCTGAAGAAACATTGCAGGAATCTTGGCTGGTTGTTTTGGAGGTTGAGAATCCTGTTCATGACTCTTTTGTTTGGCAACCTGAGTCATTGAATCAGCGTCCTCTTTCGGCCGTTGTCTGAAGAACGGGTGTAGCTCTTCATTCACTGGACACTCGGCCATTGCCATTCTTTAGCATTCGGCTCTGCAATAATAAAAACCGCGTCGCGCCGAATATTTCAGAATACCAGACAAATTTTCAACACGCGACGTGATCAAATCCAGCACAGCTGGACGTTGGCTTTTCGGACCATATACACAATCAACTTAAACGAAACTATACAAAAGCATTGAGCATGCACAATTCCTGTGAAAGTAATTTTCTATGTGCTTTTCACAGTGACATTAAGCAAATTTCCAAAGTCTTCTTAAAAGCATGACCGTAGAAAGACTAGATGGTATGCAACTTTTTCCTGTCGGATACATGAGCCATCATTTTCATAAAGATATAGCTATAACTCCTCATTAGTATGAGACAGACATCAACTCACATACTCTGGTTGGAAAACCCTTTGAGCCTTTATGATTTGGCTGGTAAAATTTCAATAGAACGGTATCAACCTAAATTGGCTCAAAAAGCGCAACTCCGATGGGTGGTTGAGCCAACTCACCTTGTCGCATGCAACCATCCTCGCAAGTCATTCCTGCATCACAGCTATACACCAAGCTAAAAAGAGTTGGAAAGGGTGCTTATGGTTCAGTATACAAGGGGTAAGTCCCTTTCGTTTTTTGTATGGAATACTTGTCGATTCTTAATCTAGCATTTATAGCCTCGACAATAAGTCAGGCAAAGTTGTAGCAATCAAGATCCTCAATCTTGACACTGCCGAGGACGATGTTGTAGACATACAAAAGGAGATTACCGTACTGTCGGAACTGACTCGGTCCGATTCTGTTAATATAACTCCATATCATGGATGTTTTTTGAACAAGACAAAGCTATGGATTATTATGGACTTTGCAGCTGGAGGCAGCATACGCAACTTGGTAACGAAGACTTGTGTCACTGTATTAAAAGGTGATGTATAATCAATTTCTAATCATTATCATCAACTACAGATGAAGGCAGGGAAAATTGAAGAGAAGTATATCGCAGTTATTGCAAGGGAAGTGCTGCTGGCATTGAGATATCTTCACAAAAACAAGATCATTCACAGAGATATCAAAGGTATTAATCAAAGCATCTGTGTACCACTCGGCTCTTAGATTATTCATATCTTGATTATTTCTACAGCTGCCAATATACTTTTGACGGAAGAAGGACATGTTCAATTATGCGACTTCGGCGTTGCTGGAGTGACGTCCATGAACAATCTCAAACGAAATTCTTTTGTCGGGACACCATATTGGATGGCTCCGGAAGTCATTCGAGAAGGCGCGTTATATGATTTCAAGGTAAGGGTTTTGGTTGAATCATGCTACAAATCGACACATTACTGATGTTGTTTAGGCTGATATATGGTCCTTTGGAATCACAATGTATGAAATTGCCACTGGTAATCCACCATTAGCAAACCAGGATCCCATGCGAGCTATTATCTTAATACCGCGGTCCAAGCCGCCACAGCTTGAAGGCAATTTTTCTGCAGCCATCAAAGAATTCGTGGAGCAAAGTGTTAATGAAGACCCAGACGAGGTGAGAACTCAGGTGTACACAGAGCGACTTTAATTCCTAATTTAATCCAATCATTTTTTCCACCAGCGCCCATCTGCAGATGAGCTGCTGAAAACAAAGTTCATACGTTTTGCTAGTAAAACTAGCTCCACCATTTTGACCGACTTGATACATAGATACGAGAGATGGAAGGAGTCTCAAGAGTCCAAAAGAACCAGCTTTCACTCTCAAGAAATAAATGACAGGTACAAAGGGAAGTCGCTATGCAATGAGATGTGTTTAAATGCTAACAGATTTTGATAGCGATGTGGACGATGAGTTCAATCTGAGTGATTTTGAAGATCTTAATACCGATGCTTGGGAGTTTGACACGATAAAAAGCGAGCGTCCTGGAATTATCAGCTCAAATAGTAATCTTTCAGAGACACCACAGTCCAGCAACAATATACCCGCAGGCGTGTCACCTAGTAATCCGGATCTCTTACAACCATCAAGTGAACATCGACCATACCAGCGAGCCTACTCAGATACTCATCCGCTTGTCCGATTGTTCATAGATACAAAGTCTGCGCAAACTACGCATAATATGCCTGTAAATACTCTTAATACGTTCTATGGGAATGCGACAACACCGTTAGCTTCAGGTGCTACTACACCAAGTACATTCAATGCTTCTCCTCCGTACCAACCACCGGCATTTATGGATCCCAAGTTCAATCTTTCAGCACCGAACCTCACACCTTCCAATCTCACTCCGTTATCTACATACTCTGCATCATCCGTGTCAACTGCTAGACCATTTGATATGTACCCCAGTGGAGAATTGCGTGCGGGTCTTGATCAGTCTGACTTTTACAACTCACCTAGCCCGGTTTCAATGGGTATAGTGACACCAACACAACAACAACCACATCCCTCACCACATTTGCGACCCTCTGATGCATCGATTTATGCATCTTCGAAAGATCACCTAGATTCTTCTTTACATGATCATCACGACTCGCCTTCACACTTTGATTTCAATAGTTCGACGAACATAACTAGTTCAGCAAGGCTCACTCCACAGCAGAGCTCATTGGCGCCGACTACTCCTCGCTCATTTGAAAAGCTATCTCCCACCGGTCTGGGAGTAGGCAAACCAATGATGATGCGACAGGGATCTTTACCTGATCAACTTCCTCCATCACGCTCAGGCTCACGTCGGCCGTCTCGCGCTACTGGCATATCACCAAATTCTGAAGATTTAGATACTGACTCCAGTGACAACATGTTACTCGGAAGAAGAACAAGATCCAACACTAATGCTCACATTGAAGATGAATTGCCTCTCAAAGCGCTTATTTCCAACAAGCATCAGATGCAGAATGAAGACAAGAAACTTAACAGTAAACCTGGTAGTCAGAGTGATGGTGGTGCTGTGAGACAACTACAGCATATCAACACTAGCGCACAGTTTGTTGCTTCACCTGCCAACAGCCCAACTGCCACAATGCTTTCGGACCTTCGACCTCTACGTTTATCATCTATGAGAGGAAGTGAGGATGTTTATCAAGAATTATCATTTACATTGAATCACTTGGATGAGCATCTAGAAGCCTTAGAGCATGCCTTGTCTGTAGTCAAGCTCTAGATAATTATACCATCTGCAAATCATAATTAGCCTTTTTCTGGCTATTTTCAATAATTTACATCTATTAAGTTGTCCATAATGAGGTCAACGCTAATGCTTGAACTCTGTACCGCCATTAGCTATCTCTTGACGAAGATGAGGACCAGTAGATTGTGTCATATGAAAAATTGTGTACAGTTTTATGGGATAATGAGACAAAACTAAAATTGGTGCTCATTACGGGCATCTACTGCCATAGCATCATGAATACTAGAATTACCATCCACAGATAATTTGGAGGATGCTAACGGAGCTAATAAAGGTGTATTTACACTAGAATCCTGACTATTGTTGTAGCCAGGGGTATTAGGTTGAGGTGTGTTGGGTCTATATTCAGAAGCAGGCTTGGAAAGCAGGGTCAAAAATTGCATTGAGTGGTACTGATACATTACAAATGCTGCTTACCCGATGATCCAAATTATTGGATGACCTTCCTTTTACACTCACTGTCGCTGCATTCGAATACAAGTCCAAGATATCAAATACAGCATCTATTTTTACTACATTGTGAGAGACGGTAATGCATTCATATCATAGGAACGTAATAGCTGACCTTCAATTTCATCCAACTTAGATGAAACAAGCTCCCACCAGTCGCTATCCTCGTCCGCCGTCAATTCATGCCCAATTGTTTTGGAAGCAAGATAGATCGAGGCACTTGCTATTATTTGCGGAGAATAGAGTAGACAAAGTGGTGACTTGATGCTGAAAGCTGCATCAGTACCGTTGGAGCATATTTGGCTGCCCATTGGTCAACTTACCTATCATTGACAAACATCCACGCTGTTTGAGCAAGTCGATTTGATTCTGTCATATAAATGTTAGAGGTAATCTTGACTGAAGCCAGTCATTTTCTGCAAACTGATATGACATCTACCTCGAAGCTCGCCAATGTATAATAACAAGTAATGATATGGGTGCTCAACCGATAGATCAAAGCAAATAGCTTCTAATAAAACGCCTTCATCATACAATATGATATCCCTCCATCTTTGAAAATCCTTGCTCTGTTCATCCAAGACTAGCTTCTCGTTTTTAGCCGCTTTTTGAGCACAGACTGTAACAATGTCGCGTAGTTTACGACCCGATTCTTCGACTTTGGTTGCCAGGAATATTGCGGTTGCTCCAATATCCTATATAACAAATGTTTAGTTTTTCGAAAAACCTTAAATACTAAGAGTTTCCATGAGGAGACGTACATAAAATGGGTAATCCTTGAGAGACTTGCGCATGAAAAATCGGTGAAAGAACACCATGGCGGTGGCAATCGTGATTTGGGGTCTAACAAAGATCATACATTTGTTGGTAGCTAATAATAAAAGTGTTGAAGTTTAGCAGTTCAACTTACAGTTTGAGCGTCATGCCGACGGATTGTATGAAATTGCAGCCTTTGGCTCTATCCTCCCGTTCCCTCTTGACAGTGAAACCATCATTGGCAACCGACGGAGTGTTGACCAAAGCATCCTTACGGTAATACCACTGCGGCCATTCGGTATAAGATTCCTTTGCATGGGATATAGCTTGCATAATCTCGAATGAATACTCTACCTGGCTCGCTTCCGTTGGTGAAGCCATGCACAATGTCGGTGATGTGACAGTCAACTTGCAAAGAACAATATCTCAATGTCTGGGTTTCATTCTCAACTATGCTTTGCAACTGCAGACAAAGGAACTTTTTGGAGACCGCTGCACTACGAATATTGCCAGCATACTGGAAACTCATACAGAGCTTCAATAATAGAGCCAGCCAAAATAGAAGGCATTTTCATTGTTGAGCATTTGTCTAACAGGAAAAGTCAACTAAACATAGCTTAAAAGAAAGACACACTATTTGCTAAATGATGTTGACACAGTGTACAGGGTTTTTTACATAGAAAATAACAAGATCATAATCATACTACTCTGGCAATACAAAAGATCATCCGTATCCATTTAATCTACTTCAGCATCAAATTTGCTGGTAAATGTCATTAGCTGATCTTTGACCAGTACCTCAATGCGAATTTCGGTATGGGCGAAGATGACATCAATTTGAATATCAATTCGATCTCCTGGCCGAACTCCTGGTAAGTCAGGTATCACAATGGGAAAGTCACCTATTTTTCGTACACCTGGATCAGTGACTTGTCGTGGTATCGGGCCATCACCATCATAAGCATATAGATCGCCTAAACGTTTGCAAGTAAAATGACTTGGTATACAATTGAAAAAGTTCTGGTGTCAATATGCTTGCTGTACTTACATTCAGTGTTGGCAGGGTACGAGATCCAAAAGTTCTTGCGAATCCGATGATCCTGCACATTTATTCTATCTCCTTTGCGAACATACACGTCGAATCGCGTCGGGCATCGCCTTATTCCGTCATTAGTGAAAACAGCACTCTCTTCTGGATCCAGCCCTTCTTCAAATTTCATTCGAGTCATCACTCCGTACGTTCTTCGAGCAATCTTACTAGTCACCTTTGTAGGGTTCAAAGCATGCATAACTGCACCATGTAAAACGGCTAGCTCACCACGTGGAGCACTATAGATGTTTTTAACTCTATCCTGAAATCTTTTTTCCACCAAAGTATACAAATAGTCGGATGACCCGAAACCTCCTACCAAGAAGATGGCGTTGATATAGGCCTGAGTTTGTTCCAATTGTTGGTTTATTAATGCCAGCACTTGATTCGTAACGGGCATAAAAACTTTCTCGTTCAGCTCGGTAGCCGTCAAATGAAAGACCCCATCCTAAAATATTGCAAATCATGCTTCAGCTAATATCAATTAATCAACATGATATTTTTTTAGATACTTACTTCTAAACCGATGCTTTCGTCTGTTTGTTCACAACCTGCTGACGCTGGCAACTGTAGATATGACATTTCTTGTCCATCGAAACTAGGCTACAAACAGAGACGTCAATTCCTGTAAAAACTTGTAAATGTTTCAACGTTTGCTTTTTTTTTTCTTTTTTTTTACCTTGATCATCTGAACAAATTGGTCCATCATTTGTTCCAATGCGCAGGCTGGTATAGATTTGAGATACCTTCTCAATTTCGATCTAAGGAGTTTGCGCATGTTCTCGTCAATATATACACTTCCACACAGTCCACCATGACCACTGGTAAGCTCCTTCAAGGTCCGAGGACGAGTTGAATCGAGATGTTCAATTTCACTAATTCATAAGAAGGTTAAAACGAAATGATGCATCAATTACAATAGTCTCGCCATGCACATACTAGACAATTAAATCCACAGTTCCACCCCCTGCATCGACGATCATGAACTTGTCGCTATGTCGAAGGTTACAAGATGATATAGAATTTTCACAATAGAGGGAAGCTGCCTCGGGCTCGCTTATCAACATCAGCCGCTCTATTGGGTCATCTCGGGTGATGATGCCTGCTCTTATAGCAGCCTCTCGCATAAGGGACTTCGCTCTGTCAGACCATATAGCTGGCACTGTTAAGCAATATCTAAATCTTTCTGCGCTATAGTTGCTTGCGAATCCTTTTTGAAGCTCCCCGAGAACATAGGTATGGAATTCCCTCAGATAATCTTCAATTGGGGTGATAGGATCTAGCTCTTGATCGCCAACTGTCAAAGCAGGAACTTCTCCATATACATTGTGATCTGATAGATGTAGTTTGAAGCATTTGAGCAATGTCATATCTTTCATATTCGGCGTCAATGCAGCCAGACGGGCTCCATTTCCCCAATTTTGCAACCTACGATTGCGGTTTCTGTAAAGAAGTAATGTCGGAGTCTACACCTAAGTTAATAATGAACAAAGGCATTGATAAACGAACAATTTGGCAATGTCCATACCTTTGGGTATGCGCTATTTTCTTTATGCCATTTGGTGATGTCCTGTATTACTTGGTCTTCAGCAAAGGCATAACTACAGCCCTAATGGATTTGACGAAAACATATTTGTTACTTTCAGTGCAATGCTCTAATTTCATGTTGTTGACTTTCATCATACCGAATACGTAGTTCCTATTATATGCCGTCAACAAGAAATGGAACAATAAGTTAGAAACTGTCACTTGGCTCTAAACATTGCTTGAATAAGCGCAACTTACCAAAGTCAATAGCAATTACTACAGCGTACTGTTTGAAGTCACTTTGCGACTCGATCTCGGTCAGCTGTGTAGTATAGGGTGGTGGTAAAGGAGCTTCGCCAGGGACTCTAACAATGTCGTTTGGTACAAAGGAATGTTCTATGGCAGGAGAGGGGGGTGTAGGTGAAAAGGTAGCCGAAGGAATTGGAATGCTGGCAAAAACGTGATTGAATTAGTTATTAAAGAATGTACCGGCAACCCAAGGTAAGATAGGTATGAGCTTTCAGTACCTCTGTCTGGTGCTCCTTCGAAAAAGATTCATCAGCAAACTTTCGAGATGCCGCGATGGGAAGAAGCGTTCACAAAGATATTGACCAAAGCGGCAAAAAGCCAAGAATACGCATTTTCACCATTTTTTAAAAATAGTAGCTTTATCAAAGTAGGAAAAAAAAAACGGGAAGACGGTCTTTAATCCAATTACATTATCTATGCTTCTTCGACTTCTTCATCTTCTTCTAATAAATCAACAACAAGTGTAGCACTGGGCCACAATACAGATTGCTCTTTGATGGGCAGGCTGCTAGCTTGGAAAACCGTTCGCGGGTATGGCGTCATGATGGTGAATTGAAATTTGTGGCTATAATTCGATGGAGGTTGTGTATAACTCGAGGTGGCCGATCCATCTCGAAGAAGAGGATATATTTCAACAAATTGATATAAAGTCTATTGGAAAACAGAATGTAAATTCACTACTGTCTCATTTCAAGCAAATTTCCAGCAAAAATATAACGTACCTCGATAGTATCTTCTGCTTTGAAGCGTCGGATGACTCGGCTGCCATCTGGAAGTCTGAAACTCAACTTGGCTATGCCACCGGGATGATTAACATCAGGCTCTTCAGTAAATTGGTTACAAAGGTAGTATCGATATTCCTCCTTCTTTTGGGCTAATTGCTCCTTCTCAAGCTCAGCAAGTCTAGCTTGTTCTTCCGCACGAGCAGCTTCTTCCCGAGCAAGTTGAGCTTTGCGCTCCTAAAATGGGGCTAAGTACACGATGATAGCCAAAAACGAGATCTGGCAAATATTTACCTTCTCTTGATCGGCTTTCAGACTCTCTTGGTAAGCCCTGTCTTGTTCATCTCGCAGTGATCTCTCCATATCCCGCTCTTCTCTTTCTCTTCGCATGCGCTCCAAAGCAGGGCCATATCGTTCTTTGGCGTTACCAAGGCGACGTATAACAGTAGCAGCATTATTCAAGCCTTCAATTCTATCAACTACTGTCATTTTTGGTGTTGCAGTTAGAGAGCCCCCAGGGCGCTGAAGTGTAATGATGGCAACGAAAGGGTATGTTGTTGCTTGAAGAGTCGTGCTTACTGTAATTATTGGTTAGACCTCGGAAATCGCTTTGCTGAAAAGCAAATCATGATGCAAGATGTTGTTTACCTTGATAGCCTTCCGTTTCTCTTACATTTCCACCCCATGTTATGATGTTATTTTCTCGCAAATAATTTATCAGCTCCCCCGATGTCAACGTGTCGCTGTAATCTTAACGTTAATAACGCCACAAATAATTGTTTTCAGTCTTACAGGGAGAGTAATTACCGGCTAAAAGCAGTAGTATCATCATGTTCGTCACTTTGTAGCACTACCATAAGGAAGTTCAAATTGCGCTTGGCGTTTTCTAATGCTTGTGAATAGCCACCTGCATAGAATTCAACATGTGTGTTTCCAAATTGGTCCTCGAACTCACGCAAAAAACGAGCTGCTGTTGCTTGAGGATCTTGACGTTGCTGCGATAATGGGGTTCGTCGGTTGCCTCCTGTGATTGACTGCCGTGAAAAGTAGCGTGCTATAGAGATGTGATTAGTCCAATATTGTGTTATGATTATATTGTCAGGTTAGTCTAATATTTACTGGCAAATGACAGCATAGCCCATGTAATATTCCATGCAAGTCCAAATGGCCAAGCCAAAAATGAAAGTATTCCCCATCTTCGATTGTTCCGCGCGTGCGGTCGATATGGGACAGAAGGCTGCCCGGCTTCGTGGGAAGTCAGTGGAGTAGTCTCTGAGGATGTGGAGGCTGCCACTTCTTCTTCCAGTTTCTCGCGAGAGGCGGTGGCAGATTCTACAGCGGCAGAGCCATCGAAAACGCTCTGTACAGCTTGCTGTAATTCAGAAATTCACTTTAGTCATGCAATTCCTACCTTTCAGGTACCTTACGCCGGATTATGGCAACTGACCTCCAAATTCCAGTTATATCGAGTCAAACGAATAAGAGCATCGTCTAAATCATCTATTTGAGTTACAGACTATATAAGCGGCGCAACAAAAGGTTAGACAATTACAGTCAAAGTCTCATTACACCTTCAACTGTCGGAACTATGATATCTGGTGCTGAACGATGTAGATAAGTCATGATAACGAGCCTCATACCTGAAACTGTTCCAGTGTATCTTTCTGTTCGCTTGTAAGGGAATCCAAAGTATCCATAGTAGTAAGTGTGGATGTTCGATAGAAACCAAAGGATTCAAGAGACTATCCAGTTCTGGCGAGCTTATATGCTGTCGTCACCATTAAACTCCGAATGGGCAACCATTTATGAAATTTTCCCGGCCACAACGGCTGATTCACATTTATCTCAACATGGCCGACATAAACGCAACTATACCAGACAGTGGGGCTGTGGAAGAGCCCATTGATTTGGTCAGACTCTCTCTGGATGAAAGAATCTATGTAAAATTACGTGGTGATCGAGAGTTACGCGGTGTGTTGCACGTAAGTTTACATTAGCATCGCAATCTCAAGTTGAGTTGCAGATCACTCAATTTCAACATCATGTAGGCGTTTGACGGCCATATGAATCTTGTTCTTGGTGAAGTTGAAGAGACAATCACACTAGTCGATGTCAATGAAGATACAAACGAAGAAGTCATAAGGGTAAGTAACTTACATTAGCCTTGTTTGGTTTTTTGAAACTTGTCACTGAATCAAGATTGCTAGATTGTGAAACGAAACTCTGATATGCTGTTTGTACGCGGTGATGGTGTTATACTGGTAAGTTGAAGAGTGGTTTAATCTAAACAATGGAATGTGCTGCCGCTAACTCCAGTCTTAGGTATCTCCACCAAGCCGAGCGTAGATGTTGTCACTTTCAATGTGGTGGTTAGATCATCAAGCTCATATCAATTGCACATTTAATACACACATTTCTGAACCTGTAACGACGCCTTCTTTTTCTTTTTTGACTTCAAAATGGGTTAACACTTTTTACGCTGTTGCTGTTGGCAAACTCTAGTAAGATCTCATCAACGATCGGGTGATGATGGGGAAATAGTTTACTGTTATCAGTGAAAGCCTTGATATAACTAGCAGTTTTATTGAACAATAGTACATTTGATACCAGGATTGTTATTATATTAAGGGTATAAGCGTGTTTTTAAAGTTTTATAAATAACGACTGTGATTTCAAATCCGGTCTATACCTCCATTCCACTTGTGCTTTCACTACTTTGCTCATTCCTTTGAATACTTTGCTCATTCCTTTGAGTTTTTCTTGCATTCATCAATTCAATTGACTGGGGACTGGTAGCTGACGAGTACCCTAGTTGCGGATCTTCGTCATCTAAACCGTAATCAGCTCCGAGTCTTTGTGAAATACTCGCGCTATCGCCTGTAGTCGCGTCATTCGGCTTTGAAATTCGTGGCTCAAATGGCATGCCGGTGTGAGGGGAGAATATCGATGGATAGTACTGACGGTAGGCGAAATTGGCAAATATGATACCCAGCAGCGCACCGATCACCACATCCCAAGTGTGATGCTTGTAGTCTCTTATGCGAGAAACTCCAACCAATACAGCACCGAGTATTGGTACAGAGCAAATGAACGCTCTATAGAAATATCCGGTCTTCACCACGAAAAGACGCAATTTTCCAGCTAGATATATGGAGAGATAGACAAGACCTGCAAATCCAACTTTTCGCCAAATTTTCAAATTTAGATTAGTTAATGGAAGGTTTGCATATACATAGAGGCGTGAGAAGAATATTACTGGACGTATGACCACTAGGAAATGATTTGAAGGCATCTTTCAAAAGATAATCATTCATAGGGCGAGTACACACACTGACGTTGCTCAGCGCTAGTGCAGGATCGACAGCTCCCGCTTTTGGAGCACAGACGGCTAAGAAATCAGGGCGATGAGCTCCTACAGTGAGCTACGTGTAAGGCAGAGATGAGTACAATTCTGCAGTTAAGATAGTATTGCATGGCTGAAATACGTACTTTCATGATTTCAGTCAACATAAGTGTGAATGAAACCGAAACTAGTAGTCCAAGCGTACCGTTATGAAGATCGACTGGGCTTCGGTACAGGAAAATAGCTACTAAAGCTATGATGACAAAAGGAGCTACGACAGCAATGACCTGAATATGAATAAGTAAATAGTGATTACTCTCACTCTTATATTTGAACTAGGCGTGCTTACAGCTAATTCTGCTATAGTAATAGTATCATCCTTGAGAGAATACATAAGCCGACGATTTTGCAACGGAAAGTCAGAAAAAAACGGGTCAACAGAGTCAATGACCAAGAATATAACGATAAGGGCAATGACCAATATCCAGTCTTTTAGATACGATAAAAATATATGCTTCTTTCTTCTTGTTAAAGTACTGAAACGCATTGTTCACAAGCGAAAGAATAAAATATAAGGAAACGGAAAAAAGGGAAACAGGTGAGGTGACATGTTTCCCCTTCGAGGTAGGTGAAAGAGAAATTTCCAAATTCCGCCGCCAAGCTCTTACTTAATGCCCGTGACGATGTTGCCATTTAGTAACCGGCAGAACGGAAAGAAAGCTCTACTAATTGAATGATACATTACATAGTTAAAATAATTTACACTTTCAATTCTTCTTGTGAATTATAAGTACACACTCAGACAGCTTGGGTATTCAGAAGCAGTATGGTCAATGTTTGTTTGAATATCCACATAATTAATTTTGCAGATGAGGAAACAGGCATTTCGTCCAAATTTGGAAGCTACATTTGTATTACCGAAACTATATTCAAACTACTTCAAATGTTATGTTGGGAGAGAAAATGGCCACTGTTCAAAAGAATGTTTAAAAGTTTGATTTACAGAGTGGGGAGAAAGCTTAGGTTACAGAAAAGGTAATGTAATTATCTACAATAGAAAAGGCCAGGGATAATAGGAAATCGCTTTTGTTGATATGTACAAGATGACAAGGGAGTAGTTATATACGAAAAGGGGTTCAAGTGGTGCTGATGCTGGTTTCAGGGGATTCCAGAAGAATATCTTTCCACGGAACAGCAAGTGAATATCCATCAGCAAAGCTAACTCGACAATTCTGCTTGTTGCTTGCACATGATTGAATGGTACCTATCCCAGAAAATTTGCAATGAGAAAAAACTGTATATGAAACTTTCGTTTTTGTTCTTTGATAGACAATGGCACTTACCAGCAAAATACGGCCCACCTTTCCAGCGTGCCCATATATGAGTATTCGGCGTTAATTTCGCCACCATATCTTGTACATACTGTGCGCGTTTCGCTAATTTCTCCATTTCCCGTTTCTAGAGATTGATAAATTAGCCGACGAGTTCCATTGATTCATATTCCATCACAAATCAACTACTTGAAAGTCCTTACTGGATCATGCATTGGACAATAGCCTTCTTTAAGGAAATTCCCATCTTCTAAACTTTCCACATGTAATGATATCCCAGCATTTTGAGCACAAGTGGTGTGAAATGCACGACAGCAACGTCCCTTGCGGCACTGTATACATGCGCCATCCGCCTTACCACACAACACGCATTTCTACATTATCATGTTTGTCAGTATCGACACCACACATGCATTGATTTAGCATATATATGCCATCATAACTCACCAGCTTCCATCTTGCGTTCGGTACGTCATCAATACCAAGTACCACATCACCTTTTGGTCCAGATACGACACGAGTTTCAGGGACAAAATCGGCACATAATCGATGAACGCGGCGTCCATCTTCAGTAGGCAAATCCGCTCCTAGCAAAGGACACAATAAGCACTATTTTAACGTCCCCAAAAATATTATTGTTAGACTCTGGACACCCTACTATTGTACAACTGATCATCAAACTTACCTTGCTGGGATTGCTCCTCACCCCATTTACCCCATGTACCGGTGACCGCTTTGCTTTTCGCTTCTTTGCAGGCGGCTCTATCTCCTCTTCAGGCGGCGTTGTTGGGCCTTGTATGACATGCGGCTCAAAGATGGAGACATCAATCTTGACACTATCCTTAATGCAAGTGCATGCTTTCGCAGTGCGACCAATATCCACCCAGGAGTCCAATGCAAAGTTGGTACTCTCAGCACAGTTAAATCCCAAATTGTATCCCGAGTGATAACCATATGGAAACGTCACCACAAATTCACCTTCATGCTGCACAAGTCGGCTTACTGGAATGGAATTGTTGGCTAGCACTGTCGGAGATGTGATAAATGTTTTATGTCGAAGAAACTCGCTGCAAGTCTTGTAAGCTGGAGAAAAAATATCTGATTTTCGAAAACACATCAGTTTCAATACACATAAACGTCACTCTGAACAAGCACCAATTCTTACTCTGCATGACCGTTTCAAAACGCTTCCGGTAATCGGATTGTATGGCATACCATTGCTTTGGAGCACCGAAATGAAGATAATTGATGGAATACAAATCCATGTCCTACCAAGACGTAATGCCATCTATATTTAGCACCACATCAATCACTTGCTACCCATTCCTTTCTGCAAACTTACCTCCACATGCCATGCAAAAGTAGCTTTCCATTGTCCAAAATATAAATACGCTGTGTTGACACCAGGTAGCTCCACCCCAATCCTATTCAATATATTGTCCAAGTGGTTGACATTCCATGTTTTGGTTGAATCATCGAATAGTGCTATCATAAAGTATTTAGCATCGAAAACCACAAATTCTGATGACTGTATCAGCTTTGAATTACTCACTTCCTTGCATATCCGCTCCATACATTGGTTGTGTGAAGGTCAAATTTCGCCAATAGGTACGCTCCAACTCCTTACAATATTCGACAGTATACTTCTCATCATCCTCACAGTGATAATTGAAAGATAATGGATCATGCTTGTCAGAATGCGCTAACTCCAGTTCCTCCGCCTTCAACTCCTTCTTCGTCTTTACAGGTTTGTCATGCACTAGCATGACAGCCGGCTTTCTTGGTGGTGATGGTGGGGGCGAACGTAAGTGAGTATCTTGAGGTAATGAAATTGTGTTGCGAGGAAATTTTGAAGTTGCGCCATAACTGCCATATTTTGATTTTGATCGGGTCTGCATTGAGATGAAGCGAATCTATATTAGAGGTATAATTTGGAGTAGGGGCGTTTTCTTACGAAATATGACAGATTAACTTACACTTGCCGAAGGTGGCCCAGAAGTTTCTTCTGTAGTAAAATTTCAATGATACGGGTTACTTCAATTTTGTTGCGGCATGTGATCATTTTGGAGCAGTTTTACTCACTCTGGTGGTTTTCAGCTGCATTATCTTGCTCAGGAGCATGTATTCGGCGCTTCTTAATAGCCGGAAGTGATTGTGGGCGATCTACTTTGACCGTGGGTGGCCGATGTTCATCAGATTGACAGAGATTATACCATTGTTGCACGGTGTAAGGTCTTCGTTTTTCAACATTCGTTTGTGTATATATTCCTTGACTGCCGATAATATGTTGGACCTATGACGATAACAAATTAATTCCATGTTTATGAGAAAAAGTTAACTTGTGGAGTCGATATTTACGATTGGGTTTCGAACTCTGACGGTTTCCAATAGGTTGTTGACATCTGGCATAGCTGAAGACCTAAAAAAAAAAAAGAAATATGGTTTAATGAAATATTGCCGATAGGTTGGATTTGAAGGAGTATATGTTTGAAACTAACCATTCTTTTGGCGGAACAATTTTAACAATACCTGCATGTCGTCCATATGCATCTATTGCTTGAATGTAGGAGAGAAAGTCTTCGAATTCGGCCATGGTAGGGCGAAAGATTGGAATAGTACCACCATTTTCCTAAACACATTGCAATATTTTCGTCATTCATATGATTTCAACACAGTTGGTTACTTGACATGAGAATCCGTCAGTGATAACTTACTTGGTCGTAATATTCAGAGGGCTCAATATGTCCAAGGTTTTTCATATATGAGTCACCGATATAACTTTTTGAGAGTTTTGATAGATGTTACAGTTGAAGCTGATCAATGCTAAGGAAAAAAAATTATGGCAGCTTTAGCCCAAAAGGCAGCTTGGGCCGTCAACGTGACTTTTTTTTGTCCTCTTTAGATTGGGCGCTAACTTTGATGTGCTGGCGCTCAATTAAATCCCGGAAGTTCTGAGCTGACCGAAAGGGGTTTTGTGCTTTTGATCACAAGAGATGCGACTATATAGTGCTCTGATCCTAGCCATTGTGTCGAGCGCATTGGCTGCCTCAGATATACCAGAACTTGAACATGGTAAGTCCCTCGTATTATCGGCTGATTGAGTAACAGTAATCAGAATCTGAACGTTTATCTCACTAGGCTATGAGCGGGTGACATGCGGTAGCATCATCAAACTTACCAACATGGACTCTGGACACAAGCTCCATTCTCATAACATCGCATATGGTATGGCCTTTATGACAGTAGATATCCCATAAACGTGTATGCAGAATTCTAACTTCTCGTCTTACAAATCTCCAGCCTCGGGGTCAGGACAACAGTCAGTCACTGGCCATCCATCGGCTGTGGATGCAAACAGCTATTGGAGAATAGAAGCATCTCACGGCAGAGGATGTTATAGAAGGTAAGAAAGACACGACGGGTTTTGGGGGGGAGAAAGTTACGCGTAACCTGATTTCTCTGGCTTTATTTTTTGTCAGCGAGCCTATACCGTGTGGAGCGGCGATTCGCTTGCGTCACGTCAACACAAAAGGCTATTTACATTCTCATTACCATAATTCCCCTATATCTGGTCAACAGGAAGTTAGTTGTTTTGATAAAGAAGACCATGGTACGTTACAATTTACTCGCTGTGACGCTCGTTGTCTTCGTTTGCTTATCTACTGACAATGTCAACTCTTTGATGATTTATAGGCGATGATTGGCAAATCGTTTGTACGGGAAAGAGTAAAGAATGGATGCGAGAAGATGGTATCAAGCTGATGCACGTTGAAACCAAAAAGTATCTAAGTGCGAATCCAAAGTATTCGTTCGCTGCACCCATTCCTGGTCAATTGGAAGTTGCTTGTTCGACCAAAGACGGATCATCCGCGTTGTGGGCGGCTCAGGCAAGTGTTCACAAATAAACAAGTTGCATAAGTTTTACCAAGATTTGATCTAATTTATTTTATTTTTTGGAAAACAGGAAGGAGTCTATTTTGCTTGATTAGAGAAATAGAAAAAAGTTATAAACAATATATGTTCTTTTTGCCTTTTCAATGACTATTGTTACAAGAGTGAGTGTTGTGTTTGTTGGATAAAAAATTTGGGGTTTGGTCTATACAATGACTTGTGTATCACCAAGAGATACTGGTTTATAGTTGACTCCGTCAAAAGTATCAGAAGGCAGCATGAAGTCCTTATTTTCGACCAAATAATGCTTCGAGATACCATCCATACATGCTCGGAACTCGGCCATCTTCATGGAGCTACCATAACCTAAAATAAAAATCAATTAGGATAAAGCTAAATGATTTCAAAAACCTATATATATTGATTGCTCTACCTTCACCGAGTTTCTCTTCGCCAGAGAAGACACCAACAATGAAAACGGGAGCGTTACTTCGTCTTCCAGTCTCTTTCAGTAATCTAGAGACCGGTCTGTCTTTGCCGTATCTCTGTGTAAGGCGTGTCAGATGTGCCTTAGGATTGTCAACTCTGACAACGTCGTTGATCTTGACATCTCTTGATAAGATGTGAGCATGGACAAACTTCTTTGCTGCCTCGGGGCCCTTTTCTTGACAGATCAAGCCAACGATGGCATTCAAGGCACCGCTCAAAGTCTCTGAATGATATGCTCCATCAGACTCTGATGGATCCCAGCGTAAAACATGCTGTAAACCGATTTCTCGACCATACTTTGCTAAGCTTTGATTTCCGATATAAGATACCAAAACTTTGTCGAAAGCAACAGGTGGTAATCTGGGATACTTGGCACGCAAATACTCAGTGCAAAACAAACCCAGGGTTCTTTTACCAAGAAGTTCTAATTGAGCATTGTTCACTTCAGAGATAGACTTGTGTGTCACTGCACGCTCCAGTAATGAAGGTTGCGAGAATTCTACACCAATACGAGCACCAAATGCTGAAAGTGCTGGAGATTGTGTTGCAGCTGAGGAAGTCTGAATGCTTCGAAGTTGGGAGGCAACTATGGCAATATTATTCAATTAACAATCTGTGATAATATGCTTCAGTCCTTTCTGAACAAAATGCTTACACAAGCCTCGGGAGACAAGACAATTCCTTAACATGACAGTAGTGTTGTATGGCAGAACTTGGCCTGGTTACAATTAGAAAATTTCGAAAAAAGTAAAGTTGGCAGTCCTGACAATAAATGATGACACAACGGTTTATATGATATAAGTCAATATCTTGGTAATAGCAAAAATTCAGGATCATCAGCGCCCTTTGTTGGTGCCTGATTTGAGGTTCCAAAGGTGGAAACCTTCCCATTTGAGGGCACGTTTTTTGTTACCTTTCATCTAATAATCCTGCATCTCAGATACCGAAACGTCCTTGTTTTCCCCTTCTCTTGACCTTTTTCCCTTTCAACTACTTTGCATAGTATTGCAGCTTGCGTTAGGTGATACTTGCCAACCGTGCGTTATATTTTTAAACTAATTTTTGGTCTGTCTGTTGCCAAATTTTTCGCCTTATGATGACATTGGATCAGGAACAAGACCGACTTGAGCCGTTTTCAACAACGCAGCATGTTCCAATATCATCTAAAAAAGCTAGCAAATCTTTGCTGCAATCCGCATCTCTAGATTTCTTACATATGCCACCTCATGGCTATATGAAAAGTAGTAGTTTAGATGATAAGGATACCCCAGCATCCTTGTCTGTCTCCTCCTCTATTTCTCCTAGATCGTCTACTTCCACTCTCTTTACTCGTGCACAGCTTCGATTATCTTCAAGGTTTCCAAAACGAGTGCAGTCCACTTTGTTCCCATTGCGAGAGAATACTGAACATAAACAAGGTAGAGGGTTCTTTGGCCACAGAGGATCTTCTTCAGTAACCTCACTGCGAGACACAGCCAGAGATGACGAAGACAGCTGCGAAGAAGATAAATTAAAAATGTTCTCCGCAACAGAATCCATTAATGGCTACCATGTCCCTTGGAGGCATAATCAGCGTAATAAGGTAAACTGGTTATTCAGAGTCTTGTCGCTCTTTACTGGAAGTGGAAACAATCTGCGTGTGAGATTGACTTGCCGCTGATATATTTTGTCACAGTTTGCAGCAGATTCAGATAACAATCACAACTTGAACCGTGAATCAGCCCAGTCATTGAACATGCCTCTGCAGCTGACGCAGTTGGCAGACCAACATAGTTTAAATGACAGTCCACGACCTCATAGTATATCAGCTTGGCGCACTCCCACCGATACACTTGACGACTCCTCCTCTCCGTCGCCTACTCGCTGTACTGAACTCATTCCTGGTCATCTTGCAGTAAACCTGAGACCATTATCACCTTTTTCTGTGTCGGATTCTTCTGATGGAGATCAACTAGATATGATGCCGTTTGGCGTTGCTGGCCTGCATCAACGTTGCGAATATCTTTCTACTCAGGAATCGGTCTCTAAAAAAGAGCTTTTCAGTATTTTAGAGTCAATAGAATTACTATCCATGGGCTACGATGATGAAGTCTGCCAAAAAGAAGCTAGTGACATCAAAGAAAAACTTCATAATGATTCCTACGAAGCCAGCACCATGGTAAGCTTTGATTATTTTAGCGGGAAGCAACTCCGCATACCTTGAAGACTAAATAAGCGATCCACACCAAAATCAATAGCTACACAACTACCTTGGAATCCTTTCTAAATTACATTACGAACCGCTAATGGCATGCCCAGTTGAAGGCTATATAATTGAAGACATGTTTCCAGCAAGATTACCCACTGATCACCTCGATTTGCAAACCCGGTGGTTTCGACGGCATTTCGTCGGCAAAGCATACGCTACATTCGTTGGTTCAAATCACATTATATCGGTGGTACGTGAGGAAGCTAGAGAGTTTTGTGGACCTGGAAATGCAGCCGCAAAACTGCTAGGTCAACAATATCGGATCATCATCAGGACTAACAAAGTAAGTTGGGTACATGCCAATCATGACCCATCCGGATTTGCCCACGATGTATCTTGGGACGATCGTCCCAAAAATAATATACTAACTCAAATTTGTTATTGAAGCTGCCGGATCAAAGACATGTTATTCATGAGGTGGTAGCAAACGAAATGGAAAGTCGCATTGAAACGTCTAGAGCAAATGGGATGAGCTCCACACATAGCAATCTGAATGGACATTCAAAGAAAATGGCTTTTAACACTCGTCAAAACAAGACTCGCACAATGCGCGCGGCTGTGGCATCTGTATTTACAGAAGTTGATCTTGCCAATTTTAAAGAATTAACTGCCGACGAAACAATTCACTCGGGATTGGAACGTGAATTGCTACGATTTGATGAAGCTGGTGTAAGTGCACACCTTGAAGAGAATTATTACACAACAGATGATTGACAAATAGCATCGATATATATTTTAGTCTCCTCATCATTACAAATTTGGCGTTATGGTTGTCAAGCCGGGCCAAACCTGCGAAGAAGAGTGGTTTGCAAACACAGAATGCTCCCCATCGTTTTATCGCATGATGAGCGCTATTGCTGATCAAGTACAGTTAAAAGGATACCTTGGCTGGGCCGGAGGACTGGATACTAAGAGTAAGAATGGAAAGTAATAAGCCACTGAGTAGCAAGCAGGTGTTCTAAACAGCGCTTTCTTTTTTTTAAATCTAGCTGGCGAATCTGGTGCCAATGTTTATGTGTCCAAATGGAAAGAGTTTGACATTGTATATCATGCTGCTCCGCTCATTCCCGCTCGTGAGAGTGATCGACAGCAAATTCATCGTAAACGGCATGTTGGGAATGGTATGTGTGTAACCGATGATATGTATTTCGCACATATGTCTAATGACCTTTACGATCAGATATTGTCACCCTTATTTTCTTGGAAGGTGATGCCAAATTTGATCCTACTGTGATTAAATCACAATTTCTACATGTCTTCCTCCTAGTACGCGAAGAAATGATTGATGGTCGAATTGCCTGGAGGTAAATATTTCTGGTAAAGATCTTCAATATGTATACAACTTATTGATAATTATTGTTAGAGTCGAGGTCATGTATAATGAAAATGTGCCTCCATTTGGACCAATACTTCCTTCTCCTGCTCTAATTTACAGTGCACACGATCTTCGAGCTTTTCTTTCTACGAAGTGTAATGCCATATACAATTGAAAGCCGTTGTTGGACATGAGCTAACTCCCCTCTCTCCTCTCCCCCCTTGTTTTAGTGATTAATGGTGAAAATGCTGCTTTGAAATCACCAAAATTTGCTATGCCAAATTCGAGAGCAAGGGAAGGTATTCTGGCTAACCTAATCAAAACTGGATTGCAGCCAGGGTCACCACGTGGCATAACTAGATCTTCCAGCGGTGCTGGAAGTGATACGTTATCTAACCGATCACGACGTGGAGAAGTGCGCTCTGAATCGTCTCTAGCTCCACCTGATTTGCCGCCAATGCCTACCCCTTCTAGATCTAGTATGCTTAAAGAATTGACTAGTCTAGCTCGAAGGCGTAGCGGTATTCAGGAAAAGGCAAAGAAGGAACCGCCACGCAGAGCGATATCGGCACCATCCAGAGAAAAAGATGCCAAAAATAAACCATCCAGTAAGTAAATGTCAGGTACTAATAATCTCCAAGTCTTGACAAACGACTGACTCGATGACCCGTTTCGCTTTTTTCATTGTTAGCTGGGCGAAGCCCTAGACATGTCGAAAATAGTACAAGAGTACAGCCACAGAGGTCGTATTCGACAACCAAGTCAAGCACTGCAAAGGCGATACCTGTGCGATCTCGCACAGCTCCTGACAGCACTACAACAGCAAATTCGTCTAATGCGGGTGATGGTAAGTCACAATTTGTATGCAGGTCAGTCCACCCTATCAGCCACTGATCATTATTTAATTAAATTGACAGCATTTAAGTCTCGTGCACATAATCTGTTTATGATGGGAAGACGTGAGACTCCCAAGCAGGAGAAGTTACAAGAAAACACCAAACGATTTCTGCGAACATCAACCTTTAATAAACTGACACCTAGCATGACGATCTCGACCAAATCATCTAGTCACCCGGTGGAAGCCCAGAAATCCTCTAAGAGGACGATACCATGATAACCTTTCATCACCTTTTTCCACTAATCCTCCAGCAGCAGCCCCTCCTTACTGTACTATCACTCCTCTCATTTTTTTTTTGCCTCCATTCACTAATATTAACAATTCATGCGCTACTGTACCAATTTTTATGCCATTCCCATCCCTCAACTGATGCCAAGATACTTTTGAGTATTCATAAATAAAGGTTATCATACTATTCCTACAAGATTATGTATATGATTCAATTCTGGCATTCTGCTTACACTACTTCACTATTTGGAGTCGCCCATGCATTGCCATCCCCATATTATTCTTAACAATAAACCAACAATAATTAATTTTGGCTTGGCGTCATAATTGGCCAGTAATCAAATATTAATACAAAGCTTAACAACGATGTAAAGCAATATTTTGCAGTTGACATCGATTCAGTGGCTCATCAATGATAGGCAAATAATGTATCTACAACGAATATAAAATATGCAGCAAATGGGGTTTTGTAACTTGTGTGCAATCTTTCGGTTTAATCAAATCGTTTGCTCCGCCGTCGCTGTATAAGCCAATCATGACAACTCCTTTTGCTATTTAAAAAAGGTGAAAGGTAATCGTATTTAAATTTACATTGGAAATACTGATAATGATTAAAGAAGAAAAGAATTGGGCATTTCAACTGATGAATATAAAAGCATTACAAGCAACCAAACAGAAAAGGAAGAAAAGACAGGTTGGAAAAAGTCAATGTCTCAACATATTGAGGTTGAGCACCATTCCAGCTCTTATTGATGAAGAAGAAAGAAAGAAAAAAGCGAGAAAAGGAATGAAGCTATTGCGGGCGGCACATTTCTCTCATTATCAATCCAGAGAACCAAAGGTATTTTCACCAGAGTACCTGTTTAGATAATTTATCGGACGTCAGTTGGTTTGAATTCAGATCACATTACGGTCACTCCCGTCATCTCCATTAACACTTACGTGATATACAAGAATCCGTCCTCATCTTTGTGTTCTTCATACATTGAACTCATTAAAGCTATGAATAAAGGATGGTGAGACATATGAAATATACATCCGATGGGCGCCGAAATATCACAACACCTCCCACCAGTAACTTACCTGCCGTTGGCGGCAAAATTTCATTGACAAAAATGAAGATGGCCTTCTCCGGGCTCAACTTGATTCTCTTACGAATAACGTAGACGAATTGACCGACTGTCAAGTCAGATGGGACCAGATACTTCTTCTTGTCGATAGTAGCAATATCGGACTTGTCAACTTTCTCGCAAATGACTGGGATTCGATCTGGATACTTTGTGCGAATACGATCAGCTTCAGCCTTTCGCTTTTCTGTTTAAATAATGGGTCAGTACAAGCTCTTCTTGGCACAGATAAGTGTCGGAGGGTCAAACGCCTTTCTTTTGAAAGCCCACTTACCAAACGGATGCTCGTCCTTAAATTTGGATCTCATTGTTGTTTATTGGAGTGGTGAAACTATTGAAATGCTCAAGGAGTTTGGGTAAAGTTTGGGAAGAAGAATGGGAAATGGGTTTAAAAAGGTGGGCGGAAGCTCTGCAATAATAAAAGCCCATATATTTAACGAGACTGCGGTGGAGCGTGACCTGGTCCAAGTCTCGTGATACATATGATCTTTGGAGTGGTCCCGTGAGACTCAGCGCACTGACAGTCAGTTTGTCGCATTGCTGACTGTACTCGTTCATTTTCAATTTCGTTGTGTTATTCCCTACATTACGCGCAGACATTGAGATTTAAGGAAAAAATATTGCATATGTATTGTCTATAACTCGTCATGAAACAATAAGGTGAATAAAACCAAAATAAAGTCGGAAATGAAAACAAATTACAAAAATGAAAGAAGGCACTATCATATATTCAATCCGAAGCGACTACTTCCTTCTTGTTACCACCACCACTGCCAATTCTAAACATCTTTCCAAGAGAAAACTTCAAGGAAGAAGTAGAATTGACTGAGGAAGAATTTGAGAGAGAACGAGATTTTACAGATTTGGTGGAGCGTTTGTAAGTGTCCTATAAAAGTCACGACAGCAGGTTAAAGGTGTGTTTTCAAGATGAGAACAAGGATATGACAAAACTTATTGAAGACTCACCAAAAAGGCAATCTGAGGCTTATTAAAGGCTCCTCTTCTCTTTCTGCGGACATATTCCACAGCGTCCAAAGGTTGCATGCCCATCTCAATCAAGGCAATAGCAACGAGAACAGGAGCACGGCCAAGACCGGCTACGCAGTGAACAGCAATTGTAGGTCTCATATCAGGATCATCCTGGCTGGTACTGGCATTCATTCTTGCTTCGCGATCACGGGTTTCAACCAGCTTAAGCCATTGGCCAATTACGGCGGGAGGCGGGACGCCTCCGTCACGGAATGGTAGATCCAAAACATTAATGCCTTCTTCGGCAAGTCTGTTCGAATTGTATGTTGCTTGACAGCAGCGAACGACGTCTGTAACATTTAGACGACGGAATTCATCCATATACAGATGGAGGGTAGAATCAGTAGGGCAATCCAAAAGAAGGAAGCGCAATGGAGAAAGGGATATAGCTGGTGTTTCGATGACGGAGAAAGCACGAGAGAGTGGCGAAGAGCGAGCTCGAGAGCTGTAGCGTCCGTCTGTAGTGTTGATCATGTTCATTGATGTGGAATAGAACAAGTGGTTGTGAAAAAATTAAGAAAAGTGGTGTTGAAGAGTGGGGTAGGGTATGTGGATGAAATCAACAGAGTTTTGAAGCAGTGGGATGTAGAAACCTAAAGTGATTCAGGTATCCTTTGTTTTTTTCAAAAGGTGATAATAGAGTTGGTTATGTTTAAAAAGTATGATGATCAGTAGCAAGACCAATTAACCAGGATCCAACAATGTGCAAGGGAATTCTTGAAGTTGAATCAAAGGGAAAGAAGCAGCGGGAACAGAGAGTGATGCGATCAATGAGCAGCCGACAGTATTAATGTAATCGTACTGAGGTTGTGTAAAGGGTTGTCTCATAGGTTAAGGGAGCGGTAATCAGCAATGTGTGTTGATGCTTTCCAAGAGGAAAGGGAAAAGACGTTAAAGAAAAACAGAAAAAAAAAGAGTTATATCTTATAAAAAAATCACACAACTTGATTGGTGGAAAAAAAAATTTTCCCTTTCAAGAACGTTGGCCGATTTCCCTAAATAATCAGGCCTACTGATGTAAAGCATTGATAAGCTTGTCAGAGAAAAGATATTACAGATTATGAAAGTATATAATTCGTAGTTTTATTGTTGAATCTATGGTGTACTATTCACATACTTGAGATCAAACAATGCGATCTGCTTCTTCTCCTACCTTTCCTTGCGCGAATTTGGCTCCCCCCTTCTCATTATAACCTCCGCTTTAATCGATTGTGAAATGATACGTGAGCATATATTGAGAGTTTTTATTATTTTCTTTGTTACTAAATAGGTATGAACAGAACAACACTAGATAACATGGGAGCAAAAGACGGGGTATCACCATAAAAACTTGTAAAACACAGCCATCTCCGGATCCATAGCTGCTGATGGATTTTCATATAGCTGCTTAATGCCGCTAAAGTCGGAGTGACTATTATTTTGTGAGAGGCTCTCCATAGCGTTTGGTACTGGAGCTGCAGGAGAGTTACTGTTTCGACACTCTTTCATGATTTTGGATATATGTTCAAATACGCTTTCCCATTTGCTAAGTCCTACGAGATTATCTGCCAACATGTACATCCGTCTCTCAAACACTGGGAGCTCGCGTATTTGCTCTTGATTGCTTATGTCGGCACTAACACATTGTTCGGAGAATTGTAATGCTAGGCCCATGGACCCCACATCAACTTGGCGGTCATCGTCATCGACTGATGGATGAAACGCGGATAGGAATTTACGAAGAGGGATAATTGCCAGTGGAGGACGTTCCTGTTGGCCAGAAATACAAAGAATGGGGGGTCAGCCATTTATTGCTCTTTCACCTTAACTTTGTGTTCTCACCCTCTGTCTCGTTTGCCCCCCCCCCGTACACAAGACCATGCAAACTGTGACTCACTAACCTCTTGATATTCAAAATCAAACAGTTGAAGATTAGGGCCCTTTAGTACTGCCCAGTATCTTTGCCATCGCTGCAAACAACGAAATTATGAAATAATATCGGTCAGAATACCCTGGTTTGCCATGAAATTTATATTCTGTTCATGAAACGTTGTTAACTTACCGGAGTTAATCCTCCGCGTACATACATTGTGACATAATCTGCATGATACCGAGTTTCCTGGATGACTTCTTTCATTGTGCTATTCACGTGCAGTCCAATGCTAACTAGAATTTGAAAGTTATCTGTTGAGCTATTTTCAGGACTTCCTTGCAAATCAATGCGGTGAATTCTTTTATCCATAGGCCATATGGAATCAAATTTCAAAGTATCTTGACCCAAACATATTTCCGTGGGTGTTCGATTTCCACCAAACAGATTGGTGCGTTTGGATTGACAGTAAACCTTCAATTTAGCAGTGAAAGGGGCGCTCACATCACTATATCATTATTGAAATTAGAGTCAGCAATCCTGCGCTTGTTGATGTTAACACTTTGTTTCAAATCTAATACTTGCAATAAGAAAGTCTCATCAAAATTCGCTTGAGCGCTTGTTTTGCCACATTTTGTGCTTTTCATCAGCTCACTATAACAGACATCGTTTTCCAACTCCAGCTCACATCGCACATCATGGCCTAAAATCAATGGTTAAAAACAGTAATCCGAGCAGATAAGTTGTATCTACAACAAATACTTGCATTTGGCGGAGGCTTTGTTGGTAATTTGCAGGACCCTCAAATAAAACAATCCCTTCGGGAGAAACAGGAGTCTGCTATCATTGTTTTGAAGTTTTTTACCTTGTGAAGTAGCCTTTTTAAAGGTAACATGCCTATTGTTGTTGTCACCAAGATCTGAATCTTCTGCAACAGTGCTTTTTTTTAGCCATTCCATTGTTTCTTTCGGAAATTCTTCAAGCGAACGGGCAGGTCCGTTGTAATGAACAATGGTACGAGTCAAACTGGAAGCCATACGAGGGCTTGAAATGGAATCATTGGAGGATATGGATTTTTGCAGATCTGTTATCAGACTGACCGGTTTGTTAGATTTTGCCGGTAGATTGGGTAAAATTTTGTTGGCTCGAAGACGTTGAGCAGAAGCAACGGCCAATTTCATCGTAGACTTTTTGAAGATAGATCGTACAGACAGAGCTGGTGATGAGGCTACATAGTTTTTGTTGTTTACATTAAAAAATGTCGCCGCATTGATTCCCCTGGGGCTTGCAGGCGTTCGTTTAGATCGACTCTTTGGAGAAGGCAAAAGCGGATTTCGGATTCCGTGTGCGTAAGACATCAAGGTTAACAAAAGCTGCAAACAATAATGAAAGAAGAAAGAGATCAACGTGGTCAAGTTCCTAGACACACATAATAATGATTATGTACACTTTTGCACTGATCGATCCTACTACATCAACTTAAAACTTCCGAAAGCACTAATAGGGCTTCGGAACAAATCTGAAAAAGTAGTAAGGAAAGTGAAGATTTGACCGGTTAAAAGCTATATTTCTATGGTGCTCTTACCAGTGGTTCGGTCGAAAAGATGAGTTAATGTTAATCATAGTTGAGTTTACATGATTGTATTTTAATTTGAGATTTACCATGTCCTGAATCTCGCACTTCCATATTTTGCAAATTGATGACATAGCTCCAACATGGACAAACTCTCATAAAGTAGGCAACAAGATGTACTTTTGAAACAGAAGATATGGAATAATTAAATGATATTATTGATAGACTTTGCAATAACAAGATGCCTGCACAGGATTAATGGAAATTAATGATATCGTTGGTATGTCTTTTTAGACTATGGCAGGCGCCTCCACTGATAGTTGCCACGCCTGGTTAACACAATTTCATCATTGAAGTCATGACTTCATAATAGTCCAGCGCGAATATAACGAGAAATGGTGTTTTTTCTTTCAAACATTCGATCAGGACATCAATATTCTGATAAAATGAAATTTGACATAGTTAACATTTATTTATCGCATGAAATAAAACAGAATGGAAACAAAACCAAACCAAAAAGAGAATAAAGTATAGATAAGCAAATAATATGATCAAACTAGTGTGTACACTGGTGTGTATACTTTCATTACTTCGCTACTCAGTGTTATATACAGACTAAAGCTGGGTTTAGTAGACAGATTAAAAAGTTATGCTTGAAATTATTAGCGCAGCAGGTAGTTTACTTTTCCAAGAACAATAGACTATCAACTTGTTACGATGGTATCATTGCTCTTCAACATATTATGCTCAGACAATGAACCAATAAAGATTTTAGTATATTCAGAACGGCAAAGAAAATTGGCCTGCACTTTGACTATGACTGCTTTTCAATGAGCGCCGCTACATTAGATGAAAGTCATTGCCAGTGTGGTACAAGTGGAGCTTACTCTGTGTGAGGTTGCAATCGGATGGACATGCTTCCGTCTCACCGTATAATGAAGCAAGGAAAAACTGTATATGATGACGATGATAAATATAGTAAGCACGACAAGCCTTGGTCACTGCGAAAGGCGTGGCGTCAGGTACGATCTGCTCTTCATCTTGAATTGTTAAAAAAGGAGCTTAACCAACGAGCCACTTGCACCCTGTTTCCAGAAACCTATTTTTCGATATACCATAATTTCTGCTATTTTTATCAGCATAATACTACTGTATGTTTATGGATCCAATCCAGCGGAAAAGATAGAGCGATGGGAAAAAAATGGAGGTGTATACAATGCTGGCAACGATCCTCAGGCGGTACGAGACGACAAGAATAATGAGGTGATCCCTGTTACAACGACTGTGACCCAAGAAGAGAATGGCGGGCTTCACAAGGTGGAAGATATCAGCAACAAAGTTGCTGAAGATGAGGAAGATTATGCCAAAGTTAAAGCTTTGATGGACTTGGAAGCAGAAAAGTTACGCATATCTGGGGCCCGTAGAGGTAAATATCTATTTACACAGAATCCACCACCTGCCAATCTTTACGATTCAGATACCAAATGGGCAGAGAGACAAGAGAAAGTTCGACAAGCATTCAAACACGCCTGGAAGGGATATTCCAATGACTGCTTTGGAATGGATGAGTATCAACCATTGTCACATACTGGCCATGATTGGTCACCAGGTGGCATTGGTTTGATGATACTAGATTCGTTGGATACTATTATGCTTATGAATCTCGAAGAAGAATATGCGCAGGTTCGCGAATGGGTCGAGAAGAAGCTCAGCTTTGATAAACATCAAGATGTCAATTTATTCGAAACAACTATTCGAGTTTTGGGTGGTTTATTGTCCGCATATCATTTATCTGGAAACGACAAATTATATCTAGAAAAAGCCGTTGACCTCGGTGATCGGCTCTTGGGTGCTTTTGATTCGGATTCGGGCATTCCGTATGCTGGTGTGATATTATCCACAGGTCTAGCTCACAAGGTCTCTTATATATCAAGTAGCACTGCAGAAGTAACGACTGTGCAGATGGAATTTAAATATCTTAGTCACCTCACTGGAGACAAGAAATATTGGGACAAGGCTGAGCGCGTGATGAAGCATATACATCATCTCATTGATACAGATCATTCACTCGACGGCTTAGTGCCGATCATGATAGAGTAAGTTGACTGGTGACTTATGTTGATAGAATCTCCTGTGATATCATAACCTTTGTCTCATCCCGCATTACTTTTTACTTTTTTGTTCAGTCCAAATTCAGGAAATTTTGCTGGAGCCGAAATACGGCTTGGGTCCCGAGGTGACAGTTACTATGGTACGTTATCACCACTGAGCTATGATGTTATATGAGAAACTGAATTTTGTTTGGGGGGTACTATCATGTGCTAATGCCGTCAAATTTGGATTTATAGAATACTTGTTGAAGCAATACCTACAGACTGGAAAGTCAGAACCAATTTATCGACAGATGTACGACCAGGCAACCGATGCTATGAAAAAATATCTTATTGGTCATTCTTACCCAAGCAATTACTTATATTTGGGAGAACTACCCGAAGGAAAGAATAATCCAAGCAATCTCTCGCCAAAGATGGATCATCTAGTTTGTTTTATTGGTGGAAGTTTTGCCCTAGGAGCAACCGAGGGACCGTCTCTCAGCAAGACTACGAAGATGATGTCGGATCGAGATAATTATGATATTAAGTTGGGCCAAGAAATCACTCGGTCTTGTTATGAGATGTACAATTCAACTGCCACAGGGCTCGCAAGTGAAATCGTCTACTTCAACACTAAATCAAACAACGTACAAGGGTCCAACCAAGATTCACATGAAAAGGATATCATAATACAACCCCGAGATACCCATAATATTTTGCGGCCAGAGACGGTTGAAAGTTTATTTTTGCTTTGGCGTATAACTGGAGATGACAAATACCGGTGAGTGCAGCCTCCATTAATGCATAATGTTCAACTCAGAGTAAATAATGACGTTCAATGCAATGTTAGGGATTGGGGTTGGAAGATTTTTGAAGCTTTCGAAGAGCATACAAAATTACCTAATGGAGGTTACGCAGCTCTGCGAGACGTGACAGTTGTACCACCACCGCAAGACAACCGTATGGACACGTTCTTTTTGGTGAGCTGATGATTTTTTTATGATTTTGGGATCATTGGCTCTATATCTAATTACGCTTGCTTAGGCTGAGACATTAAAATATCTGTATTTGCTATTTGGACCAGAGGATATACTTCCATTGGATAAATACATTTTTAATACTGAAGCACATCCATTACCTGTATTCACACCTCGATGGTAAAACACTATTAAACAAAAAGACTTTGAATAAAATGCATGTTTCTATCAAGCAAACCAGTTGGTCGACTTTCCAATACTGACTTGCAGAAAAAACGGGATTTGCATCAATCAAGCCAACTGCAGCACATACGTACAACACGTGCTCGGAAAATGAGACTCCGCATGCTAAAAGTCTTTATACTTCAAATGGTATTTTCAGCTTGCTTGCTCCTTTCATTCACTTCTGTCCTTCATGCTGCAATGAAATTTGCGAAATACTTGGAATCTGAGAGTATTCCAGAATGGCGCAAAGCCTATATTGACTATAAAGGTCTAAAGAAGAAACTCAAGGTTATCGAAAAGGTTTGCAGCGTTGTTAGTTCGAGTGTCGATCACAAGCGTCTTCCAGTGGAACGTCCAAAAAAAATAAGCTATTTCTCCCGGTACTAACTATGATTATCCAAAAATTTAGTATAAGAAGGGGCGGACGAAAAGATTCTCAATCGCACCTAATTTATCTGATGAAGAGAACACAACAAACGACAATGCCAATCAATCAAATCGCATGGCGAGCGATCAAGCGGCTAATAAGACGATGATGCATAGATCTCGGACAGAACCATTCCTTCCTTCAGAATTTAAGAATAGAAGTTTCACTAGTGGTTTTTGGGAAAGACTATCTTGGACATCAAGAAAGGATATAGGGCTTAATCAGTTTGAATCTCGACCAGGTGAGCATAAACCCCACAAAAAACCAGGGCTATACGGAGACATCCGCCAGCCAACGTTGTATCTCACCTCTCAAAACTTTTCAGCCTCTATCCAAAGCCGTCAAGGAAGTGTGTTAGATGATGTGCTCGAACATGCAACTCCACCTGAGCGAGAATTTTTCGAAGCCCTCGATGCTGAGCTTGAGAAAATCACCAACTTCCATTACGGTAAAGATTTTTATATTTATTTATCTATTTTATCATGATCTCAACAGCTAATTATTTTGCCCCTTAGAAAAAAAACATGAAGCAGATTCAAAATTAGCAGCTCTCAAGAAACAAGTAATGCTGATTGAAGAATACGGAAAGCATCTGGTACAAATTGGGGTAAGACAAAGTTTATGTCTGAGTTGCATTGTAACTCGAAACTCATGACATCTAAAATCAATTTTGCTTGATCCTGCCCAGCCAACAGATCCTTACGAACATCCCAAATTGAGTCAGTTTGTGATATGGATGCGCAGGCGTGTTCCAGATTTGTCAGAAGACGCAAATGCGATGGAGACAGGCGACCCAAACCTTCCTCGTATGTCACCATCGAAGGATGAGGATCACCACAATCATCATATTAGTTACAAGGTAGCAAATCACATATATTAGGCAACGAAGGCCAATGATATTCAGAGCTTTGGAGACTCATTTTCAATAATCTAGGTCGCAAGAAGTCGTTTGAAAAAAGCTCTTTTTGAATTTTATAGGAGCTTGGAGTTCCTTCGTAGTTATAGGGTCAGTATTTTCTTATGATTGCCTAGACGAGTCAGTCGAGGACATGTGCTTATCAAATTTGGATTTCACAGGCATTGAACGCCACAGGTTTCGCCAAGATTTTGAAAAAGTTCGACAAAGTAAGCTAGATTGTTTTTATAGCCAAATGCGGTGGTATTGCGTACTCATATAATTTCTCTAGACTGCTGGATGGAATGCAACCAACTTGTATACACGCAAGTTACAGGAATATAATTGGTATCGCTCCGATGATTTACAAGCGCTCATTGACGAAACTGAGGTAAAAATTTCGTTTTAAGTCCGCAGATCAAAGCATCTCTAGATCAAAGTATTAATACCTATTTTATTCGTCCAGGAACTATATGTCAATGAATTTGCTGGCGGTCATCGGCGACGGGGTATGCGGAAACTACGCATACCAGAGGCGACTAGAGACTATCATTCTCCTGTCTTGCGAACTGGCCTTTACCTTGGGTTAATTATACCAGCTTTTGTCAGGTCTTGCGAAATAGGTAAGTTTTAAACAAAGTGTTGCGTAAAATTGGCTGCTTCAAAGTGCTCATTTCTTTCTCGCCAATAGCCCTAGACAAATCTTCCCTTCTTAGACTACCTAATCTATATACCAACCTACAGATTTATGCTTGCTTTGTTTTGCCACTAATCTTTTCTCTTGGGTTTGCTGTCAACATGATGGTTTGGAGCAAGTCAAGAATCAATTACAAATTTATCTTTGAGTTTGATCCAAGAGACAACTTAAACTACCATCAATTTGCTGAGGTATGTGGATGACTTGATATCTGACGGTTGCCTGTGGGAACTCACTTCTAATATCACCTTCCAGCTTCCAGCTTTACTCTTACTGATCATGACCTATGTGATGTATGTTGATTTCACCGAGGCATTCGCACCAGCAATTCCCTCTGAAATCTGCCCCTTAATATTTGTGGTAATTTTAATTGCCATTATGTTCTGTCCATTCAATATTTTGTATCTTTCGGCTCGAAAATGGCTTGGGATTGCACTGGTAAGTCTTACAACACTTAACCCCAAGTATAATCATTTCGATCTAATGACTGCTGATTATTAGGGCCGCATACTGCTCAGTTTCTGCTTCCGGGTTGAATTCAGAGACTTCTTCATAGCTGATGAACTCAACAGTCTATCATATTCTTTTTGGACACTCTCTTACTTTTTTTGTGCTTATGGTTGGCACTGGTCAAATTTAGGTTTGTAAAATGTCATAGCGCTATGTAATACAATGAACTACAGCCTCAATTAACATTCAACTCTATTCGAACAGAACAACACTGCCAAGTCACTAAGTTTTGGATTACTCCAATTATCGCTTGTTTGCCTGCATGGTGGCGTTTATTGCAATGTATACGGCGTTATAAAGATTCTAGAGAGTATGTACATCTAGTTAATGCTGGAAAGTATCTGACAAGTATCTGGGCAACTGCGTTGACTGGAACCAGGCGTATACACAGTAAGTTCACGATTTCATTGCCGCAGAAGTATTTTTTACATCTGTTAACGAACAATCAAAAGACTTTCCTCAAATGCAAGCTGCTTGGCTGGCCGCATCTATCATCAACAGTACATACACCGCATTATGGGATCTCAAGATGGATTGGGGACTTCTTCAAGTTCATAGCAGATACTTTTTGCTACGCAATGACCTTGTATTTTATCACTGGGTAAGCGAGTAGTAAACATTAGTTACTCATTTGATTAGAATATTAATTTTTTTTTGGTTTCTAGACATACTATGTGGCAATGCCTGTCAATGTAGCCCTTCGTTTTGCATGGATAGTGAACACGGTTGGCCTGCCTCTTGGTGGTGAAGTCTTAGGCTTCATCTTTGGATTTTTGGAATGTTATAGACGATTTCAATGGAACTTTTTCCGTTTGGAAAATGAACATTTGAATAATTGCGGTCAGTTCCGAGCCATCAAAGAAATCCCTTTGCCATTCTCAGTTATGGAAGAAGTTCCAAGTCGTAGGGGAAGCCAGATACAGTTACCTGCTGCTGAAGATGAAACATATCCTAGAACAGAAGATACGCGACCAGTTGGTCGATCAAACACACTCAAAAACCTGGTATCACGCCCAGACTCTACATCTGGTACCTTTTACGGCCGTCGTGATTTTGAAGCCAAGCAAGATTCTGACAACGATGATCAAAATAAGCCTAGCGGCGACAGTATGTTCCGCCGAATCACTAGGATTACTTCTCGAGCTGAAGAGAGCGATTCTGAAGAAGATGATGACGATGAAGACGGAGCTCGGCAGCATGTAGAATAGAAGCATACCATCCCATTCATACTAATCACCCATTTTGTAAAGACGAGGGAGCATCTTCTTTATAGCGATGTAATAGAGTAGTCATTCGCCGTTACAAAATAACAATACCCATTACCAAAATGCATTGATTTTTAATTTACCAGAACACTTTTTTTTATTTTATTTTAACTTGGTTCAGAGTATGATGCAAACAAGAATAGATGGGGTTAAATAATGCTTACTCATAACAAATACTGAGGTATTTGAAGAGCAGCATGCAAAGAAGAATGGGATACGAAATAGGGGAATGGGAATGGGAATTGTTCTTGCTCTGGAGTAGAAACGCAAGATTAATGATACCTTGAGAAGTCATCAGCAACGAGATTTTGTTCAATGCCTTGCTCTCGCTCGGCCTTCTTACGATTTTCGACAGTAGTGGCCATTTGGATGAGGGTATCCATCTCGCCAGACTTCTCGCACATCGCCTTGAACATACCAACACCTGCCTCAGTACATAACAAATTGTAAGGTGTATCGAATTCGGCAATGGTGCCTTGGTCTAGTACCAATACTCTATCGTAATCGATGATGGTGCGCAAGCGATGGGCAATACACAACAAGGTCTTTTTTCAATAAAGGCAAGGAAGGATTAGTCAGGGCCACAATGCTTTGTTTTGTAAAATAAAATGTGGTTCTTACCGATTCAGAAAACTCTTCACGAATAGTGATCTGAATTTTTCTGTCTGTCTCATAGTCCACACTAGCAGTAGCTTCATCCATAATGATAAGACGACTGTTACGCAGTAAAGCTCTCGCCATGCAAAGAAGTTGCCTTTGACCTTGAGAGAAGTTGTGACCACCGTCACTAACTGGGGCATCCAGGGAAGTGATTCCGGTGTTACTGTCTTCTTCGATAGCAGTCGCAGAGTCAATGTTATCACTGCTGCCAATGCTATTTCCTTCACCGGGAGTAGAGCCAGGAGAGTGATTGACGAGGTGCACACGAACCAAAATATCCCATAAAGCTTCATCACTATGGAGACCCAGAGGATCAAGATTGGTACGAATGGTACCTGAGAATAAGATAGCATCTTGGGGAATGATTGTAAGCTTTGATCGCAAGCTCTCAATACCAATCTCAGTGATGTCAACACCGTCGATCTTGATGTGACCAGATGAGGGATCAACAAAACGGAACAAGCTGAGAGCAAGAGTACTTTTACCAGAACCAGTTCTGCCAACAACGCCGACCTTCTCATGAGGACGAACATTGAAGCTGACGTCCTTCAGAACAGGATCAAGGTCCTTTGCATAAGAGATTGTCAAATCCTTGATTTCCACCGCAGCAGTAGTGGGCCACGCGGCTGCAGGCTGTCGATCTTCAACAATATATGGAGGTTCTTGGTCGATAACTAGATATTCTTGCACACGTTCAACAGAGTTCAAGTTCATTTCAACCTGAGTGTACTGTCGTACAAACCAATAGACACTTTCCAAGAAAGATCGAGAGAAGGTCAGTGACAATCCAGCAAGACCAGCATCGATTGTTCCGAACTGAAGGATAATGAAGATACCGGCAGCCAAAGTAACAATTGCACCAGTCATTTCAATTCGACAATACAACCAACGGTTGCTCATCCAAAGTAGATAGAAGGAAGCAGTGTAGGTATCGAGGCGGTGAAGCATCTCTTGCATAAATCGCTCTTGAGCACCATAAGCGCGAATAGTTGACACACCAACCAAAGTCTCGGAAAAGTGACTGTAGATGGGAGATCGGCTGACAGAATTCAAGCGCTTGAATTCTCTCGACACGGTCAAATACAACTTTCCGATATACAAGTACAAAACAGCTATAGGCAGAAGGGTTAAAATTTGAGTATTCAATGATCGTTACGAAGATGAAAGGTACTTACAAACGATCAAACAAGCAAAAATGAATAGTGGGGTAACTGATACCATAACTGCGGCAGCAGCAATGATTCCAGTTGAGCATTCGAACAACACTAAGGCGTTTCTGGCCAATTGGGTATCGATAGTAGCAATATCTTTTCCGAATCTGTTCAAAATTCTTCCCACAGGAGTAGTATCAAAGAAACGCATTGGTGCATGAACAATGCGATCAAGCATTTTGTGAAACAGCACTTGGGCACCAAACACAGAGCCTCTATATGTCATGATGGCCTTGCCGATATCAATCACAATGGTGGTGAAGCAAATCAAAACATAGAGACCAATATAATAATCTACATTCACTGGACCACTGGTGGAGGCAATCCAGCTTTGTAGGACTGACTCTCGAGGTACTTTGTCTGCAATGGCACTAGCAAATTTGAGCGGCATATAGTACATAGGCAAGTCACTCTGAGAGTGCAGAGAAACTTCAAGTCCGTTGATAGAAAAGTTTGCGTCGCCTGATGTTGCGTAGGCTGCGGCCCAAACACGAATCCAGTATGATTGAGCAATAAAGAGCAATCTGGTGATAACAAACAATGCAATAACCGAACTCCAGAACGTCCAACCACCACAGGCATCGAAGTACGCCTTATAAACTTGGAATTTGACTCGACCTTCCTCAGAAGCTTCCTCTTCAATGAGTTTCTTGGCTTCTTGTTCACTTTCCAATTCGATTTCCTCTTCACTTTCATCGCCAGTCTCTTCAATATCCACGGCATTGTTAGCAATTTCCATATTTTCGTCTTCGCCAATTAGTTCTTGAAGGATCTTTCTATCGCGTAGATCTTGAGTAAAGCCACATCCGCTGATTGAACCATTCTCAAGTTTGACAAGATATTTGGAACGAGGCAAGCAAAGTTTGACATGATGAGTAACAAGAACCACTGTACGGCCTTTCATGAGGTCACCAAGAAGACATTTGTTATACAAGTGCTTGGCGGTGTGAGAATCGACTGCGGAAAGACAATCATCCAACAATACCGTTTTTGCACGGGAGTAGACAGCTCGGGCAAGAGCAACACGTTGCTTTTGTCCACCAGATAGGGAAATACCCTTTTCACCAATCTCTGTACGATCGCCATCACTTAAAACTGAAAGATCTTTGGCCAATGCACATTGTCGCAGAACCTTCTTGTAGCGCTCGGCTTCAAAATTTTCACCAAAGAGAATGTTATCCCGAATAGATGCATGTTGCAAGAAAGCAGTTTGACTGACAAAGGCTACATCAGTCAATCTGAGTTCTGGATTGTGAGGATCAATTTGAGGGTATCTTGTAAAGTTCTCTGAGTATCGAAGTTTTGATGGAAGATGAACTTTGCCATTGACACAGTCCATTTCTCCAAGTAATGCGTACAGCAAGCTTGTTTTACCAGAGCCAGTTGGTCCACATACAATGCTCAATTCCCCAACAGGGAATTCCAATTCGGGAATACGCAAGGTGAAAGGAGTTACTTCTTGTTCAACACTTGCAGTGTCTTTGGCTTTAGCTTTGTCTTTTCCGTTTGGTTTGTTTTCAGGTACATGCCATTGGAAAGCTGCTTCTTGCTCAAATCCAGTGCGAGTAATCTTGTCATATTGGGGTTTACCGTTTTCGTCCATGTATTCGGAATCATCAATCACAACTTCCTTAACTTCATCTTCGTCAAGATAGTCTGCAATACGCTTCATACTGGTGTAAGCCTCAGAAAAGGTACTAAATGCATCAGGAAGCAATAATAGCGGATTACGAAGCATGTCGAAAAGCGCCACAGCGACGAAAGCAGTACTATAAATTTATGTTAGGAAAGAAGCCTACCTATACATTTCTAAATTCTTTTCAACTTACCTAGCAGTTAGCTCTTGTTGAGCGACTTTGGTATACCATATGAATGTTACAACGGTCACCATCGTAGGTGTAATCATGTAAATAGCCTCGAAAAGAATTTCAAAGGTGACGACTTTCCACAGCTGCTTGATTTCCATTGCACGAGCATCGTTCACTTTTTGAGTCCAACTCTTTTCCCAAGCAAAAAACTTGACCATACGAATGCCTTGAAGCAGTTCATTGGTGAGCTCATTGCGTTTGTCTTTGGCGGTCATGAAATTGGTGTAGACATTGTTTAGTTTGACACTGAGCCATCCAGCCACAGGGAAAGACATAAGCATGACAACCAAACCAATAAGTGCAGCAGCTCCCAAAAGCTGATAAAGATAGAGCAACGAAATAGAGATTTCGACAGGGCTGTTGTAGAACATTTGGATATAACTGGGCAACATGCCCAACCTATCGGCATCGACACTCATCAAGTTCGTAATTTTACCGACGTTACTGATAGACCCAACATCTTCCTCCTCTGCAGCTTTCTCATCATCTTTCTTTTCCTTCTTGCTGGCTTCAACCTTACCAGCAATATCCTTTCCTTTCAATGTTTTGGCAAAAATTTCAGCGTCAAGCTGGTTAAAAGCTCGGATGTTCCATCTTCGGCCATAGAAAAGTTGCACACTGGCAGCCAACATTTTCACAAGACTAGCCACAAACATCATAAACACATAGAAGTAAGCGGTGGATATAGGACGACCGTTGGGATTTTCGAGGTATTCCAAAAATCTTTGCAAAAAGAACGGGATAGAATAAGATACGAAGATGGTCGCATTTGACATGATGACTTGCCAGGTAACAGCATGGATACTAGCCCAGATCATACGCTTGGCTACGCTAGTTCTGGCGAAACGTTTCAAGGTATCTTGAAAATCAATAAAATTCCACCTTGCTCTGTGTTCAACACCAAGAGTGTAGACATCCTCGCGCTTTAGTGCCTGGCGGTTGCCGAATAGAACCAAAGGAGTCATCCACTCAAAAACAGCCCATGAACCAATACTTGCCCATGTTTCCGGTGAGAGCTCATGTTTCTAAGGTTGTTGCGTATCAGTTACCACTCGATCAACCTCCGCATCGTGCATTGTATCCATAGTACTTACGTCTTTTAGGATCTTGCCATCAGCAGTTATCTCCAAGGTTTCGTTATCAACCAGGACAAAGTTTTTGGGGTTGATTTCTTGTGGTTGTACCAAAGTGATGAAGAATAAGAGTGTGCATAGCACAGTATACACCGGAGCTAGGACTTTTTCGACGCCGACAGTGGTGTGCAGCCAAACAGATCGAAGACGAACCAAGGAAGCCGAAAAGACGATGGTGTAGAATAACATGAGAAGGATGTGGTGTCGGTTGGCATTACTTGTACCTTGTTTGTAGGTAGAAAAGATGGTTGACGATAGCAGCAGAAAGATATAAGTCTAAGAGAGACTCTGTCAGTTTCGCTGTGGCAATATATTTGATCCAAGAAAAATGCTCACCCATGATGCAAAACTGAGCATTGGATCGATCACAGTGTACAAAAGTGATTTATCCCCCGAAACAACATCTTTCAACCTCCAAGCGAACAAAAATGTGTACTGTCCCATTGCCAAAAGTACAAGGCAGGACTGTACAACTTGGGGAAGAGGTTGTTTCCACCTACTAGGGATTTCTGGAACTTTCACATCACTAACTATCTCATATTCCTTTTTCTTATAAAATTGCTTCATTAACTGAAGTGTTAAGGCAATACTAGTAAACAGCAGAGGAACCATGGTATCTAGAACCCTGTTCCAAATCAAAATAACACAGATTGAGCAATTTTGATTTTCTTTTCTGCATTCCCCCATTTCAATTCATATCTCTAGCTTACGTTTCTCTGAAGCACGGAACTAAATCCTGCCCATTGTCAGTGAGTGGTCCCTGATAGTGATAACAGAGTCAATCAGCGAAAAATTCTCTGACACAGAAGTTAAGTAGCAAAGGTACAAGGAAAAGAAAAAAGAGATATAAATTGTACCTGATATTGTTCACCGCAGATTGCTTTGAACAATGTCATCGACGGATTTTGATGATCGTGATGAAAGTTGATGGTGATTCTTTCAAGACGAGATCCAAGTTGCCTTTTGTAAACTTTTTGATAACTTAAATAAGACTTTACGGACTGCGGTAGAACGCCAGGTTTAATCTATCCCTCAAACTATAAACGGCAATTATCTCTGGATTTAGTGGCTGTTGCGATTTTCTGGTGTAACGTTTATCGCGCGCAGTAACAACAAGATAAGGGAATAATTCATTGTTGGAGAATCGTCGAAAAGTGGCAAATTTTTTCGTTGTCTACATCAATGCCGGCTGAAAATGCTATACTACCAATTGACCACTTCATGACATTGAAATAAATTGAGATTGAGCCGAGTGTCCAGGGAAAATGCTATGTTTGGCGAGTCATTGTGTATTTTGAAAATGAATACTCGTGTGACTTGGTGACTCCAAATTACCACCCTTTCCCGGCGCCATCACACTTGTCTCGGAACGGACACACGGTGCTACATATAGTGATATTTATGTACAACGTGTCGTATTACCATTTGAGTCAAATGTCTTGCTGGCTGCGGCATCTCCTGCTCTTCAGAAGCTCACCAATAATAACCAGAAATGATAGTTGTGCTCAAATTCGCTACAATATGGCGCCTCAAGCCGTCTTCTAATATTGAAGGAAACAAAATTTTGTTTGCTCGCCCTTGACTGCTAATTTTATACACGACATCGCCTACTTCGCACTGCAGACGTGGCTCTGGAAAGAGGCATTGCGATTGCCATTCTGATGCTGTGCAACCGTACAGTGCGTTTGACATTCAGATTCAAAAAAAGACAGTTAGAGTCGTTTTAAGATGGTCAAAGCACCTTGCTAAGCCTCGATTTCAGCGGCTGATTATCTCATGTTGGTATCGATCCATGGAGACGAAATCGCTACCTCGCGCATTACACGGTCGTCTATATATATATATCAACAAATATTAATTCAGACTTGTACATTAGAAAGCCTTTAGTATACCAACTACCTCACTGTAAGGATTTTGATGCAAGCGTGCTTTCAAAAAGCCCTGGGCATTATGTACTTTTTATTGCCGCTCTAGGCATTTGCTTGGAAATTGCTTGTGCGCCTACTTTCTCTAAATAACATACTCGCTTTCCATACATGGAGTAGTGTCTAAATTTTGGCGCTTCGTTTGCCTCCACGTAGACCGCCCTTAGAATTCTCCTTATTATTATTAGAGCTTGTCTTCCTTGTGTTTCGCAAACGATGCCATATACAGAGGTATTGATATGTAAAAATAAATATTATCTATCTGACGATAGCTTAGTACGTTTGATAGTTGAAGCAAAAATGGATTGCCGGCAAATGTATTCCAATTAGTGTTTGAAAGTAAAACTGGACTACAAGCTTTCTTCCAACCGTTTCTCCAAATTTACACGACGTGCTTTTGTTTTATAAATGTTATAAGGTGATGTTTCTTATATCGCTTAAGTATCTGCAATAATTGGTTTTGCTACAGAATATAAAGGCTTGCTGGTATTTGCTAAATTGAGATTGTCAACGGAAGTGAGAGTTCAGCATCAACGTCCTACCTGGCAAAATTAGGTCTCCATAAGAATGCTTTCAATCGAATGAAGCACCGAATACTTTCAATAATGGAAAGCTTTTAGATCAACTATACTACCTTACCAGTCAAATCGCAGTTGCAAACATAAAATATTCCAAAAAAATGAAGAACAACGCGAACTGCTAACGATTAATGCACATTTTGTTCGGACTACTATAATATCTTTCCAAATAAAGTCACTACTGGTGATGGTACTGAATAGACTTCATTAAAATGCTGTTGGTACGGACGGTATGAAATAAGGCATCACAAAGGTCATCACAAGTGCTCAATTTGGTACAAATATGATTAACACGTGACGACATTCTGTTCGCCTGCTCCAATAATGCAGGTGGATGGTACGGGATGATATTTGCGACTCAGTCGAAAGTACTACTCACTGTACCCTAGTTCAACATTTCACAATGACTGAATTTAAACCGCTCAGTGACCCTACTTTGAGTCAAGAGGTTCACGGCTCTCAGTTGCCAAATGGGCTAAATAATGTGCTTGGCAATAACGATTCCGGCGTCCTGCAGAGCTCTTCAATGACACAGGAACCTGCAAAGTCTGGAGATGTCCAAGACTTTGGATCCACAAGCGATGCTCATCATCAAGACAGATGGGCTACTGACACTGGGAACACCGCTCGACTTCAAGTTGTTAACGAAACTCAAAAGTTTACGTACGTATTCCTTAACTGCTAATTTCAAATATAGGCAAATGCTAACTGGATTATGCACAGAGATGACCTCCCGGAGTATATGGAGAAGTGGGGACTTTTACATGCAGGTTTTGACTACAACTGCGTTGCTGTTTTTGGTTCACAGAGTACCGGAAAAAGTAAGAACTCGCTTTATGGCTGGCTTTAGTCCTGCGTTTTAAGGTGCTAACCTCTTACCGTATAGGTACACTACTCAACAGACTTTTTGGCACCACCTTTGATGTTATGGACGAGACGCAACGCAGACAGACCACAAAGGGTATATGGATGTCTCGCGGACGTGGAATGGACGTACTAGTTATGGATGTCGAAGGTACTGACGGCCGGGAGCGTGGAGAAGATCAGGATTTTGAAAGAAAGTCCGCGCTGTTCTCTATGGCTACTAGCGAAGTCATTATCCTAAATTTGTGGGAGCATCAAGTTGGTTTGTATCAAGGCGCGAACATGGGGCTACTTAAAACTGTTTTCGAAGTGAATTTGCAACTCTTCCAAAGCCAGAGAGGGTAAGTCGGACGTTGCATGAATCTATCAAGTCACTCAAGTTTACAAATTTTGTTCCTAATATAGAAAGGAGAAGACTCTCTTGTTCTTTGTTATCCGTGATCACGTTGGCTCTACTCCTCTGGCCAACCTCTCAAATACACTTCAGGCTGATTTGGAGAAAATATGGGCTGGTTTATCCAAAGTAAGTATTTATGCTAGATCATGACTTGCCATAACGCTTTTTAACACTGTTTGCTTTATAGCCGGAGGGACTGGAGGATTGTAAGATCCAAGACTATTTCGATTTCATGTACACCGGTCTTCCTCATAAAGTGCTCATGCCCGAAAAGTTCGACACAGAAGTAGATCAGCTTCGTTCGCGGTTCATGGACCCAAAGGATGCCAACTACGTTTTCCTTCCGCATTATCACAAGCGAATTCCTGCTGATGGATTCCATGTATACGCATCTGGTATTTGGGAGCAAATCATGAGCAACAAAGATCTCGATCTGCCGACTCAGCAAGAGTTGCTGGCTCAGTATAGATGTGATGAGATTGCAAATGTAAGTTCAGCTAGTATTCGTACCCCTTTAGCTCCTAGATACTGACTATTTTGTGCGCTATCAGGCCGCGTCTGAAATCTTCATTGATACAGTGTCTGTATTGAAAGTTCCAATCCTGGATAAAGGTCAGCTTGTCCAGGATTTGGGTCCCCAGATGACAGAAGCTCGATCACAAGCCTTGAAATCTTTCGATAAGGAAGCATCTAGATATCATGCTGGAGTATATGAGAAGAAGAGATTTGATTTGCTCAAGAAGCTCAATGCTCAACTTAGCGTATATTTTGTTGGACAGCTTCGCAACCTGCACAAATCTGCTGTTATCATGTTCCAAGACTCCATCAAGAGTGAACTGAAGAAGCCCTCATACAACTTTGCAGATGTCGTTGATAACGCTACAAGAAATTCTGAGAAGCACTTCAAAGAAGGCGCACAATCAATTATCTTGCCTGATACAGATTGGTCTTATGATTCTGAATTTGATCAATTGCAAGACGACTTTGCTGAGCTGTCTGCTCAAGCTCGATCTGATGAAATTAAGAAAATGACAAAGATGTTGGAGAAACAAGTTGAAGGCGACTTGACTGAACCTACTTCCATTGCTTTGAACAATCCGTCCAGCGAGATGTGGCACAAGATATTGACTGTATATAAGATGGCAATAGCCAATGGTCAAGAGACTTTGATCAAAAAGGCCAAAAGTATGTATACTACTGCGTGATTATTGCTATTCCCATTCCGTACTTACAAATTGTTGTATAATTATAGGCTTTAATACATCTGATGAAGAATTGGACGAGTCTGTAAAGAATCTTGTCAAGCAATCATGGCTTCTTCTTCGGCGGAAAATTGATGAGGAGCTGGCTGACAGCATGGTCTTGCTCAAATTGCGATCTAAATTTGAAGACAAGTTTAGATATGATGATGAGGGTTTACCCAGAGTCTGGAAGCCTGAAGATGATATTGATGCACACTTCAAGAAAGCAAGAGAGGAGGTATGTAGCATTACTATCGAGTTGCACAATCCTAACAATAACTTATTGGAACATATCATTAGACTCTTGCTTTGATACCTCTGTTTGCAAAAATTGATACTACTAGAGACTCGGATCTTGAAGTGGAGTCTGACGAAGACTTTGATTTCGCAAGATCTCTCACCGTATTGGGTGAATCGAAACAACAGGATATCACCACTCGATTCAAGAGAGAATCTGATGCATTCTACCTTGAGGCAAAGCGATCAATTGTCGCAACTACCGCCAAGATTCCTACTTGGTTGATTGTGTTGTTAATTGTTCTCGGTTGGAATGAGTTTATGGCTATTTTGACCAGCCCGATTTACCTCATTACATTCGTGTTTCTCGTCACTGCTGGCTACGTAGTGTATGCTCTCAATTTATGGGGACCACTTGAACGCGTTTTGACAGCCGTAGCAGGCGAGGCAACGAAGATGCTTCGAGAAAAAGTAGCAGAAGGCGTCGATAAGGCTAGAGATCAAGGTATCGAGCTTAATGCCATGAAGAGTTTTGCCGGACCAAGCAAAACCACTACCACATCTACTCGCGAAAAAGATGATTAGAGAGCTATCATAATTGAGACTATATTTGAAGTTCGCTCATTTATATAAGATGATGATGCAGCTATAGAAATTATATATACATAGCAAAGGAAACCGCAATTCATTATAAAACGCTTCTAAATTTACAAATAGGTTTATAAATCCAGCATCACATCTAGCCATCATCAAGCATGTCTGTTCCATCCTCTAGATTGAGATACTTATTAGTCAAGAAGTCGAATTGCTCATCTTCTTGTAGAGCCTGGTAAATGTGATGCGGCACGAATAGTTTCCTCTTCGACTGTTCTATTTTATCGGTAACCACCAAAGTCTTATCTTCTGACAGTTCATTACGATAGACATCTAGGCCACGAGTAACAATACGCTTCAAAAAGACCTTGGTCGCCTTCAAAAATGACATAAGCTCTCTAATCACTATGAAACACTATGATCACAACACTGCTTACCTCATAAAGGATGGAACCGGCGATAAGCCGCTGATCCATAGCATCAACCAAGCTACCTCTTTCGTCTTTTACAGTGATAGATCCATCTCGCATCTCCACCATATTGTTTGCTATGACTCCCGGAAGACGAAGTTGGTCAACAATTTGCCAAATCCAATCTATGCCTCGCTCCCGGATGGCACTACTGTCGTCCACCATTATATCATTCTCAATTTGCCTGATGTTGCTGACTAGTTCAATAGTTTTTGGGTCGCTTTCGTTAGTATTGCTAGCGCCCTTGTTCCATGACATTGGATGGTCAACATCAAGGTCCATATCATCTGAACAGACTGCTTAGTCATTGGTTTAGAAATGTATAGTTGTGATAGAGTATTTACCTTGTTCTTGCATTTGATCCCAACCACTCCCAAGCTTTTGTAACAATGGTAAAATACTTGTTACACTACTAACGCCACCAGTGCGCTTTCGAGAACTCCAAGTCGAAGGTCGATGAGGACAAGAATCATCCGTTACATGTGTATCATACACATGCAAACCTCGAAGAGTACCACAGAATTTACAATATCCCAATGCAAGCTCTTCTTGAATATTATCAACAAATGGCTTTCCTACAGAAGCTCCTTCTGACTTTGCCGGTGTGAATCCATTTGTTCTACACCATAAAACACACTTCTTAGTGGTCAATCCATCAGCTGCGTGTCGCAAAATTGCATCATCCTTTTCTATAGCTTTTTGTTGCACTCCTAATCTGAAATCGCGAGCTCTATGCCACTGCAAATAGGCATCAATTAAGACACGAGTTAGGCCAATAGATATTTCACAAACTACTTACTTCCAGCGCCTTTCGACGACCCTCGTGGTAATCAAAATACATATTGGTGGTCGGAGCACAGCTGTATGTCATTAGCTGTGTACTTGGGAGGGGACTGATTATGGGGTAAGACATGATAATTTCTCGCATCAAGTCATCTAGTGGATCTCGACGCTGTACAACTTGGCCACTTGCTATGTTTTGAGCACTGGGTATTTGAGTTTGAACTTTCACTGCTTGTGGATCCACAAATTCAGTATTACGGTCCAGCTCCAAGTCTATGTATCTTTCGGCACCTAACGTTTGTTGTCCACTGTGAGCATGATCCAACTACAAAAGCAATTTAGTACTGGATCAGTGTAGTAACATAAATGTGGAAAGCTTACCCTCAGTTGGTGAAAAACATCTACGACTTTGTTGCGTCGACTGTCAGAGAATAGTAGTTGAACGCGTATAGGGAATTCACCCCAACCCAGCCTCGTCAAGTGAAACGGTGGTTTTGTTACATCTATAACGTCGTTTGGCTTATAACTAGGATGGAGATGATAGCGAACACAAGAGAGAAAAGAGGCTATATCTTCAGCTCCAGGAGGTGTTGTAACGTATATCATCCATTTGTGGGTATATTGGCGCAACCCTCCTTCGCGTTTATCTTTACAGACAGTTAGTTTCAACAAAAGAAAAGAAAAAGTTTCGTTTAAGATGAAAGTCAAATAATTACCTATAGGGATGAATTTGCTGACATTTCCTACAATCACGCGGCGTTTTATATAGAATCTGGAGCCATACTCAGGTGCATTCTGATTTACCGCTACAGAAATCGATTCTACTCGATTTTCGTTTGCGTTGTTGTCTTTTGGGACGTCATTTTCTGGATTATTATTCTTGTCATCGACAGGTTTGTTAGCTGGCCCATTAGTCTGTTGTTCCGTTGTTATACTGTCTAAATTGTTTTGGGTAGGTTCGGTTGATGCAGCCTCATTGTCCCGCAATTGTGCATCATTAGACAATGGCACTTCTCTATTGGGAAGTACAAGTGCATTATCTTCATCGTCAGAATCCAATACCACATCTTCATCATACTCTTTGATGGTTGGCTGTAAGATGAATGTCATGTTAGTTTTTCCGCTATACTTTGTTGATATTTCCAATGCAAATAACAACCCGTTTGATGTTGGCTTTCTTCACGCTAATATTGATTCGGGTTAGGTTTCTACCGCAGAAGGGATATATATGGTAGAAGCAAATTGAATACCTGCTGACAGACAATGGTTTGGTGATTGCTCGAAGCCTTATGGGATGATCCAAAGGCACTTCCGACTCATCGACAGGAGTACCACACTGCTTAATCATTTCTTCGTATGGGCCGAATTCCAGCCCATGCGCAAGACGACAATGATTGAGAAACCCTTGTTGATTGGCAAAGTCGTCCCGATGACATCGTGGACAGGCAAGACTGTGTGATTGCATCAGATAAAAATAAAAAGTGAATCAAAATGAAGAAGTAGTGTACCTGACATATACGCCGTCGGCTCGTCTCCCATACAGCCATTTTGTCGTTCCATTTGATGATCTTCGGGAATTCATGCGAGCGTGACGAATCGCGTCCTGGCCCAACGAATTTGATATAGATGGCAAAGGAAAGCTCATGTTAGACACAATTGTCTGAAGAGCTGATCTACGGGTATTATGGTGCGTATCTGGAGCTGATACGGCAGCAGTGTCTTTGATAGAAACAGAGGTAAGCTGTCAATAGCGTAAATTAGACTTTCGTTGTTCTCTTTAGATATATGCATACCGTTGCGAACAGCCAATCGAATGTCGGACAGAAGATCTTCTGCTTTTCCGATCTCCTCTCTTATGGCAGAAATTTCTCTATGCTTCAAATAGATCTCTAGATCAAACTGGTGATCTATTATACTCTTTATTTTCTCTTGCATTTCGTCTTTGGAAGGAACCCGTCAGCGCTAACGTTTCTCATATATTTAAAAACATCCTATCATACCCTGTGATAATCTATTGAGGCTTTCCGATTCATTATTTGTGTGTGTAGCTCCATTCATGGAGAAGGTGAAGTATGACAGACACTAAGCGTAAATTTTACAAACTTATGTCACCTAAATGATGACCTCATCAACAATTAGTGGTCCATTCGCCTTCCAACTCAAATTGAGGCAGAGCAATCGCGTCCGCAATCGACAATGTCGGTAACCATGGCAGCAACAAGTAACGATCCCCAGCAATGGTCCATTCTGGAGAAACTTCTTTTAGCGCAATGTGTTTACAAATTTGGAGAAGACAATTGGCCACTTGTCTCGAAAACACTGAGACATAATGTTCTGACAAGTAGAGCGCAAGATTTCTTCAACCAGAAGGTATACATTGACTCACTGACAGAATTTTTAGGATCGTGAAGCGGCAAGCTAATTATCTTTTTCAAAGAATTGCTCTTTGGAATATTTTACAATGATAGAGCAGTTGGACTCCAGCAGGTGAGTGGACACTTGCTATAACAAGATTCAGAGTTGGTACTAAAGACCTTCGTTGCTTTTGTAGGCGCTTTTCTGCCCCAACACCTACACCGACGACACAAGATATGCCACCAGTAGTTAGGCTTGCTCGACAATTGTATTTGGAACGCATGGACGAACTCAAAGCTCAAATTAAGGCTGACGAAGACTCGTTCCGCAAGCTTGTGACGGAAATTGACGAGATCCGATCCGGTAAATGGGACAGCAAACTGAAGGAATTGATTCCTACTTCAGAATTGGCCTCAAATGAACCAACACCAATGCAAATTACAGATGAAAGTACTGGACAACCCGTTCATGCAAGCTCAGAAACTAATGGTGTCATTGCGCCAACGACAACAACGGATGAGTCACCTATTATAGACACGAAGGCAGAAGCAGGAATACCAGACCAGGAAGACAATGAGGCAGATACGACACCTTTATTGGAAACTGAAACGTCTGCAGCGATTAATGAAGATGTCAACATGGATTTGTTCAACACTCCCACAGTCACCACTAGTGCAGATGGTGTTACGGAGAGCGAGATACCATCAACCACTGCTGAAGATGTCGAGGAAAACGAAGTAACCGACGTTTCTGCAGCGCTGCCTGGTGCTGATGAAGCTACCATCACGTCTGAGGACTTAGCAATATCAGCTGAGCTTAAACCTAGTACGCCAGCAGAAGCAATTACCGTGCAACAGGATTCAACGTTGGAAGAAGAAAAGGCAGATATTGATGAGGCTGCCGGCACAATGGACGGTGAAGATGTGCTGGAATCTGTGGCTGACCAACACGATGAAATACCTACAAAACGCAAACATGATGATACTGACATGATGAGTGTTGATGCATCGCCCAAGCGAGCAAGGACTGAATCCAAATCTCCTATGCCTGTTACAGAAAGTACTGCAGAAGTAATTACTCCAAACGTTGAAGCTACAGTAGCTGATACAAATGAACAAACCCCAGAAAGGAAAGCGGAGACTCCAGCAACGGCAGCGGAAGAAACAGGTGGGTTGATCAGGAATTTTTGAGAATGAAAAGAAGATTTGATGTGGCTAACAAAACATGATTCGCAGACATGTATGCGGCACGCGTGCCTAATACGCCGGAGGGTTCCATGAGTGTAGCTAGCAACGCAGGAACTAGTACTGTCACAACGCCTGGGCCTTCTGGAGGTGAACGCAAGAAGAGCATTCCGTATTCCAAAGAGCTTGAGCAACGGCAAAAGTCCTGGCTGAAGAATATTAATTTGCTCTGGCGAGAAATTTCGAATCATAAGAACGGAGCTATGTTCATGAATCCTATCAAAGAAAACATTGCACCAAGATATTATGAGATAGTAAAACGGCCAATGGATCTCAAGCAAATTAAGCAAAGAATTCGGGATGGGGTAGGACAAATCACATTTCTTTATTTGGTTTTCTGGCCAAGTCAATGTGAACTAAAATATATTATTCTCATTGTTATAGACGATCAAGAATACTGCGGAATTTGAGCGTGACGTATTACTGATGTTGACAAACTCTTTAATTTATAACAAGGAAGGTACCGAAGTATATCAAATGGCTTTGGAAATGTTGGAAGATGTTCAAGAGCAGATAAGAGTTTTCAAGACAGCGGATGCATATTCATCAACCGGTAATGCACCAAAGGACACTGGCCATGGTTTGCGACGGCGAAGCATCGTTAGCGATGGCGGGTCCATCCCAGGCGATGCAGATAATGCATAACTTTATTTATAACCCGTTGACTTGTTATTATTCTGAAATTTCGGATGGTTGCACAAAAAGGTTGTCGGTACTCAACATTGGGGACGAGCTTTCCTAAACAAAAATGAGGCACACCAAAGCAATATCGGAACCCCGATTAACAAACCACTTGCAAATCGGATATTTTACTGCCGTAAATAACTCTTAACAAAAAGACAACACTAGACAAAAACTTCTATAATCTCAAATACTGTAGAATAGGATGTAATAAAGGAAGATTAAATGCAGGAAGAAATGAATTATTGCCCAGTATGCAAAGCCATCACGCCAAAAGATTGCGCTTTAAATTGTCCCGACAGTGACCTGTATCACCTTTGTTTCCCTTGAGCGCTAAACCTTTCACTTCATCTACCACTTTTGTGTCCATCATATACCCTCATCATCCTCTATGGGCGCTCTGTGTTGTAAAGAACACGACATTGCCTTTAATGAAGAAGGTGAGTACTTAAAATCTCGAGCGTCATCCATATAGACCAAAGAAAGTTTCACACTTTTTTCTGCCCCTGATTCTAACTTTTACCCACAATGTCATTCGGTTCATTCTCATCTAGTCGAGGTAAATTACATTCTAACATTAGTTGATAAAATGCCCTGACTTTAGACCTTAACCAAATATTATTTTCAATTGTACATAGCTGAATCACTTTTATCTTTTGCGATCAGTAGGCAAAGGCGCTTTCGGCAAAGTTCGAGTTGTACAACACAAAGCTACAAAGCAATTATATGCATTAAAGTATATCAACAAGGCAAAATGTATTAAAATGCGAGCTGTGGATAATATTATCTCGGAGCGTCGTCTTCTAGAGCAGATAGATTATAGCCTAATTGTGAATTTACGATACGCTTTTCAAGACGATGAAAATCTTTTCATGGTCCTCGATCTAATGCTTGGTGGCGATTTACGATTTCATCTGGAACGTGTGGGCTCTTTGCCTGAAGAACAGGTGCGGTTTTATGCTGCCGAACTAGCGCTTGCTTTGAATTACATGCACAGACGACGAATTGTTCATCGGTAGGTCAATCAATTGTGATTCATCATCCAATTTTGCTTAAAAATGTTATTAATAATCTTTCCTTTGGCATTTAGTGACATTAAACCTGATAATATATTGCTAGACGAAAAAGGTCATGCACACTTGACCGATTTCAATATTGCTGTTCATTACAGCGAGAAAAAACCCCTTACTGCCGTAGCCGGGTCTATGGCGTATATGGCACCTGAGGTGCTGCAAAAGAAGGGCTATTTCTATTCGGTGGATTGGTGGTCGCTTGGCATCGTTCTATTCGAATTGCTTTTTGGAAAGGTAAATCATCCCATAAAAGTCTAGCACTAAAACTTTTATCCCACTTGTACTGACAACCAACTGTATATAGCGTCCTTTTCGTGGAAAAACCAATGAATCTTTAACCAAGTCCATCACTTCTGATCCTTTGAAGTTTCCTGATAATGCCCATGAATTAGCGTCGCCTGCATGCTTGGATTTTGTGAAAGGTTTGATCACTCGAGATCCTACCCAACGCATAGGAGTGGACGGAGGTTTTGAAAAGCTAAGAAATCATGGATGGTTCAAGGGATATGATTGGTATGCCTTGGAAAGGAAAGAAGCCAGCCCTCCATTTACACCGGATGTAAGTTTTTATGCTGCATATCATAGGTGATTTTACATTTACTAACCAAAACTTCTATGACAGAGCAAGCGTGCGAACTTCGATCCGTCGCATGAGCTTGAAGAGATACTGCTCGAGGATAATCCATTAAAGGTGAGGAAGCGATCAAAACCGGTCGCGTCCAATGCTGGAGGATCTATCAAAAGTCAAATAAGCCAAAATCCCGATCAACCGCCGGAGATGCACATTATGGACACCAAGTTTTTGATTTATGATTTCACAAAGCCACATGAAAATACCATGCGTCGACAAGAGTTTGAACAGCAGCGATGGGCCCACAAGGCACCTCAAGTGAAGACTGACATGCCCTCCCGTCCAGTCATGGATGCAAGCGTCTATCATAAGCCTTCAGGATCCACCAAATCCAGTGTCCTTGATCAGCTTAATAGTAAACCTGCACCTCCCATAACAGCTGGTGATATCTTAAAGATGGACGAATTGGCGAGAATGGCAAGAGTTAGCGGTAGTCATAGCACAGACGCTGAATTCCGTCCCCCTTCTGGTATTCTGTCACCTAGCCATCTTGATAGCAAATTGTATCAGCGACCCGTGCCCAATCCCTCTTACTCTACACCATCCATTCAAAAAAGAGATCATTATATACAACAAGAGGGCGGTATACCACCATCTTCTAGGCCACCGCAAACCGGATCCCGAAGATACAGCGAACCGCGCTACAACGATGAACTTGACCCGTTTGTCGATAACCCTTCATCTCCGGGAACGGCTCCTAGTTATACCTCTGACTATCAAGTAACTAGTGACCAGCGTCAGTACGATCGTGCAGAGGTAATTTATAGGAGACGACTATCTGAGGAAAGCAGCAATGTTCCTCCGTCACCCAATCCAAGTGAAACAGCTTTGTTGAAATCACATAGATATTTTACCGATGCATCCTCTCAAGCTCCAATGCCACCACCGCAGCAACCACCACCTCCCATTCCCTCTCATCTACCAGTATATCTACCACATAGAGTATCTAGTCGCCCCAGTGGAGAAAAATTGAATATGATCTCTGCTTCTCTTCAAAGCGGATTTGCCTCCTCGCAATCGTCCCCATCCACTCCTATACCAGCTGGGCCACCGAGGTTACCTCCAACTTCGCCTATACCTCCCGTACCAAGTTCAGGTTTCAACCCTCCTAGGCCAGCATATAGTTCTTCGAACTCTAGCAGTCGATCAGCTATGCAACCACTTCCACCTCCACAGACATCACCTCCGCCCATACCATTGCCGTTACCACCATTGCCCAGATGAATGAGTGTATAATAATTTAAAATATTAGTTTCTTCTTGTTTGTCAAATTCCAAAATAGTTTTTAATTCACTGTAACAGTTCCTACATCAAAAAATGCAACTCAAAAATTTTGCACCCTTGTATCTAATACTGCTTCTCATTTAGCTCGGATAACCAATATATTTTTGACAATAGATGTATTGCTCTAGTTTTACACTATTAATATTGTCTTTTTCTGTTTGTTTGTTTTTTTTTTTTTTAAAAAAAAAAAGAAGAGAGAGAAATATTACAAAATGAGAAAGAGAGAAAAAAGTATATAGAATAAAAACGAGGTTGATGTACATGATTTTGACTGTTGTACAGTGGCAGGTCTATCGACTGTAGATCAGGTTGTGTATAGCAATGAGATAGATGATTATAAAGATAACATGAACACAGGAGAAGAATGAATGAGGTATAACGCAGCAATCCAGTGGACATGGTTTGATAAGTTTTTGGATGAACAATTGAGATCGCTTCGCATACGAACCAGCGTTGTCATGGCAATAGGAAGTGTATGATAAAAATGGAAAAGAACTGGATCAGACAAGGCGAAGTTTTTTGTTTGTGGATAGCCTCGCCATCCTGTGTAGTAATCGCCTTATGTTTAGAGTAATTGCCCATTTACACATGCTTCTTGTCGGATTTGCGCATCAGTTTGGCATAATCTAAAAAGTAGAAATAGCATTACGTTGGCGTGTTCCAATGTAATGATTGATATAGAAATACAAAAATGAAGGATCCTTACGTAGCCCACAGGCATTGCACAAGGTTCGCGCCCCATCCGGCCCTCGTCGCCATTCTGGGGTATCGGTGGTGTTACATGAATGGCATCTAGGGCTACTCGTGGCTCGCTTCTGTTTTGTTGGTTATGTATTTGCGTTAGCTATTTAGAATACAAACACACCAAGCTCAACGAATACCTACAGCTCGCCGTCTATAATGCTTCATAGGCAATGATGCGTTGCTATCCTGATCCGGCCGCTTATGGTCGTACTCATACTCAGACTGAGATACCGAGAATTTAAGAATTAGAAACCCATCCCTGACACGGGGCATTTTTCACAAAATTAAAAGTTTACCTCTGGTGACCGCTTCCGTATTGTTATATCAGAATCATGCAGCCATTTCAATTGGGTTCTTGAGGTGTTCATACTTTTTAAAGATTGCAGCAGATTGTAAGCATTCTGGTTCATATTGTTAAACATTTCGATTTGCTCAGGACGAGCTTCGTTGGAATGCATCAATGACTTAAACCGATCCATGTCTTCGCACAATACTTGACATTGATTGATAGCCTGGTGAAAAAAAGTTTAATTATTGAATTTACAGGTCAAGCTTAACGCATGTCAATCTATCCATATCCCGAATCATTAATTACCTGTTCAACATCAGATGGTTTTGTGGACTCATATTCATGAAAATCACTGTTGGAGCTATCATAGGAGGTCCGTGAGGGCAGGCTCCATAAGTGTCGAGAAGGAGTGGTGGAGTGTATGGCACCACTTCGTTCATTGTAATAAGCGGGTGGTTCAGTAGGTAAGATGGGTGGCAATATTGGTGGTGTTCGGTCATCGGATGGTCTACAAATTGCACAGCGTGGATGTTAGTTTAACCTGGCTCAGACCAAACTATGAATTCAACCATTCAAAACAGATTTCCTTACTTATAATCGCTGGCTACTCGGTCGTTTGCACCCTTTGGTGACTGTATCGTGTTTTCCGCATCATTTGGTGAGCATAATTGGAATACTTCCATAATATTGCTTAATGGAGTATGTCAAAAAAAAAAAAAATGGCATCAGCGCTTTTATTTCATTATCTTGACGGGGATCGGTGTTCGGTGTTTAAAAAGGCGCGGACAAGTTATTGCCAATTACTCGGCTCCCGCTTGCTCCCAACACTCTCCCCTAAATCAGCGACTGCTGCTGCTGCTCCTTTTGCAATTTTTACAAAATATGTACTTTATTTACTAGCTTTCAAATGTTATATATTACATCTACAAGTTATGGAGATCAATCTTTCCTACGGGCTGTTTGCCAGTAAGTCCACCCAATTCTCCAGTATCAGGTTGTTCTTTAACGTGGTCCTTGGTACCACCAGTGTTCTTGGCCGGTTGCTTTGGCTCGCCATTTTCGCCAGTCTCACCGTCGTCGTTATTTTCATCCTCATTTGCCTTTGCACCGGTGTTTTCACCTTGTGGTTCTTGTTGGTTCTGAGTCTCTCCTTGTGCAGGAACTGCTTGTTGTTCACTGTGCTGTTGGGTTTGGGGCTCAGGTTGGTCAACTCTTGGTTGACCTTCGGCTTGGACCTGCTCACTTTGGCGATGCTCCTGACCTTGCATTTGAGGAGTTTGCTTGTTAACTTCCATTGATTGGGCTTGCGGTGCGGCTTGGTCGACTCTTGGTTGACCTTCGGCTTGGACTTGTTCACTTTGGCGATGCTCCTGACCTTGCATTTGAGGAGTTTGCTTGTTAACTTCCATTGATTGGGCTTGCGGTGTGGCTGGGTCGACTCTTGGTTGACCACCGGCTTGGAATTGTTCACCCTGCTGTTGTGCTTGGGGTGTGGGTTGGTCGACTCTTGGTTGACCTTCGGCTTGGACTTGTTCACTTTGGCGATAATCCTGACCTTGTACTTGAGGAGTTTGGTTATTACTTGCCAATGGATGGCCAGCGGGTTCTTGGACAGGCTTAGTATTAGGTTGTGCAGACATTTATGACGAAGATAAAAATGATATTATCAATTGTTTTACTGCAGCCGAACACTTGATTTATAGCTTTCAGACAATTATCACAAAAGGAAAAAGAAAATAATGTCATTGGCTCATCATTGTGCTAAATATGGTAAATCAAAATGTTAGCAGCCTATTTGCACCTATTTCAAAGTCAGCCACGTGACGTGCCAGCTTGGAAGCAGCGGCAGGCGGCGCGTTCAAAGTTTTTCGCCTGCTTGGTAACAAAAGCGCTTGCGCAACTTTACCTTTGGTCTCTTTATTACCTTTTAGCTCAAAAAACACCGTTGTTGAAAAGCTGACTCGACTCCTATATACTCCTGTCGCATATATCTCAACATGAAATTAACAACATCCCCACAAGACAGATTCAACCACTTCAATAGGCACGTTGAGCGACCGGTTAGCACTTACTCTCGTAATTCCAAGTCAAGTTGGACAAAGTCTCGGTGCAAATCTCCACTTACTACAGATTTGGATTCCAAGCAGACGCAGTCATGTCTTCATAATAAGGTACATAGGCTGTTAATCTAAACTATCTGTCATACCATTATTCTCATATTCGGTTTCTTTGTGTAGCGACGGCGGACACGACCTTGTTCTCAAGATGGCTTGGCACATCGAACTCAACACAGCCCAGCTCTCAATGAAGATTATTTACTAGAATTAAGACGACAAGCATTCTCTGAACTGCACATACAAACACAAGCATATAACGATACATTTGTGGCTCGAATGCAACATTTGGAATCATTGCCCCAGGAAGAACAACGACAGCTATGGGCTATGTTAGGAGATCATGATCATAATGATAACCATGACAAGGACACCCAGGCTGTTCTGGAAATAATAGACATGCTAGACAGAAATTCTATGAACGATTATGGCGCCTATTTGGAACGCCTACAGGTAATTACCGAGCTCAACCCGATTTACTTTGTTTGCAAACTGACCTTCTGACCAACTATGATTTTACAGGCACTTGATGACCCATTATCTTCGCCTGAGCACGATATTGGTGACTTTTGGTGATCTATGCCATGAAGAAGTCTCGTATGTGCACTCCTTTTCGACCCTTTTTTGAAACTGCTGTTATCCACAGTCAGCCTATTTGCTGGATCCATTGGGTGCACAAATCGATCTATACACGTTCAAATTCTCAACACATCTCATTCGCTCATACTTACAACTACAGCTACACAAAACCTGCTCTATAAGTCTGGTTTTCAATCAAATTGACCAAAATAGCAAAACTTCTGCAATAACCCATATATATTATGAATATATATGTATATAACCACAAAAACAACACATATAAGCCCCATCATTCGCACTGATATCCCGTAGTCTCCTGGAAACAGCGCTTTGTATACACCATAACTCGTTCGGTTTTGCCACCAGATTATCAATCACTTACTTTTTTCTGGATTTGTTGCAACTCTCTTTATACATGTATCACTGTAATCTCAATTTTTACAATATTTATATCAGGGTAGATCCAATATCACAATTGACATAATAATACATCTCCAAACTCCAAAAAAAGAAAAAAAGTTGCTCCCATTCTTCACCAAGAGTAACCAAGTAAAATATAATCCCATCTATTGATTGGATCGGCAGACTTGAGCTCACAATATGATGTTGTATTTTTATGATAACAGAAGCCATGAGTATACAATGTTGTGGACTTTATAGTACTGCGCCACGCTCTGAAGGCAATGTCTTGAAAAAGTTCACACCACCCATGGAACGTCTCCGGATATGGCCGGTGGAAGAGAATTTTGCCCATAGCCAAACCACTCCGCAGCCATGTCCAATTCTAATGTGGTATCTTCTTTAAGGTTACATATTTCGCTGTGTCGAATCCAGTTCCGCTCAAAACCTACACCGTTCAGCTTAGCCGACTTAACGTATCGATTTGTTTCGGTCAAGTTGTTGGCAATGATGGTAAAGGTGCTGTTTACGCTCATGTTTAAGGTCATCTTTGAAAATAAGGGTGAAGAAAGCAGATACACGTCGGTTCCAGCAACAGGATAGAATCCCATCATGGACCAAACTACAAACGAACCCTCTGCACCACTGTCATCGTTGCCCGGAAGTCCCGTAGCATTGGTCCAAAAGTTCGTTCTCAACAGATGCCGCACTATATCTGTCGTTTTGTCCATCCGACCAACCCAGTTATATAGATAAGGCACTAAAAATGCTATGACAACCAAATCCGTCAGCATGTACATTTAAATTTGTCGTCACCAACCCTAAACATACCAGGTTCGTCGCCCATGTCATGATAACCCTTTTCAAAATAGTGGTCCAGCCGCTTTGTATATATTTCTGGACCACCCATGAGTTCAATCAGCTTGAATTGATCTTGTGGTGCGGAAAAGCTATAAATCCAAGATGATTCTTCGTAAAATTCGCCACCCTAAATATTCATGAATGAACGTCAGTCGAACATTTAGAAGCACTATTTTCAGATGCTCACCCTTCCATCAAGGAAACAGCTAAAGTGGTTCAAGGTTGGGCCACAAAATTGTGGTGGATAGTTATTCCAAGTGCCATTCTATAGGGTTATCAGAGTCAGCTCCCAAAACACATGATGTTAATATGTACCAGTACATACCTTATACTTGGGCATAATAAACCCTGAGAATCCATCTTCTTTGATATCAGGATTCCATAGATTGATCCAGTTATTTGCTTTTTTGATGTACGTATTATAAGCTGAGCTATTTCCTAGTGCTGTTTACATCATTCTTTAGTAGTCTGGAAACTTGTCTCCGCAAGATGGAACACATCGGAGTTTTTTATAACAGTTGAAAAGAATCAACATACCATGAGCTGCTAATGCTATTGCAAAGTCATTACGCGCATATTCCACAGTTCGCGATGCTGATCGTGCTGATTGCTGGGGCCGGTCCCAAGTAGACCCGTCAGGTGCTGGAACATAGCCATTCTCATTGTAAAAATCAACGTCCCCTCTTCCATGAATAATTGCACCTTGATATGTCGGTTCCTATAGTTTGATGTTAAACCTTACGGCACAATGGATTAAAAATCCTAATTGAAAACATCTTGACTCACCACTGTAGCATCCTTAATCATTGCATCGAACCCGTCATCCCAAGAGATGTCACCATATTCTTTTCCATGCTTGAGGAGAAAGTCAACTAAGGGCATTTCGGCATTACTACCGCCTTGAGTAAATCCTGGTCCTAAGCCCATGTAACAGTCAGGCATATATCCTTCATTGCGATATATATCTATCAACCCTCTAACCATCTCGGACAATGGCTTTGCATGAGTAAGGGCATATAATGGCATGACTCCATGATAGGTGTCCCTGCGGACGAAGATATGTCAGTTTTTTCTTTTTAGCAATTAGATATGAAAATCCGTAAATACCATAAACAATAGAAGTCGTCGTAGTAAGGTTCTGAAGAATTCCATTTCGGATTTTCTCCGGTTTTGTTAACAGGTGAAATGAAGTGTCGGTATAACTATAATATATAATAGAAGCATTTAGTTTGGGTAGCATACACGATCACAGCGAGAAAGAGATTGGACTAACGCTGGAATAAAAGAGAACCTTGTCATCCAAAGAGGCGCTTTCAACCTGAATTTTACCAAGCGTTTCTTTCCATAGCTCCCTAGCTAATTCTTTCACCTCATCGAAGTCGAAAGTAGGTACTTCGTTTTCAGCACTTTCACAGGCTTGACTTGTGGATACAAAGGAGATACCAATTCTGGTGACCAGAGGACGTTCTTTGGTCACTTTGTCAAAGTAGACTAGTGCTCCCAATCCTATAAAGTTTTACAATGTGTTAATGAGCAATGGCTTTGTTTCAAATTTAGGTACCTGTCGATACTCACCTCCATACGACCCAGTCAAGGTGGTTTGAGTATTGTTGTAAACTTTCCCATCAAAAAGGCTGACATTGGAGGCAGCCAAATTGAAGGCTGAGCAGAAGTAGACCTTGAAAGTGCTATATGGAGCAAAGCTGGGCCGATACATTCCGTTCCCGACTACTCTGAGGTTTTGATTGCTATCTTGGTCTAATGAAATAGAGCCACCCATAAATGAGCCCATTAAGTCGTCGCCAACATTGATAAGTATAGTAGCATTATCAGAATCATGGAAATCATATCTAAGAACACTAGTCTTATGTGTTGCCGTCATCTCTACAGTTGTGTTAAACCTTTCTAAGCCGATTGAAAAGTATCCAGGTGATGCCTCTTTACCAATTGACAAGTAATTGTTACTTTTACTTGACAATGTTTGCCAAATAACCATGCAAGCTCTTACTTTCTGAATTCTCTATTCTTTTTGAGCGATAGTCATAAAGAGCCCACTCTGTCCCGGTCAGCGGCTGAACAATAATATTTCCATAGCTATAGACGACAACGGGTCAGTCTTGGCTCATCCTCCTCTATCAGATCGTTTTTGTTCTCAACATACCTAGGATTCTGTAAGATCGATCCAAAAAGCTCGAGGTGAGTCACAGTGTACGTCCACTTTGTACGTATTCATCATTTTAACTTACTCCTCCGGTCTGTGGAATGAAAAAAAAAGCATGACAATAGAAAGCAATGTTGAGTTTCAATGCATTTAGTATGATTCTAAATGCCAAATACACTAACCCCGTCACTATGTAATTGCGAAAAGCCTTTGATCATACCATCTGGATTGTATCCAGCTTGATTGTCACTTCCAGCCATATCTGGACCAGGTTTAGCTATGCCAAACGGTATGGTAGCGCCGGGAAATACATGTCTGAATATAAATTATGTGTTAGGAGTATGCAAACTTTGATGATTTCTTTAGACGAGCCACATACCCAGCACCGCTGGTACCTATCAGAGGATTGACATAAATGGTATTATCGTGTCGATATCTGCTGGTAGGCGAAGGTGAAACAAATTGAAATTGTGGTGAAAAATTGCTTGTATCTGCAAAATATGCTATCGTCAAAACAATTATGATGATAATGCTTGCACGCAGCACTGTACGGCGCTGACTGAAAGATAGGTGGCTTTTCAAGATGGGCATGATTGCGCAATGCACATTAAGCTAGCATGTATTAAGAAGGCCGATATGCACGGCGGGTCAAAATTTGCTGTACAAAAGTTAAATAGCCCTGTTCCTGGGATAGCAGCGCAGTGCGGCACATTACCACAAATAGCAGTAATAGAAAGAGTATTTCTGGGACTTGCGCGTCACATAATTCTCGCTTGTTTTTATTTATTACATTATACCTTGAGGAAGACTTTTCGGTACGCAAACACCGCGTAGTCTCTCATCTATAAGGAACATACCCGCACAAAATTGCTTTTTATCTAGCCACCCATCCTCACGTATATCAACCAGGTGGCAAATTTGTCCAATATTTTCATCGCCGATTCGACTGGCCCGCCATAAATCAAACGCAGCCTCATAATAAACGTAGCCTTGCTCAGAGTGTTGATTAAACATTTTCTCGTACTTTGTGCGATCGATAACCGCTATATTCTTTTGAATCGATGCAGTGGCAGGAGGCAGCATATGTGAGGTTGGGCGTCGTGGTAGATTCACCGAAGAAGGTCGCTTAGATGGTGTGGGACGCGGAGAAGCTGTGGGGCGTGGGGGAGGTGTAGGTCCTGATTTCTGTGACGGCGTGGCCGAGACTGATTGTGGCCTTGAAGGTAATGGTGGGCCACTTGGCTTATTGCTAGGGTATATTTGAGATTGAACTTCTGGTCGCCGAGGAAGTGTTCTTGGTGGCACTTGGAATTTGCGATCCGAATGAGAAACAGGCCGAGAAGCATTATTACTATCTTCCTCTTCTGTAACAGATGAGACACTTGATCTGCTGTATGTGTTAGAAAATGTGCTTGGTCGTCTTGGTGGGGTAGGTGGTAAACCAGCGGTTGGACGGGGTTGAATTATAGGTATATTACCAGGAGATGATCTAACTGGTGTAGGGACAAAGCTAGATGACTGCAGGTGTTTTCCATCGAGTATTGGTTTCGTATCCATCGGCATCGTATTTTCTGCGCGCCTGGGAGCTTCTGCAACAGTTGATACTCGCTTGGTGTTTGTACGCAATGCTGCACCGACTGGCTGATTCTGCTTAGAAGCTGCATCAACGGCAGCCCATTTCTTTCGCAGCTCAGAAGGTTTCATCGATTCCACTGGCTCCTCGTTCGCTTCTTCATCAATTTTAGCTGGCGACGACGCAACAGGAGGAGCGCGCGGCTTTGGTGATTCCAGGGAGATCGGCTGCTTTGTTGGTACAGTTGATGCTGTGCCAGAGCTCTCGAGCTTAGCTCTCAAAGCCTTGACTGACATTGCTGGGCTATCAATTTCCTGCGATATTTGTGTAGTATCAGGATCATTTGCTTCTTGAGTTCTTGATACAGAAGCAATCTCAGGAACTTTGCTTTTACTTTGACTACTGGAAATTATTGAAGGACTGCTTCTGACCGTATAATTATTCTTGCTTCCAACAATGCCAGGAGGCTTCGCCGCGACTGCAGGGTTTCTTGGCTTATGTGATTCTTCCTTGTCAGAAATAACTTCGACGTAGTTAGCAGGGAATAAACCTTGCTGCCCTGACGTCTGTAGGACGCCCACCAACCAACCATCTTCTTCAGAATTGCTAACTTGATTTATGACGTCGCCTTTTTTGAATGATAACTCATCCGAGTTTTCCAAGCCTTCGCAATCATACAATGCTCTGGCCGTTGACATTGCTTCTACAAAAATAGCAGTGCGTGGTCGGAGTCCTCTTCTAACCGCACTCAAACTGAATGCTTCGGTGAATGGAAAAGACAGTCACTACCCTTCCATTTTGAGGATGAACAAAAAAAAAACTGTGGAAAGAGAATCCTTGCAATCTCTACATCTTAACATGGGAGCACTTCCGGCCAACGATGTGTTGGCGGAAACCTTTGGTTATATCAGCATTGCATGCTGGATTGTGGTACTGACACCGTACGTAAAGTTCTCGATATAAGGTTCCCATGTTCCATTTTGTTGTATTAACGATATCTATCACCAAAGACAAATTTACCTGAATTATCGCAACAAAACAGGAGACGGCATATCCTTCAACTTTTTACTACTTTGGCTGATTGGAGATGTTATGAACATTTTGGGAATAGTCTTACAGCATCTGATGTTTACAGTGGTATGCTGGTTATTTTGTTTTCTTATCATTACCTCGTATCTCCCAATGCTGATTTACGATCATTTGCGGATTTAGTTTCTTCTTGGGGTGTATTATATCCTTAGTGACACTATCATTGTCCTGCAAGTTCTTTACTATCGAAAAAATCAAACCTATGAACCACTTGCGGAATGCGAATTACCGACTGACTCATATGGATCAATTGAGGACCGTAATGAAGAAGAAGAGTACGAGGCGATCGTCGATGAAGGGATCAAAAACGAACACAAACAAAAGCGGGTTCTTGGAAGAATAGTAACTTTTTGGGTAGCAACGGCTTTGTTTATAATTTCATCAATCATATATATCATATGGTCCCTGTGGCCAACTGGATCGCCAAACGATGTAGATCTATCACAACTCAAGTTTTTACCACAACTACTAGGCTGGACCAGCGCGTCATTTTATATTTTCAGCAGAATACCTCAGATTTTGAAAACATTCCATGATGAGACCGTCGAAGGGCTCAGCATAGGGATGTTTGTGTTTAGTGTTATCGGGAACATCACATTTGCGGTTGTAAGTTAGCTACTTTTGAACATGTACTCCATGCCAAAACCGGCAATGTACAATATCTGAAAATTAATACTTTTTTCCCGACTTGCAGTCCATCTTATTGGAATCTCAAGATCCAACTTATGTCGCCATCAATATGCCCTGGTTATACGGTAGTGCTGGCACTTTATTTTTTGACTTCACGGTAAGTACAAAAGCGAAATATGAACTGCGCCGTTTGACAATGTGCTTACAATGTGACCTTTGTTTGCATTTCAGATTTTTCTCCAATTCTATCTGTATGGCAAATCGTCCACGAATTTGGTATGATCTACATTTGGAAATACCTAGCGCTGTTGGTGATGACAAAAAGGGTTTTGATCATTTGGAGTTATTTTCTTGTTAAAGTAAATGATAATCAATCATAGAATGTATTATAGAACATGCAATGTGGCAATTTAGAAAAATGAGCAAATGCCGCGAATATACAAAATAACTATGGAATATTTTTGCGTTTTGAATTTTTTTCATTCTCCTAGAGCAATGTAAAGTTTTTTACAGTGAGTTAACAATTGTAATATGGGTATATGACTAGCACAGCCTGTCATATAGATGTGGCGCGTCCTGTAGAGCTCGAGTCAATCGAAGCTTTTGGTTTCCATTGAGGAGGATCATGGCGTAATCGATGAACTCGCATATGCCTCCTTAGGTTGCTGCAAACACTAAAGCGCCTACCACATGAGGCATCAGGGCATGCATAAGGCTTTTCACCGGTGTGTGAGTATGAATGAACCCGTAAAGATGATGGTCTTGCAAATGTCTTGCTACAATGTTGACATACATAGCGATGCCCAGAAGGGGTCTGCTGTGCACTGGTCTGTACAGCTTTGGTACCAAACACTATAATGCCGTTTTCATGAGGCGGCGTTGTTGAGTTTTCCGAAACGTCTTCTTCAATGGAATGTTTGCGTGTATCTTTGAAAGCCGATTTCGTAGAGCTGCTATTGGGAGTATTTGTACTAGGATTGGGTCTATCTCCATCAGAAAAGCGACGATGGTATGCATTTAAATCTTGAAGCTGAGATGCCTCGGAAAATGATCGACAGTGCTTTTTCGGCGCAACTTGAGGCGGATGATCGATTCTTGTCGATCCGCGCATATTGTGCTGTGACGCATTTTTATGAACGAGTTTACGATCATCGTTACTATGTGGCGGAGACCATGATGGGGGCGACGAAGTAGGAGTACTAGTAGGTGAAGGTTGTAATTCTAGCCCAGGAGAACGTTGAAAATGGGGATGGTATATAGGCTGATGCAGTTCTGATATAGGTTTATGAAACCCTGGCGGTCCAAATGCTTTATCATTATCTATCGATTGATAGTCTGTTATAACATGTTGATGCTGAGCCGCTAAAATGATTTGATGAAATCAGTTGGGAGACACAAGAAATCATGGGTTCAAAAGCCTCGAAGTGAGATGGAATTTTTTTTACCTGACCACGAATGATCGTTATCATCTTCTTCTCTAAGCAGCAGATGTTTGATGGACGGAAGTAATTGTCTATCGGCAGGCATTACAGATAAAACAAAATCAAAACTAGAGCAAGATACTTTAGCAGACAAAAGTAGGAAGAAAAAAGAAGGGAAGGACGGAAGTAGACTAAGAAAACCAGTTTATATAAAAGGTCTTGAGCACGAGTGCAAACGGCGATCATGCGTCGGCCGATCATCAACAGCTAGGAGGGATAAACTTTGAGAGGCGTATACCTCATGAGCTATATCATGGGATTAAATGTAACTTACTAAGTATAGGTCAAAAGAAGAAAGGCAGGGTCTGTCTTTCAAGATGTTGCATTATCATTAGCAGCGAAAACTATACAGTGCCTGGCTATGTAAGGATATCTTCCCTTTTTCATTACAGGGAAAAGCCTTTGTCAAATTGAGGATCGTGAGTATAGAAGGGTTCTCTAAGAAAGCGGCTGCCATGCATCAAGGAGTGTTTGACCTCCTGACTTGGTTTGAGAGGTACCCAGAAATATACAACTCCTTGAAAGAATCTGAGCGCACCACGACGCCTTCCGCCGGCTGATTGCCTGTTCGCTTTTCTTCCGATCATGGGTTTTCGGAGCTGACTGTAACGGATAGCCCGGAAGGGCAGGGTAAGCTGTGTGCTAGGTAAACCATACAAACATGACCCAGCAAACCAATGGTCCAGCAGGCATTTGACCCCGTTGATTTTTCATCCGAAGCCCGCCCGCATTTGTTTATCTAACGGAATCGTAGTACAAAGACTAAGTAAAATATGTACATGACCATTACAAGATGTTCTTTAATGACAGATCTTTGTAAGTGGCTATTTGGTCTCTTCTTTCTTGGTATAGCATTGATAGTTGTTGGATATATCATTTGTTCCTGCAACCCCATCCCAAACGCACTGGGGCGCTGTTTTAAAAAAATTCAATTTTTGTCGTCTAACTTTTCATGTGATGAACTTCTGCTTCAGTGGGGCCAACATATCACTTTTACAAGTAACAAATACTATAAAACGAACGTTGTTCTTCGTGCACGAATGAATGGACGAGTCAGCTTATGCTCCGGTGCATCCACCGCCTTCGGTCGTGACCACAGATTCAGAGCTTTCCTCTCTTCCCGTCAAAAGACTGCAACGGCATTCAGATCTAGATAATCTTTCAACGCTCCAAGATCGCTACGCTCGCACTCGTTTGAATCCGGAACAATCGAATGCCATGATGGACAATGTCATGACAATCGACACCATACCATTGACACCTCCTGGCAGATCTAGTTCGGAAATGCAATCTCCACGTCGGAGCTTGACTTCCACAAAGAAATGGCCTCTTCAGGACAGTCGGTTGCAGGTACTGAGAAACGCTTTTACAAGATTCATCCATGTTTGACAGTAGCATTAATTTTAATTTTTCAAATCGCTAAAATGAATTAGATAACGATCATGACAGTTCAACTGAATGTGCCCATCAAGCGCCCATACATCAAACTCACTCTGGGAGGTATGTGCGTCATGTTGATATCAATTGCGGCTCTTTCATTAACCAAACTTAAATTTTACACCTCGTCAGACCAAACATTTACCACTTCCGTAAGCGAGTATCAAGAAGGAAGGTGGTACGAAGGATTTGAACTTAAGGTTAGTTGCATTGATGATCTTGGCAGCTTTCGAAACAAATTTCCTGATGCTAAGTGCGATCATCCAAAAACAGGTCACGTATCATGCTCAACTGTTTGATACCATCCATATGGATTTGTACGACCATGGTTCATTCTTTTCAGATCGCCATGTTGGCAGAGCTGAAATACGATTACGTCTTTTGGATGGTCTGCCAGAAGTCTTCACCAGCTATTATGAGATTTGGGACAAAAAGCTATCTTCCAATTCAACTTCTGCAGTAGGAAGGCGAAAAATCCTTTCTGCCAACATCGGTGCTATACAAAGTCGTATTTATTACAGATATCAGAAAGACGAGCACAGCCTTATAGACAAAGCACCACATCTCCGAGCACCTGGCTTTTATGTTACGACAAGCCAATCATTGGTGACCGAAGAGCAGATAACCAGCGAGTTCGAGCGCCATTTGAGATACCAGCGTGAGCGCGATAAAACTGGAATCACTTTCAGAAAATATGAGGAAAATAATGCGTCTGGTGAGAATAACTTGGATAATTATGAGGAATTCGAAGATAGGGACTACGAGGATGTAGATGATGATGAGATAAATCTTTCTCGGCCATTGTCGTCTAAACCAGAAAAGAAGCCGTCCGAGGCAACGTTGATGGATGATACGCCAGCGGAGCAACAAACGGCAATGAGGCGCTCATGGAGCAGTATGCTAGGATTCGGCGGTAGTAAAGTAGCTGCCGATGCTTCTGCTTCATCAACGAGAACCTCATCATCAGCAACACTACGAAATGTAAACGCAATCGGTGGCATGGTTGACGATGATGAAACCCTTAAAACGTACCCGCTCTTGGAAACATTGGGATCATGGGCTACAACGAAAGAAACGAATCAGGTCTTGAGATCGATTGGAAAGCTGCTGGCAGCGTTTGTAAGTTGACTTTTTATTTTTTGAATGACAAACAACGTTCAATAAACTGATGTTCATCCTTCAGGGTCAAGGGTTTGAGCTTTCACATCTGCAAGTCTTGATCGGCTTTACAGTCTTGGAAAGATTTTACGCAGAATTACCAAAGTATGTAGTGATTGGCACACGACATCAATCAATTGAATCGTGCCTAACTTTGTAACAATTTAGGAATAGAACTTGGGATCTGGTCACAGATCTTGGAGAGATCGAGCCAGCTGCTCACTTTTGGAAGTTCTCAATTGCTGCTTGTGAGTGAATATCTAAATATATGTAGGGTAATGCACAAACAAAACATGTAACTAAAACAAGGATCTTGCTAAATAGATGGTTGGAAAGGACTGACCTTCATAGGCAAGAGTACTGGCATCTTAACCAACGCAACTCGTAAACATTCTGATGCTCTCAGCGTTGTGGAATATCTCTCACTACCCAAAGAGGATCTCCTTGCCTACGAATTCAGAACTGGAGAAGTGTTTCGACCTTCGTACTTTATTGCCAGAGATCGAGCAACCAATTCTATCGTGCTGAGTATCAGAGGAACTATGGTAGGCAATGGTTTAATTTCCTTAGGCTACTAAAAATATGTGCTAAATGTTTTACCTTATCAGAGTGCATTTGACACTTTGACCGATTTGGTTTGCGAATATGAACAATGGAAAGGTGGCTTTGTACATAAAGGCATGAAGGTAGAACTCAATCTTCAAACCCTCCCCTTGAATTCCCTTATTCTGATATCGAATTTCAGTCGTCAGCATTATGGTTTTTTCGCAATGTTGCCCCCCAGCTGATCGCCTACACAAACCAGCATGCCACTTCGGCACTTTATATTGTTGGACACAGTTTAGGATCGTCTACTGCTGCTATACTGACGATCATGCTTCTTGATTACATTGAAGAATTTCGAAAATCAGCTGACAATAATGACAATCAAGATTTTCAGATCAAGTGCTTCGGATATGCTCCGGCGTGTGGCTTAAGTTTGGAACTTAGTGAACGTTACAAGGATCATATTCAATCTTATGTCTTTGGCGATGATGTAGTAAGCAAAATGAGCTACGGATCAATGATGGATGTCAAAGAACTTGTCATTGCCAGTTCAGAAGCTGCACGTGGAATGAGTTTAAGCAAAGTCTTTCTTAGCGGACAACCAGATGATACGGCCTGGAAGCCTGTCTTTGAAGCCATTGCAGACTGTCGATCAAAATGCTTGGATTCGTTGGCAAATCCGAGAGTAAGCATATAACAAAGCGTTGCTTATATATTTAAAAAGCATTGAACAATACTCACTGAACTTTTTTTTTTTTTTTACTATTCCAGCTTTATGTAGCAGGAACTGTGTATCAATTCTGGCTGGATCCAACACCCAGTAATCCCACTCGTATGGTGGTAGAACGCACGAGTGCTAAACAAGTGTCACGAGAAATGTTGGTCAGACGCAGTATATTTCTAGATCATTTGCCAACCAACTTTGACGTGGCGTTCACTCGAGCTCGTGAATCACTCATGATACACGGTGGCCAGCAGCTACGATTGAGTACTGAAGGCAAGCAACAAGAGGGAGTACTAGACGAATCTTTGGCAGAAAGACGCGGCCGTTTATCTTTGGATGATAAGGTGAAGGAAGAGGCAAATGAGCAGCAAAATGAACAGCAGCAAGAAATTGCAATGCCATCCGCTGCTACCGATACAACAGTTGCTGAAGCCGTGGCGAAAGACGAAGAACCGCCGTCAAAGGATTCGAACCTCGATTAGAATAGATAAATGATATTATCTTGTACAGCGCTCTTGTTAAACAATAGCTATATATCAATACAATTATTAATGATTCAGAGAGGTCGTTGCCCCGCTGTTTGAAAACCCTTGGCTGGACTTGAATTTACAATCATGGCTAAGCGTTGTCACACACTGTAACAGGAACTCGCAATTTTAACATGAGCTTGGAGCAAACCGAATTTGACTATATCGTGCTCGGCACTGGGCTCATAGAATCAATCTTGGCTGCGTAAGTAAAGCTAAAGTATATATTTGGAGCAGTGGGTCATCGACCACTGACCACACTGCTACAGGGCTATTGCAAAAAGCGGCAGATCTGTTTTGCACATAGATGAATCAAATTACTATGGTGGCAAATGGGCATCGCACTCTTTCAGCGACCTGCTAGCGTGGGTAAAGGATTCGAATACAGGTAGGCTTTCTCATCAAACTTATTCTGAGTCACAGAGTTAGCCTAATATTCAATTTACAGACAAAATTGACAGCGAAGATACTTCTTTGGATACGCCTGTTTCGCTGAACGGTTAGTATTGAAGTAACGTGACTAACAGAGACGATAGTATACTAATGATTATGGCAGGTTTGAATATTGATGGTATACAAACGGTCATTGTTGATGCAATGAAATCTCGAAATCGCAGTATGCAACACGTAGAATTTGAGTACTTTGCTGAGACTGCTGACCAAAATAAGGACAGAATTACCGAAGCTAATGAAAGAACTAACAGCGCTGTTATTGACGCCACCAGAGCAGATGTGCGACAACAGCTTGAGGAACACATTCTGAACTCGCTGAACGACCGTTTCAACCCGGCTACTAAGAATGGCAAAATGGCCATCGAATTCGAGCTCGATCGAGTCATTCGCTCGTTACCACCAACATCTTCAGTCACTTTTAATGTACAGGACTCTGTAGATCGTATTTTGATTCTGAAAGACGGACTGGATTCTTCTCGTCATTACAATTTTGATCTCGCCCCAAAGCTATTGACGTGCCGAGGAGAGATGGTGGAAGTTTTAATCAAAAGTGGGATTGGCCGATACCTGGAGTTCAAGGGAGTTGAGCAAAGCTTTGTATACGATAGTGAATCTAAGGCATTTGACAAGGTTCGGTTTGTAAAGCAACACTGAATCAATAATGACAAATCAAGCTAACAGCATTTTTCAAAATTCATATAAGGTGCCTGTATCAAAGGAAGATGTGTTTTCTACCGATTCCATTGCACTTATTGATAAACGTAAATTGATGCGATTTTTAACATTTGCAATGAATGACGAAGAGGACACACAAGATTTAGGAGGTGATTATCGTCTCTGTTGAGAAATAGTCAACACGTATGATAAGAAGTTGCTATATGGTAATTGACAAATAAGGACTTTTAGAATACGAATCGAAATCTTTCAAAACGCTGCTGCAAGAAAAATTCAAAATTAATGGTAAATTGCAAATGGCGATTATATACGCAATCGCTTTGATCCAAGATGACGAGAGTAAAGGTATGCTATGATTTACAGACAAATTGTAGAAAAACATAGATGTATTCACACGTATCCTTGCAGTGATGGCCAAGGAAGGATTGGAACGGACGAGAGCCTACTTAAAATCTCTTGGACGCTTCGGCAAATGCGCATTTTTACGTCCTTTGTATGGAGGAGCAAGCGAAGTTGCCCAAGCATTCTGTAGAGCATGTGCTGTACATGGCGGTGTCTACATGTTGAACCAGCCAATTAAAAAATATTTGTTAAACGAAGACAAAAGCCAATGCCTCGGTATTGTCACTGGGGAAGGGCAGCAAATCAAAAGTAAATGGATCATAGGAAGTATGGAATACATGAATGAAGATTGGTTGCAAACTGGAAGTCTAGACACTGGGTAAGATAGCTTCTCTTTCTGCTTGCTTGTAATATTGTTTACTAACATTGGGTTTTAGAGCAACCTGGGTATCAAGGGCTATAATCGTCAGTAATCTGCCGCCAATCAGTCACGAAGGATCTGACATGGAAGATATTTCTTTCGCAGTATTTCCGCCTACTTCATCTGGTGATTCATCACAAGCAGTGACAGCGATACAATTGAGCAGCGAGGGAATGTCTTGTCCTCGTCAAAAATGTAAGCGTTTTTTGTCATGGGCACCCTACAGACTTATTCTCAAATTTTCTAATCACGACTATTTGAAAGACATGACCTTTCTGTCAACACCTAGTACTAATTCGGAACAAAGCAGCAAAGTCGATCTAGCAGCTGCTGTAGATAGTTTACAAAAGAGTAATATTGGTGAGTTATTACCAAAATTCTTAAGCTTGGCATATGCGATTCTCTGACATTGTTACATTATTAGCAATGAAGCCATTATTTGTGTTATACTACAAGCTACGCTCACAGAAATCTAGCATTGTTGCCAGCGACAAGGCTCCTAAAAATGTGATTGCTTGTAGCGATCCTGACAGGCTTTTGGACCTTGATGCACCTTTAACAGAAGCTCGAAAGACATTTGCCTATTGTGTTGGAGAGAATGAAGACTTCTTGCCAGCTCCAGAAGTTGATCCAGAACTGGAAGAATAGAAAGGCTCTCCGCAAATATAAAACATGAACATTATTTTTTCAACTGATTGTAATCATATTAAATCATATAATAGACGTTTAACATCAAACTCGAAAGGTTTTTAATTAGTAGTTCATTGTGAATTTGGTGTCCATGATCAATCGACTCTTATTGAACTGAGTGCTCATATGAAGCATTGATATTCAAAGACCAACGTATTAATAAGTTTGTTATATTTTTAAAAAGAAATACAGATAAATGACGCATGCATAGCAAATTTTTCCTGTCATAAGCTCTTATTGTTACTACCCAATCCGCAAGCTCGTGTTTCTACATTGTAGTATCAAGGCTCCATATTATTCAACATTGGTTTTTAAAAGTCACGAGATGGCCAGATTCGGTACCAAGCGCCAAGATTTCTACAGCAGTGGGCCATTTCTTAAAAGGGAGTTAAATTTTGAGATTTGGCAAGTTTACCTCCTTTCAACTCTCGGCACTTACTAATGGGCAATCAACCTTCTGCCATACAATTCCAACCTGCAATTGATGCACGCAATGACAAATTAGAGGACGCCACGCACCTGAGGTACCTGGCGACGGAAGAGTCAAAGTTCATACGTGAAAGTGATCAGGAAGCAGAGACTGCACGACTGCAGGGTCATATATCAGCAGGTAGGGTCCGATATCGAATCCCGACACCTCTAAAAGAGTCATTTAACTTACCCATCAACTTGTAGCTGAAGAAATTGAGAAGCAAGCGGACATCCATCGTCTTCGAATGCACGAACATAACCAAGCAGCTGCCAAAGCTATTTTCTTGGCCAATAACCCATCCAGAGATAGCCATGTACTTCTCACACATGGCTTGTCAAGCAATGAAGCTATACCACTTGTTCGAGATCACTTGGCGCGATTGTACAACATTGATTCGATAAAGCATATCGTCATCTTGACTGGCCTCGACGTTATACCCCAAGATGTGATTGAAACCTTTTGGCCTGCAGCTGAAAGAGCGATGCGAGATTTTGATGTCGACATTCAGTGTAACAAACCAAGCGATGGTGTAATTTACATTCGATTCGGTGACTCAAACGGTGGAGACAGCTCAGACAACCTCTTATCCCAAGATTTTTTACAATCTGATCTACCAGTAAGTTTGTCTTCTGTAATCACAGTCAATGATATCTCAGACCCAGTGTTTAACATCCCATGTCTTTTAGAGTGGACGACATGACGATGATAGTCCCTGGTCTGGTATGTTTACTGCATCCAAGTCTACCGAGGATATGATGAACAAATGGTCTGGTGTAGCAGTTGGAGCGGCAGCATTGTTTGGATCTGCTGCAGTAGCTGCCATGGTTTATAGCCGCAAGCGGTCAGAACAACATAGGCGATAGTCTGTACATATATATTATTATTTAGGTTCTTTTATATAAAGCATTTGAAAAAGAAACTCTACATATCCACTGCTCAAACCATAATCATTACTTCCCTGAATTGGTCGGAGATGGGTGACTGGCCTTTCAAAAATGCTATAGAGACTATGAGGTTTTACTTTGAACTCAAATGCTTGCAGAATGGTGGCAATAAATCGATGTGGACCATTGAAAACAGTAGTTACAAAGAGCATAAGGAATTTGACCACTATAACTGAGGTGATTGTTAACAACGCTCTTGACATTACTCTGATCGCCATTCTTATATCTTGCAATAAAACAATACAGCTTAACAAGCTTCGCAATACACACCAAGTGGACGCGAACGATATTATTAAAGAATGCCTTGGTAATATCAAAGAGCGTGGAAAAGCTGTCAATGCATATATCAGTGTCGAGGATAGGGATTATCTACAGCAACAGGCGAGCGAAGCACAAACACGATGGCTAAAAGGTATGCATAACACTGCTCAAGTCAATTGTTGTCGAGTTTTTTTGAAACACCGTCTTATGCATTAGCTGCTTATACCTTTAGGTCAAAGCAAGAGCGTTCTTGATGGCGTTCCCATAGCTATCAAAGACAACATTTGCACTGAAAGAATGAAAACTACCTGTGGATCAAAGATGCTACAAGGTAATCAATTATTTGCTTGGCAACGTGTTACATTAAAACAGTGTACGATCCACTGACCAACTTGTAGACTTTCAATCTCCATATGATGCGACTGTCATCAAGCTGCTTCGTAAGGCTGGTGCTCTAATAATTGCTAAAGCTAATATGGATCAATTTGGCATGGGGTATGTCCAGTTAAACGAGATAGTTCAATATGTACTTACGTACTGATCTTTTGAGTGATAGATCCGCCAATGTATATAGCCATTTTGGCCATGTCAATAACCCTCAAAATACCGATGGCCATTTTCATTTGTCTATGGAATCTCTTCCCTCTCACAAGCGTTCAGCAGGCGGCAGTTCTGGTGGTAGTGCAGCAGCAGTGGCTTCTGATCTGTGTTTTGCGTAAGGGTGCTTTTATTAGATCACGCATTTTCAACAGTAATTGACATAGAGGTACTTGTAGTGCTTTAGGATCAGATACAGGAGGTTCTGTTCGGCTTCCAGCTTCCTACTGTGGTGTAGTAGGGTTCAAGCCGTCCTATGGTCGTATTTCTCGCCGTGGTCTAGTTGCATATGCCAATTCTTTGGACACCATTGGAATCTTAACAAAAGATGTTGCGGATGTTGAATTACTATATGGTAGGTAAACTATCATAAATTGCATCTATATTTACGTTGAACTAACTTAATGGTTATTACTAGGCATTCTTTCGAAATATGACAACCAGGATCCAACATCCATGTTGCCTGATTTACGCGAACGCATCGAGCAGGAGTTTGCTCAACATTATGATGATTTGGATCAGGATAGTCTAAAAGGCATCCGCATTGGCATTCCTCAGGAATATCGAGTCCAAGAATTGAACGAATCAATTGTAAATATTTGGGAGGCAGGCATCAGACAATTGAAGGAACTTGGAGCTGAGATCGTACCAATTTCTTTGCCACATACCCAATACGCTTTGCCAGCATACTACATTCTAGCATTAGCCGAAGCTAGTTCGAATCTTGCTAGATTCGATGGTATGCGTTATGGTCAGTCAACAAATAAGTAATATAGTGTTCTTACTCTGTGGGACAGCCTCTCACCTACTCTCTCCTTAGGCTATTCTGACGATAATCAAGAGTCAGATCTTCTTTATGCAGATACTAGGACTGAAGGATTTGGTTCCGAGGTAAAACGACGTATCATGATGGGAACCTTTGTACTATCTTCAGGGTAGATTATCGTCCAACAGCCAAAAATTTCCGTTCTTGTCTAAATGTGGCAATACTAATTCATTGACCAATGCTTAGACTGTATGAGGAACACTTTTTGCCAGCTCAAAAGCTTCGTCGCTTGGTTCAACAAGATTTCAATGATGTTTTCAGCCTGCCTAACCCACTATTGGAGAATGCAGTGGCAGATCTAAACAACATGAAGAAAGTGCATGCTATATTGACTCCAAGTGCAATCTCAACTGCCCCAAGCATCAACAGCTCTATTCCAGAAGCTGATAATCCCAAACATCACAGCAAAATCAAAGCTGTCGATGCGTTTGTAAACGATGTGATGACTGTCCCTGCAAGTCTGGCTGGGATCCCGGCCATCACTGTGCCTGGTGGCGTTTCTAGAGTAGACGGTTGGCCTGTGGGACTGCAATTACTTTCACAATATGGAGATGAACGAACGCTGTTGCACATAGCCAACCAATTTCAAAAATCATCTTCATAGTTATGCATTTGGCGACGAATAAATTTAATAGTCATCATGTATGCGTGACAAAGTCATCTATTTGATCTTCGCATATAGAAGTTTCCCGGTATTCATTCAATGTTTGTCCAAGAATTGTTCGAAAGTTAGAATGTGAAGTGACCAATCAAAGTATGCACGTGCCTATAACACGTACATTCGCGGTTTGGTCTCCGCCTGACCACTTCACCGAAAAAATAATGAAACAAGCTCAGCAAGTTGCCAGTCGTAGGAAGGCGATCTTTACTGTACTTCATGCAAATGGCATCGCCCGAGATATCCGTAGGTAAGGGTTCCAATCACCCTTCTAAACCCCCTCCCATTCAAAGCGATGGCCCTCAAGTAGCTATGCGCCCATACTTTGACGACACCGACAAGAAGTATGTACAATACCTATTCTTCTCAAGTTACCTTAATCTGGTTACTCTTGGAGTGAAGATTCGTTTGCGATCGCCGATTGTCCTGGCATCCTGGTTTATTATATCTGTCATGGCCTACATTGAGCTTCCTAAAGCTGTGGAAGCCTTAAACTTTGGACCATGGTTCATGATAGGCATCAGAGGATTTTTGGTAGTAGCATGTTTCGCATTCGGCATAGCTGGGGTACTATGGTATGTCGACAAAATGGTTGTTTCTCCAAGAGTTGAGCGTGGATTTGCAAACGATATGAGTGATATTGAAAAGTACTATCTTGGCTGGATCAAGGAAGAGCACACTGAGGATGGAGAAACTCATGTTCAAAGAGTGCGAGCGAATGAAACCAATTATTCAAACTTCTGGGTTCTGACGGTAAACGGTGACATTGTTGGATGCGCTGGTTTGCATCACAATCAATCAAACATTACAGACAAGTACTTTGGCCAACGACCCAAGCATTCTTCTGAAAGCTTGCAATCTGATCCCGTTGTTCAAAATGCAGCATGGGCGATGCTGTCATCCATTTTGGCTACCATCGATGATTTTGTTCGTCTTTCTATTATCAAATTCCATAATACCCTTCTGGATGTCTATGAAAGATTAGTACCGACAAAGACATCGGAGGTCATTTTCAAGGCTCACAAAGAGAATGAAGCCACATTGCAACGATTAGCCATCAAGACTGAATATCAGGATCATGGATTGTCCACTGTACTCGTCAAGCGTGTTATTCTCTGGGCTCACTCACACAAGATCGAACATTTATTTGCTACTACTGACGAATTACAAGTGAAAATGGCCGAAATCCTTAGCAAACGACATGGTTTCAAGCAGGTATCTACCAAGAAAACCGGCTTTTTTAGTCATGAAACTCTTTGGGAACTGGATGTGAAGGATTGGGCAGAAAAATTCACCAAGGAACGTGCCGAGGAGCAAAAAGCCGTTGATCAAAATCCCGTCAATCGGAAAGCCATCAAGCAATAAGCATTGGTGCTGACCTGCATTTTACCTTGTCAATATATCACTGTATAGAAATTACCTTGTCTTCAGTTTATGTTTTCTACCACTTGAACAAACAATCTTCGTTTTTTCACATCCATTTGCAACCCATAGATTTACATGCACTCCGTACGAAACAAAATAGCTCTTAATTCTCAATAATAAACACACTATAACTAAGCGTTGTGCTAAAAGTCCCGGTTTGTTAATAAAAGGCTGAATTTTTCAACGGATATACTGGGCACACGCTTTGAGAAGAGTGACGTCTTTCTGGGCTCCGCTCACTATGGTAGGTTGAACATTGTTGGACCCCGCTAGGTTTTCGCTCGTGCGTCCATTCTCTGGATCCTTCTTCCACCTTGTATAGATGTCTGCCGATCCAACAGGTCCCACCGGGATCGGTCTCGGTAGATCCAACGCCACCAAACTAGGAAAAGGGCCTCGCAACAAAACAGGACTTAAACTTTCACCACTTCATTTGAATACCCCGTCGCCTTCCGTCTCAACAAGCTCAACAGCATCTCACTCACCGGCCAATAGTCGACAATTAACGCCATCTAATAGTTCATTTAAAGACAAGATTGGTAATCTGTTTAGTGGTAACAAATCTGGACTTGTTCCGCCTACATATGACCATGTTGAGGAAGAGGAGCAATCGACAGCGGCGGCGATTCTGGCTGGCCAACTATCTTCGCTATCCCTTCAACAACCAAAGGCAAAAGATTATGCCGTTAGAGCAGGTTCTCCACCTGCTCCACCTCCGGCTCTTTTCATAGACAATGCTCCACCACCAACTAGTTCTTCCAGCTCATCCTCTCTAACCCCTACAGCCACACCAGCCGCTTCGGAACAGGACGGAGATGAGCACTTCATGGAATTAAAACCTGAAGATTTCGAGAATCTAGATAAGCTAGGTGAAGGAGCTGCTGGAACTGTTCGGAAAGTTATACATAAACCAAGCGGCATTATAATGGCCAAGAAAGTATGTATCTACTTCAATTCAGCGTATACCCCCAATTTTCTGCCCTTCGCATTAATTAATCATTTAAATTATCTAAATAGTCAATTACCGCTGATCCCGATCCAGCCATTCAAAGGCAAATATTAAGAGAATTAGCCTTTTTGAAGACTTGCAACTCTCCACATATCGTATCATTCTACGGCGTCTTCTTAGACGATGGTGATACCACAATCGCGATATGTATGGAGTACTGTGAAGCTGGCAGTCTCGAAGACATCTATAAGCGAGCTCGTGACTTGGGAGGTGCTATTGGTGAACCTGTTCTCGAGCGTATTGCAGAGTCAGTGTGCAAAGGACTGGTTTATTTGCACTCCAAGCATGTTATTCATCGAGGTAAGTAGGCTATATGCTATCGATCTCATTCTTATGTTTTGGCTCAATTTTTAATGTTTAATCTTATAGATATAAAGCCATCAAATATTGTTGTCACTAGAAAGGGTGAAGTCAAGCTTTGCGATCTCGGTGTTTCTGGAGAGCTTATTAATTCGCTTGCTCAAACTTTTACTGGCACCAAATATTATATGGCTGTAAGTTACCATGACAACCTCTCTCACCACGGGATTCATTGCGTTGCTCTTTACTAATGTACATCACCATCATCTGTAGCCTGAACGTATCCAAGGAGCTCCTTATTCCGTGCAGTCAGATATCTGGTCGTTAGGGCTGACTATAATAGAAGTCTCACAAAATCGACCAGCTCTGCCACCAGCAGGACAACCCCATTTGTCTATCTTTGAATTGCTGGATTTTATTGTACACCAGCCTGTTCCAACCCTCAATAGCGATCATGTATCAAAGGAATGCAAAAATTTCGTTGCTGTCTGGTAAGTTGATATTTGCCTCTCGTAACTAGGCAACGAAATATAATTGTCTCGGGTTACTAAATTTGACATTTTCGCGTGGTAGTCTGACTAAAGATCCTCGAAGCCGACCGGGACCGCAGCGTATGTTACAGCATCCTTTCATAAGGATGTGGGAAGATGTGGAAATAGACTTGAGTTCTTGGATTAAAGAAGTTTGGAATTGGACATAACGCATCCTTTTCATTGTTCAAATCAAAGCACAAAAATGAAAAATAAAATGATTACAAAAAAATGATTTTGCATGTTTTGGCCAGCCAGTAAAATTTGTTGGACAGAAAGTGTGCCCGCCGCAGACACGCCCTTGCCAGCCGAGCGCGTCTCCTGAAAGATGGCGCAGAAGCTGAGATATCATATTTTATCCGCTTCTTTTACTTTAAGCTCTTATAGTTGACGCAAATGTCCCTTGCGTTGGCTTCAACGACTCCACGAACACACAAAGACCACGCATCATATACCCCTACGGAACCGTCCACCCCTTCAAGACAAAAGAGAACCGCCTCCCAAACAAATGTCAACGAATCTCCAGCTGACCGGTCTACAAAACGCCCATTCTTAGAAAACCAAAACTCGACTCCCAGGCATGATAATCATAGTGACCGACGATTATCTTCGTCCAAGGTCGTGATTCCAAATTCCTCACCTTCGGGTAACCAGTCACCACAACCGCCACCGGAGGAAGTAAAAAGAGTACTGCCATTGCAACGTGCCTTCGACTCGTCTACAGTCAACTTACGTAGAAGGACCAGACGACCCCCTGATTTCCGAAAAGCTCTACTTCCCGATACACCGTGGAAAAAGCCGTCAACTCTCGAATCATTCTCTCATGCTGCGCATTCTAACCATACGCCAATTCGGCAAACGAACAGACACGATGCGCAGTTGATCATCACTTCGGATGACGAAGAACTTGCAAATGTTGGGAACCATCAACAGCGGGGAGAGCCCGAAGACGAGGACATGGTGTTTACGCAACCATTTGCTTTAGCTTTGCGGGATTCGTCAGATACGGATCATACCCCCCAAACAATTCGACGGTCCCTCCTTAATGAGCTTTTAAGCAGTAGCGGGATATCGCAGCCTAGCTCAGATTTAGAGCCTTATGATGGTTTAGAGGATGAAAATGAAGGATTACCATTAGATCGAGACGATGACGAAACGGATGACGAGCAAGATACTGGCTTATTTGGTGTTGAGTGGCCAAAGGAAGGTCCTGTTGGCGATGCCGATGACGAGGATGAAGATGAAACGAATATTTCCAACCTACGATCAAGTCCACCGCCAGTACCATATCGAGACAGCATTTGGACGAGCAATGGAGGGTTATCGTCATATACAAATGACTATGATGAAGATTTAGATGAAGTGGATGTGTTTTTCTCGAGCAGTCGCCCGAACGAGAAAACCACAGATGTACCCATTCCTGGAAGTAGTTATGCGACTGCATGGCCCCATTTTCTTACGCTTGAGTATTTCGAAAAATGCAAAGAGAATGAAGGTAAATCACACATAGCACTGATCATTTGCATAACCATAATTTCTAAATTTTATCCCATTATGCAGCAAACTGGGCATTACCAGAGTCACCAAAGGACAGTCGCACCACAACATCCCCATACTTTGAATCCAACTTTCATATTCTAGGTAAAATAGGCTCTGGTGAATTTGCTGAAGTCTGGAATGTGGTGGACATGAGGACGGGAGAAAAGTATGCCATCAAGAAAACCAAGCAACCATTTTTCGGTAATGCTGATCGACGGAGGCATATTGAAGAGGTTAGCCATATGTGGGCCTTGAAGGAAAGTCGACATTGTGTCGAACTGGTGAATGCTTGGGAGCAAGATGGCTTTCTTTTCATACAAATGGAATTATGTAACGGCGGAAGGTAAGTCCAAACTTTTGTGATATGAAACGCATCATCATTCAAAATGACTCATATGCGGCATCAGTTTGGAAGGATACCTTGGATTCGAAGAGATGGACGACCTTTCAGAGGATAGAATCTGGCGTATTGGATATGATATTGCAACGGTAAGCTGCATGCCCTTTTTTATGTCCACCGGCTTCCTCTTAATCAAATATTGCTGATAGGGCCTTCGTGATATACACCGAGCAAGCCTTATTCATTTGGATATAAAGCCAGCAAATATCTTATTAGATGATCTTGGATCCCTAAAAATTGGAGATTTTGGTCTCTCGAGCGCGTGGCCGGTGGTAAGTTAAAGTTATTCAGAATACACATTTGGTCTTATTGATTTAACTAACTGCGTGATATATGCATATCTTTACAATCATATGTAAATAGCAAAGCAAAGGCTATAGCGAAGAAGGAGACCGTAGATATATGGCACCAGAACTCCTCCGTGACCAATTTGATAAGCCTGCCGATGTTTTTAGGTGAGTAAAATAATCAACCTCGTACAAACTGGTTCTCAAGCTTAATATCTAATTTTATGTTTACGACCCGCGTCATTTTTTAGCTTGGGACTGATATTACTAGAAATGGCTGCCAACATCATTCTTCCAGAAAATGGCCAAGGATGGCAAATGTTGCGAGCAGGAGATTTTTCCAACTGCTTGGAACTTAAAAACGTATCTCAACAACTTCAAGATTTGATTGCACATATGCTTCATCCCGACTGTGAAGAACGTCTGACAGTACAACAGGTTCTTGACCATCCCAAAATGAACGATATTCACATGGCAGAAACGAATGCCGAAGTCGGAGTTCTGTATCAGCATATTCAACGCTTGGAAACCATGGCCGCTGCTGCTTTGGGCAAGAGGACTGATCTCGACGATTCAGTATTTTGCACTCCAGTTGATGAAAAAGAAACTTGGGAAGACGACGAGTGAATGCATATTCGCAAACCAACCATTCTTATTATTGTTTTTTTCCTTTTTACAACACACAGAAAAAGAAAAAATACCAAAAACGTCCTTTGTAAATAACTTTTATCTCCACGCGCTGTATATAAAAAGTTCAAACCCGCTGCCTTTCAAAAATTTCGTTACATTATTCTTTCTTTTCTTATCTGCAAACTTGACCATAATGGCAATCAATCTCGAAACTCTCCAAGTTAAAGCCAAGCAACAACTCAAGGATTTGGATGTTGAGCTCTCCAAGTACAAGTTCTTCAATGATATGGAGGCCAAGACCAAGGTCCAAAAGACTCACATTGCCTTGGGTGGTGCTGCCATTCTCTTTGTCATGGTCTTCTTTAACTTGGCCGGCGGTCTAATCACAAACACTATTGGCTGGTTGTATCCTGGTGAGTTTTCTTTTATCAAACTTATCTATTGTCTCTGTTTCTGGGATATGAGAGGTTGTCGATAAGGGCGGCAATCGGTAACTCTGAAAGAGCAGCATGGTGTGGCGCGGCGTGTATGTGAGACGAACACGAGTTTTTTCTTGGCTTATGCGAGAGTTATACGTGATGGTGCATCTACTGCTGGTGCATCTACTGATGCTTTAATATCAGTGTTGCCAGACAAACTTGTCGAGTAACAAAAGCAAGTTGTTACTAGTAACAGTATTTTACTGCCTGGTTTCATCGATACGACTTGGCATAAACTGCGTCATTATCGGCTTATGCACTCATTTGAAATCCAAATTTAAAATACCGCGAGAATTGAAATAGGAGTATTTAACAATTTCTGTCCATTTTAGCTTATGCTTCTTTCAAAGCCATCGAGACCCCAAGCACAGCTGACGATACGCAGTGGTTGACATACTGGACTGTTTTTGGATTTGTTCAGACTATCGAATACTTTGTTGACGTTGTTTTGTATTGGTTCCCATTCTGGTATACTTTCAAGGTCATCTTCTTCCTTTGGCTCGCACTTCCTCAATTCCGGGTAAGAATTTAGCTTTATCGTGGACAGTATATGCTATGACAAAAGATTTTCTAACATTTGGCATGTTTTTAGGGAGCTGAATTCTTATACACGCGATTCCTTCGCCCCGTCTTGCTCAAGGCTCAGCCAAATGTTGACGCCAGACTCCGCACTGCTGGTACTGAAGCTTCCAACGTTATCAACGGTGCCAAGCAAGATTAAAATGCAAAATAACTATTAGTGGTTCAATCAATAAAGTGAAAAAAATTTAGGTGTTCTTCTTTGTAATCCAGGCAGAGACTTTGGCAGTCAGTGGTTGAGGTTCGCGTTATAGCAATGAGTTTTCCATAGGTTGTGACCGACTATCACAAACCACAAGTGTCCGACAGTTTTGCGTTGTCGTTAAAATACATATCGAGTCTACACATAACTGTTCCAATAGTGCATCCAGTAAAATGACCGTCGATCAAAATGAACAGATCTTGGATCTTATGAAATCTCTGAATAATTCACAATCAACTCGAGTTGAGTTGTATCAGGAATTCGACGAGTAGGTGACAACAATCAAGCCAGAATATACAGATCTCGATCTTTGCGATCGCTTCATATCAAACACTAGCTTATTTTAATATAATGTCTCATTTCACAGTGCCTTTAAAGATTACAAAACCGAGCGACTACCGGTCGAACAATACCAATCTATCTGTGGCATAGTTACTGAAGGCTTTCAGGAGGTATCACAACAAATACAAAACGTTGAACGCCAGCTTAAGGAATCATATTCTCGACCGGATCTGGCAGATTTGATTCGAAAACTACAAGAAAGGGAACGTCAGAAGCTCAAACTGGTACGCATTCCTACTTTCATTGTTCTCTCAATTCTCTTACTGACCCTCTCCCCATTTAGACTGTAAACTTGCAAATATGGGATATAAACTCTGTGAAAAGCGAAGTGGATTATAGCGAATCTATTTCGGAGGCGCGAACAGAGTAAGTGCTGAATGTATGCTTTTACACGATTGTTGTTTGTCATCTAAAATAGATTACTTTAATTGGCGCTATCTAGATTGGCAGAGCTAATGGAATCAATTAATGAGGTCCTGGAAGAAATTCGGGAGGCAACATCGGAATTGTCTGTATTGTCTGTATAATAAAGATCAATCGTACTGTCTGTAATAGCAACATATGAAGTGTCTGTTGAATGATGGATTTCACGTGCCATGGTGGGACCTTCTTTTATGAATTTGAGATTGGTCAGCTCCGCCATCAGCATCACTTCTTCCTTTGCAAGCTCTCAAAAGAACCATGAAAATCGATCCACAAGTAGAGTCCAAATTCTCTCGATTGGCTGAGAACGTTCAAATGTGGAACACGCATCATGATAATACCTGGGACGCTTCTATATCTGAAAACCTGACCATCATCGAGGCTCGTCCAGACTTTTTGGTGTTTGAATTCGAGGTTGCTGAGAACCACACCAATGGGTATGCTTTTACTAAAAAACACTCATGCTATTGGTTTGCAACTAAACAAACATTTGGCAAACAGAATTGGAAATCTCCATGGTGGTTGTGTCGCTACTCTGATTGATCTTTGCAGCAGCCTCGCTATTCTCGTTAGCGATGAAAGTGAGTATTGGCTTTATGTGGCCTTGATTTGGAAACCTATCAACATGCTCAACTCCCATTCTCTCTTAAGAACATGTCCAGTGGCGTACTCCTGGTATTTCGACCGAGCTTGCTGTCTCCTATATTGCGGGAGCACCTGAAGGAACCAAGCTTCGAATTGAGAATGAACTTTTGAGATCTGGTAAAACTCTTGCCAATCTGTATACAAAGATTTTCAATGAATCCGGAAAGCTGTGCTATAGCGGAACTCACACAAAGTTCTGCATGGATTCAAGGCTCTAACCTAAGATTTATACCATACTTGTTAGAGATTTAGATAACCGACTTAACTCAAGGTACGATTCGTGCTTTTGACATCGATCATGTGATGAAGCTGTGCTTTTCTGCAAGCATGGTCCAGTTTTTACTTGACCTTTTGTAATAACAGTTATTATTTATTTTGAAATGGCATTTAAGCACTGCTTGTTTTAATAAAGATTAGAAAAGTCAATGCCATTACTTGCGAATTTGGCGCCGCTGTGTTGTTTGCAGCTTGTATTAAGAGCAAATACAAGCGTACTCACAAACGATTCTCATGCTCCATCATTCAGTTGTACTATTAAAGGTACTTTTCATTTGAAGTTTAGAGCTGGAAGCTGCATTGGGCCTTTACTGCTGTTATATGACATTAGAACACTTGTCAGCATATTTACAGAGATGACATGTTGAGAAGGGCTGGCTATACTTGTGCTCCATCAAAGCTTGGAGCAAAATTTGATATAATAATATCGAGATAACAATAACGTATCTGCAGTCCTTTGCAAGCAATCATCGATCGTCAATCAGTATTCAAGCTTTAGCAAAAATGCCACATCTCATTAACTGATTTTTCCCCTTGATGTTCAGACCTTGACCCTTCGGACCATCGATACATCGGCAAAGCACAGAGCCTGTTTATGACCCACCCTTACAGCCCTGGGTCTGTTTTCATGCTTCCTCATGGAACTCGCATTGTTCACAAATTGCAAGAATATCTTAGAAGCGAATATAACCGATATGGAAACTGTGCAAGCAAAACTAGATAATTCCAACCAAGACTAATGCCAGTTAAAGCAACTGAAGATTATCGAGTAGCTCTGATGAGCACTGCTCTCACAGCTCTCAGAACTAGAACGGCTTGGAAACGACTTTTTTCGAAAAATGTAAGCATCACTATGCTCAGTCTTTCTAGGTCGGCTGCTGCTCAAATCGCTAACACCAACACTTTGCAGTGAAAACACGTTTAGTTCAACTTTTACAGTTACATTTCAAGGGGGAATTTGGCAGAAGGGCCTGAACATGTGACCATTTTCCGATGGTATTCAGACTGCCCAATATTCAACACATTATTCGGCACACAGACACCAACGACACAACATTAGGAGAGAGAAAATGAAATCTCTTCGATTACGGCATTTACTGGTGCTGTTTTGCAGTTTGGCTACTTTAACTTTCTTCACACCAGTCATCCTAGCGGAAACACCGAACAATGCAGATGTTGTAGAAGGATTCTTTCAACAAGGTGGCCATACAAATAACTGGGCAGTTTTAGTAAGAATGACTTTACTTGCACTAGCATTCAACGAGTAACATGAGATGAACATAGTATCCTGATTTATGCTATTTTGCTGGCTAGGTATGTACGTCAAGGTTCTGGTTCAACTATCGACATATAGCCAACACCTTATCAATGTATCGCACTGTCAAGCGATTGGGTATACCAGATAGTAACATCATTCTCATGCTTGGCGATGACGTCGCTTGCAATCCGCGAAACAAGTTTCCAGCAACAGTTTTCAACAACGCAGCTCGTCTGTTAGACTTGTACGGCGACAACGTTGAAGTTGATTACCGTGGATATGAAGTAACAGTCGAAAACTTCATACGTATGCTCACAGGTTAGCACAATTCATATATATGAAAATGTAGATTTATAACTGAATCAACTATTTGATCCTTATCAGGGAGAGTTTCCGCCGATACTCCACGCTCCAAGCGGCTCTTGTCCGATGACAGATCTAACATTTTTGTCTACATGACTGGACATGGTGGTGATGAATTTTTAAAATTCCAAGATGCAGAAGAAATAAGCGCATTCGATTTAGCCGATGCTTTCCGGCAAATGTGGGAGAAGCGAAGGTAGCAGAACATTTGATATTGCATTGCATTGCTGATCACAGACTAATTGACCATACGTGCTGGCTTTGAAGATACAACGAGATGCTGTTCATGATTGATACGTGTCAAGCTAATACAATGTACAGCAAAATCATGTCACCTAATATTCTGGCCACAGGCAGCAGCGAGTTGGGAGAAAGCTCTTATTCTGTAAGTAGACAGTTAACAATTCAAGTATACGTAATGGAAAAAAAGGGATTGACATATTTATGCATAAATTTAGCATCATCCTGATTGGGATATTGGAGTTGCTGTTATCGATAGCTATACATACTATAATCTTGAATTTTTAGAGAATATTGATATGTCAAGCAACAAAACGTTGCAGGATCTGGTAAGGAAAATTAAACTTTTTTGTTTATTTATTTCGATTCCAATCAGTTACAATAATTGATCGCCGAATTTTTTTCTCTCCTAGTTCAACTCTTATGATGCTGAAAAAATTAAATCTACGCCTGGTATTCGCAGCGATTTATTCCGTCGACCATTGGACCAGGTAAGGATGAGCAAAACCATAGGGGAAACAAAGGGGAGCAGGAAAGTGGGGCTGTTCGGAAATATATCAGTAAAGGCAATGAATGCTAAAAAGTGATTTACCTTCTGTGTTGATCCAGGTCCGCGTGACTGATTTTTTCGGAAGTGTTCAAAGTGTGGAACTGACGCCAACCAGGTATAATTTGACTGCTGCAGAGAATATCAGTTCAGAATCATATACAGACGAGGTAATTACGAAGTATAGAATATGTCTGTGATAATGACGAAACCACTTAATCATTTCCTATGGTTATGCAGGCAACTGTCAATGTTCAATCAAGCCAAAGTGACGATAAGCTACGACATAAATCCCACCGCGTGTTCCATGTCAAACAACAAGATCCAACCATCTCAACATATATTTCATATTTTATTGGTGCTGGAGTGGTTTTGATGGCCATGAAAACCGCCCAGACTTGGCTATAAAAATAAAACGTGCTCAGCTCCTTCCAGTAGGATAGGTTACACGTAGACGCAAGATACAAATAGCCTAATGGAATAGCTTAAAAGTCGTGTCTTCTAATTACCTCACCTAAAATAATAAAAAAAAATGACAAAAGCAAAAGACCAAGTGATTAAGTGTGTCTTAGAATGACAATAAGGTCATGAGGTCTAGTTCATCATATATTGAAGGCTGCCATGGGAGACTGGCCGTGTTCAGAATATTAAATGCGGCAAGTTCAAATATGGAATTAGGGCATGGAGGTGACACGCCTGGTCCCACCGTTCAATCCAAATGAGGACTTAGCCAATCCGCTCATGGAGGAGAACAATGTGTGCAAGGCGCAAACTATTTTTCTCTTGACCTGTTTCACACAAGCCTATAAAATCCACCTACTTCACCATCATCTCATTGCGCCTATCCTCCTCTTTTGTTTCCTTCCTCTTTTTTTCCCTTTATTTTCCAATGACTCACTCTATTCAAACAGACTTTACTGATAATGGGTCCAAATTGAAGGATGCCTTGACTCAGACAACTCCGACTACCACTCTTTCTGGTCTCACCCTATCTGATATCCACAAGGTAGTCGCCAACACCCAACCCTCCCCTCCCAAGAGTCCCGACAGCGAGGAAGCCAAGAGATCTTCAAAGAAAGGTGCAGAGGATGCCAAGACCGTCGTTCAAGGAGACTTTGAATCATCAGAGCACTTTTATCCTCGTGTTTTGAACGCTCAAATTCATCCTTTGGTGCAAAGCTTCTTTACCTTGGGAAATGAGCGTATCATTGCTAGATACACCCACTTGAACCCCCAAGTTAAGCCTGAGACGCTCAAGGAGATTCTATCATACACTCCCAAGTATTTCCAATGGGCAGGTGAGTTATACGGTTTTATCTTTTACACCAATTGAATAATGTGGGAAAGGAGGAAAAAAAATACCCAACCTTTGAAAGAGTCAGACGATTACCCGCGAAAGCATGTAGCAGCGATAACACGCAGCAGCGACAGCATGCAGTCATACATGAACATCACCGATAACTGAATTGGCTAGCAAACGACCGCGCAGCCTTTTACCGATCTTCAAGCAAAATGGCCAAAAATACCAAACGGAGCTAAAGTTGTATGTGAACGCCACATAGCCTTTGCGACCAAATTTTTTTTCCTACAAACTGGACTGGGAAAAACGGGGAGAGACAGCATCGTCAAATATGGGAGTGGCCAACATCGTTGCAAACACCAATGTATCAGTACGCCAAACAGACATAAAGTTGTCACCACATATGGGCTATCCGATGTCCTCACATTTGTTGCCTCCTTGAAATTTTTTTTCACTAATTTCATCTCATATGTCCCTTTTATTGGGGCCCATCCTTGCTATGTCTAGGTTCGGATTTGTTCAACGTCACTACTTCATCAGGCCAGCGCCAAATGATTGTTATTGAGACCAACTCGTGCCCTTCTGGTCAAAAATCCATGCCTTTGTTGTCGGAAATTGATGAACATAATGAACATGGTGGCTACCGAACTGTGCTGGAGTCAGCTTTTCATGAACAGCTTAGCAAAGCAGATAAATCTCTTGGCGATCTTGCTGTTATCTGTGATAAGAACATGATGGAGGCCAGTGGTTATGCCGCAGTCCTCGCTGAAGTCGCAAAGGAGAAAGTTTGGCTCGCTGAATGGCATGATGGCGAAGAAGACGTACCCGTCAAATGGGTTGACAGAGTCCTCCACGTCAGAGACGCCAACAAAGGTACATGCATTTGACAATATCTCCTAAAAATGTTAAATTTCACTTCTGACCCTTTCTGTTAGAATGGCATCCAATCCGCGCCTGCTTCCGTTACGTTACCCAGAAGCCCTGGAATCGTTTCCCACTCAACACCAAGACTATTGTCATGAACCAAATCATTTCTTGTCTTGCTGGTGGACGCAACAAGATGATGGCCGCACGTGCTTACGATTTCTACAATGCTGAGTTGGTTGACACTGGCCTATCTGTGCGTGTCCCCGAAACTATCAACAACGTCACACGTGGTGAAATTCCCCTATGGATACACAGTATGGGTGGTCATGCCGTCCTTAAGGTTCCATATAGCAATGCCGGTAAGCTTTTCTTTTCAAGATTTTTGACATTGATCTGAGACCGTCGCTGACCTTTGATATCTTTCTCAAAGGCCAAGGTGTTTATACCATCACCAATCCTAATGAACTCAAGGAATTTTTGGAGCAAGATCATCACTATGACAAAGTAAGTTGTCAGAATATTATAATGTGGCTTTGCAACATTTGCTAGCGACTCCTCTGAAATCACTTACTAAATATTGGGCGCTAGTTTATTGTGCAATCTCTTGTCGGTAATGCTTCCTGGTCCAGCGTTACTCGAAGCGGAAAATTCTACCATGTTGGAACTATTCCAAACAAGAAGTCCAACACCTTTGTTAGCGACTTGAGAATGATGGTTACTGGTAAATACCTTTGTAGACGTGGAATAACTCTTGGCATAACGAACGCTAATCAGCTCTAATATTTATTTAGGTAATGCTGATGGTTTCCGACCAATCTGTATCTATGGCCGCAAATCTCGATTGCCCTTGACCACTGATCTAGACCCAAATGCCAATACTTGGGATATGCTTGGAACCAATTTGAGTGTCAAACTTCCTGACGGCGGCTGGACCACTGACACAGGCAGATTAATCCTAATGGACCGTAAAGATTTCAACCAGTTGGGATTGGGTATTGATGACTTGATTGATGCATACATTCAAACCGTTCTCGCTGTGATTGCTATCGACCGTATGGCTGTTAGACTCATGGCCTCCGGCACCTTCGACTACAACCTGTTCTCTAGTCTTAATCCTGATAACGCACTAATGCAGGAAATCAAGATGGCCAATGAAGACTGGTAGAGGAAAGCTTGTTGCTGTATATAATCTTACAACTCATTTATCGAGTGTTTCTTATCACCCTGCCTTCCCACCTTGTTTTTTTTGGTTCGTTTGGGATGGCTTTTGCTGTTTTCCGTACCCTTCTATATCTCTATTTCTATTTCAGATATTCGTGTTTTCATGCTATCCCCCTTCATCTTTTTCTTTTTGACAAAAAAACAAGGTTACTTTTGATTCTTTTCTGACGGAGGAAGAGAAACTATTTGGCATTCGTTTTTGATCTATTTCTCCAACGTTCGCGAGCTCGAGTATGAAAATGGGCATCTAGTCTTGCAACAAGTTTGCTCATGTTCGGTGAACATCAAAAGTACAACACCTGTATTCAAATCTTGAGCATTACAGGACCAAGAGTTTCTTAAAAATATATAATGCTGCCTTGTTCAGTTACGGCAGCGATGACCTAATAGATAAACTGAATAGACTCGGGGCAAGAATAAATAATGAATTAATTACTCGTTTATTGATATCCAAATCCATCAAGTCTAACAGATTAGATTAGCTTTATGAGCAGCCCGAATTCTACATTCAAATCCTCATGTTACCACATGGGAAACGGTTCTAAGGGGTATATAATTGTAATCGTACTTCAGTGTATAATAGTAATCTCATCGCCACTTTGTAAGTCATAATATTTAAGTTCTCGAAGGGAATCATCTATCTCCTGCACTGCAATTGAACTTTGTTGGCTTTTTTGCACAAGAAACAATCTTTGATTCGAAGATGGAATTTGAAATAGCTTTTGGATAATGTTCTGCAGCGTTCGAATACTCATTGTGCCTAGTAGTCTCTTCTCCACAAGCTTTACACTTTCCGGTAACTCTTCCACAGATTGCACTTTGAGCATCTCCTCAGCGCTTCCATTTCTATGACACAATTTGACATCTGCAAGGAGGAAGCGTTAAGATAGTTGCTGAAACAATGACAAAACACTGCCTCCCAACACTTACTCAATAATCTATTCTTCAATGCAGAAGATTCGTTTTCTTCTGGCTTATCTACAATTGGCCGGCCGTTTACTGATTTCAAAAAAGTCTGTTGTGTTACGATTGGGCTTTATAGATGCCACCGTTTAGTTCAACCACTTACTATTGCAAAGCTCGATAAACCGGGGATGCTTCTGGCTTATTTCCGAGTCGGTAGCTCCGTCCTTTGTACAGAGTTTCAAATAATATCTCTCCATGTCTATCCTGTCCTTTAGTAAAATCTGAAATAAAAGTGAGAATAAGATTCGCATTGAGACCATCGGCAATCTATTTCCAGTCAAACGTACTGTGTCGCCATTGGCTCTTGTTATAGAACCTATCCGTCCAACAAGCTGAACATTTATCAAATACACCTGGATGCCTTCCAAAATGGGATTCTGCTTGCATCTAACATGCTCTAATGTCTTATAAAAGTTTAATGCATCAATACTTTTCCAGTCGGATATCAAATTATTGTTGAGATGAAGATATCGCAGACTTGGAAAGTCTCCTTCCCGCCGAGGCTGGATAGACGTTAGTTTGTTTGAATTCAAGTTGATTTGTTCAAGCCTTTGCGGGTGTATTAGATACAAATGTGATTGAGTTTTAGACACATGATTCAAACTTACCTCGGCAGCTTGGATAATTTGAGAACTTTATCCCAGCTATCAATGTTGTTTTCTTCCACTTGTACCAACTTCAATTGTTGGAATGAAGAATAGTCATCCGAGACAATGTCAATATCTTCCAAGGCATTGGAGCTGAGCGTTAATTCTTCCAAGTTGATTAAAATTGGTGATAAATGTCGAATTTCTTCAGTTGTAATCGCAGTATTTTTTAACGAGAGGATTTTCAGCGAAGCAAATGGCGAATATGATTGTATACGAGCATTCAAAGCAACATCCATGCGTAGATCACTGTTTGATATTCGATAGATCAGAAATGGCTATGTCTATGAATGGTACGTTTGATTTTTACATACTTTAGCCATAGGACTCTCAACTTCTGTAACTGCGAAATGATCTTTAGAACAATCTCCCACTGTACAATCAAATTTCGTGATAAGTCGAGATCATGCAAATCTAAAGATATACGCAAGAGCGTTAGATTGAAACATGATAGCTATAAGAAAATACTATAGCAGCCACCACTTACTTGGACAGGTATTAGCTATCTCTAACGGCAGATCTTCACTAGATACTCGGGTTAATTTTAATCCTGCCACCGCTAGAGTCTGCAAATTACATTGCTTGCGCTCAATTTTTTCAAATCCGACGGTCTCGACAGTAATGCCTGTGTTTCCTCCAAATTGTATATGCCCTTTGTCTTGCCGAGGGTCGTATTCCTTCTGCAGTAACTCCGGATTGCTGGGGAGATATTTGTCTTTTAAAGCTGTCAGGAACGATACCCCGATATGGATCCGCTTTGGGCTGTATCTTATGAAGGAGCCTGCTCCTTCTTGCCTAAATTACCATTTCGTGGATGTATCATGGTTAGTTGTCAGGCACTATGAATTTTCGATTCTTACGTCGCCAGTACCTGCAGGAAAAGTAGTGTCGCCCGTTCTTGTGGCCATTATGTTTGCCCCTGGCGGGATCATCCCATTCAATACCTAGCCATTCGCCGTCCGTTTGATCCACTGGGCCAATGTACCTAATGGTTGCAAGATCCTGGTCGACCTGTATGCGATCGCCGAGCATAAGGCACGAAGGTACTTTTGGAGGCATGGTGATTGCTGGAGAAACCTTGAAGGTAAAGCGAAACTGACTGTCACAATAAAATTTCGAGCCAGCTCAGGTTTCTAAGCAATGTATGTAACCAAGCTGTTCGTGATTTCAAAACCTTATATAGTACAAAGCCATACGATATATCTAATGGTTCTCATGATAGATATATGCATGAGATTGATGATGCGCTGATTCCCCCAATTGTCGCGAATGCCTTGAAATAGGGAAGAATAAGAAACATAACCTAAATGGCAATACTCGCGATTGCATTAATAGCTTGTCATATAGCTCAATTAGACCACTATGTTATGTCAGCAACCCATCACTCGTACTTATGTCAATTCTTAATGCTAATATACTCTACTTATAGTTTGAAAAAGTCGAAAGTCTTTTGATACTTATTCTGAAAACTCGTGCCAATAAGGCATTGGTTTCTGTATTTAGTACTCTATATTAAACTCTTCACACCTGATTGCCTATGAACGATTACATCTATTATTTTTTTGATGCGGTTAAATCAGATCAAGAACTGCCGAAAATTATACTGCTATACAAATCATGTCGCAAAATTAGAATCTGATGGCTTAAATGTTTGAAGGTTTGTCCTACCAAGTCCCGCACACATTGTAGTCCGGTTCCCGTTACTTACGTCGATCTCATTGGCCGCGGGGAAACGTGGGCCCAAAAATAAAAGGGCCAAGTTTGTTAAATTTCAAGTCACTAATTTTCTGACACAGCTAATCTGTACCTTTCATCATGTCCACTCCCTCCTTTTCCGATCGCAAGAAACCTGACACTATCTGTCTCTTTGACGTTGATGGAACCCTGAGTCCAGCTCGTTTGGTAAGTGTTTGGCTACTAGACGCCTCTCTCTCTTCATACTGCTAATACCACTGTACCTGATCTAGAGCATGTCAGACGAGATGCGTGCTCTTCTCCAAAAGCTTCGCAAGGAAGTCGTCATAGGCTTCGTTGGTGGATCTGATTTCTCAAAGCAGTATGAGCAACTTGGTTCTACTGGTACGTATCATGTATTGCGATCATGCGAACTTACAGTATTTAGACGGCGTATGTACTAATTTAACTTGCCACGTGTAACCATGACAGTTCTTGAAGATTTCGATTATTGCTTTTCTGAAAATGGTTTAACTGCCTATCGTCTTGGCAAACCCCTTGCTACTCAGGTAAACTTGTTAATCTGCTTTACAGGAACTCACTTGTGACTCTGTACTGATTTGCAATATGGCAGAGCTTCATTAAGTGGATCGGTGATGAGGAATATAATAAATTGGTCAACTATATCCTTCGATATATTGCCGATATGGATATCCCAAAGAAACGGTAAGAAAATGCAAAGGTAGCACTTTTTGTTTGGCTTTAGTGCTGCATACTAACTTTAGTGACAGTGGTACCTTCATTGAATTCCGCAACGGTATGATAAATGTTTCACCTATCGGACGTAACTGCTCGTGAGTAGATTTCTTAAGAAGATGAGTACAAACGAAGTGTGTCTAACGTATATCTCAACTTTAGACAAGAGGAGCGTATTGAGTTCAACAAGTTGGATGACATTAAAGGATACCGTACAAAGTTTGTTCAAGATTTGAGAGCAAACTTCTCCCACCTTGATCTGACCTTTTCCATTGGTGGTCAAATTTCATTCGATGTCTTCCCTACTGGATGGGACAAAACTTACTGCTTGCGCCATATTAAAGAAGAAGGTTTCAAGAACGTTCATTTCTTCGGTGACAAGACCTATCAGGGTGGTAATGACTACGAGATCTACACTCATCCAGAAGTCATTGGTCACTCTGTGAAGGATCCTCAGGAGACTATGAAACAGTTGAACGAGCTTTTCTTCTAGACGTGTATGAACTATATCTCTGTTATTTTGTGTTCGCGATTTAATACATAAGAAGTTGAATCAAGTTTTAAATTGAAATTGTGCATCTAATCTCATTTTGCAGAACAGTGTCTGAATTAAACTGCAAATAGGTTGTTTATTTTCTTGTCTTCACAAGGCTTCCTTGCTATACACAACCTCACTATCAGTTTTACGACAACTCGCCTCCTTATGCTAAATTGAGGAAACTACGGGTCATCGATCTAAGCAATCACTACTATGTCGCATAAGCTACGTAGCAGATATAGAAGAAACAACGATTATCATCAGATTCAGGTCATGGCTATTTTTTAATCTGAATCAGCAGGTTTTTCTTAAAAGAGTTCCAAAACATAAAAGACTGGGTGGAAAGTATAAAGTAATTTACATATAAGAACGGATCAATCGGGAAGAATAGATTGGGGAAAAGTGGTGATTTCAACATGCCATGTTATACTCCATGAATGCCAAACAGAGTGAATTTGCTAATAGTGTAGAACACAAGGACCCACAGAATTTAACATATTCAAAAGGTTTACAAATGAAAGATATAGGTGGAAAATAGAAATAAAAAGAAGAATGAGACTATCAAACAATAGTTGATTGCTGGTTCTGCTGTTGCGATTGTTGCTGTTGTCTGTTTTGTCCACCACGACGGTTGCCACCGCGGAACCCGCCATGGAGCCCGCGACCACGGTGACCGCCACGGCCTCTATAGCCACGATGTCTGCCATGCTCAACAGATGCTTGACCAAACGTCTCCACATTCAGTTTTCTTTCTTCATGATACTTACGTCTATTGTCACCATATCTGTTGGGACCATCTTGTCTCTCCTTGGCCTCACAAGAGATGTTATCAAAAAAGCTCTTGCTACGGTCGTAGAAGTCATCAGGGGGAGGGATGACAACCTCTTCTTCCTCTTCTACGTTTTCAGCTTCAACATGCTGGTCGTCATGTGGATGAATTACCTCCTTCAAGATATGGTCTTTATCAAACTTGGCGTTGGAGCCCTCGAAATCAAAGTCAGATTTGGGTACAACAACACGATTGATGTTGTTATTAGTATTGTTGCTATTGGGTTGATTGCCGTGAGCGTTGTAGCGAACATTGATTTTAGAGTTGCGATTTCCACGATTGTTATTTTTGATCAAATGCTCGCCAGTGCCGGGCAGCTTACTTGCTTGTCCAGGTTGCTTATCGGTACCAACATTCATTCCGCTCACACTTTTGGCAAGTTTTTCCACATCAATGCTAGTGACTTCTCGGCTTTTGGAGGCCATGTTTGATTGTTGAGCACCAACCGAAGCGGCGGGTTCGATGGGAGCTGCAACAGGCTCTTGAGGTGCAGCTGAAGGAGCACTGACGCCATGTTGATTAGGCATGCCGCCAGATGGAGCTTGTCCATAGTATGGAGCTTGGTTATAGTTCGTTGCTACTGGAGGTTGTTGCTGTTGGGGCTGCTGTTTAGGTGTGTAATTGTCCATGGTGGAATTCTAAATGATCAAGATGGTTAGTGAAGTCCTCAGCGTCTCAGGTTTCTCCAACACAATGTCCTACCATAATTGCTGGATCATTAGGATATTGCTGAGGTGCAGGTACAGCAGACTTTGGCGCAGGAGGCTCAAAGACTTGCAAATCCTTGATATCGGAACCTCTAAACACAATGAACTCAAAGACATTATCGGATGGTGCAATCTCTTCACTGGGGTTTCCTTTGCGGCCTTCAGTACCGAAAGAGTGAACTGCAAGAAGAACGAGTTTAACAATGAGTATTATAATAAACGGATTCAGAAAGATATCTTAAGATCCTTGGAGGCAATCATCAAGACTCAATCAACAGCAAGTATTATATAATGCCGTTTCAGAAGCCATTGCGTAGACCACAGTATACCTAGAGTATTTCATATATTTAACATGTAGATAGTTGCTTACCATTCTCTAAAGCGACAGTAGAATCTTCGGAATTGATGCTGTGCAAGACACCAACGTAACGAATGTCGCTACGGCTGATCAACTATAATTACAGACAAGATCAGCACGATGCTCATATTGCAAAACAATAATCAACTAGCGTTTAAGCCCTGCTACTTACAGATATCTTTGATCCGATGTATCCTTGTCCACCGCTCATGATTATAAGTCAAATACAAATTAACTGTGCGTGTGTTTGGACTGAGCTTCCCGAATATGAAACCAGCGCGCAAGTCACATGTTCAAAAGCCTTTTTATAATACTTTAATTGGCTCATCAAATCTTTTTAGCTAAACTTATAGTTATCTGATGAAGGAACGAACAGTCGTCACCAATAATCAATATTGTTGATCATACGGGAGTAAAATCACTGTACATAAGAATTTTATTTGCAAAGTGTTGAGATTAAACAGTGGAAGATGGCTTCTTCTTCTTTTCGGCTTCTTCTTCCTTCTCCTTCTCAATTTCTGCCACTATCTCCTCAACCTCTTCGATTTCCAAATTCTAGATGGGGCAATTGAATATATCAATATATCATATAGGCATGAAACCACGCGAGGTGTTGATCCTATAACTTACCCTGACTTTCTGGTCGGAAGTCATTATCGCAATCTCAATGTTCTTAGCACCAGTTTGAACAACCTAGAATAACCTGTTAATATATATTCCAACATTGACGTTGACGCGCACCGTTCACATACCTCAAGCAGTGACTTGATGGCTAGCTTGATGCTGTCTCTTTGATCCATTTCAGGCTGGTAATTCTTCTCTAAGAACTCGCGAACAGTTTTTGAACTCCTTCCTATCGCATTTGCCTGAATGATACATCGGTCAATGGATACATAGATTTGATATTCCTCCAATTTGAAGATCACGTTTCGATCGTCTTACCTTCCAGGCGGTATCAATTCCTGATGGTTCTGTCATGAACAGCTTAGGCTTGCCATCCGAGTCGAATCCAGCAATAAGTGTTGAGATACCGAACGGGCGTACACCAGGCATTTGTGTATATCTCTGTAAAGCGATATTTGCATTAAAAGTTGAGTCCAACATTAGGAAAGCGGTTAATAGTGCCATTTGCCTGAACTTACTTGTTGAAGTTTAGCTACGAACCGAGTGATATATTCAATAGAGACTGGGTCTTCAACGGTGAGTCTGTGACTTTGACATTCAATACGAGCTTGTTTTATAAGCACACGAGCATCTGCGCTGAGACCTGAGATGTTCAAATAAGTTATTGGTATCCCCAGTAAATGAAAAATTCATTCGAGTTACGTACCTGCGAATGCCAGGCAAACATGATCGTCAAGCATGCAGATTTTGCGGACTGTACGGGGATCTTGCAGTTTGAGAACGGATTTCTTCTCGACACCAAGGACAACAACATCCTTTCCGCGTACACCAACCTATATGTACAAAGGATGAGCTCACGTTTTTGCTAGAAGTGGTAAGCTGCCTCAACCACCAGTATCAACACAATAACAAATGAGAGTGGTCATATCTATAGCTTCGTTCAAAGAGGTCGGTGCTTTACTTGTTCAATGTGCAGAATACAGGTGGTCAGGGCCCGAGAATTGCTACTTGTGAGTGAATCTTACCGCGCATGTACCCTTTCTTACAGCTTCGGAAGCATATTCCACTTGGAAAAGATGTCCATCAGGCGAAAAGATAGTTAAAGATTGATCGTAGTTGGACATTGTTCAAGTGTTCCTCTGCGAGTATGAAATGACCAAAAGAAAAAGTTGCCGCTTTACTTGCACTCTATAAACGCGTCGGCCCTCAGAACGTAAGCCCTTTGTTAACGTCACGCAGTTTTGCTGTTAAATTTCACAGGTTGAAACACAAGTCACGAATCATCTCGAAAAATCTCGGCGGCATAATAATCAATATATATTTTTTTGTTTCTGTTGCTGAGATATATATCTGTTAGAACATAATGGAGAAGTTACTGCAGTGGGCAATCGAGAATACTGATCAAGAACAGCTGAAGAAGGATGCTGAAGCTATCAAGAAGGGTGAATTGCAACCAGATCCTTCAAAGTACGATCCCAAGGTCATTGAAGCCATTCTAGGCAAAGACGACGCAACTCGTATGAAAGGTAAGTTTCCTGCATAGAAAGAACTCCAATTTTAATTGATTCATTAACCTTACATGAATGCAGAGGCTGTTGCATGTATATCTGACCCCAAAGACACTTTAGAGAATAAGGAAATCGCTCTTGACAACTTGGAACTGGTAAGTTGACTTCAACAAGTAATAGCGGTTCACTTATGTCGAATCAAAACTAATTTTCATGCTAGCTAATTGAAGGCATTGATAACGCAATGAGTAAGTATATGATTCATTCATTTGTCCAAACTCAAACCAACAGCGTCACTCATGCGAACACGTAGATCTCGAAAATATGAACTTGTGGCCAGCAATCATCGAACAGCTCAACAATGAACATGCGGAAGTGAGAAAAGGTAGCGCTTGGGTGTGTGGCACAGCGGTCCAAAATAACCCAAAGGCGCAAGAAGCTGTAAGTACATTTTAAATGGTGATCGGGATTGGAAACCATATGGTTAATTAGCTCTATAGTTTCTGAAGAACAACGGTTTGGAGCCTCTGTTGAATCTGTTACGAAACACGTCAGAAGAGAATGAAGTCAGAGCAAAGGCACAATATGCCCTATCTGGTTTGATCAAGCATTGCCCAGATGCTCTCAAGCAATTCCAAGAAAAAGGAGGCTTCGATGTTTTGGCTGAGATCGTGAAGAATCCTGATGGTAAGCCTGAGTGATATAATAACATGAAGAAATTCAATAAGTGCCATAACTCCAACAACCGGCTCATACAACTTGTATAATAGATTCAGCCATATTGCGAAAAACAATCTTCCTGTACAATATTCTGGTACTTGAAAGTCCTTCGCTGGCACAGACATTAGCCTCACAAGGGATTCCTGACGCGCTGGCCAACGTTTTGTCAAAGGCTATTCAAGAGGAAGACGAAGACTTGGCAGAAAAGGTAAATTAAACTTTTGAAAAAACTGTAAATTTTCTAGAAACTGATATGTGTGCTGACCCGATATCACTCCTAATAGACATTGCGTACAGGATATACACTATTTGAACAAGGCGGCATCTTTGTTCCGCCTAAATTCGCATCTGAAGCTATCAATGCTAGAGATAAGTTTGGTGCTGACAACCTGAACTTTTCTGCGGCAGAGTGGAATACTCTTACCAAAAAGTAGGAAGAAGCTCTTGCTTTTTATATATAGATACATCACACTTGTCAAATAGCACTATTATAAAAACAAATCAATTTTAAGGAAAAATATGCTTCTCGAATGTTTGTGCAAGCTCGGTGTTGAAACCGGTACATTGGTACTCCTAAAAGGCAGTCACTTTTGTATATATGAGCTTTAGGAGAATCATCATTTTGCTATGTGAAAATTTAGGAGCTTGAACCTATGCGCTAGTATCCATCTTACAACTAAAGATGTAATAATCAGGATAGGGTACTATAAGGGTAAAATCGTATCCCTACTGCCATAGAAGGAGATTGATGAATGTTAGAAAAAAGAGAGATGCAGCAACGTACATAAAACCTGTACCACTGTGATAAGTCATCGATCTCTGGCTAAGGGTAGTCTGATGCTTTGCCTTTGATCAAGCATCTGAGTGTGAACTGAAAGGGGTTTACCCAGGTATTGTCCCACTAGCATTTCCGTCATCAGCGCATCACATTTCCATACTTTATTTTTTTCACTGCAGGAAGGTATTACAATAACACTTTTTAATTGGATGTAGGGCGACCTTTGATAAAAAATGCGCAAAACATTTTGTCGAGTATTAGGAGATTGAGTCAAGCAATTGGCGATTACGATCGGTAAAAATTTTATGAAATAAACACCAGGACCGATCAGTCGGTAACTTTACCTTATTTTGTTCATTGTGTGAATGATTGGACACACTGAAATGGTTAGGCGAGGCGGAAGGTGGAGTGACTACTTTCAATACCGTTTTACCAATATGTTATAGCATGCAGCAAAAGTAAGTTTGAATCCAAAGAGGCCCAATTTCTTGCCATGACACAAGGCAATCAAGACGTAGGATATTAATTTAATTGCTTTCTGTTGAGCGTTATGGGCATTCAATATGATTTGCACTTGCTGGTTGAGGACTCGGTGGCACAAGTGGTCTAGGCCCATTTCAAACTCCCAAGGAGACAAGAGTAAAGTTACAGCAGTTTCGTTTTGTGCTAACGAAAAAAAAAACCGGCTATGAAATGGAATAATTTTCAGTGAAAATAATGTATAACTCTAAGACAAACAAACAAACATTTTTATTTCAACGTGTAATTTTGAGTATATCATGATTACCAGGAAGTCATAAATGTATTAATTAGTAGCATGAGAGTATAGTATATCAAAGCTAGTGTGCATGGGTTATACAAGTGGAGTGGCATGATCCTTATTGACCATATGCTCATATAATACAAATGTACTGTAAAATTAGCAGATGATGAGTTTGGCGTAGAAAAAATGGATAAAAAAAGTTTTTCTATGGGCAATTTGAGATCTGAAAATGCGGATTCTTTCTCAAATACAGCCGATTTGTCCTCTTTCTCCATCTTGTCTTACTTTTCTCCCGTTATTTTTTGGCTTTTCGCTTACTTTATCATTTTCACAATTCTTCTGCTTCTACATCTATCTTTATTAGTTTGAATCAAATATATAGGAGAAGAACGACATTTATCAAAATACTGGAAACATATACATAAACGTTTGACATAAAACGGCCTCAGCCTTATATGTATAAAAGACCCACACTAGGAGAGTCAAGCTCATCAGCCACTTCATCCAACGTATCATCCAACAGTAGTAGAGAAGGTTCATCTGGACACACCTCCAGTACCTCAGTATCAAGCGGCACAGATGCCGTAAATACGTCTTCACGCCGTAAATCTGCCGCCAAGCCTCAGTCCATGTCCGGTAACCATGTACAAAGCCAAGATAACCGAACAACTGAACAGCCTAGCACAGGCAAATCAGAGAGGCAACGCAGCGTTACCGCCTTTTTAAACAAATTGTTTCGGTATGTTGAAAGAGACAAGAATTAAATATGCCCCAAAATTCGATTACGTGTTGGAACTAACACAAGCAATTTTTTTATCTTATTTGATTAATTTTTAATATATGTATTTACTATGGATTCTTCAAAAATCCTTTCTATTCGAAAAACTATTCACATACCTTCCAGCATGGTGAGTGAATCAACGACAGACGAACTTATACATTGGTCAAGCGATGGAAAGTCTTTCATCGGTATGCGTTATTTATGGTCACTATTTATACTTTTGCACATACCGTTTCCATCGACTAATGCGCGATGTTTTTTTGTAGTGGAACACCAAGATGATTTCTCAAAGACACTATTACCGCGTTATTTTAAACACAACACATTTGCTTCGTTTGTTCGTCAACTGAACATGTACAACTTCCATAAGGTTCCTCATGTCGAGCAACGCACTCTGATTTCAGATACTATGAAAGATATATGGGAATTTAGCAACCCAAATTTTCAACGTGGTCGACCTGATTTACTCAGCTTTGTTTATCGTAAACGCATCCAAGAACGTGAACAGTCCAAATCCGAAAGCAATGTTCATTCATTATTGCAAATGAGCGCCGGTATACGACAAAAACAAACGGCTTTGAGTTCAGAAATCCATACCTTGAAGGAGGATTTTCAAGCTTTGTTTAAAGACACATTGACCATACGCGAACAACAACAAGAACGACAAGAAGCATTCACTAAGATCATCCGATTTTTGTCATTCTTAACGAGACATATCATGGATGCAAATGCTGGTAAAGTAGCCAAGTCCATTGCTTTGCTCCATCATCTTCAGGCTGACCCTAATTCTTGCCGTAACGCAGGCAAGAATGTGTTAAATGAAGATATATCCAAAAAGCTATTGTCCTCTCCAGATACTGCCGAGCTGCTGAAGCTAGCAGAACAATCCGACTCCTTTCCACCTCCCTCTGACCATCGACCGTCGCTTCAAACACACATCCAAACACAAGAGATTATGAACTTATCACAAGAAGAGGTCAGCAATACAATCGCATCGACTGTACGCTCAGTGAATGCAATTGCCAGTGATATCGATAGTCTAAATCGAAATGTAGAGCTATTGGCGAAGAAATACAACTTTGATTTTGAAGGACATGAGAGTGGCAACAATCCTTCTTTCGATACATCTAGTCGCCCCGATAATAAATTAAATATAATCCAGTACCAGCATACCGGAAAACGACCCAGCCATACTCATCCGATGGTAGATGATCCACCAAAGAAAAGAGCCAGCTCACTAGAACTGGTTTCTGATCCAGTCACAGGCTCACACTCGGCGACTTCATCTACATGGCCGATCCTAAGAGACAGCATTGATCCATCAATGCACTCTGTCGCCAACAACTTGGCTAGCGGGATGCCTACCATTGCTATGCGGCGCGCCACCGCCCGAGCGGTGGTGCCACCTATTATAAGTGAAACCTGTTTGGCTGAACGATTCAAGCCACCACAGATCGCTTATGCTATGCCGATGGTCGGTCTTGCTGACGCTATACAAGCTCCAAACACTATGGTGGATCTACCCAATGAGCCTGCTTATGATCCAGCGGACGTCGATGGGCTGGGTTACGATTTCGATACTTACGGAAATCAGGACAGCATGAATGAGTTTTCTGGCTTTTATGGTGGTCCTCAGCCATAAAGAATCTATTTTTTCCTTTCTCCTGCGACAAAAGGAACATGCATATATATTGTTGCTCTTTACGCCATGCCCTCTTCCCGTCCCATCCTCTCAGCCAAACTCTCTTCAACAAAATATGATTTGCAAACAAATTCAAAACAGCCGAGGCATTTGTTTTTTATAAAAGCCATCGTATATACCCTTTTCTCTATTACCTTCTCTGGGATTTTTTTGTTTTTTTGAGCAATATCAGCTAACACATCCAGGTCATCCAGATATCTCAAATAATGAAAAGAGAACCAAAAAAAAAAAAATACCAGCAAAAGGAAATCGCAATCTCCATTCTGCCTTGTCTTTTCTTGTTAACATTCCCTCAAGTAATCATTATGTACAAAGTCCCAACAAAAAAGGAATAAAGCAATTGATCTTATTACAAAAAAAAAACAAAAAGCTTGATGTGGTGGGTGATTTATAACAAATAAAAACTTCATATGGTGGTTGATTTTCAAGAATATGTATGATACGACACGTCAGAGCCATACAGTCCTTAAGCTGCTTTGATTGTGGAAGGGGTTAGGGTAAGAGAATCGGATGAAATCGGAATGAGATGTCACATGTTTCATTTGACAGGCATGCCCGCCACTCTCCCCCATCATTTAAGCCAAGGTATAACCGAATGCTCCAAATATGGAAGTCGGGAAGTTGATTCTACGGTTGGGTGGGTGGAGTACAGCACAGACAAAACAACTACGATCGAACAGCCGATGTTTTATATTAGAAAATTTAGACCGAAAATTGTCGCATGGTTTTCCTTGTATTGCCACAATAATAATAACGAAAATCGGAAAAGTGAAAAGGCATCTTGTTGCAAAAGCATCTTATCAGCATCATATGTAAATAGGGTCCTCTATGACAAGTACAATTTAGTAAGTTTGATCTGGTGCGACCACATTGATAAGATAAAAGCTCAGTGTAACGCTGAACAATGGACAATGCTTATCAAACATTACAATTCCGTGTTTTTCCTGCTCTGCTTCATCATCAAATAGATGAGATTATAATTTACCTTTTTGTGATACTGCGCTACGAGTTACTGGATAAGATCATCTTATACTTATCAAATTTCCAGTCAACGTTAATCTGTAATAAAAGTGGAAGGAACTGATAATATACCTACCTTATCGAACCATGTAATAAGCATATGATTTACGTTGGTGTTGTCGTTTGGCATGAGCTGCGTGTGGGGAATAAATATCGTTAGCCAAGTTGTGCAGTTGAACCAGAAAGATCTTATCCAGGGCTGCAAGTGAGGTCGTCTTAGTCCGAGCCAATAAGAATGGACACAGTAACCAGCTATCCAGCTTAATACCGTGGCATGTGACCAACATTTGGCTTATTCTGCCAAACAAACTCTTTGATAAGCGGGGATTATTATCTCTTGTGGCTGCCTCCGAATCTTGTTTAAAAGCTTACATTGATTCCGAGACCTAATCCATTTCCCTTTGCTTCTCTTCTCTTACGCTCCCTCCCCACTCTATATTTTTCTAAGCTTATCCATCGTCGTATACCTCGATCTGTACATATTTGTAGAGGGACAAATTTCGTAATATCTTTGTCAAAGAAGCTAAAAGACAGATTCACTCCCCCCCCTTTTACCTTACATTATTAGAAGAGTTTTAACGCCTATGGCTAACATCAACGAGCAAAACGAAAATACTTCATGGGCAGGAGCAATTCCCGTTGCCCAAGGATTGTACGATCCTCAATATGAGAAGGATGCCTGTGGTGTCGGTTTCATCGTTCACATCAAAGGTGGTAGATCACACAAGATTTTGAGCGATGCTAGCAATATCCTTTGCAACATGACCCATCGAGGTGCTTCTGGAGCAGATATTAGAGATGGTGATGGTGCTGGTGTTATGACCGGTATCCCGCATCAGTTCTTTGTGAACGAAACATCCAGAGAGCTTGGTACACAGCTGCCCCAGGAGGGCCACTATGCCGTCGGTAATCTGTTTATGAAGGGTGATGAGAGTGCAGTCAAGGAATCAAAGAAGGTGTTTGAGGACTTGGCTGATGCTCTTCACCTCAAGGTCTTGGGCTGGCGCCATGTTCCCCGAGACAGCTCCATTCTCGGCCCCGCTGCCAAATCAAAGGAACCCGCGATCGAGCAACCATTCGTTGTTCTCAAGGATGAGAAGTTTGATGAACAATATTTTGAGCGCCAGCTTTACGTTCTTCGCAAGCATGCCACTCATACCATTACCATGAAGAAATGGTTCTATGTTTGCTCTCTGTCTAATAAGAACATCGTTTACAAAGGTCAACTCACTCCTAAGCAAGTTTACGCCTATTTTTACGATTTGCGCAATGTTCAGTACACTACCCACTTTGCCTTGGTTCACTCGAGATTTTCTACAAACACTTTCCCTTCATGGGATCGAGCTCAGCCTATGAGATGGTGTGCTCACAATGGTAAATTACATTTTCCCTTTTCTTTTTTTTACTCACGGGCTTATGCACGCTGCATGACATCCGACTAAACTCCGAGCCTTTTTTTTTAGGTGAAATCAACACTCTGAGAGGTAACAAGAATTGGATGAGATCTCGTGAAGGTGTGATGACATCAGACAAGTTTGCCGATGAACTGGAGTTGCTCTACCCCATTGTTGAAGAAGGTGGCTCCGATTCTGCTGCTTTCGACAATGTTCTAGAACTGCTTGTCGTCAACGGTGTCTTGTCACTTCCTGAGGCTGTCATGATGATGATTCCTGAAGCTTGGCAGAACAATGAATATATGGAGGAAGAAAAGAAGGCTTTCTACCAATGGGCAGCATCTTTGATGGAACCCTGGGATGGTCCTGCCTTGTTCACTTTTGCTGATGGCCGCTACTGCGGTGCCTCCCTTGATCGCAATGGCTTGAGACCTTGCCGTTTTTATATCACATCTGATGACATCATGATCTGTGCTTCTGAGGTCGGCACCATGTACATTGATCCCGAAACTGTGGTTCAAAAGGGCCGTCTGCAGCCCGGCAAGATGTTGTTGGTTGATACTGTTGAAGGTCATGTTGTTGATGACAAGGAACTTAAGCTCAAAGTCGCCTCTCGTTTCGACTTCAAGCAATGGGTCAAGAATCAGAAGATCAACCTTAGTGAAATTGTTGACAAGTTCACAGCCAAGTCTCAATACCAAGTCGCATTGGACGAGTCTACTGTCAACGACGACCCCCGCCTTAAAGCATTCGGTTATACCTTGGAACAGCTTAACCTTCTTATGATTCCCATGGCCATTAACGGAAAGGAAGCCCTTGGCTCTATGGGTAACGACAGTGCCTTGGCTTGTTTGTCAAAGCAACCTCGTTTGGTCTATGAATACTTCCGTCAACTCTTTGCTCAAGTTACCAACCCTCCCATTGACCCTATTCGTGAAGAGATTGTCATGTCTCTCGAATGCTATGTTGGCCCTGAAGGCAACATCTTGGAAATTGACGAGAAGCAAGCTCATAAATTGACTCTTCCTTCTCCTATCCTCTCCATGGCTGAATTGGCTGCTATCAAGGATATGGAATCTGACTATCAAGGCTGGAAGGTTGCTACCATTGATATCACCTTTCCCAAGTCTGAGAGTGTGCAAGGTTACCTCAATGCTCTCGAGCGCATCAGCAAAGAAGTATCTGATGCTATTAAGCAAGGCTACAAGGTCGTTGTTCTCTCTGATCGCGCCACCAGCGAAGATCGCGTTGCTATCTCTTCTTTGATTGCTGTTGGCGGTGTCCACCATCACTTGGTTCGTAACAAGCAGCGTTCTCGTATTGCTCTTATGATTGAAACTGCTGAAGCTCGTGAAGTCCACCATTTCTGTGTTCTTCTCGGTTATGGTGCTGATGCCATCTGCCCCTACCTTGTCATGGAAACCATGCACAAGCTTCACCGTGAGAACGCTGTTCGTGATGATATGAGCACCGATCAATTGATCTACAACTTCCGTAAATCCATCAACAATGGTATCTTGAAGGTTATGTCCAAGATGGGTATCTCTACACTTGCTTCCTACAAAGGTGCACAAATTTTCGAAGCCCTTGGTGTTGACGACACTGTCATTTCTCGCTGCTTTGCCGGTACCGCTTCTCGTATCAAGGGTGTCACTTTTGATGTCTTTGCCATGGATGCCTTGACTTATCATGAGAACGGTTACCCATCTCGCAATGCAGTCCAACCTGCTGGCCTTCCAGAGTCTGGTGAATACCACTGGCGTGACGGTGGTGAGCCCCACATCAATGAACCTAGCGGAATTGCCAATCTTCAGGATGCTGTTAGACAAAAGAACAAGTCATCTTATGATGCATACTCTCGCAATGCTCATGAAGCCATCAAGAATTGTACTCTTCGTGGTCTTCTTGACTTTGATTTTGATAAGGGCAAGGCCATTCCTGTTGATCAAGTTGAACCTTGGAGTGATATTGTCAAGCGTTTCGTCACTGGTGCTATGTCTTATGGTTCCATTTCTATGGAATCTCACTCTGCTTTGGCAGTTGCCATGAACCGTCTTGGTGGCAAGTCTAACACTGGTGAAGGTGGTGAAAAGCCTGAGCGCTCTCAACCAATGGAAAATGGCGATAACCGTCGTTCTGCTATCAAGCAAGTCGCCTCCGGCCGTTTCGGTGTCACAAGCTTCTACCTTTCTGACTCTGATGAACTTCAAATCAAGATGGCTCAAGGTGCTAAACCTGGTGAAGGTGGTGAATTGGATGGTTCCAAGGTTTCTGAAGAAATTGCCAGCACTCGTAAGACCACTCCTGGAATTGGCTTGATTTCTCCCCCTCCCCATCACGATATCTACTCTATTGAAGATCTCAAGCAGTTGATCTACGATCTCAAGTGCAGTAACCCTCGATCACGTGTTTCAGTCAAGCTTGTTTCAGAAGTCGGTGTTGGTATCGTCGCTGCTGGTGTTGCCAAAGCAAAGGCTGATCATATCTTGATTTCTGGACATGATGGTGGTACCGGTGCTTCCCGCTGGACCGGTATCAAGTACGCTGGTCTTCCTTGGGAACTTGGTTTGGCTGAGACTCATCAAACTCTTGTCCTTAATGACCTTCGTGGTCGTGTCATTGTTCAAACCGACGGCCAAATCAAGACTGGTCGTGATGTAGCCATTGCCTGTTTGCTTGGTGCTGAAGAATGGGGCTTTGCTACCACTCCTCTGATCGCTCTTGGCTGTATCTTGATGCGAAAGGTTAGTACTTAGTCTATCATTACACTATAACCTATTTATCATTAATGTTCATTGAATCTCTATTATTGTAGTGTCATCTCAATACTTGCCCAGTTGGTATTGCCACCCAGGATCCTGAACTTCGCAAGAAGTTTGAAGGCTCTCCTGAGCATGTCATCAACTTCTTCTACTATGTTGCTGAAGAACTTCGTGATATCATGGCTAAGCTTGGTTTCCGTACCATCAATGAGATGGTTGGTCACACTGAAATGCTTCGCGTCAATGACTCTTTCCGCAATTACAAGACTGCCAATATTGACTTGTCTCCTATCTTGACTCCTGCTTCTACTTTGCGACCTGGTGTTGCCACTTACAATGTCCGAAAGCAAAACCACAACCTTCATGTCCGTCTTGATAACTTCTTGATCGATGAAGCCCAACCGGCTCTTGAAAACAAAGAACGTGTCGTTATTGAGACTGATGTTGTCAATACCGATCGTGCTGTTGGTACTACTCTTTCCTACCACGTCTCCAAGCGTCATGGTGAGAATGGATTGCCTCATGATACTATTCACGTAAAGCTTAAGGGTTCTGCTGGTCAATCTCTTGGTGCCTTCTTGGCTGCTGGTGTTTTCTTCGAACTCGAAGGTGATGCTAACGATTATGTTGGAAAGGGTCTTTCCGGTGGTAAGATTGCTATCTTCCCTCCTAAGAACGTGTCCTTCAAGTCTGAAGAGAATATTATCATCGGTAACGTCTGCTTGTACGGTGCCACCAGTGGCACTGCCTATTTCCGTGGTATCGCTGCTGAACGTTTCTGCGTCCGTAACTCCGGTGCCATTGCTGTTTGCGAAGGTGTTGGTGATCACGGATGTGAATACATGACTGGTGGTCGCGCTATCATCCTTGGTAGCACTGGACGCAACTTTGCTGCTGGTATGTCTGGTGGTATTGCCTATGTCTTGGATCTCAACGGTAACTTCAAGGAGAATGTTAACATGGAGATGGTCGAACTTGAAACCATCAATGATGTTGCTGAAATTGCTGAAGTTCGTGGTCTTATTGAGGATCATCGCCACTACACTGGCTCCGAGGTTGCTGACCGCATTCTCCAAGACTTCAACAAGTACTTGCCCAAGTTCGTCAAGGTCATGCCTGTTGAATACCGTGCTCTTTTGGAGAAACAACGCCGTGACAAGCTTCAAGACGGTGCTCCCAAGAGGGCTGATGCTGAGACTATTCCTTTGACTAGTGCTGAACCGTCTCTGGTTGATCTCGAAGATCAAATCCTGGATGAAACTTCTACGAAAGAACGTCGTCTCAAGCTTGACAAGGTCCGTGGGTTCAAGAAATACAAACGCCGTGGTGACAAGTACCGTGACTCTAAGAAGCGCGCTGGCGATTGGGACGAGATTAACAACCGTCTCTCCACTGCTGAACTCCATGTCCAGGCTGCTCGTTGCATGGACTGCGGTGTTCCTTTCTGCCAATCTGATACTGGTTGTCCCATTGGTAACATCATTCCCAAGTGGAATGAACTTGTTTACAAGGATGAATGGAAGTCTGCTCTTGATCGTTTGGTGATGACCAACAACTTCCCTGAATTCACTGGCCGCGTCTGCCCTGCTCCTTGCGAAGGTGCTTGTGTCCTTGGTATCACTGAAACCCCTGTCAGTATCAAGAGCATTGAATGCGCCATTATTGACCGTGGTTTTGACGAAGGATGGATTGTGCCTCGCACCGACATTGTTCGCACTGGAAAGAAGGTTGCCATCATTGGTTCTGGACCTGCTGGTCTTGCTGCTGCTGATCAATTGAATAAGGCTGGTCACACTGTCACTGTCTACGATCGCAATGACCGTGTCGGCGGTCTTCTCATGTATGGTATTCCCAACATGAAGCTTGACAAGAAGATTGTTCAACGCCGTGTTGACTTACTTGCCGCCGAGGGTGTTACTTTCAAGACCAATGCCAATGTTGGTGTTGATATCGATGCCAATGATGTTCGTGGAAACAACGATGCTATGATTATTGCTACTGGTGCCACATGGCCCCGTGATCTCAAGATCACTGGTCGTGAAGCTAATGGTATTCACTTCGCCATGGAGTTCTTGCAAGCAAACACTAAGTCTCTTTTGGATTCCGAGCTTGCTGACGGCCAATACTTGTCTGCTAAGGGCAAGAACGTCATTGTCATTGGTGGTGGTGATACTGGTAACGATTGTATCGGTACTTCAGTCCGCCATGGATGCAAGTCTGTGATCAACTTTGAGTTGCTTCCCCAGCCTCCCAACCAGCGCGCCAATGACAACCCCTGGCCACAATTCCCACGCGTCTTCAAGGTTGACTATGGTCACTCTGAAGTTCAATCTCACTTTGGCCGCGATCCCCGTGAGTACTGTGTCTTGTCCAAGGAATTCGTTGTGGATGCCGAGAACAACGTCAAGGGTATCAACATTGTCCGTGTTGAATGGACAAAGGATGAAAGTGGTCGCTGGAGCATGAAGGAGGTAGCTGGATCAGAGGAGTTCTTCCCTGCCGATCTTGTTCTCCTTTCTATGGGCTTCCTTGGCCCTGAAGATGCCCTTATCAAGCAACTGTCTGTTAAGCAAGACGGACGAAGCAACATTGAAACTCCTCGCGGCAAGTATGCTACAAGTGTCCCTGGTGTTTTCGCTGCCGGCGATTGCCGTCGTGGACAATCTCTTATTGTCTGGGGTATCAACGAGGGTCGCCAAGCTGCCAGAGAAATTGATACTTACCTTATGGGCAACACTTTCCTCCCTGTTGCTGGTGGCATTCGTCAACGTTCACTCGAACATCCTGCCAAGGCCATCGTTGAACCCGTTGCCGCCTAAACTGTGAGTTTCATCTAGTGTCCAACTCACACATCACATATACATATTTGTACAAGCATACATATCAGGCTTTTACCTTTACTCGTTTTTTTCAATCTTGATTTCATATATATGTTGAAAATGACTTACACCAAAGTTGAATCTTTGATTTTTAACTTTACTTTACTATGATATAGTCTATAGCTGTAGAGACTTGATTTTTCACTGCGTTTATTTTTATCATTGTTTAAAAAATACAGCATCAAAATTGTTTAATTGAAAAATCCCAGTCTTAATGAAATGCATGTTTAGGGCTTGCTCTATAATGAAATGCAGGTTTACGGCCTGTTCCTTACGCAATGATACTTTTGCAAGCCGACCTTTGAGCTGGTGTGAAGGTTGATGGAAATGATTAGATTGAGCTCAGTGCCAGTATAAAAAAAAAACCTGTATGCTTGTGCCTCGAGCACATGTTTGCAAGACCATATGTTATCTGATTGCAACAAGAGACATGCTTGTTTGCTTGCATTTACATGCGTACAATATAGCCAGATTGAGTGTTCCGAGCCTTTGATTTACATGATCGCCGACAGCATGAAGTATGGAACATTGAGGTCGCTTAGTTTGTATGATATCGTATCTCGTCTGATTTTTTTTTTTAATCGGTACCACCCAGATTAATTGTCCACTGAGGTACTCGAAGACAAATAAGGTTGACCCGATATTTAATGTACGTTATATGGCGCTGAAAGATTGTAAACGATCGCCCATTTGCGTCATCCCTATTCACCAGTAAGCCCGTATCTGAAATATTAGGAGACCCACACCCATTTGCAGAAGCAAAGCCGAGAAATCATTGTGATTTGACTGTGACATATGCAAACATTCTAAGGCTGTATCTGATGTTTAAATTTTATCTGCATGATATTTGCTAGAAATCTAGATATAATGAAGTTTTTTCTATGGATAAGGGACTAATATAAGCAGCTTTAATCCGGAGAAAAATAAACTAAACAAAAAACATAAAATTACAATAGGCGTGCCTTGACAGCGCCATGTCACAGCTGCCTGTCTTTCCGGAGCAAGGGATGAAATCGCACCTGCAGATAGAAACAGTTGAGTCTATTTTGCACCATATTACTACGAGATTCACTTGAGAGATAAATTGATTGTGGTTCTCCCTGTTTTTGTGCCTATGAAAAGACGAAAATTGACAATGTTCGTCTACTTGACTGAGGTGGGCCCATGGAACAGCCTTTTTTTTTTAGGATGATACATTAAAGGTCAATTTTGCTATGACATGATTGGAGATGTCAAAGCGGAAAAGGCGAGGCACGCCTCGATTGGCAAACTTCCATGTGGTACCCATATTTGTCAAGACAGCCTCCAACCAGCATGTTGTCAACCCATTTCATCCCTTCAGCCCGCAGCGCGTGCAGCGCCAAAAGTGCTTGATGAAAGTTTTTCAAGTCAATGTGACGATCTGACAGGGTAAACGCCGCCCGAGAATGTTTCATGGGTTCCTTTTTCTTTTTTAGCCATTCACTTTTTTAAATTTGATACCCTTAATGTTTCACTTTACCAACCATGTCAATGTTTAATTGTTGTGTATTTTATTTTTTTTGTGCACAGTACCTTTTAATCGATCAATGGCCTGAGATCCTATCTAAGATCCGAGTATTGACATTTATTAGATTTTGGACTGCCTTGCTCTAATTGTAACGCCAAATTCGGTTACGGGGCTCTCCTTGGCGCCTTTTGACGTGTGTCTGGGCGTTGATGTACCTCCTGAATCCCCTTTTGGTCGGTGATGAGCACAAATACTCGACTCGACAGCGTGCAGCCGAAAATAAAAAAGATTCAAAGACTGACAGCCTCGGGTAACCCCAGCTTCATATAAATTGTTTCAATAAGCCATCGAACTCCTTTTACTTCTCTTCTTTTCAATTAACCCGCATCCTCTTACCACTTCAAACATGTCATATGTAATCAAGCCTGTCAATCTCGCTGGAGGTCAATGTGCCTGGTGTGGCAAGTATGGTCACAAGAGACCGAGCTGTCCATTGTTAAAGTAGAAAGCACACTAATGGATCCCTAACTATAATGATTTAAATCATGATTCTACAAAGGATATTCAAATTTTGTCACTGCTGTACAAAGTTTCCACACACAAAAAATAGCCATCGTTCGCCAAGTCAATACTGCACTTTTTTGCAATTTTGCTCCACTGTTTATAAGTCCCAATCCATAGATCTTGCAATTTTTTTATGTATATATTTAAAATCGAAAAAAATAAATAACATGAAATACGGTTTTGAATCAATGACAACCAAAGGAGCAGGGCTTGACAGAAAACAAACAGACAGTGTTGTTGCCACGTCTGTCGGAGTACTATGATTGGCTAATATTTTGGAGACGTCACGTCGGAAATCGCTCGCGTTCTTTGTGAGCCCCGCTTTAACCAGCAAACGCTGAGCTGTTCCTGTTCATCACGTCAGAATCAATTTGGGAGTCGGTAGCATTACCGTATAATTGAAGGTACGCTGAGATGCAAGGTTGGAGAACTGGCAACGCTGAAAACAGAACAAGAAACTTCTGTTCCAGCTATCATCTTTTCAAGATGTCCGGTCACTCCAATTGCACGACAGTCTTAACGGATCCATCACCTTGAACCTTCAGAACTAACTTTTTCGTCCACTTCAATTTACCAAAGCTTTTCAAATAACTTTGACAACCCAATTTCGACGAGTGTTTCATAAGCGACTCACTTTACGACAAAATGCAGATGCTAACGAAGGTGAGATAGCCTCCATCACAGACTTAAAGATTGTGCTTATTAGCTGACATCAAATTCCATCACCGTTTAGTTTGAGTCTAAAAGCAATCGTGTAAAAGGCATTGCTTTCCATCCAAAGCGCCCTTGGATTTTGGCATCTCTGCACAATGGCTGCATTCAACTCTGGGATTATCGAATGGGCACATTGCTCGAACGTTTTGACGAGCATGATGGTAAGGCCAATGATTTTCACCTTTAGGCATCAAGAAGAGCAACATCTCGTTGCTCGTATTCTTCTGGATGCCTGAATGTCTATGTTGTAACTGATTGAGTAACTGACTGACGCTTATTTCAATCTTCTCGCGCGTACAGGCCCTGTTCGAGGTATTGCATTTCACCCATCGCAACCTCTATTTGTTTCTGGAGGCGACGACTATAAGATCAAAGTATGGAATCACAAAACTCGCCGTTGTTTATTCACATTGAATGGCCATTTGGATTATGTTCGTACGGTTTACTTCCATCACGAAAATCCTTGGATCATCTCGGCTTCCGACGATCAAACCATCCGTATATGGAATTGGCAATCTCGAAACTGTATCGCAATTTTGACAGGACACAATCACTATGTCATGTGCGCGCAGTTTCATCCGAAGAACGATTTGGTTGTTAGTGCTTCTATGGATCAGACAGTTCGGGTTTGGGATATTTCAGGTATGTATAAACGTCGTTCAAAATGAGGATTTCAACACGTTATTAAACTTAAAGTTTTTAGGTCTGCGGAAAAAGAACCAAGCACCAGGCTCGCAAATGCATGAAGATCATTTTAATCGTCAAAACAATCAAGCTGATCTCTTTGGCAGCACAGATGTTATGGTCAAATATGTTTTGGAGGGCCATGATCGAGGCGTAAATTGGGCTGCCTTCCACCCTACTATGCCGTTGATCGTTTCGGCTGGCGATGACAGACAAGTCAAATTATGGAGAATGAATGGTATTTGTTTTGGCAAGACGAACACTTCTAGCTGTAAGCTTATTCATTAACATATTTTATCTAATGCAGACATCAAGGCTTGGGAAGTTGATACATGCCGTGGACATTTTAACAACGTTTCTAGTGCAATCTTTCATCCACGTCAAGAGTTGATCCTGTCCAACGGTGAAGATAAATCTATACGAGTTTGGGATATGTCCAAGAGAAACTCAGTCGCCACCTTCAGAAGAGATCATGATCGTTTCTGGGTTTTGACTGCACATCCGGAATTGAATTTGTTTGCTGCAGGTACTTATCTCTTGTTCCTTTACGAAGCTCTTCTTATTTGCATCTGACCATTGTACTAATAATACTCTTCAATTAACTAGGACACGATAATGGCCTCATTGTCTTCAAATTGGAACGTGAACGTCCAGCTTTCCAAGTAAACCGCAACAACTTGTTTTACATTCAAAACAAGGTTCTCCACGTTCATGATTTCAACAACGGCAATGATCGTGAACTATTGTCAGTTCGCAAACTCGGCAGCCAATATGTGCAACCTCGCACTTTGTCTTACAATCCTGCCGAGAAAGCCGTCTTGGTGACTTCACCACATGAAGGTGGCACTTACGAACTTTATAACCTTCCTCGTGATGCTTCTGGAGATATCAGAGAACCTTCTGATGAAGGTAGAAGAGGCAGTGGATCTTCAGCTATCTTCATTGCTCGAAACCGTTTCGCTGTCTTTGACAAGACTAACCAGCAAATTCAAATTCGCGATCTTTCCAATACTGTTACTAAATCGCTCAAGCCACCAACCCAGATCAATGAAATTTTCCAGGCTGGCACCAGTAGCCTGCTCATGTCGACTGGTACTTCAGTCATTCTCTATGATATCCAGCAAAGAAGAACTCTTGCCGAATTGACCACTCCTGTGGTCAAATATGTCGTCTGGAACGCAGATTTGAGTTTGGTTGCACTTCTCAGCAAGCATAGTAAGTTCAGGAGATATGAATGGAAGAAATTACGTGCAGTTTATTAACGGCGATTCAAACTTTAGCTATCACCATTGCTGATAAGGATCTGAACCAAAAGTGCCTCATCCATGAAACCATTAGAATTAAAAGCGGAACATGGGATGATGCTGGTGTTTTTGTTTATTGTACATTGAATCATATCAAGTATGCTCTTCCACAAGGGTAAGGATTGATTATAATTGTTCTCTTTGCTGTAGTGATCATGTAAACTGACTGGTAAATATGATTCAGTGACAACGGTATTGTTCGTACTTTGGATCAGCCTGTCTATCTTACAAGAGTCAGTGGAAAGAACCTGCATATCTTAGATCGCGATGGAAATGCTCGAGTTATGCATATTGATCCTACTGAATATCGCTTCAAGTTGGCATTGGTCAAAAGACAATATGATGAAGTCTTGCACATCATTCGTAATTCCAATCTTGTTGGACAATCCATCATTGCTTATCTACAGAAGAAGGGATATCCTGAAGTTGCTCTTCATTTTGTTCGTGATGACCGCACCAGATTTGAACTTGCTCTTGAATGCGGTAATTTGGAAGTCGCACTCGAAACTGCTAGATCCATGGACACTGAAGACTGCTGGCAAAAACTTAGTACTGAAGCACTGAAGCAAGGCAACCAACAGGTATGTGATAAATAGAATTATTATATTGCTAGGGAACCAGAGTTCTAATGATCTATAACAGATCGTTGAGTCTGCATACCAACGTATCAAGCATTACGATCGACTTTCATTCTTGTACTTGGCGACTGGACACACTGAAAAACTTCGCAAAATGTTGAAGATTGCCGAGCTTCGAAATGACCCCATGTCACGTTTCCATAACGCCATTTATCTGGGAGATGTTGAGGAACGCGTTAAAGTCTTGAGAGACGTTGGTCAACGTAAGTTAATGTTATTATGTATTGAGCTGAAGAACTTCTATTAATCATCATCCTTTCGCAAGTTCCATTGGCATACCTCACGGCTAAGAGTAATGGCCTTACTGAGCAAGCTGAAGAGATTCTCGCCCAAGCTGGCAAGACTGAAGAAGAGATTGAGCTTCCTGAAATTTCTGGGGAGAAATTATCTGTACCTCAACCCGTTATTCAGCTGCAAGATGCCAACTGGCCTCTTTTGACAGTGTCGCGCAGTTTCTTCGAAGGATCCTTCTCTCTAGAGCAACAAAATGAAAACCAAATGGCTGCACCCAACTTTGCCTTCAATGAGGATATCGACAATATCGAGGAAGCTGGTGGTGATTGGGGCGAAGATGAGGATCACGAAGTCACAGGCATCGCTCCCGCTCCTCATGTTGGTGGAGAAGATGAAGACCTGGAAGGTTTGGAAGGAGATGAAGAAGATGGAGGTTGGGATTTGGATGCTGACATCAAAACTCAAATGGACGCTGAACACAGCCAAGCTGCTGTTCAAGAAGCTGCAGAGTTTGTTGCGCCAACTGCTGGTATTAGTGAAGCTGCTTCTTGGACTCAAAACTCTCCTTTGGCCACCGACCACATCGCTGCTGGATCATTTGAAACAGCTATGCAGATGCTCAACCGTCAAGTTGGTATTGTGAACTTTGAGCCTCTTAAATCGCGCTTCTTGGCCATCTACCAAACTTCTCGCGCATCTCTTTCTGCCAATCCTAATACACCATCCATGTGGGTATATCTTCGTCGAAACCAAGAGGAAACTGATCCTCGTCGATCTGTACCAGCTGTAGCACACAATTTCCAAAACCTTCTTACTGCCAACCTCCAACCAGCATACACTGCATTTACGAAGGGCAGATTTGCAGTTGCTACTACACAGTTTAAGAACTTGCTGCACTCCTTATTGTTCACAGTTGTTAGCACTACCTCGGAGTCCGAGGAAGTTAAGCAACTTGTTAGTATCTGCAGAGAGTATTTGCTTGGTTTGGCCATGGAGCAAAAGCGTCGTTCTATCGGTGTTGAACCTGAATCTGCCAAACGCGCATTAGAACTCGCTGCATTCTTCACTCATTGTCAACTTCAAACCCCTCATCTTCAACTGGCTTTAAGACAAGCTGCCAAGCAAGCTTTCAAAGCCAAGAATTATAACACTGCTGCCATCTTTGCCCGCCGACTTTTGGAATTGGCTCCGCCATCTACTGTGGCTAATGAAGCACGTCAAATACAGTCTGCTTGCGAGCGAACGCCGCGTGATGAAATTAAGCTGGATTACGATCAATACAATCCATTCGTAGTCTGTGCTATATCGTACGAGGCAATCTATAAGGGATCTCCCAAGGCTGAGTGCCCATATTGTCAAGCCTCGTACCTCCCAGAGCATGAAGGAAAAGTTTGTACAGTATGCGACGTGGCGAAGATTGGTTCTCAAGCCTCTGGACTGAGAGTGACAGTATAATGGGTTCTTTACTTTAACAAGCACCAAATTATAGGGCCATAACCTGTGAAACACCTGGGTGTACACCATTTTTCTTCTAAAACGCTAAAAAATTTTGAAATATAAAAATATACAATTTGACTGATATGTTGGTCTTGTTTTGTGTGATAAGTGAGAAGAGGGCTAATTTGTCAGAACTAATATTCAATTCTTGCAACTCAAAATCGGCAGAACATAGAGTACACATGAGAATCATGTGATTTTTTTCCTGAGTTGGCGAGTTTAGCTTGCTCTCAGCAGTTGGGCTGTTGATGTCGCTCGTACGACTGAGACACCTGGTTGTTTAAAATGCCGAAAAATGATGAATGTCAATGGATAATACTCGTCTGAGACGTAAAGTATGCTGTTATTTAATGACTGCCTTCCTTCTGAACTATCGGCATAATCATCTTTTATCTTTTAATATCATGTTAGTCTACATAGTCTATATACGATGGATTATTGTACAATAATGGGGTATCGTTGGTATTTGTTCCTAGTTATGGCGGAAAAACTTCATGCCCATCCAATTCCATAAAACCCAATAGATGAATACAATGGAAGTGATTGGCACTAGCAAGCAGTAATAATCATCGTCCTTGATTGCGTCTAAAAACTAAAGAAAGCGCACACATTCCGTTATGTAACTGTCTTTTGCGAGACAACCTTGAAATTAAACATACCTTGTTCCCAGTATAAGGGACGAAATAAGTACCAACATTTACATACACAGTCACCACAAAAGCAACAAATGTTGTGAGCAGCAGAGCATATCCCCACAAATAGGTGGAATCTGGAGCTGTCTCTGGCATATGCACAGTCATCCGCCGCGAGTAAAGCGGTTGTGGTAAAGGTGAAAGGGCCCGGCGATGCGACGTGCGAGACCTAGTCTGCCTTCTCCTAGTGAAATCGGAAAGAGGAGAGGAGAGGTCGAACTCGTCGATGGGTGACAATGAGATAGGTGGAGAATCCATTAGCAGCGGTTGGCGGTCAAGCTAATGAAATACGCAGTTATGTGCTTTGTCAATGCCTGCCCTTTCTGGCCATGATCAAGCAGTCACAAGAAGCCTAAAGAAAAGTTGAATTTTTTCGGTGGTTTAGAATACTTATACTCGATTGATTACAAACCTCGGTCACCATGTCAGCAAACCAGCAGGATCACTATGAAGAAGTAAGCCTTATGAATACAAAGCAGTGTAAATGGTGACTTGTCATTTTGACGCTTTGCCTTAGGAATTCGACGATACTGTCGATGAAGAATACCTTGTTGCTGACGAAGTTGCTGAAGAGGAAGAAGCCGACGGTGGCGAAGAATACATGGATGACGAAGAAGAAGGAGGTAAGATTGATGAACCTCGATATATTTTGCTTGAAAACTGCGATATTCAGTTCGCAACTTGTTAGATCAAGAAGAATATGGTGGCTTTTATGGAGCTCGAGAAGTTGAAGGCGATGATAGTGTGATGGAGATTGCAGATGATTCGGTCCAAGGATTTTTCGAACATAAAGGTACACAATACTACTTATCGGCACAGATTAGTATTAAAACTAACTTACCCTTCTTCATCAGAGCCCGTTTATGCTGTTGCCATGCATCCTACTGAAAGCAACATCATCGTTAGTGGCGGCGGTGACGACAAGAGTCATATTTGGCGTGCTGATAATGGTGAGAAGCTTCTCACTTTAGATGGCCACACAGACTCTATCACTAGTGTGGCTTTCAGTGTATCTGGTGAATATATTGCTTCTGGTGGCATGGACGGAAAAGTGCGAGTCTGGAAAACCCACACTGGCGAGTTCTGTACTCAGGTCGATGGTCCTGATGAGATAATCGTAAGTTCGGATTTTTGTGTTTGTCTTGAAATGCAAGAAGACGCTAATTTGCGCGAATAGTGGTTGGATTGGCATCCAAAGGGTAATGTTCTCTTGGCGGGTGCTACTGATTCCACCATTTGGATGTGGGCTAGTAAGTATATATTCAATCCCTCACTACTGCTTGCAAGACTGCTAACCACATCTCTCCCCAGTGCCGTCTGGAAAGTTCATGAACATTTTCAATGGTCATGCAGCTCCTGTTACCGCAGGAGGATTCACAGCTGATGGTATGTAAACGAACCAACGGTGCCTTTTTCTTTGTAGAAGCCATTATAATTTCGGATTTCTGTTCTAGGTAAACACATTGTCTCTGTATCAGAAGATTCAACTTTAATTGTCTGGGATCCCAAGTCAGCAGCATCTCTTGTTAAGTTAACAGGAGCAGACGCACGTTTCCACTCAGAGCCTATTATTGCTGTAGCTACCGACAAAGAAAGCAACCTCGCAATAACAGGTTCCGCCGATGGAACCTCAAAACTTATCAATCTGCACACTGGCAATGTTAGTACACTATTTTGGTTCTGCCCAATCGAGACCAGCAACTAACAAACAAACACCGCTCGTCTAGATAATTGCTTCCCTTGAGAACCATTCAGACTCAATAGAAACAGTTGCTTTCTGTGACGTGTAAGTACAATATTTACAAGTTGCATTGCTCGGTATTCAGAAGTTTTCTACTTACTGACTGCCATGTTTGTATTAGGCTTCCGCTTGCTGCTACTGGATCTGTCGATAACAAAGTGAGCATTTGGGACGTCCAAACACATCGCGTTCGTCATACCCTAACGCACGAGGTAGGAATCTTGCAAGGTCGGCAATATGCTGTTAAGTCCATAGTCACTAATCAAACTGTATCAGGATGCTGTCATTCAAGTTAAATTTGTTGCAAACTCTGTCAACTTGGTTACCTGTTCAGCGGACAGAACCGTTAGACTATGGGATACCAGGACTGGCGAGTGTTTGAAGAAATGGATGGGTCACCAAGACGCTGTACTTGGATTTGCTGTTTCAAGGTGAGCAATGCTCCATGGACATTATTGCTGCTTATATCCTACATCCTTCTAACCTTTATCATTTAGCAATGGCGATACCGTCGTGACGGGGTCAGACGACGGAACCTGCTTAGTGTTCAAGGCTTAGACATTTATAAATAAACTAATTTGATTGCTGCCGATTTTCACAAATTGAGGTTGTTATTATGCTATATGTACATCTTGGTGGTATTTTACAGGACAAATGCTAAGAAGGATTTGAGGGGCCGACAATATGCTCAACACACAAAAATTACGGGGAATTTATTTCTCTTCTCTACCTATTAAACCAATGAACATAATCACCAACATCACCAGTGCAACTAAAGTATTGTTCTATGGCACTGTACTGTTTGGGTAACTGTTGTTTAAGAGATAAACTTGTTAGCGTTTGGCAACTGTTTTAACACTCATTACTAGATTCGCGGGCGCCATGCATCTCTGCCAACTAACTTCGTTCGTTATAGCTCCATTCTCGGAGCGAATCGTATTCGATATCAACTCCAAAGTTTGTGGAACTGTCTGGGGGTTCATGCAATGGATTTTTGAAGTAAATTTGTCGTTATTAGTTGTATGAGATCGATAAGCGCACGTACCTGATATCATGTGCTTTTGCAATCATAGAGACGAAAGAAGGCCAGAATAACATATTCTGGTGACCAACTTCCTAAAAAGGAGTCAGCCATGGTCATCAGCAATCATCGCTCTTGGACAGATTTCTATTTGTTACACTCTATCGCCATAAGGCGAGGTATGCTATCTAATTGCAAGGTAAGTCTGCCTTCCTTAGCTGGTTCGTACTGCTTTGTAATTACTTCGTTGTTAATGCCACGTCATTCTTGAACAGTACTTTATCAAGGACTCTTTGAAATGGGTAAGTGATCGTAAATTGAATAGAGTCACTTTTATCTTTTTGCTAATTGGTGATATTCTTAAAAGATACCATTTTTCGGATGGGGAATGTGGTTAGCCGGATTCATCTTTGTGAGAAGAACATGGATGCGTGATCAGCACAGAGTCAATGCGACGTTCGCAAAGGTTGATAGACTGAAAGCACCGATATGGGTCATGTCTTTTGTAGAAGGTTCTCGGCTGACTCCCGAGAAGTTACGCGCGGCGCAAGAGTTTTCTGAGCAAAGGGACCTGCCTATTATGCAAAATGTTATGGTTCCTCGAGTAAAAGGATTTGTAGCTTGTATGTCTAAATTGCGAAAAAGTCATGTCAAATATTTATACGGTAAGTTTTATCTCTATTTAATGAACTAAGAGTTAACTGGCATTGACTATATTGCCATCAGATTTTACTGTTGCTTATCGCCATGGCGGAACAAAAGCCGGCTTTGGAATCGCGCCAAACATGATTCAAATTCATGTTCTACCTCATTTATCGCCAGAATACGAATTTCATGTCAATGTTAAGCGATACGCCATGGAAGATTTACCAAGCGAAGAAAAGGAGTTGACACATTGGCTCAGAGAAAGATTTATGGAGAAAGATGCATTTTTGGAAAATTTGAAGGAAAACTGGGTTGATGGTTTGGATGAAGAGATCTGGACTGAGGATTGGTAGCTTATTCTGCTGGTACAGCAAGCTCCAAGCACTCACTAACCCCGTACTAGCGTGCATTGACTACATAATAGATAAACCTTTTTATATCAGCAATGTTTGATGTAATAAAAAAAAAAAAGAAAAGAGAAAGAAAGATAGTGCGATACACATTAACTAGAAAACTAGAAGTCATCAGCCTCAAACTTGGACTCTTCATAGAAAGTGGCAAGTACAGTTCTATCAGCAAATTTTCGACCAGCAAGCGCCTTCAGGGCAGTCAATGCGTCCTCGTTATTCTCGTAACGGATGAAAATCTGCAATGATAAAAGAAACCATCAGTATGAGAGCTAGACGGCTGTTTATACCTTACTTTATGCTTACCATGCCAAGACCAGGAACGGTCTTGCCTTCCTGAGGACGTGGAATCTTCATTTCGACGAGATTACCAAATTTGGAGCATTCCTCTTGAACATCCTCCCAAATTTCTAATATCAATTATGTTAACAGATCGATAAAACGCTGGTCCATGCTCTCATAGCGCAATGTTTTTACCTTGGTATTCAGTTGGATCTTCCAATTCCTCTGGGAGAACCATATTCATCAACTGTACAACTTTAGTTGCTTCTTGATCAGTGGCGCCAGTTGCAGTGACGGTGTATGGTGCAGAGAGGGGCATGGTGGGGTCCATTGGCATTCCTTTTGATCCGACACTAGCTCTCTGTACAATCAATTTTCGATCACCAAGCTCCATGTTGTTCAAGCCCTGGCAAGCAAGATCTGTGACACTGGGATCGACATATTCGCAGAATCCGAAGCCCTAGTTATTATGAAAGTACAACGTGTGAGTAGATGCTTTCTTCATAGTAATTTCAGCTTACACAAAGCTTTTTACCTTTGACTGGCCAGTTTGCGTATCCTTGACTAAATTAAATGCTCGTAATTCACCAAATGATTTCAAAAGCTCGGTAACTTGGTCATCGTTGAGGTAAGTGGGAAGACCACCGACGTATATTTTGTTTGGTGTGTCAGGGACATTGGTTGACACAAGACCAGGAACATGAACAGCAGGGGCTTCGTTATAGCCGAAAGCTGGCTGATAGTCTTTTGGTCTGCGAATCTTCAAAGCCTGCCCTTGGAAGGAAATGCCATCAAAAGCCAACGCAGCTGTCGCTTGATCGGGATGATGGAACTGTTGAACATCGCAATCGTGTTAGTATACCTAAAGCCGACAGCGTTATGATTTAAAGTACTTACTTCGACAAATGCATAGTTTTTGTCATGATTGACTTGCACAGAAAGCACCGGTGGCGATGTAGCAAGGTTCATTTGAATCATTGTGGAGTTGAAAAATTCACCAATGGCTTCTTCGTTTATGTTGTACGGGATTTGTCCAACATAAAGTCTTCGAGATTGCCGAGCCATCGTTGCATTGATGGCCACAGGGTTTGTACTATCGGCAGCACCCAGCATAGCAGAACGACCTGGGTCCATACCAGTTGCCATACGAGTTCCCATTTGTGCAGGAAGAACAAAAAGTCCTATTATTTCAATCTATCAGCCAAGTTTATAGTAATAAAAACATTGTCAAGGAAGTTTTACTAACCTGCTTGCTTCACCTGCTCAGCTGTCATGCCTTCCATACCTTCCGGTGGACGATCCCAATTGTTAAGCTTTCTTGGTCTCAGGTGAAGAGGAACAACTGTGCTTTCGCCCCCACGGCTGTGTCGGCTACTATGTCTTGGGCTTTTGCTTCGTCTGCTGGAACGCTTGTAATCATCTCTACCTCGATCACGGCTATCACGTCCACTGCTATGACGATGTCTTTCTCTATCTCGGTCTTTATCTCTTCTGTCCCTTGATCGATCTCGGCGTGATCTGCGGTCTCTGTCTCTGTCTCTGTCTCTATCACGGTCTCTTCGATCGTAATGTCGGTCAGAACCTCTGTCTGATCTGGAGTGCTCACGTTCGCCACGGCCACCATAGTAATCGGCACCACTTCCATATTCTAATCAAAGTCGGGGTGAGTAAAGCTGCGGTTAGCATTGCATTCTCTCGATAATTAGGCATTCTTGAATAAATGGTTGCAAGAGCAAAAGAAAGATCATAAGAACTACCAAGGATTTGCAATGACAGTCTGCTGATCAAGCAATATGATTATTAAACAAAATACACTAACCTCCATTGCCTGGATAATAAGGATCGCCACCAGAGCGTGAAAGTTGCTGTCCCATTGAATCAAGAAATGACGAAGCCATGTCGGCCGCGCTGCGTTCTAAGTGACAAATAAAAGATGAGGATTGGTGACTTCAAAATATGCCCTCTAGATCAAGTAGATTCATACCTTGCCCTTGCCAGGACATTGCAGTTATCAGTAGATGGGTTAGTGGAATTTTGAATCTTCCTTTGACGGCAAAAATACTTGCTTGTTGACTATGCACGTGATATCGATGTTAAAAATAAATTATACGAAGTTGAGTTGATAGGTAATGAAACAAATATCGTGTCAATTTTCACTTAGTAGGAGAATATGATAAACATATTGCAGATATAATTTTTGTATTGTCAGGCTACGAGCTATATGGAAGAGCGCCTTTCCATCGTTGATATCTTACAATCTAATACTGTTTTGCGCTTCTTCAGGAGTACAATTGGTTGTTGAACAGGATACAAAAAAATGAATGAAAATATTTGTTTTTCTCAAACACTATAACATTTAACTGACTGACTTTTCTTGACACTATCAATGTTTCGGAATATATAGCCCTGATAGAATGTGTTAACCATTTGCGGTTACAAGGAAGTCAAGCAAGTGATATTATCACAAATATCAAAGTATAAATGATTTTCAGTTCTCCATAATGTAGCTAGTTTGCTACCAGTGTACAGTAGCATCCAACAACTTCGCATGCTTATAGCTACATTGCTCGACTAAGCGTTATAGCAAATAATTCGCTCTCCGCTTCATCTAATTATATAGGACTGAAATTTTCCGGCGAAATTAAATGCCGTTGTGGCGCAATGGATAGCGCGTCAGTCTCCTAAACTGAAGGTTGCGAGTTCGAGTCTCGCCATCGGTGTCTTTTTAGTTTGTCTTTCTATCTCACCGTTTTCTTTTTTGGCAGCAGCAAACAATTATGGATTGAATTCGCCAATGGAACCTTAGGTTCTGAAAGTTAACAATACTTGATCTGACCTTTGGAGCCTAAAGCCTACCTCTGCTTGTATAGCCCGATCTCTTGGGAGTGACAGTTTTTGATCAGCACAGATGCGCCACATACACCAACCAAAGGTATGGATAAGGTACTAGTTGGAAAGTCTAGAGCTGCCTCTTCATTTCTAGGTGAAAGACTTCTCTGGCTCACTTTTTCATATATGAATTATCAATGTGCTCCACGTGGAATTTTGATCGAAAGCTTTAGACGGCACATCGTCAACTTCACTGTGCCGTTTTGCCGGAAGGATTTGCTTGCTTTGTGTAAATATTGTCCCACCAGAAACTCATTGCACTCTTCTCTTCTTTCTAATTAGAGCAAGTAAAGTCACTGAGATATCTTCGCGGTTCACAGGTGGCGTTCAGTTCCTGTTGTACTGCAAGTCGCAATCAAACAGGTCATAAGGTGTTTCTTATAAAGGAAGCAAGTGTAGATCTCAAGCTAATCGGGCATTTCCATTGGTTTGCTTCCACATATCACAACAACCTCCACCTGTCAAAGAAGGAAAATGCACCCAAGCATTTATGGATTCTAAAAATTAAACAGGTTTTATATGCTTTGAGTGACATGATCTAAAGTAAACGCTGTTCATGCTTATAAACACAGACAAGCCGCTGACAAAACTTAATAGTTAACTCGAAGTAACACATACACTCGGAATGGATAATTGTGTCTTTGAAATGGAATCTATTTTACCTTGGTTCTTTTTTTTTGGTATCTAAATAGTTGCCAACTTGAAATGAGTGAACACTTAATTTACAGGGATATTAGGATAAAAGTAGTATGGCAAAAGTATAGAAATGTCGGCGAACAACGACATCCATACATCACATAATAGTCTACATTTTCCTTACATAAATAACTTGAAAGGGAAACAAAAAAGCAATGCAAGCTGAGCTTCAAGAAGCACAAGTTACATTCTGACTTGGTGATAATTAATTATTTTAATTTTAAGCGTGGGTTGCTGCCATCAATGCTTCGATATCATCGACAGTCTTCGGGGCAATAGTGAGGTTTTCATAACCGTTCTCCGTTATCAATACGGTATCTTCGATTCGAACACCTCCAACCTTTCGATAAAGTTGAAGCAATTCGAGATTAAAATATTTCTGGAGTTCTGGGAAACCCGTCCATGCATTGAGACTGACATCGTTAAAGTATAGGCCAGGTTCCACCGTTATAATCATGTTCGCTTCCAATGGGCGATCTAAAAGAAAGTGGCTTCGAGCAATGTCGTCTTCTTCTTCACCTAAGCAATTGAAAACTCCAGCTTTTCGGCTGTTGTACAGGTTGTGAGTGATTATTAAACGAGGTCATGCACGTAACACAAAACGCAATAAATTCACTGACCCTCCGACATCGTGGACGTCCAGTCCTACACTGTGTCCTAGACCATGAAAATAGAACGCTCTTGTTAAACCAAGTTTGAGAATCTCATCTTGATCACCGACAAGTATTCCGATGCGAATGAGTTCCTGACAGAGAATGCGAATAACTAGGTTCTGCATTTCAGTCCACATAGTTCCCGGTCGCAAACGGTCCAAAACTGCCTAGTTCATAAAAGAAAACCGGAGAGTAAACAATCATGCTCTACAGCCCATGATATAGAACTTTGTTTTTTTTAAAAAAAAAATGTTGACCCTCACCTGTTGCATCTTTAAGACAATATTATAGATTGCCTTAGCTTCCGGAGAGAAAGTTCCGCTAACAGGATATGTACGAGTGATGTCTGTTCCATAACAGTTGCGTTCGCCCCCCGCGTCCACCAGCAGTAGCATATGAGGATTATCATTGCGATTTAGCCACTTGTTATTGTGTGTATAGTGCAAAGTTGCAGCGTTTTTGCCAGACGCAACAATAGGGAGATAACTTTGATATCCTGCACCGTTACGAGCGCATTCCCATTCAAACAGAGCCTGAATTTCCGATTCGTTTTTGCCAAATTGAACCTCACGCATGAGAGTAATATGGGCATGAGATGAGATGTGGGTCACTTTTCGGATAAGCTGGACTTCCCAAGGAAATTTTATAAGACGAGATTCGTACATGGCTGGTTTCAATGAGGTTGAATCAATTTTTTCTTTTGAAACGGCATTTGCAATAGGAGCTGTGTCGGTAGTATCCAACACGAATACGGTCGGCGGGTTGAGCGCCTTGATTAAGCGACTAAGGTCATTTTCATATACGACTTGATCTACATCGTATTTTGAAAGCATTTCTTCTACTGTGTCTGGTTCGCCTTTCCACATTTTCTCAGCCTCAGGTATAAATGGGGCTATCAAGTAACTCACATGGCTTGAGAAATCAAATACGAATTGAAATCCGGCTTCGTTGACACCTTAGGTACATGGAAATGATTGAAATAAGTCAATTGTGAGAACTGTAACATATTGCTTGCTGCAACTGAATTCTACCCTTGATTCTCAACAACATCACCTTGTGTTATCTGATCCCTTCGACACTAATGTCTCATTGATCGACACTAACCCTTTGCCCACACAAAATTGAATGCACCAATTACCTGCAAGGTAGAAAAAGTTGCTCTCTTGCCTGAACTTCATCTCCACATCGGTATCGTCCCGTAGGATGTTTAATGCACCTCGCAAATAGATGATACCAGACTCTTGGTTCATTAATTGCTTTACATTGAGACAATGTTGTTTTGTTCTGAGGGATAGTTTTGATGGTCCCACGGAGGGAAGTGTGGTAACATGAGGTGGCATGTCCAAATGAGTTGCAATGAGATGGGTAAGTTGAGAATGAGCTGGGTGACGACGGTATAAAAATCCGGCCGTATTTATATATGTCTGGGTTCACAGAAAAGGTTGCATTTCCAAAAGCGATATAGAACTGCTGGGGTACCCGTGAGCGCAGTAAACTATTGGGTGATCGTCAAACCACTTTTTTGGCCACAAACACCACAGACCACTTTCTATTCCTAATGTTTCTTACCATAATGTACCTGCCTTCAGATGGCGCGATAGTTTTTCATAAAACCTATGTCGGTACTTAGTTGCCAACAACTTTTACGCCAATTCACACACCCATAAATTGAAATTGTTTGCAGCTTTTTTATTGGTGTACATTAACTTTTTGTGCACAGATTGTACAAAAAATGTCATGAAACAAATGAGAAGGCAGTTTAGTTGATACTCTGTGGATTCAGGGGGTCAAGACGGACAAAACAAATCTGGGCTCACATGAGCGCACGGCTATTGTTAGAGATTTTGGCAAGCATTTCAGCTGCCTATGTGAGTATATCTTTTTTTTTCTATTCCGCTTTTTGATGCGTCAGCATTATCCTATTCAGTAGAGCGAATTACCGGCCCAAGCTTTGCCACAACTCTTTTTTGTTTTTGGTGACACCTTTAATAATCCGTCGTCAACATCCATTATTGTAAGCCCGAGCCTCCTTTTTCAGTTAAAGCTTAGGACTCGGCGACTTTGCCTCAGCTTCTTTATACTATTAGTTTCCAAGGATTCGGCTTTCCAGATAGAGCTATGCATTAGTTTTGCCGATGGATTAAGGGAACAAATACCCAGCAAAATCTTGACGACAAACATCTTTGCTGCTTTTTTATTTTATCATTTGTTTACAAAATCTAGAGCACGGGGCACTTCCTTTGTGAAGTTATCTTTCTGTTCAGCGAAGATCTCATCGGTGGTGAAGGTAAACTTTACATTTGGTGTCACTTTAAGAAAACGAGATTTTGTCAACATATGATTAAGGATTTTGTCTGTATGTGAGAGGTACGGTATTTTAAACTTGATATATATAGGTGCTTCCGTTCGCTTTTAGATATCATGTAAAGTCTCGGCAGAATAGCGAGGTCATACCGTATTATCAGCGGCTTGTTGGTCATGGGGTCTTTTCCTTTGTTGGACTTGCTGGATTGGTCTTCGGCAATTGCACTGGTTATGAACATAAAAGTAAAAAAGTTCTGGACATCCAAATACTGTGGCAAAAAAGTTCCTGCATCGGCTTCCAAATCTTGTCATTTTATTGTTTTTTGGGCTTTTGCGGTACGGCTTCCTCGCAGGAGGCTGGAATAGGTGTATTTGGGTCAATGGGTTTATGCTTTACTGTTCCAACTTTGTGATACTTGTGATGATTCTTGTAGAAGTTTTTCCAATTCTCAATACCCTATGTAGAATGGTAAATATAAAAAAAAAGGACCATGGTTTGTAAAACTCTCATCTAATCCGCTCATAAGTACCTTTAGTTGATTTTCTCCTAGCCCCCGGAGATCGTGTGTTAGATGTTCCTTGAAGCAGCCAGTGGCATAGGCTCGGGCGGCGTCACGCCCAGCAAAGAAGCTGTAACTTCCACCAGGAGCATACCAGCCACGTCCTTTTGTTACATCAAAGACTTCGCCACTAGATTTAAAACGGATTGGAGGATTTTTTTTGGAATTAGTTACCCAAATATCAACAAAACAAAGGGTTCCTGAATGATTGCGAGGCATATGATATGGCAGGCTGGGTATCCAGGCAACAGCGATATACCATTTTCAGCCTTACGCCGTAAATATCACTATTTTCCCATCATTTGCTTTGTAGAAAATCCAAATTTAGTCTCAAAATCACTAACTTACTCTATGGCAATGTAAACAGGAAGTGAGGGATTTGAGCCATCATATTTTGCTAATTCCTGTTCACTTAGCACCAGTTCACTTCGCTGAAGAAAGATGATATATCGTTTAGCTTCAAATTAAAGCTCACATATTACTGTTGAATTATACTTACAGGCAACCAATTATTGATGTTGGTCCATTTGTTTTTATACCCCCAGGTCCACGTATCCGTTATTATGTATGAGGACACAAAAAAAATGACAATGACCCAGCTCAGCGCGTTGAATGCCCTGAGAAGTGGTTTAGACTGCTTCCTTCTGGCTATTTTAGATTTTGCTGGCTTTACAGTCGAGCTGCTAGAGCTTGTAAGAACAGTCTTTTTTCGCTGTATTGCTGACATTACACAAGAATGCTAGATGGTTCGATGATTGCGGTAAAGGCTATTCTCAAAGGAGTTTGGACAACAATGGTTGGTGGTCTCGTCACGTAAAACTCCGACACCAGCCCATTTGTTCAAACTGACTGCGTCAAATCGAATATACATCTTTTTACATAGGAAAACACGTACACATTTATATTTCATAATCGAGTAACGGAATTTGCATTGAGTCTCGGAATATTAATGGGTAAATATAAACACGGTACCGCGCTGTTGGTCTGAGTAATGACAGTAAAGCTTACAGAGATGGGTGTAAAATAAAGTGTAAATGCAACAGTCAGGGAAACCCTGTTGAGATAGATACAGAAAACAAGAGTGATAACAAACGTGTAAGGAAATTTCACATAAAACAAGTTTAAAGAGAGCAATATACGAAAGAGTGAACAAAAATGCCATATCATATCACAGGAAGAAATAGTATAAAAGAGAATGGATTGTATCTATAAAAGAACGGTGGTTTTACAACAATAACATACTTACATGTACTGGTAGGCACTTGAAACATTATGTAGTCCTACCATACTGGTATTACCCATTTGGTTTTCAAATACATTGTTGAATGCCATGTTGGCTGGCACGTTATTTACTTGGTGAGGATGGAGATTTTGGTTAGATATACCACCTAACTGCATAGGGTTGAATGGGAAGGAAGCTTGATTTAGACCCATAAACGGCGAAGAAGCCAAAAAGTGCCGCTCTTGGTCTCTTTGCTGCTCTCTGTGAATTTTACTTTGTATGCGCTTGCCATACGGAGTGTTTCGAATGGCAGGCAGCAGTGGTCGAATGCATTCAACCAACTGTTGTGCAAAGCATGGTTAATACTCAATTAAAAATTGATAATGCTCATTCTATCAATTACCTGTGCACGTTGTCTTGGCTCAGCGTAATCCAAAGATGTTTGAACCACGTAGTTAGCGTAAGAGTCCCTTAAGAGCTTCTCGAGAAGCAAGCGATTCACCATCTCCTCGATCAGAGCAGCTCGAGTATCAGGTTCTGCGACTCGGATACACTAATGCAAGCAAATCATGTGTTAGATTCTATGTCTGGATTACAGGAAACTTTGTAAGATGATTGTATCTACCTTTTCAATCACATTTGAGCTGAACTTTTGAACTGAAAGTGCACAAACATTGCCCAAAAACTGCTTAATCATGCTATCTGTGTATCGGCTATCTCCCAGATCCAAAACGTATTGAACAACGTAGTTTCCAAAGGGATCTTGAACTAGTGTTAGAGCATTTCTTACTATTTCCGCTACTAGCTGGGTTTTTTGCTTATCAACAGCATGATCAATACAGCGTTGTAGTACGCAGCATCCATGGCGATGAGTAGCCACTTCCACACAGTTTTTACAAACTGCGTTATAGATAATTTGATTATCACTAGGGACCATTTTGTTCAAACACTTTTGAATAACGTGATTGCCATTTAAATCTTTGATCAATGTCACAACGTTGGCATTGAGAGCATTTACAATTGCTCGAGTCTGTAAAGAGCATACTTATTTAACGATTATTAAAGACAATGATTTGACAGATGGATATATTACTGACCTGATTAGGGAGATTGAGAAACTCAATCATCTTCTGAATTGCTCGAGTACCATGCATATTTAGAGAAATGGTAACAATGTCAGGTGCAACTTTCTCAACAATCATCATTCGCTGATCGTCGTCACAGTATTCAACAAGCTTTTGGCACAAATAGTTGCCAAATGGATCTATGAACACACGGTCAGTTGTTACCTTATGGCATTTTACTTGTATCATTCCAATCACCATTTTCCTACCCGTCATTAACTCCACAAAGTGTTGATATACGGCATTAAAGATCGCATCCCGGTATTGAGGTACCTGCTCCTCCAGCTTTCTTTGGAAATATCTACATCCATGCTGGTCTTTGCACAACGGATAGATATCGGCTCGGACATCCTCAAAACTGACCCCAATCAAACTGTTATTTTCCTGATCAATGTTGTTACCCCTCTTGGATGTATTATGAGAGTTGATAGCTTGTTTAGCTATCGTTGATCGACTATGCATATACTGGCTTAAAGCGGCATTTAGCATTGCTGCGTCCATATCCAAGCCTTGTACAGGTGCTGAGATCGCATTCATTGCCATTAGCTGTTTCACATCTTGCATATTACCCAGCCCAATAAACTGTTGATAGAGAGCAGAGTTCAAAGCAGCATTAGCTGAATATCCAACATTCGCTTCATGTCCATTATTGAGCATTCCTTCCTGCATTTGACTTCTGGACAAAATGGGATTTTGCTGGGCTACCATAGGGTTATTGAGTAGATCTATATTATGATCAATATAGCGTTGATGAGATTTTCCAGCTGCATTGAGACGCCTTGTGGTGGCCAAATCAGGATTTGAATATGACGATCCAAGACGAGAGCCAATGAATTTTTGAGAGTCAAAGGCCATCCTAGCATCCTCACTTTTACGCTCACGGTGTACAGATGTTACAGGACTAGAAACTTTATGTTGACCATGAGCTGTTGGATAGGCCTGCGTTCCAACTACGTACTCTTGTGGAAACATAAAATCGTTGAATATTGCATTTGGTTTGATCTCTTGCAGTCGTTTCCATGTGGAGGAATATCTATCATCCGATCTATCTGTTCTAGTAGATAAGCTCTGTATATGAGAAGTCAGTAAACGCGTTTCTTTGCTTATTGCTGTTTCTGACAGAGAACTTACAATTACTGGACTGCTTTCGCGTCGACCAAAAGAAGGGAATCTTTCTTCTGCAGTGTTATCATTCTCAAACTGATGTGGCGAGAAAGTTGCTTTCATCGAATTAGATCGTGCCTTCTCCAAATTTTCTAAATATACAAACAAATGTCATTAAATAATGATTGGCATCTATAACAGCGAGCAGGAAATGAGTAACAACGACTTTTACCTCGTGGATTGGGCGACCTTCGTTCGTCAAGGAATGAAGAGCCATAATTAGGAAAACTATGTTCGTGCAAGGAAAAGTCTTTATAATAAGACGTAGTATCGTTGTTTGATTTCGATCTTCCATTCATCGAAATAGTACTAGCTGTATCGAAAGAGGATGTTCTGTACGAGTGAAAGTTTAATGACCAACAGGTTACAATAAGGGAACGTTATCAATAGCGGTAGTGCTAATACATACTCTTCACTTGGACTGTCCATGACACTCATGCTGGAAAATTCTTGTGCAAGCACATTCAATTTGGATGCAGAGCCGCGATTGGGTATGTTGGATGAGAGCATGGCTTGAAACAAACGTGGAGTTGATCGATCGAAGTTCGCGTTAGTGGTATAATCTTTAACAGATTTGGTAGATGAAGCTGGCGAATCATTGCTGCTTATTTCTCTGTCTTCGTTCTCGTCCTCTGCTACGAGGTCAGCCCAATCCAGGTTTGACTGATGGACGGCCTCAAGCTGTCTTTCATTGGTAGACAAGTGTATATACTTCAAATTGTCCTCCGAATATACGCGCTGTTCCATATTTTAAAAAACACTTGAATACCAAATGGTATGTATGTTCGATAGTGTAAGAAATATACAAGAAGAACAATAAAAGTGCTGTAAGGGAGCAAGCTATGTATAAGGTAGAGAAGAGAGCAGAGGTTGAAGTTCAGCTTAGGTGTGGACAGCTGTTTTATTGGAGAATAAGAAAAAAAAATTAGCACGCTTCCACCCCTACTATCCCCTTGACATGGCTAAGATTGCCCAATGAGAGCGCATACAACTTGAAAGAAGGATCTATGGAAACCCTTGTCAAGGTAATACCGTTAGAGATCTTGCAACGCACTCAATTTCTTTAGGATTAGGTTGCGCCAGGTATGGATACATGTAGTATTCAATAGATAGCTGCATATTGAGAATGAGCAAGCCTGAGGGATGAAACAGAATGCAATGACAAGGCTGATTTTGAAATTTTGCTAGGTACTGACTAGCAGGGGCAACACAGGAGAGTAGTGATCTGCATTTACACTTCCCCAAAATAGGGGTCCAGCATGCAAAGTTGACATCTGGGATAAAAGTCGTAAGTGTGCGATCTCTTTTAGTGGCACTGGATATTGCACTCAAGGATTTTGCAACCACTAGCGTTGATGACCGAAATATTGCACAAGATAGCCTTCAATATCGGTAATCTTGAATATCTTCCATACAGGCCATTTCATATCAAGGAGAAAGGCAGACTATATATTTTTTGTGTATGTCTCAAAGTAGGACAGTGAGATATCAACAATGCAGGCAGTAAAGGTAATCAAGTATCAGAAAAAAATCCCCAGTACAGAGTCAAAGCGCTGAGATGCGCATGCCCCGAAATTTTGAATATATTCAGTATACACAGGTCACACGGGCCGTCTAGGTGTAATATACTGATTATGATAATGCGATCACCACAATGAGATTAGAAAATTACTGCAAATATAATTTATCATTTTATTATGCAATTAGCTTTCCAAAAAAATAGTCAATTAGTAGAATTCGAAACCAAATTGTGGAGCACCAGGCTCACAACCAGACTAGCTACAGTGCCATCCTGATCAGATCTGATTAACTCGGCCCAGGTCCTACTGCAAAATTACTCTGCAGAGTTTCTGTTTCCATCAGTATAGTCAATGCCTTTGTCAGTTTCTGTTTCACTAAGTAAATCGCCAACAATGCTGCCGCCATGCGGATAAGCACTGATTGGCACAGGAGAGCCAGTTTTATCTTGTCGCTTGCTTATTGAATCTGATTGTTGAATACGAGAACTCGATAATTGATTGGTCTGAGCAAATGGAACGATACCGCTTCTTAAAGGTCCCAAAGGCACAGCATATATGACATGAGAAGCTATTAAAATGTATGCGATGATATAGCTTAATGATCGAGTCAACGTTGTCATGGTGTGTGGAATTTGTCAACAGCGAAAGTGGCAACTCTCTTGATAGTAATGAACGAAAAAAAATGATACAAGCAAAAACGTGTTGTATGCTGCTGTAGAAAGAACATAATATAGCTGCAGGTGAAGCTAAGGAGGCAGGCTCATCCATTGCTAGAATAACTAGGTTTGAGCATTCGCACAGTAGACACTAGCCCTTACGAACGAAACAGGGCATTTCAAATTATTCTATATGGAGTAGGTTTATCCCCAACTGAGGAGATTCGAAGGGGTAACAAGGGTGGTTTGCGTCGCTGCTACTTGCAACAGCTAACAGATGATCCATACTGCCTGCATGTCAATACCGTAACTCTGGCCAACAAGACAATTTTTTAAAGCACCTAGCTAATTTGAAGTAGAAAGTCTCTTAGCTTTCATTAGAAAAGGAAAAAGTTGTCTATAACAACTACCAAACATTTGTTTTGTCACAGCTAGTGTAAGATAAACGCTGCATAGTTTAAGCTTACAAAAAACACAACATCATGTCGATCAAATAGGTTAAATAAGTCAGACAAAGCCATTCATAGCGTCTCGAAAGTATCGTCAAGCCCAAAATACACTACCTGAGCAGCAGCTTATGCTATGCAATGGTTTTTAAAAATAGTATGCTTTTAGCAGGTAGGTGTTCACGAACTGAAATGAGTCTTACATAAATGCCTTGCACTTTGATAGCTCGAGACTGTGATCTTACCAAGCTGGTGGGAATAAAAGTAACTAAAAGTGGATATTGTACTCAAACATGGCATACATTGGGATGAAAACTATACTTTATTGCGTATTCTGTTTACGGCAAGTTGCCCTGAGCCTAAATCAGCTTTGATTTCTTGACTACGTCCTCGTTCGTGGGAAGTTACGAACACATTACGCAAGCAAAAGTCTTTTCGGTCAGCACCGAGTGAGGAAGATATTCGGAACCGTTTAGATATATCCGTATTGCATCGTCATGAAGACGTGGTTCCGCTGAGTGTATGAGCGAGCACTAACAGCTTGATATTGAAGTGCGGAGCTTGGTAAGTTCCTTTGTCCGGAAGGACAAAGTTTTATGCGAAATCCAAAATTTATGCAAACACAGACGCCCGCCTTTGTACCAAGTATAAATGTCAACCAAGGCTTTTGCCAAATTAACAAATTATTCCAATCGAATATCTGAAATAAAATGAAAATTGTCGCTGTACTTTACCCTGGAGGCGACGCTGCCAAGGAACAACCGGGACTGCTCGGTAGGTTTTATGTTGATCAAGAGTTCTTAACATTGGTAATGCTGACGGTGTTTAAAAGGTTGCGTTGAAAACGAATTGGGTCTTCGCCAATGGCTTGAATCGCAAGGCCATACGTATATCGTTACTCACGACAAGGACGGTCAAGACAGTGAACTTGACAGGAATCTGCCTGATACGGATATTCTCATCTCTACTCCTTTTCATCCAGCTTATTTGACACCGGAGCGTTTTCAGAAAGCCAAAAAGCTCAAATTAGCTGTTACCAGTGGTGTCGGAAGTGATCATATCCACCTGGATTCTGCGCGCGAACATGGCGTAACTGTTGTTGAATGCACTGGTTCTAATGTCGTCAGCGTTGCCGAAACCGCTGTTATGAGCATTTTAGTTCTCATCAAGAATTATATCCCTGCCCATCAACAAATTGTTGAAGGTGGCTGGAAAGTTTCTGAAATAGGTATGCAGTAGTTTAGCCTTGATCAGAAGCGAAAAACAATGAGCTAATATCCTCACTCTCTTAGCTAAGCGAGCTTACGACTTGGAGGACAAAGTTGTCGGAACTGTTGGAGCTGGCCGAATTGGTTTTCGTATCTTGCAGAGGCTCAAGCCTTTCCAATGCAAAAAGCTCCTTTACTTTGATTACCAACAGCTTGCTCCCGGTAGGTCTTTTCCCCAATAAGAACAAACAGATTAAAGATAATAATACTAAGCCATGGTTTGTAGAGCTCGAAAAAGAAGTTGGCGTCGAGCGTGTCGAGTCTTTTGAAGATTTCTTGTCTCAATGTGACATTATCACCATCAACTGTCCTTTGTATGATACCACAAAAGGGTTGTTCGATGAGAAGGCCTTGAGCAAGATGAAGAAAGGTGCTTACATTGTCAATACTGCCAGAGGAGCTATTGTCGACCGAGAAGCTCTGGTGAAGGCTGTCAACAGCGGTCACATTGCTGGCTACGCTGGTGACGTCTGGGATGTACAACCGGCACCCCAGGACCATCCTTGGCGCACTATGCCCAACAACGGCATGACTCCTCATTATTCTGGTACCACTTTGGATGCTCAAAGGCGCTATGCCCAAGGCACCAAGGCAAGTGTTACCTTTAAACTTCTGTAGTCTCCTCTACCCAAACTAACATTATTTTGTACCACTATCAGGAAATCCTTGAAGCTTTTTTTCAGGGCAACCCCTTCAAACCTCAAGATGTAATCGTGCACGGTGGCAAAGTCGCCAGTGCTTCATATGGAGAAAAGAAATTGGCATGATTCCTATAGTTGTGGTTACATACTAATTTTAGGGCTAAATGTGCATAATGAAATAAAAACGATGTGTACGAGCTGCCTTGGTTAACAGGCCGAAAGCACCCGTTTGTGAAACAGATATCAAGTTTTGTGTGATACAATTTTCTTTGTTATCGCCTTTATGCGAGTAAGATTGCTTGATGGCGAGTGCAAGCTTCATACTAAACAAATTATGCTTTGAAAAATGACGACTACGTTTTTTATTTGTGAGAAAGTGGTCTAAATCGTCGCCACCATAAGAAGGGCTGCTAAAACGGCTCTTTTCAACTTCCTCAATGTTTACAGAAATTTTTATAAGAACTTTCTTAATCATGCACTAAGACTGCATTTATTGGTTCTCCAACTCCTTGGCAAGCTCTTCAGCACGCTTGACGACATCAGAGATATCACCTTGCATGTAGAAAGCAGATTCAGGGATAGAATCGTGCTTTCCTTCGAGGATCTCCTTGAAGGAACGGATAGTGTCGTTGAGGGAGACAAGACGACCCTCATAACCAGTGAAGACTTGAGCGACAGCGAAGGGTTGAGACAAGAAACGTTGGATCTTACGAGCACGCTCGACGGTCAACTTGTCTTCTTCGGACAATTCGTCCATACCAAGAATGGCAATGATATCTTGGAGAGACTTGTAGTTCTGGAGGATCTGTTGGACACCAGTGGCAACATCGTAGTGCTCCTCACCGACGATACGGGGATCGAGGATACGAGACTTGGAGTCAAGAGGATCGACGGCAGGGTAGATACCCAATTCGGCAATACCACGAGACAACACAGTGGTGGCGTCAACTGTTTAACAGAAGAACAATGTTAATTATGAGTGGCATTGCTACGACAGTTTGACATGCATGTTCAACTTACGATGGGCGAATGTGGTGGCAGGAGCAGGATCAGTCAAATCATCAGCAGGGACGTAGACAGCTTGGACGGAGGTAATAGAACCGTTCTTGGTAGTGGTAATACGCTCTTGCATACCACCCATATCTGTGGAAAGAGTGGGTTGGTATCCGACAGCAGAGGGGATACGACCCAAAAGGGCAGACACCTCGGAACCAGCTTGGGTGAAACGGAAAATGTTGTCAATGAAGAGAAGCACATCTTGACCTTCGTCATCACGGAAGTATTCAGCAATGGTAAGACCAGTAAGGGCAACACGGGCACGGGCACCAGGGGGCTCGTTCATTTGACCGAAGACGAGAGCACACTTGGAGTCACCTTCAAGTTGAATGACACCGGTTTCAATCATTTCGTGGTACAAATCGTTACCCTCACGAGTACGTTCACCGACACCACAGAAGATGGAGTAACCACCGTGAGCCTTGGCAATGTTGTTAATCAATTCTTGAATCAAGACAGTCTTGCCGACACCGGCACCACCGAAAAGACCAATCTTACCACCACGGGCGTAGGGGGCAAGAAGATCGACGACCTTGATACCAGTCTCGAGAATTTCGGGAGTGGGAGATTGGTCAACGAACTCGGGAGCTTCAGCGTGAATGGGGAGGAACTTCTTGGCCTTGATGGGACCACGCTCATCGATGGGCTCACCAATGACGTTAATGATACGGCCAAGGACTTCCTTACCGACGGGAATGGTGATGGGTGCACCAGTGTCAACGACCTTTTGGCCACGGACAAGACCCTCAGTACCATCCATAGCAATAGTACGGACAGTGTTCTCACCAAGATGCTGAGCAACTTCAAGGACAAGACGACCACCAGCATTGTCTTGAACCTCAAGAGCGTTCAAGATAGCGGGGAGGGTGTCTTGCTCGAATTGGACGTCAACGACGGCACCAATAACGGAGCTGTAGAAAAAGGGCAAATGCTGATGTTAGCAATCATATAACAGATGTGGAGCGAGATGATATCAGTGAATTACATACCGAATCTCACCAGCAGACTTGGACTCGGTAGCATAGCCACGAGCTATATGGAAGAGGTTATTAGTTAAGATGAACTGGTGAATCATTTCCTGAAAATGTTTTTTTTTTGTTTTCTATAATTGTTGATAATTCGAATGCTCACCCTTGTTACCAGCTTGAACGGCAAAAGGCTTAGCGACAGCCTTGGCGAGGAAGTTGGCGTTGGCGCGTTGAACGCGAAGGCTGCTGAACGAAGCCTTTCCGATGGCACGACTAAGGTAACTCATTGATGAAGGAAAGTAGAGGGCCTTTGTTTTCTACGACCACTGCCCAAGTCAAAAAATTTGGAGGCTTAGCGCTGGGGGAGGGGGCCCTTACACGAAAAATTTGTCGACGTCATCAATTTTGGCTGGTGTGTTGTTTTGGGCCCAAAAGCTTTGAAAATAGTCGCTGGCTGTAAACGTCGAATCTTCTTGTGTACAAATTCCATCATGAACGTTCTTGCCAGATCCGCCAGAGCTGCCGTCAAGCCCATGCGCATGGGTATGTCGACACTTCACTTTCATTGATTTCGTACTTTGCAAGTGTGGAAGTACTAACTTCTGTGTTCTCTTGTAGCTCGCTTCTACGCTTCCGAAGCTCCTGCTGCTGCTGTCAGCGATAAGCTTCGTCTCAACTTTGCTGTCCCTCACCAGGTGCGCATATTTTCATTTTCATTGTTTTTCAGCGCTCGAAATTCGAATTCATTACTGACTCGAGAACCATTTCATATTGTTTGCTTTGTTTTCGACATTTGCAATTGTCGGTCATTAACAACATTAGGCCATCTACAAGAACACCGAAGTTCAACAAGTCAACTTGGCTGCAACCTCCGGAGATATGGGTGTTCTCGCTAACCACGTCCCCACCATTGAGCAACTTAAGCCTGGTGTCATTGAGGTTTTGGAGAATGCTTCCACCACCAAGAAGTATTTTGTCTCTGGTGGATTCGCCACTGTCAACCCTGATTCTTCCCTCAACATCAACGCCGTCGAAGCTTTCGAATTGAGCCAATTCTCCCCTGAAGCTGTCAAGGCCGGTCTTGCTGAAGCTCAACGTACTGCTTCCGGTTCCGGTTCAGAGGAAGAGAAGGCTGCTGCCAGAGTTGAAGTTGAGGTCTACGAGGCATTGACTGCTGCTCTTGCCAAATAAATCTTTTAGTATAGAATAGATTGAGGAAGCTTTTTACTGTTAAAACCCCAAAAATGAAAATACACAATCTGCGCTACTTTGCGCGATAGTTTTACCAGAATTTGCTTGCTAGAGACATATCGAGGTGAAGTGCGCGAAACACATGATTGTGAAATGGATAGCGACTGAACAACCTATATGAGAACAACTATGTAAACCTGCATATGTATTTAATTAAAATATTTCAACACTTTGTTAGCTAATTGTGAGACTGGCTAACATCACTACAGCATTTCACAACTTTTATACGCTACGCGATCATCGGAATTGATTAGCTATAGTATATCCTAATTATATACAGGTCTTGGTACATTGAAATTAATGAATCTTTCGAATTGATACCAGATTGAGACCTTGAGATTTTGAGTACGTTTTCGAAGCGTTGTGAAAAATGCTAATGCATACATTTTATTTGGTATCTTAATGACAGCTTATTTGGTTGTGGAGACGGGACAAATTTTCGATTTAAATTTCAGGCACCATAATAGGCTCAAAGATTCGCGATTCACCTTGGACATGGAAAACCAAAGGTAGTTCGAGTTTGTCTGTGGCAATCTTCAATATAAACACAATTTATACTGACATGCGTCGTGTAGCGGTACAAACTCTCCCAGTGCGTCTACTGCAGCGCAATGGTCGGAGGTAACGAGCAATACACGGACATACTCTTTAGATCTCCCAAAGATTAACAATTCTTTTATTACTCAATTTAAATTAGCCTATGGTAGTGCAATCAGATCACAGCGCTTTCAGCGAATCACAAAGCCTGCAAAGAACACCACCAGCGGCACCACCACCTGCGGTGACAGCGGAGCGGCCGGCAATGGATACACCTCCACGAGCACATATTTCAGCGTTAAATTCGCTCCCTGCACGTGCATACCTAGACGAGACAGTCGTACCCACATTGCTGGACGGTATGCAACTACTGGCAACGCAAAGGTAAGCGGGACAGACACAAAACAATTCTAATAAAAAGTTTCATTAATATTTCCCCGTCTCTGTCATACAGACCTGACGACCCATTACACTTTCTGGGACAATTCTTGATTAGCAAGTCAGGTCAAAGTGGCCCCCCCTAGCCAATCTTTTACTCAGCAGCAAGGATAGGATTAAAATAGGTTTAGCATAGACCATTGGTTCACCCTTTAACTCGTACACTCCGTATGCACAAATACCATAACTGTAAAAAAAATAACGATTCTTATCATTAAATGGTCTAAGGAGGCGCTGAGGTATGGGTATACATATATGTTATTGACCCTGTCGATTTGCAATAAGTGACACGAGTGCCAAACGTCAACTCCTTTAATGTCTGATTATGACCATCTGGCCAATTTAATACTGGTCGTACAGCGGTAGTCAATAAAAAATTTCAGGTGTGGCACTATCAGAATTATATTATGAGCATTTCGCAACAACAGAATTATATCCGCTATCGATGATGAACATAACTTTTAAAAATGTACAGGTGCAAAGTGCTCTGGTGTATCTGAATTTTCTCTTGCTCTAGATGGAAGCTGTTGAACCGATGCATCACCCAGATTGGATAGAGTGCTTAACTTTGGGGGAAAGGGCTGATTGGTTACCAACGACAAGGTATGATGGGTTTGTTGACGGAAATACGGAGGTGGGAGCAATGGCGGATGGGGTTCCGACAATGGTCGCTTTTGCGTTGATATCTGATCTTCTATCGTAGCACTTTCGCCATTGAGTGTTTCTTGTTGTTGTATAGCTTTCGTTTGCCTTGCAAGCGAACGGGCATAACGTAGGCCGCAGGCGTTGCAAAGTCTGAAAATAGTAGTATCAGTATCTTACAATTAATGAATGCTAATATTGCCACAAAACCTACGTTTTATGCCCTGAAGGCCCACGTCGCCATTCTGGACTCGAATCAGTCGCACAGCTTTCGCAAGAGTGTATTGACGATGGGTTTTTAGGTTGGTTGGAGCGAAAATAAGATTCCGAAGGTCGAGATGCAAAGTTACGTGTATTTGGCGATTCTGAGATGGGAGAAAGTTCGGGAAGATTGCACATACGTCTAGCATACGGTATTAACAAGTTGGAGTGGGTATAGTCAGGCTGCAAGTTACTGATTTGAGTAGACATGACTTCTTTGCCAGTGACTACAGCTTTGCTGGTCTCAGGGATTTGATTATTTCTAGTGGCGGATGGGTTTTTGACTGGATGTGATTCTGTACATGTGGTTTCTGTGTGGTTATTTAATGATATCGTCGATTGTTTGCTTAAATTGACAGTTGTTGAGGATATTGATTTGGTATTGGGAATGCTCATGGTGATGGTGGAAATACTTGGTATTCTTGTTGATTCGTCTTGCACTGTAGGGCTGATGGCTGATTTGGAGTCAGATAGCCGAAATAATCCAAAGACGATATTTCCATAGGTTATCAAAACCCGCTCAACTGTTTTCAGCATAGTTCCACATAAGTAAGAAGTGCAGGAGTTGATGCAAGTCTTTTGAATACATGTTAATCCACTGTCTTGTAATGTATCCAAGCTTTTCATGGCCGTATCAGATTTCGACTTAGTGTCGAACAGGGACGATGTGATCAATTTTTGGTAAGCAGAACTGCTTGACTGGTTATCATCATATCCATCTGGCCAGGATACCAATAGCCGCTTTGACCGATTGTCAAGAATCTGAAATATGCGCTGTGATGCACCAGTGGATTTGGAATACATATGCCCATTGGAATGATGACCATCGTGACTTCTGAGAACATTCATTGTTTCGTGCGCCTCCTAATATCAGTAAATAAATTATGAGAACGAAAGGACCAAAATAGTCATACGGTTGATGGATTCAGGAAACGAAACAAGTCCAGCAGAATAAGCAAAGAAATGTCGGGCTTACATCTACCGTGTAATGGTAATCACCGCACTTGAGGGGGGCTTTGTATTGAAACTTTTGATCATTTCCATCTTCAGTTGATAATGGGGGGGTGTGTTAGGGCCAAAGAGCTGCGTGCCAAAGATTCAGGAATAATGCATAAAAATTGCAGAATTTTACCGATATCGCAATGGAAAAATGCCAGTATCAAGCCTTCAGTTACAACGTACATGATCACGTCTGCGACCAGCCATGCCTGCGGAGTATGGTTTTTTTTGATAAATTTAATGCCTTAGAATTCATGCTTAACAGGTATCTGGATTGGACAAATCAGAATCATTCTTACATCGCCATTGCTGTATAAACTATTCCTGCTTGTGCAAGTTTGCATGTTTTTCATATCTCTAAGGCGACAACTTAATTTTTTTGGGGGTTTTGGTAGAAGTTAAAGGACAAAATCAATATCAGCTTGATACGGTCGCGCATCTCTACCATATTTGAGCGCTGTATTTACCGAGTAACTGAGCCACCTAATGTAAGAGCTTGCATGAAATTTTTGAGGTCTTGTCGAGCATATACCACTTCATCAGGATGGACAAAATCGAAAAAGCTTCTGCGAAAAAAATGATTATGTGCTGCAACGGACTGGGGGAGATATATGAAATGCAAGTCTCCATAAGAGAGTAAGGCCCAAAAGCATGAATGCTCCATGAGCGTGTTAGTGAGTTATGATGGTAGAACAACTGGAGAAGGGGAAAAGAAGAAGAAAATGGAAGAAAGAAAGAAAGTAAGGAAAGCAAAGAAAGAAAAGCAAAAAAAAAGTTTTGCGTGACAAGACTTTTGGGTTTATGGACAAGCTTTTTGGCTTGGGCTGATCAAAGCAATAAAATGGGAGGGGGGTTGAGGCAGAAGTGGGGCTGGGAGTCCAAGAAGATTTGCATGCAAAAATATAAATTATGGGAAAATTAGAGTACGCGAAATTCAAACACTCATCCACAGGCACCAAACCAACCACGCAAAATCTGAACCTTTCGTCTGTGCATTCGTGATTTGCACTCTCAAAAAGGGAAAATTAGATCGAGAACACTGCGAGTTCACGTCACAATTATACAAGCACCAGTTGACATTTTTATTTATTTCTTCTTCTTTTCCTATCTAAAACATGTCGGGAAGGGCCGCCTTTGACCTCGAAAAATCCTTTCAACTAACTCAAGTACCACATCCATCTTGGAGACCAGGCGATTCTCAAGCTAAGCCTGATGGCCACGGCAATGATATGCTCGACATGGAACCAGAGAAAATTGGTACTGGCAATACGTACAAATTACTGATAGGAGGCGTCGTTCCACGTCCTATTGCATTTGTCAGCACGCGATCTAAATCTGGTCGCCATAACTTGGCGCCATTCTCCTTCTTCAACGTTATCAGCCATGATCCTCCAGCTTTAGCCATCAGCGTTGGTACCAATGGTCAACATGCTAAAGATACTGCTCAAAATATTTTGGAAACTGGCCAATTTGTCGTCAACATCATATCAGAATGGTTTGCCGAGTAAGTGTTACCAACTCTCGTTATAGTTGTGGCATATGGAATGACCGAAAATCTAAAAGTTCTAATGATTGGCTTCTATTTGTATGAAAGATCAGCAAATTACACAGCAATTGATGCGCCACCAGAAGAAGATGAGTTTGAGATAAGTGGATTGACACCGATCGACTCCATCAAAATCGACGCCCCTAGGGTTAAAGAAAGTGCCTTTCAAATGGAATGCAAAGTAATACAACATGTACCCATGATCAACAAGGAAGGCATAACAACTTATTATCATATCATTGGTGAGATTGTCATGTTTCACGTTGATAAATATATCATCGACCCAGACAATTACCATATTGCCTTGGACAAGCTACGACCACTTAGCAGACTTGGTGGTATTTCTTATGGACGCACAGTCGAGGGATATGAAATACCTCGTCCGAAATGGGATGATCGCAGTGCATAGAATATCTTGTAGCATATAAGTGACATATTGGTGTGACTGTGCAATTGGTTGTGACGTGCAAATTATCTTGCGAGACGGCAATGTTGTGCTTGTCAGCAATCCTATTATCCGTTTCTCTATCGACTATGTTGATATGGGTCATTTATTAATAATTGTAGAAGGTTTGTCAGCAGGGAATGCTGCTTATTTTTCTTTAAAAAAATAAAGGAAAAATGCCTGAGCGATCAAAGAGATTAAGCCGTTTTTGGTACAATTGAGTATATAGAACGATTGTTTAGATCTGGAAAAAAATGAACACGTTGTCGTTCGGCTGTCACTCTTTTTTGGAAAATGGAGGATGCATTTTTTTAATATTCATTGCCCTCAAATGGCATTTCAAGCTCACGAATATTGGGGGTTTGCTAAATCAACTATCGCTATCGCAGTGTTTGATGGTTTTGACGTGGATGATCCATAATTCGGTACTTGGCGGCGTCTGGAATCTCAGTTGCAATATTCAAGATGTTGAAGGCATCCTCAATATCTTGGGCCGTACACTCAGGTGATGGACGTGGTGGCAAGTGTACAATGCGAGAAAAGCCTTCAGGGTTCTCCAATAGTGGTGGGGTATAATTTGAAACAAATCGATGCAATACCTGTATTCCAAAATGCCCCTCTACCTGCGTGGGGTGATTTTGTCGTACGTTAATGCGTTCAGCACATTCCTATAGCACGCATAGCTGTCAGTAAGAGTAGAGTGGATTATTAAACAGCCATTCGCACTCACGTCCACGGTAACATCAAATATGATGCAGTCTACTGCCATATTGTTTTGATATGCTATATCAATCCAGGTTTTTCTTTGTTTAGGATCAAAATTACTTCGGTCAATAACAACATTGAATCCCTGAGTGTGGCCATTGAATTAGTAGATGATTCGATATAAATCAGAATATTGCACTATTCCGTGGTTGCTACATACCTTTGCAATATGCCCTTTAGTTGCATGCTCACAAGCTCGCCGTGAACCAAGATCATCTTGATTAACCCGCTTCCATTCCGGCTTAGTAGCCGCCAGTTTCATAGCAAAAGTGCTTTTGCCAGAGCCGGGCAAACCAACTAGTACTAGCATGCGTTTGCATGATGCCATTTTCGATATAACGACTGTCAAAAATAGGAGAACTAAATTTTTGCATAGTATGTCTCAGCTTATGATGACGGTTGTATCGAGCGTTTTTCAATAGCCGCAGCGGATAACCCCATTGCTATCTGATGTCACATCCTGCGGTAATAATTCAATACTTCAACATAGCTCGAACGGATGTAACATGTTTTCAATTTTTTTTTTTTGAATTGAGCAAAATAATGTATCGATCAGGATGTGTCAGCATGATTTTTCTGGATACTTAATTATGAAGAATACCCGAATAACGCTGTCAATGGCCATGATCAGAGCTTAAGTATTGAACTCCGCTTGGAAGCAATTCGAAAGATTAGGAAACAAAAAATTTTGCGGGACGCGAATCCATGTCATCGATTCGCGCTATAAAGTGTTTTGATGGCTTTGCCCAACTCTTTTTTCTCCTTTAACTTGTATTAGTTATGTCTGAAGGAAAAGCTGGTATGTTGTCGTTATTCATGTCTTGCCTTCAAGCTATGGTACCAGTTTGACTAACTCGCCTATGTTTGCTTTGTTGTTCGCCTTCAGTTGGTATTGATTTGGGTACTACGTAAGTTCATTTTGCAGAAAAGCTATTATTCATTTGGAGAAACCTGTTTGCAGCAGGTTCTACCATCTATATGTATCTTTGTAACTGACCAACTGTTTGGTTCTTCAATAGCTACTCTTGCGTTGCTGTCTGGCAAAATGATCGTGTCGAAATCATTGCCAACGACCAAGGTAACCGTACCACCCCCTCTTATGTCGCTTTCACCGACTCTGAGCGTTTGATTGGTGATGCCGCCAAGAACCAAGTCGCCATGAACCCCTACAACACCGTTTTCGATGCTAAGCGTCTTATCGGTCGCCGTTTCGCCGACTCCGAGGTTCAATCTGACATGAAGCACTGGCCTTTCAAGATCATCGACAAGGAGACCAAGCCTCAAATTCAAGTCGAGTACAAGGGTGAGACCAAGACCTTCACCCCTGAGGAAATCTCTTCCATGGTTCTTCTCAAGATGAAGGAAACTGCTGAGGCTTACCTCGGTACCACCGTCAACAACGCTGTCGTTACTGTTCCCGCCTACTTCAACGATTCCCAGCGTCAAGCTACCAAGGATGCCGGTATGATCTCTGGTATGAACGTTCTCCGTATCATCAACGAGCCTACTGCTGCCGCCATTGCCTATGGTCTCGACAAGAAGGTCGAGGGTGAGGTGAGTCACTTTGCAAACGATGTTTGCAGGTGTGGAAAAAACCCCGTCACAATGTTTAGACTATGGGACGATTTTTTATGCCTGCAAAAAATTTCAAGCCCCTCATCGCATTATGTAACTAAAAACATGTTATTTCTTCTGTAATAGCGCAACGTCCTCATTTTCGATCTTGGTGGTGGTACCTTCGATGTCTCTCTTTTGACCATTGAAGATGGTATCTTCGAAGTCAAGGCTACTGCTGGTGATACCCATCTTGGTGGTGAGGATTTCGATAACCGTCTCGTCAACCACTTCATCCAAGAGTTCAAGCGCAAGCACAAGAAGGATATCTCTCCCAATGCTCGTGCTGTCCGTCGTCTCCGCACTGCTTGCGAGCGTGCTAAGCGTACTCTTTCTTCTGCTGCCCAGACCTCCATCGAAATTGATTCTTTGTTCGAGGGTGTTGATTTCTACACTTCCTTGACCCGTGCTCGTTTCGAGGAACTTAACCAAGATCTTTTCCGTTCCACCATGGAGCCCGTTGAGAAGGTCCTCCGTGATGCCAAGATTGACAAGGCTTCCGTCCACGATATCGTCCTTGTTGGTGGTTCCACCCGTATCCCCAAGGTCCAAAAGATGGTCTCTGACTTCTTCAACGGCAAGGAGCCCAACAAGTCCATCAACCCTGATGAGGCTGTTGCCTATGGTGCCGCTGTCCAAGCTGCCATTCTTTCCGGTGACACTTCCGAGAAGACTCAAGATCTTCTTCTTCTCGACGTCGCTCCTCTTTCCCTTGGTATTGAGACCGCTGGCGGTGTCATGACTGCCCTTATCAAGCGTAACACCACTGTCCCCACCAAGAAGTCTGAGGTCTTCTCCACTTACGCCGATAACCAACCCGGTGTCTTGATTCAAGTCTTCGAAGGTGAGCGTGCTCGCACCAAGGACAACAACATCCTCGGTAAGTTTGAACTTTCCGGAATCCCCCCTGCTCCCCGTGGTGTTCCCCAAGTCGAGGTTACCTTCGATGTTGATGCCAACGGTATCTTGAACGTCTCTGCTCTTGACAAGACCACTGGCAAGTCCAACAAGATTACCATCACCAACGACAAAGGTCGTCTTTCCAAGGAGGACATTGAGCGTATGGTTTCCGAGGCTGAGAAGTACAAGGCTGAGGATGAGGCTGCTGCTGCCCGTATCTCCGCCAAGAACGGCCTTGAGTCATATGCCTACAACCTCCGCAACACCCTTCAAGATGAGAAGGTCTCTGGTGCTCTTGAGGCTGCCGACAAGGAGAAGCTCCAAACTGCTGTTGATGAGGCTATCAAGTGGCTCGATGAGTCCCAAGAGGCTTCCAAGGAGGAGTATGAGAGCAAGCAAAAGGAAGTTGAGGAGATTGCCAACCCCATCATGATGAAGCTTTACGGCCAACAAGGTGGTGCCGAAGGTGGCATGCCTGGTGCTGGTGGTTTCCCTGGTGGTGCTCCTGGTGCTGCTCCCGGCGGTTTCCCCGCTGAGGACAACTCTGAGCCCACCATTGAGGAGGTCGACTAAAGCCTTCAATTGTTCACATCACTTCGAAACGTCATTTTTCCAAAAGATCCAAAATCCAAAAGTAGAAGCTAATATAAATGGCATTTACACGATTGTATAGAAAATCTAGCTTTATATATTAAAAGAGCAACTTTTATATTTATATGAACCAGTCTTTTTTTTTTCTTCATTTCAATGTATGTCACATATACATAATATGTATGAGTGTTGCGAGTAAACCATCTTTCGGTGGGAAATATGCACAAGTTACTAAAGAGGCTGACATGATTTAACTTAGAAGGCTCAATTATATTAAACTTCAGAATTTTTGAGATTATTTTTGATTTATTTAGTTTCCATTTGCTTGTGTCTTTTATATATACATTGAGAGATCAGTAGATTAGCAATTATGAGGATGTTTCAGTGTGTCGTCTGACAACTATCACTATGAATCCGTATCCCATATAGGCCGGTTGGTAAAGCCATCTGAACTAGCCATGCCTGGTCCGTTAAATAGATACATATCCAGGCCAGTCTGGTCACTCGGCAATGCCGAGCCGGGTGGCGGCAACCTTTGAGCGTCAAACATGACCTGACCGAAGAGAGTGCCGTCGAACAAGAAGTCCAAGCTGTTGTAGTCAGTATCTCCATTGGCCCATGAAGTGAGAGGGATAGGTGCCGGAGGATCAATTGGCAATTCATGTTTTGTTAGTTGAGTGACATTAGTAGAAATGTCCTGCTTTAAGGCCGGCACCAGCGCTGACTGGAGTTCAATAGGATATGAATAAGGTGCTTCATCAACATGCGGTGGTTGACTAGACATCTGTTTAGGGCTTTCTAATTCCATGGTCGATCGTCTATTATTCTCTCGGTCTGCTGGTGAACGTTTGTGGCTTTCACGCTCCACTGGCGATCGCTTTTGCCCTTCACTTGGTGATAATTTAGGTTGTGCAACAAACGGAGAGAATTGTTGTGCTGAACCTTGATCATACTTTCGATTGTCAAATTCCAATGGAGTTTGAGGTTCAACCGTGTACATTCGGCTGTGAGCTTGGTGAAGCTGTTTGGTCGTTGCAGCTACTCTAGCACACATTGGCCAGTAAGGTTCCAAGTGCTGAAGAGAATTATCAGTAAAACTTACTCATAATGTTTATATCTAATTCATGGCTTTTCATCTCACCTCCATCAGCTTGTAGATGATTGCCAGCCGTTGATTACTCTTTTGAGATGTGGCAGACTCATCGGCAAACGTACTTGTCATAAGCACTGTGGCCACAATATACGCCGTGTAACATAAAAATGGCATGATATTACTGCCACAAGCATCTCTTATGACTGAAAAGACGTCCATTGCAATATCCACAGCTTCTTTGCAAAGTAAAGCACTTTGTTGAATCTCATATGCAATGGTATCCCGATCACCTCGCAAAGATGTCAGATCAGTGCCGATGAAAGCAAGACTGGCTCGATGCAACACTAACGCACTCGTGGCCCATAAAACGTGAGCAGAAAGCCACAAGTACATATAGTGTGTGTTGGAATTTGCTCTATGCTCGGCGAAAGTTGCACTGTTAAAGTGAAAGCGCTCAGGTAGTTCATTTCGCCAGTTGCGAACCAGTCTGTCCAACTCTTTAAATTCAGCAATAGGAGGCCAAGTGACAGGGTGCCCGCCTATGGAACTAGCCCTGTTCATATACTTATTGACTTCACCGAAAATCGCAACAGCTCCTAAATGCACTGCAGGCACTTCGACAAGAGTGTCTTTAGTTGCTGCAACATCCCATGACGTAGGACCTTCCAACAAGATCAATGACTCGGCAATGGATGCATGTTGACTATCGCAATCTGCCTTGTCAAACGTCTGCGGTCGATCAGTACCTGCGCTTGCGAACTTGTCGATACTAAAGCAACTCCAAAAAATTCTCCGCCTCAAAGCCATGGCTAATGTATCGATTTTGCCTTCTGGATCCCTCATTGGCGTTCGCAGCGTTTCTTCCTTGTTAAGTCCAAGCTCCAAACAGATTCTGCATGAAGAGAAAACTGAGCATTTCGCAATAAGTACAATTCTCTGAGTAACATACATACCGTATCGCCATGCCACCATACATCCAGGCGCGCGCTCCACTAGCTCGTCCGTATTCAAAGGCACTGATGATTCCCCAAAATTGGAGATTATAAAGGGTTGGCTCAAAGGTATTGGAGTCTATGCATGCAAGTGCTTTAGAAGCAAACTCTTCACCGGCCAAATGTGGCGGGTTGGTTTTCATTCTGCTGTCATTGGTGAACCTGTCGAGGCGGTGAGTACTGTGAGATATGAAATTTTTCGAAATTCCTGCCATCTTACCTGACAGCAATAGCCAAGACAGCCCATAAAAGCCCATTGAAAACATCGCCTCTCTCAATACTCGCTTTAAACATGCCTTTATGAATAAGTGGAAATGATGCATTTGCGTTTTGGAAGAACAGATCCACAAGATGTAAGGTCAGGTCTTTCGGTGGAAAGTTGTTCAGGCTATCAGTAGTAGCCCGCGGTACTTTGGGTATCGACAGTTCTATAACATTATCATCATTCTGGTCTTCTGGTGAAGTTGATCGTCGTTCAGACTTGGAAACGCTACTCAATCTGCCGCGCGGAGACGAAGGTAGCTGGACGCCTGCGTCCTCGAGCAGCTCCTTCAGCTGGCTGACCTTCTCTTCCAACTGCTGAACATATCCCTTACGGGGGCCGCGTTTCCGAGATTGCCCATAAAGACACTGCGTAGCTGAATCCTGACAGTGCACGCAACCGGGTTTGCGTCCGTCACACTTGATCTAAAATGATTGAGATTCAAATTGGTGTTGGCATAGGCATGTGTCTGACCCATTTCTAGGCCATTGTTCAAGTCTGCATAGCAAAACGCACCTTTTTACGGCGACAGGGAATACAAGCCTGTGTTGCTCTAGTTCGTTTCTTTTTATTGCCTTCTACATGATCTTCATAATCTCCCATAGCTACAAGAAGCGTGTGAAAGCTATTGAACTAACTGTGGCTTTCATAAAACCAATTTTTTTTGTCCCCGACAAATCAAGTTTTAACCATTGTGCGACAAAATAGCTTCAATCGGAACGCATCAACCCCATTAAGATAATATCGGTATAATCGCTTGTCTCGTATGAATCCTAGGTGTTGATACAGACTAAGTGCTCCTGCGTTGGTATATTCAGTTTCTAGGACCACCTAAAGACAATTGGGAAATTTTTAATTTTACATACGAGTCGAGGCTTGCGAATCGAAAAGCCTCATCATACCTCATCAGCGTTCTGCTCTTTCATAGCTGCTATCGACATTTGAACCAACGTTGTGCCTATTTTGCGTTTTCGATACTCTTTGGCTACGGCCAGCATAGCAATGTATCCTCTTTGAGCTTCTCGATGTTTATCCAATTTGCATATTATCACTCCAACGCATTTCTCATCATCCATAGCCTGACAAAATAAAAGTTAGTTACATGATAAAGGATGCCTTTTGAGCTAAGGAAAGTGTAGGTGATGTATGGGCGGGTGGCAAACAGAACAATTACAATATTTGGGTATCAACAAAGCCTCTACTACATATGGCCGCCAGTTGCTTTCCACGAAAAACAAACAAGATTATAACAACAATATACGATGTAAAGGTTTCATGGCAAAGTAGCCGGTAGGAAAGCCGTGTAATCCCCACATTGCGATTGCTGCCCTTGTAGTTGAGCAGGAATGATTCAGTGTACTTACCAAAAAGCAGAGATTTGGCCAATTGTGTATGAAATATCGATAAGTATAGATTGAATATGGTTCCGACAGGTCGTTCTCAATTAGTTTTATGATGACTGGGAGCTGGTTTTCCGAGGTGTACGGTATATAGGATAATTGCGACATGTCGAATTGGGTAAGCTGCAGCTCTGTGACCAGACGGTCCCAGCTTACAACTTGGAAAAAAGTCACTGCTATCTCCGCTTTACTTGACAATACGCGCTTCGAACAGGTTTTGCGCTTTACATTTCAAGTTAACAAACCCAGTTATGAATGGCTTCTCAAGAAACTACTCACAGTATGTAACGTCTTTTCAGCTTCTCTTTACCACTCATATTTTCAAACGCAATTGCATGACTTAGGTTTACAAGAAGCTCTTAAACAGGAACGGTTTAAAAACGCGATATACAAGAAGCAAGTTGCACGTTAGTTGACCATATCTCTTGGCTAAAACAGTCAACGATTATAAATAACAATCATCATATTGAATTGTAGAGTATCAAAAAGACCTGCAACATCGTGATAGTATCATTGAGAATCTGAGAAACGCGTAAGCATCGTCACATTGTTAACAGGTCCATATTCTATAATTGCTTAAAGGATTTTAATCTATAGTCTAGCCAAACGTCGAAAGAAGAACTCTGCTTCAAGCTCAGGAAATGCTAGTCAGGAAAATATATCAATGAGTTCTCCACAGACAGACCGAGTTGACTGCGCACCACCAAGCTCACAAACCACTGTCGGTCAACAACACATCGACAGTGGCGCCGAAGATGAGCTTGAAGACTTTGACGATAACTTGGAAGCAACCGAGGAACTTCTACTGATATCAAATCTATCAGACACAGCAGTTGACAGCGAACCAAGCTCAATGATAGTCACTCCGCGCAGACACAATGGTCTTTCTGATTACACTGTTGAACGTCCACATCGACCACGAGCTGACGGAGACGCGGCTAATGTCTTGCCATCATATGTAGAACATACTTCGCCTAGTCTTAGAGCATTGCATAGAAAACGTAGCATAGACGACAATGATGACGCAGACTTACAGCAGCTACAACCCATATCACCAAGTGCAAACCTGCAAAGAATCAATTCTTTTGAACAAATATTCCGGCGTGCAAAGCAACGTACACCTAATGAGAACATATTTAAATATCAACGGGTGGGCCAACTCATCGAAACATCTATAGTAGATGCGATAGCATCTCAGCCAGATGTGCCAAGGCAAAACCAAGCTGCAGCAGGCATGACACGCACAGAATCCAGTAATTCAGTTGAACATCACATTATTAAGGAACGCAGGCAGCAACGAACGCAATCATCACCTGATTTCGCGTACGTTGATGTCGTTCGTAACAAATACGAAAGATCCAAGTTACATGGTCGGACTTGCCCATGCTGCTCTGATGTAAGTTACGGTCCTTGCTTAATTGAGAAAGCTTTATGGCAGTCTATAGCGCAATAAACTAATACAACTTACTATACGTGACTTTATCACCTAGTTTTATCGAGCAGTCGGTACTCTTCCTGACATTGAGAACACAGGGCGACTACAGAATGCAGCAGAGCGAATTAATCGTAATTCTCGTCATCGCGAGGTTTATAAGCGCCAACGTACACCACCAGGATTCTGGGACGTCGAGTTTCCTTCGTCTCAGGAGTTGAAACAGTACAAAGAATCGAAAATCTCCTCCAATCCAAGTTCCTTTGACGACTATTAAATATTTGGTCCGTGCCCATTTCCTATACCCTCACCCCCACAACAACATTTGTAAAGCATAGCACTTGCATTTTTCTTTTTATTCACATTAAATTCACGTAACGATGCCACTCCCAATGCAACGACGAGGGCATGAATTCTATCGCAAAAGTCACAGTAACTCCATTGTAAAATTAGTTCGAGAACGTACGTGATTTCAATAGTAGATCAAACTGTTCCAACGTGGTGTTCCCTAATCCATGCTTTTCAGGTTACATTAGGGACGATATACCCTGTCAGTCCGAGGCATGCATGCGGAACCCTACGTGCCATGAAATGTCTTCCTTGTTGCAGCCTGCTATGCTGTCAGCCGAGGCAACTCACTATGTTATCCCGGACATATCGGTAAGTACACGCACATAAATCAATTGCTACCGTATGTATCCGCTAACACTTGGCAGGTTTCTATTCGGTACCTTGAGATCCTTGAACAAGAGGAGCTTACCAATATAATCATTCCACAAACTGTTATGCTTTCGGTAAGATCTTGATTCAATGCATTACAGGCTGCATACTTGCTAACATCGATCGCTTGCGATTCTGAACGATTTTAGCTGCAGCAGCATGACAAGACTAGGACCTATAAGCGGCTAAGAAAGATTGCGAGCGATCCTAGACGAAGTAGCATCGTGTTTTATAACGAGATCTTTGCCGAGACATTGGTATCACGGTTGCCAGGAGAGTCATCTGTACAAAGAGAAGAACGAGCATTACTCAAGTTAGGTGAATGGTACCATCAGCATACTGGCAAACGCATCATTGTGTTGTCAGAACAGTTCTCTGCTGCCACTGCTTCAGGTGTAGATGTTTACAATGTTGAGCAGTATCTAAAAGAATTTTGGCCTCATCATACCACACTGCAAAACTTGAGGGAGGTTTTGAAAGAAGCCGAGTTAGAGGAGGATTTGGAAACTATAAAACTTTTTAGCAGTACAGACAGAAACAAGAGTCGACCAGTAGCAGGCTATACCGAGTACAAATCACCAGAGGAATTGGAAGCTGGCATCAAGTCTCAGCGATATGTAGCGGGCGTACTCAAAGTAAATCAGAGCAACCGAGATCAGGCGTCTATAATGACGAAGATGAAGGATATGAGTGAAATTATGATCATTGGAAACGACAATCGAAATCGTTCAGGTAAGCAGTTGTCAAGGGGCTTGGATAATGGCTACAGTCGTTTAATGTCACATCTCTAGTACATGGCGATATGGTGATCGTTGAGCCATTTCCTGACAGCAATCGAGCAAATCCTTCATTCGACATATCTTATGATGGCACTAATGATGATGGTAAGATCCGGGATGTGTTCATACATATGGTAAAAGTAACAGAGATTGATACTGTGATTGCAATTGTCAGAGGAAGAGTTCGAAGTGTCGGTAGCTGCGAAAGCCTCAGGTGGACGTCCGGTAGGCAGAGTTGTTGGCGTCTTGCAAAGAAATTGGAGGACGTACGTTGCAACTTTGCAAGAAGATGCAGCTGAAACAGGTGGCAAGATTCATCTAGCAGTGCCTCTTGACAACATTATCCCCAAAATTCGTATTCGACATCACGATGTCAATTTGATACGAGACCAACGAATAGTAGTTCGTATTGACAGCTGGCCAGCGTCTTCTCAGTATCCCAACGGACATTTTGTCAAAAGCTTGGGACCAATTCATCAACTGGATACAGAGATATCAGCTATCCTGGTTGAGCATGGGATTCCTGAATCACAAGCCTCACGCGGATTTGCCGAAGCCTGCTTAAGAGAGATGCCAGTAGACAGCCCAGAACAACCTTGGCAGCCATCTACTGTAAGTCTACAAAAGCCTATTGATTGGGTTCTCAATACCTGACCTATTTTTTTTTCAAGGAGGAGGTTTCTAGCCGTCGCGATTTACGGAATCTAGATATATTCAGGTAAGTTAGCTTAGGGTTACTTGTGCATTGTTTATGTCTTTAACATGGCCCTCATGCGCTGTAATTTTTCATATAGTATTGATCCACCAAATTGTCAAGACATCGATGATGCGTTGTCAATCACTGAAGTTGCAAATGGACGTCTTGAGCTGGGCGTACATATCGCCGATGTATCATTCTTTGTGAAGGAAAACAGCCATACTGATTTAGAAGCTAGAGCAAGGTAATGTGCGGTAGAACTGGCTCTAAATTGATTCACCTGCTAATACTTAAAATCTTGTTAGAGGAACAACGGTTTACTTAGCCGATAGACGATTCGACATGTTGCCTACCGTGTTGAGTGAAAGAGTCTGTTCGTTGCGACATCATGTTGACCGATATGCAGTGTCAGTGATATGGACTCTTGATAAGAATTATAAAGTAGTAGACAGTTGGTTTGGACGAAGTGTCATACGGTCTGCATGCGAAATGGAGTACGAACAAGCTCAGGAACTCCTGAACGGGGCCGATAAAGTTCAAGGGTTGGACAACAAGCTAGCGAAGCGATTGAAAAAGTCTATTGTGAAGCTTGTAGACGTACTTCGAGTTGTTCGGGTAAGATACATAGTCAACCTTTTTTTGGTTTGCTCCATTATCTAATTCAATATGTAGGAACGTCGGCTTGGAAAAGGTGCTTTGGAATTGGAGAGCTCTGAAGTGAAATTCCAAATTGCCAGTGAACATAATATTACAGATATAATTCCCAAAAAAGAATTAGAAATTCATGAAATTGTTGCTGAGGCTATGATTATGGCCAATGGAGCGGTTGCTGAACGGATACTTAAAGGGTTCAAAGATTCATCTCTACTTCGACACCATCCTCCTCCAACGCAAGCCCGATTCAAAGCTCTTGAAGAGGCAGCCATGTCCAAAGGATTTGCCATTGACTATTCAACCAATAAGACTTTAGCTCAGTCTCTCGAGCATATTGCTAACCAGAGTTCTGACGATCCTGTGCTAGTTAGTCTACTTAAAACTATGGCCACCATGGCTATGAATGAAGCCGGGTACGTCCAAGTTGCGACTCTAAGCGTTCTATCTTCCTCAAAAATACTAACATATGTGGTATTATTCATAGATATATTTCTTCAGGCAATATGGCTGAGGAAGATTATTACCATTATGGTCTTGCTTTGCAGTACTATACTCACTTCACTGTAAGACAATCCCAAACACTAATCAGTCAAAGTGTCTCAGCACGCCTAACTCATCTTTGGCATTCAGTCACCAATTAGACGTTATGCGGACGTCATCGTACACCGTCAACTACTGAACTGTGTAGAGACAGCACCAGAAAAGTCTTTGTTGCCATCATCTTTGCTTAATAGCAACACTAAAGTCGTCGAGTTGTGTTCTAATCTAAATCTGAAAACGCGCGAGTCCAAGCTGGCCCAGCGAGATTCAGCTGAACTGTTCCAAAGCCTCTACGTCCTTCAGCAGCTCAAAAAGGGTCCACTTGTCATGAATGGTATCATTTCAGACATCCGTGCTAACGGATTTTTTGTATATGTTCCAAGGTAGCTATCAATTTGAACATCTCTTTTGCACATTACTATATTTATCATTTTGGCATAGGCTTGTACTCAAGGGTCCAGTGTACCTAAGAGACAAATCTGGAGCATCATTGGTACCACTTTCCCTAATTAATGGCCAAACGGAGAATGGTATGTGAGCAGTTTTGATGATTTTTTCGAATATAGTCGCAGACTAACGATGCTTCCCTTCTCTGTCCAGAAAATAATTATATATCCAATTGCACTTTGGATAGCAATAATCAGACTCGTATTATCGTTCAAGCCGCGGAATTACCGCATCCAATCACTTTCCAATTATTCGACCACGTTCAAGTTTCACTGAAATTGCATACATCGCACGCTCACCGACATAAAGTGCATATGACGCTTGTCGGATTGGATCATCGTGAGGCTTCCAACGTAAAGCTCAGCACCAAGGCGTTGACCGAGCAAATTATTAGCGGGGAAAGTCAAGATCGAGCGTCGGCATCAGAAGATCTACCCAAAGTCAGCAAGAAGTTCAAACAAACCAAACAGAATGATAGCGTATATGCCATCTTGGAAAACTTTCGTCAAATGAGTCTGATAGAAGAGAAGTCCGAATAGAAACTAGTAGAATTAATTTATTATAGGGTTTAAAATTACAACTGGAGGAGTCTGTACAATAAAGGCAATAGAGAGGTAAATTGGTGAAATTGACACTTTGCTCATGATAGCTACTGCTTGCTTGGCATTGGAATGGACACAAATGCCACTAACGTCAAAAGAAGGATAACGTACAGCTAGCTGAGCAAAAGCGGAGAAAGTAACTGAGCGATAAGGTCGAGGTGCCCGATTTCTTTAGCGCGGTTCAGAAAAAGGGGGACCTGCGTGCGGAATTATAGAAAGAAAATGTCTAAGAAGGCAATACCAAGTCAACAGCAAACCGGTGCTCGTTGAGAAAAGCAATAACTTCTTCTTCCGGAACGTACATCTCCCAGCGTAAGAACTTCATGAAAGCGAGCTCCATACGAGCGGTTTCTTTCATGGTCCAAACGTCGCCAGAAGCATGAACGATCTGCGCTATGGTGATAGGGTCATCATCGATAAATTTGCTAGCAACCAAAATGCTGGATACAAAGATGCGATGAGCAGTATTGGCTTCTGTCTTATAGCCTGCAAAGTACATGTGTTATTTTATCACTCTAAACATGCTAAAAATTGTCAGCTCGGAACGTACCTGACGGAAGAGTGGCCCGGAATCGCTTGACATAAATGAGAGCGATGATGATTACCAAAGGGGTAATACTGCATTTTTCGGTTATCAGCTGCACAAATGGTAGCAGATGAGGTAATTGATTGCTTCTCAATATCGGTTTGCCGTTGTGTTGTTGGGTTGAAGCTTCAGATATTTGAGCAGGGTGCAATATAGCATCAAAGGAGGAGGTTGTGAAATCTAATGGGGATTGGATAATGGAAAAAATTTCGATTGTCACTTCCTGTAGATAGGGTTCTCAATAATTCCTTTCATACCAATTTCTTACCTATGAAATCAGGGGTGATAGGTTGTTTTGGAAATGGTATTGGAGTGACTAACATAATTCTTTGTCGGGATGAGTAGGGGACTTTACAGGCGATCGGCCTGAGGAAGCACAGGCTTCAAAGGAGGAGAAAGAAAAAGAAGAAAAAAAAAAAAAAGCGACCGTCGATATATTTGCTCAGTTTTATAGGTAAACGGTCTGACTCATGATCGTTTGGCTAGTCGGTTAAACTCCCGCAAATTTACTCTGCTTGAGCTATGAAACCATAGGCTTTTATTAAAAAACCCAGCTATTAATCAGGCTCAGTGGTCATCATAGCCAACCAGTTCATAAGGAATATTCAACGTATTCAAAAGGTGTACCATTAAACTATCTTTTGGCTCTAACCCTTGACTCTCTTCTGAAATTGCCCCTATGACATCGAGTGCTACTTGCTGTATACCCAAACATGGTAAGTTGGACCTGTCAGCAGGATGAAAACCCTGTTATTTCTTTTTTATCTCATTTTACCTGTGCAACGTGTTTCCATTTGGCCACGAGATTCTCCAACTTGCCATACTCGTCCTAACGGAGCCAAATTTTGTGCATTAGATTTTTCCTAACCCGTGGCCGTTTCTCGCTAAACAAAAGACGAAACATACCTTTTCTTGAATCATGTATGCATGCTTCAACAAGCTCACATTTTCCTGCAAGCAGCGTATCTTGTGATCAATGCTCTCAGTCAGTTCTCTAGGGTGGATGTCCTTTTTCTGAATAACAGGTGATCTGAATGCGCTGCGCTTAAATGCGAATTTATCCGGTTTTCCCAGGCTCTTGGACATGTTCTTGTGCTGGGTGGGCATGAATAAGATTACCATTTAGCATGCTATCAGAGCTAAAGCGCGCAATGGAAACTAAATTTTCTTTTTACCTGTGCAGCTGGCATAGTGAAATTAACGGTGTAAGAAAAGGAACAAACGGTACTGCGCTTTCAAAGGGCCAAAACTGCGCACGGGCTCTAATGTTTAAATGACCGCAATCACCCTTCTTCAAATAATCTCGAGCTTTAGTCGCACTCCAATAATTGCTCATGACCACTGCCATGGAAGGACCGAGCTATTCCAAGATGGCAGCTGAAGCGTTTAGACGCAACGCTGATATTTCGTCTGAGTCAACTCACGATGGAGACGATATAGGATCACTGGCTATGCTTCAGACGCAGATGTCTGGTACTAGCCTCAGCGACATTCGGAATCCATTCCATAGATTGACCAGAATCACCATGGCGGCTATGCCCATAGTGTTCGCCTATTTACGTAACAATGAATTGTTTCGATGTGCACTGTTGAATCGAGAACTACACAAGTCTGCAATCGCTCTAATATGGGGCAGGCTGGATTTCTCAAGCCCATCTTATGCGCCAATGAAAATGCTTGAAAAGTTTCTTCATAGCTTGCCATCACTACCTCAATCCACACTGGAACTGATACATGAAATTGACATGACTGAAATAGATGAATCTATCTATGATACTGTACCAGAAAATTGGCTGTCGTTAATCGTAAGATATTGCTCGGAACTGCGAGTGCTCATCGTGTCCAAGGCCCGATACCTCTCACCAGCATCTGTGCGCAAATTACATCCTTATGCTGCCTTGACAAAAGTACATACCTTAGATCTATCATATTGCGATCATTTGAACGAGATGGTTCTCAAACGGATAGCTGATTTGTTTCCCAATCTTCACACCTTGAAGTTGGCTCACATTAGCGGATTATCGGACGGTGCTCTGTCAGAGCTTGTCTACACCTGCCATAATCTCTCCTCTCTCAATATCTCATATGCTAGAAGTTTATCAAATGCGTCATTATATTCTGTAGCCAAGTTCTGCACCATACGTCTTCGTGAACTAGATTTATCCAACAATGAACGCATATCGGATGAAGGACTAGCTATTCTCGCAAAATACAACGTCCATTTAACGCACCTCAATCTAATCAAGATGTCTAAAATCACGGATTTCGGCATCAACTCTATTGTCAAGTCCACATCAAGACATCTCAAGCATCTACAATTACATGATTGCAAAAATTTGAAAGACCCATTACACACCATGCGTCGAATAGCGGAACGTTGTCAAGTTTTAGAATCGCTGACTATCTCATGGGATATGATCAAAAAAGATGTGGCTGTATTAGAGCATTTCCAATCACCACTTACAGAGCTCACTATTCGCAAATTGCCTGAGCATACACCCATGAGCGTCCTGGAGAGGATAGTAGATTTTTTCCGTGGTAGACCATTACGAACCATCACCTTCACACGCGATTGGTATTCCAGCGACTTCTTATACGGTTCTTATACAGAAGTCAAGGCATCAGAGTACATCGAAGTTACTGCGGACGAAATTACAAAGTTCAACCTTAAAAGCGAAAGCCCCACCATTGTATTACTTGTAAATGAACGAGAAACAGATACCAGCTATGATATGCACAACTGGTAATACCCAATATATTATAACCAATGTAGTTACTATTTGTAATAAAAAGAGTAAGATGTTCAATCTTCTTTACAACCTGACAAATTTCATTTGGAGGCTGGCTAGGGATATAAAATTATTAATTAGGGTATTTAAGAGTTTATGTGATGGAGAATGTATATAAAATTATGCTGGCCTAGCGTGCAGCGTTAGCAGTTTTAGTCTTGGCCATGACATTGGCGGCAGCCCAGCCAAGATCAGCATACATGGGTTCACCATTGGAATCCATTACACCTTTAGCCTTTGAACCTTTTGGAAGCTTCATATCCATTGATCGTGGAGACTCTACCATCGGGGAGGTAGCTGAAGAGGACGCTGTTGCCGACAGTTCTGCAGAATCAAGTTTGGATGATTTAGATGAGACGTCGCAAGCAAGAGAGCCAGGAGCTCTTGAGACGATGCTGGCACCAAGTGGGCCACGGACTGCTAGTGCTGCCTCCTCAAATAACTGTTGCGGGGGCTCGATGGACAATGGGTTGACAATAATCATGGGAAGCTCCACTGAGATCTCACTACTAAGCAGCCAAAGGTTAAATTTGGTACGTATTTACGATAATCATTCATTTAATGATTTTTTACTTACGTCAAGGAGGTGGAGAGAGAGACTTGGAGAACATGAGATACTTGAACAATGGTACGATCTCTGATAGTATGTTCGTCTACAGGAATAGTGATATCGGTCATAAATTCACTTTCACTGTCGCGAAGGACACCATTCCACCAAGATGCACGCGACAAGCTTGTTTCAGCAATGGTCTGACGCACCAAAGAGATGGGTGACAAGCTTTTGGCAGAAGCATCTCCTGATTCATAGGCAGAAAGAGAAGGACCTTGATCAAGGCAGAAAGTCTTGATGCGTCGAATGAGTGCAAGTCTAACATTGGAAACCTTCTTGGATGTTGCATTGCGAATACGTAGTGAAACTGTCAAGGGGCAGCCAGCGGTCCACACAGCCTTGCTCAAACGGGCTTCACAAGACAAGAATCCTGGGCCGCCCATGAAAACCTTGCCGGCAGCTCGCTCTACAATACTGGTCTGACGCAAAGATTCGAGATCCGGAGGAAAAGTTGCCAAATTTTGGTGCACGGTCAAGGCCTTTTGCACACACAAGGTTCTGACTTTGGCATTGCAGATAAATTCAATGTTGGCAACTACTACATATCGTATACATCCCGATTTATCGTTAAAGGACGACCCGACATCTTTAGGCAAAGCCATGCTGAAAGGAAGGGCAGCACGGCCCTTCTCCATCGACCAAAAGTCGTTCTCAGCGGTAGATCGAGTCATTAAGTCACAGACAGGAAAGGGATCAGTCGGGTCTTGCAATTTTTGGAATTGATGAAGGAATTCGTAATTGTAGGCAGCCTCCTCGGTATTAACCTTTGCTCTATCATTAACCTCTGAAATTTTTGAGAAGGAGATGTCAATATAATTGTTTGCAGATAAGCAAGTTATATGTAGTAGACTGACCTTCGTAACCGATCAATTCGACACAAATTCGGCCAATGCGCACTTGACCGTCAACAAGGCAGTTCAAATCGACGAAGCCTTCCACACTAGCACCGGCAACGGAATACGGGCTACGGAAATACACTTGAGCGTCGAGTTTATTGTGTTTGGTGACGGTATCAAGCTTGTCAGATACTTCTTCATTGTCCACAATGCTACCAGTATAAGCAATACTTTCATCATCCTTATGGTATTCGGATTGCGAATCTTTATCCTGTTTGAACAAAGAAGCAGAAAAAAAATGATTGTGGTTACGTCGGTGGGGTTGGGCAATGTGTGATCGACGAAGGTAACTCCTGTCTTGTCTCAGACTGGAACCAGTAGGGCTCATAGGACTGTCGATTGACTTTGTTTGTCCACCGGCAAGTTTAGTGGGGCTGACTTTCATCATTGTCAAAGAGTATTTCACTAAGGATGAAAAAGAAATCATTGAGCGGCCCCGATACTTTCTGTCCTTTTAATCTTTGACCAAGCCTGAACAGCCCCAATGCTTTGCGTATTTCTCCGAGATCAAGGCTGTCTTAAGTGGTGCCAGTCGAATTTTTCACTAAACTCCTGGAAAGTCTCAATATTGGTTTGGGTGAGTGGTGGTCAGGTTCACATTTTGGAGAATAGGAAAAGAAATCCTCCGTATTCCAAGGGAATGACCCCCACCGTGCAGTGAAGAATGTGAGCTGCAAAAATGGGAATAATCTTACAGGCTTATTTTTTAAAAATTGCTCTTACTTTCCTACAATGGAATTGCACTTAAAGAGCAAAAGAAAGGGCCGGTAAAAGACCAAAAAAAATGATAAGGTTTTCGTGGGCAAATGATTGATTACCCGGTTTTTGCAGTTAACCTGGTCTGTAATGGGTACAAATGCATGGCTAAACAAGTGTACATTCGACGTTCATGATATTTCTCTACATTGTGTAGTCGCATACCCGTAAATTCTTATTAGCAAGATTGATTAAAAGTAATTTTGCTGACATCGTCTGTTGAAGCTCAATATGCATAGAGCGGTATTTTATATTTGCGGTCAATCGAGGGAAACAACCAAAAATCTCCAAGTTAGGCAACTCTGTTGTCGGAATCTCAAACGTCGCCAGTGGTCCAATGACGTGTGACTATGCGCTTTTCTGGCAACTGCCTGCTTTTCTTGTCTTTTCCCTTTGCAACAATGACTACAACGAAGAGCGCATCCTACGACCACTTGATTAAGCTTCTGCTCATAGGAGATTCTGGCAAGTAGTTAGGACATAGTACTGAAACCGTTTTCACTGTACTAACCCTCAGTTTTTATCAGGTGTCGGCAAAAGTTGTCTTTTGTTACGCTTCTCGGATGACTCATTCACACCCTCGTTCATCACTACCATCGGTATTGATTTTAAAATTCGTACCATTGAACTGGACGGAAAGAGAATAAAATTGCAGATATGGGATACGGCTGGTCAAGAAAGATTCCGCACTATCACAACAGGTAGCGTTAAGCAGTTTTGATTTTATGGTCCAGCTCGAAAGTTCACCACTAAACCGCTTTATATTTGACATGACGAACAGCTTACTACCGAGGGGCTATGGGAATTTTACTGGTATACGACGTGACAGACGAGAGATCTTTTGGAAGTATCCTTTTTTGAAATCGCAGAGTGAGAACGAAATGAAGCACATAGTGTAATATGTCATTTTGCTATTTGTATCGCGCAAATATTGTGCGAGCATGAATCTGCACTTGCTCATCTATATATAATAGGTGAAAATAACCGGTGGCAGTGATACATCCTTGACATGTCTTTTTTTTCAGATGTTAGAACTTGGTTTTCTAATATAGAGCAACACGCCAGTGAAGGAGTCAACAAAATACTCATTGGTAACAAGTGCGATATGACGGATAAGAAGGTAATTATTAGGAAAGTGATAGTAGCAAATAAGGTGGACTTTTCATGCTGAGTCGTTCTGTCATCCAGGTTGTAAGTACCGAACAAGGACAAAACCTCGCCAACGAAATGGGTATTGGATTCAAGGAAACCAGTGCCAAGTCCAACATTGGTGTCGAAGATGCATTCTTTGAACTTGCAAGGTAACAGTCTGTCTGAATTGGGATTGCAAATTGCTCAACATATGGCAAACAGCTGGACTGATATGTTACATACTTCTACAACTACAGGGACATTAAGAAGAGATTAATTGATACGCAGCAGGCACAACAAACGCGCAAGCAGGAGGAGGTGCGATTAGATCCAGGTTCAAACAAGCCTAACAGTTCTTCGGCTGGTGGCTGTTGTTAATGATAGAAGTTCTCGTTTTGTACCATTTGTAAGAACAACGATTATCTTATGTACTTTTTTTCTTTTTTCTTTATAAGCTAGGTTTATATTTTCTATTTGCTTCTTGTTATGTTATAAATTGTTCAGCCAAAAACGAATCGTTTTGGTTATACTACAAGTACGAACATATTGTGTATGGGTCTTTATATGATATTGTTAAATATGTGGTGTGCAGATGTCAGCTTGGCTGCATTTCAAGGAGAGGCGCTATACAGTTGTAGATATATATGGATATGCCGTCTACATTCAATACAATTGGCGCAGCGAACTCCGCGCGTTTTTCAATTGGCATTTACCTCTTACCTTCTCAGTGGCTTGAAAACTGCACCCTTCTGACTACTACAATGGTCGATTCTGAGCAAATTGGGAATAATGCAGAGAACACAGCTGGTCAAGCAGACATGTTAAACAAGCTGAAACAGTCATTAAAGAGTGGAAATGCTCTAAATGTCAGTGCTAAAGAAGGAGAAGCCTCCAATGGCGGTAATGCCATAGGCGGGCAAGGCGGTAATAATGGCAAGAAACGTGTAACAAATGTAGGACACAAGGTTGTTGGGTCCGACGTTGAGTTAGATACATTGAGACAATTGTATTTGCCCAAAGATCCTACCGACCGTATTGTACATGACGATGGAACGGTATCATTTATCCACGCCAAATCCTTTTTACCAGTACGCATGCTACGTGCGTCAGAGAGACAGCGGATCCTAGTGACAGGCGGAGCAGGATTTGTAGGCTCTCATCTGGTTGATCGATTAATGCTTATGGGTCATGAAGTGATTGTAATGGACAATTTCTTTACCGGAACCAAGACCAATGTACAACACTGGATAGGACACCCTCATTTCGATCTTGTTCGTCATGACGTTGTCGACCCATTCATGATCGAAGTGAATCAAATATATCACCTTGCATGTCCAGCTTCCCCACCACACTATCAATATAACCCGACCAAGACTGTCAAGACTAGCGTAATGGGAACAATCAATATGCTTGGGTTGGCAAAGCGAACAAAAGCTCGATTCCTATTAACTTCAACTTCTGGTAAATCATCATATTTTTTTTATTATTTTTTTACCTGTGCACTGCGTGGCAGTTATTCACGTGAAATCTTATAACTAGAGGTGTATGGTGATCCTGAAGAACATCCGCAGAAGGAGACGTACTGGGGGCACGTCAATCCCATCGGACCACGTGCTTGCTACGATGAAGGCAAAAGAATTGCAGAGACGCTGACCTATTCATATATGCGACAAAATGATGTAGATGTACGAGTAGCTCGGATATTCAAGTAAGTTCGTGATTTAATTTCATCATTCATGTGTCAATCACTGCTAATGAATACTTTGCGCTTTTTTTCCATTTACAATTTTTTTTTAAACTGTGTTGGTAAATTTCTTGTACGACGTGCGCCTCATTGTCTATGATTAGCACATTTGGTATGTAACCCTATTTATCATATTGCTTACATTGCCTTATCATTTTGGACCACGCATTCATGAGATTTCACTTGTAGGACCTCGTATGTCTCCAGCTGATGGAAGAGTCGTCAGCAACTTCATTATTCAGGCACTGAAAGGCGAGCAATTGACGATATATGGTGATGGGCAGCAGACACGTTCATTCCAATATGTTCATGATTTGGTGGATGGTTTAATATTATTGATGAATAAGAACTTTACTGAGCCAGTAAATCTGGGCAATCCTGAAGAATACTCAATAACTGACTTTGCAGAAATGATTCGCAATCGTGTGAGTCCTGAGACGCCCATTAAAAATCTGCCCGCCACCATGGATGATCCCAAGAAACGTAAACCAGACGTTACTCGTGCTATCACATATCTAGGATGGCGACCCGCTTTCTCTGTTCAGCAAGGCTTAGAAGAGACTATAGAATGGTTTAAAACACAAGGTTTAGAAGCATTGATATGATTAGCAGTCAAAGTAATAAAAAAGTCATCGTATTTAATTCAAGTCCCATTTTTTCACATGTCAGTAACTGAACAGAGTAAATTTAACAATTTTACTCACCTCATTTACGTTTTTACCCGCTTCTCCCCGTTCTCGACCTTTTTACTCACTTGTAGCATGGATCCTATGCAACTATTAATGCATCAAAATACAATGTATGATGATGATTTTGATCAAGATGATCAAGATTTCAATTCGCCAAAAAGACCTGGCAGAAAGCCTATGCCTACTAGTGCGGCTGCTCGAAAAGCTCAAAATCGGGAAGCCCAAAGAGCTTTCCGTGAACGTAAAGAGCGACATCTCAAGGACATGGAAGAAACAGTCAAGAAGCTTCGGACAGATCGTCGAGCGACTTTGCGACAACGGGACGCTTACAAGTCAAGAGCTGAACAATTACGAATCCAAAACTGGTACCTGAAGGGCTTGATCCTCACCTTGCAACTGGTTTGCATGCAACACAAAGTGGTAATTCCACCTCATAGTCCTTTCTTGAATGAGGATGCTCTATGTGAGATTGCAAAAGTTGTGGCTCCTGAAGTCATTGAATCTTATGTCAAAGCCGCTTCGCCTTCTGGTATTACCAAGGGTGATGTGGAACTTCCTGTGAAACCTGAACCTACTACTTCCAACGACGCCATCTATATAGACGAAGATATGGCCCCAGATAGTCCTTATTCACCAGCTCCAAGAATGGAACCTAATTGGCAAACGCAACAGCATAAAGGTACAAATGTTAAACAGGAAGATAACAACATTTCGACCACTGATTTCAACAACTCCGCTTCCGAACAACAACCGCCTCGACAAGTTAATTTGGCTGCCATTCAGCATATCAAATTGAAAATAGCTATGGATGAATTCTTTACCTCTACACAATCACCAACTACTGGCATGCAGCCAACCATACTACAAGTAAGTAACAACAAGTTAGCTGTTCACATTATTGACTGTTTTCTGACTATCTAGCGTTTTTCAGCTTGCTGTTACACATGACCCTCGTATAGACCTAGTTCCTACTGCCTATATGCGTGATCGCATGATATTGTTCCAGGACCTCTATGATATTGATGAGTTGGTGGAAACGTTAGTACAAGGAGCAGCCTTTATGGGAGGAGATCCTACAGATAAAATGTGCTGGTTAGTGCCTCGAGAGCTGGTAACTAAATACTGGTACCTGGCTAGTGCCAGCCATGATCTCAATGTTATCGGGTCTCCCAAGGCACAGGCTCGTTTAGCTGCAATCAGGAACAACGAAAGTAATATGGTAGCTCATATGAGTGTGCCGATATCGCCTCGGGCGGACATGGGTCATCAAAACTCTAACAGACGGGAGTACTTTGAAAGTATACCACCCATAAACTCTTTGTCACCAATGGATTCGATGTCACCATCAAATCAAAGCTTTTACCCTCAGCAAAACAACTACCCTCTTCCTCCTCGTTAAACATTACCATATTCACTCATAATTCACCACTCTTCAATTTCCTCACTTTCGTAATAAACCTCAGCACTCTTTTTGTTCATGTCTACCAAGCATAATATATATTTAAACCAATGGTTATAGTTTATTATTGATTTGTATTGCATTCCTACACCTTGCTGTTTAGCGGCCTTTGAACGAAATTATGGTTTGGTTAGTCAACAATCATTACTTTGTAACCCCACCTTGCATGCTTTCACACTTACCCATCCATCCACCATCAACAACAAGTACTTCGCCGTTCACATAGTTACTTGCATTGCTAGCAAGGTAGACCACAGCACCTTTAAAGTCATCAGCATTTCCAAAGCGACCTTGAGGGATACGCTCAATGATTTGCCTTCGACGATTATCATCCTGCAAAAGTGCAGAGTTCATATCGGTAGCAATGTACCCTGGGGCAATGGCATTGATGTTGACTCCTTGAGAAGCCCATTCGTTGGATAAAGCCTTGGTAATGTTAGCCACGCCACCTTTAGCCGCCGCATAAGCAGGTACCGTAAGACCACCTTGGAAACTCAAGAGAGAAGCTGTGGAAATGATCTTGCCGGATCCCTTCTTGACCATGTGCCTGCCGGCAGCTTGGCTGAGAGTCCATACTGACTTGAGATTACATTGCATGACCAAGTCAAAGTCCTCGTCAGGAAAATCGACCGCCCTATCATGAGCAAAGACGCAAAACACATTCTGTTAGTTGCCAAAAACCAGATACTTCCATTTATCCCAATGACAACTTACTTGTGACGCTTTTGAATACCAGCATTATTGACCAAGATATCTAGATCACCCATGGCTTCTAGCACAGCCGGGATAGCCTTAGTGCATGACTCAGGGTCAGCGATATCGAGTTGCAAAACCTCACACTTTCTACCTAGAGCGCGAATTTCATCCCTAACTTCAGTGTTGGAAAGGTCCCGTTGCAGCAGAGCAATATCTATATTCGACGTTGTGTCAAAACGCTGTCCAGCTCCGCACGAGCCCATGACATAAGAAAGTATCACTTACCAGCACCAGCTTCAGCAAGAGCAATAGCCATGGCCTTACCAATACCACGAGTGCCTCCTGAAACAGCGGCGATTTTCCCCTGAAGGCTGAATAGAGCGAGATGAGATGAAGACATCAAAAAAGTAAGTGAAAGAGCGATGGATGGATTTGGAAATAGTACCATTTTCTGCTAAAACTTATAGCTGTCGGGCTCGGACTGAACTCAATATGGTAATGAAGCAGTCACTTAAGATAGTTTCCTTAAACGGCGCTTTCTGGGTTTCTACACCTCCGCACTTTTAAGTTCTTCCAACTTCCAGTTCAAACAAACTAGCAAACCTTCCCCTCTTCCTCTTCAACAACCTCATAAGCAATAAGCTATAACCAGAAGAAAATGGCCAACGATAATCTTTCTGCTGTCATATATGGCCCAAAGGACCTTAGAATGGTATGTAGTATCACAGTTTGTTTGACGGACGACTAACTACAAGGTAAACTTACGAGTCATTGTTCTCATGAACGTTTTTAGGAAAATCGTGAGATAGCGATTCCAAAGGCTGGAGGTAATGTATAGGATAGAGTAATGAAGCACTGTATAGTATGAGACACTGACAGTTTTGCCACAGAGGTTCAAATCAATGTGAGAGCTACAGGTATCTGTGGTTCAGATATCCACTACTATCATGCGGGACGTATCGGTAACAGAGTTTTGGACCCCAAAAACCCTATGGTGCTTGGACATGAGTCTTCCGGTATTGTCTCTGCTCTTGGTGAAGGCGTGAAGAACCTCAGGGTTGGAGACCGCGTGGCCATTGAGCCTGGAACATATTGCAAAAAATGCGACCGCTGCGTTGAAGGTCGTTATAATCTATGTTATGAAATGCATTTTTCTGGATCTTTGATGAATGGTCCCAACCATGGCTCACTTTGTCGTTATGCCAACTTTCCAGAACATCTTTGTCACAGGTAAAATGTCATTTTCGTTTACAAAGGTGTAGTAAGTTTGCCCTGGCTATGTCTAATCTGTGTGATTTTGTAGCATACCTGAGACTATGACATATCAAGATGGTGCACTTATAGAGCCACTTGCAGTGGCAGTTCATTCTGTAAACAAAACTCCTATTAAGCAAGGATCACACGCACTTGTATTTGGAGCTGGTCCAATTGGATTACTGGTCGCTGCCACGGCCTATGCTAAGGGAGCAGAGCATGTCACAATTTTTGATATCAATGAGCATCGCCTGCAATTCGCTACGGAATATCTCCCAAAGATCAAAACAGTACAATTGCCTCTTCCGGAAAGTGATACTCCGGACTTACTGGCATGGTCGCAGCAAACTATAGAGAAATTGGTGACCAGCGGTGTTATTGACCGAGAAAATATCGACGTATGCTTTGAGTGCACTGGTGTAGAATCATGTATACAAATGGCCATGTTTGCTGCTCGTCGCGGTGGCGTGATCATGCTCATTGGCCTTGGCAAAGGACGAGCTCTTCTCCCCACTGAAGTCATGAGTGTTCGAGAGGTAGATGTCCGAGGCAACTTTAGATACGCTCATGCATACCCCGAAGCCATTGAATTGGTTAGCCAAGGCAAAGTTCCTCTTCGAGGTCTAGTGACGCATCAGTACAAGTTGGAAGATACCCTGGAGGCTTTTGACAAGGTCATGAAAGGTGGCGCAGGTGTAGTCAAGGTACAAATTGGTGATTTCTGAAAAAAAGACATTTTCCAATAAAAACTTTAATAAAAGATCAAGCCCATATGTTGCCAACATATACTTTTCCTCCTTTTCCTCACTTTCTATAATTCACAATGAATCGTTTAAAACAAGCATTTAGTCCAAAATCAGACCAAGAAAAGTCTAAAAAGCGCTTCTCTCTATTTCACAAAGACAATTCCGACAAACGTTTTTCTGTCCCGAATGCATCTAAGAGCCCATCGTTAACTATATCAACATCTGAATTAGACCGACATTCAGGGCAACCTCGGTCTGCTGTGGTGTCAGGTACCAATATGGAGCCGACGGCGGCGAAATCCCAGAAAAGACACTCTATGTTTCAGTCTGCCAAGGATATTTCACCAATACAACAACATGCAACGGCGACGTTGCTTGCTGAAACAAAAACCACTTTGATCTCTCCGGTGATGGCTGCAGACACCTCAGATGTCAAAAGGTCAAGTTCGTTAAGGCGTGGGAGATCATTAATAGTACCCCCTCGACGCAAGAGTACTCGTGTTTCAACTTCGCTATCATCGGGAAATGAAAAAGGGGTTTCCACTATAATGGAAGAATCAGATCCGTCGGAGCCCCCTCGACCACCAGCCCCTCAAGCTGATGATGGCTCAAGTACTCCACAAGCCGATGAATATTTACAGCTTGGTGTTCAATTTCATGAAAGTGGTAAATTAGAGAAAGCAACCAATTATTGGAGAATGGCCGCCGATATGGATCATCCTCTTGGTCTGTTTTTCTATGGCATAGCTCTTCGACATGGCTGGGTAAGTTGCCTCAAAAATTCCATGATTGTGAAAATGAAAGCAACTAACACGTATCTCAATAACTTTGAAGGGTTGTAAACCAAATCCAGCTATGGCAGTTCGTTACCTGCAAAGAGCTGCTGAATGTGCTGTGTACGACCTGCAAACAGGCATAGCTCAATCCTCGTTGGTGGCCAAGCAAGAACTAGTATTGGCCATCTATGAGCTTGGCATTTGCTTTCGCCATGGGTGGGGTGTAAGTTTTATTTTCAACATCTTATTTTGGTTGTGTATATATTTTGATATTTGGGCTTTATTTTTCTAACCTGGCCATACGACCACATCAGGTTCCCAAAAACATTGCCACAGCAGCGTATTATTTTGAAATCGCCGGTAACTTAGGAGATCCAGATGCGCAAAATGATCTTGGTTTCTGTTATGCACATGGTCAAGGTGTAAAAAAGGACAATTTCAAGGCTGCCAAGTATTATCGCATGGCAGACCGACAAGGCAACGGTATTGTCGGTAACTCTTGGATATGGAAACCAAAATATGACATAGTTGATGAGCCCAATTGGGACAAATCACAATCACCATCGAACACCATGGCTGCTGTCAAATCCATTGCTTCAGGGAAACATGAACCACTGGCTAAGCATGGCTAATACCAGCAGCAGATGGGACTAACAGCTGCTCAGATATCCTTCAAACAACCCAACTCCTTTCTCTTTGTATTAATACCTATCATTATGTGTACTCATACCTGCCATAGTGAGTTGTGTAAATTCACATTGCTTCATGTTTATTTCATACCTTTTACCGTCGCATCGCTGTATAGTACTCCTTCCACATCCTGCCTTTCATTTATCTATTTTTTCACGCAAGTTCATTCGGTAATATAACCCAGAAAATATGGCTCTTCAGAAAATTTCATTCTGTGCTAAAAAAGTCTTTTTGTTTTCTGTCACTATGTCTATACAATCCACCCTCACCGCAAGTTCATGGCGAGTGGCTCGAGCAGCACTTCGACCCAAGGTTCAGACAGTAGCAGCCACTCGGCTGATCCGCCCAGCTATCGCCATTCCCACGGTATGCGTGCCCAGCTTGAGCATGTGCGGGTCTTTGAATCAGCAGTCTGTTCGAAGCTATGCGTCTAAAAAGGCAAAGGGAGGCAAAGTATCACCAAAGAAGGCAGCCAAAGAAGCCGTCGAGAGCGATCGCGACGACAAGGATGCCGATGTCGAACTCAAATTCGATGTAGACCAACTTGTAAAGAAAATGAACCAGGTCACCGATTGGTTGAAGAAAGATCTGGCCAACATTCGTATAGGCCGTGCCAATCCAGGTCAGCGATCGTTGACTCATTAGCAAATCCATGTCATATTGAACTAATTTGATCCATTAACAGCACTTTTGGAAGGCGTCAACGTCAATATTGAAAGTTCACATGCACCTCTTCACCATATTGCACAAATTACAATCAAAGACCCTCAGACCCTGCTTGTTATTCTACATGAACAAGAAGTATGTTTAATATGAGCATTGTCAAAGCACACTCTATGGCTACTAATAATTGCTCTCAGTACCTGCAACCGGTCGAAAAAGCTATTCGAGAAGCTGGCCTGAACTTGAACCCCATTTCGGATGGCAAAAATCTCAAGGTTCCTATTCCCAAACCTACCAAAGAGCATCGAGACAACATGGTTAAAATCGCAAATAAAGCGGCAGAACAGGCTAAGGTTCGCATTCGCTCGGTTAGGCACGACGGTATGAAGGATTTGAAGAAAGATCTGAAGGTTGGCGTCTCTTCCGACGAGATTAAGAAGCTAGAGAAATCAGTGAGTACTCTGAAAATAAAGATTCACAATCTCATCATGTACTTATTAACGCTCTTTTCGCCAATAGGTCCAAAACAATACAGACAGTCATGTCAAGGAGATTGATGACATCTTGAAGAGTAAAACTAAAGAGATTACCTCCGCATAGACAACTGCAACCACATTTGAAACCTATCACAATCACTTTTATATAGATTTGGACCACAGCATTCTTTAGAATATTTATGTTCTTCGTTTTGACAGAGGATCACTAATGTAGTGCGGGGAGTGTATGAGAAATGCGCGGATTCCCGACTAATTGTCCGCAACATGGAGCAGAAATAAAAAAAAGATATATAGCTTGAACAATGTTTGTTGTTGGATGTATTCAGCTTATTTCTCTCTCTAATGGAATGATTTTGCACCGTCCACTTTTGATTCCTTATTGGAAATCCAATGCTTTACCAGTCTACATAAGATGTGTCAACATTTTATCTTTTTGTAATCATTTAATCGTAAATAGACACTTACAGCCAAGAGACCAACGATGAGACCAAACAGACCCAAAACAGAGCCGAAAATCTCTACCACGAGAACCTTGACGAACAGTTGGCTGTCCTGTGCATCAGCAAGAGCTGCACTTGATCCAGTAATGCCGACACAGACGCCGCAGAACAGATTGCAGAAGCCAACGGTCAAACCTCCCCAAAACAATGCATGTCCTATTCAATCAATCAAGACAAATTAAACGAATTGCTCCTGGAACATGTAACTCATCTGTTATTTGCTTACCTGTAAACATGTTTGATGCAGTGAATAACAGATCCGGGCTCACATCGTTAAGCTTAGACGAGTAAACGATGGCCATGATGACACCGTAGATAGCTACAACTTCACAAAAAATAATGGAAATGAGATTTCTTGACTGAATTCTTGGCGTCTTGACTGCACCACCAAGAATAGATGATCCAGTGATGAAGATTCCCCTACAAGAGTGCAAAAATGATCAGAACAAACATTGTAAATGTGAACAATTGTGCCAGAGCGAATGGTGATGTCGTGCGAACGAAGGTCGCAAAATAGTCTTCTGCACTTGCGTCGCGACTATCTCTTGCTCTGATTATGACGTGGAAGTCGCTCTTACCAGGCAGCTCCAAGAACTGAGAGGCCAATGCATAGTCCAATGCCCACAAGTGCCCATGAGTATGGTGAGACCGTTGAGAGCAGATGACCAACATTGAAAGCTTCGCCTGATCCAGTTAGCAGTATATATAAGCCCACAACGAGAAGAAGACTGGAAGATAATCCAGCATAATATGTTAGGTAGCCCATGCTAGTAGTGCTACTCGGAATTACGGGACAGACCAAGATCCTAGGGTACAAACGAAAGCCCGTCACTTTGGCCAAATTGAAGCGTGCGTTTTAGCCAATAAAATTTCACCGCAAGAATCGAATACTTTGTATCTTGAAGGAAGGTGTCTTTGAGCATATAACACAAAAAGATCAACAGCGTTACTGTTGCTAATAAGAGCTCAAATTGACTGTTCTATTTTATTAAATCTATGAAAGCGTGTAGACCTCCTATATGCCAAAAGCTGAATACATCTGAGCACTGTGTTGAACACGGAGAAATAGTAATGTAGTGCTGGTACTATAGGTATGTATTATACGAAATTAAATTTACTGCTAATGCATTATAGTAGCATGTTTAAACATATCACTAGCCGAGTAGAAATCTAATTGTCTCGGATATCGTGCATCTGTAGAACAACGGCCCGCCGTTTATCTACTGAACCTTCTCCAACAATAACTAGCGGATTTTCCTTAAGAACCTCAAATATTGGCCGGCCAGCGAGTGCTATGGCACCTGCTTTCCGCAATGAAAGATTCTTGGCTACTCTGGCGACATTGTTTGAAATGATAACTCCAGTCATATTGTTGTAGCTTTTGGACGGAGGAGCAAACATGATACCTCGTAGGGAACAGAAGCAGAAATTTGAACAATCACACCAAGGTGACGTGGTAGCCAACTGCTTCATCTTCCTGTTCAGTCTAACATTTCGCTTTGCCCAGTGTTTACATTCCACAATTCGCCTTTCAATCGGATCTTGTTGCAAGATCATACAAGAAAATTGTATTTGATACAGCTGCTCTTGTGTAAGACCCCAGGTTGATATGATGAGATCAATGGGCTGCACCACGTCATGAGAAAGCAATATTCGAACCATTTTAGCGATATTACGAGGTCTGTCAGTTTTGGAACAGCCGAGTACTCCTGGCAGATCTGATACTTCTATAAGAAAACTGTTGTTTCTGAGAGACAAACGGTATTGTCCAACTTTCACATGCTGGTAATCATGGGGTCTCAACTGGCAGGCACTTTGCCAAATCGTAGAATACACCGGTCCATACTCCAGCATCTCCGACTTTGGAGAAGGCAAGCGTACCTGCTCCCAATGGAGAAGAAACAGATCGAGCTAGGCTTGACAAGACACTCTGCGCTCTTTGGCCGTACAATGAATCGTCGTATTGAGAAAGTGTTTGTATCAGGTTTTCGAGTACTTGTATATGAAAACCTACAGGTACATCCACCGTTACACCGAGCCAAGCGGCAATGCTGAATTTCTGCGTTCTCTCGACAATTCCTTTCAATGATACGCAAATGAACTTGATGTAAATAGCTTTCAATAGCCAGATTGGACAGATCAAAAGCAGTGCCCAAGCTGTAAAAATGCCTGATCCCGATAATGATGCCGGGTATAGCATCCACTGTCCAAGCCCAATTGGCGTATCAAGTAAAGTCTCAGCAAAGGTATTATTCCATGACCAGAGTCCCATGAATGCAGTTTTGGATATGGCCAATGATAAGACCCAGTCACTTTCAAGCTCTTCTGCAGCCATAGTATCAGCCATAATCATGGCCCGTCGGTAAAACTGGGTGTAGGCTTTTCTAGGCTTTCTGACATGCTTGCAAAGCGGTCTGAGTATTGTCTCCAAGGCTATGATAACAGCCACAGTAGCGAGTATGAGGGCAGCTGGATCGACTTCTCCAAACTGCATGGCACAATTTAGAGGTTCAAAGTGGCCAGGGCAGATTTTCTTAATGCGGTTGCTGCGTACTTTCCTGTTATAGACAAAGTGTGTCGCACTCCATTAGCTTTCGACAGACGATTGCTTTTTTTTTTTTGCTTCCCATTCTACCTGATTCTGAGTATATCGCTCTGGTAAATAAGGCAGTGCAGAAATTATCACGATCTATATGCTAGGGGTAACTAGTTCCATATTGAAATAAAATACTGGAACACGATATATTTCGATTCAGGTACACTTCAACAGCAGGCCTTACATGTACGAAAAGTTTGAGCCGTTTGAGGACACGAACTCGAAGCTTGCAAGATGAATGTCATATTTTACATATGTATATATCAAACATGAATATGATATAATTGCGTGAAAAGTTCCTTCACGTCTTTTCAACAAGTTAATTATTACTAGTAGCTGTTTACAAATGCCATTCCGTGTCTTATGTAACAGTTTCGTTAGAGCTGGGTGGATGTGTCCCAGATACATATTGATTTGCTCCGATCAGCGCTGAATAGATGTGCCCCAATTGGACTCCAGTCCACTGCACATATGGCTTGTTTGTGACCTTGTACAGCAGATTCATGTTTACCAGTCATAGTATTCCAAAAATGTATTGTGCCGGTCGCAGAACCTGCAGCTGCGTAATGGCCATCGGGACTGAAGCAAGCCCTGGACCAATTGAGGCCATTGCGATATGAGTCGTCTTTGAAAGTTCTGATCACTTTGTACATCCTAAGATCTACAATGTGAAGTGTATTATCTCGCGAGTTGGTCAACAACTTAGAGCCGTCCGGCGAGACTGATATTGACGTGACTTGTCCGCTATGTAGTCCTGTGAGTTCCTTAATTCCGTTTCCGGTTCGTGTATCCCATAGCCTTACGTTATTATCAAGGTGACCACTTGCAATTGATGATCTGCGTGTAGGCATGTCAATTGCACGATTCTACATCGAAGACCAGGGTGAGATATCAAACTTACCCTTCATGATCGATCAAGCAAACATCATTGCAGCTAGAAAATGTGAATATGGTACGAGTGCCTGTAATTAAAGCTTGCATTAGACGATCAGCCAATCAGTGATAAATCATTAAATGAGTTCGTACAATAGCCTTTGTGAAGATCCCAGAGTTTCAGTGTCCTATCTTGACTACCTGAGACCTGCATTGGAGTTAGTATCCACAACATATCACTATTCTGATAAATTCAGTCTCACTAACCACTCTGTTGGAGTCCGATGTGAATTCGGCAGAGCAGACCTTTCCAATGTGTCCTGTTAAGGTATGCTATATGGACGCTTGCATTAGGAAAACTACTACCACGATGATTGTCCAGTATTATTCCTACCCTTATTCGTCCAGTTGTCAAGTCCCATATTCTGGTAGAATTATCCATGCTCGATCCAAGCAACAAATCTTCCCCTTCGTTAAAACGAACAGAAGTTAAAGTTTGCAGTGATCCTGATAGCGTTTGCGTCAAGGTGCCTCCTACAAGAGAAGACTGTTAGCCGAAAACAACAAAGTTATAGCAGTTTTTTTTTTCAATTAATCCGCAACAATATACCTTGCCGAACACTGTATATCCTAACTTTTCTATCGCTGCCGCCGACTGCGAATGAGTTTCCCGTGGGTGAGGATTTAATACAATGGATTTCTCCATCAGGTATATTCTAAATTCTTGCATTTAGCCCTAATCCTATGGTTGCTTCATCACTCCATCACTCACTCTTACCTGTACTTGTGCTGGTTGCTTTGGCAATGTCACCATGGATATTCGCAATGGTATATCTTGAATTCGTTTCATCCTGAAATAGAAGAGTTATTAAGAGACTTATAACAAGTTTTACAAGGGCAATCTTACTTTTCATTGTCGTTCTCGGACGATTTTGAGCGGAACATCCATCTATTGGAAGCTTTACTGCTATCTGAATTCTTTGCCTGCTCAGCCAAGCTACAACAATATGTCCAATTAGCATAATCGAAAACCAATCTTAAAGACCACTTATTAGGCGTTTCGTACCTTTCATAGAACATGGTTGCTTCGTTCATTTTTTCTGCTTCTTCATTCATCTTCTTAAGCCACCTTTGCACAAGTTCGCTATTTTCTTTGAAAAGTTGTTTGTTCTTTTCTTCTGTAGTAGAGAACTCTAATTGCAAGGTCGACAATTCATCCTGCAACACCTATAAAACGCATTATTAAATTATGACAATTGCATATCTTGCATCACAAGGATGCTAACCTGAATAGCGACATCTTTCTGCTTCAGTAGATGAGCCTGCTGTTCTACTTTTGCAGTTGTCAGTTTCAACTCTTCAGAAACGCTTTCTATTCTGTAGACAGACATTTTCGATAAGTGTAAGACCGTATACTCGGAGGGTTCGCCGACACTCACTTTTGATTTGCCTCCTTTTCAGCTGCTTCATGTGCCCGTAATTTGTCATTCATGTCTACTAAACGCTGTGCATTTTGACCCTGAGTTTTGTACATTTCCGTTTGCTCATTCTTCAGTCTCTGTATCTCCTCCTTCAGCCGCAGGGTCTCTTGTTGCATGTTCGGGGATCTAACAATACGCATGAATTGGAAACAGGATTTTTAAAAAGAAAAGAGGTTCAAAAGAATACTTGCCCATGAACAGCCATTTCTTTGCGCTCATCCTCCAGCACGGCATTTCTAGATCTAAATTGATCATTGGAAGCTTGTAGCTCCGTCACCTGCTTCTTCAGAGTCTTGATGCCCGCAAGGATCCGAGCGTCTAAGAGAGATCAAAGCGGAGTGAGTCGCGGTATCAACGTAAGGCACATGCACACTGCTGCTTATCTCCTCCTATGTTGCCCAAACTGCAAGCCAAAGATAGCTACTGTTGCAGTTTGAGCAATTTCGGAGAGGAAAGCTCTCCTGCTTGCGTTGAATGGTGTAGTGGAGGAACTTACTGCTTTGAACAAATGCACTGAGCGCATGCTCTCGAGCATCCCGTTCGTTCAGATTTTTGAGAAGCTCTTGCTCATATGAAGGAGCAGCCGTAGTCATGAGAAAGTATTTGGTTTATGAGCCGCTTTGTTGCTCCTCGAGAACTGGTTTATTAGGTAGTGTAGTAATGCTCGTCAACCGGCTGGGATAGGAAGGCAGCTCCTATGCAATGAACACGAAACTCAGTTGCGGAATAAACTCCTTTCTAAATTCAGAATGCAAGCAAATGAAAGTTCCTCTGTGGTTAATTGATACGAGCAAACCCTTTGTGGTTTTGAATTGGAAGGACAATGAGAAAGGTACCGTTTAGTGAAAACTGGCTAAGCCAAACACTTGCACCCGTGAGCAATGGAACATGACGCCTTGACCACATCGAAAATACCAAATTCGCACAATCTTCATACATATTACATTTGAGGAATAATTTATTCATTGAGAGTATTTAAGATGATTGTATTTCACAAATAAGAGGCAGTGCTAGTTTTAGAAAAGGGAAGTGGATAAGAATGATGAAGAAGAGGGAGGCAATGGGAATTAATGTTGTCGTTTTGAAATAGAAAAGAGTTGGTTTCTTAACCACTGCAACTCATGCAAGCGTCTCGGTTGTCGAGAGAGCATTGCATGGCAGCAAGATTTTCCTCGTTAGAGTTTTGTTCGGCTACGCTAAGGTTTTTGAGCGCATTTTGATCGACAGTGAACTACATATTGAAACCAATTAATTCTCGTCACCTTTTCACAAGGACATCAATCAAAATCACGAAAATTACCTTGATGGCATCCACAGCAGGTCGAGATCGAAGGTAGTACATGCCTGTCTTGAGGCCCTTCTGCCAAGAATAGAAATGCATGGATGTAAGTTTGCCGCTAGTGGGTTCGGCCATAAAGAGGTTGAGAGATTGTGATTGATCGACAAAGGCACCGCGGTCAGCAGCCATGTCAATGATCACCCTTTGTGATAACTCCCAAACGGTCTTGTACAACTTCTTGAGGTCATCAGGAATCTCTGGTACTTGTTGAACACTGCCGTTATGAGCAATAATCATGTTCTTGATTCTGTCATTCCACAGACCTCTCTCAATCAAGTCCTTAAGCAAATGTTGGTTCTGTACATACTCAAGTTAAATAAAAAGTTTCATTGTAGATTTACCAAGCTGACATTACTTACAACAACTTGGAATTCGCCACTCATAACTCGACGAGTATAAATATTGCTGGTATAAGGCTCAAAGCACTCATTGTTTCCAAGAATTTGACTGGTACTAGCAGTGGGCATAGGTGCTACGAGAAGAGAGTTACGCACGCCGTGCTTGGCAATGTTTTGTCTCAAAGTATCCCAATCCCATCGATCTGAGGGCTTGACTCCCCACATATCTGGTTGAAGTATTCCCTGACTGACAGGAGAGCCCTCGTAAGTCTCATATGGACCATCTTTAGCTGCCATCTCACAAGATGCTTCCAGAGCTGCGTGATAAATAGTTTCAAAAATGTCCGTATTGAGCTGCTTGGCTTCAGGGGAATCGAACGGGTAGCGAAGCAATAAGAATGCATCAGCCAGTCCTTGAACACCAAGACCGACACTAGCAATAAAGTCAGTCTAATTGTTGCATATATAATAGTCCATCTGTCTTTTCAGAAACTTACGGTCTGTGACGGAAGTTGCTCTTCTTGGCTTCAGGCACTGGATAGTAGTTGGCGTCAATAACCTTGTTCAGGTTTTTGGTGACGACCTTGGCAATGTCGTGCAAAGATTGAAAGTCAAACTCTTGCTTTTCAAAGTCCACGAACTTTGGCAAAGCGAGTGATGCCAAGTTGCATACAGCGACTTCATCGGGGGCGGTATATTCAATGATTTCAGTACACAAGTTTGAGCTCGAGATGGTACCAAGGTTTTTCTGGTTTGATTTTTCATTGCAAGCATCTATCCAATTGCGTGAGTGTTGAACTCAAGAAGTCTAACCGATATGCTGACTAACTTTACCTTTGTACAGGATATAGGGCATTCCGGTCTCAATTTGTGCGTCCAAAATGGAGAACCAAAGTTTCTGAGCGCTAATCACCTTTCTAGCTTTACCCTGGCGTTCGTACATTTCATAAAGTTCTTCAAACTCCTTGCCGTACGTTTCATTCAATCTGAGAGCTTCGTTGGGACAGAACAGTGACCAATCTGCATCCTGTTTCACTCCTAGGATATCGGTTTAGCGAATGTAACATGAATATGATCAAACGGTTCCAAAATTATCTACATACTCTTCATGAAAAGATCCGGAATCCACAAGCCCAAAAACAAATCTCTGGCGCGAAGTTCTTCCTTGCCAGAATTCTTACGTAAGTCAAGGAAGTCAAAAATGTCAGAGTGCCAGGGTTCAGTGTACCTGAAGTTCAGAGTTAATATCAACCAATCAAATCTTATGAGCACTGCTGTCGTTCTTACATGGCAAAACTTCCGTTTCTCTTGCCACCGCCCTGGTTAACAAATCGTGCAGTGTCGTTGAAAACGCGAAGCATGGGCACAATTCCGTTGGAAGTACCATTGGTACCAGCAATGTAAGAACCAGAGGCTCGAATCTTTTGGAATGAGATACCAACGCCACCAGATGCTTTCGATATGCGAGCGCAGGTTGTCAATGTATCGTAAATGCCTTCAATACTAGAAAGAAGTATAAGTAACCCGAAACAACAAGGTGGTAGAATTTATCCATTATTCACCTGTCATCTTTCATTTGTACCAAGAAACAGCTAGACATTTGAGGCTTTGGAGTACCAGCGTTGAACAGGGTGGGAGTGGCATGAGTAAAGTAACGCTTAGACATGAGATCATATGTTTCAATAGCAGCATCGATGTCTGCGCCGTGAATACCCAAGGCAACGCGCATCAAAAGGTGTTGTGGACGTTCTACGACTTTGCCTGCACAGGTTTGAAATTAGTTTGTGATAGCAACGTTGAGTTGTTAAGCTGAACATCAGCCTACCGTTACTGCGCATCAAATAACTCTTTTCCAAAGTCTTAAAGCCAAAGAAGTTGTAGTCGTAATCGCGTTCATAATCAATGGCGTTATTGACTCTGTCAGCGTTAGCCATGACAACATCATACAAGTCCTTGCTGACCAATGGAACATGGCACTTTTGTATGGGATGCATATAGTTGTAAAGTTGATCAACAACAGCGCTAAAGTCTTTGTCTGTCTCTTTGTGGAGATTAGAGACCGCGATACGAGCAGCAAGAATAGCATAATCTGGATGCGTAGTGGTCAAGTAGGCGGCTGTTTCTGCCGTCAGGTTATCCAGTTCAATAGTTGTGATACCTTGGTACATGCCTGTGACGACCTATTTTTTCAAAGTTAGCTCATAGACGCGTCTTTGAGTACGACTTGACTGACCAACACATACCTTTTGAGCAATCTTTGCAGGGTCAACGTATCTTTCGTCAAGACCAGCTGCCAATCTGGAGATTCGCGATGAAATCTTGTCGAAATGGACCTTTTCATTTCTACCGTCTGTGGAAGTATGACAAAGCAGTTGTTAAGCACTACCATACAGTATTGGGTCAGCTAATCTTCATACAACTTACCTCTCTTAATTACAAACATAGTTCACTTTTTTCAATATGTTGATTTGACAGTAGATTAGAAAGTTGCAGTTTGGACAATACGTGTCGTAAAGAAGCTGGAAAAAATAAATTATTTCCAAAAAACCGTGAAGAGTTGCGACGCGTCGCGAAATTTTTATTTAAAAAGCAACCTAGATTTCGTAACCAGCAAAGGTGTACATCCGCCACGGAGTTTCTACATATGACAATCCTTTCGGTATGGCCGTCTCTGACAATTCGACATATCGTTCATGAGACAACTGGATGGTATTTGTATAGCTATGTTTATAGATTCGCGCTATGTGTCTTTCAATGGGAAAAAGTCGCTTCTAGACGCGTATTAGACGCGTCCTCCGCTTGTGACATCTTAGGTACCCCTTAGCTGAGTCATCCACATAAAACCGTCACTTTCACTAACAGTAGTTTACTTAATAATTGTACAATTGGGTATGAGTAAGGTATGATTAATATGTGCCCTTTGTCTGGTTTAATGCCTTTACAGCAATTTCGACCTGTCAGAAGTAATAAGCGTTAACGCAGGAGGCGGGATATATGATTCACTTTTATGGACTTACACATGCTACCAACACGGCTACAATCTATTGGAAGATCAGGGTTATCAAGGTGGCTCATTGAATCCATCAACAACAATAAGAACTCACAATCAAGTAAATAATGATCAATGTCTGGTATCTGTGAGACGGTTAATCGGTCAGTATCACAGTATTTGGTACCACTCTTATCGCCGATTCCAACTTACTCTACACCAAAGTGGTTAAGATGTTCCCTAAGCATACTCAAAAGGTCTGAAATTACACTGCATCTATCATTCAGGATCTTTGCTCTTTGTGGTATCTCGAGGTAATCTAAGGGATGTATTGGTGAGCGAACGATTGGTCACCATTTCACAACGTGCTCAGTAAACATACCTCGTATGGCCTTGTACAATGACTGGAGCGAGGGCTCTGACCAGAAGATTTCCGGCGTATCTTTTAAGTCAGGATTAGCCTTTGACACACGGTTGCGGCAACATCTCCCAATTGACTTACCCAAAATGTTTGATACAAGATTGACATCCATTCTTAATTTGAAGAGGTAACCGCTGATTTGTGTGATTTCAGTGCGATCCATTCTTAAGCGTCCAGTTTGAGCAAGTTCTTTCGGAATATGCTTGGTGTCCTGTCCATAGTTCGAATGTTTAGAACATCTTTACCTCCATTCGTTTAGCTATACCATGAAATATGTTACCTTGATAGTGCTATCCATCATATCCTCAAAACGTGCAAGTACAGCGCTTTGACTGACGCCATGGCTTATGGTCAATTTAATCATATGATTGCCACTTTTGAGAGTAATCATGTCATTGAAGATACGGGGTTGCACTTGTGAAGTGTCATATTGAAAATGCATTTCCTCAATTTGCATTTCTTCAATATCTTGCGGATTGTCTTTCAACGGCCGAACACCAAACGGCGTCAAATCCTCTAACAAGAGGATCTCTTCGGCACGACTAAAGTTCCATAACACTATCACACCGTAGTCAAACACAAATAATTCTCCTCCGTTGAAATGAGAGCTGAAACCTGGAGTTTGTGGAGTCATGGGCATGGGTGCTTCATTATGGGAGTCTAGTGAAGCTTTTGATATTTCAGGTTCGTTAGTCCAGTTATCCACTTTTGGTGAATCCGCAGCCTCGCCGATTGGGCCACTATAGATGTCAATATTGTTATCAGATTCAGTGGCATTTGGCCGATGATCGGAAGGACTGACAGCATATTCATTGGATGAATACGTATAGTTGTAATCATACGCTGTCGATGATGTATCTTCACGTTGGTGTTGAAAAGCTGGTTCTTCATTCGTCTCGGGGATGTCATATTGTGGCAATTTCTGAGCTTCAAAACGAGAATTATCCTCATAATCATGTACAGGCTGGGGATACGGTTCTGGGTATGCTTCGGTATTAGCATCTTGTGCAGGATGCTCTTCTTCGTAGGTATAGTCGTAGTGATCCAAATTTTGAGCTTGATCCAACACATTTGATGAGTCGTAACTGCCGAGTCGACGCCATGTTGCACTCCTTACTCGAACATTCGTTGCGTTACGCCTGCCACCAGGTCGCAAGGTCTGCAGAGGAAAATGGTACCGAGCATATAGACATTCATCATATAATCTTGGTGACACATAATGTTGATGTCGAAGAAATTCGCTCAGCTGTTTCATATCGTATGCCTCTGCTGTACAATATGCTGAAACTCGAGGGAGATTTGCAAAGTCTCTTTGATCTTTGGTCATCCGTTCGGCTATAGTTCGTGATCCTGATACATGAGTATCCAGAGGAACTTGATTTGAACTGCCGTCTTCGTAATCTACATCTTCATGAACAGCCGGGTCATCAGCGTTGGGAAATAAGACGAGTTTTTGAGATACTTTGGTACTTCTTAATGGTTGTGCAGGCTTTGCTCGTTGGCTCTCTGCTCGGTGTAGTGCAGGTTTCAGTGGTTGCGGAACGGGGTTGGTCTTTAAAACCATTTTTGAGATGGCGGACGGAGACAACGGTGTAATGTCAGTAGCTCGGCGTCGCAAGAGATTATTAGCGAACCTAGGTGGCACCATAGATGTATCAAAAGATATCTGCCTGGAATGTTGCTCATCTGTAGCTGCCATGGGTTTCTGATGGCTGTCAGTGAGGGCTGACATGGCTGTCAAAAGACAGAAGAGGTCCGACGGACTTTCCAAATTGTACTCTGCAATATCCCTCATTCACTTGACCATATGGGCTTGCTAACTATATTAAAGAAAAACCGGCAAAAGGAGAAGGAGATGCGCATACTGATGCTGTAAGTCATAGTATCTATAGGACGTTATTATGATAGTATGTAATAACTGTATGTGTTGTCATGTTATGACAGCGGCCTGGACAATGCTGGCAAAACCACCATCTTAAAACGGATAAATGGCGAGCCGATCGATACCATCTCACCGACACTTGGATTCAATATCAAAACGTTACAGCATGGTCAATACAAACTTAATATTTGGGATGTTGGTGGTCAAAAGTCAATAAGATCATATTGGCGCAACTACTTTGAACAAACTGATGCTCTAGTGTGGGTGGTTGATTCTGCAGATCGGTTACGTATAGACGACTGTCGGAAGGAGCTACTACAACTTCTTCAGGAAGAGGTGAGGCTACTATGGCATGAAAAGATCACGATATCGAAACACTGATGATCTCAATCAACAGAGACTGGCCGGAGCAACTTTGCTTGTTTTCGCAAACAAACAAGATATACCCAGCGCATTGACGCATCTGGAGATAAAGGAGGTAGATTTGATCGTTCTTGATTGTAGCATTAAAGCACCTATCAAATGAATTTTATATTGAGTGCATTCAAACACAGGCTTTGAATCTCGACGCGATCAAATCACACCATTGGAACATACAGTCTTGCAGTGCTGTGACGGGTGAAAATCTGTTGAAAGGGATGGATTGGGTTGTGAATGATATTGCATCTAGAATATACATGATGGATTAGACTACTAAAAGATATTGATAGATACACATGTAAAAAGTAAAAGTAATTGGTTCGCTATTTTTAAAGTTGTTTGTTAAGATATTTATATATTGGAGTGCCAGATCTGTAGGCTGGCGAAGCTGATGAGATACGAAGAACAAGAAGGCAATAATGCAAATGCTGTTTAGAAGTTAAATCGAAACGCAAAGCAGGTGGCGAAGAGATTGAAGGTTCAGGGTTAAACATACAGGAACCATCGAGGACGATGTGATAGTGCGACAAAAGGGAAAACGACAAAAAAAACATCTTGTACATAAGTAAACAAAAAAGCAAGGTTAAATTGAAGGAGGGTATGGAAAAAATGCAACGGAATCTGCCACCGAGTCAGAAGCAAGTTTTGTTGGTTCACTTTACAAGGTATTGTTAATGTTATTGTCAAGCACAGTAGTGACATCATTTACAGTGGCAAGTTCTTCTAGGAACTCTATCATATCAATTAGTTCGCTGTCATGGAGGTCGTTGAACCAAGATGATACGGGTACGGCATTCTTCGGGTGGAAAAGGTAGCTAGCTGGAGAGTTGTCCAAAATAATAACCTCTTTGATATTTCTACCTAATTGAGAGAGGTCCTTGACATAAGTACCCATATGGTTAAAGCATGATTCGCGGAATAGCCTATGTTGGACGACCCGATGAATATCCAAAACATCTAATACTGGGTCAGCGTACTGCCAAGCCCGTGTACGGTTAGCTAATGTGTTTCAGTGTATATTGAAGTTGGCGTCCTGTAAGGTTACCTTTGCTAAGCTTGCGGTGAATATGACTATCTCGTAGACACTGCTCATTCTCTTCATGAATAGATCTACTCCAGGTCTTTTAAGAACATATACATTATGTACTGTCCCATCTATCTCAACAGGTACCACCATGTCCGCCTGGGGGGTGGCCTAGGTAGTTGATTGTTAGTGAATGGTTATGCTGTGAAGTTTGTGGCTATTTTCAATGTGGCTTACCTTAAAGGAACTATGTACTAGTGTTTCATCTAAATCAAGCACAAGACATTTTTTGCCTCGATCTTCATCAGCGATCGCGTCCAAAAGCCATTGGTGTCTTTGGTACTACCCGCGCAAATGTCAGTATTGTGCTATGTATATGGATGATTTGCAAGGTGGAAAGAATATTTACCGGCGGTTTCAAAGCTTGATAATGGCTTGTATCTTCAACAGTATGAGTGGCTACAACTGGTGGAGTCGGTAAAAGAGTGGACGCAGGAGACCGAGGATCTGGAAGAGTTTGTTGTCCGTTTTCTGGGCCGTCATCTCTATCCGCCATTAGCTCACTTTCAACAGTACTGGAGTCAACTGTTTGCCGGACCGAACCATCGCTCGGAGCAACAGTCTCCTCTTCCGCTTCTGTACCTTCGTCCGTTTGTGGAGTCTTTCTTTCAGAGAGACTAACTTGTTGTTGACTATTGTTCAATGTGGCTTCTATCGAGACACTGTCAATGTCTCGTTTTTCATTCTCGCTGAGCTTTGAGGAAAGGTCGGTAAAGGAGGTTTCCGTTTGAGATGAAGTAGCATTGTTATTTCGAAATATAGTCTGCTGAGGTTCTCCAATTCCACTTCCTTGCTCTATGCCGGTACCGACACCGAATGCACAACAACTCCATCGGGAAAAGATATTGGACCTCCGTTTTTCAGAAGAATCAGTTGATACATTTTGCGAGCCCTTTTCGCCAGAGCCTCTGTTTTTGTTTGATTGTGATAAAAATATTCGTTTGCCTAAACGTACAATGCGTTAGTCTAACTTGTTTACAATAGTGTGTAGGGGAAAGGCCCAGTATTCATATTGGTCGGGTGTTGGCTGAGATCCAATGAATGATCCAACTTCTCATGAAGTTGACCTTTACGCCAAATGATCAAACGCAGATCGCATGGTAAGCTTTCGGCCCCTCATTCTCCTTTGCTTTGCATAAAACGAAAATACAAAAGGGATAATTAAGATAGTAGAGGATGACTCACCGTATCGCTTCAAAACCTGGCCATATTTTGCACAGCCAGAACTCGCGTTTTCAATTTGTGTAGCAGCGAAATCTGCTGTTTTAATCCTCGTCGTGGATTGCTCCGGGTGTTCCCGCGGAGGCTGCGGTTGGAATAGAGTCTTCTTGACCATATTGTTAAATGTCTATTGGGGTATTCTCGCGGAAGTCAAGTCAAAGCGTGGATAAATATAAAATATGCACTATTATTTTACAAGGAGAGAGGGAGAAAAAGCAATAAAACACCGTAAGCTTGAGATCCTTAGTCGCAATGGAATTGCTAATCAAGAGATTCTTCAAACTGATTACGGTGGCGAGATATAACACAACAGATGTTGCTGAGGTCAATGCAATGGTGATCTTTTGGTACAAAGTTTGAAAGTCCCAGAGTTGACTTGAATTTTTAAAAACGACTTTACTGCGAATTTTTGAGTGAGGACAAAAAAAAGGGCTTACAAACTACTGAATATTCTATTCTTATTAACCATTTATTCAGCTGCTAAGAATGGATTTTCGATCTCTTCGGAACCATCTACAGGAGAGATTAGGATAACGGCAGTTCCTCGTAAAACTGAAAGGCCCAAAGTGCGGGTTTTGCTGGTGACTTGCTCGGTCTCGACGTCCTTAGTGTATTCGATTGTATTGTCGAGAACAAGGTTCAAAAGAGGATCATAGCCTTTCAACACACCGACAACTACAATAGAAAGTATAAGACAGTTAGACTTTATACTTAGAAATCAACGATATTGCGCACAATGATTCGTTTGTATCTACTAACCTTCTCTGCCACCGCTGAACTTGACACGAATTTCTTTATCTTGATATTTGCTAAGATCGAGAATCGACTCTTTCTTGGGTTTCTCTTTATCTGAATCTCTTCCTCCACGACTGCCTCCGCGGCCACCTCGGGTGTTACCTCGTCCTCTATCACCACCGCCTCGGTTGGATCCTCTTCCACCCTAAGAAGTGAGCAAAAGAATTAAATAAGCTGGATACAAGGACGTTCTTTCATCCTATTTAAAACATACTCTTTCTGACATCTATTATGCGTGTGTGTAGTTGTGTATTAAACCGGCTAGGGGGAATCAGATTCACAATGTCTTAAAAAACAATACGTAGTCTTAAGAATTGAAGCGATCTATATACAAGATTGAATGAAAGACAAGTTAGATCATGTTAGTTCAGTGAACACATATAGATTTGAAGCATTCGTCCGTGTCAGCTTCAACACTATAGTTCTTTCAGTCTCTAATTACCTTTCGAGTGTAATGTACAGATCAACGGTGGTTTCCAAAATTGCACCGTGACGCGCCTTTTCATTCAGACGCCTTACACCCATCACTCTCCCACCTTCCGCTCTCGCTTTCTCGCAACTCTCTTTTTTTCCCCCACAAACCAATGTCAGGTGCGTATTGCTTGGATTCCCCTTCCAACATGCAGTGTCTATAAACTCTAATCACACTGCCTTTCTCTTTCAGCTGAAACGCAGCCGCCTGCTAACAAGCGCTATCAGGCTCACCACACTTACGAAGCCCAGCAAGATGATGAACTTCACTTGGAGAAAGGCGATATTGTGATAGTGACCGACCAGTCTGATCCAGACTGGTGGACTGGTGAGACTACTAACGGAAAATCTGGACTCTTTCCAAGCAATGTAAGTCAACTTATAAAGTTACTTGAGCTATTATGACCCGAAATATCTAAACCACTGCTATATATGACACAGTTTGTTGAAATCGTAGAAAAAGAATCAGTCGGCGAGTCTGTGGTCGACGATAACAAGGCGGTTACTGGTGATGAGCCAGATGCAACGGCAGAAGGTAATGCAGGCGAGGAAGCAGGACATGACCGAGATGAAACTCCGCCAGGTGCGTCATTTCTCCCATTTCATAATGCAATTACCTTGGTTTACTAACATATTACTTGCATACTGTTATGATATATAGCTCGAGTAATTGGTATTGCTCGGGTAATGGAAGATTATGCTATGCAAGAGCAGGGAGAAATTACTCTTCATCGAGGTGTAATTGTAAATATCTTGGAAGATAATGGCGAATACATGAAAGGCGAAATCAATGGAAAAGTTGGTGTGTTCCCTTCAAAGGTAAATTGAATCGGTCGTATAAAATTATATATTGGTAACTGTAGTCATAGATTAATGTTCTGTACACTATGCAGTATGTAGAATTCACTGAAATCCCCGGGCAACCCGAATTTGGAAGACCTAGTTCGTTGGGACATTCAGCCGAGGACACTGAAGTCGAAAACAAACGTAAGATCTTTGCAAACAAATATATGATGCTACAGAGAAAGCTTGCTAAACAGTTTCTTTCCCTTTAGCTAAGCAAGGCTTCAAATTGGCAGCTTACGGCGTAAAGCAAGGTGGAATTGGTAGTCTTTTAGCAGGTGGTATTCCAGTACTTAGACCGGGGGGTGCCAAAAGATCACCTAGCCAGGACTCCGGAAGCAAACCAGAAGTGCAATCGGTAAGTACAATGAGTCTTTCGTTTGCCTGGCTATCGCGTAAGCTAATGCACAAAGTTATCAGCCAAAGTCCCCTGTTTCCTTAACCAAGTCACCCGAGTCAACCCCTATACCTGCTCCCCAAGTCTCTAGTCCACAAGCAATCAGCTCACCAGCCACTCCTCCTTCCAGAAGTGGTTCGGTCTCTCAATCCAAAGGTTGGTAACACTTTTACTGGTGCAAATCGAATTTGTCTTATCTAACCGCCATTCACATCATAGAAACCAAAGCCATTGTCACCCATCATTATGATCCTGACCAGGAGGATGAACTTAGTTTGATGAAGGGAGAATATGTTGTTATTTTGGAGCGTGATGCTGATGATGGTTGGTGGAAGGGTAGAAATGAACGTGGAGAGATTGGAGTATTCCCTTCCAACTTTGTCAAGGAAATTAGCGATGAAACTCCACCACCTCCTCCATCAAGAACATCGAGAGGGATGTCCGCAACATCGGAAAGTGTGAAGTCACCTGGAATTGGCGCTGCACATTCGCCTCTTGCACGCCCTCCGTCGGTGCCTGGCGGCTCTCGACCTTCCTCGTATGCTTCTAATCGCGCGTCTTCTATCTCTGAGAATGCGCCTAGAGCCTCTCCACCTCCAGTTTCTACTTCCAGCCGTCCCTCCTCTGTCACTGAAAACGCAGGTATGGCTTCTCCACCACCTCTTCCGAACGCCAAACGTCCTTCGTCAACCGCCGATAGTGGGTCAATCAATGCTCCTCCTTTGCCCACTTCTCCTCCCCCTGCACGTGGTCTCTCTTACATCTCCACGGCATCTACCCGTTCTCATGATACTTCCAGCATAGAGCGAAAAGACAGCAAAGACGATGGGTTCCAGTCCCCTATTCAGGCTAATCAACCTGATTTAGGATCAGATGTGGAAGCTGTGCCTAGTGCTGCTCAAATGAAATTGGATGAAGACCTTTCTGACAATGGTTCAGATGTGCCTAGTTCTATGGCCGTAGAAGTTTCGTCCTCTGTAGGTGGCGAAAATGGGGATGAACCGGCCGATGATGAGTCTGTGCATAGTGAAACTGGTCATATTGAAGCTGCCCCTAGTGAAATTGTTCCTAGTGAAGCCGCTCCTAGTGAAAGTGCTGGCAAAGATATTGTCGATGCTAATCCTGAACCTGAAGTAACACCCGAAACTGCACCAGCTGAAACTGATGCAACTCAGGAACCAGAGAAAGAGGAGGTTGCGGCTGCTGAAGAAGAAGTTGAACAGCCCGTCGAAAAACCTATGGAAGTTGAGTTGCCTGAGCCCGCTACAAACGAAACAGAAGAGACTTCTCAAGCCGAAACAGAGCCAGCAGCTGCCAGTGATGCCTTGGAAGGCAATGCTGAGCCTGAAGAGGCTGATACCACCGCCAAGGAAGTTGTTGAGGCTGTCGAACCCGAGGAGACCAAGCCTGACTTCAGTGCTATCACCAGCGGACCAAAGCTCGCTACTCCCAATCGTGCTCGACCTTCACGTGCTCGAAGACCTCAAGAGCACAAAGCAGCCGAGCCCAGTCAAACTTCCGTTTTGGAGGAGGATATCAATAAGGTAAGTACTAACAGGTAACCAAATGCAAATTTTACGACAAAACACCACTAAACATTGAAAATTTTACCTCCAAAGCAACCGGAAGTCAAGGAGGAGAAACCAAAAACCGAGGAGAAGTCCGCTCCTAGTCCACCAGCTAAACCTCTGAAGCCCATCTTCCAAAAATTCCCTACTCCGTTTGCTGGTGCAGATACTACCTCCAGAAACCTCAAGCCTGTACAACGCCGAATGTGGGAGCCTGTTGAGTCAACTCACGAAAGCACCGCCGAAAAGATGCCGGAGGAGAAGAAGGAAGAGCCACCGCGTGGTGTGAAGAACATTAGTTCGCGATTCCAACAATTCGCTGGCGTGCCTTCCGGAGGCGGTAACGAAGTTTTGGAAACGAAGTTGAAGAACCATACCAAAAATGAAGTTGAAAAGGCTCGCAAAGAGTTTGAACGACAGTTGGCGGAAGAGAGAGAAGAGCGCAGCAAACTTGAAGACAAGGTTGCAGATTTGACTAGCAAGCTTGAAGCATTGATGGCTCAAATTGGCCAAGAGTAAAATGTCATAGTACAGAAGCGATATCACATTTTTCCTTTTACATATATATATTATGTACATGTATTTCAAAAAATTGATGCATGCGTACTAAATAAAATCTAAACTAAGCAATTCTTTTTTATATATGAGTTGATTGCGGTATATCTGTTATACATAGCTACTTTCTTAAATGAATTAAATGAGTGTGTTATAGTTTGCGGCGACTTAGGGTTTTAGTTTTGTTTTCTAAGGTAGCCGACAACCTTATATGGTCGCAACAATCCAGTGCGGCCATCGATTTCACCATTCTTCTCCACGTTCTCCTTAAGCTCAAATCTGTACTTGTTATAGATACCATGAATCAATGTAGCGATTTCGGCTAGGGCAAAGTTACGGCCAATGCATACGCGAGAGCCGCTGGAGAAGGGTCCAAATGCACCAGGAGTCTGCTGTGGTTCCGACCAACGTTCTGGGACAAACTCTTCAGCCTGATCCCAGTACTTGGGATCTCGGTGCATTCCGAACAAAAAGATTGTGACCTGCACGCCCTTGGGGATAATCACGTCTGGCCGCGAGGGCAGAATGAAGTCCTGTTCGGTCTCTCTTGTCAAGTTACTTGCCGGAGGGTATAATCTCAAGCATTCATTGATCTAAATAGTCCATAATCTCATTAGAGGTGTATAAAATAACTTATGACCCGTCACACACAAAAAACTCCACTTACACAATGCTGAACATATTCCAACTTTCTGGCTGAATCATAATCCAGGGGTCCATCGACACTCTTGACCTCGTCGATCAGCTTTTGCTCACATTCCTTATGACTTGCCAACTCATACGCCATCCAGCCCAGCGTGTTGGACGACGTTTCAAAACCGGCCAAGAAGAAAACGTAAAGCTGGTCTCTGATTTCATGGTCAGTCAATTTTCGGCCGTTATCGTCTTCCGCTTCCAACAAGAAATCAAGAATAGTCTTGTGCTCCTTGTCCTCATTAAAGGATTCGTGTGATCGAGCAGCCTTACGCTCTCGAATAATCTTGTAGAGGAATTTGTCAACAATGATATTAGCTCTTCTGAACATGATATAACGCATCAAATATCCTCCATAAGGAAGAAGCAATGCAGGATTCTCAAGTCTTCGAATGAGAAAGTTCATATTGTCTTTAAACTCTCTAGGTGCCTCGCCGCCAGCTCCAATCACATCGGTAATGATATCAAATGTGAAGTCAGCAAACAAACTGGTCATATCAACTTCCTGATCCACGAGAGTCTCCAAATTGGCCACAAATTTTTCAGTGTGGCGAACAAAGGTACTCTGAAGAACCTTAAGGGCGCGGATTCGGAAACCTTGATCTAACAACGTACGTTGAGTTTTCCATATTTGTCCCTTCTCTCCTCCATGGGGTAGGGTTACAAGGTTGTTGGTACCCCAGTAACGGCGTACTTCATGGTTGGCGCCACCTTTTTCAAGGTTGGTTTGCAAAAACACCTTTTTGAAATCCTCAGGATCATCCGTGACAACTAAAATACTGTGGATTAGTTACAGAAGAATCACGTCGGAAAATGAACTTGCTGATACATACCCATTGGTCCGATAGGAGTGTGTACTTTATAAGTAGATCGGATGGACTCGAAAATGGTTTTCATTTGATAAAAGAAGGATTCTTCTCTAAACTGTCCAATAAAAAAAGCTGATTTGATATCTGGAGTAGGCAAATTCAGTCCTTTGAGTCTAAAAGAGGCAATCAGTTAATATGTATTAAGATTTCTGTTTCATATTTCAGTTCTTGATACGTACTTTTGACGAGTAGTAAGGTCAAAGGACAGGAGATAAGCTAATAAGGCTGCAACAGGAGCAGCCACGGCTAAAGCAGTAGCACTAACAGCTGTCTTGGTGTCGAGCATGATAAAGAAAGGGCAAGCTAGAAGATACGAAAAGTCTAGTGGCGCTGGACAGCCATTATTTATAGGGTGCAAAATCGGAAATTCTGCCTGCTAAATTCTATTGGCCGCCGGCAATAAATGAATCTTTCACCGCGTCCTGGCGCACTGCCTCGTAATCACTGCGCGGAACATCACCTAATTTTACTCCGTATTGTTTGACTATTTCAGCTTCTTCAAACCATTGTTCCTGAATCTTATCTACTATGTTCATCAATCTGAATATCTAAAAGCATGCTTTGATTTGTACATAAGCACCGATATTTTTCAATTCTGATACTTGCTCTCAAGAAAATTTTATATCTACAAATTGTAAACCTTTATTTTTTCAATAGGATTTAAAAACTGTGTTATGCGTCGGTTTGATTTTTGATAGAGCACAAGCCGTTCTCCTTATATCCTTGACACAATAATCTTTGTGTAATGCTTGTATGTGCTAACTACAGCTTATGCCGTGCTCAATTCTTCTTGTGGGACTTGTAAAAGTTGATGAGACCGTTGGTAGAAGCGTCATGGCTGTTGACTTCGCCAGAACTGGTCAACTCAGGAAGGATAGCCTTGGCCAACTGCTTGCCAAGTTCAACACCCCATTGGTCAAATGAGTTGATATCCCAGATAACACCTTGAGTGAAAATCTTGTGTTCATACAAGGCAATTAATGAACCAAGGGTAGCGGGTGTAAGCTTCTGGAAGAAGAGGGAGTTGGTTGGTCGGTTACCCTGGAAGATCTTGTGGGGCACGATACGCTCGAATTGCTCTTGCGACTTGATGGACTTGTCCTTTTGGAGCTCAGCGCGAACGGTTTGTTCGTCCTTGCCAACCATCAAAGCTTCAGTCTGTGCGAAAAAGTTAGACAAAAGAATTTCGTGATGCTTTCCGCCAGAGATGGGGTTCTGAGTCTCAACAGGAGCAAGGAAATCGCATGGAATAAGCTTAGTTCCTTGATGGATCAGTTGGTAGAAAGCGTGTTGTCCGTTGGTACCGGGCTCACCCCAAATGATAGGACCAGTAGAAGTGGACACTTGTTCACCAGAACGAGAGACATACTTGCCATTGGATTCCATATCACCCTTTTCATTATTTATGTTAGAAGACACGTATATGTTGATCAATTGCTTTAAGCAAGCCTAATTACCTGTTGGAAGTAAGCTGAGAAACGGTGCATGTATTGGTCATAGGGAAGGATAGCTTGGGTTTGTGCACCGAAGAAGTTGTTGTACCAAACACCTAAGACAGCCATGATGACGGGCAAGTTCTGGTCCAATGGAGCAGTTTTGAAATGGTTGTCCATCTCGTGAGCGCCGAGAAGCAACTCTCTAAAGTTGTCGAAACCAACGTAGATGGCAATAGACAGGCCAATAGCGGACCAGAGAGAATAACGTCCACCAACCCAGTCCCAGAAACGGAACATGTTCTTGGTATCAATGCCGAATGCAGAGACTTCCTTCTCATTGGTGGAAAGAGCAACAAAGTGCTTTGCGACATGAGATTGCTGTATAATCAACAATGCATTGATTAGTCAACACTTTTCGAAACACAATTTTGGTAGATATCTATAGGCAATCCCCGATCAACCGTGGTCGGACTTTTCCCTAAAATGACACATATACCGCATATTGTCTCCAGTCACGGCACAAAGTCAGAGATATCTACTTACATCCTTAGCACTAGACAAGAACCAGTCCTTGGCAGACACAGCATTAGTGATAGTCTCTTGAGTAGTGAAAGTCTTGGAAGCAATAATAAACAAGGTAGTTTCAGGGTTGACGACCTTGAGGACTTCAGCCAAATGGGTACCATCAATATTTGAAACAAAGTGGGCGTTCAATCCCTTCTTTGCATAGGGCTTGAGAGCCTCCGTGACCATAACTGGGCCCAAGTCGGAACCACCAATACCGATATTGACAATGTCAGTGATGGCCTTGCCAGTGTAACCCTTCCAAGTACCGTTACGAATCTCCTCAGAGGTCTTCTTCATTTGCTCCAAAACAGCGTTAACTTCAGGCATGACATCGTTGCCTTCATCTTTGATAGGGTTGTTGGACAGGTTGCGAAGAGCAATGTGTAAAACGGCGCGGTCTTCAGTGAAGTTGATATGCTCACCGGAAAACATCTTGTCGCGCATCTCAGCGACCTTGGCCTCGTCAGCCAAAGCAATCAAGGACTTGAAGATATCCTCGTTGATTCTGTTCTTTGAGAAATCCAAAAGGATGCTTGTATCGGTCTTGGAGCCTTTAAAGGTTCTAGAAAACTTTTGAAAACGAGAAGGGTCCTTCTCAAAGAGTTCCTTCATGACCAAGGATTTTCCTTCAGAATCATATTGCTGTTGCAACTTTTGCCAGGTGGAGAGCTTGTTGGCGAGAACCATATTGTATTTGTAAAGTAAAGAGAGAGAAACACAACACGTAAAAAAAATCGAAAGTGGTCAGCTATTTGAATCGAATGTTATAGCGGAAAATATAGGGCTTTTTTTCAGCCTCCACCCCCAAAATTGCCGGAAATCCCGTCGCCGCCCAATAGCCCCATGTAACGTCGAAGCTGAATATACAGTTTATAGTAGATCCTGATATCAAGATGCATCAATTTTTAAAAAGTGTCAAAAAGTTATGGCCATAATGTCTAGTGTTGATCAATACTTTCGCGTATTTTTGGTCATGCCTTTGCGTGAGCTCAACAATGCCCCCACCCCACACGCATAAGACGGGGGCCAGAGATGTGACGCAAGCATTGCGAGGAAAGAAAGATGGGAGCTGGGGCGCTGTGTTGTGGCTGGTATGTGTGTGACTGCTAATCTTGATTTGATGCTCCTAATTTTTTTTTGCTTTAGTCGAGATGATTCTAAGTATCCGAGAGCTGCAGGTTTAACCACTTCCGCCCACCCCAAATCCACTACTCGACATGTCAGCACCGGTAGCATCTTGCAAGACCGTTTTGGCCTCCAAAGTCTCTGCCTCCTTCCGGTAAGCATTGTGCCAGTATCTTGGTTTCATATATGTTTCTCGAAACTAAACTCGGGTTTATGCAGTGATCAAATCAAGAAGGATATCAAGGAGCGTAATGTGAAGCCAAAGCTGGTCGGGTTCCTCGCAAACGAGGATCCCGCTGCTATGAAGTATGCCGAGTGGACTGCCAAGACTTGCGCCGAGACTGGTTGCGAATTCGAACTTCGCAAGGTCGACAAGCAGGAACTTGAACAAAAGATTGATGAAGCTAATGACGAGGCATCTGTCAATGGCATTATGGTGTACTACCCTGTGTTCGGGGGAAAGCAGGACCAATATCTGCAGAACTGTGTCAGCATTTATAAGGATGTTGAAGGTCTGACATTCAAATACATTTACAATGTCTACCACAACATTCGATTTTTGGATACAGATGAAACCACAAAATGCATTATTCCTTGCACTCCTCTTGCAGTCGTGAAGGCAAGTAACCGTAGAGTTGTTACTTAAAACCAACAATTTATGTTAACATCTATGGCGGGATTAGATCATGGAGTATATCGGTGTTTACAATGCCGTTCTTCCTTATGGTAACCGTTTGTACGGACGTACAATCACTGTGATTAATCGTAGCGAGATTGTTGGCAGACCTTTGGCTGCCATGCTTGCTAATGACGGTGCTAAGGTGTACTCTGTTGATATCACTGGTATCCAGATGTTCACTCGTGGCGATGGTATTAAACTTCAGGCCCACAAGGTCGAGGATGTCGACATGACTCTTGAGCAAGTTGTTCCTCAGTCTGATGTAGTGATCACTGGTGTACCTGTTGCAAACTACAAGCTCCCTTCAAAGCTACTCAAAGACGGTGTGATTGCTATCAACTTTTCATCCTTTGCTAACTTCGAAGATGATATCAAGCAACATGCCTCTATCTTCGTCCCCTCTGTCGGTAAAGTGACAGTAGCCATGTTGGAAAGGAACCTTTTGCGTCTTCACGACTATCAACATCGTGAAGCTGCTAACAAACAATAGATCTTAATTTAAAGGAGCTGTAGATTTCCTTTTTTCTTATCTTTTTTGACGTATGGATTCCCTCACCCAAAAAACAACTTTCAGTCAGTGTAAAATAATATATATCAAATTTGCTCATTCATTTTTATGTATAATCATCTCAGAGGGGACGGGAGGGTAATAAGGTTATTTACGAATCGCGAGTGACTAGATCAGCAGTACCAAAGTTATCAATTCTTGGATAATTGATCCTTTGCTCATCCAGTTGATTTTGGCTCCAAACTAGCATTCGAAGTAAACTAGGTAATTTGGGATCTTTCTCTTGACTCTGGCTGGTGAGGATAGCAGCATTGAGCTCGGAAGCTGTCTTTTGGCGTTGGGCGGGATGAAGTAGATCGCTGACAGGAGACTGCCGCGTATCTTCAAAAGCCATCAAAGCCATTGTACGCTCAAGTTCCTCTAGAAACTCTGGATTTTCCTCCCCTCGTGGAGCCATCTCTTCAGCAGCGAACTCTAAAGCCTCTGCGAATTCCCCGCGGCGTATCAACTCTATGAGGCGTTGCTGCTGCAAGTGAAAGAACAAATGAGGGTTGGTATCCAATATCTGTAGCGGAAATATAATCCAAAGGTTAGCAATTATAGAGTAAGCTTTGCTACGATGTTTATGGCGGCTTTACTTACATCAGGGTTGAGGTCGTTGACTCTTTCAATGGCAGCATCCACGTTGCCAGATTGCACCGCTCGTCGAATGTCCATACGGTCCTGTATCGAGGCAATATCGACCATCGGTGCCAAACCACTTTCAATGCTGAACTGTTCTGCAGCATCTTTGTATCCTTCAACAACCAAGTAATTCATAACAAGTTTGTTAAGATCTCTACAGTGAAGGAGATTTTCCCATGAGTCAGTACGAAAACGCTAGGCAATACTTAAGCAATGCAATCACATTACTGTTTATTTATCTTGACGTCCGCAAGCTTCTTCTCCCATTCCTCTATTGATATTGTCTTTTTCGCTGGCGTCGTCGTTGTGGTGGACATGATACAGTTGGCAGAGGAAGGTTTTGTGCGGGTCAAGAATTATAGGGGAGTGAGGAAAAAGGTGAGACGATTTCTTAGGGAAATTTTGAATGGTTACTTTTATTTTACAAAGATGAAGAAAATATCTATTCATCATCATCATCGTCGTCTATCACATAATGTATCGGCTCCTCTTGCCCAACGACCGGTGCTTCATCATCATCATCATCGCCATCATCATCTTCCTCTTCGTCATCAAAGCTATCATGATCAAACTCGTCGCTCCCAGTATGCAGGTCTTCTTCGACCTCTTCATCTGTGTCTACATACTCTTGTAATGGCTCATCCTCAGCATACTTTTGCTGCTCCACATCAGACCTATCTGACTCAGCATACACATTGTCTTCGCTGGATTCGTCAATTTCTTCCATAACATAATTGGGATTATCATTTTGTTCGTTATAACCTGAGTGCTCTCCTTCCCCGAATATTCTGATTTTTTCGTCATCTTCATCCTCATCTCCATATACTTCATCCTCCTCGTCCTCCTCCAGCATTTCATGGTCCCCATCATCATGCTTCTGACTATTTGAAAACAAGCATTAGTATCTCATGCACCTTGTTATTCCTTATAACCGCTTTTGACACTTACTAATCTATAAGTTCCATGGTAACGGCACTCAAGAAGGCTGGAATGCTTCCTCTTTCGACGACACAGTAATTGTAGCTACTTTCCAGAGTCTTCATATAGTCATCCTTATTAGCACCAACTATTTTCAGAGTCCCTTGATCGTTTTCTGATGATTTAAAGACAAATGATATATCATTAGGGTCTGCATACATAGACGCAAGCCGAACCATGCCATCAGCTGAAAAGTCAACTTTGTATCCTAGCAAACTGGCTACCGCTTCGTGGTATTCTCGAACCTTGGTAGCCCATACTTGTTGCATCCTCAGTATCCGCTTCTCTTTTTGAGCTATTATGGAATGCAATCGCTCATTTTCTGATTGAAGGTTGACGAAGCTTTGATTGGGCAACTGTGGCTGGCCCTCATCATCTTCCATATCATTACTTTCTAGACCTTGTTGCAAGCGAGCAATTAATTCTTGGTTCTCCTTTCTCAGATTATCTAGCAGTGATTGGCGTATAGCTTGCTCGCGTGAAGCAGGATTATCTTTAAATTGTAAGATTCTCTGTTTCGGCTGATCATCTTCAATCATTAGGGTATCTTCAGTCGCTGTATTGGCTGTCGCCGGTTGAACTTCAGCAATGCTACGCAAAACGGCTTCATCTACACCTCCAATAATGAGTGCGTTTTGTAATATATCGGCTTGCTTTTTCAACGCGCCTAGCTCGATTGTTTTGAACTTCAAGTCCGATTGCATGACAGATAACTCTAAAGATACATTTGTTAGCAAAGTAGTCCGCAAATATTCTGTGCCATTTTTTGCAAACTGTACCTTTGGCTAAATTAATTTTGGCATTGGTGGCGTCTATCAAACTTGCTTTGATTTGATTTCCAGTTGGCAAGTCCAAAAGAGTAGGGGTGCTTTCCTCATTTTGGCCAGTTTGGTTCTGCAAAGCTCTTGTTCGTTCACTTGTCATCATTGTGCGCAATGCCTCGATCTCCGTACGGTATTGTCCAATGAGACCTTCTAGCTCATTGAGGCGTTGTGATTTGGCAGAATCGTAGCGGTCACTCATATAAGTGATTTCTTCAATATCATAGGATTTAAGCTGTTCTCTAAGAATATTGATTTCCTTTTGTAACAATTGTTTGTCCTTGACCAAAATGTTGCTATTGACTTGATCAACCTGTCGAAGGTTCTCCTTTTCTCGAACTTGTTGGTGGAGCTCAATTATCTAAAATCCGTATTGTTAGTTGTTGTGGGCTCCATCTTACGTTTCACTATATCATTCTCAAACATACCCTTTTCTCTGCGTCTGCCAGCAGCGCTTCTTGATTGCTGGTTAGCTCTGTGATACTCTCTTGTAAACTGGCAGCAGATGACTTGTCGCTACGGAGACTAGCTAATTCCCTGCATACAGCATAGGGAGTGGTAAAGCCAACATCTTCTGCATTTTCCAAAAATGATGCCCTAATGAAACGGATCAATTAACAATCTTGTATAAAAGTTTCACTTCATTGTATCTTGACATACCATTCCGCCCGCTCTCGCTTCAGGATAGCATTCTCAACTTCAAGTCGCATAGCTTTGTCCTTGAAGATTGTCATACTCCGCAGTTGATGCTCCAGTGCATATTTCTCTTCTCTTAGCTTTTCCACATTTTGATAGATCGCCTTGTAATGTCGAAGGTCTCGCGTCAACGTTCCATTCTCCCTTTCCAGTCTATGGGCATTGGAAACATGTGCTAAAGATAAGGAAGTGTTAATCAGTTGTTGATCAAATTCTAGACAAAGTAGTAAAATACATACAGTGCAATTCTTCTTCAAGGCTTTTTATGTGATCTGGATTCAAGTCAAGGGACTGGTACGTTTGTAACTGCTTTTCACACTCTGCTAAGCGAGACATAGTACTTGTCGTTTCTTCTAGTTGAGCCTGCAATAGATCTGATGATTGCTGGTTCTAGGGTGATAGGGTTATATAACAGTGAGAGAAGCATGGAGCAGAATAGTCAACAAGGTACTTACTTGTATATTGAAAACTTCTATCGTAGCGTTCATCCGTTCTTGCTCTCGCTTGTATTCCGCCTCTTTCAATTGCCAATCTTGTCGAGCTGAATCAAATTCGCGCTTAACACTTTGTAATTCTTCCTTCATTTCACTGTTTTCGGTCGATAATTTCCTCCGTTCAGTCTCCTTCTGCATCTGTATGTGTGCATTGGTTAACGACTTTCAACTCAATGGGAATTGGCTCGAATCAGTAAAATCATACCTTGAGTTCATCAAAATCGTTTTGCACCTCTTTCAGACTCTTTTTTAATTGATCGACTTGCTGAAAATGATAAACCGCACGAGATTCCGCTTCCTAAAAGTGCTCATGTCAGTAAGAGCAGAAAGTTGAGCAAGCAAAAAGCTTGCAGAAAGTCGTACCGTTTTCCCGTCCACTACTTCGTGAATGGATCTAAGCAATTCGGCTTTCTCTGCAGCAAAAGTGGATTCCAACATAGCCTTGTCGCTCTGGACTGCCATTAATTGAAGGCGAAGTTCATCCAGCAGTGTTCGAACTTCGGCTAGTTTTTCCTCTGCAATAAATGTCAGCAAAAAAGATATTGCATACAGGACCTTCATGTTGAAATAACGTGCTACCTTGAGCCGGTGGTGGCGAGGGTGAAGCTGGCATGGTATCAGCTTGTGGCCTAGATCGTCCAAAACGAAACACTGATTCGCGAGTAAGACGCGGCCGTTTTGTTGAGTGATTCTGTATTAAATAATAAGTAAGTTTCCTGGTCAAACAACACCCTTGTGTCTGCGCCAATGGGCAATGTCTGTCGTTGTATAAAGTTAGTAACTTACAGTGAGTCTCTGCAGTGACTCTGTTGCAGCAGACTGAAATATATTGTGATCAGAATCAGCTTCGCCATTTGTTAAAGCATTCGACAATTGAAAAGACGACTCCAACAAGTTCTGGGTGGAGCGATCAATGTTTGCAGGATCCCCATCCATGACAGACGAGGTCATAACGAGCAAGCTAGAGCGGACAATTCTTTCTTTCTCTGTGAAGAAGCAGGAAATTTTTGGCGCGCAACTTTGCCCTGTTCAGTGACGTTGAATTTCGCTATTAGATCTTGAAGAGATTCACTTGTAATGCAAAAACTATACAACTTTGGCCCACACAAACTTTGTGAGAACCAGATATTCTTCAAGAGCAGGTTTTGCCTTGGTCTGGTGAACCTCAAACCCATCACTCCGTAAGTCAAATTGTAGCAGTTCTGTCATTGCTTCTACAATATGAATGCTAATATGAACGTAGGGGTCGTATCCTTTTTATATAGCACCGACTAAAGCTAGAATTATTCAGTCTTGAACTGTTAAATGTTTGACGATTTACTTGACTTTCATATTAGATGTGCTGGTCATCCCTAGACGTGTCCTCCCTCGGTTTGCAGATATGTCCAGTGATGAAGCAACCGATATGATACTGAGTGCTCAAAAGATTGGTAAAGTGATCGAAAAGGTGTTTAATGGCACTTCACTCACACTGGCAATGCAGGATGGTGCACAGGCCGGACAGACGGTAAAAATGACATTCACTAGATCATCGAAAGCTTATAAGGAACAATTGATTTATACTAGGTTTATACAGGTACCACATGTACATATGCACATCATACCACGAACGGCCGATGATTGGGCAAATAATGATGAAATCTATGATGAGTTGGATGGAAAAAAGGCTGCAACTATGGGTGGAGTTGATAGCAAAGATAGAAAGGCGCGTACAATAGACGAGATGAGAGTAGAAGCAGAAATGTTGCGACCGTTTTTCGACCAACAAGAAGATTGATTTTGGCAGCCCCATCACGTATCGATAGCTGCTGCTTTGTAGATTGAATCTTGTAACTTATCTAGCTCATTTCCTTGTACGTTGTAGACCTAGAACATTTAGAACGCCAATATTTGGATAAGTAAATGTTACCTACAGCTATATTAATGTCTCTAGTAATTCAGTTACTTACGCTTGATATAAACCCGACCATATTCTGTTCTGGTATCTCAGCCTTGGAACGAGGTCCCCACGAATACTGAAAAACAGCTCTATCTGACTGATTGCTCTCCAAAGCCAATTTCTGGCGTGCTAAATAGCCCTGTCTCACATATCCATCCAAAACCTTGGGTCTATCGCCAAAGCTTTCAGATTCATTTGGGACACGTAGTCGGTCCAAATGTGCTGTCAGAGTTTCTAAAATATTGTAGCGTTGGTAAGCAAGTTTTGCTTATGTAACTTTGATAGGTGCTTGGTTTTACCATCATCCATAGTTTGCTCATTCACAAACAGCAATGCTAATATTATATATAGCAATCCAGTAGACTCGTGCTCTTCGTCGGTATGATGTATTATATCTGGATCATTCTGCTCTTCTGGCAGTATATTGCGTAATATATACGCTTTAGATGTGGCGGCTTTGTGTTCAGCTTTTTGAGCTATGCGATATACATTAATGAATCTTGCTGTTCGCCTTAGTTAAATAAACATCCTGCGTAAGTCTTACTTTTTTTGGCCCCAGCTGCAGTAGGTTTCTCCTTCGATGCTAGCTCAGTCAATTCCATGCCAAAGAGATGTCTTAATTTCTTTTGAGTCTTCTCGAAAATTACTGGAAATGCCCGGGAACTGCTACCTAGGACTGATTTGACAAGCAGAAATAATTTTATCTATACCTGCTGCAAGCTAAAGGAACAAAAAAGGTAGAATAGATACCTTTTTTTGCTATATCATCTCTTCGAATAATTTGCTTTCTGTGTTCGCATGCTAGTGCATATCTGACTGTGTCATTCACTTTACGCTCGAGATCCTGGGGAGCCATTGTAAGATTTGACTGAAAAGCTAATACTATTTGTAGATAAAATGGTTAATATAATACCTGTGACGACTGCTCCAAAGTCATCTGTGAGTCTATTTCATCATAGGTTGATTCCGGAAGGCGCGACCTCTTTGCTTCACGCTGTGAGGTTGAGGTGGATGATTCAGCATAATCTTCTTCGTCCTGTTCGCACGAATGTCACGCGTTAGTGTAAAAGACAGTAGGAATCAATACAAGTTCGCGCTCGCTTGCCTGTATTTGCCGCCGTCTAGTCCTCGTTGACTATATAAAAGTGAAGTTAGTAAGCGGTATTGTCATATCGATTCAGATCGCAGCCGCAAGTACATACCATGCCAATATGGTACAAAGGGAAAAAGTTTAAACACCCGAAATGTGTGGCTCGCGTGCTCCTGCACAGGACCAATTGCCTGAAAAGAAATTTTTATTATATTTAAAAATGTAACGTTGAAAATGGTGGAAAACATTCCAGCCAGGAACACAAAAGAATCCCAGAGATGCGAATGTCAGTTGCGAGCATTCCTAAGATGGCTGGAATAGTATAGCTGGTTGAAGAAGAGTAGGGAGGACAGGTGAAGAGGGGGGTTTATTGGGTGGTATTGTACACTTCGGAGCATCGAACAATTCTCTCGCTTTTCTTGCGAATAAGCGTGGTTCGTCTGCCTATGCTTTGGCTACCCTGATTAGGTTGCCCATTTGCAGATAGGTAGACCCCATTTTGATAATGGTCTCGGTAATAATCCGCATCTATCCTCGAGAAAAAGCTTAATTAGTCTGGGTCCTTGTGAAACTGAAGGATGGAATGAAAAGCAATACCTTTGCGCTCAAAGTCAGGAGTAGTAACGTCTCTACGCTTGGTGTATTTCTCGATTCTCCATACTTCGATTTGTGCTTTGACTCTATCGAGGATACCCATTTAGTGCGTGTTTGAAAGGAATGGAGGTGTGGTTAAAAAGAAGGAAAGGTAAAAGAAGTAGAGTAATATTCCTCAATGATGGGATAAGCGAATCGTATTCGCTGATTGTACTCCGATGTGGTAGACTGTGTAACCGGAGGCAAAACTGGATTGCTAAGGATAGGTAAGGCACAACGTACTCCCGTGCTACCCGCTCAGCCAAGCCAAGCCAATCTTCTTAGATATCCAGTTCATCGGTAAAGACAAGTAACTCAGGCTAAACAACATAATTTGTGCATAAATATTTCGCGACTCCAGCACAGTGTTTGGATCAAAGCTGAGATGACACGAATAATTCTGTAATAATGAGATTTTTCAATGTCATTGAATACCTTTGCCCACATAATTGCGAAGCCATAGATAGGGCTTGTTAAGCAGGCTGCATTGCAAGCCTCAATTGCGCTGGGCGGCTTGCGAGCCAGACAGTCAGCCAGCCATTCCAACTTTCATATAGCGGACACTGAATTCAGGGACAGAATGCGCTGGCGGGGTGACGTTGAAAATTTAGAGCGCGTGGGAAACTTGAATAGTTCTTTTCGCCCTCTTTTTCACCTCACCACTTTTTCTACCTTTTTTTATATTGTGCAGTCATGTTGTCGTCCATAATATCTCGTTCTATAAAGCAGGTAAAGATCACTTGAGGCTATATGATCATTATTGCACAGATCCATTGATATATCCAAATTCTGCACCTTTCCAGAGTTCACAAGCATGGGTCCGCCCTGCTCTCCATCAAAGAACCTTGGTATCAGCTGCTTATAACGCTGCAGTAGCTGGATTAAGCAATGAACAAATGGAGGTATGCAATACGCAGTAATAAGGGCATAGAGTTACTCTTCACATCAACTGACATTACTCTTAGCTTAGAGAAGCTGTACATGACTTTGCTCAAAATGAGCTGGCTCCTCGAGCAGAGCAAATTGACAAGGAGAATGCTTTCCCCATGGATATGTGGAAGAAGTTTGGTGATATGGGTCTTCTTGGTGTCACAGCACCTGAGAAATATGGTGGTTTGAATTTGGGCTACACTGAACATACCTTTGTCATGGAGGAAATTTCCCGAGCAAGCGGTTCAGTTGCACTTAGTTACGGTGCCCACTCCAACCTTTGTGTCAATCAGATTGTTAGAAATGGAAACGAAGAGCAAAAGCAAAAGTATTTGCCAAAGCTTATCAGCGGTGATCATGTTGGTGCCTTAGCTATGTCTGAACCAGGCTCCGGATCTGATGTAACTAGTATGAAGTTGCGTGCTGAAAAGAAGGGAGATAAATATATCCTTAACGGAAACAAGTTTTGGATTACGAATGGACCAGATGCAGATGTCTTGGTCGTATACGCCAAAACCGATCTGCAAGCTGGTGCACGAGGCATTACTGCATTCCTGGTTGAAAAGGTGAAGAGATCGGCGCCGACTCGACTGGTTCAGTTTATATAGCGCATCTTATTAACGTAGATATTTTACAGGGCTTCAAGGGTTTCTCCACCGCTCAAAAATTGGACAAGCTTGGCATGCGCGGCTCAAATACATGCGAGTTGATCTTTGAGGATTGTGAAGTTCCAGGTATATGTGCTACAATAGGGTTTGGACCCAGTTTTGTCGATGAATGCGACTGTGTCTGGCAAGATAATGGTACATTTTTTCTAACTCAATCATTCGCTTTCCAGCCGAGAATGTTTTGGGAGCAGTTGGTAAAGGTGTATATGTTCTCATGAGCGGATTAGACTTGGAGAGACTTGTCCTGTCAGGTGGACCCTTGGGGTAAAGCATTTATAACCATTGCGCCAATGATAATTAATTAGTTACTGACTTTAACAACCTCTAAAGATTGATGCAAGCTGCTCTCGACATCACTATTCCATACGTTCATGACCGCAAGCAGTTTGGACAACCCATTGGTGAATTCCAGTTGGTTCAGGGCAAGCTGGCTGATATGTATACCAAGTTGAATGCATCGCGCGCTTACGTTTATGCAGTCGCACGTGCCTGCGACAATGGTCAAGTCAGCAACAAGGACTGCGCCGGCGTCATCTTATACTCTGCTGAACGAGCAACCGAAGTTGCTTTGGATGCTATTCAGTGCCTTGGTGGTAATGGTTACATTAATGATTTCCCTACTGGCCGAATTCTTAGAGACGCAAAGCTCTATGAGATTGGTGCTGGTACCAGCGAGATCCGTCGTATGTTGATTGGTAGAGAATTTAACAAATTGTACAAGTAGAGACTTTTTTCATAGATGATTTGCTTGCCGCATGCCTTCCGCTTCATATGGCCCATTCGCAAGAAATAAAAACGTATTTATATCATTAAAATTGGGCCACGTCATATTTGTCAGCCGCACTTTGCAAATCACGCTGTGAGACCGGATTTTTTTCACAGGAACTTCTGGCAATTTCCAAGAACACGCCATCAATTATGTAAAGCATGCAAGATATACAATGATAGGACATTACTGTACTCAAAACATCATAAATCGTAGGACTTGAAAGCACGAGTATAGAAAATAATTAATACCCTTGCTCTGGCTTGACTCCTTTTTCTTGTTTTGGTGCAAAAAAAGGCTGCAAACAACGCCTCTATAAAAGTGTTTGGGCCATCAATTCCAAAGCCAGACTGACTTGGGCCAAACGCTTATTTACGCTAGCTTTTCTCTCGCGCTCGCCCCCTTCTCTCTCTTCCTTTAAATACACTTTATATTATGGAGCTTGACGAATTTGTTGACATGGAATGGTTGAACTCTCACTCATCCACCATGGATGTCAAAGATGAATCCTTTGATTCCGCTGACCCCTTTTACTACATGGATTCCACCTTCGAACCTGATTTCATGTCCCAAGATATTGTTACCGATCCAACCTTAGATGATTTAGACATTGCAACCGTAGAAGAACCTTCCGTGAAGGAAGAGGCACCGGCAACTTTACCCACTCCTCCATCAACTGATGATAAGGAGACCGCCAAGTCAGCCTTGCCGCCAAGCTTCCCCTCTACTGAGCAAATAAAGCTGCTGATTGAAGCGGCTAAAAAACAGCTGGCTTTGCAGCAACAGCAGCAAGAACAAAACGGTGCAGGTCTCACGACTGTGCCATCGAGTCAGACTCAGACTGTTCCCCCTGCTTTAGATAATGTTGTCGATACTTTGCCCATTACCACTGTCTCCCCTGATAAGCTTATCATTAAGCAAGAGGAAGACAAGGAGCCTAGCCAAGAAGCCAAACCCAACGTGATTGAAAAGGCTAGTCATTTTACTCGTGCCAGCTCTAAAATGGACTATGATTCAGATGAAGAAATCCATTCACCTGAAGATATCAAGAAGATGACTCCCAAGGAGCGTCGACAACTACGAAATAAAATTTCTGCACGAAACTTCAGAGTGCGAAGAAAGGGTAAGTCTTATTACATAGTCATGATCATAGCTTGTGGGCTCCGCTTTAAGACAATTTCCCCCCTTCTTTTCCGCACCCCTTAGAATACATTTCTACTTTGGAAGCCCAAGTCCAAGAGCACAAGTCATATGCAGATCAACTGTTTGAGAAACTCTCCAAGGTCGAGAATGAAAATATTTGCCTCAAGGCTGAAGTTGATTCTCTACGAAGACAAAATCAGTTGCTTGTCAACAGCGCATCGCCACCTTCTCCTCCTACCTCCTCCGATCTTGTTCGTACTGCATCCAGCTCTTCCACCTCGTCATCTTCCAGCAAATGCATTAGCTCTCCTAGAATCAATCTCAACAAAGACATTAGTATTACTGGAAGCATGGCCATTGATACTTATCGTCAAGACACTCGTATTCTTGTATCCAATGCCGTTATGCCGAACTGGAATGTAGAAGAGATTTTGAAGGAGAAACCCGATCATACTATATTCAACGCTGTAGCACATCATATTGTCTCAACTTTTGCATCTTTCATGACCATGAGTGATGTAAAAGAGAAGCAACCGTGGTCGCGGTGCTCAATGGATCCGCCTACCACTGTCTCCCCAGCTTACATCGAATACTTGTATGACACTGTCATCATGTCTTCCTTGGGCGAGTCCGGATCGGATTTCAACTGGTGGAATGTTGCGGCATGCTAAGCAACTACTACCATATGCAAAAAGGCACTTTCCGGATGAACTGACCATTTTTATAACTTTTGGCCAACAATTGAATCCTGTTTACTCCATTGTACATAACATCTCTTCAGACTATACACCTTTTTCCCCTCTTTTTTCATCCCCCACTTTCTTCTATACTTTTTTTGTACTTTCTTTCTATAATTCTACCTTCAATTGCACAGAGCGCCTCAGAGTCCCCACCCCCCTTTTTTTCTTGTCTATTACATTTTCTTTGGAAAATAAGGGCAGAACACTTTTTTCCGAAAAACCCCAAATCTTCCCACTTTCTTTTTTATTTGTTCCAGACGTAGTATGTCGTTTTTATCGATCTGTATGGAAACCATGATTAAACATGTTGATAAAGAATACCAAATTTCTGTTCATAAAAGAAAAAGTGGCCCGATATTTGTCGTCGATTGCTACGTGCTGTAATAGCTGTAATTTAAACTTTTTGATCTATCAAAGTTATCGATGATTGATAATTTGCATAATACAGTTCCCATTTGTGGAAATCATTCTAGCGCAAGTAAAAATTCACATCTCCTCTCAGCGAATGTTACAGCCCTTTTTGTCATACTATAACAATAGAGCATGCATGCGATCTTATGTCCTGCGAAACAACATGATCCTGCAAACCTCAAATGGCATGGCTTGTAAGTATCAGCAATATAATGATGGTTTGAGACATACAGTGCGGCTGGTCCAGGCGCTTTCGGACTCAGGCTAGGTTTGGGAAACTGAAGCGCCGCCATTAGCGCTTATCCCGTCGGAGAAACAGGATAGCAAGCAGTTACTGGCAAACTTGAGCACTCTAGCGTTTGCTGTAAAGCCGAAAGTGATTTTAAAGATACAATGCGTTCCTGAATCGATGCATAATGTTGCATCAAGTCGAACGGTACAGGACTTATTCAACTTCAACATGTTTGTGGTTTGCCGGCATAGCGATAAGCTTGCACTAAGGACTGCAGGGTTAAGGCATCGTCGTGAGATCATTGTCATCTGTTTTCATACTGTCATGCTTTTATCATGGTATACGAGAAGTGGACACCACAAGTGGTACTTTTGTAATATACATAAGCAATACTAGGTAATTAGCTCCGCAGTGCTATAGTTTCCAAATGCTGATCCACCTCAGGTAGCGATCATAAGTCCAAGGTATATGACTCTGTATAGCTTGAGCACAGAGAACTTGTCCTTGGTTTCTAAAATCATTGAGGTAACGACTTGATCAACAATTATCGAAAACTGATAATTTATTATATCATATTTTGTTTCTGATCCGCCAATTTTTGACCGATCTAGTCAGATTGCTTGTATCCTGGAAGCTGATGATTGTCTCTCTCTGACACCTTTCCAGAGGGATCTTTGCAAGAACTTCGATCTTTTCGACAAAATCAAGGCTATGGCCGAAGACAAAGGTATTGCTGCCAGCCAGATCGCGCTCGTTACATGTTCATGTTGCAGATAAATTGTTTTGGAGATCTAGCTTCGATTTGAGTTGTGGGTCATTACCCGTACTAAGCTTCACGGCATTTCTTACATCTAGGACAGATGTCGACTAAGCTGATATTGTGTTTTAACCCACCACTTGTAGCCGTACAAAATCATATAACAGGCCTAGATCGCGTGAGTATATCATCTACTATTTAGCGATGACTAATCAACAAGGTTGAGATGTACACGCAATCACATTATTGTGTACTTTCATGTAAACCAATTGGCAACGTTTCTTTCCCCAGATATGTATTTGTTTGCCAGGCACTGAGATAACGCCAATCATAGCCATTACCCAATTTAATAACTATGAGATATATCGATGAATAGTGCCAACTTGATAACTACCATTATGGTGCTATTGCTTGTAACAAATGCATGCTAGAAATTACTAGCCAATTTGTGTTATTGTATGGCCTGTAGATGTGTAGGTATTGCAAAAGGCAGCACAGAAACAATGGCGCAGTATCCTTCGGGTAATGATTTTCCTTCGTTAAAGGCTCTGCCAAAAGCTATGACGCGTTCCCGGGCTCTTATATTTTTCCGGGCGTAACAGCGGGGGGTTTTTTTAGTATTTAGTCGCTGCCAATACGAGACTCAAATTTCTATCACTTCTTCACAAAAAACATACAACCAGTCAAATATGTCGCTCCCACTAACTATTCCTCAACGCGAAATTGGAAAGACCGGCGTTAAGATCTCTGCCATTGGATATGGTGCTATGAGCTTAGTAAGGGTTTCCGAAAGCACAGATGAACTTTTCCATAACATCAGCTAAATCATTATATTTTTTTTAGGCTCCTGGTGTGTATGGCTCAGTTGACGACGAAAACAGCATCAAGCTGCTTGAGAAAGCTCTTGAAGTTGGCTGCAACTTTTGGGATACCGCCGGTAAGTGAGAAACTCCGTGTCAAATGCTTGATCCACGTTTGTCTGACCTGTTGATCCATAACAGATATCTATGGGCAGGGTCACAGTGAAAAAATCATCTCTAAAGTTCTAAAGAATCATCGAAAGGAGGTGTTTTTGGCGACCAAATTTGCAATTGATCGTTCTAATGGTCAATTTCGAATCAATGGTACACCAGAATATTTGAAGAAGGCTTGCGATGCCTCGTTGCAGCGTTTAGGCACTGATTATATCGATCTGTACTATAGTCACCGTATAGATCCTAATACGTAAGTACCTTAAGTAGAACATTGGCATATTAGGTATACCTCTAACTTATCACCTTTGTCTACAGACCGATCGAAGATACAGTCGGCGCTATGGCTGAGTTGGTCAAGGAAGGCAAGGTGAAGTATCTTGGTTTGTCAGAGTGCTCGGCTGAGACTCTCCGTCGTGCACACAAGGTTCATCCTATCACTGCCGTACAAGTCGAATACAGTCCCTGGACTCTTGATCATGAAAACAATGATTTGATTAAGACATGCCGAGAACTCGGAGTGTCTATTGTAGCGTACTCACCTCTAGGACGCGGTTTCTTAACCGGCCAACTCAAGTCTCTTGATGACTTGGAAGCTGACGATTGGCGCCGAACCAATCCACGTTTTCAAGGTGAAAATTTTGCAAAAAATCTTGAACTCGCTGACAAGATCAAGGCTATCGCCGACAAGAAAGGCGTCACGGCTGGCCAGATCTCGCTTTCATGGCTACTTGCTCAAGGCGACGATGTGTTTGTTATCCCAGGAACACGAAAGGAAAAGTATTTGTTGGAGAACTTGGCAGCTGGTAGTGTCCAGCTTTCGAAAGAGGAAATGACTGAGGTCAGACAAATTGCAGAATCCTTTGATGTTTCTGGAGAGCGATACAACCCAGAAATGATGTCTTCCTTAGACAACTAGTATATATATATGTATATATATCAACCAACATAAGAGTCCAAAATAGCTATTCTTGTTTATGCATAGTTCCATTTGGTAAGCTGCTCAACAATATAATAGACTAATTTAAGGATTCTGCTTGCGGCAAATGCTTTGAGATAGGAAAAATTAAAAGAATTGGTAGTTTTTGAATAAAATCTTATGATCAGATAAGCTCTAACTTCAGTTATGTCAGACTTCTTTGTGGACCCATCGTTGCGACTCACAGCTTTAATTTTCGCAGCCATCTAACATAAATTTTGAAGCATGAAATTTGTTGCTCGTATGACGCGTACGGCGGCGACAATGAGGCGATACATTTTTCTGGGAACGCCAATTTTCAAATATTTAATGGGAGACATCCTAACTTCACATCCATATTTCCTTTGCAAACAATTACCTGCGAATAGATATGTCATTACCACTTACCATTCCTCAACGCGAAATCGGCAAGACCGGCGTTAAGATCTCTGCCATTGGATATGGTGGTATGAGCTTGGTATGTTCTGACAAAAGTCAATTCCACATATTTCTCATATGCATCAATGAATCAAATGTTATTGAATAGGCTCCCGGTGTCTATGGTACTATTGACGACGACAACAGTGTCAATTTGCTCAAGAAGGCCCTCGAAATTGGCTGCAATTTTTGGGATACTGCAGGTAAGCGGCGTTAAGGAAAACAAAGCAAGACCGGAACACACGTTAATAGAAAATCCGTACAGATGTTTATGGTAGTGGTCACAGCGAAAAAGTCATATCGCACGTCCTCAAGGATAACAGAAAGGATATCTTTTTGGCCACTAAGTTCGCTATTGACCATAGCAGTGGATCCATGAAAGTCAACGGTAGTCCTGAATATTTAAGAAAGGCTTGCGATGCATCGCTCCAACGCCTGGGAACCGATTACATCGACCTCTATTACAGCCATCGCATTGATCGTAATACGTAAGTAAGTTACCCCTAGCTATGTTACATGCGTCAACGCAGACTGACAGCCTCTGGTTAGACCGATCGAAGATACAGTCGGCGCTATGGCTGAGTTGGTCAAGGAAGGCAAGGTCAAGTATCTTGGTTTGTCAGAGTGCTCGGCTGAGACTCTCCGTCGTGCACACAAGGTTCATCCTATCACTGCCGTACAAGTCGAATACAGTCCCTGGACTCTTGATCATGAGAAGAATGATTTGATCAAGACTGCTCGAGAGCTAGGTGTTTCTATTGTTGCCTATTCACCACTCGGCCGTGGTTTCTTGTCTGGCCAGATCAAGTCGTTGGATGATTTGGAGGAAGATGACCGACGCCGTTTGATGCCACGCTTCCAAGGAGAGAATTTCGCCAAAAATCTTGAACTGGCTGACAAGATCAAAGATATAGCTCACAAGAAAGGAGTTACGCCAAGTCAACTTTCTCTTGCGTGGGTCCTCGCTCAAGGAGAAGACATTTTTGTCATTCCCGGTACTCGCAAGGAGAAGTATCTTATTGAAAACATGAGCGCTGGTGGAGTTCAGTTGTCGAAAGAAGAACTAAATGAGGTGCGAGCCATCGCCGAGTCCTTTGAGGTTTCAGGCGAACGTTACAATCCCGAAATGATGCAGTTCGTTGGAAATTAAGGGGCGTGAACATATTATTGATATCTAAAATGAATAAAACACTTGAACTTTTACCAGATCAACAACACAGGCTAACATGATGATGACTATGCCATTCATGTGCTGGTTTGCCTTACCATCCTAGTTTGCTTGGCGATCGGAGATCAAAGCTTGGATAATGCATAGGTGATATAGTCCTTTTTACCTAAATTTTCACTTTCCACCGAGGCCCCAAGTCAAACCTTTCTAAAATTAAAAATGCAGCATTGTAATATTCAACCAGTTCCATTTGATAGTTTATGAAGAGAAAGAATTTTTCATTCTTTAGACATATAGTTATATGTAGAGTACTTTATTCACAAAATAGCTTGTCAACCAAGGGTAAAAGTTTTCAAGTAGATTTTACAAAAGCTTGCCGATCAAGCTGCTGGCCATACCGCCGCCGCCTCCACTGTTGCCACCACCGCCAAGCATGCCCATAATTGAACCGAGACCGCCGCCACCGCCACCGCCGAGCTGTTGCTTCATGTACAGCTTCATGGCCATTTGGCCAGCAGAAGCCAACATAGCGTTCTTGTCGCCACCGCCACCTTGAGCGTTGAACAGCTTGCTGGCTTCACCCATGGCGAGGCCGATAAGTTCGCTGGAACCGCCGCCACCACCACCGCCAGAGAACATCTTCATAGCTTGCATAGCGGCGGCAGAGCCGATATCGTTAGAGGAGTGCTGTTCGCTGGGTTGACCTTGAGGAGACTGGTTATAGATTTGCTGGTGAACATTGGCAGCTTGTTCAACTTCATGGTCTTCAGCTGGGCCCTCGTTGCCACCAGAGAACTGGGAGATAATAGAAGAGAAAACACTCTTGTCTATTTGAATGTTGTGTGAGCTGGTGCACTCGGGACATAAATATTACAACAGATATTTACCTTCACCACCAGCGTGTCGTGAAGCATACTCAGCAGCTTCATCTGGGTTAGGCTGGGGACGTTCATAGTTTTGTTGCTGACCACCATACTGTTGCTGCTGGCCACCATGATGTTGCTGTTGACCACCATACTGTTGTTGCTGGCCACCATATTGTTGCTGCTCGCCACCATATTGTTGCTGTTGGCCGCCGCCACCTGTGTGAGAATATGATCGCGTCAGAAAGATGTTCAACATAAGGCACACCAGGACTACTCATGATCTTCATGGTAACGTACCTTGATAGCCACCGGCTTCACCACCTTGAGAGCGTTCTTGGTTGTAGTAATCAGACATTTGAAAGAATAAGAAAGAATATAGCCTGATGTTTTTGCTACTCAAGCCCTTTTATAGAGGTTCACCAACACGTTTCATGAACTCGGTAACTTAAAATGGCAAGATCCGTCATGCACCCACAGCCATCATGAGAAGCAGTCATAAGCAGTCCAAATATCACGTGATAAGCGGGTGTTGTAAATTTTCTTTTACAAGGTAATTTTTGGAAGAGACATAGGGGCAGAGACAGAGTATAGACGGGCATGCCTAAATTCACTCCTAGGGTTGAAGCCAAGAACCCTGTGCTCCATGATGCATCGGCAAAGAAGCACATCACTTTTGATTTGTCTGATTCGGAAGAGAAGCCTGACGTCAAGAAACTAAAGGTTGAACCAAACACGCAAACAAAGCAATCCAAAAAGAGAATCCACGAATCTACCAAGCAACAGCGGAAAAAGATCAAAGTTGATAACGGATCGACCGAAATTGTTATAGAGATGGCCCAAACTCAACAAAAGAAGGAGACAGGTTAGTATCAATGTGCTGTTACCGCTCAAAGGACGAAAAAGGGAATCTAACAATGATTCTTGATAGCTCCAGCCGCTACCAACACTGTTCAAGCTGATGTATTGCAGAAGGTTCAAGAATTGAGGAAAAAGAAGAAGGAAAAGCGCAAGGCTAAGAAGCTCGGTGCCAATGTAAGTATGACTTTCCAAGTAAAAGGATACTTGTGCTTGTAGATGGCTAATTCTGATCATTTGTAGGCTCCAGCATTTCAATTATTGCCCGAGAAGCTCACTAAGAAATTGTCTACTGAGGATCTCCGAGAATATATACTCTATTGCTTGACAGAGGCTCCGACTCCCGATTGGATGCGAATTGCAAACCGTGCTGCTATCGAAAAGCTAGTGCTTGTATTTGCACAAGGCTTAGATCTTACATTTTTTGGATTTCCACCTAACCGCGCCAATATAAAATCAACCATGGGTTTGACAGATTTGGGAGAGACAGATTTGGCGAAAGAGACGCTGCAGGATTTCAATTCGCTTTTTTCACATTGCGTGGTGACCAAAGTTTCAGGCACCAAGGGCAAAATCCATAATCCTTTGATGAATTTATTGCAATGTCCAGTCTCAAATAGTCAAAAGGAAAAGCGCGATAAGGAGAGAAAGTCAAGTGAGTGTTATTTGTGGGAAATAATCAGCTTACAAGGCTGAGCACTGACCGGATTTTCATTCAGATCGAGATGCTGCTAACACCCCAGAGTATTATATCCTCAAGCATGAGGACATGGTCGCAGCTGAATATCCCATTCCCACTTGTCTGGATTCCTCAGTGGCTTTACCAGAAGGGTGGCATGAAACGAGACCGGGCAAAGATGTTCAGAAGAAGAAATTGGTTGCTGTAGATTGTGAAATGGTAAATATATTCTGGCCGCATGGAAGTTTGCAACATTACTGTACTGACACAGCAACAGTGCGAAACAGCATCTGGTATGGCCTTAGCACGTGTTTCACTAATTGATGAGGGTAAGTTACGGTGTAAGATGAGATCAATAATTGGACAGCTCGTTCTCATATATCTGTCACCTATAGATTCAACTGTAATTTTGGATGAGCTAGTTCTCCCTGACGAGCCAATCACGAACTATCTGACGGAATATTCTGGTATTACTCCAGAAATGATGGCTAACACCACGACATCCCTTCGAAGAGCACAAAAGCACGTCAGAAAATTCGTGGATCATGATGTGATTCTAGTGGGACACGGGTTGCATAATGATTTGAAAGCTCTCAAATTGACACACCCTTATTGTATCGATACATCTATAATATACCATCATACCAGGGGCCCTCCATTTCGGCCCGGTCTGAAGTGGCTGTCAAGTCGATACCTAAAGAGAGATATTCAGAATACTGACCCAAATCATGGTGGAAGAATTGGTCACGATCCAAGAGAAGATGCAACAGCCACGCTAGATCTGGTCAAGCTCAAAATTCAAAAAGGCGCAACTTTTGGCTTATTACATGATAATAAGGAACTGATTTTCCATCGAATCAAGCGATTCCGCCCACCTCGACATGGTGCTATCGTGGAGAGCGCTGAGCAGCCAAACAAGTTGCTAAGCGCAGCACTTGGTAAAGATTACGTAAATTGTTCCAGTGATGATTCCGCAGCCCAGAAAACAATCCAAATGCTTGCTGAAAAGGATTTCATACTCTGTAAATGGGCTGTGTTGGAAACAGTACATAAAGGCGATGCTCCAACTGCTACCGACAACGGCATCCCCACTGTAATAGCAGCACATGGTTCGAACGTTTCCAACGAGAAAGCTCATGCAATAGAATCGCTCAACAATTTTAATAAGCAATTCAAGTCATTGTATGACCAGCTTCCATTAGGAACAGCCGTCGTGGTTATGGGAGGGTTGGGTGATTTACGAGCTGTGCAAAAGTAAGTTTTAAAACATGGTGATAGTGATAGTGATTATGATCATATCTAATCAATCACATCTATGATTTTAATAGGCTCACGGAGAAGCAGGATAGATACCAAGCCATGTTCAAGAAGCACAAGCTCTCAAATATTCCTGAAGAGGAGCAATTTAGCGAAAGCGATCAGAAGCGCCTGGAACAAGAAGCCGCCAAAGCCCAGATGGGTAGCGCATTTTTCTGTATAAAAGGTCCACAATTGTAATTTTAGAAGCAATATAGAAGCATACCACGATCGTCTAACTCATATGCAATACAAAAACCAAACTTAGCATTTTTTAAAGGCTTTTGACATGTTTAATTGAGATGGCCGATTTTGTCATTGATATGAAGATGTATAAATATATGTAATTACTCGGCATCATGATATTAAGGGGTACAAATTGAATTAGATTTCTAACACTCCAAGGTCAACTTAAAGTATCAAAGAGGCGAAGACAGCACCGGCAACAGAGACGGCAACAGCGCTGGTGGTCAAGATGCTAGCATCAGAGGTGGAAGAACCGCTGGCAGCGGGGGCAGAGCCTGAACCTGAAGCAGAGCCAGAGGCGGAAGATTGATGGGTGGCATTGTAAGACTTGTTAGTCATAAGGCCATCGATGGTCTCGTTGAAGAAAGAGACACTGCTTCCATTAGCAATGTTGACGTTTTGGTAATTGATTTGCTTGGCAACAAAATCATAGACGTTGGCAAGAGTCTTGTTGGCATCACCACGGCCGAGGTTTCCGAGACCCCAGTTTTGCTCAACGGTGGACAAGGAAGAGTAGTGAGTGTAGAAAGTGGGATCAGTGGTGTTTTTGAGATTGCTGGGAATAGCACCCATAAGAAGGGTCCAAACGCGGTTAGCCTTGGCATAGGTTTCGTTCTCATCGAAGGTAATGAGAACCAAGGTCTCCTGCAAGAAGGTTTGGTTGCTCAACGTAGTGTTCAAGAAACCAGCAAGCCAGTTGCCAGCAACCTCAGCGCTGGAATCGTGACCGTCGTTGGTCATGTTGGGGCTATTTGACGGTTGTAAATGTTAGCATTTGTCTTATTTATGGCAGTTCAGAAAAGCATATCATATATACGTATAGAAGACCCAGTCAGGAACAAGACCGGCTGCAATGTCAGAAGCAAGCTGAGTAGCGGGAACGACATTTTGAGCGCGGGTCTGGTTAAGACCTACGGAATCGAAGATGATTGCAGGGTCGTGCTTGCGGACATAGGAGCCGTTGTGACCGAGGAAGTCAGTGTAACCAACACTGGGGATATCCTCTTGGTAAACCTTCCACTTCAAGCCCTAATGCAAGAAATTATTACTATTATAAACGTATGAATCAGTCAGCATATAGCCAAAATTGAATTATAAACGTACCTTATCCTCCAAAAGATCATAGATGGAGCTGACATTGGCAGGGATGTTGTAATAAGCATCATCGGTGATACCGAGGTTAGAACCAGCAGCAGCAGCGATGTAGTTTGGCTCAGAAGGATGGGTAACAGCTAAATTTGAAGTTTCAATGTGCAAACATAATTTAGTTCATGATGTTTTAGGATTATCAATGTGTTCATATATGAATGACATACCATAGGTGTTGTTAAGAAGGATACCCTGTTCAGCAATTTGTTGATATACGGGGAGAGTAGTGGCAGTTTCGTAATCCTGCGATACAGCAATACAATATTAGCATTGAGCGTCAATAAACATTTTAAACTAAAATTGCGCCACATACAGTGTTCTCGAGCCAGATCTGCATGAAACGCTTGAAGACAGGGGAGGAGGAGCTTCCAGTGGAGGAAGAAGAGGCAGCAGATGAGGTGGAAGTAGAGGTGGCGGAGGAAGAATCAGAAGAGCTGTCAGTGGAGGAGGTGGATTCGGTAGATGAAGCAGAGGTAGATGAGACTGAAGAAGTGCTGGAGGTAGTGGTGCTGGAGGTGGTATCCTGAGCAGCAACAGAGGCAACAGCAGCCAAAGCAGTGAGGCAAATAATAGACAAAGAACGCATTGCGGTTTTGATATTAGACGAGGAGAAAGATGACTAGTGAGCTAGAAAGGTATTATCTTTATATAAATTACGAGCGGCAACTTATGGAAAGCGGTCCATTTATACTCGAAGTACTTTTTGCCTAATTAGCTTATGCCCATTCAGATACTTAAAATTTTGTATCCACGTGTCGAAGCCGAAATTTGTATGTGCTTGGGCCAGAGCAGCTGATTGGGCACTCATTTTAAGTTGTTTGCATGAAAATTTTCCAATGGGAGCACAACTTGCCATACTAGTTTAGCATCAATGATTTCTCTCAAACAAAGCACATGCAGAGAGGATCTTGAACCTTGTGTAGCGTGCCAGGAACTTGTACCATTCTCAGAGTAAATCTCGGTTTTCTGGATAAAATTTCTTCGAATAGACTTTCTCCTTGAACCGGATCATATTCACAAAAAGAAAAATCACGCACTTACATGTGTTTCAAAAATAAGAAGCGCACCGCTGTGCCATTAATCATTGCTGGTGTGGTTGCCATTGCACTGGTTTTGGGCTTGGCAATTGGTCTCACTCGAGAACACTCATCAAATACAAATTCAACTAGCAGTAACGCAGTGGTAGTGCAAAATTTCCCGCAAGAATTTCTTTTGAGTGGCAACAATTTCACAATCTCAAACCAGACTACTATACGATACTATGAATTCAACGTGTCACAGATCAATGGCTCTCCAGATGGATATCAAAGGACAATGCTTGTAGTGAACGGTAATGTACCTCCCAAGTTTTGTTCAATCAGGCCATATTTTCAATGACAAAATTTCTTATCCAACAATGGGATTTTCAGGGCAATACCCCGGACCACTTGTTGAATGCAATATTGGCGATCAGCTAGTAATCAAGGTCAATAATCAGTTGCCCGATGGTCAAGGTACCTCTATACACTGGCATGGTATGTACCAAACTGATAGCAACTGGATGGACGGCACAGTCGGTGTTACACAATGCCCGATCCCCCCCGGTCAGAGCTTCACATATAACTTCACAGTCTCCGAGCAGCGGGGCACATATTGGTGGCACTCTCACATGCAGGCGCAATATACTGATGGCATTCTCGGCCCGCTTGTTATTCATGATCCTAGTGAGCCTTCCATCAGTGAATACGACGAGGATCTTGTCATGATACTCACTGGTAAGGAGCAATAGTTATGATTCATCTTTTATCACCGTTACTTACCCAAAGCAGACTGGTACCATGATATATCGCCAGTCAACATGGCAATTTTTCTCAGCCCTGACAATTACGAAGCCTCTGAGCCAGTCCCTGACAGCGGCCTAATCAATGGTTTAAACACATTTAATTGTAGTGGGGCTACTAATACTTCAGTAGCCTGCACTGGAGGAAATAGAGCCAACTTTACGTTTACTGCCGGGAAAAGGTATCGCATCAGGGTGATAAATACCAGGTGAGTTCAAATTTGACTTTATGGGCCTGAATATGCCAGCCAACGGAATTTTTGTATTCTGCCTTGTGCTAACTACAACTGCAGCGCCATTGCGGAGTTTGATTTCTCTATTGATGGCCATAATCTGACTGTTGTGGAAGCAGACGGTGTCCCCATGAAGCCAGTAACAATTGACCGCATTCCTATCAATGTAGCTCAACGCTACTCTGTAATTGTTGAGGCTAACCAGCCCGTTGGAAATTACTGGGTTAGAGCGGTCATTAACGAGAATTGCCTTGCATATACCAATCCAGCATTGAATCCTACAGTATTGGCAGGGATACATTACGAAGGTGCGCCAGACAATCAGCCGAACTCGACTGATCCTGGATACGGTGATCCAATTGACTGTATTGATCTGGATTCTTCCGATCTTCATCCGTTTGATGGCTTGGATGCCCCTGATTACAACGTTAGCTACTATATTGAAGCCACTTTTCAAGCAACTGCCGAAGACCGAGTACATCGTGGATATATGAATACCACAACCTGGAAAGCTTTAGCAAACACCAGTACTTTGCAAGAGGCCAACTCTGGATTATCTTCTTTTGGTAACAACCAGTTTGTTCTGACGCTCCCAGATAATGTAACCGTGGTGCAACTGATTATTCAAAGTGAGTTTGTTAATACTTTGTTACTCATCGGATAATCATACTAAAGCATGGTTCTACATAAGATTTGGATGATGGGGACCATCCATTCCATCTTCATGGTCACACCTTTTGGATACTAGGTACTGGTTCTGGCTATTTTGGGGCCAACCCCAGTATGAATACAACAAATCCAACGAGAAGAGATACAGCCAGTAAGCCGAATTACTATTTTGTCACATTCTTCATTGTCTTCTAACCCGTCGCCTTCTCATTATTAGCTGTTCCAGCTTACGGATATGCTATAATTCGATTTATACCTCATCCAGGTATGTGGTTCTTTCATTGCCACATCTCATGGCATGCCGAGGCTGGTTTAGGCATGCAAATACAGTATAGGCCAGATCTAGTCAAGGTAAGCAAGATGACATTTGTAAAAAAAATGATAATGCTTTCTCTTTGAATATTTAATAATTAATTGACCATCGATACTACGCTACAACAGACATTTGATATTCCTCAACACCTGAAAAATCTATGTCAAGCATAGTTATGATCTAGGACTATGAGAATGAATAATCTTATAAATTAGAGCTTTAAAACTAGCACCTATTATATATTAGCATACAATAGAACATCATATTGATAACCATTATCTGGTCACTCGCGTCAAATTCTTTTGAGCTCTAAATTATCTATTTGACACCTTAGCAGCGCAACTTTCCTCTAATCCGAGCTTTCCTTCGTTGTTCATTCGACTATGTTTCACTCGAGATTAGATTATGTTGCCTCCAATAACTTTCATTTACAATTATACATCACATCATATCTAATATGTAGCACTATATTGATTTTCTTATAGACTTTCTCTTTTGATTACGAGCAACTCATTTTTTGCCACATCATAGATGAAATGTTATCTTTATCTCTGACGATATTTCAGGTACCATTTCTAATCGTGAGTTAAGTAGCCAGTCTGTTACCTGTCCTCCAACCCGCTGAGCATTCTGTCCATTAACACTACTTCAATATGTGCTGCAACTATCCACGGAAATTATTGTACATATTATTCTTGAAAGCTAGCGTGAAGCCTCTGTATTGAGACGATGAATTTTGGCTGCTACGTTTTCCTTCACTAACAAAAGTCATGGATTAACAAATATTTTCGATGTAAATCAATATCACATTATAGTCGCTACAATCTCCACTACCAAGGTGCTTGATCTTAGATAAGCTACTTAGAAGCATTAGAAAACTTTTACATGACTTGCTGCATGACATAAGCTGCAAGCTACCGTCAAAGCCGAAATAAGCCGAAAGCATTCCTTAATATAAGGCTAAAAAAACGTTAAATTTTTCGTCCAATAACCCTTTACATAACTTACTCAACAGTGGTTCAGCTCCTGCTTGGAAGGCTACTGGCGATTGCTTATGGGTGTTCCTGGCATAAAGCAGAAAGCAAGTGCTAAATGGAGTCGCGCTTTGGCAAACGTCTTTTTGAGTCGTAATGGTTTTGACAAATACAATGCCGACTTGGAAGAGACAGTGATTTACAATGCGGAGGATAAAGGTGAAAATATCGACGTATCAATGCTACAAATCACTATCAGGAAGGCTATCTCCGGTCATTGTATTGACGAAAAGGACAATTTTGAACATGCATTGCAAGTTATCAAACAGGTATTGTCAGCGGCTCGACTTATGACTACATGGTTCGAATTATGATACTAATTTCGCTTACAGAGCTGCTTTGCTACCAAACAAAGCTGCAGAGTTAGTTGTAGTGAGCTTTACAATTATTCACAAAGGCTGGAAGCATCAGCTCATACACATGTTAGTTTATATGTATGTTTATTACTCTTCAGAATTGACACTAATTTGTAATTCTATAGACCAATGATGACCATTATGCAGATGAATATCTATACTGTTTCTATGTGGCACTCAATGCAAACATATGCCATGAAGATAGAGGGGCTATGGATAAACGAAAAAGTCGCTACGTGTGCAATAATGTGGAAGATAACTTTGGCATATTCAAGTTTGTTTCTCAAGACTATCAAAACCGCTTAACCACTGCAAACTCTTCTGGTACAACTAAGGTTCCAGCTTCAAGGTTCAAAGAATGCATGCCTCTAATAGTGAGTTTCAAAATGTTGTTCTCTGTTTTAAATTGACTCTTACTAAGTACTATCTGTCAGCATGGAAAAAACAATATCACTGTCAAAAACTTTAGGACTCTACTCAAGATTGAAGATTCGGTTGCCCAAATCACTCATTACCTCGACACACAATTTCAATTTTATAGGGAGTGCTGTGATTTATTACAGTCAAGTCAAGAAGAAAGATATATGGAAAATCAACATCTGATTATCAAATTGAATGAAACAGAGAAATACCTGACTTCCAGTGAATACGAAATTCGCCAACAATTACAAAATATTCTCGTTGATATCAAGGTACGTGACGAATGTCGAAATGTTGAAATTACATGCCTCTGACTCGAATTTTCACCAATTAGTCTAAAGCAACGTTATGCCTTCCACTCATTCAACATTTCAAGTGCTCAAAATGCAATATTTCCATGAACTGTCCTGAGCAAGTCTCTTCATGCTTGCATGCCTTTTGCACCGATTGTAAGCAATTTATCTATGCACAAGACGATTTTCTTTGTCCAGTTTGTCAGCAGCCTCTGGACGATTCCAAAGATCTGCATACAGATGCCATCAGAAAATTTATAAATTTTTATCATGCAAGCAAAGGAGGCGATCAATCTTCTATTGACATGCCGAGCAATGTCATGTTAAAATATAAGCAATGGACTCGTAAGAGCATAGGTCGACTAATGTCCAACAACAAAAATGATCAGCCCCCAAAAAAGAAGGAAGCATCCCCAAAAGCTATAAAAACAACAGCGCAAGAAGCTCGAATTAATCTGGATTACCCACTACTTCGTACCAGTATTATTTACTTATGATTATTAGCCTTTCATCTGAGTGAAAAATAAAAAAAATTTGCCAATTTGGGATCAAAAGGCAAGGACGTTTCCAAGTCACAATTTTGCTAGAACCTCTTTTGCAGCGGACGTCTTTGGGCAAGGAACCAAGTCCAATTAACCATAACCAAATGCTGCGTAGCAAAACGCTACCACTATGTAGGGGAGCGCTTTTCTATCAGCCTCACCGACTACTTTCGGCCAGATCACAACCTTCTCCTGAATCCGGGCCACCATCACAAGAACCTACTTCAAATACTGAAGAATCCACCGTTCGGACAACCGAATCGCAAGCCGAAGTTAATGTTGATAAGCAAAATGCTGGTACGAAAGGAAGAAAGAGTAGCAGGAAGTCCAAAAAGCAGTTTACTTTGGCTATACCAGGTAAAGTGTGCAAAAGTGATTACTTATAAATTTGCAACAAACTAAAGGTTTTTGGCCATTCCAGAGCAATTTTTTATCACCAATTACACGAGCTACGCTAGGAATACCACTGATATTAACAAAATACCATATAAGATCCCTCAATGTATTATAGATGATGTTCGATACTCCATACGAGCTGGGTTGTCGGCTCGTGCTTCCACGCAAGCTGCGCTACCAAGTGATAATGTCGTCATAGGCGTACCCTATGCTGGTGCTACATATTTGCAAGATGCCATAGTACACGGAGTGGCTCGAGAACTAGGCTCCGATGTTATTACGCTAGATCAGCATGATTTAACGTTCTTGTCTCACGACTTGATGGATACCAAGCCAACAAGTAATTAATTTGCAATAGTTTTTATACAGGGTTGAAATGTCTGCTGACGCATTTGTTTATAGAAGAGGAGGATATAGAACCGGTATTGATTGAACCTGAGTCAGAAAATAGTCTGGATGTAACCCGCAAAAGCACTAGTAACAGCGATTTCGAAGACGAACGCTCAGACGATTTCATTGTGGTTGACGATGTTGTAGATTATGTGCGGTCGGTCATCAATCAGAAAGATGGTGGTGCTGGGAGATATCTCAAATCAGGGACATCAAAGCCGCAAAGTGACAGTCAGTCCAAAATGAAGGCTATGTTTGGCGCCATCATTAGCATTGGAGAAAAAGAAACACCTATTCTGTCAAATGCTCCTGCGGCAAAACCTGATAAGACCCCCAAAATTGTGTATTTGCGAGACTACTCTCATATCATTGAGTCTCCAATCGGAGAACTAGTAGTCACAGCATTGCTTCAGACAATCCAGGATTTGCGTAACCAGAGTCAAGAGATTGTAGCGGTGGCTGGTGTGTCACCATCTATCACCACATTGGCAAGCAGGAAGAATTTGTTTCATGGACAAAGTGCAAACAACAAGGTGATCGATGCTTTGCCCGACATGCAGGATATGGAAGATCTGTTAGGCAACAAGATCAAATTTCCATACTTCCAGCTTGTGAGCATCCCTCCAGATATGAATTCGACTAGCGACGTTGAAACTTGGCGAGAGCAGATGAAGCGAGACTTATCAAGAAGGGTGCAAGAAATTAATGCTCGCAATGTATTGACAGTTTGTATACAGAAAAGCCTTCTCTCACCGGCACAAGCATTCGTCTCCACCCCAAGCGTTACCAAGATATTAGCAAAAATTGAATCCTCGCAAACGGATTACTGGCCAATGCACTTTGTTCAGCGACTTGTTGCAACCGCTGTTGGCATATCGTTGAATCAGAAGGGCCGAGATGTGAATGGCAAGCCACTAAACATGTCTTATCTAGTAGAAGCAGAAAAGGTTTTGACTACAGGAAGCGATTTACGATCGCAAGCTTTGAGCAAAATCAAGGGCGAAACTGAGGCTGCGAGAAAGAAATTAGTCAGCGTAACAGAAGGCAAAGAGCTGGACCTGAAAGCACTCAAAGAGATGTGCAGTGAACATGAGCGAAAGCTTTTGACCAAAATCATAGATCCAGGTAAGCTTCATTTAGAAGTTATATGCGACTTTGAAGCCATTTCTGATTTTGAGATCCACGGTACTTGCTGCAGCTCGAATTAAGACAACATTTGATGATATTTGCGCACCTGCGACGACCATCGAGACGCTGCAAACATCAATCAGTCTGCCATTAATCAGACCTGATATCTTCTCATATGGTATTCTTGGTCGCAGTTTTACATCTGGTATGCTTCTCTTTGGCCCACCTGGAACTGGAAAGGTGAGATCAGTGACTTCGCTATAGTTCTTAGTGGCATTTAATTAAGACGATTTCAATAGACTATGCTCGCAAAAGCTGTCGCAAAGGAGAGCGGGAGTCGTATGATTGAAATACAAGCTAGTGATATGTAAGGCATAGCGTACAAGCATATACCAAGAACATCAGGAGTGACTTGATCTGATTTCAAACTCTTCAACTTTAGTTATGAGATGTACGTTGGAGAAGGAGAGAAAAACGTAAAGGTAAGCATTGAGTTCCTTTAGGTTAGGGTTTATGTTACGCTTTATCAACCGCTATTACATCTTCTAGGCTGTATTTTCTTTGGCAAGAAAACTCGCTCCATGTGTCATCTTCATAGACGAAGTGGACAGCCTGTTGAATGCTCGAAGATCCGATTTCGCTTCCAACACGCACCGAGAAATAGTCAATCAATTCATGGTGGAATGGGACGGTTTATCTAGTGACAATCATGGTATAATTTTGATGGCAGCAACTAATCGTCCATATGATTTGGACGATGCTGTTCTTCGTAGAATGCCTCGAAGAATGTTAGGTAAAGGGCACACTTTGGTCAATTGGAGCATGTTGTCATCAAACATACTAAAGATTTCTTTTTGCCCTTCAAGTCGATCTACCGAATGAAGCTGAACGAGCCAAGATATTATCACTGCATCTACAAGGAGAACAAATCGACCCTCAAGTATCATTGACAAAGCTGGCAAAGGAAACAGAGTATTATTCTGGATCTGACATTAAAAATCTGTGCATTGCAGCAGCGCTGAATGCCGTCAAAGAAAACACAGCTGATATTTTCAAAAGCATCAAAAACAATCAATCCAAAGGTATAGAAGAAAAGGAATCAATAAGGGTCCTCAAGCAGCATCACTTTGAGAAAGCAAGATCACAAATTGCACCTAGTGCATCTGAAGATATGCACTCTTTAATAGAGATTCATAAGTGGGATGGACTTTACGGAGACGGAAAGAATCGACGGCGCCATAAAGGTATAGGTTTTAACGACGTTGAAGCCGCAAACAATACCGTAAAGATATAGATGTAGATTTACCAAGACACTACAGTTGTATTAGAATATGTATCCATAAATCATTTGTAAATTGCTAGACTCATTTGTGCTTTATAAGACTGTATGCAAGAGTATGGCTGATTGATTTCTAGACTGGACGACCATGTTTGTATGAAAGCCATTTTAAACGACCCTGTTTGAACGACAAACTGCCGGATTTTCCATGATGTTTGTTTTCGGAAGCATCTTCACCAGATCGCAATAATTGTATTTATCATTTTGTAAAGCAGTTCCTATCATTGGATCAATATTGAGCGCTACATTCAATCTCATCAACTATCTATAAATCTAGGATAGATATAAGTGTTTGTATGGTTTTCGTGAGGCTCAAAAGATAGGGCGATTATGCGCGTTCATGGCTTCCAAGCTGGCTTTGCATGTGTTCGGAAAGGTCTGCCGCCTGTCCAACCGAAAAAGGGACTCTCGTCTCATGTGATATTCTGTAGTTCTTTGTGCAGATTGCTGATCTCCCAAATTGCACTCTTTTCTTCGAATTGTTGAACCAAGCAATCTCTGACTTATGATATGCCTACTATGGCAGACTCCAACCGCGTAGCGCACCATACAATAAAAGTCATCACTCCAGAAAACTTGTCAGAGCATCTCCGCCCCGCTCAGCAGCATTACGATACCTTACTTTCACCCGAGTCATCACCACTACTGTCTCCTCCACCACCTTATCGACAATATGAGCAGGATACGGACCACATGGTACATGCAATTGATAACAACTATCAAACAAAATTGCAAGGAGACTGACACTGTTTTTAGCTCGACACTTTGCAAATATCTAGAACTCGCATAACAGATATTGATCGGTAAGTAGCTTGCAATCATCATTCTGGAACCTGGATGTTATGAACCTTGAAAAATGAATCTTATAGTCTATTGAAACAGTTATCCGACCCCCACTGGCCACATGAATGCCGACTTGGTAAGTTTTGTTGCGGGCGTCATTTTTCAGGCGACCTTTTGTAGTGCAATTCAACTCACTCAGTTGAATCTGTGTTCAATCTTCCTATTCAGAATTGCCATTGCGACAGTGATACAACCTGTTTATCATGCTCGAACCCGGCACCGCTTGAATTTTCACTTTCGCCTTCAGCTTCCACTCCAATCCACTGTATGCGAACTTTGAGCAACGACGTGCAACATGACAATCGCCAACGACGGCATTCAACATCTGTGCGCTCTGAAAATACACCTGACTCTACAAACTCTGAAGACCAAGACTCGCAAACACTGGACCGGATATCGGTCATATTGTCACATCTCTTGAAAGAAGCCAGCGACGCTGTTAACGGCCTCGATAGCGGGAACAAAAATTCAACTTCAGTCCCTGCCATCAACAATAATAGAAATATAAACTCGCCATCAACAAAAACTTATGATACCAAAGACTCGACTAGAGCATCCAGATCGCCCAAAAAGTCGAGAATTCAATTGTATGCTCAAACGTCAGAACCATCGCAATCGATCTATTCGAAGAGTCTCCTTAAATCAAAAGCGCCACATCGGCGGACTAATTCTGACGTACGCTACAATCCAAATGAAGAAAGCTCTTCCGTTGATAATGCTAAGCGGCGATCTACTGGATCAATAGCAAAACCTCGCTGGTCACGAGGTGCAGGACTGAAAGATGCAACGCAATTGAATTCAACCGCTCAGCGATGCAGTAACGGCACTAACTTATCGAGAAGCCTACCTAACAGGTCCTGTAACTCGCAGCCGAATTCACCAAAGCAAACAAGAATTTCCAGACGACGTACATTATTGAACGAACCATTGTTAGAATCCTATAGACGTGTGGATGATAGCTTGGCTTTAGTGGACTCCTTATCACGCGATTTGGCTAGCAATACAACGACTACGGACTTCCAGTTGGAATCTAACGAGGGCAGCAAGTCAGTGAATCAGAAAACGGGTGATAGGGCTACGTTGAAGATTGACGACACAAATCAAAGCATGTCACTTGTAGCTTTTTTGATGGTACAGGCCATACATTCGGTCTTGGCATTCTGCTCAGGGCTGCTTTCTTTAAAAACCACAGGAATAACTCTGGAGGCATTGGAATCAAGTGCATTCTATAATGCTCTATCGTGGGCCTTCACTTATACGATGGGTAACGTCTTGGTCGATCAATGCATCCAAAAAGCCCCAGCACAAGTTGGTCGTCGACTCACTATTCCAGGGGAATACAAATCTCGATCTCCTTCTCCAGTTCCAGCTTCACATAACCAAGTGCAGAGCTTTCAATCACGGAAGCAAAGGCGAATTGCTAATCCCAAAGCGATAGGACATTTGGATCAGTCGTTGCATAGAGAAGCATCCGGTCTTGACTGTGTAGTTCCTACGTCAAGTCAATCTCTCTCACTGTTGGAAAGGCGCAGTGGTGGCAAAAATAGTCAAGGAGAGAGCGTCAGAAAATCGGACAAAATAATCGAGAGATTAGTCTTGCCCAGCCCAACCAGAAAATTATACCAGAGGGATGAGATTACTGACGATGAGAGTGACCAAGAGCAAGAGGTCTTGCAAGTGCTTGCTGTCAAACGAATTAAGAAGCGCGGCTCAGTGAAATATAAGGGTGTGCCAATACTTGAACGACGAAACTCCACTTGAACATCGTCAATCCTTTCATTTGTTCATTCTTATAATGACAGTCTATTCACATTGATAAACTTGAAGGAGAACAAATTAGATTCATTATCATTTCCATCTGCATATATATACTAGCAACTAGCCGCCAGGTTTAGAAATACCCGCTGTATACACTGCAGCTAACATGTGTACTTTTTGGCTACAATTTTTAATATATGCTAATTACCACTTTCTTTTGAGCTTGTTGTTCTTCGCCATAGTAACATCCCAAGTTGCATCACTTTATTAACTTTGAATGCTGTGTTATTATACAATACGTAGGGCATTGTTACATTACGGTTCCTACAAAAGCATTGAAGTTGTAAACGGTGCAAGTGTTACTGATTTGCTTTGAACCAGATCCAGACAGCACGGTAGCACCATTTCTTTGCAGTGCAAATGTTTGAGTACCAACACCCATTGGTGCTGACCATAGCGATATACCGGCCGGTACAGAATATTTGACTGCTGCTTTGCTTCCAGAGGTGATGGTCAAAGTTCCTGGGGAGGTGAGCATTGTAATGGCATAGACATTATCCTCATCGTATTGATAACCTGTGGGCTGTGGAACTGAATCTGAACACGTAGTGCCTTTGGGGATTGTGCGATAATAATACACTATCTCATCCTTGGTGACAGTTGGACTACTGGCACCATTCTTATATGCTGTAATATATGCTTTCGCCACGTCACGCCAGCCGTCGTGTGGCATACCTGTCACCCATTCGACTGCACCGGTATTAGGGTCTCCAGCATACACACTGGGGTTATCAGGATGAAGGGGACCGATATAATGGGACTCTGAAAAGTCATTCCATGTTATGATTTCAACGAAATCAGGCTTCAACTGAAGAATTTGTTCCCATCTCTGAAACCAAAGATAATCGCTATAGAAGATCCAATTCTTGTTCCATGAGTTGACTCCATAGTGAGTAAAGAACCAAGGAGAAACTCTGAAAAATTACAATGAAGAAAAAGGTGTTAGAAATGAGTGTGATAGGTTTACAGATATTTATATTCAATTCACTTACGGAGCCATATACGCTTTTCCAGCTAGAGCAGAGATGTATGCTTCGTCCGAGGCAGTGGTCATATTGGAGTCAATTGGCTGGTTGTTAGTACTGGGCCAGGCAATCCAACTGAAAGCTCCCGAGATAGTTGAGTCTCCTTGAATCTGGTTAGCCTGCCAATTTGGGACCAAATAAAGTTGCACTCCACTGCTGGATTCAATTGAACTCCAGTCAACTGTTCCGTAGCCCACAAACGTGGATACGAAAGGCTTGCCATCTACCTTGAACTGAGCACTTTGGCTAGTATATGTCTTGATGATGTTGGAGATTCGGGTTGGATCAGTGATACTAGTCATGTCAAATGAAATAAATAATTTAAAGTTCTTTGAGGCTGCATACACGAATCAATAAGAATCACTTTTGAACCAACTATCATTACGAAGAATTTACAAACCTGCAGCGTTGTAAGCCAATGTAAGTTGTGTTTCAGTATAAGAATCAGCACCAATATTCAAGGCAAATCCATCAATACCACTGGCAGAAGCCAATGAAATGTCGTTTGCCCAATCAGCAGCCTGGTATGAAGCAACAATGCCTACCATGAAATGGGCAAAGACCATTTTTGGTGAATCACTGGCATCTTTTGACACCTTTGATGATGCCTTGTGAGTGGACGCCGGTGCAGCAATGGTAAAATCCAGCCCGATGGCCAGCAAAAATGCCGTGATTTGGGCAATAAAGAAAAGTTTCATTGTTTGAGAGCAAACTTCATTGAATGGCAAGAGCTTTTATAAGCATCAGGCAAATAAAATAAAAAATGAACATAATAAATATATAGGTAATACAATATATTATGTGAAGCGGGAAACTATAAACATGCCTGGAAATATTCGATATCAGAGTGCGCGGGTATGCGATATCCTGCAATTTGTGGTACATTACACAACATGCTTCCTGAACCACGTTATATTAGATTGCCTCTCCCAACACCTTTTACACCATCCACAATTTATTTGACATTCAAAGTGGCTTCTATTGTGTGGAATGACAGCACCTATTGATAATTTTTTTTGCTAAAAACCGGCTTCTTGGTTTATATCAACAAGTTGAATACTTCCTGCGGAGAGAAAATTGAAGCTTACGTTAATTGTAATACCGTTTGCGGGAAAATGTAACATGCATTTCGCTATTCACACCTCCCTGTTGGGCCATATGCAAGGATCTTGTGCTTGTAATGATGAGAAAACAGTTGAGAATGTAGCACATGGTAGCAGTAAAAGCTCTTCTTTTGCTTATAAAAAGTTAGATTTGTTGATGCAGATTTCGGTGTCAAACATCTAGTTCTTCAATACTATCATGCCACCTAACATATGTTGCCTGTATTTGTGAACGCTGAGGCTCCTCGTAGTGCTATCATAGCCTTTGACTAGAGATATCTACAGTGACGTGGGTATGGCGGCCTCAAACGTAGTTTCCCAATTTATATATGCAAGCTGCCACTCGGTGCTGTAAATGGCAATATTCAATATAGATGCGATGGGTAATTGGATTACTCTATATGAGGACCCTGAGTAAATCCCGGGCTTGCATAATAGGAAGGCTGTAAAATATCATAAACAATTGTATTTTCTCCTATTAAGAAAGGTGACCCTTAACAGTGCATATGACTTCACCATGCTGCCTTAAAAAGCACTCCTAGTCATGTTGTTTCCATTCTATCGGTACTCCTTACTGCGCGCTCTTCCCATTTCCTTCTCGTTAGAATCGAATACTGAATCGAAAGCTAGCATATGAGAGCAAATGAAATGAAGAGCGTGATATCTAATGCAATTTATAGACTTTTATTAATTGGTCATCTCTGTGATCGCAAATCACAAGCAAAAACTATTATGTATCATCTGCTAAAAGCTTTCGATTGCTATTCAGAGATTTTACAACTTTTGGTCTTGGTGAAGGTTCTTGAGTTCCACGAAAGGTTCGAGGATTCTTTTATCAAGACTATCCAAGAAAACTAAGCTTTCGAGAGTGACTGAGAAAGTTGATATTTCTTTGTGATACTATAATACACCAAAACATGTTAGTAAATGAGCATAATTTCAAGCTAGTTCTCTCTTCACCATAAGATGCCAAAAAGATATCAACTTACTGTTCGCATCACGTCTTTGTACCATCCATTAACCCATCGATAGGTCCAGCTTGTATTTGGGTCAAGACCCCTGGCTTGGAAGTTGCTGTACATATCTTGAAGCGATTGTACAAACTTTTGCAAAACGACCATAAATACCTCCTTCTGCTCACGAGTTACAGTTTCCAGCGAAGATTCCACGGACTGAATGGCTGTCAATTCCTGCTGGCGTTCCGCTTCAACTATTTTAAGTTGACGATTAGCATTCAATTAGTGGTTAAAGGCAAATGATTCCAAAGCCAATTGACTTACCAGATTCTGAGATGCTATCGCGTCTGGCAACTTCATTTTTGCTGTGTGTGTCTTTGAATCCGTTCAACTTCGTCTGAACATGCTGAGCACGATTTATCACCTTATTCAAGGTAACATGCAAAATTTCCCAAAGGTATGACCTGGAAAGTCAACCATATCAATATTCCGTTTCCCATCGTTTCATTGCAAATTCTTTAAACCAGTACCTTCCAACTTGCTCCGATTGCTCGTTTTCGAAGATCCAAGAGATGATTGATGTAGGATCAATTATGCGATAATTCATGAATTTGTCAAGCAAGACTCCCAGCAACTGTGTGTTACTCTTCCAGAAGCGAGCTATGATGCGAACTGTATGCAAACGCTCAGCTGGGTTCTGGTTAAGACTTCTCAGTACCTCGAGACATCTGGAATGCATATTATCAGTATCGCTACCTACTTCAAGCTGATAATTTCCTTTTCATTACCTTTCGATGACGTTCAAGACGTGAGAAAAGCTCTTAGCTCCAAGCAAGAGAACGCATTGGGTAAAAACTTCACGTGCAGTGTCATCAGCTTGCTCTTGAGTTTGGCCACTTTCGAGTTCACGTTGCTTGAGTTCCGCCAATACACCATTCAATTCATCCGCATCCTTTTTTTGTCGAAGCATGCCCAAAATTTGCTTGGCAATAGCGCTATGAGGATGTTCCGCATTCAAGAGTTCTTGCGATGGAGCCGGCGGCTCGGATGCCATTATCACATGGAACTTTTCTGGAATGGTTGTTTTCACTCGATCATAGTAACTAAGTCTAACTTCCTTCTCAAGCGTCTCTCGCATAAAACACATCTGTGGATGAAGAGAGTCCAACGACAAAGCATTCTCCCTATCAAAAATTATAATTAATAATTCAGTAAGTTGGGCATGGCATGAACTAAAGGGTACAATACCATGCGTCCCAGCTCCAGTCGAATCCAATATTGCTCAAATGATGTGAGAACCAAGTCCACAATCGAGCGACCAGTCCGGTATCCATTTCAGTTAGTCGCTCAAAAAGTATATGAGTGGCTTTCTTGAGTGATTGATTCAAGCTAGAGGTCTCCACTTTGCAAAGTTCGAGTATAAGCGCCGCATAATAGACGTGCTTAACGGGCGGGGATGGTAAGCGAAGCAATTGACCAAACACATGCTAAAAAGAAAATGTTAAAAGGAGTTAGCAAAAAACACGGCCAACTACTTTCGTAGCCAAGCAGATGATTTACACACCTCGATCACTAATTCTGAAAGTTTCCAGCCGCTAGGATCTTCATCCATGTCATTGTTCTGATCATCAGCCTTTTGCTCTTGTGCTGAGGGCGACTGCGAAGCAAAAGTGCCTGGCTGAAAATTGTTATGAAGGCCAAGCAGATATTTGGAACACTCTTTCCGATTCGATTCAAAAAGATTGATTATATCAACCATTGTTTCCTGCAAAATGAAATAAGCTAGCGAATTCGAGTCGGGGAACTTTTCCGGGTTTGGCTAATGTTATGAATTTAGCAAAATGACAAGCAATAGTTCGCAAAGGTTATAAACAAATATCTTACATCCTCAGTATAAAATATTCTAAATTGCTGTTCTGGTGCGATGTACGTCGCATCAGTCAACGTTTGAGGAAGCTCAAATGTTGGCAGCTCATGCTGTAGTTTCAACGTTAGCTAATGTGTACATTTGAGCTATTTGCAAATGTGCATTAATACAAACCTGAAGAGCTTGATTTAATTCTTCGTCAAATAATTCGTATGGTTTCAGTAGCATTGGGACCTATAGTCATACATTAGATGCTGCAGACATCGAATTCAGCTTGTCATAAACCATTTACGAACCTCCCAATTGTCGGCTTGTAATTTCTGAATTAGATTCCACAAGTGAAACAAAGGCTATATAATTGAATGTTGATAAGTTATCTCGGAATGCATGGCACTGTAGTAGCTAAGCAGTACTCACATCTGAGATCTCATATGGAAGGGTTTCTCCACGATAAGCATGAGTGAGATCTAGCGGTTTGATCGGGCCCCTTTTGTGCAAGTATTTCTCAACACGAGCTATTAATCTTTGCAGCTCACCAGATTTACGCTCATTTAATCCTTTACCGCACTGTTTGCGAGTATACAATGTTAGATCGTCGCACTGCTGACGAGAGTGATAGACGACGACTTACCCATGGGAGAGCTGAAAGAACTATATAAGTCATACAATCAGCATATCGCTAGTAAAAGATTTGTGTAAGTGTAAACCGTGATAAATTCGATAAACCAAGTGGAACATACGATGGAAATACTTGGCTCATCCAATGGCACAAGTAGATCATTAAGTAAATCTAGATATGCAGCAGGCAAGATCACGTTTGCATTAACAAGTTCACCACAATAACGGACCAAATATTTGACAGTTCTCCATTGTGACTTTGCTAGCGCTTCGCGAGTCGAAGAAATGACATCCTCGAAAAGTTTAGAAGCAACGTCATAGTTTTTGACATTCAGCAGACCAAGTAGAGTTGCATACACTGTTGTTTTCATTGGCAGCTCCGTTATACTGTGGTAAGAATGACAAAGAGGTTTAATTTCATGAATTCGGATGTTTTATCAATAAGCAACAGATCTACCATGCTTTGAACGTCGATGAAACCGTGTCTGGAAACTTCTGGTAGTCAGTGCTCAAAATTCCTGCCATTTTGGTCAAATTTACTTTGAGATCTGAGGAAGCCTACAATTGACAGAAAGGGTTAACGTTTTGAATCATGGGTTTGAAGTAGCAATTAACTTACTTTGTCGCCAATCTTGATAATCAAGCTTTTGAGACGCATTTCAATATCTTCAGGCTCGTCGTTCTGTCTATAATTCTGTCTAGGTCGGTCATATGGACCTGAGCGATGACTTCTCGATCTGTCGTCTACGTTGGATTCACGTCAAAATCTGGAATAATGTTAAGCTTTCTTTAGACGCGCTCTTACTTTGCCAGCGGCCACCGCCGTCTCTTCTGCCTTAAACAATTTGTTAATCAACTGACTGTGCTATTAGAAGTAAATGCCAATACTCACTTTCGTGGTCTCTTCGGTAACTCATGGTCAAAAGGGTCAAACGAGATCGACTTCTACGTGTGACTGCCACTGCGACAGTCAAAAAATACGCGGTGATGATTTTTGCACCACACACAAATTTTTGACGACATTGCAAATTTCCAGCAGCTAGTATTCCCTTACAGCTTAACGTCTCATTTTGATCTCGCCAAAAATATCTCGCTGTCTGCAGTATAAATATACACACCTCCTCAACGTGTCACAGCAAGAAGAGAGCATTAATTGCATTGCAAAGCCTCTTTGCGGATCATATATTGTTATGCACAATAGCCATTCATTAATAACAATCAGACATTATTTATGAAGATTTTCCATTCTGTCAATGAAATAATTAGAGATGCTGAAGACAAATTAGGCATTCATGAGAAGCTAAGTGTTGAGAGTGGTTGCAAGGGCACCCACCTGAAAATCAAAAAGGTTTATTGCATGGCTTGCAAGTACGTTACACCAGGTCTCGAGCCCTTTGCCCGCCAAGCATTTATCACTCTCGTATGGGTCGGAGGCCGTTTTCTCGCCCCTTGAAAAATATTTTCTACTTTATTGGAGAAGTCTAGAAGCAAGCGGCTTTCTCTTTTTCATTTATTGTTATATACCTTTTGCAACAACTGTTGGATTGAGGTTCAGCTGGCTGTTTCCTTACATTCATTCCTCATCCTTTTTTTTCCATTCATTTGTATATTTCGTTGTTTTGATATTTCATCATCACCATGGCTACTATGCAACCTGTTGAACAGACCCTGTATCGCCAAGTCTCAGACTCATCATCGACCGGCCGTCCACGTCGGTCACCTTCTTGCTCAACTGTATCTTCCGGCTCCACTGCTTCATTGGCAACGCCTACTAACTGGAAACCGGAACCTCCTACCATGAAGGAAAAGCAACTGTCGTTAGAACATATGATGATTGCTCAACAAACACATCAACAACAACAGCAATTCTTGCAGCAGCAAGCTCAAATGCAAATGTATATCAACACAAGTATTGCTTATGCACAACAACAATTTAGTATGCAACAACAAGAACATTTGGCAAACTCTTGGAAAACTCCCCCTTCTTATCCACCAGTTGCGAAAGTGCAACGTGCCAAAACCATTGACAAACATATTAAAGCAACTGTGTTGCAAAGTGAGGTTCCTCAGTACCAGGAGTACCGACGACCTCGTCACAAGCCAAAGGTTATTCCTTCACCAGCCTCTGTATTTGCCAAATCTCGACTTATGTCCGAGGCCAACGACGATGATGATAAACCTCTGGCTTTCATTCAGGAGAGATCGAATCGAAAGGTACAACCGCCCATGAATCAAGGACCTGGCCCTCGTCGGCCAATTGCACCAGCTCATGATACTCCAACTTGTACGGTAAAAGCTGGTCAAAAGCCACACCGAAGATCTCCCCTTGCTGAATGCATCACAGCGGGCCCAGTCCTTCCAGATGCGGTCCCCGATGACAATGGTAAACTCAATTTTTGTTACCCTATTCTTCATACTTTATAACATACTAACTAAATTTCTTGTACCTTTTAGACGATATCGATGATATCTTGGACATGTACCAGGACTTCACCCTCGGTGGTGAAACTGATAACCAGTCTGTGACTTCAGCCGGCTCTGAGTCCAGCAAATCATTTTTCAGCTGGCTGAAAGGCAGCAGCGGCCATTCAAAGGTCAAACCTGCAAAACGCGTATATGCATAGACCTCCCCCTTCCGCACCACACACTCATTCGCACATTTTTTTCTTTTGTTAACCACTGCAATCATTTTCTTTATCTCCCTTCTATCACCTGGCTTGTGAATTGGATTCCTCATTGATAAAATCTCATCAAAACCAATATAAAAAAATTTCATACACCTTACAATTGATCAATCTTGTGCGATATAAATTATTCTTAGCAACATTTGCAAATTGATATATTAAGGTGGCGGCGAAAATTGAAACTATCAAGTAAATTATAAAACAGGGGCGCACACAAAGGTATGTTCCTATAAGCTGATTTTTTACTCCCAGAGAAGTATTCTCAGGGCAGTTCTAGACGTTTAAACATGCGGGGCTTTGCTCCCAATAAATTACTCCATTGTTGTAGATCATAAGCCAGACTACTTGTTGAATCTCATTCCAATATCGCGAAGTGACATGAGAGATGCTTTGTTCAAGAGTTCCTTGGCTCGATGGCTTAGAGATTTCTTCTTTTTAATTAAATCAAAAATAGGCGCATTATAATCGTTCCTAGTGTCAAGACTGAGCATGGACATGGATGGAGATGGTATTGAAGCCGACCTAAAAGACTTTAGTGATACGGTGGTGATGCCGGATACACTGAACGACGAGGCATCGGTAGTGGTAGTCAGCTGATCAGACATGTCTAATAGCTGCTCGGACTTGTCTTGGTAACTACAGTCGGTTCCAGTGCTTGTTCGATATATTGGCGTGGTCCCAGTTGTTATGAATCGAGGTGTGGTAGATAGCCTAGACGGTTGGGTCGATACTGAGTTTAAACCTCTGAGATCAGCGGCTGCCGAAGAGTCCCCGACCGTCGATCTAGCAAAGTGATTGGCCTTGTCACTAAGGACTATCCATTTCTCTTCATCGCTAGTAGCGTCACTTCCGCATTCGACAAATTGTATTTTATCCCATTCCATACCGCTTTGACTGGCCGCCATGGCAATTGTACTTCGCGTTAGCGACATACGCCGTATGCGGCTTATCACAGCACTCGCACTTCCAAAACTACTGGACCTCCGCCTCAGTTGTGCGGGACCTTTGATCTCATCATCTACTTTTTTGGAAGATAGATACCTTGCCATTTTCTTCTGGGATAAGAATATGATGTCGCCATGGTTAAGTGGCTTAATCTTTGATATTTGCATATCCACAGTTTCTGGTTCTGCGCTTGTGAGGATATATTCAACAAGGAAGGACGAGTCCTCGTTCCAATCCTTATTCTGTAGCAATAAAAGTTCTTGTCGGTCATTGGATTTGTCGTCTTTTAGTGAAAGCAGAACACACAAATCGCTATCAACCGGGCCAAGTACGGCTTCGATGAATATTGCATGACCATATTTCACCTGGGCATTGACCGCTTTCACATTATCCGAGCGTCGCAGTCTCCATTGTGCTAGACGTAATAAGCTGGAGTCTGCTGTTGGTAGGCAAAGCCCCGGTTCGATATTATGTTCATTCAATCTCCACGCGAGATATTTTTGGTTTGCAAGATTTTGCAGTCGTATGGTATCACCAACTCGTATGGGATTGGCTCTTTCATACAGCACGGCTTGAATTTTGCGACCCAGTTCAGTTGGTAGTACTTCATAAATTGGTTGCAATTCAGTGCGTTTAATTATCTATGTAAATTTGATCAGGTCCCAGAATCGCTGAAAGGGTCCATGGTATGATGTACTTACCTCCCATGATTCAAATTGTGTTCCTGGCCCCTCTTGTGAGGTGTATAACAGTATATCGTATGGTCGCTTGATAATATCGGCTTTGGGTTTAAACACTGGGATAAAATTGTTAAGTATGTGCGAGTGAAATACCAATCCATGCACCTGTATTTTGCTTACCATGTGTACCTTTCAGCTCATCCATGGAGTTTATCCTTGCCAACGATTTATTTGCCTGAGCTTTTGCTACCATGAAAGCAGCTTTGGATCTAGTAGAATCTTCTATATACTCTTGTCGCACAATCTTTTTCTTTCCTGAAGTTCGCATTAATAAAGGTGGAAAGGAATTGAATGTTATTGTTGATGCACGTCATATTATTAAAACGGAAACGGTTCCTGTACCTAATGTAATTTTTGTCGGCATCAGAAATCCATAGGTGCCAAATACTTTATCAAGTGCCTCGTAGCACGATGACTTATTCTCGGGCCAAGACAGAACAGCTTCATGTAACTTTTGCTCTAACGATTTGACGGCTCGCATCACGTTTACAAGTGAAAAGTGACCCATCGTTTCACACTGAACTAGATGTAGTATTTTTCGGACAGATGTGCCACTTTGTGGTAACGGCAATTCTTTCATCATGTGAGGAAACAACATTTTACACTGTGCCAATACTTGAAGATCATCAAAATCGGTATTGCCCCAAAGCACATTATTCTGCACCAGATTTCTCGTCCAATTTGACTGGGTTGTGATCTCTGTCACAAATCTGTCCGTGCGCTTAACCAAATGACAGATTGGTCTTATACTAACGGCCATGGCAGCTTCTGGAGCCAGTTCTCCCGTTGGGGTCAAAGCGTATCTCCATTCTAATGAATCTAGCAATAAGCTCGTCTCAGAGTCACTGAGTACCAGCCTAGTGGCGGGAGAGGCTGAGCTATTGAACATTTGTTTTTTAGTTCGAGAAAATTATTTAGTTGAGCATTTGCCCGGTTATCGAAAAAAAGTGGAAAAGGAAGGTGGCTGCACAACGCTCTGTTCAGCTGAACCTCATAAACGAATGACTTTGAAGCCAAAGTATAAGCTCTGTCACACTTTCCCAATTTCTCTGGAAGGTTTCAAGTTGGGCAACTGAAACGTGACGGCGGGATTTAAATTTGCGCCGGAGAAAATTCTTTTATAAGCAATACAGATCGTTTTTTGGCTATTAGTAGCCTTGGATTATCTCACTTTCATGAATACATTTTGAATATGGCCACATTGCAGCAACCACCTGCTCATATTCACTTGAATCAAAAATTTCAACATCATCCTCCACCGCTAGATCACAAGTACAAGCGGGATAGAGATTTTGCTCAACAACAAGCCGCTTCGTTTTTAGCTAAACAGCAATTGCGGAAACAAACCGATGCTGGAACGAATTTTGCTACAGCTAGCTTGAATGGCGACAAATCTACTTGCGATAAATACGGTTTGAAGAAGAAGATCATACCAGATATCCCACGGAAGCATATGTAAGTTTCTCACCAACAAAATGTGCATAGCATTCTGATCATCATTTAATGTTCTATGAATAGTACGGCTCCCAAAGAGTCTGGCCTTTCGCCAGTCCGACACTGCAAACTCCCTTCCAAGGCCCCTTCGGCTTTTAAGGATTGCGTGCAACAGAACACTTTGATGAATACTCACATCCAGTGCGACAAAATCGAATCGGCCTGCCGAAAGACGTGCAATGGACGTAAAGTCAGCTTCCAGGATAGAGTCGTCATTATTCCTTGCTATGACGATCAAAGCAGTCTGGATGAAACAGACAGTGACGATGAACCTCATGAACCTCAACAGCAAATGAATAGCGTGTTCGCAACGCCTTTTGTTACATCAGGCTCAGCACTAAACTGCTCGTTGGAGTCTCAACATGTAGTACATAACTTCTCGTCCCAATATGCAGAATCAGATCTGCACCAATACGGCCACATTACCAAACAATTCAAGAAATTTGGCAAGTGGTTCTCATGATCATTCTTCTTTTGTCACCCCATTCTTTGTGTATATATTCTTTTTCGTTCATCCATGCCCAAAAAAAATGATTGTTCCTTTTTGCCATTTTGTACATTAGCTTATTATCAAACAGGTAACACTATTTTGCAAATAAATTACCAACTCATGTCTATAATATAAGAAACCATTTTCAGAATTTACGATAGTCTATTACACTTTATTAGCCCTGCTCGTGCTTGACTAAAGTGGCATAGTGACAAAATATATTATAATAATTACGTTGCAGCTACTTTTGTAAGCTATGTGCCCAGTGCGCAGCTGCTCATACTACATCAAAACTTTACAATTTCTGGTATTATGACTCTTTCGGATAGAAATTGTTTTTACAGCTTGTCAATATGAGATAACCTATTACTCTGTCGATCATCGTCAGTAACACTCAAATGTGAATGACTTAGGGCGAGCCTCGTATATCAATTGCATTCTGTTCTGATCTTTCACCCTATATGGTGGATGACACATGCCAGCTGCGAGTTCCTTCATAATGTGTTCTTTAATCTATCGACTGAGTAAGCTCTGCGAAGCAGATACTTTGCACAACTGCGCATGAAGCTACTAGAATTCAAGCGTTTGTAATAATCAGACTGAAAATTCTGCAAGCACAGACGCTACTTTTGCGCATCCGAAATGAGTCCAATATCGAAAACACTGCCACTACTAATACTGTCTTACAATTAAAACGAGTTTATAGATTTATCTTCGAGGCTAGGTATGAGTATAATGATAGGCCTAAATAAACATGGTCTCCTGGCGTATGTTCCCGATGATTCCATTTGCCTTAGCTATTCCCGTCGTTCACATTAAGATCAAAATACAGTACAAGCATGCTCTAGCCAAAGCTCCAATATATCAGTCCGGTATACGAGATATTGCCAAGGTATTTTTACACGAAAACAAATCCACGCTCTTGCTATAACAGGGTCAACAGTATTCGTTTACCGTTCCAGCCTTATGAACTCAGCCATTGTGGCTAACATGAACGTCATCGTAGACAGTAAGCGTACCCCATGGGTCATTGAACCCGGTGTGCCTCACAATGTACTCAACAGAGTGACAGATATTGGCCATTCTTTGACATAGCTCACTATTTTCTCTTTGCCATGTCTATGATATCTGTCGTCCTAGTCAATATAATATCATACACTCTGTAATGTGACATTTTCTTATGACTGCCGTTAATTGCCTACCAGCCCGAAAAGATCTATATCTCGTTTTGAGATGACAGGTACTCCTGGTGAAAAAGACGTGGATGAGAAAATACCGTTATTCAGGCACAATGCTTGCTTTGATTGAGATTTAATATTCAATTTCATTTTCCTCTTTTACCTCTTCCGAAAAGAATATTCTTGATGTAACTGGGCCAGCATGGCCTGGAAGCTCCACATTGTGAGTATATATATGACAGATTGGGCCGGTTCAACCGATCAAAATATTCATTGCAAATTGCAAGTATTCGTTGAAATTAATACCAGTCGCAACGAGGTGGTTATTATGAGGTGACAAAATAATAGCATGTTAATTTTTGGTTCCTGAGCGATAATCACCCACAGCCAGGGTTTTGGCAGGTTCGATTGCCGCATAATAGTGACGTAATTTTCTCTTCCCGACTTGTGCATATATGAATGTCAGAGCCAGCCATTTCGTATGTCTAGCAGCTTGTTTACTCTCTTCTTAAATATTCTGTAAGTTGCATTCCTGTTATCCTGCTTACTCAGGCTGATGAAGTGGAACACTCGTTACGATCGGGTTTGTTGTTGGCCTTGACACGCTCAGTGCACGGTCCACAAAGAAACTTGGCAATTTGAAGCGTGGCAGTGCACTTTGTCTGGATGAGATAATCAAAAATTGTGGATACAAGTAAATCGACTAACCATCAGCTTATCTTAAATCGATAGCGGCCAACCCTTTCAGCTTCCCTCAATCACTTCTTTTTAAGTTTGTGTGTTAAGTTCTATACACCAAAAAGTTATATCATCCCAGTCGAATATGAGCAACGGTAAGATCGTCGCGACATAACTTATCCGCTTTGATTTGTGTGATTTTATGCTTATATGTTTGGTTTGCTTACAGCAGATAGCACATCCGATTTCCCGTCGTTGGGTTCTTCCAACAGCAACCTTGATAAGTCCTCTGAAGGCATCAATGGAGAGAAATCATGGGCTGACATCGCACAAGAAGTTCCTCCTGCAAACGAGACTGGCCAGCCCAAAGTAGAGCATCGCCCTAACGCATGGGAATCCACCAAAGGTCAGGCAAGCTATGCAGATGTTGCTGAGCATAATACTGTTCAGGACGAAGAATTTCCCACTCCACAGCAAGCTACTGAGATATTGGAAGAAGAAGGTGAACTGGAGAAGGCACCTGAATCTCAAGGTGTTTCTGATCTGCTAGAATCGAATCAAGACTCTCATGTAAGCGTTGAGGAATCTGCTCAACCCCCCAATCCTGACCGAAGCTATGCATCGGCAACAGACAATCGGGATTTCCCAGCTTTGAGTGAAAAAGATAAGGATCACGACGCACCACAATCAAGCGATCTAAGCGATTTGCCTGATGTTAAGGACATGCTGCAGGAATCATGTATGTAGCCGCTCTATTTCATTTCTGTAAACTTGTATATCAGCTCTAAATAACCTCTACACCATTAGCTGTCAAAATACCGCCTCCACCACCTTCACAATCCTTTGCAAAGACTGCCGCCAAATCTCCGCCTCCCGAAGCACAAGCTGAGCAAGTCAAGTCGCCACCCAAGGAAGACAAGGCGCAACCCAAGGAAGTCAAGCCTGATTTCCCATCTATACAAGAAGCAAAAGACACCAATTCTCCTATCAGCAACGATTTGTCAGATATTCCAGATGCGAGTGAGATGTTGAAGGAAAAATCAGGTAAAGACAGTAGCATATTAGGAATGTTGAGTTAGCAGGATGTGAGTTCTCTAACACCTTTCGTAGTCAAGGATGTTTCTCCAGAGAGATCGTTTGCCGATATTACAAAGGATAACTTGAAAGATGCTCCTCCATCTGCCACAGCTAAACCATTGGATACTCAGCCTGTATACACTGAAGAGGAAATCCTCAAAGAGGAAACACGTCGGGAAGCACGAAAGTATGTGCAAGGTGGTAGCGATGCAAATGTCGCACCTGAAATGGAACAAGCCATTGAGGCCGCCGAAGAGGAGGTCATTGATGAAATCAAGGGAGAGAGTGGTCTCATCCGACATATTGATTACTTTGACCGTAAGAACAGGGGTAAAATTACCTTGTTCGACACTTTTGTCTGTAAGTACTACTTTCATTGTATTATAATATCTCGGTAGCGTAACTTGTCATACTCAAAAAACCCTTCTCATAGCTCTTCGCGGTTTGGGATACAATATTTTGATCACCCTGCCCACGACATTCCTTATTCATCTTCGCTTGTCTCCCCTCACATCTCCATATTCTCTCCCCTTCATTTACCGATCAATCACCGATCTCATAACCCTTCCAATCTATACCAAGGTTTTGCCCAAAATCTTGGCTTATACGCCACTCCTCACCAGTGGAAAACCTGCAAAGAGTTTGGAGGAGGTTTTGAGTAGTTTTGGACGTCGTGTCAAAGTTTCTCAACTAGGTTTGCAAAAGGGTATAGATGGGCTCTCACAGAGCGCAGCTGAGTCACGTCAGCAGGATGCTAAAATGGAAGAAGCGAGAGGACCACAAGATTTGATCTCTGTCCAAGGTCTTGGATTCTGGGATGGATTACGCGCTATGAATGCCGTCGGCAAAGAGAAAGGGTTAACATGGACTGCAACCCACTGGGCGGCCAACAAGGTACAATGGATTGCTACCTATTCGATGCTGCATGATCCCGCCACTGGTCTTGTCACTCGCACCATCCTGAAGGAGCTCTACAGTGCCTAAGAATTAGTCTGAATTTGCTTGTTTACCATTTTTTCTCTTTTTCTTTCTTTCTCTAATTAGTTTGAGGAACAAAAATTGTTATTTCCATCTTCCTCACAGCACTTTTTCGTGTAATTTGTGTAAAATATCAACATCAATTGCCAATTGGATCCATACTAAGGTTCCTTTTCACATATATAATAAAAAAAAGAATTATTTTTTACTATTACTTGAAACGTTCATGTTATGGCCAAGCTTTTCTTATGCAAATGTAACAATGACGAAATATCAACCAACTACGAGATATGAAAATCCATCTGGCTGACTCCCTTTAGCCGATTGACGTCTTGGCAGGTCCACCATAAGCCGCCGGGTGCGCTTCCATTTTTAGCTGCTTGGAATCTTTCCGTGTCACACAAACGTTTGTGAAAGTGAATGAATGTCAATTTCAACGGCAGCAAACGTTGGGTCGAGCGCCGAATTTTCAATTCCTGATCGGCCCCATCCTCCACATTTGTCACAATAGGCGCCTCCTTAATGCCACAGGGCTTTTTTGTGTCTTATTTTCATTCATTATCCCTGAAAAGTGCGATGCCCTTAGAAGCCTTCAAAAATGTGAAGGCACAACCGAGTATCCCCAAAAAGGATGCTCTGGGAAACCAGAGTTTTGATATTGAACCACTTAAGTTACTGCAACACAAGCAATTTTCCCGTTCTCCCAAGCATTATTCTAAAAGCGAAACATCCTTTAGTGGAACGGGCGGCAGTGTGTGCTTTTAGGAGGTGGCTGCAGTGGACGAATGGTAGATCGAGATATCAAACAATATAAAGCATAGAGAAAAGCATTGCAATGTCAGTATGCGGGAAATACCGTATGAAAACATCTCATCAGGAACATCAGATGCATAAACAACCGATTGTTCACTGTTGATATTTGACTGCTGATGATGACATTTGGTCATGATAGTAGAGGTGACAAGTGGAGACATGCAACATGTAACTGAAATTTTTTACTGGATTGACCGGAGCCTATGTTGCTCGCAGCATTGTGTTTCATGCTTTCGATTGCCCAAATTAACACAACATTATGCCTGAAGGACAACGAACGTGCCCGCGGAAGTTCCAAAAATGGTGATTGCTAAGGCTGAAAAGTGTTGATCACCAGCTTTGGTGAAATTTTCTCGGCTTACTTTTTTGTCTGGGGCATTGGGGAAAAAGGAGGTCTCATAGGATTGTCGTGTGCCTGACAGCAGGCTACGTTTATCCCCAACAAAGTTATTCACTGTCAATGAAAACGCAGGTTTTTCAAATTAGGTGTATTGCAAGTGTGGGGTTAGGCAATAAATATACAAAGGTGTGGTCAACAACCATTTTGAGTTGGCCCGACATCATTTGTTATAATCACTTGGGCCAGTTTTAAGCGTCTTTATTATTTATTTGTATCATCCGTCATTTGGACCACTTGCTTTTTTCCCTTCTCTATCTTTTTCACATCTCTTCCCCACTTGAGCTGTATACTTTACTTGACCAAAAGCATTCACCTTCTCAATAGGATTTTATCAAAAAGTCATATTTCAACTTTCAACAAGTCGGAGGTGACATATTGAACACAAAAACCCAAATGCAGATGCTCAGCCAAAACGCAACCTCCACGCATGAGGTGCCGTTTTTTAACAAAACAAATAATTCTCGAAAAAAAAAGAGCTATGCTTCGTCGGTGTACAGCGAGAAGAGTGCCAATAGTGCAAAAAGTGCTCGATCATTCTTGTCTATGACCACATCTCTCCTGTTTCGTAAGGACACATCGGCAACTGTAGTAGCTGACAACCAGCCTGAAAAGGAAGGATTTTTACGGACGCTTAGAGCACTTGCTTTGAAGACCAAGAAATCTAAAACTGAACCCAATTTAGAAGACAAAGTCGCCAAAAAAACAGATTATAAGCATTCTTCACAAATAATAACAGATAGGCGGCGATCCATTACAAAAGATCATGACAGCAGCAACCATGATGTTTTGCGACGGATATTACTGTCACAACATCAGACACACTACCAAAAATCTTCTAGGAGGCGATCGGCTCAACCAGAATCCGATGACGATGATGACGACGATGAGGATGAGGATGACCATGTCGAACAGCTGATCGTCAATCGAAGTATACATCCCAAAGTTATTACTGTACCACGACCAGAGGATATAAATAAACCAACATCCATCATACGAAGGAGTAGGAGTACATCTACTCATCAAGATTCGTCGTCAACGCTGTTTTCCGTTTCAACAGACACTAATTCCACTGAAGATGGTGATGAGGTGTATTACTCGAAACGACGTGTCACTTTTGTCGAGCCATCGCCTATACCACGTATGAAGAGAGCCGATCAGCCTCGATGCTTGATGGTCAATACACTTAGCAATGGTTTCAATAAGGGCGATCCACGACGACTCATTTTTAGACAACCTCTGTTACGAGGTTCTACCATTCCATTTGAGCTCGTCAATACCTCTAGCGATCATTTCATTATTTACAAATTTTTGACGTTATGTTCGCCTCAGCAAGAGCGTTATTTCATACGGCCTAGTGCAGGAGTGATCTTTGATAGCAAAGTCAAAGTAGTCCTGTTCCTGAATAATGCTCCTCAGATTCCACATGGTGAAACCATTCGAGATAAGGTTCTTGTGCGCTATGCCGTGATTGAAAAAGGTGGAGAAGCAGAGCAGTGGATTCGCGGATTAGACGATCAGTGTCGTCGACGATGGCTAGAGATGGTTCGCGAAAAGTTTCGAGGTTTGATTGTTCGAGAAATGAAGGTCAAGGTTCGACTTGTCGGCTAAAATACAAACAAACAAACTGACGAATACTCAGCTATATAGCAACCCCATATTATCATGATACGATTTGAATTCATACATAGTAACTTTCCCCTTCTTCTTCATATACCTAATTGGCTTGACCAATATTTTTTCATGTACAGATATACCAAACACCTTCGCATAAAGTTTTCATTTGTATGATATGTAAAATTTATTTTTTCCTTTTACAAGCGCGCGCGGTTCTTGAGGATGATGCCCACTATCTTTCCCTCACTGGAACCCAATGCTATTCCGTCAGCATGGTATGAACAGCAACAATCCTTGTCCGATTTGAGTGAACAATTAGAGCACGATGAGCAAGAACTCGAGGAACAGCTGGTTAGAGCAGGATCCGCCAGTATGCATTTCAAGATCATTGGACTGCGTCAAAATCTATACGCGTCCGAAGCCGATGAACCTGAATTTCAGGAACACTTGTCCGAAGCCGACACCGAGCAAGTTGCATCAGAGCAAGAAGATGGTGACCAACAGGAATTTGGTACACCAGAGGGTATGTACCAGCCTGAACCTGGCGAAGATGACCAGGATGATATGAATCTACCTGGTTTATCTGAAGATGAGGAAGAAGGCCTTCCCGTTGCCCTATTGTAAATATCTCACATCGACCATCATTATATTTTGTAGCAATAGTTTGAACTTATTTTTTTTCTATACCAAATACTTTAATAAAAAAGAAGTTTGTATCATCAAAGTCAATGCGAGTGTTAGCTTGTTGACAGGTATGTAACATCTAGACAAATGTCTGACCTTTGATGAAGAGAAGACAAATCGTACAAGGCGAAAGGAGGACACAAGTGAAAAATCCAGGTGCTATCCTTTCTTGTTTTCACTACTCTACAATGGTGCTGGGTATATCTCCTCTTCTTCCAAGCCGTTTTCGGTCAACGACAAAATTCTCTAAAGCTCTAGCTGCAACTTCGCCGCCGTTATGGGCAACAACACGTTCTGGTTCGCATCGACCTGGCAACTCTGCAGCTTTTGCTATGTAGGAGGCCCATTTACCTTGTTCAAAGTCTTCTCGAGGTAATTCCACTGCGCTACCTTGATTTTTCATCAACTTCAACAGCCCCATCTCTTCGATAAATTGCGGTCGTGGAACGTAGACAAATGGAGTACCATGTCCAATACATTCACTGCAAGTGCCATAACCCAATTTTCCTAGCAATACATCAGCGGCATTTGTAAGATCTGGCACATATGCATCTCGAGTTGCTTTGTAAAATTTGGGAGGCAGTTTTGCTGCATCCGACGCACAGCATACGATGCAGATCCAATTTGGTGGCAATGGATCTCCCCAACCTTCTTTGCCCAGTATTTGACCGCCAAATGATAGCACTAACACCTTGTGTGTGTCGCGAATTTCTTTTGGGATGTTCAAGCCAGCCAGTACTTCATCTCTTGGTCGTCGGAACTTTCGAAAAACGAGCGGCACATCAATGATATGACGGTCATGACGTCGGGAGTCGTGTAGTCGGACGTTCGAAGATGAAACAGATGGAAGGGAGTGCTTGCCATTCACTACGCCTTTGCGGCCAGGAAAACTGCTTGTCACAGGTGTGATAGGAACTAACTCATCAGAGTCGTCGAATGACGGAATACGGATTGCTCCGGGCAGGCGAACCAGTAAATCGGCGTTCTTGTAGTCGTCGATTACTTGGCTATTGAGTTTGCGGATCTCTTCATCTAAAGCATCTCCTTCGCACAACCCTTCATATACTTCGTCAAATGTAAAGTTGCTCGCTATGGCAGCAGGAATTCCAGCAGCCTCGGCAGCAGCGCTATTTTACCCAGCAATTCAATGTTTGTTTCTAATTTGGGATCGGCCAAGGTACTCAAGTAATTGATAGACAACTTACCAAGGTAAAAATGGAGCATCACAGATAACACAGTCTGCTCCAACTTCTTTTAACCATTTTACTTCTTTTTCCATGGTCTCTGGACGGCGCTCGAGGAATGCCTTGAGCTGTGATATCGTCTCCTCTCGATCGACTGTATAGGCAAGTGGCTGTACCACTCCGGCGTCTATGAGTGAATGCCGATATATGGCACCAATCTTGATGACACCCTGAAATATGAAGTCGGTTGCATTAGAGACTACATAAACAGTATGTCCGGCCGGCAGTTGAAGAATATCTGTAATGATCTGATTTGCGCGGGTGGCATGACCCCAACCTATTGATGACGATACAAATGAGCACAATGTACAGGCACCGAGGCAATGACTGCTCATTGAACATACCATGCCCAGATACATAAAAGCAAAAAATAAATGATTTTGTATTTGCTGGTCTCTGCGTCTCTATAGTCAAAAAGGCCATTCAACTGTATTTATGTCTATGTTGTAAGGCGAGATACCAAAAAATTTGGGTTTGTACAAAAGTGGGCAGAGAATGGTTTTAAAAAGTTAATGCTCCACGTGTCCCTGAATAAAGTGGTCAAACAAGTTGATATGCTTGATCTTGCGATCCGCTTCCGTTCATATACACTCTACGCAGGATTTTGAGGAACACGAGTCGGATATCACTAACATCGGATGCATCTTCACCTTGCACCATTTCTAAAATTTTAAATAGGCGTCTTATCAACTAATGAAAGGTGATCGCCGTCGGGTAAGTCATAATGTATTACAAGTAAAAGACCACGAGTTTTTTGTACCAACCTGATTTTGCACAACGCCAACCTGCGCAGAAACACATGTGGCCTTGCTTAACAAGTAGATTGCTTCGCTAATAGCCAACTTGGAATCTTCTTGTATGGTTTCCAGCGACCACCAGTATACTTCTATCACAGATCGAAGGCAGTATGCTATTGCCGAAGATGCATACTGAGAATGCTTGGGGTTTTTCATAGACAGCACCACAATCAACACATCTAAAATGCGAGTCAACCATTCATACATTTCCAATTCACTGTCCGCTGCATCATCCACCAGAGCTTGAACCAGGATATTCCAGCTGTTATCACGGACCATGCCATCAAATGTGACGAATGATTTTAGCAGCTCTATCAGCCATTTTTGATTCCGTCCACCAGTTCTAGATTTATGGCAGGCTTCGGAGACAACGATGGCGATAGCATGAAGTTGTTGTGAAGTGCGGCGATCATTCAACTGTGCAAATGACAGCTGCTCTTCAATTTTCATAAAACTACTCCGTGCGGCATAACGAATTACTTTATCCGCAATACCGTCGGTTTTCTCAAGTAGTTTAGCTAAAACATCTTTACTAAGCAATTTCCTGATGTTGTTAGCAAGTTGGTTGGAGGTGTTTTCAGGAAGATAATTGCATATGGTCTGAAGCAAGGTTGTTTGACACTCCACATTCATGTTGTCAAAAGTTGAAGTGAAAGCCTGTATTGTCTCTATACATCGATCGTCAGACACAGAGATTTTTCGGACTACTGCATTGATACCACGTCTGTGGTGTCCTTCGTTGCGAGTGGGAACTTGAGCTTTTAGACCCGTAAGGGATATAATCAGACCAAGACCAGCTTCGGACACTAGCATTTTGAGGATCTCCCGATCGACGGATTGCTTCTTGTCCATCTCAGTAGCGAGCTGACGACACTGAACAACTAGGAACTCTACCAGCGACGACGAATATGCTGCATGCACATGTGCAAATTGGATACAACTCACATGAGTGGCTGTATTAACTTTTGACAATCGCAACAAAATAGGGAACCAATTGACTAGTGGCAACGGCCCTATGGTCTGTTGCAAAGCAGACATAAGCATTCTTGCTTTGCTGGCATTATCTTCATTTTTACCGGTTTCCAGATCCAAGCTAATATCATTGAGGGCATCAAAGATATTTCTCAGCCAGCTTGTAGCCTGACTTAGTCGAGAGTAGGATTTGGTTTCAGTAGATGCTGTAGCTAGGCGTTCCAACTCATCCGCATTGGAATCAGCGTGGTTATATTTCTGCTTGACCTCCGATTTTCTATACAGGTTTCCCAGTATATATGCGGCTATTCTTCCAGCACGTAGATTTCCTGTTACCTTAGTATCACCAAATCCCAATTGCAACTTGAGAGCATGAATGATATCTCGCTGCTTGTAGTGAGTTGCGGCGCCTGAGTCATCGTTCATCCTTGGTCCGTTCAGATAGTCTATGCCAAGAGTACAGGATAGACCCATAATAGCAGTAATCTTATTAGACATTGAAGATTTGCTATCGGTAGCAATTGGATATAATTCATCGTATAATTGCACTAAATGAGGCTGAACAACGTGTATATGCTTTGTGGAACGCGCTAGTCGTTGTAGGGCAAATGCATATGGAACGACATAAAGCTCGTTCAACTCATTCTGGCTCTACACAGTTGCATTAGGATCAGCAAGTTACATTTATAAAAGCACTTATGTTATGGAGGATGATGATATTTACCTTGTACCAATACAATGAGGCAGCTTCATACAACTTTTGCACTTCCATATTCTCTGACGGTTCTATCCCTGATGCCGAAGAGTATGCCAATACCCAGAACGACCCACAAATGGTACCTTTGGAAAACGCTTTGGGTTCGTTGGGATGCTTAGTCACGACTTCCTCGGCCCATGTTATAACATCTGTCATCTCTTCCGAGTCAAGCTTAGAAGCAAAGCCCAACATGATCCCTAGAGCAACGCTTTCCGAGACTTTATTCACAGCAGTGAGAGTGTCAAACAAAAATTTGCTTTCATTTTTTGCCACATCCTCAAGGACTTGTGTTTTAGTGGGGTACACTTTAACAGCGGAAACCAGATGGGCCAAAGAGTATCCAGACGAGAAGGCTTGGATCTCGACAGCCGTATCGATCGACAGGCCCTTACGATACGATAACAAATCATCTCGTAGTTTTGAGATGATCTCAATAGTCATTTGCTCGTTGGAGACAACGCATTCACCGATATGACCAATGCAAAATCTAACTGCAAATTGAACATCATCGTTCAGGATTTGAGATGATGCAGCCGAGTTTTTGTCTACGTTGCTAACAAAGTAATTTGCAAACAGGTGATTCAGAATCTTGACTGCTCGACCCGTCGAGGCTGACGGTGAAACCTTATGTAGAGTAAGTACACAGCTAGTGAGAGCCATCAATATGTTGCAAGTCAGGCCGGGAACCTTGCTCGAACTCAAACGTTTTAGTAGATCGTCTAGGACAGATTCTGATTTCTTCTCAGCAGTGGCAAGATCATTGCCGATAGCATCCTCGAAAAAAGCTTGCCATGCCGATAGAGATGCCACTCGCGTAAGCCAATGATCGGATAAATTAACATCTGTGAAGGCTGATTCCATAATTCGCTGCCAGCCTTCGGCTTCGCTCCTTTCCTTGTCTAACGAAAACAAACTTGCAAGCGCGAATCCGCTTCGTAACCCCGGGCTCACTTGGAAGGTTGTCCAATCCTTATAAATACGTTGCATTGTTGTTTGTTCTTCTGTAGTGCTACTAGTGGAATAATTCTTCTCGACTTGAGTTGTGTTTACTCTTTGACTCTCTCCGTCCTTGAACAATCCACGTCGCATATGATCTAACTCGAAAGTCATGAGCTTAGCGAGCGGCTGAGCATATTCGTCTACAACTTTGTAGGTCAAAATGCTCTGAATACTGTCCTTCGGACGCTCCTGCATTAGGGTTACTATATCAGAGCCTCGAAAGTGTGCTAATGCCGATAATGCTGCGCATTTGATCTCTTCGTCATTAGATTCCATGTATACAGCTAACTGATCTAGTAAAATGATTTGTCGCATTTCGAAAACAGCATCACTCTCTACAGGACCAAATAGGGTTAACATCGATATACTATTGGAAGGTCATCACATACTAGCCATGACAATAATCGCTTTGCCTTACCTTCTTTAATTTCACCTACAAATTCGTAGAATTTGCATAGGGCAATAATGACTGAAGCATGGTTTGGTTTTTCTTCAGCAATCGCATAATTGGCGACATGGCAAAGTACTATGGTCCAAACTGGAGAAAAAATAAAAGCTTATCAATATAAAAATCGTAAAACATAGTCAACTTTATCGTTACTTACTTGATCTTGCATCTAACAGTTCTGCTTTTACACAGGCAGTGATGGACTCTACTATCAACGCGATAGATGGCATAGATAGATCAGGTACATTTTGTAAAAGCGATATAATTCCAGGTAGAATATCCTCTCCAGTTTCTTGCGGTTTTAATTCAAGACAATCTCTGTATGGAGAATCCATTTTGTTTATGGTAAGTGTCCATCATATCAAAGCAAAGCTACAAACAACTATCTCTTTCACTTACCTCACGGTTGTTAAAATAGCCATTTCGGTCTCATATTCGTTATAATTGGGAGTCTTACTGTAATGTCGAGTATTTGCTTTCCGATAATTGATCCATTCCAAAATCACCAATTTCAAATATTGCCAAACTCTTGGCTGTCGTCTATATACATTAAATAACATTTTTATACCAACGCTTGTGACAGATGTCATTGAGTCTTTCTGGAAAATGCCTCGGTGCTGTGGTGTCCTTCCTTGTATAAGGGACATTGAAGTTTTCAGTACCTTTGAAGTCAGAAGTGAATCACTGGGATGGACCAAGGTGGGTAGGACATTCTGAAGAATGTGATTGGTGTATTCAGGATGATGCTGAGATTGTCGAAGGACATGCAAAAACAGTAAGAAAGCTGGGAACTTTTTGGATGCTGTACATGGTATTGAGACTATTCTAGCAAAGTTGCTCGCCTTTTCCGCTTGGTTTGTTTCCGCAAAATTGAACAGACAAGGGGTCATTCTCAAGAGTGAGATCTCTATTGCTGCTTGTTCTGAATCGGTAGCGGCGTTTTGCAAAGATAGTATGTTTACATCTTCACAATCAGCTATCAGCGTTACTGCGTAGAGCATTAAGCCATCAATGCTGTATTGCTTTAATTCTCGGCGAATGTCGTTTTTGACGTTGGAGAGGTTGTGCAAATCACTAAATGACTGTTTCTGTATTTGTTGTACTATCTGCAGGATTTCCAATTTGGCGCTTTTGTCCTCTAAATTGATTTCGTTGCTCACTTCGGTTAGAGCTTGCAAAAGCGGCAACAAGGCAAATTGTAATACACATGGTGAAGTCGTCGGTATGAATTTACTGAGCAATTCTACAAGCAAACGCTGATCTTCATATGTTTGAGCATCCAACAATAGAAAAGACAAGCTTAGCCAAAGTAGGTCCTTGTTGAAATGACAAATAGGCACTTCACTTTCACAGAGATCTGTAGCGAAGACCAGCTGCTGCACCAAATTCAAATAAGGTAAAGTAAGCTGGCCCTCCCATTTCGCGTCTATTGCTACCTGTAGAACCTTATAGAGTAGATCAGTGGACTTGTAGACAAGATCTTCACCATCTAATAGTGCATGCAAATCGCTGCATTCGGTGAGTAAGGATGTCAACTCTGATAATAGCATCAATTGGAGGTAACTGTCATTTCGATGGTAGCGATCAGCCACAGAAACCAAGTAATTCAAAGCTTGATCTCTCAGCTCATCATATATGTCGGATGCAGGTGTCCTTATACACTTTGAGATTCGAGTAATCAAAGCTGACGGTTCTACAGACGTGGAAAGCAAAAGGATGGCATCGAAAACTGGAGCAAATGTGGCGAACCATTTCTCAGCAAAAGCCATCGCTGTGTCTTGCTCGATAGCATAATCTATCTCAATCATCATTTGCCCTGATTTTACATGTCCCTGCTTTAGCAGTGTAATATACGGATGAACATGGCCTTCCTTTGAAGCATGCAACGAAAAGGTTAGCCGCGTCTGCTCTTGTTGACAGTGCCACAGCAACAAGTGAGTGATCGCCCGCAGTAGCACGCTGGATTTTGTAGTATCAGTAACTGTGGTGATGAAGCCAACTAGTTGATCCAAAGTTTGACTGAGATCGGTGGTTCCTTCTTCGACTGATTGTACAATTTGAGCGCAAGTATATGAAAAGGCAATCAGTGGTGTATTGGCTTGTGCTAGTGCGTGCCAAAGATCCTTCGAGTCGCTCACATGCACCAGCTTGGAGAGCGATTGTATCTGGGCATGGCGATGCTGAATGACCAAGTCAGTGTGCTTGGTCTGATTCTTTGTCTGCATGTAACAGCGAGTAGTTTACTTGTCTCGAGAAGCCGCAACACTATGCTTCTTCATGTCCCTACTGAGTTTGAATGGTCAAACAGCTCGACGAGGGGCAAAATTGTAAAGTTTGTGTCAGAGCCATCCTTTTTTAATTGATATAGCTGCTTGAAGCAAGTTCATTTATGTATATTTATTACAACAATGAGATATAAAACAAGGGGATTTATACATTACGATACAGATATTTTCGTCATACAAGTGCCGGTACAGAATATACTACAAGTTGTCACCATTACTTTTACGTCCAAACAAATTATCCCAGATGCCCGAATTTCTCCACATTGAAGGAGCAGCTGGAGCTTGTTCTGGCCGTCCGCCTTCCACACTCTTTGTCACCCAGGATGGTGGAGATTTCTGCTTCTGATCATGTGTATAGTAGTTTTCTGGATGATCTGGTGGAGGGAGCATGCTGCCACGGCTATCTCGATCACAGTACATGTGAGATACGTTAGTCATTTCTGAAGAAAATGCTTTCCAGAACGCACTTGTATCACGCTTTTCGTCTGCAAACGAATAATCACCACTTGGCATGGAAGATTGTTGGTGACTGTATTGATGCAATGGCTCCATAGGAGGGGGAAGTTCGGAGATTGCGTCAATATCACTAAATGCTCCTTCCTTTCGAGGCAAACCCTTTGTCTTTAAGTAGTCCTGATAGGATTCATCATATTCATCCTCAGGATCAAGGCGGAATGTGGTGATGGTAGGTGAGAAAGAAACTTTCTTGCCTTCTTTTGGTGTATCCAACAGAGAAGAGTCATCGGATCCAGTAGGGCTACGGTTCATGCTTCGCGATTGCCCTTCGTTACATGCTAATTCTTGATTATGGCAAGCAGCCGCTGAGATCGAAGTATGGTTGTAATACATTGGCTCCCTTTTCTCAGCTGCATCTACAGCTTGTCTCTGGTCGAGCTTCTCATTGGTAATATTGAGCTGTTCTTTTGGCTTCGCAATGTTCAGTTGCATCATATCCAATTTGGACGGTAGCACCTTGCGAGTACTCCAGCTTTTATTTTCCAGTGGAGGTCTTGCAGCTTGCGGCTCATTCTTTGAGATGTATTCTGCTTTGTTGGCTAGCTTGATTGGCTCTGGACTTGGTTTTCTTGGCGTTGGTGATACTATCTGTAAATTTGATATCGAGGTTTGGTGAATGTCATGAACTTTCTTCACTGGGGTCGCTACCTCCATTGTCACTTTTTTATGGACATCTTGGCTACTGCTCCGTTTTGAGGCAATCGGTTGTTCAGTGTTATTGACTTGCTCGAATGCCTTTCTGATTGCCTTCAAATCTGACGATGAATATGCACGCTTCTTGAGAGATGCTCTTCCTGATGGTTCAGGTTTCTTGACGCGGTCATTCAATTTAGCTGTTATAATACTTTCCTTTAGATAGCTGACTGATTTTGTTGTAGCCCTTGTCTCAGAGGATGATGTTTGTGATTTGACAGGAATTGCATCCTTACATTGTGACTCATCCGAAAGTTTTCGAGAAACCTTCTCGCAGAGCAAGGGTTTATCAACCTTACCAATTAGTTTCAAGGTTTGTGTCGACAAAAATGGCTCAGCAGGCAAAGTAGTTTCCATGTTTGTCTTTTTAATTATGGCGCTAGTCGACACGGTACTGTTGGGTAGTACTGACAGCGTGGGTCTTCGAACCTCAGCTGTGGTATGTTGCTTACGCTGTATGCTTTGGCTCTGGATTTCTTGTTTTGGTTCAGCCGTTGGAATATCTGTTGTCGACCAGCGGTGCACTGTATCTTTCAATCGACGACCGCTTGCTAGTTCTTGGATCTTCTTTTCAGTGGCATTTCGGAAACTCTCTGTGCCTTGCTATAAATGGGATTCCATTAGTGATGATTCTCGTACACGAATTTTGAATAGAAATACTTACTCTGCCCAGTTTGGCCCTAATCTTCATAAATTGATGTTCAGCAGGCTCCTCAACTTTTGGTATATCATTGTGAGACTTGTTCATCTGAATATTTAGTGTAGAAGTAGATTTTCTTTTGGCGAGTATGCGCTCACGAATAGCATTTGCTTCATTTTCCTCTGCGACCTTCAATTCTTTTGGTGAGAATTGTACTCGAGGACGCAAAGCTATTCTACTAGGATCTGCATTTCTAACTTCAGGTCCTGCTAGCTTTGTTTCGCTAAATCTTTTCATTTCAGTCCTTTTCTTTTCCTTGTGGTTAATTTCGTCACTGGTTGCTCCTCCTTTCTGTGCTTCCTCATCATGATTTGGCTCTACTTTTGCCACATTCTGCAAAGTATTTGTAGATGGTGGTACTGAGTCTTGGACTGTAGGGCTCTGTCTTTTCTTTTGAACTCTTGGACTCATTGGTTTCTTTGCATACTTTAATGGCTGATGGATAACATGTGAGTTCGCGTCAACATGTATAGGCCAGACTAAAAGTTGACTTACTGGCATTTCTCTCTCCATAAGATTTTGCTGTTGGATGACCGGCATGGATTTGATTTCAGTAGGGGAGCTGGATAAGCACAACTAAACAGTCTTGTCAGGATCAAGTATTCCCTCTATTACAAATCAAAAGAAAGAATAAGCTACCTTCTGTTCATTTTGCAAGTCCGTTCCTTGACCACTAACTACATCGTTGTTTGGCTTGATTTCCAGTGACGAACGACTTTTGAGAGCTCCGACGATGCTCTTCTTAACTCCAAGGGTCGCTGCTTGATCATCCAGCATCATCGATCGTCGCTTGATTATTTGTGGAGATTGGCCAAACCGATGACTGACGCATACTGATGGACTAATGGACGACGAATTTTCATCGCTATCAGACTTTTCCGCCACGCTGGGAAACTTTAATACACTAGTTGATTTACGCTTGCTGACGACAGGAGAAGCTTCAGCTTGCTGTACTGTACTGAAAATAGCAGCACGCTCTGCAAGAGTACTAGTTGTTCTTGCTGGTAGTATAGACTTTGATTGTTGGGTTTGTTTTGACTCTGGATTTTCAATCGCAATTGAATAGCGGGATAACACGCTCTTTTTGGGTTGTGCTGTAGACGTGCTATTCAATTTGGCATCCTGGATGAATAAGAAGGTTAAAATGAGATTCCCGAAATTTGCGTCAGCATTAAATTTCGCATTACCATAGAAGTAGACACTTTCGGCTTTTCTTTCTCTGTCAAATAGTCATTGGTAGCAATTTTGTTTTCTTTAAGCATTTTGTCATCTTGTGCCTTGGTCGATCTTTTGGGAGGGGCTTCTGATATTTGAGGTGAGGCTTTCAAAGAGGCACTTTCTTCCAAAATCAACTTAGTATTCGGCTTTTTTTGGTCCTTGCTTATCGACTTTGTGTTTAAAACATCATTTTGTTCTGGCTTTTTCTTGTTGAGAGAAGGCTGTGATACTATGGCAGCATCAGTACCCATTTGCACCATCGATGTTCTGCGAGATTGCCTCATACGTCTCATCTCCTCCAATTCCTATCTTTAAAGTTACTAAATTGCATTACAGTGAATCAATGTTCTCTAGTCATTACCTTATCGAGTCTTTGTAAATTATCACTGCTTTTTGTATGAGTTGGCTGAGGTTTTGAATCCTGCGATGCTGATGCACTGCGGTATGAACTCGGCTTTGTGTCATCCTCCGACCTCTTCATGTCCTCTAATCGTTTACGCTCTCGTTCCTGACGTCTTAACATGCGTTCCTGCTTTCTTTGCTCCATTTGGCTGTCCAGGTCTGTCAAAATAGTCGAGTTTAAATAAAAGCTTTTCGGTACCCAACAATAACCGCAGAGTATCATACCTGATAAAGACTCAATACCACTCGCAGCAAATGTCAGTGGAGTGGAGGCACTGGCAGCAATCGTAGTCATTATGAAAGATAAAGCGAGTGACAAAAAATAAACCTATCGTATTTTTATTGCTACAATTGAGAAGTTTACCGTTTTGGGTTGGAGAAAACATTCTCCCAAAATGGAAGTCAATACACAAGTGCAATTGCCAAGATCCAAAAATGAATCCCTACCCAAGTATTTGCCAGTCTCAGAACTTGCCCTAGAGGCGCTTTTCCGATATATTTGGTGTGAACATATACATATCCAGCAAGTTTATGTCAATGAACACCGTGGAAATCTATCTTTATGAATAGTGATCTCTAAAATGTTGTCCTTAGTCAATTGTTACATGAGAGCAAAGCAATAGCTATAATATTATGGAGAAAAAAAAGGGTTGAGAGTTTATGATACATAGTTTTCAGAGATTACGGTAGTTAAATGTGCCAGATGAATGTTACAGCTCACTATGTGATTGCTATAGTTTAAGACTAATGCGCAGCTAATCTGCATTGACATATTGATCTGGATCATTATCGAGTGAGCCAGATTGCAAAGATGAACCTTCAGCAAAAGGACCGCTAAGTAAAGAAGCTGGATCCAGGGAGGACTGCAGTAAACTGTCCGTGTGTTCGTCTAGTCGATGTTCCTCCTCTGTGGCTTTGTTCAACGCTGCCAATTCGGCATCAGTTGTGCGATACTTGTTTCTAGTTCCTCTGCCAAGGTTTGGGGAGCATTTCGCAGCATATACTTGCATTTCCCGGGTATACCTAATTTTGTCTTCTTGAGCCTTCTTAACGTATGGTTCACGTTCGTGATCCTCAAACTGTCGCCATCGCTGTGCGATGATTTTGCTGATTTGACCAACAGTAGATCCAGGGTATTCTTGCATGGTAACTGGCCTCACTTCGGTTAAGTACCAGAAGTATGCCGAAAGCGGATGTTTTGGGGCCGCTGGATTCTTTTCACGACCCTTTCTCTTACGAGGCATTCGCGAAGAATTATCAGTTGGAATACCAAGTCCAAGAAGGCCAGCATCAACATCACCGCCGAGCAACTGATCCGTTTCCGAGCCAGTCAAATCGCCTCGCCTCAGAGATTTTGTTTGTACACCAGCATGAGCAAGCTCTTCCTTTGTACGTCGAATATACATCATGTGCGGATGCACAGCACGCATATTTGCTTTTAGCTCGTTGGCTTGTAGTGTGTAGTTGCTTTTCTCCTCAGGGGTTAAATTTCGCCACCGTTCACCGACTTCTTTGCTAATCTCAGCAACTTTAGCAGTAGGATTCTTATCTTTCAGCTTTTTACGCATTTCTTTGTTGAATAACAAAAATGCGTTTGGCGGCCGTACCAATCTTTCTGGTACCTGACCGTTCTGTGGTAGTCGGGAACGAACTACTTTAGGTTTCGGCTTTGATTCAGTCTGCGCTTTTTTTTGCTCTTTCTTCACATCAACCGTTGGCTGATGCAATTGAGGTGGTTGCATATTCTGCAACATGGGGTATGGCGCGTGTAGTTGTGTTTGCTGCAGGGTTGGACTATGGAAAGGTGAAGTGTCCAGACTACCGTGCGGTATATGGAATGCAGAGCCGTTGGAAACAGCATACTGCAATGGTGTTGGTTCAGAGAAATCAACATAGGGTACACTATATATGTTGTCCGTGATACGAGAGAAAGCTATAATGGAAGACAGTTAATATAAAGTAATGGGTGGTATTTCCATGTATAGTTTTGTATATTAAACTGACCCATAATACAATACTGTAACTACGGCCCGTAGTGTAAAAGCTCAACTTCTGTTTCTCGGGCCCAAATCACACATTTTTGGGTTTATTGTGTCATTCGCCAAAAATCTTTAAATATACCTTCAAAACTGGTTTATCAGCCAATAGAAACTCAGTTTATCGCCATGGCCTCCATCTCCCTTGTCTCTGTCTGTTTTGTGAACTACTTGAAATATGATATGGCTAATAGGGTATATTTTTGATATTTACAGTTGAGGAAATAGTTTCAAATAGAATTATCTGACAGCCGTGAAATAATTGGTCTATATGATGGTCTGAATGCGCTACTGAAAGGATATCGATTCTACTAATGCTTTTGCTCTATCTCGTACTGCATCACCAATCCATTCGACGATCTTTCGGAGCATCCAAATTCAAACTTTCCCACCTTTTTGGGTGAAATTTTCAGTGACGCGAATGAAGCAGGTAGTAAATTGATGTGGTCAATTGGTTCACCAAACCGAGTACATGAAACTTCTTGCCATGATATGTTAAAAGTATCGAAGTCTGTACCCCATGCCAAAACGTGCCAGTCGATATTCTGTCCTACTTGGAAACGCAAATCTTTAGGATTACTAAATAGCAATCCGTTGATAGTAGATTTTTTGTTTGACTTGATGAAGTCTGCATTTCCAACCTCAGCCTTGTTGAATGTTGCGGATATATTTTTCAGTGTCTGATCAAGAAGAGTAGAGCTATTTTCATCAGATACTATGGGGAAGGCTGTCAGCTACACAAATCAAGTATTATAAGAACAGAAAACGTTAATTACCGATAATTGTTGAAACAATCTCATGATCTATATCTTTTGGTTGTCCATCTGCATTCAAAGTTCCAGGTGTATAGATGATAATAGCACCAAAAAGACCATCGAAGCTGTAAAATTATAGATTGGTGAGCATGAGACTTTGTCTAAATAGAATGACTTCGCAACTTACATATCAGTTTCCGAAACATGAGAATGGTAACCCCATACCAGTGAATTACCATCCAGTGGACCAGGCCCGGACCTTGGAGGCACCTCCCAGCGGTACGTGTAGGTTTGATTGGGCGGTATTGAGTTAGACAGTGCATCTTGATAGATTGCCCCTTCCATTTCAAAACTGTACTTTACACCCTATTTTTCATATGTATTAGCATATGACTGGAAAGGCTTTCAGGACGAAATACGTTGCTTACATGAGGGTGCATGGAATAATTCTTGGTCGCTAAATTTCTAACTTGGATCTCCAAAGTATCTCCAACTTCTGCTCTAAATATCGGACCCATCAATCCTTGCCATTGTGGAATCTCCACAGCATGCCTGTAAGATGAATCATTATATGCTCGATATAACGATTTTCTATATTTAGTGCCGATTGTTGAAGTGCCTGAAGAAGAAGAAAGACATTATTTTATGTTCTAATGAGGGTGTTAGCTAATCTTGATATAAACCATACTTGTTGCTAGCCATAGCTTGGCGGGAGATTCATTCAGTGAGGTGTTGTGATAATGATCCCACTGATCTGGCGAGTAGTCCCAAGTTAACTGCTCAATCGCAACAAAGTATTTTCTCACAGTTCCTGTGAGATATGTCTCGATCTCGGAGCTCAATAACGGGAAGTCATCTAGCTGACTCGCTGTCAGATCTCGAGGAATTGACGAAGCCAAGACTTTGAAAGTAATGCTTAGGCAACACACACGTACTAGCAGAGCATTGATTATGAATTGCATGAAGAAAGTCGAAATTCCTTTGAGCTTTGCAAAAAATAGATTGGTTTTAAACTCGTTCTTTTTTTTGGTTCCTCAGCTGTGGAACTGTCTTTCTCCGACAGTCATGTTGATTAACCTTGGCTTAGCTATAATAGCTTGCGTTTCAGCGAATGCGCAAATGCAACACTCACTACAATATGAATCTCATTCTCCATTGGGTATTCCTCTTGCTGGTTTGTTGTTTTTTCCGCAGCGTTCCCCGTCATGTATGATGGCCAAAGGCATTGAATTGTTTAAACTCAGGTCCTCCTTTATCTCTGGATATAAGGATAAAGCACTCCTACAAGATACCCTTCATACCGCATACAGGTACATAGTACTCAGGTTTTTACAGTCGATCACTTTTGTTCTAACCTATCGAAATAGATGATCTAATTTGGCTGGGCCAAGAGCTCAACTATAGTTATATAGAACCGATCTACGAAGAAGTTTCGAGATCGCACGATAGTCTGCAATCCAGAGGTAAATTGTTGATTTAATGCCCCGTTAGGTGAAGCTAGTACTGGATGGCTCACAATATTCAATCGCATAGGTGAAGCTCACATAACTGTCATCTCGCCTCCCGAGTTTGCTATCTTAGCTGCTGCCAATGTGACCATAGATGATGTTAACAAAATAGCCATTGAATATAAGATCCAAGGAAGCGGCTTTGATGTTGCATGTTTAGGAAGAGTGCAAGTTGAAGATAATACCGTATATCAAATCATAGTCCATTCAGATGATCTGGTTCGCATAAGAACGCGAATTTTCCAATTGTATTGGAGTCGCGGAGGCAACCCTGCTTTATTTGACCCAAAGGTAATATTGATCACATGCTGTATACACAACCTTGTTCATCAGCTCAATCAAGGGAATGTTGAACATCAATTTTGCAGAGCTTTTGGCCTCACATTACCGTCGGATACACGGATCAAGATCTTTTCTTAGAAAATGGGATCTATAAGGGGGACAACTTGTGCTGGCGATCCCTCAAATTAGTAAAGAATTCCACAGATGTAAATTAACTATGCTTTTCTACAGTCTTTACGCTGCACTCAATATGAGATGGACTTAAGCTTGTAGCTCATATTGCTAATCAATCGCATTACCGGTGTGGTACACCCGAAATTCCGACGTCATGTCACTTGCTGTCAAAAATTAAAAAAAATAAAAAGATGAAATAAGACTCGGAGCTTATTGTGTCTTGCACAACAGATCCTCAGAAGCACATCATGCAAAGTTTTGCAGAATCAAAACTTCTGTCGAAGAGCGCACCGAAACAGTCGATTGTGCCCAAATTGGCAAAGACTGTTGTAAAGAATGCTGCAAAATCTTCAACTTCAGGCTCTGGAAATGCCGTGGCTGGAAAAGCAAAACCTTTGCGAAGTACCAAAACATCGCAGAAGCTAGTACTTTTTCCTTCAGAAACAGCAGAATCTACCTCCAGCTATGTGCAACAGGATGATACTGACCAGGAAGGTGATGTGACTCCAGTTGTGCATTTGCCACTGGAATTGCATATATTGGGATCGAGAACAGTTGCTGAACGAATGACGAAAGACCAACGAGATAGACTCAGTCTTCCAAGAGTGTCCGCATACTGCTTGGCAGATAGATTCAACTTTGAAGAAGCACGAAAATTCCTAAAGGAGCAACATCATGTAACTCCTAGAGTTTATGATGAGTGTCTGTATGCGCCGTAAGTCATATTGTCTTTTGATCTTTTTACGGCTGTTCAGAGCAGCTCACTAATAACAATATAGATATCATTTCCCTATCATGACATTGCGACCCGGAGGTAAAAATTCTACAAATGTTCGCTTACGATCTGCGCCATGGCCCGAGACAGGAGGACGTATGACACAACAAGAAGACTATTATCACCAATATGAAAATGATCAGATGACATATGAAGAAGAGAATCTATATGCAGATGCGCTGGAAAACACGCCTGCGGAACAGGTTGAAACTGCATCAGAACCTTCCACTGCCCAGCAAACAAACGAATTCTATGAAGGAGGTCATACGACGTTGGAACCAGTGGCTGAAAACTCAGAATCGAGATATGTCCCATCTGGTGATATCACTGAACCAGACGCTTCGTCCACCCCAGACACAATTCATCATGAGCCCCATCCTCAAGAAGCTGTAGCTGATTTTGAAACCGCACTTGCAAACGAGCAGCTAGACCCGCAAATGTTGAAATCTGACGCAGAGGTGCGAGCAGAAGAACGTCGTGATTCGGAACATTCAACTAAAGCTGCTCATACTAAACCGTTCACTGGAGGAGAGCTCTTCATTTTTGATTATGGTGTGTTGGTATTCTGGAATTTCAGTCGAGCACAAGAGCTTTTGATGTTGGAAGATTTGTCAGATTTTGCCATCCGCCCGCTGAAAGATAATCCTGACGATTTGGAGGATATGCAAATTGAAGAGATGCATTTTCAATATGACACCACACAGAAACATTCGAGAATTTTTAATGATATGCTCACACTCAAAAGCGGTAACCATATGATCAAACTGACCCTTAGCCATGGCATCAGTCAAAGTGCGGTGCTAGCTAGATACGAAGATATTATGGACAACACCATTGAGGCAAGCTATGTGCTTTTGTATTCACATCTATTTACAATGACACATTTACTGACTTGGAAAACATAGGCTACTAAGCATATACCCAAAAAGCTCGCATTGACCGGAAAATTGGACATGAAGCGAAAAGAGATGACTCAAATCAATGGCCACTTGTTCAAACTTCGCATGAACGTGAATCTGTCATCCAATGTATTAGGTATGATAAAAACTTTCTTTCTTATTGTTTTATCGACAAAAGTGATTTGCCACCCCCCATGATAACACTGCATTCGCATAGATACACCCGAGATATTCTGGTCTGAACCTTCGTTGCAACCTTTATATAACGCCATAAGAGGTAACATAACGAACTTGTGTAATTATCGGAGTTCACGTCTAACCACTGCAACTCTAGATTACTTGGAGATTCCTCAAAGAGCTGCCATCCTGAACGACAGATGCACTGTGGTATCTGATCTTTTAAGTATGCTCAGAGAGCACATGAACAATTTCGGTGTAGAGTATCAAACACTCATCATCATTTATCTCATTGTAAGTGAAATATCCTCCCACATATCTGATAGTAGCATCAAAAACCCTGACAGTATTCGTCCTATTTTTGGTAGATTGTAGCAGTGCTTGTTGCATGTGTGAGTAATAGACTTTAAAAATCAAATCTAAATTTGAGATGACTGGACACTAATAATTTTGTTATCTTATAGGTTGAAATTGCTGTTAAAATCCTTAATCAAACTGCCGAAAGTCCTAGAACATTCCTTACGTAGTCACCCCATTTGTACATAAAGAGCCACTCAAATTATTGCATCTATATATCAAGATATGTGTACGTACACACGTTTGCTTGCGTACAATGTGCAAATGACAATTGGATATTTTGCGCCACTGAGAAGCTTGTTGTTGTCTGATTGGTGGTAGCGGAGTTATTGAACCCTTTCGGTCCCACCAACATTCAGGGTCCGGGGTCATCAAGCTTTTTTTTTTTATTATAAACTCGCCTGTTTAAAAACTTTGTGCACAATCCACCCTTTCTTCACACTCACACTTGGCATCTCTCGTCTCGTTATTCAAATGGATCTTACCAACAAGTACACCACGGGCTATGCCGCCATGTTCACATATGCAATGTGGTATGCCATGAAGGAGACAAACACCATGCTTTTGGAGGAGTCGAGTTCATATTACGATGCTGATTTCCATGGTTTCGACCCCACAAACCCACCTTTTGAAGCATGGGGCACGAATGTTCGAACATTCTATCCTATTTTGACCTTTGTCAAGATTGTACAAGCAATTTCTTTTGTTTTTGCTTCGCTGACCCTCATGGCCCACTTGAAGATCAACTATAAAGTTCTGCAGGCAGTGATCGTCGGCAAGTTTGCTCTAGACATATGGTGTATATGGGAGCTATGTCAAGCTGTCACCTCCTGGCCAGTTGTTAAGCAACCCACTTTAGACCTTCTTTCTACCGTGGCACAGCCTCGTATTTGGTTCACGGCTGGTGTTGGAGGAGCTATGGTTGCTGTACTTGTGGCATTGGAAGGTGTGAACGTGCTGAAGCTTGCATTTGAAACTGTGATGGGAAAGACAGATAGCGACGCTCAACAAAAGAAGGATCAGTAACGATTGTATTTGTATACTGCATTTAATTGATATCTGCTTTTTCGTTCTCCTAGATAGCAAACTTACTCTTCAAAAAGGCTATTTTAGCCGCCATAATGTACTCCATCATAATGATAAATCCCTCAGTTACCCATATTAAAGAATAAAGCATTGTAATTTTCTCTTCTACACATCAACTGCTGTAAGTGCGGTAGGTTGTTGGGTTTAGTATTCACTGCGATGCTGTACTTGGTATTGGTCTCCTGAAATAGGCTGTGCATCGAAAACGTTGTATTTAAGCATGTATTTGGGGAAGAAAAAACCAGAAAACTTTAGCTAAAAGTTATTTATTGGCACATTTTTTTTCTTGGCTGGTCTAGATCGCGCAGCGCTTGTCTTTTAAGTTGGGGCTTTACATCAACCGACCTTTCAGGCATTATTGACTGAGAGCTGCGTGATCGAACCCGTTGCTGGGTATAGTCATCAACTCGATCAATATGGATGAACTGCCTGTAGGAAGGTATCAAATTTGTTGGAAGGCATCCGCTTGTTGGCAGGGTATTCATCAACTGATTAATATGTGAAGATAAAACATGTTGCCACCTATCAAAGGTATTTTTGGATATGAACAACTGATAGTCAATCAAGTGAAGAAAAGTCATTTCGGAAAAGGTTATCTCAGCTGTGGTGAGACCAGATATTTTGGCCCATGCACTGTTACGATAAGTCCTGTCCTGTAAAAACTTGGATGCAACCATCAATGCTGCTAGAAACATACGACGTCCACAAAAGATACAATCCTTTGGGTTTGGTTTTTCCATTGCTGGACCAGCTTGTCGCTTGACCATGTGTTCCGTAACAGATGCCTTTATGCGAAAAATGTAGTATAAGGCTGCCTGCAGCGTGGAGTAAGTAGTTTTGGACCGCTTTAAAATCTCTCGAACAAATTGTGCAGTGGACACAACTTTAGCACTTCGAGATTCCATTGCTGGCCCCCATATAGCAACAATCACAGAAGACGTTGTTTCTATTAAAAGAAAACCCAGTGCTATCATGTTAGTGTTTGATTATTTTGAGTTGAGCCGCAAGAAAATGAGGATTTTCCATTTCTTGATGGCTGTTTGTTGCTTCTGTTACACAAAGAACAAATACTCACCCACTAATCTGTCGACCAAAGAAATTCTCTCGATAAGGTCGCTTGAATATCCAGGCGAAATCCGGGTCGTAATGACATGTGGTATGTCTTCATCGTCTACAGAAGACGCTGACAAAGGCGTAGAGACAGAGCTTGAGAGTGAAGGAGCTGTAGATGGCGGGAAGCCATATGCTTGATAAGTAGTAGCAGTTTTTTGTTCAAAAGCTATGGGTGTACAGTTGGCTTTGTAAGGAACAGGGTAAACTTGCTTGCCCGATTGATGTGTAGATTGTACAAAGTCGTTTAGAGAGTGGTATATCCCTGTTGTGTTGAGTATTGCGTTGAAAGTATGGGCGGCGGACATGGTTCATGTATTGTCAATAAGACAATTCAAGTGAATGGAGAAACTATGGTAGGAGACGACAGCGCTTTGAGAACAGGATTTTGATTCAGAACCTCGTAGGCAAACACAGTGAAATAAAGCTACTAAAATACAGTATATAATACAACTGGACTAAATGAGACTGGCCAACAATATATTCGCTGTCGTTTCAAAACAATGCAGAGATACTCTGCTTAGTAGCGAAAGGAGACATTATTGGAGGGGAGGCTTCAAGTAATCCGGTTCGTATGTAAAAGAAGAATAGAAGACGAGAAACTGGCTTTATATATGAGATTTAGGGGGAGGATCACTGGTATAATGACTTTGGTGGCTCAGTCAGTAGATGTTCAGTAGCGTTGTGTAAATGGGTACCAGTGTACGTCTTTGGGTTCATGTGCGAGGAGACTAAATGCGAATTTGTATGATAATATATATATATATGTAGCCCAACACCCTAATGTTATCAATGATGCATATATTGTATTCTACAAAGATGTGTTTGGCACGCCTCCAAGCCAGTATAGTATCCCTTATGATAATATTTTATGCGCAGCACAAAAGACCGGGTTTGATTGTACTACCTCACCATTTTGAGGATGTGACACCAGAGGTCATTCCCTCATGTAGTTCAAATCGTCATCTGCCACTACTCTATCACTTTATTTTGTACCTGGTGCCGATGAGGAGCGACTCATATTATCCATTTAGCGTGCATCGGTTGGTCACGTCTGATGAGGGCATTGTGGAAGGTTTTTGGAACATCTACTTCGAGCAGTAAACGAAGGATTAAGAATAAACTCAAAATTATGGTTTAAGCCCTCAATGGCTGTGACCATTTGGTATTAAGCGCTCAGCATTCTAATTATCGTTCGCAACTCATCAGGCCCCTTTTGTCACCCTTATCACCATAAACCTAATAAGTTCTTTTTTTTCCCGAGTGATGTTGAGTTTGAAAGTATTTGTTGTACAGTGGACATGGCAACATTGCTGCTGGACAGTCTGCACAGCCTAGTGTGGCACGTATGACCTATCCAATTGGCACCAGATATTGCACTGTTAAGCAAGGGGAGCAAAAAGTTGGCGATGGAACAAATTACATTTTACTATGCAAATTTACGCCCTCATGATATAATATTGTCTTGCAGTTTTGCATGAATTTTTCACATTTTAAGAACTCAATAGCGCCGGCAAAATTTTAATGGTTCTTCATTTTCCAATAATCCATCATTCTATAAGCTTTATTAAAAATGTCTGGATTTCTTGCTCCAACCTCTAAGAATCTCTTCAAGTTTTTGTCTGTAGACAGCGAACTATTTCCTTTGTTAGGAATTTATGGTGTGACATTCGGCGTGGCTGGCTACATGCTGGGTCAGAAGGCCCATGATATTCACCCGGAAAAGAATGTGCGTATGGCGGCAAAAGACTCACATCCGTGGCAATCAAATGACCCAAATGCAACATTCAAATACAAGTTCCACAAATTTGGGGACCCCAACGGCCAAACCCTTTTAGCTCCTGGTGCTATGACAGAACATACTGTTCAAGTTCACGCTTCAAAGGACTCAATTCCTAAGCAACTATGGGCATAAATGACACTGGCACTCAATTGTAAATTTGAAACTTTTTTTTGTGAAATAAAATCATGTCTATAATAATGTAATATGGGGGAGGGTGAGTGATGGTACAGCCACAACCTCGATAATCGGTATGGCTGCTTGCTTCCTACGCCGCAGGCGCCGTGTTTCCTTTGTCGCGATCCTCAAAGGTTGTAGCAAGGTAAACCTCACTGTTCTCCTGCTTGTTCCACATCTCTCTATATACACTATGAACGCTCTCAATTAGATCCTCATGTCGACCTTCTTCTGCAATATGGCCGTCTTTGAGAACCACAATTTTATCTATAGGTATAAACCAGTTGCATTAGTAAATGAATAAACGTCAGGATAGTATATCAACTACAATAGTTTTATCGTACCAGCATCAGCTACTGTGCGCAGGCGATGCGCAATATGTAAGCTGGTTGTATGGCTATCTTTAAGTATATTGCGAATGTTGACCAGTAATGCTTGTTCTGTATGTGTATCCAATGCGGCAGTTGCTTCATCCAAGAATATGATGGGCGACTTTTTCAATATCGATCGGGCTAAAGACACACGTTGTTTTTCACCACCTGAGAGCATCAAGCCCCTTTCTCCTACTTTGGTATTGTATTTATCTGGAAGACTCATGATAGTGTCATGTATTTCCGCACGTCGTGCTGCATCATAAACCTCTTCCTCGGTAGCTTCAAGTCTGCCATATTTGATATTATGATAGATGGTGTTATTGAATAACGTGGTGTCTTGTGGTACTACACCAATCTTTTTGCGCAAGCTGTCCAGCTTGATGTTCCGAATGTTCTGCCCATCGATGTAAATGTTTCCTTCCTGTGGTTCGTAGAATCTAAACAATAGTCGAAGAATAGTGGATTTTCTAGAGAACAAAAATGAATGAGAAAGTTCTGACTGTTCTGTGTTACTACAGCAATGCTTACCCGCATCCACTAGGGCCCACAAATGCAACTTTGTGGCCACTATTGACTATGAAGCTAACGTTCTTAAGGATTGGACGATCTGTATGATATCCAAAGGTAACGTTTTCGAATTTAATTTCACCGCCTTTGTAGATCAAATCTTTAGCATCCGGAGCATCCTACAACATTTATGTTTAGCGGCTATCTTGGTGTATCTTAGCTATCATATAAAATTCACCTTTATGCTGGCACTTTGATTCTCAAGATTGAACATTGTGTCCATATCAATAAGTGATTGTCGCAGTTCACGATATACAGATCCCAAAAAGTTAAGAGGCATTGACAGCTGGAACACCAGTTGGTTGACCATCACCACGTCGCCGACCGTTAATGTTCCTACAACATTGGTGAATCAGCAGTGTGGAAGATATGAAGTGTAAAATGCATATCAGAAAACTTACCGTTCATTACTCCCTGAGCCGACAGGAACATCATCATTGTTAAGGCTGAGGAGAAAATAGCATTTTGTCCAGCGTTCAAAGCTGCCAAACTGGTGGCAATCTTTAAGGACGATTGCTCGTACTTTTGAAGTGATTTGTCGTATTGTTCGGTTTCAAACTTCTCATTGTTAAAATACTAAGCAAATTTACTAGTGTTAGCAGTGAGGCAGATCATCTCAATATATACATAGCCGATTGTATTACCTTGACAGCTTCGAAATTAATTAAGGAATCAACAGCAGTTGTCGCAGCTTCATTGTCGGCTGCGTTTGCCTGCTTACGAAACTTTGTTCTCCAAGAAGTGGTGATTACAGTAAAGGCAGTATAAGCCGCTATAGTGGAGAAAGTGACTGCCGCATAAGATGTGCCAAAATTATATGCCAAAATGCCGCAAACCATAGAGATTTCCAAAGCTGTTGGAAGCACGTGGAAAACAATGGAGCTCAAGAGGAAGCTGATACCTCTATTGTCGAAAATCAAAATGAAGCATTAGTCATTGTTAATATTAGGTTATTGATTCAACGCATTCACTGACTTTGTTCCTCTATCAATAGCGCGATTCAGTCCTCCGGTTTGTCTAGTGAGATGGAAGCTCATATCGAGCTGATGCAAGTGATAAAAGACATTGCGTGCAATACGGCGAATAGCTTTCTGGGCAACAGCTGCGAAAACAGCATTACGAAGTTCTTGGAAAGCACTAGCACCAAGGCGGGCAAGACCATCTATTCGCGTGTTGGTAAATGGTGTCAAATGATAAAATTATGCAAATATTCACTGCAAAATGGTATCGTAACTTACATCCAATTACTGCAGCACCGCAGACAACCCAAAGGGTAGAGTCTTCAGTAAATGTCACGTTGAGAGAATCTATGACATTCTTAAAGAAAAATGGGACTTGTACATTCAGAAGCTAAGTAGACAGGGTAATGGATTTTGTCAGATATATTACATACTCCTATAATTAAAATATTGAAAACTTGTCTTACTTTTCCTCCAACAAGTAAACTGAGAGCAATAGCAACCCTAGCTTTTACTCCCCAATCTTCTTTTGGCCATACATATCGCATCAGTTGTTTGATGATAGCCATGTCTGTTGAGTTTCGGGATGGTTCGACAACCGCACCCTTGTTATCTGGATGTTTTCCAGCATTTTTCGATGTATTTACAGCTGTTTTGAGTTCACCATTATTGACTTTCGCATTTTTTTGAGTGGCAAAGGCTCGCTTTCCTATGTTCTGGTAAATTAGAGATGGTTTGTTGCATGGAGTGGTACAGAAAGGAATGGCGCAAGTCCTGGCTCTGCCAGCAACCGAAGAGTAGCTTTTTGACGCCAAAGCTGGCGCTTTAAAGCCTGGATAGACTCTCAGAGAGCTATCAAAGGCTCTCCTTGATAGCAATGAGAGCCGAATAGGTAGCATGCAACGTTATGATATCTATACACTGGTGCCTCGGCCAAAAATTGTGACTGATATTGGTAAGCTGGCAGAGCAGGAAACCTTAGGACCCTCACGATCACGTGGAATGTCGCCTTTATCAGTTGGTCATTTTGTTAGCTGCAGAAGACAATGAAATATATCAAGGCAAATGTTACTTATGCCAGGACGGTTTAGGAAATCCAAGCAAAATCCGTGAAAATTAAACTCAAGTCTGCGAGATGCGTTCATATGTCAAAAAATACAGAAAGCCAATTTCGTAGCGTTTTGCACAGTGCTTAGTATCCAACCTACGGTCATACTTCATGTGTTTTGGGTGGTCACAAACGATATATGCAACTGGATTTTGGCGTTCCATAGTGTGCTGTTTGCACGAAGAGGTAACACCGGTTTGATGCTCAGGAACTTTAATAACGCGACAGAATCGAGCAACGTACTTTAACAGTGCTTTGTTCGGCATCCTTTCATATTATCAATTTTGTTATTTCTCCGCTTAACCCAAATTTTTCGCTTCAGTAATGATTTTAAGAGTTCCGTTACGAAGTTGCAATAGACATATGATGATCAGAATAGCTAGAATGACATCTTGGCGATATATCGATTGCATATGAACAATATCCTTACCTTTTTTATATACTGTACAAATCCGGTCCTGTCACTTTTTCCATTTTGTCCCTTTATATCGTCGACTTCTTCTGGTGGTCCTCAAAAATTTGGTGCTTCGTGCACAAAAAGGCATTTAAACCTGACATATCAATTACTTGATATTCGACCTTCATCAAGTCAATAAGTAGGCTGATAGGCTTCAAAACTAGTTTCAATTCAACTTGCAACTACAAAAATATCGTCAAACCTGTTGTGGCACCGCAAGTGCCATCGACGTCACCATCATTTAATTGAACAAAAGCCGGAGAGCGGGGACAAAAGGGAAAAAAAAGGGACTGGCACTGCACAGTTGGAACAACGTAAGCTACTCACAGACTGCATTCCCAAAGTCCTTTCTCACTTGGTATAACGTAGTGCTGAGTCAAGAACGGTAAGGCAATCACTATGCAGCAGCAGACCACAGCAACAAAAAGAGCACGAGAACCGAGCATCAGTAGCGATCAAGAAGACCGTACTCGTTCACCAGTAGACGTCTGTTTGCCTAGTTCAACAAGTCCTCAGCAAGAAACAGAGGACATGTGGTCCGATGAACCAGCTGATGATCAAATGCCAGACCAAAGCAATGAGATTCCTGATTTGCAACCAGCTGAGCAACTTGCTTACATCAAAGAGCTAAAAGATTCACCATTAGTTGAAGGTGACACTTGGTACTTGGTTGCCAATCGTTGGCTTAATAGATGGGATCAGCACTGCACTCGACTCACAAGTCTTTCGCCTTCAACTCGAGAGATTGGTCTCAAAGCTCCTCCAGGAAAAATCGATAATACAGTTATTATGGACGGCGACCACTTGAAAAGTAACCTAGTAGCTGATGAAGATTTTTATCTTGTCCCAGAAAAAGCATGGAAAGCTCTTGTGCATTGGTAAGCTCCCTTCTTAAACGCAATCAATTAACATCGTTTGATAACATCATCGCTTTGAATAGGTATGGATTAAACGGCGAAGAATTTCCTCGTACGGTTATTTCGGAAGGTCTAAGCGGATCAGAGCAAGTTGTAGAGATTTACCCCTCGCAATTTCGTATATATGTGGTTTCAAACACTCCCTTCAACTCCTCTGTTGCCAACAGCTCTCCTCCCACCGTTACTTTATCACGTAAAGAGAAGGTTTCGAATCTTCTCTCATCAATTCGAGATGCATTAGACTTGAGTCCACAAACAGAATCTCGGCTTTTGCGACTAGAAGATGAGCCTTCTGGGACAGGCGCATCAGCTCAGCTACCGATCAACTCATTGCCTTCCTGGACAGTAGTTGATACTACTGACCATAGTAAGAATATCTCCGAAATTTACCTCGTTGAAGGAGGTTTGGTTTCGCTTGTTGTGGATGTGAAAGACTCTTCAACTGGACATTATCCAAGCGAAGACACAACAAGTGTGTCTATCGAGCGTCCTCAGTCTTCACAGTCGGCATCATCTACCAGCTCACAAATATTTGCATCAGGATTTGGCAACCTGACTGCCTCAAACTCTCCAGCCTTCTCCTCCACCTCAAGCAGTACTAATAATGGGTTTGGATTTGGTATGTGGTCAGGAAAAGAGAACAAAGCAACAAGCAAGCCTCGTGGTGTTTGCGGATTAACCAATCTGGGTAATACTTGCTTTATGAACTCGGCTTTGCAGTGCTTGAGTAACACAGAGTTACTCACTAACTGGTTCTTGGGTATAGCATATTAGCATTGTTCATTTGTTGTTTTGATATCGTGCTTACGCAATATCTGTTGTTATATAGCTGGCCACTACAAACATGATCTGAATCCTGACAATCCTCTGGGAATGAAAGGTGAAGTTGCGGAAGCTTATGGTAGTCTAATCGAGCGATTATGGAGTGGTACAACAAACAGCTTGGCACCTCGAGAATTTAAGGTATATTAGGTTCTAGAGATACATTGATTGTGTTTGAACGCACACACTGACCCGACCCAATTGAAATAGCATACCATTGGTAGATTCAATGCGTCATTTACTGGATATCAACAACATGATTCTCAAGAGCTTTTGGCTTTCTTGCTCGATGGACTGCATGAAGATTTAAACCGAATTATCAAGAAACCTTATATTGAGCTCCCAGATTTTGATAATATGCCAGACGAGGAGGTGGCCAGTAAGAGCTGGGCTTACCACAAGGCACGAAACGACTCTGTGATTGTAGATTTGTTTCAAGGACAGTTTAAAAGTCGATTGATCTGTCATGAGTGTGACAAGGTTTCTGTAACTTTTGATCCCTTCATGTATCTATCTCTTCCACTTCCAATTGAAAAGAAGATCAAGTTACAAGTCTCGTATGTGCCATATGATCCTTCGCGACGTCCCATGCGACTTCACTTCTCCTTAAAGAAAGATGCCGGAATCAAACATCTTAAAGATCATGTTGCTGAGCTCATGGGAGTTGACAATTCAAATAAGGTATATTATTGCAATAATAAGTGATGACACATCAAGGTATGACCATTAACTTGATCATCATTTTTTTTTAGCTTTTGGTCACAGAAGTTTTCAGCAGCAAGATTTACAAAATCTTCACCAACTATGAACCAGTTGGCAGCATCCAAAATTCTGATGTTATTGTTGTATATGAGTTGCCAGGCGAAGTTCCCATAGTCGGAAAGCGGCGGAAAACTATCACCATTGATGCTGATGGCAATCGCACTGAGGAAGAGGTGGTTGGTAACCAGGACGAGTTAGTTGTTGTTCCTGTATACTGCGCTGTACAAGATGACAGCAATCCCGACAACAACTTGTATCGGTCAGCAGTGTCACAATTTGGTGGCCCTATAATATTGGCCATGACGAAAAGGGACGCCATGTCAGTAGAGAAAGTTTATAGCGAAATTGTGCAACAGGTGGAAAGATATGCAGTAATGAAACTTTTTGAAGAACGTAAAGAAGATATACAGACTAACGATATCACGACATCAAATACTGATAACATGGACATGTCTGACGAGGATAGCAACGAAATAGAACAGGAAAATAATGAACAAGTCTTTCACAGACAGAAACCTTTGCAGACAGCTGCAGCAGTTACTGCTGCTGGAGGACGTTCATTAGAACCCATGAGAAAGCTTTTCAGCATGCAAGTGTTCAGTGAAACTCGCTCATATGGTCGTGGTCATACCGATTTGTTTAGCACTGGTATGCATGGCTGGGATAACGCGTCGCTCATGGACTTATTTGAACGTGCCGAAAAAGAGCAGGCTCAGCGAGATAAGTTTTATGCACCAAAATCTACACTACAGACATCCATTAACAACGAAATGGACAGCACCGATGATTTACCATCCATGTCTCGTGAGGTCTCTCAACAGGGTTCAGAGACTGCTGATCTTGACGATGATGAGATTGTTGAAGATGCATCAGCAATCACACCTGCTGTATCCTCGAGCAATATGATAGTCAGTCTTCCCACTGTAGCCACTCCTTCTGCAGGAACTCCATCCACCATGCTGCCTCAGAAACCACCACCATCGCTTGTTATACGGCAAGGTGAAGGCATTGTTTTGCAGTGGCGCAAAAACATGGCTCAACAAGTGTTTGGATTTGCATCTAGTTCTTCATCTTCGTCATATAGACGAATTGGTGAAAGCGAAGCTGGTGTCAATGCTGATGCCTGGGATGAAATGGATGAATTACATGACCCAGCAGATGAACCAGTTCCAAATAAGCAAGGATCACAAAACAATGTAACGCTGAGCGATTGCTTGAACGAATTCACTCGGGAAGAAGAGCTTGGTGAAGATGATCTTTGGTACTGCCCGCGTTGCAAGAAGCATCAACAAGCTACCAAGAAATTTGACCTGTGGAGAACGCCAGAAATTCTTGTCGTTCATTTGAAAAGATTTAGCCATACTAGGACCTGGCGCGACAAGATTGATGCTCTTATAGACTTCCCTCTGAAGGGATTGGATTTGACTGAGCGTGTGCTGGGCATCAACGGCGTGGAGAATTTGCCTGAGGACGAGAAACCTATCTACGATCTGTTTGGTGTCGACAATCACTATGGTGGCATGGGAGGTGGTCATTGTGAGTAATATAATAAGAACACTACATACTTGGTTCCAGCAAATTGTTGACTAATTCATTTTAATCACTTCTCAGATACTGCTTATGCTCAGAATCATATTACCGGAGAATGGTACAATTTTGATGATTCACACGTTAGTCGCGTTAACCCTGAAGATGTCAAGGTAATATAAAAAGTGTGTTTAGTTAATTATGATTTGTTTCACGGTGCTAATCACGAATCACAGACCACAGCAGCATACTTATTGTTCTACAAGCGGCGGAGAACCGTCCCATTTGAACTGCAAGCAGCTGTTCCTAAATATCAACCTGAAACCAAGCACCTACAAGAAATTGTTCCTTCATACACACCACCACTTGACCAACCGCGTCCAGTTTCTGCGGTTCCCAGACATATAATTAATAATACTGCTTCTTCTGTGTCCGAGTCTTCCGCTTCAGAGTCTTCTTCTGACGAAGACACCAACTCCCGACTTGGTACCCCGATGCACAGCACTTCAGATGAAGGCAGTGATGATAAAATCATGATGGGAGTAGGTGGTATTGGTATTGCCTTGAACAATGGAACGGATTTGGCTGCCACTCCTGATGCCCAAGAATTTGAAGCAGAAGATAGTGATACCAGCTCAGTTACAGCCATGAAGATCGAAAGCAAAAGTGTTTTAAAATCGCCGACAATCAATGCGATGGATATAGAAGAAGCTCATGATGAATTAATGTAGAATGATTTTTTATTTTTAGAAATATATTCCAACTTTGAAATTGTGATTTTGATAGCCATGATGTTTCTGACTCAAACGAAGTCTGATGTTATAATGGCAGTGAACAAACATAGTAAAAACTTCGTTTGTGAGATGCTCGATTGGGGGCCACCTTATAACCATCTCATCAAAAAGCTTAAAAACTCCGCAGCACTACTAAGCCCAAAATTTTTGACACATATTAGCATCATATAACCAGTTTCCTTGTGTTTGCTCCACGCTGAACAGATCATGAACTTGCTGATTCGAGATGACATCACCTAGAAATCAAACTAAGAGACGTAGGCGTCCTAGGCGAGCGTCGAAAAAGTCAAACCAGACTAGTAGGCAGTTATCTGAATCAGCTTCGCAGCCTCATTCCCAGGACTCTCGACTACGCTTCAAGGAACTTGTAAGGTACATAGGGAAGGCTTGAGCGAGAACATCGATGAGGGGAAGCACATGGATATACCCCTATTGAATCTTTCACTCGATTACTGACCTACCTTACCTTATTCACTATAGTGAGTCAATTGCTCTGGAAAGGCAATTGTCTAGCTTGCATAATCAGCTCAGGCAGACGCATAAGGAAAGTCAAGAGCTTGAAATGAAGCAAGCTAATAGCGACTCATTTACATCTGTGTTGGAACAACTTAAAGCGATAGAGGAGGAGCAAACTTTTGTTAGAGAAAGGTAACTGTCGTTCTGAACTTTGCCTGATTTCTTTACTGGCGTCGATACTGATCGGAGTATCCCTTCCACAGTCTCCAAAACGTGTATGGTGATCTCTTGCTATTAGATCTACACGCGTCCTGTAATTTACACATAGAAGAAAAACTTTGGCGAAATGCTATCTATCCAGGGATTGAGGATATTAGAGGAAGGATACGCAAGGTAAGTCATTTGATATGCACAGTCAAATTTACGAGATCACCAGAAATTTTCTAAACTCACAATAACTCTCTCTGCTGGGTGAAATTTGCAGATAAAAAGCACAGATAAGGCTACGCGATTAGAACAGCAATTGGCATCAAAAATTAGACACGCGATTCGATTTTATAGAAAAATCAACAGCGATATCAAACAGGAGTATCATATCGATACATCGACTATTGGAATTCATCTTTTCCGTAATGACCAGGACGCACAAGGCGTAGAATCAAAGACTGCCAAGGTGTTACATTATAATTACATATGCATGGGCGATTTGGAACGATATAATGCTGGTATAGCTTCGCAAGAGTTGTCAGCAGATAAGAGCATGGAAAAAGGAGCTTTAGCGAAACAAATGTATTTAAAAGCAATCGACATTTATCGTTTTAGTGGCAAACCCTACTCACAACTGGCCCTGGTATCTGTTAACGGTGGCAGTGCAATTGACATTGTATGGTACTATTGCATGAGCATCGCTATGAGGGAACCTGCTGCTATTGCTGTTGAAAATCTCAAATCCTTCTATGCCAGAGCACGCTTTTCTTCTGTATCGTCGGATTCTTCTAAAAGCAGTTCAGCGAGTGACCAGCGAACTTTAGGGAGAAAGGAAGTAGCCAGGGCCGTCGAAAAGTTCTTGGCTTTTCAAAAAGAGTTGATGTTTGGCTCTGCCGAAATCAAAGAGTATCCATCTTTAGATCAAGCTTCGGGTTCCAGTAACGACGAAAGTTGGGACACAGCCATGGAAAAAGCTACAAGAACTATATTCAAAATTGTCAAGGATGACGCCGAGCAAGCAGTATCTCTTCTCAAGCTCTTACGAAGCACGTCAATGAGGATTACAATCATTTTGCTGGTTACTGCATGGTATTCGGGCCAACGAAAGAGCACGCAGCAATCACAAGAAGAAACATCCGCCAAAAACACCACACAGAGAACAGTCATTTTGCATGGATGCCTGTTACATATTAAGATTAATTCAGCCTACCAAGATTTGATATCATCGCAAGATCAATTGGATGCCAATGTTCTGCGAGACGCCGAAAAAGCAATCGTTACAGGAACCTCCATCTGGGCAACCTTCCTCAACGCCAATATAAATATGTTAGTAAATTGCTGTGCTGGAGGAGCTACTGTACGAAGAGGGCAATCTCACGTTCGTACTGGCATCAATGAAGATGCCGAAAAGTTAATGGCAGCACTGTCCAAACTGCTATCAGTTGTAATGTCATTGAAACCATTTACTCCGGTATCCGATAGACCACTACCCTCTACTTTTCCGTTAGCGGAGGACTATACTCTGCTTGGCCTTGTTCCTCTGGAGCCGTTTCACAAAGCTGTTGATTTTTTGAAAGAAGCAAAAAGTGATACTACATCTATTTCTTCAAACGCTCGCACAGAGGTTCGATGGTACCGTATTTATGATCTTTGCCAAAAGCTTGTAGAATCAGGGGTAAGTGTTTTTGCCTTATATTAACATTGAGCTTGTGTTATGGTCATTAATTGCCGCTTCAGGCATTTGCTTTCATTTCCTTCGATACCAAAGAGCAAAAGTATACCATTTACGATAAAGAGAGTCGCGTAAGTTGATTCTGGAATAGACCGGGAAGTCCAAGCAAATGGGTTAACAGTCTGACATTTTAAATGTATAGCAACAGCAACAAACTAGGCTAATGAAAGCACTGGCCGAGCAGCGACTAATGGATCAAGTTTCTTCGCTTGAGAACAGTTTAGGAAAAATGACTACTAGCAGCAAAAAACGACCACAGCAGCGCCCCTCTAGAACTCGCCAGGGCCCACTTCATGTATTCAAGGTTCTGCTTGATGTCACCGCTTTTCTTGATGGCCTCAATTGTGTACGTCGCTGGGCTGGTCAAGGGTCTGATTCAGCTACCCATTTGAGAGGCTTCATCTGCGAAGTCATTGTGCCACTCGATAGTAAGTTTCTGTAATCCATGATCGATTCTGGTCCATTTCCAAACATATGTCTAAATTAATTTTTGTCAGCTATTGATTCGCTAGATGAGCACAAGAAAGGTACATCTCATGCGAACACGCAAGCGCGAGAATCCATCAGATACTTGGATCAGAAATTAGAACGAAGCTCTGGCGGAAGCGTTCCTACGGCAGTTAGTGCCAGAGAATCATTCTTGCGAACTCAAAGAGTGACCGAACGACTGGCTAGTTGGGATGATGCTCAATTCTATTGGATAGGTGAACCTGATCAACTACTTTCCTCGGACCGCAATATTCAAACCGATGAAAACGAAGATGAAGAGGTGCTGTTGTCTGCAGGAGAAAGTGATAGTGATGATAATGACGACACTTTCCTTTCATCTCGATTACGGCGTCGGGCTGATAGCGATGACTCGGATGAAGGGTCGGATGAAAGCGACCTTGATAGTGATGCGTCTGAGGAAGAAGAGGAAGAAGTGATCACTACCTATGCTGACATACCAAAGCATTATCGTCCCATTATAAGCTGTTTACTGTATTATCATTCTCATCAAACCCTTACTGATACTTTATCTGAGCCCAAGTTGGTGCTTGCTACTAACGACCAAGACCTGGCTTGGTGGGTAAGCCATTTTGGTGATCCTCAAACAGGCAAACGGCTTTCCACAAAGCGAGTAGATGAATGGGATCGCGTTGTACGTACAAAAGCATTCATTTGAAAAGCAAAAACAGAAAAACAACCGAAATAAAATAGAAACTTAAATAGTCTCATACAGCACTTCCTCAATACACAACCAGTCAACGACATAGAATTTATACTGTTGTGATTTTATTTTGCAATTAACACCTCCAAGGACAACAAATTTAAGCTTGTTGCTTCTTGAGTTGAGCAAGAGCAGGGCCAACAGTAGCGCGACGCTAGATACAGAGAAATGTTAGATCATCAAACATTTTCAACAAAGGTGAAAACTAACAGAGAGGTGTCTTACCTGAGCCTTGAGCTTTTGGAGCTTGAATCTGTCGAAGTCGCAAAGACCAGCACGGGTCTTGCGGGTCTCCAACTTCTTGGCCCAGCTGGTCTTGTTCCAGGCATTGAGAGTATCGTTCTTCTCAAGGCACTTGGTAAGAGCAGTCTTGCCAGCGGCACGGGGAAGACCCTTGACGACGAAAGGAGTCAAAGTAAGGCGTCGGAAAGCGTGAGCTTGACGAGCGACACCAGTGGTGGGGCCGTCAATCAAAGCACGGCTGTGATCAATAATGTCGACAATGACAGCGAGCTTACCGCTGTCCTTACCGTAGTTGATAAGGACGAGACGGCCGACCTCAACTTGACGTTGGAATGAACCCTGCTATAAATTGAGAATGGTAGGTTAGCAAAATGTTTGTGCAGAAAATACGATGAATCGATTCAATGATCAGATAAATGGAGTGAGGAAGATGGAGAAATCGATAAGTCCGTCGCAATATTACTGAATATCGTATAGTTGTATGCGTTCTGTATCTTTTATGATCATTCGACAATAATTCGTGAATTCACCAATGTTGAAGTGCGTTGTTCAGATTTGCAAATGACTGATGCATGTCGAAGGAGAAAGGTATCGAATATCTAGCATGGACATCATCATCCATCCATCCATCTGTCACTCATTCATCTAATCATCGATATTATAACGATACGCACGGAAGCCATGTGTAGGTTGAAAAAAAAGAGAGAGATCCTTGCTATGTAGACCACGTACTCAATATGAACCGCTGAACTTCGTCTCAATGCCCAAAAATGGAAATGTCACGTGAACAGGCAATTTTTCCAACGTTTATTGTTCAGGTCATTATTTAGAGGACAATTCGTTACCAATCTTATAGTTCAATATCTTGTGCCAGTCAACCTTGTTGCGTGTATAAGGAAGTGCTCTTCGAAGTTCTTTAAAGGTGTTTTCGGATAATTCAGCATAGCTATCATTAATGGCCATTTGGTATTCCTTTTCGGCTTTAGCGATAGCCTTGACAATGGCTGCTGCAGCCTTCTCTTCATCCTGTGTATTACCTGTTAGCTTTTGTCTATTTAGATAGTGTTCAATTTTGTAATTCACTGACCTGTTCACTGCTGATTTCGAGCTCGAAATCTCTAGTGGAATTCAACTGGACGTTACCGTCTTCGTAATAGTGGACCTGGACCTTGGCAGATCCTTTGAGTTGAGATCCTCCTTTCTCAACAGTCCACACTGACCGCCATCGTCCGTTCCTTTACAAAGGATAACCGCGCGTGAATATCTTATAATTTCGATCGGCTTTTATGTCTGCAAACCAATCATGACAGAGCTTACCAATAGTTGCTTGGGTTGTATTTGTTATCCACCACTACAGCTGTGACCTTGGATTCCGATCCGTACACGGTAGAGACGCCGTGAGGGTAGTGGTCGATTACATAACTTTGCAATTGGGTATCAGTAGCTGATCTGTTGCGTAAATGTCTGGTCAGAGATTATGTAATACATTTTGCATTTTTGGAGAGAAGAGTGTGTTACCTTAATGGCTCAATATCTTGATCCACCTCATGTTCTTGTAAGTCAGAAGCGGCCTAAAGGGTGACAAGTTTAAATAGGTGTTTTGGAGCTTATAGGTGTTTTTTTGATTATTCAAAAGGTATATACCAGTCTCATATGATCAAACTGAAAGCTTTGCTTGGATCTAGGATCTACAAATCGACCGCCTTCGATCTGTCCAAACTTTGAGATAATGATCTATTCAAACGCGCCGAAATGTCAGTCTTTTTATCAAGTATCGCATAAGGAAACGTAAAATCCTCTTATCAACTCACCTCCTGATCACTTTCAGGAAGTTTGACAGTAATGAGTTGTTCCGTGTTATGGTCTTCTAAGGATTCCATGATACCCTCCTGGAGCGCATCGTCATCTTCAATAATGGTTCGAATATCTGCAGACAAAAGAAAGTTGGACGTTAGTATCCACACGCTTCTGCACATTAATAACTCCAAGTCCAAAGATATAACTAAGAGACGAAATAACTCGTTGATGATGCAGGATTTCCAAAAGTGTCCACACTATTCACATAGTAATGACGAGTTCCTTTACTGGCTTAGACAATCCCGACCATGAACGAGAATGAAGGCGAAATAGATACGCACCGTTGAATACATCGTTTACTTCTCCAGGAGGACTTTCTAGAAGGAAACTTGCAGCTGTCTGCACCTTTTCTTGAACACTTAATTCGCTCATAATGATCGGCTTGATGTTGTACGACTGGGTCAGGCAATTTACGACATAGCTGCCGCCGCCTGCGATACGCAGGGGAGAGCTCACATTTGAAAGCCCGACCAACATGATAGAGGCGTGAAATCAGATATGCTAATTGTTATACAAGTGGAGCCATGTTGATACAATTGAATCCTATATTTTAGACAAACCACTTTTTGAATGATTTATCAACTTCCATGTCAATTGAACAAACATAATCGTATTCATTCAACTTAAAGCATAGACATTGATGCACATTCAGAGCAAAATATTTCTGAAGGAGAAAATATATATAGTCATGGCATTGTTTCCAGTTAAGAGCAACACGCTGCATTGTCCAGTTTTGATGATGGTGTGTTTTTAAACTATTAATACTAAGATTCACGACCTAGGATCTCGTTCTGTTAGGTCTGGCTAACTATTTGAGCGCTAGTATAGCATTTTTATGTGTGATAAAATAAGCCATGCATCTAGGACATGGAACATGAACCGGCACATGAGCAATCTGATCACTCCTTATGCTTGTCTTATATTCGCCTGTAACGCCTGGCTGCGGGTAGTTGATTCAGTAGTGACCCCTAAGCATGCATGATAACATTGAGAGCGAAAATTCCCCGTCTACTGAGTATTTGCATTGCTTGCACAACCGCTTGCTAGATGCTACTTTGTCGCTATTTTAGTATGGAAAGTGCCAATATGCAGGCTGCTGCGCTAGATAGGGTACCTTGCAGAAAATATTATCCTATATCTTTAAAATATTGTAATCATAACCAATGGCATGACTGTGCCGGATTTGTGTGAACACATTTACACCCAATTGCTTGAAACCGATCAACCGCCCGGTTTCACATCCTCGCCTATCTGCGTCACCCTTTTCGCTTAAAAAACCGGTCATCAGGTTTTGATTGTCTTTCGTGCACTGCTTTCCTCCTTTTTTAACCATTATACTTTTACAAGCTTTAAAAATCTACGTTTTTTTTCCTAATCATTACTCATACTGGCTATTAGGCTAGATCAGCCATGGATGCCACTTTTATACCCGAAAATCTCGTTGTAGTCTGTCTACAAGGGATGACTATAGGGTTTTCGATTGAGATTTTTGTTAGAAACTTGTTCACTTCGAAAGAGCAGCGGGGACGAGTTCGAATATTCAAATGCTTGATGGGGCTTTCCATGGCCTTCAAACTTATACTCTTCATGTCCATGAATTGCGCGTACGTAAAATTTAGACAAAAGCACTTTATTGGAAAACGGAAGTGGAGAAAAGTTCATAATAATGTTAATACATTCCTTTTTTCTATGCTATCAGGTTATTTGCACAAGCATGTGCTGTAGTTGGAAGATTTGGAGATCTTCTTTATCATTTCTCCATGGTATTTGGTAACGCTGTCCTGCTGGATCGGGTTGTGACCATCGTTCCTGTTCATTTGGCTAGACGTTTCATGATCGCCCATATAATCATATTAGTCATACGAGTTGGCATTGGCATCGTTGACACTGCCATTATTCATGTGTCGGCTGCCGATAACGGTAGTTGTATTTATGAGGATAATGTTATTGTAAGTTTTCAACATACGAGGAATTCACTTAAAAACACCGGTTAACTAAACTTTTTTTTTTAAAAAAAACAGTGGGGACCAGTTTATACTTTGTATGACACTCTGACAGACTTATACGTTACTATGGCTATCATTGTTATTTTGGTTATTCATATCAAAAAAATCAAGCATGCCGATATCAGCACCAACATCAGTCTGTTTATGGCCATAGGAGTTACCAATGTTTTAAGAACTGTCATATTGATGGTCTGTAACTTGGTTTCTGCCAGTTTAATCATATCAAAAGAACGGCAGGTGGTAATCATGATAGCATGGCCAATCATCAATTTATTATTTATACTATTGGTGGGTCATGATACCGACATCGCTAAAGCTATACGTAAAATGCATCAAAACTTTCCTCGCTCTAGTGGGTCTTCTGCATCACTCTCACCCTCAAATGGAGCAACTGATCAAGAATACAATTCTGATAAACACTCCAACAACTCATCTTCTGTACATAATTCAACCGCGCCAAACGACATCTTGTTTCAACTGCAACCAACCACTACCACCACCCATACTTCGCATACTTCACATACTTCCGGATCTCATTCTCCTACCGCTGTGGCCGAAGATGAGAGAGTTCGTTGGCGTCTGTAAACGCCAATGACATTTATCTACCAACATCTCGTTAAAAAATTGTATTATTATTCCCTGTCATTTATTATGCCTCTTATGTATCTGCTCTTTTTTTTTATCGTAGACTACTATGTTGTACCATTTCCTAAAACTTATAAATGGAAATTTCCAGATTTTGAGTTACCGGGGTGAAAGTCTTGGATACACGGAGCGTCCGACCTGGGCACCTACACTATTTTCCAAATTGAACTTAAAAGCACCAACGGAATTTGATCAAGAAACCCTATAGTTGGCTTTCCATTGTTTTGCAACATTATGTAGCGCAACATACAATATATAAATGTGATCTCACATCAGCTTTCTTTTGTTCTTATGCGTAGATTGCAAAAACATTTTAGCGTCACAGGCAAAAGATATAATTCAATTCGTTGTCAGTTTCGACTCGACAGTTTAGTATTATGTTATAGTCTATTGAAACTGCCTTTTCTATTGAAAGCTCTGGATTAAATAAGCTCATAAGAAAGGCAAAATGACAAAGAAATGAACGATACGTGTCACGGTGGGCATTGTCCAGCTCGCAAACAATTATTGGTTTCCGCGGACTTTGTTTCGTGACCATTGTGATGGTGCAACTTCATTGGCTGATATTATGATGCCAAAGGGTTGGTGTGACGTGGCATTTTAATTCTTTTGCTTAGAAGCTTGAGATGTTGCAAACACTCATTGGCCAGGCGGAGTGTCATTTGGTTGGCATAATATATAAATAATGGATATCTTTCCAGGGCCGCCTGTTTTCATTAGACACCTTTCTTTTTCTTTTACATATCATGTCACAGAGGAAGACAGTGCTGATCGCACTATTTGCTCTTATCTGTGCGTTGTTCGTCGCTGGCCCAGTTGCCTATGCTGCTGATGATGCTGAATCTTATGGTGCTGGTAAGTTTAAATGCTGCAGAAGAATGATGTGGTAAAATTGGGTTCAATTCTCATCATCTTTGGTCTTTAGTTATTGGTATTGATTTGGGAACCACCTACTCTTGTGTTGGTATCCAAAAGAATGGCCGTGTTGAAATTATTGCCAACGATCAAGGAAACCGTATTACTCCCTCCTATGTTGCTTTCACTGATGAAGAACGTTTGATCGGTGATGCTGCTAAGAACCAGTACTCTGCCAACCCTGAACGCACTGTCTTTGATGCTAAGCGTCTGATTGGTCGTCGTTTTAATGACAAGGACGTCCAAGCTGATATGAAGCATTTCCCCTTCAAGCTTGTCGCTAAGGATGGCAAGCCTAACATTCAAGTCGAAGTTAAGAACGACGACAAGATCTTTACTCCTGAAGAGATTTCTGGTATGGTCCTTACCAAGATGAAGGAAACCGCTGAGGCTTACCTCGGAAAGAAGGTTACTCATGCCGTTGTCACTGTTCCCGCTTACTTCAACGATGCTCAACGTCAAGCTACCAAGGATGCTGGTACTATTGCCGGTTTGAACATTCTTCGTATCATTAACGAACCTACTGCTGCTGCTATCGCCTACGGTCTTGATAAGACTGGTGGTGAGCGCACTATCCTTGTCTATGATCTTGGTGGTGGTACCTTCGATGTTTCCCTCTTGTCCATTGACGATGGTGTCTTTGAGGTCTTGGCTACTGCTGGTGATACCCATCTTGGTGGTGAAGATTTCGATAACCGTGTCATTGATCATTTCGTCAAGCAATGGAAGCGTAAGAACGATGGTGAGGATATTACCAAGGATAAGAAGACCATGGGTAAATTGAAGCGTGAAGTCGAGAAGGCCAAACGTTCTCTTTCATCTCAAATGTCAACCAAGATCGAAATTGAGTCCTTCCACAATGGCAAGGACTTCTCCGAGACTTTGACCCGTGCTAAGTTTGAGGAATTGAACAACGATCTTTTCCGCAAGACTCTCAAGCCCGTCGAACAAGTTCTTAAGGATGCTGGTTTGAAGAAGGCTGAAGTTGATGATATTGTCCTCGTTGGTGGTTCCACTCGTATTCCCAAGGTCCAAACTCTTTTGGAAGACTTCTTCAACGGAAAGAAGGCTTCCAAGGGTATTAACCCTGATGAAGCTGTTGCCTATGGTGCTGCTGTTCAAGGTGGTATCCTCTCTGGTGAGGAAGGTTCTGACAAGGTTCTTCTTCTTGACGTCAACCCCTTGACTCTCGGTATTGAAACCACTGGTGGTGTCATGACTTCTCTTATCAAGCGTAACACTGTCATTCCTACCAAGAAGTCCCAAATCTTCTCTACCGCCGCTGATAACCAACCCACTGTCATGATTCAAGTCTTTGAAGGTGAACGTGCCATGACCAAGGATAACAACCAACTTGGCAAGTTCGAGCTTACCGGTATTCCCCCCGCTCCTCGTGGTGTTCCCCAAATTGAGGTCACTTTCGAGATTGATGCTAACGGTATCCTCCGTGTAAGCGCTTCTGACAAGGGAAGTGGCAAATCTGAGAGCATTACCATCACCAACGACAAGGGTCGCCTTTCTCAAGAAGACATTGAACGTATGGTTCGTGAAGCTGAAGAATTTGCTGACGAAGATAAGGCTCTCCGTGAACGCACTGAGTCTAAGAACGCCCTCGAGAACTACCTTTACTCTCTCAAGAACCAGATTTCTGATGACTCCCAATTGGGTGGTAAGATCTCTGAGGATGATAAGGAAGCTATTGAGGAAGCTGTCAAGGAGAAGCTTGAGTGGTTGGATGACTCCAGCGCTGATGCTACCAAGGAAGACTTTGATGAGAAGCGTGAGGAAGTTGAAGCCATTGTTAACCCTATTACCTCCAAGCTTTATGCTGGTGGTGACAGCGACTCTGCTTACTCTACTGAGGATGAAGAGCCTTTGTCTGGTCACGACGAGTTGTAGATTACTTTAAAAAGAAATTCTTCAGGGAAGAATATTTCATACAGAAACCTTTTTATTTTATTTCTTTTATCGCACTTCAATCACATTTCTTACCTTACCCGTAGTTCTTCGCTTTTTTTTTGTTTTGGCTTGGATATGTCATCATACCATAACATTATCCAAAGTAAAACTTAGACATGTCTATATTGTGAACTGATTTAATTAAAAAAAAAAATCAAAAGAAGCATTACTGTGCCAATCCAATCCAATTCAATAATGGTCATGTGAGCAATCAGTTGTTGTCTTTTTAAGCTTTATTTCAAGTAAACTAGGAGAACAAAAATGAACTTTCAGTCATGGTTTTCAAATGGATAAGGGTAACATGCGCCGCATTAACGACTAGGTATAAGTCTCGGTATACGTGATTGATATATTGTTTTTCTGGTGCTATGACGGATTCTGAGATCCCAGAACACTCCACATTTTGCCATATAAACTGGCACGTTTTGGCAACGGAGCACGCGTAGGAAATGCATCCGTGGACGCTCGCGTCAATTTTGGAACGTCAACTGTAGGGTGAGATGGCCCGTTATGTGTATCAAGTGATTGACGGCCATTCAACGGTCGACTAGCCACCTTCTTAGTCAAAACCGTGGCAGGTTTGTGTGATGCAGCTGTTTCCAGCTCAACTATACGGAGCTTTGCTTCGACTAGCATGGACTCTAGTTCGCTACAACGCTCGGCATCATCATCACCATGCGGTTTGTAGGTATGCATAGTGTGCCTACGATTGAGGGGAGACGTTGGAGGGCTGGATTCACCTACTTCAGCGCGGCGACGACTATTATCTCGTTCATTTTCCAGATGCTGTTTGGTCGGAGCTTTCCTTTCCCGCTCCTTTTCCATATATCCCTTTTCTCGTTCAGACATTAATCTTCTAAGATTTTCGTACTCTTGTGCCATAGTCGACTTTTCTTTTTCAGCCTGCATCCGGGCTCTGTCTATTCTCTCATGTTCTTCTTTCATAGCTAACAGCTTATCAACCAGAGCCAGTTGAGCGTCTTTGGACATTTCATGCTGGGATTTCAACTCCACCAACTCCTCACTGACTCTCTCATATTTTTGTTGCAACTTAAATACTAAAAGTCGAGTTTCAGCATCTAAATCACGTGGCACATGAGTATCTTCAATATCTGGTGCTGATGAAGCCAACGTCTGGCGCGTCGACTCGGAGAAAGAGGTAGCAGTTGACGCACCTTCGTGGCTGCTATCGCTATTGACGCTCGTACTATCGTCTTGCCGAGATGCTGGCCGGTCAAACGATTCAATCGCGGACGGTTCCTCCACCATCTCCTTCTTTTCCAAGTGCATCAACTTGCGTCTCATATTATCTCTTTCATTGGTAATATCGCTGTTAAGCAACTTGAGTTCCAATTTTTCTTGGCTAAGTTGCATATTATCCTTTTGCAGTTGTGATAATGCAGATACAAGGTCTTCAATCTGCCGATGTAGGAGAGCATCGGCTTTGGCAGATTGACTAATGAAACTGTCACAACTGGCCGCTGGAGGCAATTGTGGAGAAGTCAGCGACGAGCTGGAGCCTCCACCGCCGCGGATCAAACTACCAATGCTTTCTCGTTTTCGGGCACTTTTCTTGGTTTCCTTCTCCTCATCGCTAGTATTTCTCTTGTCTTTCGCCGGCCCTGATGAATCCCACAGCCATTTGCCAGATTCCCTGTTCTTTTTCTTGGTTTCATCATTGGATGGGCTGGATCCTCGCTTCCAAAAGTTTAGTCGGACAGCCATCACTTCCTGCGATCGTTTCTTTTCCTCTTCTACTTCGGTAATGTATTGCTCAGAGAGTAAATCCAGCTCAGTTCGAGTGATAACGTCACTGAGAGCCATGGCATCTGATATAACCTTGGTGGAATTATTTTGATACGGCTCATGTAACTTGGAGGTCAAAAAGTCCAAAACCTCTTCGAACTCTTGCATTGCTAATATTGCACTTTCTGACTTCTTCAGCATGGCAATAGAGATACGCATGATCGTCTCGGCAGCTCCTTCAGCAAAAATGATGTCGTAAATGCGCATCACCAATGAAATGGGAAATGAATAAGCAAAAAGAGTTAAAAACCATTGCGACGCATACATGGGAGGATGCACAGATAATTCCGATAAATGGTCGGATAGCTTTGGTAATATCTTTGCTAAGAGTTCTGTGAATTGATACAATCGTAATTGCAACCCTTCCATATTCAGTGTAAACATTGTTCTCATGTCATATGTTTCCATCAGTCTAATGATTCAATAAACCAATTTTGTTAGGATACTTTGAAAGTAACATTGAGCTAACTTCTAAATTCTTACCGTACAAATACACAGAATGCCTTTTGCTCAGGCATCTAGACATGACAGTAAGTATAATTACAAATCTTATGATTCGCTTGCTCGAGTTACTTACATTCATTAGTAAGGGTCCAACAAGGAAAGCCAGTCCTTGACAGTATCCAACATAGGAATCATACAAGCTGTAAGCTTTCAGCACATGCTCCATAGCCTTTTGGCCATCCCCTCCTTCCTTTTTGAACATCTCAACATGTGGAAACGTTCTGGCAAGATCTCGTTGAATCACTCGGTCGTATGGTGAATTCTCTTGAATCAGCTGAGGATAGACAGCTTCCAGATTCAAGGACGCCGCCTGAGACATGGCTTGCCATACTAATCCACGAAGCTTTTGCGGCACACCAGCTCGCAGCTTTGCAGACACTAGATGTGGTAGCTTTAGTGCGACTGTGGAAAAGTCATCGATCAAAGCACCCCAAAACTCCCAATCAATATTGGAACCATCATCGGCTGCCGGGGTATACTGGAAAGCTGTCTTTAAAGGCGAGGTCGGAATATTAGCTTGCACATCTTCATCTTCCTGAGAAGGAGTATTCGTTGAATCGGTTATCAAATTTTGCAAAGTCGAGAAATGTGCCTTAAGACCGTTCGATTGTATGCAGACAGATTTTGGATCTTCATCCAAAAGAGCATTTTGCCGTTCAATCTGTGCCAAAATGAAATCTGTGGATTCCTAAATTTCAAAGGGGTTAATACAAGGGTTTACGTTCCTGTTAAGGTCATTGCGTCCCTTTTTACCTGTGGTGGCAATTTTGCGTTTTCTTCCTCTAAACGTTTCAAAACTGGGCTATCAGTGGTATCCACTTTAGTTTGATCCAAACGCATTTGCCCATAGATTCTAAAATTCGGAAGAGCATTGGGTATACGTCGTCGTTGTGCAATGGTCATACTGATATTTTTGCGGGGTCTCGGTGCGACGGCAAGACGCTGTGGCGGCAAGCTTTTGGAAGGCATCGGAGACTGACTGGGAGAATGAATATCTTCTCTGAGAAGGATTTCTTGCATATTGGCATCCGATGGATTGTTTTGAAAAGTTTTCAGCAGTTTCAAAGTTTCCTCCCCAAGAGAAGGCGACGTTGTTGTATCTTGGGATCCAAGAGCGCCTAAAAGCTGTGACTTTCGCGTTGAGTCAGACTTATTAAGGGCGCCTGAGTCGCTCCGTACCCCAGGTAAAGGTACACCCGGATCTTGAACAGAATTCTTTAGCATAACAGATGCCGCAATGGGATGGAATGTTCCGGCTTGATTAAGAGATCAAAAAGTAAGGTGATCAGCAATAAGAAGAAGTAGAAAGGTGCAAGCTTGGGTAGTTAGTCTCTATTCGGTGTGGAATAAAATGGCCCACACCCCTGTGACACACAAAAGCACATACAAAGATGCAGACAAAACACAGCTCTCAATCTTACCAACAATTTATCCAAGTTCTGTTCCCCTGTCATATACATCGTCATCTAGAGTTTATAGGATTTCATTATACATAAGCAGCTGACCCTTTTCTTCATCCTGGCCCATATCGCAATACTACTTTGTTCACTAATTGCTGTAGCTTCTTATCAACATCATTATCCCAGATATTCCTAACCAGATCAGATCTACTAGTATATATGGGTGATGCTATCCTGATAACCAACTCTGACCACCTTCAATCCTTTTTGACTTAATATTATGTCAACGCGGTGTGCCTAGAAGCGTCTATGAAATGATTAATTTAGCTTCTTGGCACACTGGTGAAATATGTCGCCTAAGAATGTAAGGTATTTTCTATCACACAATATTCCTTTTTTTTGGCTTAAGCAACACTTGCACGCTCATAGCAAAAAAGAAACCCAAATACTTTATATTTGATTGTAATGTTTTATCACATCTACCTCAAGGTATTGTAACTAGAGTGACTGAGTGACTGGGCCGCTTGTGAGTCTTGGTCGTTTACCTCGCAGCGGAACAAAATTTCATCGGAGCTATCTGTTACCTACATGCAACAACACCCTGCATATATGTTTGATATCTTAATTACTTTTACAACAGACAAAGCTATTTACGCTCATTTTTATATAATATGTTGAATCGAACAAACTCTTCAAACAGTTTGTAGTCTGAATAAAGTTATGAAGTGCTTCTATTGAGACAGTTAAGCTCCGTCAATGCAGTACATTTGTGACTGTCTCTTGTGGCCATGGCTGGAAGGGTTCAGCTGCTCTACTGGTACCGCCTGGCAACTTCTGTGTCCGGAAAGATTAAACGTTTCAAGCAATGATAAAACCACTACTAGCATTACCTGTGCTAATGACAACATTAGGTTAGCTACATGAAAATGAACTGTGATGTAACGGCAGACAGTGAATATTAATACTTGTTCTCCGACTCAAACGTTAGTTCTGGCCCATAAACCAGGTAAACCTGTTGTAAAAGAGTGAAAAGCTGTTGTGAGCCGATATATAAATAGGAATTTTTATAGTTGTACTTTGGCACGGCATGGGCGATTCCTGCTGCGATCCTGAGACGATGGGAAGAGTGGCTGGATTGATTCAAGAGTCTTTGCCGGGAACATTTGTGCATAGTATTCAAGTTGGCGACACACCAGACAACGACGCAAACGCGGGATTTTTTGGCAATATTAATGAGCAGGCAAGCTACCTTGAAAGGTTGTATAGAGATTGAACAGCGGCTGAACTTATATTTTCTTTAAGTTGGAAAAGGTTTGCCAAGAGCTCGCCGAGATTCCAGAACTAAGAGACGGCTTCAATGCCATAGGATTTTCTCAAGTGTGTATCATGCATATACTTGGAAGCAGAAGCTTAATGTATTGTATTTTAGTAACTTAAATGATTTTTTGTTTTCATGTGAAATGGAAACTAGGGTAGCCAATTTCTGAGGTATGTCATTTCTAACAACGTCAAGCGGTCACCAAAGTAATTTATGTAACTAAACGACGTCGTTGACGCCGCAGAGCGTACGTCCAACGATGTAATCGACCATCTGTTCATAACTTAATCTCGTTTGGTGGACAACATGCCGGAGTATCTGATTTACCTGGCTGCTCGGATCAACCTGACTTTCGTTGTAACTTGATGAGAACCATAGCAAAGAGGGGAGTCTATACAGAGTATGTTCGAAAACATATTATACAAGCACAATATTACAAAGATCCGACAAACTTTGAAGGTAGTTCTTTATGTAAAGTATGGCGATCAGATGGATCATAATACGGTAGCACTAATGCCTGTCTGGAATATTCTAGTATATATGGACAGAAACATCTTTCTTCCCGACATCAACAACGAGTATCCGCATTCCAAGAACAAGACATACAAGGAAAACCTGTTGTCGCTTAACAAACTAGTGTTAATCAAATTTGCTGAAGACGAAACTGTTCGACCAGCAGAAAGTGCGGTAAATGTCAAAAAAAAAATAATTTGAGGCTCCACCTAGTAGCAAATATGAAATCAATTTTCTAACTATTCTAATGTCGCTTGGTTGTTCTAGTGGTTCTGGTTTTATAATGAAGATGGCGATCTCGTACCGCTCAAAAAGCAGCCGCTGTACACGGAAGATTGGCTGGGTCTGAAGGCTTTGGATAAAAAAAATGGTATCGACTTTGAAGAATGTCCCGGGGCCCATGTAAGTTGATCAAATCAAAAATAGCACAGATTTCTTTTTCCAGCCTTCATTGCCAATCCCCCCATCCCCATTAAATGGTGAGATCACGTACATACAAGTAGCTGATTAATCTTTGCATAGATGAGAATTCCTGATGAATACTTGACAAAGATGGTTCTGAAATATCTTCAGTCTGACGACTCATCGTCTCGGCTAATAATGCAGGACTCTCCATATTAGTGTCAAAAACCCTGACATTCAATGTACCTGGGATCGGCTTTATTTACATAGCCAAATTTTGGTTGGCATTGCTCAACGAGCTTTTCCAAAGAAATATAACTAATACATGCAAACAATAAAACGGTTTGTGCGAGCCTGCAGAGTAATTTTTACTTGCCACCCACGATAAGGTCCATGTAATTTTCCCAATACAGCTGAACCGACCCCGACCGATTTGTGTCGAGACGCGTAAACATATCGGTTGCCTGTTTGACAGTAACGCATAAGTCGATGAAAGCAGGGAAATCCACCTCATCGGGCAATTGACGACCTTTTTGGATCTTTCCTTGGCTTAGTCGCTGTTTATGGATCATAAGTTGGATCAGCCTTGGTGGCAGTCTAAATCCGAAGCAATCGAGGGCATTCTGTAGTTCTGAGATCGATATGTTTCCACTGCGATCTGCATCGAAGTTCATGAAGATACCGTGCCATTGACACAAGTATTTCCAGAGTCCTACAAACCCTTGCTGTGCGAGCACCAGTGGCCCTTGATTGTTAGGAGGTGCAAAGGATCGTACTAGTCTCAAGGCTGTAATGGTACCCAAAAAAAAGGAACAACCGTCAGTATATCAGTTCTGTCTCCACATAACCCCCTTTTCAACCCGCGGTTCTCCCACTTCATTGTGGTGCCTTTTGGTAACTTCACAATAGGAGCTTCTGAACGCGGCGCGAGTGTACGCATCAACCCAAGTGGCCAATACTCTACAACACGTGCTACACTGTTGTCTCCAAAATTGCATTGCCACTGATGGCCACAAGCATTGTTCCCATGTTACCAAAAAAGCAAATCAAGAGAGCAACGTACTAGTATCTTGGTCAAACGGTGCCCAAAGTGGACGACCGCGTTCATTTAGTAAAGCTTGAATCTCGTCCATAGTCAAGTGGCCCTTTTGGCCACGATCATATCTGATAAACCATTGCTGCGATTCAGCGTCGGATGGAGCCGTGGGGTATGTCATGGTTATGTCGAAAACGGCTAAAGAGTGGCGGCGGCAGAGCTTATCTGAAAACGGTAACAAAAGCCAAAAATAACCGATCAGTATCAAACGTCCAGTAACACCGTCAAGAAGAATGACTGTAAGAACGTTGATACCTGGATAAAGTTATCACTAGATATGGAAGTGGCGATGACAACAATGGAATTCGATACACCACAAACAGGGAAAGAAAAAAGCGGTTATGTCACGCTGAGCCCTGTTGGGTGATGATGGTGGTTGTACCGAAGCCGAGCTAAGGCTGGCTGGCTTTGTTCTTGGCGTCATTCGCGTAGTAAATTTTTCTTTTTCACAACAGTTTTTAAGGGAGGGAGATAAGAGGTGAGGGAGGCCACGGGTGTGTTGTTTGGTTAATACCATATAGTTGATGCGTAGATTCCCTGATGACCCTTTACGGCTGGGGAACCACTCGCATAAAGCAATTTACTTGTTGGTCAGGCAATAATAATTTTTTATGGGCTCCTGGGTTTTGTTATTGAAGTGATTCTCCTCTCCCCCCTCTTTGTTACGTAAATGGTAATGCTTTAAATAAAGCTGGGCTTAATAGCTATTTTTTATTTTTTGCTTGAATGTTATATATATGGCCAATCTGATTGCGACCATCAACAAACAACCTTTTCTACTTTTCCTTCTTCTTACCTTTTTATCACATCCTCTTGAATGCGAATACTCCTGCTGGCACTGTTGTCAACCCAACTCTTTGTCGGCTTGGTGCAATCACGGCCACTCTATTCATTGGCTTTACTTTCACTAGGTAGCCTCGAACAGGAACCGGTTTTGTTACCAGATTTCGCTTCATCTATCTTCAATGCCAATAGGCAAAAGGTCATCGCCTTGGAAAAGTCCATTGAGGAATCAGAGAAACTTTCTGATACTAGCTCGCCTAGTCTATCGATAACTGATGTCAATGACAGCACTGCGCTTTCAAGGTCCGATGCTACGAGTGATACGACTTCCGACAACGACATATCTACGACCACATTAGAACCTGAACCCACCATGGCACAAGCTGAATCCGATTTCGAGGTCGATCTCAGCCGCTTCTCGCAATTACTTTCCGTTCATTTGCTTTTTGATCATTTCGAAAACGCTGTGACCAATTTAGCCGAAAAGGTTTCGAGACGATTTCAGGAAACTATTCAATTTAGTATTCTTAATGGCAATGGTGACTCAGATATCATTCCCGAAGACGATGCCAAGAATGAAATGGTTTTTGACATTCAAGTTCTTAAAGGTCAAATCCGTGGTGCAGTAGGATGTGAGTTTACCTGATTTTTACATTTATTTTGTGTTTTTGCTTTCACATTCGCCAAGACAAACAAATTAATCGCCATCCCCGTTTTTTTAAATTATGCAGCCTTCATTGAAGATAATTTACCAAATGTGTGGTACCAACATGCAACCTCGCTTGATAAAGCATCACTGCAACAAAAACTGCGCCAAATCACCATGTCGCTTTGTGAAGATTCCACTAGTCATCCGGATACAGTGGCATACTCTTGCATTGTAGAGCATAGCACTCAACTACAGTCGCAAATGGATCGCTTTGTCGGCAAAAATCTAGATCGCACGTTAGCCTTCGTAACTAAGCGCGAATTACCTCGTCTTTTCGAAGCCACTGCATCAGAAGTACATAGTGTCTTGCTATACTTTAATCGACATGTACTTCATAGCAGTGACAAGCGCTTGCAAATTCAATTAGCCCGTCAGGCCGAAGACACCGAAGAAGAGTGGATTCGCAAAGAAGTCAGCCAAGTTTTCGAAGCTGCTGCGCATTGGGAGCACGCTGCTGATGAAGATGAAAACGCTAATTCGGTGGCAAAATTCGCTCAACTGGCCAAGGTGTAGGCCGAACGAGGAACCAAAATACCATTCTTCAGCGCTATTATATCCCTAATAGCCGCTACATTCTATACCAACCCCCCTTTTCTCCTTTTATTTTTCTTTCATAACATAACAACCCTATATTGTAAATACCGATCATTCAGCATATCCCCCCCACCCCACCCCAATGTATATTACACCTTCCACTCATTCATTTTGTGCTGTCCAGCCTAATCCCTTTGATACATACACACCCTTTTCCATTGTATACTTATCCTTGTTCATGATCGTACGATAAACCGCTGTTCCAAAGTACACCAATGCCTTGTTTTCCCAATATAGAACTATGAGCGGGAAATGTCGTGACCATGATGGGTGAACCTAGAACACAAAAACCACGTTTGATGGACGTACCAACGCTATCGTTGAAAAAATATGGGAACTGGCACTAGGATAAGATTATAAATTTGCATAAACAAATGTTGCACAGCACCGAGCACAATAATTATGCGGACTACAGGCGGTAGCGAATAGCGAGAATTTCTCATTTTGTATGAGAAAAAGGCATATGTAATGGCTTTTTTCGAGAGGCTGTCTTAGCCATTCAACTGTCCACGTTCCCGGATTATGAGCCACTTTTAAATGGTCAAATCAGGTAAAAAACAAAAACAACATAAACAACATAAACCTTACAAGGTTCTTGTTTGCATATTCACTTGGTGAAGATTGTGCAGTGCATTTTGCGATCGGACTTGGATAGAAAACGCGTAAGATGGCCATATATTATAAAAATTAATAGCAGCCTAGTATAATGATTTTATATCTTTCAGCTTCCGGTATATCTTGCCCGACAATAATACTCATTTTCCGGTCTTTCTGTAAAGGCTTCATAGTCCCTCAAATAAATAAAATAATGTTTACGCACTATGTGGCGGCTTGACAAGTGGGCTTTTTGTCCACCTCTTAAAATAAACCCACCCCAAACCGATGATCGTTAACAACATGGAAATAAAAATTTAGGATCTGCCACATTTTGGCGTTAAGCCGGTAGTGGCTAAGGCTACGTTTTCGGCAAATCGGCCTTATTGCCTCTAGTTCTTGGCTTCTCGGACCGAGAGAACGATAGACTATTTGGTAATACCGCCTCGCCTCCAAATTATTTTTTTCAGCCATCCCACTTGCTATAGCCCGCTAAGACAATGTTCCTGGCAAAACTTGTAAAAAATAGAATTGCATGTATGAAACTTGAAATCAGTCGCCTATCAGATCAGAGATTGGTCACTTGGGAGAACAAACAAAACTAGGTAATGTTGCTTCATCGATGTATAGATTATCGTCATGGCTATCACTATTTAGGTTGATTACGTCAAAAAGCTTTGGGATTTGGAAAGGGTCATAATGTTAATCCTTTACTGATATGACACAAAAAATACATAATCAATATGGTAGGAAGAGAAACGAAAAGAACTAGACAGTCAGTTTCATGTGTACATCAAACCTGTTATTAATTTTTAAAAAAAGTCTAATTCTTAAGCTGAATACGAGGAGTTGTCCAAGTCTCGTAGTCTGAGTTCTTGGAGGGGTTGCCGAGTTGCTTAAGAGCTCTGAACTTGATGTAATAGTAACCGTCAGGGGCAGCAACGCTGGTGCCAGTTTGCTTGAAGCCCTTGGGGACATAGGATCCTTGCCAGGTAGTGGTGAGGTATTGGCTGCCGGTTTCAAGGGTGTTACGTGGAAGGTATACCAAGTCAGTTTCAGTATATCCAACGAAATCCTTCTTTTCATTCAACAACTGAGCTTCAATGTAAGCAGTACCGGTGAGCAAACGGATAACAATAGCTGGAGCAGTGCCGTTGAGGTTGCTGCGATCGAGAACATAGGTCTCTGTAGTGTATTGGGTGGTGAGAGTAGGATCGTAGAGAGCAGGGAAACCAGAGGCTGTGTCATAGATGGGAAGATCCTTGTTGTTACCAACCACACCAAAGTAAGGAACATGAAGAGTCTTTGCTCCCTTGGAAGCTTGGAATTGAATGAAACCACCATAGTGAATATGGTCCTTGGGGTTAGTCTTGGGTGGGATAGCAGAGACACGGACAGAGACGGTCTTTCCGGGCTTAACGGTGATACGTCTAGCAGAGAACTTGATGTTTGCGCTTGCATTGGAGTAAGCAATAGGAGCAAGAGGAGTGTAACCACTTTCAGCAACATTATAGGGTGTGACAGCCATGGAGACGTTGTTGGAGATGGTATAAGTAATAGCACTCTTGCCATTGTTGGAGATCTTGAGAGTGACAGACTTGACAAAGTTGGCAGTATCGTTGAAGCTGATTTGACCTGGGGTAATATGACCATGATCCTTGATGGCATCGAGGACTTGAACAAGACCAGCACCTTGACGAATGGGGTTGTCAAGACCATCAATACCATTATAGACAGGAGCAAGGTGAGCATGGTTCTGCAAGCTTTCAAGAAGATATTGTGGGCTCTTCTTGCCAAGGGCCTGGAGCATCAAAGCAATAGATCCTGAAACATAGGGAGTAGCCATACTAGTTCCAGAGTAAGTTCCATAACCTCCAAGGTACAAAGGAAGAGTAGAGAAAACTTGACCACCAATACCAGCAATGTTGGGCTTGAACTGGTTCTCGTTCAAGGGACCAACACTAGAGAAATCAGAGACGGTATCGACAGTAGGAATGGGAGCAGGAGAAAGATCAGTCAAGAAGGTACCCTTGGCGGCACCCTTAGACAAAGCCTTGAAGATTTCAGCACCGGCATCGGCACCAATACCAGCAACGGGAATAGTGTTGGAGGTGGTTGAAGGTTCGAAAGCATTTCCACCAGCATTGTCATAGACGAGCATACCAATAGCACCAGCTTTGGCAATGTTACCAGCTTTCTCATCAAAGGTACAAGTGCCACGACGAACAAGAGCAATTTTTCCGGACACAGCAGATGGAATGGTTACACCATTGCAGGCATCATTGGTGACGGTGGTGCTAGAGGCGGAAGCAGCGATAGTGCCATTGGGCATGCTGGCAGAATTGAAAGAAGCAAGAACATAGTTGAACTTGGTTTTAGGAATAGTATCAACGGTGAAATAGGGTGCAAGGAAGTACGAGTTATCGAATGAAGCAACAGTGGTAACACGTCTGCCAGTACCAGGGGATCCGATTTGACCAAAACCATCGGCACCAGAGTTTGAGGCGGCAATGACGACGGGAGTGCCCTTACCGACAATACGGTCAGCAACAACGGAAGAAACTTCCTCCTCCCAGTTAGAAGAACCACCCAAGCTCAAGGAGATGATGTCAACCTTAGCCTCATAAGCCATAAGCAAGGCTTGAATGATAACATCATCGGTAACTTGACCAGTACAGCCAAAGACTCTCCACATGCCAAGCTTGGCTTCGGGGGCAACACCAGTGAAGTTCTATGTAGAACAGAAAAAATTATTAGGTTTGGGTGACATTGAGGGTCGGGTGTATGATTGTGGTTTCAACTAACGTATTTGTGATCCTGAGCAGCAACAATACCAGAAACGTGGGTACCGTGACCTTCTGCACCAGAAGCAGCACCACAAGCATCAAGCGGGTCAGGGTCAGGAACAGGAATGGAGTTAGCAGCACCAGTATAGGCGTTGCCAACAAGATCATAACCTAGTGCAACCTTACACTCTAATATGCGAAGAAAATTTCAAAGTTAATCAATAAGTGTCTATCGGAAATCAATTATTCGAACATTAAAACTTTAATTTACTTACTTGGGCCAAAGCAGCCACCAAGGGCGGGATGGGTATAATCAACACCTATGGCATGAAACGTGTTTAGGGGCGACCCAAATAAAACAGCATGCATGAAAATGTCATGATCGATCACTTACCAGTATCAATGATACCAACAGTGATACCCTTGCCCTTGTAACCATAGTTGTGAGTGTCCTGCACCTGGGTCATGGTGTCGGCGAAAAGCACGTCAGGAGAGTTGGTGTGACCAGTGGAAATCACTTGAACCTTGGGACGAGGAATGATCGACACAGGGTAAATGTTACGGACTTGAGGGCTATCAGCAATGGCATTCAATACAGCAGTAGAACCAGCATGATGAAGTCCACGCTTAGTCTTGGAAGATGCAGTGTTTTTGATCTTGACGGACATGCCCTTGAACAATTCGCTGTCGTAGCTCTGACGCATGGTAAGACCAGCATCATTGAACTTGCTGGAGACACTGTTCAAGAATTGAGCGTGCGAACCCGAGAAATTGTCCTCAAGTTCAATAATGTAAGAATCAGGAACGACGGCGGTGCTTTTGGTAAGCTTAATCTTGTGGTGCTGAGCAGCGTCGGCGGTGGCCAGGACAGCCAACACGGTGGCTGCAAAAATGGAGATCTTCATTTAGGATAAGAGAAACCCGATTTCGTCAAAATGAATGTAAAGACTCGTGATTTAAGTGGAGGGAAAGAAAGGAAGGGGGAGGCTAAAACACTATCCCGAAGCAAGGAAAAGCGACTTTTGCTGGAAGAAAAGAAAATAGAAACACAACTGAAATGTTTTACCTTCGTTCCTTTATACTAGCCGTCCGTTTTCATCGAATCCCACGTTGAAGATCCACCACCAAATTACCCATCACCCGTAAAAGTCTACAATAACCAAACTTGGATCTCTCTGCTTTGTGTGCCTGGTAATCTTAATTCAAAGATTGTACTACACATTGGGTGGGCTCGCATTTTGCCGAAGTAAATTTTCGTGTTTCCAAGCACGAACCTTTTGTTATTCTCCATTGGCTCGATGAAAATTTTCCACCACTTCCTTTTAATAATCCCTCGGATAATACCTTTTAGGTTCTGAAGGCAAGCTATCACAGAGCGAGAGTTTTGATAGAAGGCGCTTGATAGAGATGTATGGCGTAAATGACACCTTCTCATATCTATTTTTCTACATGCAAATGGCATTCCCTTTTCAAACGTATAATTGCCTAACTCGGTTAATGAAGACTGGTAAAATAAATTACATGTGTTACAATAAGCGCGTTACACCTGCCTCTATATGGATCGCCGTATACCACCCAAAAATCGGTCTCTTGCTTCCAATTCGTCCATGATAAAGTTATGCGGCATCCACCGTATCATGATTTCACTCACCGTGATTATTTGAAAAAATTGTAGTACGCAAGTACCTTTAAATCGTACACATTAATATTGTTATTATTAGCTGGATGAGCTCGACATATGTTGTTTTGTGCTTTTGCTTGATTTCTCTATAGCAACTTTTATGCAGCATGTTTGCCACTCACTTCTCAATCTTACTTTATGCGATCTCACCGTGTAACAGTAAGCCTGAGAATTAAGCGGCAAGCCCTCACACTAAACACTCAATGCGACATAGATACCAATGTTCTGCATTTTCTATGTAATCTTCTCGGCAGTGGGCGGTCCATCATTATGCGTTGTGTACCAATTTAATGGGAAATTCTCTCCTTAACAGTCAATGCTTTTTACACTATTGCAATTGCGTGCTTATATTCTGTATACACAGATTCTAAGGAAGAGGAGCTTTATTTAGGTTGAGATATCGAACTATGCGCTGCCATTTTTAGTAAAACGCCTTCCGGGTTGAGAGATGCACTTGCATATCGAGTGATATGGAAAGAGATGAAGCCTTTGTTTAATGATATCTGGCATTTCTCCCTCAAGATTCAAGCAGAGTATGCTTTAATGTAAAGAAATATTTTGATATTGGAGTATGGGGATAATTAGTGTAAATCAGACTTGTTAAAAATACATAGCATAAATATGTTTTGTTGCTTAATATTCGAGTACAGTGGAGAATACATAGTCCCAAATCTTGGACGTTATGCCGTAACCACTCTCGTAATTCTTGTAATGATGAGCAAGGTGGTATTTTTTCATTTCCTTGAGATGAGCCGGAGCGCCAATAGAAGCATGATGAAGGAAATAATGCGTACAGTCATAGCATATATAGGCAGCCCAAGCACCAGCGATGAAAGCATGAGCAAAGGATGGCATGAATGCTGAGTGGGCGAACATGATGACAGGCGCACCCACAATGCAAGTCAAAACTGGTGGAAAAACCAATCGGTACCTGGAGATAATACGTCCAAAAGCAGACGGTGTTCTTTAGTATGGATTTTAAACATTTGAGAATCTCACGTGGTCTCACTTACTTGTCCATGGGCAAATAGTGATGGATGCCATGTAACGTGAAATGAAGCAGAAAAGCAAACCAGTGATCAGGTAAATTATCATCCATATGGAATAAGAATCGATGAAGTGTGTATTCCAAAAGAGTCCAGGTAAAAATACCAGTTCCAAAGCCATGGGCGGTGGTTTTGAGGGTGTCCAGTAGCGATGATTGATATAGCTGGTAAATTACAAAAGGAATCCAGACGAGAGGCACCAAATACCAAGGGGTTCGAGTAAGTGGCTCGAGGACATGATGATGACCGAAATATGGTGCAGGGTCCGGTAAATAGCGTGGTTTGTGGACTTGGTCCAAATAGAGTTGCTTGGAGAACTTTGAGCGCCATAGTTGAAAAAACATGGGCTGTGTCAGGTCCAAAAACCCATTGGCTTTATGGTCCAAGACAGGGTCGGTTGGTACATAATATTCGTCTTCTTTAGAGTCGTCAACGTCACAGACGGTGCCAATGCAGTATTCGGACAATAGACTGTACGCTGCTTCTGAATGCTCATGCTGCAGCTTGTCCTTCATCAGCTCGGTTATGTCTGTGCCTGCATGGTCCAATATCAAATCCTCTCCACCCGGATGATCTTGCATGAATTCCGTAATATTGTAAATTTTCTCATCGACAATCACCCATGCCGACTTTGAGTTATTGTGTTTAAGGATTTGTTTTGCTGTGAATGCTCTCATGCTTAGATTAGCCGTAAAAGAACTCCACCAGGAGGCGATATAAAAAATCCTTTCACAAATAATATAAAGCCAGTTACAGTCAAAGAAACTAGGTTGGGCCAATGAGAAAAATTTTGGTCGTTTCAAAATTCAAATTGAGACACCAATGCGAAAATGGGACACCAATATGAAAGTGGACACCAATACAAAAGTGGGACATCAGAATGCTATGATGAACATCTAGATTAGGATATGATTCAAGTAATTTAAATGATCCCAGAATGAACAATCAATTTCGAGAATATCCCAGATTCGAATCACATTAGATGATTAGAGAGCATTTGGGAGAGCTTGATTGAGTGAATTATTGGTTTTGAAAAAATAAAGCCAAGTAACGTGATTACGATACTTGCAATGTAGTGTTTTTATTGTTCGTTAAAGAAAGAACTAAAGACATCAGGCCTTGGTTACAGAAATTGGGATTGATGTAATCGAGAATCATCATGTCCGGTGAAATTAAAGCTTCAAGATCTACTAACTGCCCGTCACAGGCTGGGAACAAGTTGTAACTGAAATTTGTCAAATCCAAGATACCAATATGTTGTGATAATAAGGAATCAGTAAAACCGACAATTTCATAAAGATTTAATTCATGCAAGTATCAATTAGCGAATTTCTTTTGTGTCGAAATAAATACTTCTAGAAAATTCATGGTGTCCATCGGACTTCCTGATTGAGGTGAACTATATCCATAACACCCTTTATTCATACTTCTTTGCAAGGATTTATTGTTATTATCTGGTAATTTCGCGAAATAAAGTAAAAGATTACAGCATCTCTAGGCTCATGTTCATTCAATACTCCGGATTGAAATAGTAATAATGATTAGTAGTTTTTTCGTATCACTCACACAAATATATCATCAATCAATAGTGCTTATATATCACAACACATAATGAATTCATCAATTGTATTACAGATCTTGCGTCATGAAGGAATAAAATCATTGAACTAAATATAGGGGTTTCGAACTTTGAATGCACACTTCATCCTAATTTTTTTTTCTTTTAGTTCAGTTCAGGTGTGCAGAAATGCCTCCAAAAAGAAAGCCTGGTAAAGCATCTAGGTTGATGTATAGCCAACTGAAATACACAAAATTACTAATCTGGCACCGTATTTTAGCCAAGGATGTTACTTTCAATATTCCCAAAGGCTTTTTTGAGAAATAAGAATATGAAGACTTTCAAGCTCCACTTGGCTTTCGTCCGCCACTCTCCACTGTACTTAGGGAACAACGCGATATCGAAGAAGCGACAAGATTATCGTTACAACTGCAACGGGTCGCTGAGTCCGGTGAATCTAGTTCTTCTGCCTCTATACGCGCAACTCTTCGCATTGCTCGTTCTACTGTTATCTATACTTTCGAAGAAGAAGAAGATTTTCAAGAACCTATCGCTCTTCAACCTCGTACTGCTCGCATAGCACCCTCAGTTACTGCTTCTGTACAGGCTTCTACTCAATCTTCGGGTATGTCAGTGAAAATTGAATTATACTTTAAAATTTTTTACTAAATGCCCTTGTAATATAATACAGGAATCACACAAAAGGTCGAGAAAGTTGTTCGTCTCACTCCGAGCATAGCACACTGATTACAATAATCATGCGTAGCTATGAAACGCTGATAGAGGATCATGTCGGAACGAATTTCAAACCAAAAACGTTGCGATATCTATTTACACGCTATCTGACGCTCCCGAATTTCCAGACCTCCCTTTCCGCACTGGCGTCAAACGCGACCTAGTTGAGCGGATATATAATGCTATTAGTACCAATCAAGAAATGATTCACCCTGCTAATGTGGAAGTTGCCGACACTCACATAACTTCAATAAATAATCTTATTGGGGATTGCAGCCAAAGATTACTTGGCTTAAACCTAACTGAAGCAGACTACTATGCTGAACCTCACTTGTATTTGCCGTGACTATACCATGTTTTAGAAAGAATGGAGCAGCAACTCTTCATTCGTGAGCCAGTACCTCAAACAAGAGCGACAAAGGGATTTGTTCATCGTCAACTAAGAGAAACTGTTGACTTCAGAAGGTTACCAAGACGATTCCGCAGCACTCTGGAAAATCATGTTCGAGATTCCACAAATATAGATCAGTCTACAATCCAGCACTACGATAATCATTTCTTCCTTGAAAACACACGAAGACGTAGACGTGCAGCTGACCCAGTTCAAAGGCAAAGACACAATGATTTACTTCCGCAAGAGAAGGCTGCTAACGAAGGATGCTAACGATGATTTTGTAGCTAGGACAAAAGCGTCCATCTCCAGGAATGAATTCAGGCCTCAGCAGTTTACTGATCTTCGCGGTTCTGGTCTCTTTAATATTCTACCAATATACAGTCTTCAGCAACGATAGGTTCAAATCAATCTTTCAAGCATCAGCAGGATAATTAGACAATTTAGAATAAGACCGTCGGTAACAGCCAATGAAGACATGAAAGATGTATGCTGGAGTCTCATTCAATGGACCATATTGGTTTTCGTTCAAGAAATGACTTGATGGAAAAGCATTATCAGACAAGAGCTTTACTGGTGCTATCCGTACTGATGGTATTGCTTTAAAATTTATTTGTGAACGACCTTCCCATGCCACTGAAGCCACTTTAACACCGGTTGATATTGCCACTGAGATTGATTTAAATTCTGCTACAGTATGGGGTTTGGATCCTGGATTGCGTGATGTTTTTGTTGCTTGCGATGGTGTTGGTACTGGTGCTGGCCAAAGTAGACAAAGACATAGAGTACGTAAAACTTCCACAAGAGAATATCACCAACTTTGCGGGTTCAAGTCTGCTGCATAAAAAAGAGCCAAACATGATGGAGCCAATGTTGACGCACACCGCCTGATTTCTAATACACAATCAACAAGGACGTGTAACTGGGTTCAGTTCAATGAAGCCTTGCGATATATATTTCGGAACTTTGAGGCAATGAAAGGCTATTATACCACCGGCTTGAAAAAGCTCAAATATCACAACTACAGAAACAAGCAAAAAGCACTGACCGAAATGTGTAAACGGTTGTTTACAGGTAGCAGAAAATATCAGGAAGGCAACCTTGATATACAGCAAGCAAATTTGCAAAAGTGGAAACCGTTAGCCCCAAGCGACAATGCTGGTGAAGCTGAAAGGCCTACTGTAGTGGCGTTTGGATCTGCTACGTTGGTTGGACTTCGTGGGAATGTACCTTCTCCAACAAAGATATTCAGAAAAGCCTTGCTAAACTATGTCAAATCAACAAGACGCAACCTACCATGTTCGAGAAAATATGTCGTTATGATTGATGAGTATTTCACAAGTCAAATATGTCCCAGATGTTATACCAGAAGTACTTTCAACCAATGTGATAACTCCAATATGAAAATCCATCCAGTTCTCAACTGCCGAACTTGTAATACTCGATGGAACAGAGATCACATGGCGAGGCTTAACTTGCGTTCTATTCTTTTGTATATGGCTGCCAACAACAACAATCGACCTGAAGAGTTTCGGCGGGATGAAGCTATCTTGATATTGATATGGATTATATAACTTCATATACTAACAGCAATATTATTGTTTGTGGTAAAAAGAAAATAGCTTCAACAATTGAATAACATTATGTCTTGTATAACAGCAAGACACCACCGTATCTCTGCCCCATTTTCAACTTGGTGTCCCACTTTTGTATCGGTGTTCCACTCTCATATTGATGTCCCACTTTCGCATTGGTGTCTCATTTTCACAACCGTGTCCCTATTTCATTTTGAAACGACCAAAAATTATCTCATTGGGCTCCAACCTAGTTTCTTCGACTGTACACCCGCCCAACCAACTCAGAGAGTCAATTTTGCCCAGTCTGGAACCAACATGAAATAAAGAAATTACAGTCCCAGAAGTACTTTTTTAATAATAATGGTAACTAAGTGAGGTATTCCACAAAGAGATATGGCTCGTATGGGCTCCACGAAATAAGTAGAGTAATGCTTACAGGAGGCTTTGCTATCACAACGAAAATGGTTTTCAAAACAAAACTTGGATAAAATACGTTGGAAATGAAAATATATAGGTGGGGTTGATGTACAATATGAGGCTATTTGGTTTTGCGAATAAGCTTTTGTGGGCAATGACGATGAAAATTTTCAACCAACGGAGACACCTATGGACCAGCCAAAGCACTCAATTGTCCAGCAATATCTTGCAGGTTTCTTGGTATCAATATCGGCACTGGTAACTTGTTGTTCTGAAACTTGCTGACTCAAAAAGTTTGCTGGATCGTCTTCAATAGTGCTGCGCCTTGATTGAGCGAAAAATGTCACAGCTTTGAGGAACACTAGAAAGAGAATGATATAGTGTAGAGCCATCTGGAGTAGATGGCAATGTGGGGAAAAGTATCTTACAAAAAAGTGGAGAAAGAGAATAAAAACAACTTTTTTTTCCACCTGAGGATTTTCTTTTTTGTGCTTGGACCAAATAGATCATGTGTACACGTTACTTTTGCGCATGACAGCTGGTCAACAAACCAATCAATGTTATTTTGTGCGCAAACAACCTAGTTGTGATACCGAGCATGCTGAGGGGAAAACCACATCCCGCCCACAATGTCGTTTGTCAACAGCTGAAGGCAAGACGAATTGACATTTGGCAACAACTTTACAAAATTTTACGTTTTTATTGACATGTGCAATTGCATTCTTGGAGTCACCCCTATGCGTCGATCCCTAACAACAGCAGCGGCTAGTATTTCTCCACAGCAGCTGGTCAACTTCTTTTCGGCTGAGAAATTCACTCCCGAACCTGTGTGTGTTACACAAAGTGTCTGGTGAGCGACCAATGGAACAATGGACAACATTAAAATTCCATTTGCAGGCTGTGCGATTTTGTGATAAAATATTGCTATTGAGCAGAACAGTAGTATAACATCTGTTTTGCTTCTATTGATATAAATAGTTGCCAATTTGTAGCTTACATTGATAGAACTATAGCTATATTCTGCAGCTGTTAATATTGGGAATTGTGAATGACCACTGTGGGACTGCATGGCTGTGCTTTGGGAATTATATTTGTTTGGTAGCTCGCAGCCCAATTTGCGCTTAATTCAGCAGGAATTTAGTCACCACTTTGTTTTAGATATTAATGTCTCGTAGTTCGAAATCATGATATAGTAAACGCTTATAACACAAGCGTGTCCTCGTTGTCACGGTTTTCATGTGATATTGTTGTTTTGTACTTGATCTCCATGTAATTCATTAAATATCTGACTGATATACGGCCTTGAGCTTTCAATAAATTTAAGTACTAAAAGTTATAGCCCAGAAACATGGCAATATGTTTAACAAAACGAAGGACGAATAAGTCAGGTTAGCGCGTAGCACCTTAAGCCAGCGTACAACTCACACAAAACCGTACGGCGTTGCTAGTCGCGTCCCAGGCTGCGGATATTGAAAATTAGAGTGGCAAGCACTTGGTCACACTTTTAAGATCTCGGTACGCGAGAGTGCAATCTAACATGACCAAAGCGTCCAAACCGCTATTTCTGCAGAATGAGAAGGTCCTATGCTTTCATGGGCCGTTGATCTATGAAGCCAAGGTATATATAGTTACATCGACTTTTTTTAGGATTCGCGATGGCAAGTTGACTTACAACTCAAAAAATAAAACACCCACCAGATCCTGCAATGCGACAACGCTACGACGAATGGTTGTCAATATTTCGTGCACTACAAAGGCTGGAAACAAACGTAAGCATTTTTTTTTAACCTTTTTATGAATGATAGCTATAAAAAGAGAAAATCAATTAACGTTGAAAAAGTTGGGATGAGTGGGTACCAGAAACGCGAGTTTTGAAGTGGACAGACGCCAATATGCAAAAACAAAAAGCACTTCGAGAGCTTCACACAGCAAAGAAGGCTACCAGAACATCATCCACGGCATTGGAAAAGCCGCCAGAAAGCAGGTCGTCCAGTCGAAAGAGGCCCAGAGATGATACTGAAGACAAGGTTGGATATTTGTTGAGGGAGTTTGGATGAAATTGGTCCTAATGATCTTTATAATCATGACATAGGAGGACGACTATCTCAAAAAACTAGAAGTGAAAATAGTTATACCCGATATACTTAAAGGACAACTGGTGGACGATTGGGAAAATGTGACCAAGAACCAACAGGTAATTTGTCAGATCAGACTAGCTGCCAGATCCGATAAAAGTGTTACGAAGTATGCAATGCTTACAGTGCCGTTTAGTTAGTTACTCTTCCACGAAAGCCGACAATATCGCAATTATTGCAAGACTACAAAAAGTCCTACAAAGGGAAAAGTAAAAAGGAAGAACAGGAGTTGAACGAGGTGATTTCAGGGCTGAGATTATACTTCAACAAAGCTTTAGGTGCAATGTTGCTCTACCGATTTGAGCGTCCACAGTATGCAGAGATAAGAAAGACATATCCCAAGCGAGAGATGTCAGATATCTATGGTGCTGAACATCTATTGAGAATATTTGGTGAGTTTACTTTCACAAAAGCTGACAATGATCCCATGATTCGTTTGTTAAGCAACTGCACTTTGACCCATCAGTCCAATTGCCAAGCTTGATTACACACACAAATATGGACGCGCATTCCGTAAAAGTATTAAAGATACATTTGGCACAGATACTAGAGTATGTATTTAAACGCACTTTCGGTATTTGGTATCGCATTTACTGACATTCGTTTGTGACAGCTATATGCTTCAACATAAAAGGACACTGTTCCTGAGTGAATACATTAATGCAGATCCTGGATATGTTTCTTTAGCGAAAAACAACTGATTTGTCTTGACGACTTTTCTCTATAATTCAATGTACAGACAATTTTATAAGCTTATTAAAAATATAAAAAAATATAATGGAAATATCCTCATACATCATTCGGCGTTTTACAGCTGTAATCAGCTTTAAATTAGTGGTGACCAAATCATAAAATCACGAACAAGCGAAAATTTGATTTCCCCCCAGCTTGAATTGTATCTCAGTTGCCTTTTACGGTTCTTTAGAGGGCACCATTCAATTCTTTTACAAGAGATTGCGATCCACTCATCGCAAGCGATATGAAAGATGTACTAGAGCCACTTGCATCAGGGCTCTCAATAGTGAATATTGCTGAAGACGATGAGGAAGATTCAAGACAGTCTGATGCTGGGTTTGAAGAGGATGTCTTACCATTCCTGCTTCAGGCACAGGACGTTGTCTCAAGACTAGAATCTCGAGTGATGGAATTGGAAGAAGACCTTTTCGTAAGCGACTGTAATAAGCTCACATATTTTTGCATTAGGCATCTGATTTCCTAAATCTATTGATAATTATAGACAATTCATTCTAAATATGAATGTGATCGCTCAGAATGGATGATTGGCTTACAACAGAAGGATGTTTATATAGAATATCTGACCCAACGATTACAAAAACTAGAATACAGTAGCAGGCAAGCCATTTTGCTGCTATCAGAGACTGAAAAAGACACTTCTGGCGAGACTGCTGACTTGGAAGGTGATGCAAGTAACAACGTCTCCCTCAGCCTCAGCTATCTCAGACAGGCACAGCAGATAAACGAACAAAATCATACTTCAAATACAATATCAGACGACGAGCACAATGAGCAAAATGGAGACTTGATCACTATAGATCAAAATAGCTCAGAAGGACATGATTTGGATGCTGGTACATCCAATGTACCAGATAATACCAGAAGTACAATATCACTTAATGACGACGGCCATAAATCTCATAATATGTCATCTTCTACACTACAATCGTCATCATTCTGCAGTAATTGTAAGCAGCTCCTTGAGCAGCTGGATCACCACATTGAAGAAAAGGCGTTCCTGAAACGAGATCTGAAACACCTAGCTGCAACACTTGTGCAAGAACAGCAAACGCGTGCTGATGTCAGTCACGCTAAAGAGAGCCTTGAAAGTGATGTCGATGAGCTTGGTCGGTCACTGATCAAAGTCCTAAATCAAATCATCATGGAAGAAGCAGGTGAACAGGAGGCATTGCTTCGACTAAACAGACAATATCCAAATATGCTCTCCAATACTATAATGTGTTGGGAATCTCGTCATCAAAAACTCTTGGATATGAAAGACGTTATATTTGAACTGGATTCAGCTATACAACAGAGTAGCCAGATAAGTGGCATTCCCAAGCCTGCTGAAGTTGATGCTATGGCCATCACAGAAAATGGCAATATCCAATACAAGGAAAGCTCACCACGGCCGTCCAACGTTTCTGAGCACTTCTTAGAACTTGTAAACAAAGTATCAGATAACTATCTACACGTCGACGGACGAATTTTCACGGAATTTACAGACCACATAAAAGCAACTGCCGAGGCATCCAAAACGGAAGGCATCATTATACCCCCAACGACTTTTATGAAGCGCATAATGAGAGAAGACATAGAACCATGTTTGTTTGCCGATGCCTCAGGAACTTCTTGGTGGCGATCATCATGGTACCGAAAAAAGCTCATAGATAACATTGCTACGGGACGATGTGAAATAACTCAGTGGCGAGCGGATAACGATCAACAAACAACCCCGTCTCCAAGATTACTCTCACAATCGAACAGAGCTTCGCAATTCACAGCATCAAGGCACTTGCCACCCAAAACGAAATGTGCAAGTTGTGGAAGGACAAGAGTTTGTGAATTCCGAATGAGACTTCACCCAACTTATTCTGTAGGTGACCCTGCTCAATTGGCTGGAATACCGTGGTTGCCGATAGATCGATTTTGTCGGGATCGCCTAGTTGCCGTATGCGATTTTTATGGCTTCATATCATATCTCAAGCAAGGACTTATGATGAATGTACCTGCTCTGAGTCTCTTTAAACAATGTTTACAGCATCTACGGAATATGGCTGTGGCTAGAGTTGGTAGCATTGCCCTATTTGAGGCCGAGCGCAAAGATATCGAACGACCGTCGCGAAAGAATAGGGAAAGCATTGTTTTAGATCATGCCGGAAGCGATTCTGGCAGTTCTGTTAGTGTCAGTGAGTTGACTGGTATAGCTGGACCGCGTCAGATTGTCATTGTCCATTGAAATCATCCAAGTGCATAAACGAAAATTATCATTAAAGCCACATATTTACTGGAGTATACTACTCTTTAGAGCAATATCATTATCAATACCATTGTTTACACTCTATTTTGTTGGTGTAAGCTCATCAATGAGAAATTGTTGCTTGTTTTGAGCTTATTTTCCAGACGCAGCCTCAATCGCTGATAGGCGCACAGCTGCTGGCAAAGATTGAATCGGTGTTTCGTTGCATGGTACATTGCGATTGGTCCATTTTGCCCCCGCTTTTTCTCTGAGCTGGCCCGCCGCCATACACAATAACAGCCGCAAACTATCGCGCTACTTGTTTCTTCACCGTTTCCATCTTTTCATCTATAATCTATCAAGATGGGCTGTAAGTACTTTACACTTTTAAAAACGCAATCTTATATTCGTCCGAGACCATACGAGAGCCAGCTTTCGTGAAACTATGCAGTTCATCTTTATCCTTTTGCTTATGCTAACATAACCCACGAATCTCTGTAGTCCGAATCCTCCATCTGGTTCGACCTTTTATGTCCATGTTGCCGGAGATCGCGACGCCTGATCGCAAGGTTAGTACCACTACGCTTTTTTGCAATTTGGTGTAGCGAACGATCGATCAAGATCTTAAACTAAACACGCTTCTGATGTAGGTGCCGTTCAACCAAAAGCTTCTATGGACTGCTGTCACCCTTTTCATCTATGTAAGTATTACGAGATAACACAATGCGATATGCTTCGAACAACTTATTTACTAATATATACCTGTTTAGCTTGTTATGTCCCAAGTTCCTCTGTATGGTATTATGTCCTCAGACTCCTCTGATCCTCTCTACTGGATGCGTGTCATTCTTGCTTCCAACCGTGGTACTCTAATGGAACTTGGTATTACTCCTATCGTCACTTCCGGTATGATCATGCAGCTCCTTTCCGGAGCTAACATCATCGAGGTTGACTACAGCTTGAAGGAAGATCGTGCTTTGTTCAGTGGTGCTCAAAAGTTGTTTGCCATGATCATTGCTTTCGGCCATGCTACTGTCTCTGTTTTGACCGGTTTGTACGGTAGCCCTAAGGAAATTGGTGCTGGTGTTTGCTTGCTTTTGATCATCCAACTCGTCGTTGCTTCTTTGATCACCATGCTTCTCGATGAGCTTTTGCAAAAGGGATATGGTCTTGGATCTGGTATCAACCTGTTCATTGCTACCAACATCTGTGAGACCATCTTCTGGAAAGCTTTGTCTCCTACTACCGTTAACACTGGTCGTGGTGATGAGTTCGAAGGTGCTTTGATTGCTCTTTTCCATCTTCTTGCTACCCGCAAGGACAAGACTCGTGCTTTGAAGGAAGCTTTCTACCGTGGTAACTTGCCCAATGTCATGAGCTTACTCTCCACTGCTCTTGTGTTTGCCATCGTCATTTATCTTCAAGGTTTCCGTGTTGAGCTTCCCGTCAAGTCCAACCGCATGCGTGGCCAACGTGGAACTTACCCTATCAAGCTTTTCTACACCTCCAACATGCCCATTATGTTGCAGTCTACCATGACCTCCAACATCTTCATGATCTCGCAAATGCTTTACAACCGTTTCCCTGAGAACCTTCTTGTCAAGATCCTTGGTGTCTGGAAGCCATATGAGGGCTCTTCCCAACTTTTCGCCACCAACGGTATTGCCTACTATCTCTCAGCTCCTCACAGTCTTACTGATGCCCTTTTGGATCCTTTCCACACCGTCATCTATGTTACCATCATGTTGACTGGTTGCGCTCTTCTGTCCAAGACCTGGATCGAAGTCTCTGGCTCCTCTCCTCGTGATGTTGCTAAGCAACTCAAGGATCAACAAATGACCATTGCTGGCTATCGTGACACCTCCATGTACAAGGAATTGAAGCGTGTCATCCCTGTCGCTGCCTCCTTCGGTGGTGCCTGCTTGGGCGCTGTCTCTGTCCTTGCTGATATGCTTGGTGCCATTGGTTCTGGTACCGGTATCTTGCTTTGCGTTACCATCATCTTCCAGGTAAATTTGAATGTTTATTCTTTCGAAATGTGCTAAAACTTACAACTAACACTCTTGTCATGTTTCAGTATTTTGAAATGTTCGTTAAGGAACAAGCTGAAGCTGGTGGTATGGAAGGTATGCTTATGGGTCAATAATTTCCCAGCTTTTAGGCATTCCTTTTGGTATACTTTGTTTATAGAAGTACAATCCCCCATTTCATTTGCAAAAAACAACAAAAAGAACGCTTTGTTGATCTGTTGTGAACTGCTTTACACATTTTTTCGAACAACAGATCACAAAGTGTAAGTGTAAACCTTTTAGTGCCTTTGAAAAGAGAAAAAAAAAATGCAAGAGCAATCTCTCAAGATGTGAAATGTGTCAAATAAATATAATCTTTTAACATCTCTTAACATAACGCTGGTTACATTGGTGGTAGATGGTGGGAAAACAATGAAAATACTTTAACTCACACATTGACTTGTGGCCAAGCTCTTTATACCTAGATCGATTGAAGCAGCAGTTTGTCAAACATATTTTTCATGTCGGTGTGTATTTCTCGACCATTCGCGTAGTCTGTAATATATCCAATTGGAGGTGCGATCTCTCAACCGTGCCAACTCTCTAACGATATCTAACCCCTCTTTTAAGTGTTTGCGGAATCCATCGTGCCACTTGGTGGGATATAAGGAGTACAGTAACGTTGTGTAATTTTGCTGACACAATCACCGTCTTCACGGAAATAGTTTCACAAATGCGGAAGGTGGCGATTTTCTGGCGGCGTGGATAAATGAGTACAAATTTAAGCCGTCCGCGACAACGGAATTGCCAAACCTGCTATGAGTGCCTCTGAACAACATTCTGAGCGAGAGCCTTTGCTAGCCAGGCAACCGGAGGTCTCTCCAGCTACTACTGAACCCCATTCCAAAAGGTCATGGTCTATTTATGTTGTCATTCTCGGAATCGTTTCGTTTCTCGGGATTTTGTCCTTTAGTGTACGCAACACTATGTCCGCTGCTCTGACTGACGAACAGGCTTTCGCTGCCGGTCGTTTCCCTGGGCAACACTCTTACGATGCATACTTAAGCACCTTCACCGAACCTCGTCCAGGTAATAGCAAAGCTAACCGTGCCAGCCGCGACTGGTTGCTCCGAACGCTTCGCGAAGAGAGCAACAAGCACAGTGTAAGTGTGGAAATCGACGAGGATGGTATCCCTTTTGTTGGCAATGACAGTTCTGGCAACCCATGGATGATTCAATCAAACAATGTGTTGGTCAAGGTTATTGGTACTCGTGGCGAAGACAATGCGTTTTTAATCAGTGGCCATTTTGGTGAGTTATGAGAAAGCTTTGACACGTTCACTTGAGGAAGTTTTCACTGATCAATTACATTTTTTATCAACAGACAGTGTCCCTTCTAGTCATGGTGTCACAGATGATGGTATAGCCATTGCCGTCATGTTAGAGGTGTACCGTAATATCTTAATGTTCCCCGTTGAACACACCGTCATTTTCAACTTCAACAACTACGAGGAAATGGGTTTGTGGGGATCCATTGGTATGCTCCAGCACCCTTGGATCAACGACACTAGAATATTTTTGAACCTTGAGGGTGCTGGTGCTGGAGGCAGAGCGCTGATGTTCCGCGCAACTAGCCCCGACGGTGTGGCTAAAGCCGCCAACGCCAATGTACATCAGCACGCGAGTGTTCTAGGCAATGACATGTTCGGACTAGGATTGATAAAAAGTATGACGGATTACAGTGTTTATCTTGATGCTGGTATACCTGGCGTTGATCTGGCTTTCTACTCCATGAGATCTCACTATCACACTACACGGGATACATTGGAATACATCAAACCTACGGCAGTTCAACATATGGGTGATTTGACATTAGCTATGACTCGCGGCTTGGCCAATGCTGATGGAATCATTACCGGCGAGCAACCAAAGGCTGAACCATTTGTGTACTATGATTTCCTTGGTCAATTTGCGTTGCATTATTCAATGTTGACGAATCAGATCTTGAACACAGTTGTTTTACTAGCCTTGCCAACTTATCTTGCTTATTGGGCAGCCCACCAAAGCACTCCTCTCCGTGGATATGCTCCGGTTATCAAAAGATCAACTATTGGCTTTTTGCTCGTTACAGTCACATTCGTTGTTGTTTTTGCTTTCTCACTATTCATTGGATTTTTGCTAACGAAGTTGAACCCCGTGGTAAGTGTATGGAATAGGTAACAACAAGAAATGAATGGCTTATTGATATTTGCGTAGGCTTTGTATGGAAATATGGAAGTCGGAGCCCTTACCATCGTATTTGCTGGCATTTTTGGTCTGATCTTCTGCCAGTGGGGTTTCTCGCTACTTGATGAAAAGTTTGGTCTCTATCGATCTGCACTTGACTTGGAGCTTACTACTGCATATGGCCTTGTTATTCTTTCATGGATCTTACTAGCTTTATCCACGTATGTCTCACACCTTGGGATCGGAAGTCTGTACTATATCTTTTGGCTATATGCTGGCACTTTGATGGCCGTCGCTATTCAAGAGCGCTTCGCCGCCAGCCGAGCGCAAACATGGGCTGTCGCTTTCCTTCTTCAAGTTGCCATTTTGTATCCTCTGATTTTCGATATCGCATTTATGACCTTTGATTCCATGCGCCATACTTTGGCTGATGGTACACCGGAACTAGCTGGTGAGCTGCAGAGAAATAACATGCTTCTTTGACACATTTGCTTTGGGCTAACCTCTGTTATCATAGTTTATGGACTTGTTGCCATCTTCGTGACGTTAATGATGATTTGCTTGATTCCTTGGGTCCACAGAGCTGGCTACCTTAAGCGCGCAACGCTTGCTTCTGCATTGATACTAGTGTTTTTGATGGTTATCACAAGCAGTCTCTTCCCATACGACTCTCACTTGAATCCTAACAAGTATATCTTTAATCAGAAACTCAATCTGACTTCAGGACATTCTACCATTAGCCTTGCCTCCTTTTCCCATGTTGAAGACGTTGTTAGAGGCATTACTACCGATGAAGAATGGGCTACGAGAGACGTTACCATTGTTCGCGAAACACAAACTCAAGTTTCATTCGCTACCAAGCTTTTGCCAATGTATTTTGCTGATCCTGATAGTGCTAAAAAGGAACTCCAATATTCATTCAAGCGGTTGTCAAGCGTCAGTGACAAGACCCAGCGTGTCCAGGCAACTATCCACACTCAAAATAGCGCTGTATGCTCGGTGTCTATCAAGGATCATAACATGACATTCGCCTCCTTGGAAAGCTTAAATATTGATTATCCCATCCAAAAGCTTACTATATTTAGACAAAAGTTCGGTGAGAAGTATTCACTTGATTTCGAATACGAAGCAGACAAACCTTCTACAGCAATCTTGAGTTGCTATTATGATGAGTGGATAAATGGCAGGAACCCTGCCTTTGCGACTGTCCAAGAACAAATCCCAGATTGGGCTGTTCTTGCCCTTCGTGGATTTGGCTTGGTAGAAGCCAGCATTGAGGTGCAGCTTTAAATTGCCTCACTCAGACCTTCGCCTTTTGTATTCATGTTTTCTTTTGTTGAAAATAAAACAGTTGCGCAATCTGTTTCTAAAAATTCTCATCATTATTGAAAAGAACAACTTCGAATGCTGTCTGTTTATTGGCAGAAGTGTACAAGGTTACTGAGAGTTATTTCAGGGGATGACCCAATAGACATTTCTATATTTGCAACATGTCAATCCCGACCTTAATTATTTAACCTCAGTCACGCACATACTACTCTCCTTTAGTTTGAATCTCGAACTAAAATGTTGAAAAACTCTACCTGGAGTAAGTGAGATAGTATAGATATTCAGCAGTGAGCCCCTTGCTGACATATGAGTGCTTTAGAACTTGAAGATACCAACTTGGCAAACTTTGGATCCAAATTGGATCTCGACCATCACAAGCAAGAAGGTGCTCTCGAGACAGCTTGGAACTCTCCCGGTTCCCCCGTTGGAAAACAGACGTAAGTCGAAAATAATGATATTCATTGGAGAATAATTGCTTTTGAGAACTCAACGATATCTATGGCAGTGGTCTCTGGATCTGGCGCATCGAAGACTTTAAGCTCGTGGCTGTACCTGACCGACAATACGGCAAGTTTTATCAAGGCGACAGCTATGTTATACTTCGAGTACGGTCATCTTATGATATAATTATTAGTTAGCCATGATATACTGACTCACACATTTGCAGTCTGTCACCAAAGGCAAGAGCGACAAACTAGTGCATCACATTCACTTCTGGCTGGGTTTGGAAACAAGTCAGGTATGATTGCATATCACATAGATGCGTGGTGTTTCTTGGCTCTAATACTTTGTTTTAGGACGAAGCCGGCACCGCAGCATACAAAACTGTGGAGCTAGACGATTGTGAGTCATGGTTTTATTAGCATAATTGATGTCTTGAAACTTACCTTGACCCGTGGTTTTAGTCCTAGGCACATCTCCCGTGCAACACCGCGAAGTCCAGAGTCAAGAGTCTCAACTGTTTTTGAGCTATTTCCCACGAATTGTATACCTAAAGGGTGGCGTTGCGAGCGGATTCCACCATAATGATGAGCATGAACCAGTTACTAGACTTTTGCAAATCCACAGACCACAAAGTCTAGCCGGCACACATACACGCAATGCTGTCGTTTTTATCGAAGTACCTCTACACTCCGACAGCTTGAACAGCGGCGATGTATTTGTGTTGGATACCGGTGATAAGATTTACCAATGGCAAGGAAAGGAGAGTAAAGGTATAGAGAAGGCAAAAGCTGCAGAGTTTATTGCCCAACTGATTAGCGAGCGAGACGGCAAAGGACAATCAATCATCGTTGGTAAGCCTTGTGCACTTTGATTTTGCTAGAAAAATGTCTTTAAGGCTAACGAATTTATAGAGGAGCAATCTGGCGCTCATGGTGGTTTCTGGGATGCTCTTGGCTCTCATGGTCCTATCAAGAGTGCTAATCAAGGAGAGGCAAATGCAGAGCAGAAAATCCAGCGAGGAGCTGGGCAGAAGAGATTGTTCCGGTAAATCGAGTTCTCCTGAAGCAATGTACATCTAAAATCAATGCTCACTAATTGTGCCTTTGTACATACAATATTAGACTCATACAAGAGGACGATGGCAATGTTCAATTTCAAGAGGTCGAACCACGTCAAAGCACTTTTGACTCTAAGCATGTCTTCATCTTTGATGTTGGTCATCAAGTTTATACCTGGGTCGGTAATGAGACAACTGCAAAGGACCGTGTTGATGGGCTGCATTATGCTCAATTGTACGTGCAACACTCTGAACTACCCGCATTCACTCCCATCACCCGCATTGTGCAAGGTGGCGAAGATGAGCTATTTGAAAGCTCGTTGGAAGGCTGGCAAGGATGGTAAAGGAGACCCATACAAGGCAAGATCTATTTTTCATATGCTCTTTTTAGCCAATAAAGTATTTGCAAGATTGTTGTACAAGTGTAATCTATTTAGTATAAACGTCCTCCTATGGGGACGTCCTTGTCGGGGCGAATAAGCACAACATTTCCGTTGGCATCAGGGACACCAAGAACGAGTATTTCACTCATGTATTTGCCGATTTGACGTGGTTTGAAATTGACCACAGCCATGACCAACGTACCCACTAACTCCTCAGCACTATATTGCGTGATTTGAGCCGAGGTTTTCTTGATTCCTATCTCTTCTCCCAGATCAACCTTGAGTTTCCAAGCTGGCTTGCGTGCTTCTGGAAAAGGATTGACCTTGTATTGTAGGATAAGTACTGTGTTGTTCATAGCATAGCGTGTTCAATAGTCACTCACTTCAACTATCCGACCGACACGAATGTCAGTCTTTAAAAAGTCATCAAATGTTGCGATGGCAGTCGACATTGCTCGAGTGGAGAAAGGTATACGGGAAAGAGAAGCTGAACGTATCATACAGTGGTGGCAACGCTGCCGACTTTAACATAGTAAGTAAGCTTTGTGACTGTTATACATACTATGCAATTCTAGTCTATCGATCAGGTACTGTGCCACTTGGTCGTACATAGGGGGGCTGCAGCAATATAGAAAGATTAATCTGACGGCAAATCCAGATCTGCCAATACCTTTTATCCATTTTTTCCTTGATTTATCTTATGCTGTATACGAAGAATCTAAATCTCTCAACCTGTACGTACATTCACAATATTAATAAAGGATGCAATTGAGCAATTCAGAAATAACTATGGTTCTGTTGGTTTTTTTTTTTTTTTTAACAAATGTTGGAAGTGGTTGCGCCTCAACTTCAGTGCTTGAAACAATAATTTAATCCCAAATCTTTTTTCTTCAGCTATGAAGCGTAGTCACTTGATCAAAATACTATACTGCTATCATAATTCATCTGTTATCTGCTGTTGTCACGCTTTCGTATTGTGAGGAATTGGAAAGATAGCTGAGGTTCACATTATCTGTCACATAGATTTCCTATTGTAACAAATATAATTGAGGATTGATGCAGTTAGAATAGAGAGGCAGTCCGGACATCTCGCCGAACCCGAAATGAAAGCGAAGCCGAATACGAGTTGTGGTAGCTGGCTGAATGAAAGCCGGCCAGAAAGCCGAACAGAAAGAACATGTTGGGCCGAAATCGGTAAAAGATAGCAATCATATAAAACCCAAACATAAAACTGCCGAATGAAAGATATCCACCACCAATACCAAGTCAAGAAGACAAGAATCAACATGAAGTCCCTTATAATAGCTTTAATGACCTTGATGTACATGAACTTCATTCTGGCATCACAGCTCTGCAACGTTGACCAGTACAAGAGCTGTTTAGCAGTGTGGAACACCGTTCCAAGCTCTATAAGGACACCACCATTCGATACCTGTTTCTGCCATGCAACTATCATTGACGAAGGTGGTTGTAAACTCAGAGGTGAGGATTGCATAGGCGATACAAAGAAAGCATGCGAAAAGTTCTGTACCTCGGCTCGCAGAGGACTGTGTACAGGTACCAACACCTGCATTATCGTTGACTAATAATTAAATAAAAAAGTAAGAATGAAGGGAACATAAATAATGTGGGTATGAATGTAAAATTTATGTCAGGCACTTTGCATTTGTGTAAACTTTTAAGACGATTGTTTCATGGGTGAGAGTCCAGTCATTACTTGATAGGATTGAAACCCAACAAAGGAGAACCGCTTTACGTTTTCTGGTCTCTCGCTTTTAAGAACTTTTACAATATATTACCTTTTATGATGATGTTGGATAACAATTGATCAAACCGTAACATAGGCCGTATTGGTCCATTGAGTGACATGAGCACTTCTATAGAGATCAAAACTAAAACATGATCTACTCAGAACAGCATTTTTGTGTTGCATTCACCAAACCTTGGAGACCATATGAGCTATCACTTTGCGCCATAAATATGACCAGTAAATGATTGACATATAAATCATTATTTTCCTCATTCAGCCATTGAGGTCGTATGATGTCCTCTCTTTAGCTCTCAGTGATGGGTGGTGCCATAGCACATCATTCATCAAACTCTTGTCCAATCCCTAAAAAATAAGATTTCGCCAGATGGTGTCTTAAAATAAAAATTCGTGGAAAATGGTGTTACACGCACTGACAATGTTGATGATTTTTTGGAGGATTAAAGAAAACATACTGGTATGAGCCAGATAAGTTTTCACTTGTGTGGTGTGGGGGTTTATTATTACATTGGCAATGATGCAATGATTGATGATTATTTTCTTCTTTTTTTTGATATACTACACTACCAGCCTTGAAACTCCTCATCACTCAAATAAGCACTATGCTCGTTTTGTTGAGAGAAGTAGGAAGAAGTAGTAGGTCGTTTAAAGCAACCAATCCTTTTTTGAGATTGTTCCCATAATAGGTTTCGTCGCAAGCTGTCGGATAGCTCTTTTGCCATTAGTGGGTCGTGTGATTGTCTGATGGTTGACAGTGGTACCGGTCGAGGCTCTAATTTGGTACCGATCGTTCGATTTGAGAACATGGCTGAAAGAAGTGACCTTTGTTGGATGTGCTGGCCAGTCGGTTGTTTTTTACTAAATGAGTCTATATTTCGCGTGTGTTTAGGGTTGGGAAACAAGTCATCTTCATCGATATCTTCATCATAAGAGTCATCATCATATTCACTGTCATAATCAGTTTCAGAGCCAAGACTAGAAAATGAGGAAGCTTTGTGTATGGTTGCGCGTTTGGATTGAGGGGTTGATTGGTATGCTCGCGTTAGATTGTGTCTGTGCTGTTTCGGTGACTCTTCACTTTCATCGTCGGATTTAATAAAAAACCTTTTGGAACTGGTGTATTTCTTTTTTCGTTGACAAGCTTCTGATGCAGTAGTTGCTTCGTCAGCTGCCGGTGTGATCACAACGACTGGCGACTTTGGATGGGTAAATTTAGCTGTACCCTCGTATGTGTCGTCGGCATTAAGAAACGCATGCTCTCCCCTGTCCCTGTCTTTATCCTTATTTTCCATGTCACGGTACACTAGTGGTGGGATGATTGCTTGAGTAATCTCCAGGTCATTTTGGTCGCTCAGGGTTGTTGCTTCCGTTTTTAGTTTTTGCGCGTTTAAAAAATCATTTAAACTATGGTCTGGTGACAACGATGAAATGAACCGGATAAATGAAGCTGGTGAAAATTGCCGAGTGGACCTTGAACTACTGGTGGTCAGTGTACTACTCGCTGACAGGGCTGGAGATGGCTCAGAAGACCCAGCATAGTGTAACCGATCAGCTTTGGCTGGTACAAATGAAAAATAGTCTTTGTCCACCTCTTGATGGTTGGCTGTCTCTCTATACCATAGTCGCCAGGACATATTTTCTAATCTACTTCCATGCTCTATGCTTGCCTTACATTTCGTAAAAACTAATTACAATAATTAAAAAACACAGATCAAGTGGGATCAAATTAAATTTTAATATTGAATAATACTGACCAGCCCACATGCCACAAATGTTGTCAACATCGATAGAGTCGATATCGCGAAAAGTTGTCTTTGCCAATGTTAGCATCGGCTGTTGCTCCTGTGCAGGCATTGGAGGAGTGCTCTGTGACGAAAGCGCAAAGAGAGAAGAAGGATACCAGCTATAAGGCAAGGAAAGAAAGAGAGAAAAGAGAAAGAAAGAGCTTGGACTATATTGGCCATCAAACAATCAGTATTATTATACAGTTTTTTCAATTTGTGGCCATACCTCCCTTTAATTTTCCTGTCATGTCTCTCATGCTTTTTAGTTATTTGCCCATGTGAGCTACCTTAATACAACCTGACTAGCCAATAGGCCGATCGCCGTGTCTCCGAGTCTCAAATATCCCTTTAACTTTGTTAGCCAGCGCGGAAACTTTTCTGGCTATTTAATTGAAAGTTGTTGCTTTATTGGGATTGGTTGTTAGGCATATTTTTGGTATAGAGTACCTTTGCCGCCGCGAATGGGGTTGAAAAATTTACTTTGTTTGGCTTTGTGGAACTTTTTGTACTTGAACAAACGGTCAAATAACCTACATAATGTCCGAGAATGAGGTAATCCCCCGCCTCGATGACCGTCAACGCATTCAATTATCAAAGACATTGTCTTATATTCTGCGACATGGTGCCGTAAAAGAAAAACTAAATATGACAGACGACGGCTACATTCTGGTGAATGACATTGTATGCTTGAGTAATCTTATTAGTTATTAGTGTGGCAGGGCTAGAGCCGTATCTCATGCATAAAGCGTTATCTAGTTGAATAGACCAAAGCTAAAGGAATACACATTTGATGATGTCAAATATGTGGTGGACACGAATGATAAACAGCGGTTCAAAATGCAACAAAGTGCCGATGGTTTATGGTGGATACGGGCTAATCAGGGTCACACGTTAGCTACGATTAAAGTGGAGCTACAGCTTATCAAGGAGCCATTACCATCATGTGTGCACGGCACATTTTCCAAAAATTGGCAAAGCATAGGTAAAGAGTCCTCTGAAGAAATGAGAATTATCTTTTGAATATGAGCCATTATTGAGCCATTAAGTCTGACCTTGTCCTTCAATTGGAATCTTACGACACAGAGAAACAAGGTCTCAAGCGTATGTCACGAAACCACATTCATTTTGCTCCGGGCATGCCAGGCGAAGACGGTGTGATATCAGGTAAGTGGCCTTGCTATTGCTGACTAGGAGACCGTGACGACGTCTCACTCTCAGAACACCCTCATGTGCAGGAATGCGAAAATCATGCGATGTGTTTATTTATGTAGATATGGCCAGAGCCATAGCAGGTAAGACACTGTGGCCAAATGAGACGATGACAACTCTCCATTAAATTGAAACATCATTTCCTCTACTTATAGACGGCATCACATTCCATCTGTCGTCCAATCAAGTAGTGCTAACGGATGGCATCAGCGGCATCCTAGAGCCAAAATATTTTTGCAAAGTGGTGGATCGAAAAGGAACCGTCCTACTTGACAACTCCTCAGCATGAGCTCATCTCATGGATATACCTCAACAAAATTTACAATGCATTCATAGTTTTTCCAATGATATATAAAATATCGTTTTAATGGGGATTTGTATCTTGGGCCATGCACGCAGCAGTAGTGGTGATGAATGTATAAATGGGAATAGCATAATTTTCGTCAAGAAGCAAATACTGTGGATGCCGCCGACCAGACGAAAGTGCTGAACGATGGGTTTGCTTGCGCTATCAACACGACTTACATCTGTTGCAATACCGAATCGCCGCAAGTTCCTTCACCAACAAGTAATTGTAGTTATAAAAAAAAAAAAAAAAAGAAAAAAAAAAGTGGAGATAATAGGGAGGAAAAAAATATAAAATGGCCCACTGCGATATCAAAATGAAGTTACATAACAAAAAAAAAGTTGTTGGCTGAAAAAAAAACCCTCCCTAGTTTGGTGTGAGGTTTTGGTGATAAAGAAGAAAAAGAAACAGATTATGAATGAGAGAAAAAGAAATCACAGGAATATAAGAATATTTCTTTCAAATAGAAAAAATTATAAGGACGAGAAAGGTGGCGGCGCAAGAGGTAAAAGTGATATATAGATAATGAAATGATGTGAATGGTGTAAACCGTTCAGACGCGCGCCAAATGAAATTTATCAAGATACAGCCATTAGACTGATAACCACATTGATCTAGCGTTTCGATCGATATGAATCAGCAGCTGTCCTTGGGTCTTCAGGCATGGGACCATTGGATTTGCTACGATACGACATGGCTGCCGACCGTGGATCCTCAGGTTGTGGTCCTCCAGAGCTTGGCTGTGGTCGAGCCTGATATTGCTGTGGTGGTGGTTGTTGTTGAGGATAGTATCCTGGTTGTCTAGGATGAAAAACCGTTGCATTGACAGACAAAGAATTGGGGTCATGCCGATCAGTGTATTCCTCTCCACGATACTTATCGTTCTCATAGTAGCCTGGTGTAGAAGGTGTTCGCATCATTGGCGATCTACCTTGATACTGCTGTACCCGTGGGTCAAGCTGGGCATTGGCTTGCGGTCCATATTGATAATCTGCTGCCGGACGTGGTGCCGAAGCATGGCCATCTTGTCCGTAGTAATTTCTAGGTGGTTGGGAAGCCACGTGCGTATTACCAAACCCAGTTTGATTGGGAGGAGCTTGGCTAGCATATGAAATTGGGCCATTATTTTCTGGTGTTCGAACATTGGTTGGCATAGACGGCGTCACATTGGGAGTTGGGTAATGATAAAGTGACTGAGAAGGTTGTGATGTCGATACAGCAGGAAAGCTCTGCGATGCCACCGATGTTGCTCCCTGTGGTAAAGAAGACGTACGCTGAATAGCCTGTTGGTTATAACCAGCGCTGCCACTTGTGCCTGCATGACTAACGACCGGTTGTTGGTAACTCGGTTGACTGGTTGTCGGGTGAGCCATACTAGCTGGTGCTGCTTGACCAGGATAGTTGTTATATTGGGCATATGTCATGTTTTCGTTTCTAGCTTGTCCCATACTAGTAGGCGGTGGATATTCAAACCCACCAGATGCACCTGCACTCAGAGGAGTGGTTCTACCCTGTTGTGGAGGTTGAACTTGTTGATGCAGCCCAGTATGTTGTTGGGGTGTGGTATCATAATGCACAGCTTGAGGTGTACGACTTTGCCCTATTCCAGGGCCAGGTGCTGATGTCGTAGGTGGCTGCTGCTGCTGCTGCTGCTGTTGTTGTTGTTGTTGTTGTTGGGCCATAGCAGCATTAGCGGCTTGTTGATGTGCATTTGCAGCAGCGACAACAGCGTTGTCATAATACGAATTCATCATTGCCTGCTGAGCAGGTGATGTGGTAGAATGGATGACTTGAGCAGTATGAACAGTAGGAGGTGGAATGTAAACAGGGTGAACAGGCAACCTCAAAGGCACACGATGAACTGGCCGACTAGGCGGGTGTAGAGGAAATTGAGGTTGTTGACCCTTTGACAGCAAATACATTTGATACTGTTGTTGAGCTACTGCTTGCTGTTGCTGTTGCTGTTGTTGTTGTTGGACAGCTTGAGCTTGGACAGCTTGAGCTTGAGCATGTCTGCGAGCTACTTCTTGCTGTTGTTGAGCAGCCCAAGCTTGTTGATCTTGCTGTGGACTAGTTAGACCCATGCTTCTAAGAGTTGCTTCAATGACTTGAGCTTGTTGTTGTCGTTGTTGCTGTGCCTCATTATCAGTTACATTGGATAACTGGTTTCTGAACTTGAAAAGAGCCGCTTTCCATCTTTCGTACTCTTCTTGCTTCACAAACAATTTAAATCTCAATACATCCAAGAATTCCAATTCCATAATATTAAGATCGATGATTTTCATATTGGTGACTTCGGACCACGTCTTGTTTGTGAAAGTATTGTCATCCAGAAACTTGTTGGCTGTGAGAATGTTTGTGTCAATATACATAGTCTAAACATGTAAACAATGGTGGAATATGTAAATCATCTTACCTAACATAAGGGCAACGGTGAATAATCTATATTCGGAGCCTTCAGCACCTTGAATATTTGGATTATTTTGCAAAAGCATAGCAATGTATTTTAAAGACAATACTACTACGGATTCCGAGAGTTGAGTGGCAGTCAAAACCTAGAAGAATTTGAGGTTTGGTGAGGAAGAGTTTTTTTTTTTTTTTGTTAGTATTTACATTTCTTTTATACAACAGAACAAAGAACAAAAAAGAGCCAAGCAATATGATTTGATACCAACCTGTAGACAGAATTTTTTAAAGGCAGGGCTAGCAGAGCTACCAATGGAGATATTTTGGCGGTGTTGACCTGAAGCTGTTGCTCCAGCACCTGTAGGACTGGAACTGGACGGTGGTGTACCAACTGGTGAAGTCGTATTTGATGAGTTATACAAAGCTAGGACAGAAGGTCGTCTAGCGTGCCACATCAAAAACACCATGGACGAGGCAAATTCAGCAAGTTGGGGTATATTGACAGGCTGCACCCCATGATCGTTCATGGACGGTGTAGGGTCAGGGATAGGATGCTGAGGTTGGCCAAGATTAGGTTGTGCTGACATTGGATTGTGACCGGAATAGTGCATAGATGGATGTTGGGGTTGTACAGCAGCGGCTCCGGCCATAACAGCATGTTGCTGTCTGGCCTGGTGTTGCTGAGCAGCCATCATATCATCTATTGGTTTGGTGTGGTATGGATGATTTGGTACACCTGGTGGTATTTGTGTTGGCTGTGGGTACGTTGGTGCGTGCGACCCATATGTGTTTGCGGTGGGATGAATCATGAACAACTGTTTGGAGGTATTTGGTGCAAAGAGTGTGTATTGTGGTTTAACCGTTAGATTCATCGAACGTTGCGTTTTCGTCTACAAAGGGGCTTGGTCCATACGCCAAGAGTAGGCAAGACGGGGGAAAAATACCAGGTAGTGTAAACACACACGCAGACACAAAAAATTCTAGAGATGATGAGAATGGTGCATGAACAATGAATGTTAGCAAGCAGGATTTCAATTTGTCATGATTGAGTGATCTTGGCTACATACCAGATGATCAAGAAAGAGCAAAAAGTTGATGTGATGGGGGGGGGGGCACAAGCCGAGTCCAACAAATCAATCTATAAGTTGCACTTTCTTTCCTTCGCAGAAGCAGTTAAGCACTGAGAAGGAATGATACCAACAAAGTTGGGTGTTATGAAAAGGGTGATAGAAGAAAGAGAAGGTTGAGAGAGCGAAAAGGGAGATGTGTGGAATGGAAGAATGAGGGAGCCTTCGTCAACGACACAGCACAACAACAAAGATATTATTATTTTTGAATAACAATTTTTTTTTTATTGCCTTGGAAAAAATGACTAGTTTTTTTTTTTACTCTGAATCACTGAAAGCTATCTGGATGGCTGGTTGGATGGCTGACTTGCTTGGGCGGCGCAGCTATGGAAAAATTTTCTGTATAGCTTGGCTGATAACGTTGTAAGGTCATACTTTGTTGGCTATCAAGAAAATACCTAAGATATCTGTATGTAGACGTCGTCAAAAATGAATGAACTAATGGTTTGGCAACACATATGCCAATGAGTTCATCGATTGAACCTGTGTTATATCATCATTTTTATAATCTGATATGGAAATGCCTGGTTTTAAGCTTTTTTAAAACCCCTCCCCCCGAAATTCCTCTGACTACTTTCTCAAAGCAACGTGTCCATATTAAATAAAAAGGTATGACTATCTTTTTGATTTATTTTTTCAAGCTATTGGATTACACGTGTTACCTGATAAATGTGTATGAACTACTTGATAACCCTCTACAAAAAAGCTGCTAAGTGATCTATAAGTAGACGAAACCTGAGAACTGTTAGAAGAATTAATTTATTTTACTACGCCGACAAGGAGATTGAAAGAAAGAAAGAAGAAGAAGTAAGGGAAAAAAAAATACTAAACGTCGGTCTATTTCTACACGTATACTCGGCTTTTTTTTGGAGAACAAAGATTTTTATAATATTATATCACCAACTCCGCCTGTATGATGGCGGTACGGTGACCATGGTATCGGAATAGACTCCTCCACAGGTCGTGGCAGGAATAGTCCCAGGAATACTGAGACCTTTGGATTCAGATATAGAACGTGCAATGCTATGGTCCTGCGTATAGCTGGCGGTATCAAAGCCAACATGGGACGAGTTGTTCCGCAGCAACACCTCATCAGCTGAAATGGCTGAAGCAGAGAACCCGGAGCCGGCTCGACTTTTTTCATCAAAGTGTTCCCGAAACCGGCTAGGAGCAGGTGGAGCCAAGTTGGAAAAGATGTGTTTTTCAGTATACTTGGCAGCCATAATAGGAGAAGACACTTGCAAAATCGAACTATTCATCATCATTTCTTTGCTTGCATTATCTTTTCGTTTATAATAGCTGTCGGCTACTTTTGCAGATTTTGATCTTTGACTCTGTTTTCTTAGCAACTCGTTGGGAGCAGACCCAATGCCCACAAGCATGTTGCGCACTTTGTCGCTCCATGTAACTGCGTCATCATGCTCTTTTAGGAGAGAGAAACGGCGAAAATCTGGAGTCATGGGTGTCAACGAATCGTCTTCTGCAGCTGTATCGCGCGATGATTGTTTCTCTTGATTCATGCGACGACGACGTGCAAGGAGTAGAGCGATAACCGCCATTGCCGTAAGACCTGCTACAGCCAATGCAATACATAGACCAATGAGATTTCTGTCCAACTTTCTCGGGCTAGCCGGGTCTGCTGGCGTTGAACTTGGGTCTGGTGTTATTGGCTTGCTTTGAGGCGGTCCAACATTGGCCACATTATTTGTGATGCCGTGTGACGCAGTATCATAAACAACCAATTGCTTGTTGACTACGTTGTTGCTTTTCCCTCCATACAAGACGAAATCTCGATTCAAAATATTAGTGATAGTCCCACCTTGGCTCGCCGTCAAGCTTGAGCCTGTTATAGGGGTCAGTTGATACGAGCTGTGGTGAATTGATTTGGGATTAAAGGTTAACACAGCACTGGAGTTATTTGTCGAATCATCACCACTATCGTCAATTGAGTCACTCTGGCGTTTACTCAAAGGATCCAGCTCCAAAAATTCATCCAGTTGGGCCAGGGCTACCGTGGCATTTCCATTTTTTGGGATGAGATAGATGGTTGAAGCATTGGATGCCACAACAGACACAGGGTATGGTGTCGAAATAAGCCTTGTATTGCTTAACCAATCCTGCTGGTTGGTGTCAAAGACGGATACAGTAGTTTGATAATCACCACTGTCATCAACTGTATCAAGAGAATTGAAAAGGTACAAATATTGTGTAGTAGCAATCATGATGGAATTATTTGAGGCATTGGGGGTATTGTCGGATGGTCCAATTTGGGACAATGTCCATGGCCACGTTTGTGTATCCAGTGCGAACATGTCCTGAGTGATATTCTGTAGTAATGACCCTCCAAAAGTATACAAGACTTTTCCAGACCACATGGCTGAAGCCATGCCTTGTCGTTGTCCATAAGCCTGTGTGTAGTTGACAGTACCATTCAACGTAATGGAGTTCATCCACGTCTGCTCACTGATGTTGTAAATTTGTAGACCTGGTGACGAACTATTTGATGCTGCTGGATCGTATCCTAGTATTATCGCATATCCATTGTCTGTTATCGCACAAGCGCCATTGACAATATTGAAACTTTGGTTGCTAGGGATATCTTTCCAATTCAATTGTGTCGCATTATCCTGAAGCGGAAAATCTAAGCTTGAAAATTTGGAGAACGACGTGTGATTGTTGGGTGTCTGCTCATCTCCAATGACACTGCCACCGTAGATAAATAATGAACTTTGATGTGCAAAGGCACAATGGCCGCTGCGGGTGCCGGGTCCATTATCAATGGCTGCGACTAAACTACATAAATTGGCGATACACGTAAAGAGTAGACTTTGTACTATTGGCCTTGTGCCAGTTATTTTCGACAAATAGTCGATGACCCTCATACCCTTTTGATTCGGCTCTTATTATTCGCAATGGTGATGAGGTTATGGCTTATTTTTGAGCTGGCATGAAAAGAAAAAGAGAAGGTAAGAGTTCGATTGTATCGATCAAGAGGAGAAAATACAGCCTGAAAAAGAAAAATAGGGGAATAGCCGGTTGGACGAGTGTGTATTTGGGAGTAGTTGTACTGATGTCTAATAGATGGAGGTTGGAGCAGGGATTTTACGCAGGGCGAAAAAAAACCTCCTGTTACTCCTGTATGTTGAGTTTTTGGTATCTGTCATTATCGAACGGCTTCCTCACACTGATTAAGAAAACGAATACAGCGAATTGATTGAACGCGTACGCGACGAATGCTTTTGAGAAATCAAAAGATACGGCCACGGCATGACGATATGAATCAAGGGTAATCAATTTTCAAACACGGCGCTGTAAATGATAGCTCAGCTAGTTAGTAACCTTTCGATACTGGCAAAGGCACACCGTTTTTTTTTCCTAGAACAAGGCATAAGGAGACGCTTGACATTTATCCCCAGCTGGAAGTTATGTAACTGTAATTGGCTATCCTCTAACTTGACGATTACGCAATCAGAAAACATATACTACATACGCATCGATGCTTACAGCTATATAAAAACCGGCAGCTATAGCTTTCTCAAGGCAAACCTTGTTAATAAAAAAAGTTTGACATGCAGAATTTTAAAGATGTAATTTATTCACAATCTACAATTTAAGTTTATGTCGTTTTTAGTAGACCATCGCCAACAATCGATTATTCAATTATTTATGCGGAGGCCTTGTGGCTATAGTTGCGAAAGACAATGCATTAGTATGGATCGCTACATATATGTATTGAAATCATTGGTATGTAGAGAAACTTACAATTGCCAGGCAGCACCTAAAAGTAAGAAAATCAAATGATGTGACTAATCAGCATACAGTATCGATTGACGAATAGGTTTGTACACTACAGAATGCGATTGGCAACTTACCCAAGAAAGGAGCACCAAAGCCAAGACCGAGGTACAAGGTCATCTTGATGGCAAGGCCAACCTTGTTGGTGGTCTTGAAAGGAATGTTCTGTTCGAAATCATCAATCAAACAGCAGTAAAAATGTTTATATGTTCCAAAAATAGTAGAAAAGGGTTGGAATTCGCCAATAGGTTCGACAAGTGTGGAAGAAATTAAGGAAACAAGTGCGTTAGCATTACGGGAATTTTATGCATGTTCAATTATAGCTCTTTTTGCTCGACTCATACCTGACCGTTGGTGTTTTCAAAGTGGTAGAGATCAGAACGCATAAGGCGTGCAGTGGAGCGAGTGCGAAGAGCAGAGCGAGCAAGGATGGCTGCGTTCATGGTAGGCAAAGATGGACAACACAAGCTTTCCACCCGGCAGTGGTGCGTATACGAAAACAAACCCAAAAGACAGTCACGAATCCTGGCAAAGAAATTTCCAATTTGATGACATCAGCACACTTTTTAATTTTACCAGCTTTTTTCCATCCTGTTCATTTACTTCTAACAGTATCATCAGTGAGGCTCTTCAGATAAACATAGTCCAACTCCTTCTGTTGGTAATAGCAAAGAGAGGTTTAGATTTTAACTGACAATCTCTTCAGCTTAAGATATACTCAATGTCAAAGTAAAAGGAAAAGAGATTGTTTGATACACACAACCTTGAACAAGTCCCGCTATATGGTGATGCGGCAGTCGTATAGTATAACCATTGATAACGTTGCCGGATGCAATTCAAATTCTATCAGAATCCCAGGCTTTAATTGGCTTGTTTAGCTTTCGATGCTCAAGATGAAAGCCGGTGGTTTCTGTCGCCCACGATCTCTTCAACATTTACAGGCAGTAAATCACGTAAATTGCATTATCATCCTAAAGCCGCGTCTTGAGATCAAATGACAGGGCAATAAAGAGTGTTTTGGCCAGGAAGGCATCGGCTGTATAGTGACTGGGAATCTCAGCTCTATGTCAAATGGCTTTCGACCACTATCAATATATAACGACGTATCATAGTATGTAAATGCATTAATATCCGCGATCATCTAGCGCGCTTCTGCACATGTGTATTCGCGGACCATACTTGTCAATTTGGAAAGAGTCCATGCTTCAACATCATCTGCGAATGTCCTACGCTACCCGCCGGACAAACCCCTTTCATTTCGTTATATTTTAAAAGATGAAAGAAGAACAATAATCATAGAATGACAAAATCAGAGTTGATCTGCAATCTATATGATCATTTCTGGCTTAAAAATGTCTTCTAGCTGAGAGTATGATGCTGTTCTTTGTGCGTGAGATCATGCTAAATAAACTTTGATATATTTGGGTCGTGTGCCTGGGAGTCCATATTCATGTTTATTTATTTCGTTGACGCAGCCTTTCATTTGCTCCATTTCTGTATTTTCTGATCTAGCACGTGAAACCAGTTGTCCCGACACGTGCTCTGGGGTCGAGCATTCACATTTCCTGATTTGGGGTGAACCCCAAAAAAGAGAATCATATCTGTGAAGATTTTCTTGCAAGCCTTTTACACAGTCTCTTGTCTCTTAACCGTGATGCCAGCATCGGACGCTATACCCAAAGCGCAGCTTGAGAATTTGAAGCTCTACAGGTATTCTGCTGTAGATAAGTCTTTTACGTCGAGATTCATATTGCGGCATTACTGGAACTGGGCGATTGAGCTGTTTCCACTGTGGATGGCGTAAGTGAATCAGAGACCAAAGTAGTTGACAGCATAGCTTGCGGTAAAACTAAAGAACTCCGGGCTTTGAAAGACCCAATTTGATTACTTTGACAGGCCTGATGTTCATGGTTACAAATGTAATTTTTGCTGCTATTTTCGTTCCTGGAATGGATCCGGAAGGGGGTCCACGTTGGGTATACTTTAGCTTTGCCATTGGCTTATGGCTTTATTCAACGTTTGATAATGTAGATGGAAAGCAAGCACGCCGCACTGGAACATCATCACCATTGGGTGAGCTTTTTGATCATGGCTGTGATGCCCTGAACTGCTCCTTTGCCGCTGTTCTGCAGGCAACTACTTTAGGATTGGGTCATTCGCATATGAGTGTGGTTCTGTACGGCATAGCTGCTATTGGCTTTTATCTCTCTACTGCTGAAGAATATCACACTCATGTGCTCTATCTGGGATACATCAACGCGCCAACTGAGGGTGTGATTCTAAGTTGTATCGTCTTCATTGCAACAGGAGTATACGGTAAGCTTAAAATATTTGATTTAGGAAGGTGTTCCCACTAGCGGGAAAATTTTAATTCAAAGCCTAATTTTTTTTTTGCTTTGCGTCCCGCCAGGTCCATCCATATGGCACCTACCTCTCAACCAATCTAGTGTTAAGGACTGGGTACCTAAATTTATTCCGGCAGACACCTTGGTATGCGATGCAATCATTTGGCAAATTATTGCCTTGTTCCTGTTTACGCATGCACCTGTCTGGTAAGACTAGCTCCGCCTATACGTGACATTCAAGGGCATAATTTAATTAATGTGGCTTGACTGACATCTGTACAATAGCTTATTTGCCATGTATAAAGCATGCAAAGCCCAAAACAAGCCATTCCTCAATGCTTTGTTCACTCAGAGTATACCCATTACCATCTATACCGTCAGTGGCTACTTATGGATCATGTCGCCTTACTCAACTTTGCTGGAAGAAAAGCATTTTATACTTTTTGCCATCACAACTGGTATTGTCTTTGGACGTATTGCGTCCAAAATCATCTTGGCTCACTTGTTGAAGGCTGATTTCCCAACATTTACTGTCATGCTTCTTCCACTTATGAGCGGCGCTTTAATCGCCAATCTCCCTGTTCTATTTGATGTGTAAGTCTATTGCTTTGAATTTTATGTAACCAACAGCGCAGAGCCGGCATTAATTGTGATTTAATCAATGTGAAAGGTCTCCGATCTTCACGGCTCAAACAGAATATCTATATCTCTGCGCGTACTTTGCCTTTGCTATGATCGCTTATACACACTGGGCTATGGTGGTTATCGACAGTTTCTGCTCATTCTTAGGTATCAACTGTTTGACCATCCCCAAGGCTAAAAGAGGTTCAAATGGCAAACCCAAAGCAACGTAAAGGAGATGACAATATACCATTGCATATCATGTTTGATCAACAGCAAACTTATCATATATATATATTGACCTCATTTGGTATCATCATGAATCTCATTTGATTTCCAACCTTTTCGGAAACATTCAAATATGAATAAATGAACATTTTACTAGAATGGTTCAGCAAACTTCTAAAAGGATTTCTCTCAAGTGATTGAAGTCCGAAAATGAGTATTTCAGCAACTGCATTCAAAGATTTATATTAAAGATGGATGAAGCAACAACAAAATTAGATTTTAGCCACTAGGCGAATCACTATGCAACTTATTATATGACTATTTTAAACGTTACTCGCGTTCCCAGTACTGTAATCTCCAGCGTTACCAGAGCTGTAGTTTGCACCGTTGATATCAGCTTTAGGACCTCCAGTTTCCGACATGCTTGGGCCCACTTGTGCTGTATTTTGTGTTCCGTTTTGTGTTCCGCGGAAGCGATCAAAGAAACCACTCTTGCGCGGAGGTTTGCCTGATGATGCCATTGCGGCTTCTTCTCTTTCACGTTGATCTCTCTCTTCGCGCACGCGATTGGCTTCGTTTCTATCACGACGAGTTTGAACCAGCCACTGCGTGAGCTTCACGGCAAAAGCAATCTGAGTTGGGTTTTGCAGCATATTAGTATATCTCATGCGTTAGAATTCGTGTATGACAATTTGTGCCTTACGTTCATAATGCCCAAGATAACAGTAGTAATGATTGAGGCAATGGCGACATTTTGGAAATATTTTTGACATGCTTGCAGAACTTGTTCTTCGGTGTCTCCTTGGACATTAAAATATTTCGATAGATAATCCTCATTGTTGCACTTTCCAAGATACTGATCCTTATACCAGAATATAAGACCAGCATTGATTACCGACATGGCAAAGCAAGCCAATGTCATGATCCAGGCGAGCAATCTAGTACCCATATCAATTAGCTATGCAATTTGCATAAACATTTTCTGACAAGAGCGCACTTACATAAACATGAACATCCAAGATGTCTTCCTCTGTAACACCAAATACACATTAACATATTGGAACCAACGCCAACAAATACTGAAATGACATAGCTCACCCAAATAACGGTGATTATACCGAATAATCCAATCAATGCGAGTAAGATGAACAAGATACCTAAAGCGTGTACTGTTATAGCTGACTGACAATTGAATTTACAAACATGACTGAATAAACTAACCTTGCACAATTAGTGCAGCACTGGCAGTGGTACCATCTATATCCAGACCAAATTAGTTGCTGTTCGCGTTTACTATCACAAACTTCGATAACATGACTCACAAAGGATATTGAGAAAACTTAGAGTTCCAAAAAGGACTCCAAAAATCTAAAAGGTTTGGCAAAGTTATATCTTTGTTCCTACTTTCTTTTGTAGATTCTCTCGGCCCTCCTACTTACAACAAACCAGATGGCAATCAATAAAGCCCCAAGTCGAAGAGGCAGACAACAGCAACACTTGGCCATGTTGAACTTAAAATAACAGTGGAAAAATGTACGTTTATCAAATTGGCGGATTCTGTCCTTATAAACAATGATGGCAAAATTCACCGAGCTGAAATTAGTGAATTTGTATTGTCAAGAACTAACAAAGTTTCTTTGCATGATTCCGCCACAATTTAGACTTTATTTTTGTTTCAGAAAAAATACATTGAGAAGACATGAACTACTTACGAATAGGGACAATCACGTTATAAGATGTTCACAGAGTGTTAAGGAGAAGTGAGATATTGTACATATAATGTTCGTGTTGGAATTCCAGTAAAACGGTACAATGAATGTCTCAAGGGAAAAATATCATTGCCTTCGGAAAATACGAAAATGCATGAATCAATAGCATCATGGCGCTTTCATGAAGCTGACTTGAAATGTTGATCGAGATAGGCTTTGAGCGGCTCCAATGGAAGAGGGCTGTTTCCTTTGTAGTCAGCTGAAAACGCGACATACATATCGGGCCTGAGCAGAATTATGCCTGCGTGTTTATCTGGAATACCAAGTTTCTTGCCTAAACTGCCGCGAGGGTCCGCCCAAAATCCGGTTTGGCCATCAGCGCTATTGGCTCCATAAGGAGGTACACGGTATCTCTCAACATAAATGGTGCTGGCGATAACAACAGGTCGAACACATTTTTGGTAAACTTCAAGTAATTTCCAAAATGGCTCAGAAGCCTCTTCACTACCACAGCCATTCCAAATCAATAGAGCTACATGGCGGTAGCTTTTTTGTAAAATTTGCTTGATAGTGTTTGGACCAAAATCAATTGTGTTCTTTGGATAGATTACTCCGGTATCAGTAAAGAATTTGCCAGGCTCAATGATAGTTGAGTTGGTCTTCATTGCGAGAAGAGGTGATTTGGTAGGTATGGTAACATAAAGTTGCTGGACAACATGTCCTGCCATACCTTGAATACTAGGTATGGATACTATAACGGGAAGAACAAAGGTACGCATAAAATCTACAGAATGTGGTGAGCCGCTAGTATATTCCGTAACCAGTAAAGAAATTGCGGACATACCTGACATTATACCGGAAGTGACTTGTGTTCTGAGCGCTTTGCCTGTAGCTTCGATAGTCTTATCCACCTGCTCCACTCTCTGTTGTCACCCAAATGATGTTAACACTTTACCGCTTAATATAATTATAATACCATTTTCAGATCTTACCTCAAGGTGATATGATTCAAGTAACTGTTCAGGATCTTTCACAGTGTTATTCAAAATAGCAGAGATCTTCCAAGCAAGATTATAAGCTAATATGATCAAGGATTAATACTATGTCATGGCTGGTCATATTGCCCAACGCATTCACTCACCATCTTGTAAGCCCAAGTTCATGCCTTGGCCACCTGCTGGAGAATGACAATGGGCAGCATCTATTATGATATTTAATATTAGTTACAGGAGGCACAGGCAATATCTTTCAACCACATAAATGTGACACATACCTCCAATTATGAATGCTCTGCCTCTTCTAAATCCATTTGCCTTGCGTTCATTGACTCCGAACTTAGAAACCCACAGAGTCTTCTTTATCTCGAACTTGAATGGACTGGCTCTTTCAGTCAGCATTTCCTCCATTTCCTTCTCTGTGAAGTCATGAGTGGTCTTGATTCCCTGAGTAATATGGCTTCCATCATCCGAGTATGTCTCAATTCGTTCTACGTTAAAGAGTATACGATATATAATGCCTTCACCGTCAGGTTTAGCCATTGGAATAAAACCGAAGCTTCCCTTCGGGCTATTGACAAAGCTCAAGTGACGATCAGAGGGTGGATTTTCGCCTTCGAGTTCTACATCAGCTATGGCAAATGGTGCATTGACAACGACACCATTGAAAGTCCAACCTTCGATACCCTTGCGTACAGCTGAATGCACACCATCAGATCCGACAAGGTAGCGGGCACGAATCTCTTCTATATTGTCCTTATCGTCTCCATGCTGAACCTTGGCTACCACATGGTCACTTTCTTGAACATACGACAACACTGTTGCAGGTCGCTCTATCTTTGTTTTTAAATTGGAAATCAAAGCTTCCTCTAGCTTCCATTGAGGAATAGTAGTTATATGGGGAAACGGAGTGTCCAACTGACCCATTTCTACCTGAGCTGCCTATTTTTGATATGAAGATTTCGCATTAGTACTAGTGTACAGCAACGCACAAACAACGTGTAGTCGCCGCCTTAAGTTACCTGCTTGGTGGGTGTGTATAAGCGAAAACCATGCAAGATCAGAGCTGCACGTAAAATATCCCCACTCAACCCTCGATCATGTAGGATCTCCAAACTTCTGGCAGTTAGCAGTAAAGCGCGACTTTGACCACGTCTGCTTTCGAAAGTAGTATTGTCAATTATGCGAAAGTTGTGGCCAGCTTGTTCCATCAAGTTTGCAAAGAAGCAGCCTACGGGACCAGCACCACAAATCAAAACGTCGATAATATCAGTCATAATGGTAGAATTTGTTGTTGAATAAGAGTTATCTGCAAGAGTACGCCTCCAAGGTCAGGTCTACTTTATATGACTTTTATTGTGACGTTGATTTGTCCGTGGTCCGGCCATGACGGCTGCTAAAGCGCCGATCTTTCAGTCTCCAAGCAGATCTCAAGCCCTACACGGCTGACAAAAATTTCGGTTAAATTTGCCCGACTGCGGGTAATAATTTTGACCCCCCCCCCCCACCTTCAATAAGTTCAGGCTGTATCAAAGAAGCGAAATCCGCAATAATTTTATGGCGAATGCAATTTGTGGACGTTTGTGTACTTGCTCGGACTCGAGAGAAACATGGTTATTATTAATTGATTAAAAGGAAAAAAGAAGGCAATGAAAATACAAGAAAAGCTGAACAAATATCTATTGATTGATCTTTTGATCCAAATCTATTAAGCGCTTAATACCAACAAGCCATTGACTTTGATTGTCATAGGCTTTGGTCATCAGCTTGACATGCAATTCTAATGCTCCTTCAAATTCCCGCTTTTCCAAAGCTACAAAAACAAATGAGTCATTTACTCCCGTAACTGATCAAAAAATTAAATTGCATTTCTTACCTTGACATAATTTACACAATGAATGAAGCACATCCATTTCTATACCATGATCCTCTATGGTCTTTAATAATTGGTTCATGCGACGGGTTGTATCATCAACCATACGCTTTTGTATTCCAGCCTACAGTAAACGAAAAGGGAGGGACAAATTAGCTCGTGGCTTCGTGCGCAGGGGGGTCACGCACGCACTAACATTTACCTTGAAATTTTCTTGACAGCGCAAGAGCGTTTCACTAATGACTTTGTGAATTATTTGAGAATCGACTTCAACGTCAATAGTCTCGGCAGAACTGAAGATCTATAGCATAAAGAATTAGTACAAGTAGGTCAAGGTGGTGGTCAGTCATGGTAGCCTTAATTACTTTGGTTGGTGGATCATTCTGTCATATTGAAAGTGGTTAGTAATGGGTTCCTGGTTGGGACAATTCATACTTTATTAAAGTTACCCAATGGTTATCTATAGTAGCTGAACGGAAGTCTTTTCCTGTGTAGGCCGTAAACTCGGGTGCAGGGGGTGATGAAGCCTTGATGGTGCTCATGAGTAGGTTGCTCTTCAGTGTGTGTACGACGAACCTCTTTTTGGACCTTTTCGTAATTTCTAATTTTATTATCGGCGGTCGAAAAAATGGGGTTTCTCATTCTTGTCACCAATCAGATCAACGTCGCATTGACTTGGTGTGCCATGGATAAAAACATAACAAATCCAATCCAACCAGCTTGTTGTCCTAATCAAAATACTGCATGATATCCTGATCATTTGCCGCCATGTTTGCTCATCAACAATGTAAACTATATTTTTATCATTACCAAGGCATATTTATATTTGCTTATCAATATTTACGAACTGCTTCATTAAATCGTTGGTGTGAAGCTCGACTTCACATTGGGGATTAGTCTGGTGAGATAAATATATCAAGAAAGCCAAAAGGGGAGGAAATAAAAAATGGACATGCTTAAGAAGGCTAAAAGAACACAGTAAGAGAAACAAAGGCAAAAAATAAAAATAAAAATGTGCAAAATGTGAATGATTGATTATTGAACAGGGGAATGCATTGTAAATTTGGAATGAAGGTATGAGTAAATAGAGTTTCGACTAACATCGTTGTCGTTCATTACACTTTGAGTGCAGCAGCTTCTCGCTCTCGGCCACCAGCAAAATTATAGACAATAGTTTCGTAGCAGAAGAACATGATAGCGGCATTGGGAACAACTCGCATCAAGTGAGCTGTCATACCACCATACAAGGAAGCAGCACCTTCTTCTTTGATTATTAGCGTAAGTGATTGCCATAAACCAGTATACTTCAGAATACCATTCTCTGCTGGCTGTCGCAGTCGAGTACGGATGACTTCATGAGGATATGTCAATCCAGCAGCTACAAATTTTGAAGCCGCTGCTGCGGCCAAATTTCCTATCCAATCCTGAACACTTTTCTTGTGCAACTTGCTATCTTGCTGATGTTGACCCATGGCCAAGAGTCGTTCTGCTTTGGCTTCAATTTGTCGTTTCTTCAAATGTTCATAAATTACCCATTGGATAGTTCCTTCAGCAACACCTGTAAGCATGCAAGCATTAACAAACCATTCAAGGTTCATACCCATCAATTGAATTGAATCATACCAAGATAAGATGCGCTCATTCCTTTGTATAATCCTTTGATACCTTCCTCCTTGATAATTCTCAAGGTACAGTCAAAGCTATTTTTATAGACTTTTTGCCCAGCCGATTGCAATTGAAGTCGTGTCTTCACTACCCATATAGGATTCGTGGCGGTGGCAGTAACAACACCAGATGTAGCCGCTGACACCAAATGGACCATGGGAGACTCTTTCCCATGATTTAACTCTGTATAAAACCTTTTGCTGTTGCCGTAGGTAAAGAATGCAATAGCTCTACAAAACGCATGGATGGTTAAACTTAGATTCAGCATAACAATGTTCTTAAAAAATCAATTTACCTAGCAGGTACGACGCCAACGAGATTGGGACCCAATCCCTTGAACAGTCCTCTGGCACCTTCTACTTGCTTGATACGGCTGAAACAGAAATTAAGTCAGATGCTGAGGATACTAATTCTCGTTGTATATTCCAAATGATAGACACTTACACCAACAATCGACCAGTTTCCACGAAATGACCCAACATGGAAGTGGTATGTTTGGCGACCGCCTTATTAGTTTTGTTCAACTGCTGATAATAAGTTGACTGTTTTTTTGATACAAGTGTCAGTGCCTTGTCGACAGGGACTGCTTTCATAATAGACACTTACCTGTAATCGAGTTTTAACAACGTCTAGGGGTGAAGTACATATGGCTCCAATCATGCCGCCAACACTAATAGGGTTGCATTGGGTCAGTAAAAGTTCAATAGTCGTTCATTACATGTAAGAGCGGGATTTTACCCTCCGGCAACAAAGTGGACGTAAGAACGTGAATCATTCAGAATTGAGGATTTTCTAATATTCTTAGAATCTATCTGAACAGGAGACAAGACTGAGGTCGCTTCTACTGCCTTGTGTCCGTTCATTAGGGCCGACATGCTCTAAGAGAAGGTAAATGCTGGTGGGGTGTGCCGTTTAAGGGATAAAAAAAAAAAAAAGTGAAATGAAACGAAGCAAATCTGTGATTCCGAGACAGTCACAGAAATTGGTCATACTGAGTTCCAGTGTTCCAGTGTGTCTTTGCTGTCAATGTGAGCACCACGTCTTGTAATAGAACGAAATCTGCATAAAAGAACACGAATTTGTGGATTATTTCGCACCAGTAAAGACTAAAAAAACATGCCAAGTTATGTCGCAAACAGCCTTTTTTTTTATTACTTTTTATAGAAGATTTCAAAAAATCTACTAATTGCGTTTAAATCAAAGTCTCGTAAGGGACGGGAGTGATGGTCTCGGGGAAGTTTTGCTTGGTGGAAACATGACGAGCCTCACGGGGTTGAGCAGGAAGTCTCTTCAAGACAATCTGTTCACCAGCCTCAGTGGCTTCCTTGCGCTTGCGAGCGTTCTCCTTAACACGGTCAAGGAACTCTTGACGGCACTTGGAGTGCTTGACGTGCTCAACACGGATGTTGACACGCTTCTCCATGTAGCGGTTACCAACGCGCTTGTAGACAATGACACCAACAGCAGACTTGGTGACGTTGTAGACAATGCCGGTACGTCTGTTATACAGGCACAATTAGTTACTGATGCAGAGAGAATGGGGAAAAAAAAATATAAAATATGGAAACATACCCATGGTAGAACTTGTGGGGCATACCCTTTTGGACGGCAGCGTTAGCCTTGATATCGACGATATCACCGACCTTGTAGGTCTTAAGGTAGGTGGAGAGAGGGATAGCACCATGGTCGCGGAACTTGCGCGAGAACATGTGGCGGGTGCGAGCACGAATACCGTAAGAGTGAGGCATTTTCTGCGATTGATAAAGAGATAGGAAGATACGTTAGCTTATGTCCATATAAGAGAGGTTAAATTCCTTTTGTTGTATTTGAAAAAGGGGTGGCTGGGATCCGCATCTTTGCCGATGTAAAATGACAAGCATCTCGAGCATCGTTGCAGCTGGAGAGAGCCACATGCATGCATAGCGGCGGAAGATTTGTATTTGTGCGATTGGGGTTGATGTCAAATCAAATTTCGAGATTCCAAAGATTTTTGCGATTGGTGAATTCCAAAACAATGGGTTGATCGAATGTTGGATTGACTGACGAATGCTTGACTACAATGCAGTGTTCTGATCCACTATGGTAGTTGATGTATAGTTGCACTTCCAAACACAATTTCCATTCTCTCTGCACATGCTGATTCAATCAATACATACTCTACTAGTCTACCACGAAAGAAAGAGGAGGATCTTTACACTTGCTGGCAGTCAGTTGGCAATATACCAAAAAAAAAATTTTCGTGGCTGCCTGTTTGCTGTTACGTCACTTGGTTAAGAAAGTTTGAATTTTGTATAGCAAACTACTGCAAATTTTTTTCTTGTTTGAGACTGGCTATTGTGAGTTCCTTCTTTTTCCAGGTCTATTCAAATGGCAGGTGCCCCTAGAAACTGTTAGTAGATTGTTTTGAATATAGCGTCGTGGAAACGACATGCAATAGTGCAACGTATATTGATTCAACCATCTCGCCCAATTCACAGACTCCAAGACCTCCAAGGTTCCTAAGCGTCCTTTCGAGTCCGAGCGTATTGATGCCGAACTTAAGCTCATTGGTGAGTTCGGTCTCAAGAACAAGCGTGAGGTCTGGCGTGTCGGTTACACCCTCTCCAAGATTCGTCGTGCTGCTCGTGAGCTTCTTAAGCTTGACGAGAAGGATCCCCGTCGTCTCTTCGAGGGTAATGCTCTCATTCGTCGTCTTGTCCGCATTGGTGTGCTCGATGAGTCCCGCATGAAGCTCGATTACGTCTTGGGTCTTAAGATTGAGGATTTCTTGGAACGTCGTCTCCAAACCCAAGTCTTCAAGCTCGGTCTTGCCAAGTCTATCCACCACGCTCGTGTCCTTATCCGTCAGCGCCACATCCGTGTTGGCAAGCAAATTGTCAACATCCCCTCTTTCATTGTTCGTTTGGTAAGTTTGAGAATATCCCATCACATCCATTGTTCGCAGTGGACAATTAATTTTATAACTTGTCTCAATGGCCAATTCATAATTGATCTAACCTATATTACTTTTACAGGACTCCCAAAAGCACATTGACTTCGCTTTGACCTCTCCCTATGGTGGCGGCCGTGCTGGTCGTGTCAAGAGAAAGCGTGCCCAATCTGGTGCTCAAGGTGGTGATGACGAAGAAGAGGATGAAGAGTAAATTTTCTCCCCATCTTGAATAAACAGGAGTAATTTTGTTTGTATCAATCCATGGCCATGATTTGATCTGTTCTGATCACACTTGGATTTGTTTCAATATAGAAATTCCTGAAAAATAAAACATTCAAAAAGCTCCATGATGCTGTCATGGTCTTTTTAAAACTCCGTTTCGCTTTTTGTTCACTTTTGCATGGCTCTTGCCAACTTCATTGCAGTTCCTTCTAATCAATTTGTCTACAAAATGTCAGACGACGCTTACATTTCGATGCTTAACAACCCTACTATCAATCCCCCCGGTGACCAAACCGGAGCAGGAGTTGAACCGGTTTCGCAAAGTAGGTTTACCGACCCACTGGGCGCTACGGCTACGTCAATCAAGCAACGGCTCGAACAAGCAACAGACGATCTCGTCTACATTAGCGAATCGGACGAGCCATTCAAGTTCTTCAATATCCCTTGGAAGGAAAGCCAATTTCCTTCTGTAGAACAGTTCATCAGTCTTGTTAAAGACGATGAGCTTGACGAGCAGGAAGATGATAGCCGGTCAACTTCTAGTCTGGAGTCATTTTTTGAACCACTGACGAACGGTGATGACCCATACAACCAGTCTGGCCAATATGTAAAACTACAAGATGCATTGGTGGAATCTTTCGGAGACAAGGTCAAAGTCTACGTGTTTGGGGCCATTGAGAAGAATATCTATATTGCTGGGCTCTGTGAAGATGGCTTGGTTGGAGTTCATACCAAGAATGTTCAATCATAAATGTAAAACTAAACAAATATAAAGCGCAAAACGTATCTAAATACATGTACCGTCAAGGCCATTAGGATATACATATACATATATATATTTTATATAATAAATCATGAAAAATAGTTTTCGACTGATCGGTCGCACAATTTGTGTTCGAGCTCAGTTTTTTTTAGGTAGCCAATTATCGATGTGTCAGCCTAGATGTGTAAGCGGTTATTGATACTTCTTAATCCTCTCCCATACACTTATCCTTATGTCGGTACAAACTATTACAACCGTTGCCGAACCGTTGTTGGAAGGAAAGTTTCGGTGGATGGAACTGTCGCACACTGGTGCCTATTTGGAAGCACTCTATGTTTTGTTTGATATCGCTAGAGAAGAGCTATGGATGGGAGACAAATATCTTAATTCCGTATTTTATGGCAAAAACGTAAATCGGTCGTCTATGGTTAGATTGCACAACCAGAATCGTCCTGCAGTTCGATCCACTTATAAAATATATGGAGGTCTGATCAAACAAGGAAACAGCAGTGTCACCATCGAAACCCAACTATATGGCACAGTTGGAAACAGCCAACTTCAACTATTGGCAAGTTCTATTGCTACGATCGTTGTCATTGCTCGCGATCCACATGTTAGAACTGTAAAGATACCTCAGGATGTCCATCTTCCCGTACTTCAAGACCCATCTTTGTATTCTTCTACAAAACAAACGATCCCCTCAAACCTAGATGATAAAGCGGTTATATGTACACAACAATGTGTACGACCATCTGATTGCGGAAAAACTGGACATATCTCTAATACCAAATATGCTGCGCTATTTGTAGATGCTTTCAAAGCCAACTTCAAACAGGATCAAGCTGTCGAATCCATTATCGGACTTGATATCCTGTTTGAACAAGAAGTGTTTGCTCCAGAAGAAATTGCCATCTGGGGTTGGCAAGAAAATACCAAGCAATATATTTTCGTTCTCACTAGACAAGACGGAAGCGTTGGAGCAAAGGCTCGTATCAGTGTACAGGTAGAGCCTGTTAAGCCTCGATTATAATTTATCTACATTTTATATTTTATAAGGTTTTGTGTGCCATTCGCCTAAGACCAAATTTGTTCATTCAGCGTAGTCCCAAATTTCCACTCTACTCACACCCTTGCTAGACTTCTCATCACAACCATAATTCCAATAGAACATTCAATTCCTACTGTCGTATACATACTGGAATAACACATTGAATACATTAAGCCATATAGCAAATGGACGACAGCATTGTCTACCATTTTGATGATGCATCAGACTTTTATGCAGGTGAGCATTGTACAACCTAACTTTGCACAATCTATACTGCCATCCGCATGAAGAGTCTCGGGATGAACTTCTTTTCAGTTTGTGTTCAAGCAATGCATCCGGAAAATTGATGGCAGAGGCTATATGATATGGATACCATCTATTGTAACATATACATACAGATCGATTTGTGAAAACCAATCTAAACAATAATGGATCGAATATTATGGCACTACCATAGACTTTTTAACTAACAGTTGATTTGCTTTAACAGAACTTGATGATGTTCTACAGCAGCGAACCTGTGACACTTCTGAGATAGCAAACGAGATCACACAAACGTATCTCAACCTGTTGATAAATTTTCAAAGTATAGATCTTCTCCACAAATGGCCGCTGTTGTTTAAAGATGATCTTGCTAATGCCTTTATCATAGATGATTTTTTAAACACCCTGGTGGAAGTTTCATATGTCATGTACAAGTTTATTGATTCACCTGTATACACACGATACCACCTTTCCATCATTCGTCATTTGATCACTACTCGAGCAATGACTTCTTCCGATCTAGGCGAACTAGCCGTTGTATATTCATTGCTTTTGCATGCTGGACGAGAGGACCAGACTGTGATGAAAACCATAGTACAGACATCTGTCAGTACGCAAGGCGCCAATCATTTTCTCAAAAAACTATGCGACGAAATCAGATATTGCGTTGGTGGTACCCGCTTCACCACCATTCTATTGATGTTAACGTTTGAGATGTGCAAGGTGGCGAGACTCAGTAAGCAGGACTTAGGTAGGTTATAGCTCGAATTCGGACAAGGTGGTAGAACAAGGACTCACGGCGAGAAGTCTTGTTGCGGAGAACCTACACAAATTGTATGGGGACTCTTTGATTGACAAAATTTTGGCGTCTTATAGGACACATCTCTCCTGCATTTATTCACTATTTGTTGGACATCGTTGAGAGTATGTCGACGGACATTGACGAGCTCCTTAATTACTCGGCCATGCGGCTTATACTTGTGTTCAATGAGCAATTCATGATGCAGCGAGCCATGAACTCTATCGATGGTGAACAGGAATCTCAAAACCAAATATTGCGAGTATTGAAATCCAAGCTCGGCAGTAGCAAGACATTTAGTGAGAACCTGATTTTTATGTTGAATCGTGCAGGTGAGCAGTTGATTTGTATTGGTTGACAATCACCAAAGTGTGTATGCTTAAGCCACTTTCACTTTCAGACGATGCTTGTGTACAAATGTTGATTTTGAAGCTGTTGTACTTGATATTCACAACCGAAGGACTATACGAGTTCTTCTACACCAATGATCTCTGTGTATTAGTAGACATCGTGCTCCGAGAGCTTTGTGATTTAGGAGATGAGAGCGATGCTGAAGCAGTAAGTGTCGTGCTACATGTTTAAGGTGTATACTATTGCAACTTGGTCTAATTGCATATTCATTATTAGCTGCGCCAAACATATCTTCGAGTATTAAATCCAATGCTCGTCAATACACAACTGCATTATACACCATACAAACATCAACATATCCACCGGATATTATGTGCCATGATAGCACCACGCGCATACCGACCGGTCAATCCAACCACGCAGAGACTTGTGCAGCGCATCATGGAAGATTGGTGGGCCGATGTCTGTAACGAACATGTCGCGCCAGTTGTTGGTCTTCATCTTGACAAAATTCAAATTGGCCCGGATAACGTAGCCGTTGCTATTGCGGCAGATAGTCCACCCAAAGCATCATCGCCAATAGTATCAACGCCTAAAAGCGCTGATTCTATTACAATCCTCAGCGAGCCTGCGTCTCAGACGACTGCAATTTCGAATCCGAAATCTCTTAGTAAGGGAGATGATGCGGACCGTGGAGTACTATGTGCCTAAGGTATAAAAGCCTGTATCTAACTTGTTTTGCTTTTTCTTGGGTGAATTACAAATCACCAACCACTTAATAAATAACTTGCACGCATTGTTTATCTTTTCTTTTTCTTTTTACAATATTCGTTATGGCAGTGCTCTTTTTGTTGATGAAGGAAAGAGTCTGAAAATTTGGATGGGGGCGGGATATAGGAACAAGAACAATATACATAATGTCATGGCATGATTGGAAAAAAGCATAAAATCTAGCTAGCAAACTCTGGGAAACAGATTGACGAATGGAGAAATGGGAGGCAGGATATATAAGTAGCCCAAAAACAGAAATCATAAAGGTTAAGTGCGAATGAAGTAAAATGTAACATGAAAAGAAAGAAAAAAGTACAACCGCTTGAAAAGAAATGAGGCGGCCAAAAAACCAAAAGTACAAATATAACAGTTGGGAGAAAATAACATTTGGAATAGTGTTACTCATACAAACATCATACGAGACCGAAACCTTTTGCGTTTTCTATCGATACAAGCAAACGATCCTTTAACTTTTCCCGGCTAGAATATTCCGGCAATAACAGACGACTAAAACAGGTCAAAGCCGTTGGTAGTCTAAATAAATTAAGGTTACGTTTACAGTCAGCTTTTCGTTTATGTGTACAAAAGTGACAAACAAGATATACGTACCGGTCGCTATCCGGTCCATTCCGTTGTATGACAAACATTAGCTCTTTTAGGCCGCCAACAGGAACACGATCACTTGCTGTAACGAAAAGCAATAACTGTCGTTTGTGTTGGGGGGATAGCTCGTGAACAATCGACCAAAAATGTCTATTAGGTGAGATAATTGATTAAACTCTGGAACCACAATTTATCAAAGCAACTTTGTGAAAATAACAATTACCTGATCACAGTATGATTATGCTCGTAGCCATCATCGTATTCTGCAACCTCTTCAAGTTCTTTCATGTCGAGATCTAGTCCGTCCAAACCATCGCGTTGACCGCAAGCAACAACTTCAAGTTCATCTGCTGTACACATTGCAACAGCCGAACCGCCAATGATGCTCCAAACACCTCTACGAATGGCCAAAATTGGTTCGCGGACCCAGGTGTACATGAAATGTCGACAATAATCATCTACAAACTGCTTGCGGTTCTCATTGGTCACTGGTGTATTCTCACCATCTGGAATAAGGGGAATGGACACAACTTTATCCATCATGCGATACGAGATTTCGTAGCTTCGGCAAAAGATATCCTCGACATCATCGTTTTCCCATTCCAATAGCTGTCGTAGACCTTTGCCAAGGCTGGGCCAACCTTCTTCGAGATCCTCAATGGTGAAGCAAGCTCTATCATTGGCTTGACCGGACTCGAGCTGCGATGTAGAAGCGCATGTAAGCACTTTCCAAAAGACCTTGGGAAACTGTAAGCCGAGAATGATGCCATTGTATATAGCCAAGCCCATGAGTACACCAAACATCTCAAACGACCGCCGGGTTTCCTCGTCGATATCAAGCGATTTCTCGGTTTCGTTGAAGACACCAGTATTGGCACTAATCCAGCCAGATCGAGTGTCAGGATCGACCTCGAATAAACCAGCGGGAGAATGGATCAAATGTTCCATAAGGACACCAAAGAATTCCTTTTGAACGCCACCTTGATCCATGCCTTCTTCACCACCACCAACGAACCGAACTTTGAGTGGCTTCTTTAAATCTGCCCAGCGTCGAGTGATTTGCTGCCAAGTATCTTCAACGAAATGATCACGGTGAATCTCCAACAGTAGATAAGGACAGGTGGCACTTCGTAAGCTAGTCTCTAGATTGCGGACCATTTTAGGAGAATCGGACAATAGCCTTTGGGCATGGGCTACCAAGGTATGATTGACGCAAGCATCTTCATACTCGGAGGACATATGGGCCATGGCATCAATGTGCAGGATTTTTCGCTTAAGTGGTGGTGGCAAGAGGAATGGATAACTAAAGATGGAAAATTGGTACTCGTGCATGAGAGGGAACGGCAAGAGAACCGATGTGGAAGTGGTGGTGAGGAATAGTCTAGTACGTCGCTGGCTTTCATTCAAGTTCATGAATGTGTTGGTTTTGCCCGCTCCTACTAGTTTAACGATCGACGAGGCGGAATGTCTTCCTTCTCCTACAAGCTGAACACGTTTCCAAATTCGATATTCGTCCTTGACATCAAGTATTCGGTTCAAAGAATCGTTATAAAATGTGGACACTGGAACGATCGGATTATTTGGATGTTGCTGATTTGCATCATCTGATAAACAGGAGTAGTTAAGTATTGAAACAAGGATAAATGCATAGTAATTGACAGACTTCGCTTACAAAGTAATTCGAGAGCTTTTGCAGACCGGATGACATGGTCGTCTTCGCCAAGCTTGAAAGGACTTGAATGGTAGTGGTCGTCCAAAAATGTGTGGCAAACTTTAATGAATGCGGACATCGACTCCTCATCAAAGCTGCGAGTGTGCGCAAATTTAATATACATAGTCAGTCAACAGCCCTACTATCATGATACATTTTATATTGTCAAGCGATGAAGCTTACCTTTGAAGGCTATCCAATAGCATTGCACGCAATGCAGAAGACTTGTAACCTGAAATCTTGCTGAGAATTGTAACCAGCTTTTGCATAAGGATGTCCTCTCCAACGGTAACTGGTGGCTGAACAATTGTGGATGTAGTTGAACAATCAGCCGTTTCACCAGCACAATCGTTAGTTGAGGTTTTTAGTTCATTCAACTGCCGTTGAGCGTCGTCTGCCATTGTAATATTGCTTTGCTTTTGGTCCAAGTACCACTGCATGGCGTAAACGATGGAACGACACCATTTAATAGCTTTATGCGTATCAAAGTATTCGTCTGGTTCATCAGCAAGCTCAATAGTTTTCGCAGTTGCTTGATATTGGCAAGCATGCTCACAATTTAAGATGAGGCGAGTCAAAAGCATCTCCAAACTCTGAGATGCAGTCTTCAACAATACATGTGCGTTCTTCTTGTTGCTGGCGGCCAAAAGATGATAAAATTCAGATAACGCTGCACGATTTACAATGGTTGTACAAGTGCGTTGATCGCTGCTACTTTCTTCATTCATGTCCAAGAAGCTATTGCCAAGGCCGTCCCAATGTTGGAAACTTTGCTTGACATTGTCAATTAGAAGCTTGAATGTATCATCGCAATCTGTAGCGCTCATCTTTTCGAACTCGGTCTTGAATTGACGCAAACCAATGGCCTTGTGAGCAACCGCGGCTGCTATCAAGTCTGTATTAGGCGAGCTAGGGGTGGGCTCGTCATCATATTGTACGTGTCCGCACTCATCGGTCCGAACATGTGTTTTGTTTTGGCGTGGACCACAAAACTTTTCATACTTGTTTGTTCGTCGCGATGGTTTCCACCAGCTACCACGTTCATCATGGTATTCAAACTCGTTTAAGGGACGTCTATTTCCATTGATGGCACTGAGAACGCCGGCCGACACATTTCCCCAAAACTCTCGCACCTGTGACGGAAGCTTTTGTATGTTACGGTCCGGGAATGGATCGTCATACAATGTGGTTCCTGGTGATTTATCCATACTATAGGGTATATTTGTATGATCTTCTTCCGTATGAGAATTGTTCGGCGCTACTTTCGATGTATCGGCATCGTCGGCAACTTTGGGATCTTCATTTGAGTATAAAACAGGCTGGAACGAAGAAGCCGACGTAAACAATTGTGATAAGAATGATTTTGTGTCTGGCGATGAGGTTTCGTTAGACGACGGTCGCATATGGGTTTCGAAGAATCGAATGATTGTGCTGTCGGGAAGTTCATGCGTTCCAGGACAAAACTTTGTTTGTCCTTTTGATGCAAGGTGGATTGACAAAACAAGAGCAGCATCAGGATTTAAGCTCAATGCTATATATAAAAATGATATAATCAGTGTCACATTACCAAACGACCAAGATATCTAGACTACATGCCACAAAAAAAGGCAACGGATTCTTACCTTTGTGGCTGGAACTAGCGCAAAATCGATTGTCGCACTTCCTGTTATCACATCCAGATAATAGTTGATAAAAGTATTGTTTGACCTTGAAGCTATAGTTTGCAGTAGCTCGCTTAATGGTGGCATGTCGCTGCTTGGTATAATCTAGTTTCTTGTGGGCAATTTGGGAGTCTAAAGTTTTGTTGCAAGACGCCTTTTTATCCTCTTCGTAGTTTGCAGGTAATCTTTCTTTTGACCAGTATGTCTTGAGGGGATATGGCTGAGAACCATTTGCCACCGCCCGGCCATTGTCTCGAAAGTTTTGGGCCAAGGCATCCGTGCTATGTTGCCTTAAAGGGTTGGCAGGCAAACTCGGTATCTTATTGGAACCATTTGAGGATCTACGTTTGCGATTCGAATGATGCAAGTTAATGTCGGCTGCGTTAGCATTGCTAGTTCCATTGATCCTTGGATTCTGAGTCGGCTGTGGCGGCTGCCGTGGGTCTTTATTCGTCGAACCTAAACAGACGAGACTGTCACGTTCTTCAGAAGGAGACAGTAATGGTGATGTGGAGATAGATGTCTGTTGTTGTTGTGAAGATGCATCGTCAACAGCAGGCATGCTTTGAGTCGATAGTAGCAGAGATCACTAAGCAGCTGGAGCAGAACCAATGAGCTCCGGTGTGAAACTCGCCTTACCAAGCCGACTGAAGTCACGTGTTATGTGAGACTCAATAAACACTCTACTTTTGTCATAGAAATTTGCAAAATGGTAAGTAAACTCGGTCCCAAGTTGGAACAGTTTGCCAAATTGATCAGTTTGTGTAAGATTCCTTCTTGGTGTATTTTTGTGGTTTTTGCACCCGCGCATATGCGTTTACTAAGCGCGCATTTACGGCCGTAAAACTATGCTGGACAAAAGGATTACCCAGGAGATATTCCATGATAGACTGAGGGGTATTCAGATCAGGACAACTGAAAAGGCAAAAGAATTTAATGACGGTAATATTACGATGTGTGTTTATCTAAGCATTGACAATGGAAACAGGAGTTTCGTACCTTTTTTACTGATCCATTTGGCTTGTCGCTGTTAAAAAACAGCATGATACCAATTGCAATGTGCCCAGTCATATTATGTACATCGTTATTGCCTGCATTGCCACTACAATCTCTGATATGAAATAACTTGTCTCATCCGGATCCTCGAAACTGATTTGATTTCCTTTGCTAATTTTCTCACCTCTCAACTTCTGATATTTTCTCGTCACTCTTCATTATTTTCTAATTTTTCTAAAGTTGGTCTGGACGGGTATACTCAAAACCTGCAAGCTTAACATTTTAAATTTTCAGAATATCAAAAAATTTGTAAACGAAAATTAGAAGGCAGTGCACTGAATCATAAGGCAAACAAAAAAAAACTTGCTCTTCACACTTAAACATCGTCAGTACCAATGCCTGTAGATCGTATATTAGATCGGGCTCGGCGACGAGCAGCTACTCTGTATTTAGAGCGATGTTCGAAAGTTGACGGTCATTGGAGCTGTTGTGATTCAACGTTCTTAACGAAAGGAGATGCATTCAAACATGCCTACTCGGTACATGAAGCTAAATTACTTCAAGAACAAGACAAGTTATACCAAGAGTTTTTGCAAGCTGGGAAACAAGAAGACAGCAACACCCCTTCTATATTTGAGAAACGTAGAGCGAAGAAAGGTGACAGCGACTCCATCGCCACCGACTGTACTTGTAATGTCCAAGAATCCACAGTGATTCTCTTCTACGTATATCAAGTCATTGCAGACCCGAAAGAAATAGCAGAACAGCACTATAGACTATGCAGCGATCTCTACATGACGGGAAAGGTCCGTGTTGGAGAAGAAGGAATCAATGTTACACTGGCCGGGAGTAATGATGCCATCAGTCAATATATCAAGTATGTGACCAATGCCCTCGATCTAAGCGATAAGGATTATTACGATTTCTTTAAGCCGTCTCCCGGATGTGTCCATGTGTTTGACGATTTATCAGTCAAGCTTGTGAAAGAGATTTGTCCCCTTAACGTGGACGTTACACTGGACAAATTAATGACAGCAACTCACAAAGCAGGCAAAATACCGCCAGCGCAGTTTCACGATATGCTTCAGCGAAATGATGTGTTGATTTTGGATACACGAAACTACTATGAAAGTCGCATAGGCAAATTTGACGGAGCCATCACACCACCTACTCGAAAATTTGCAACATTTCCAGCATGGGTTGATAGAAACAAAGGCGCGCTTGATGGCAAGACGGTGCTGACTTATTGTACAGGGTAAGGAAGTGGTTCCCAGAACAGAACAGAACAAAAACAAACCCGAACCCCATGTATTTTGCTGACATGTGTCATGGTCGTTCCTTATCTTTGTTAGTGGAATACGGTGTGAGAAAGCGTCGGCTTATTTGCGACAAAAGCTTTCGAGTAGTACACAAGTTTGGATGTTGGATGGGGGCATCCATAATTATTTAGAATGGACCAAACAATCGGACGTTGCACCGTTATGGAAAGGCAAAAATTATGTATTCGACGCAAGGCAATCATTGGGGGATGATGTTAACATTATTTCCACCTGCCAGCTATGTCAACAGCCTTGTACCCGATATATTAAATGTACTCGGCAATGCCATAAGTTGGTGATATGCTGCCGAGAGTGTGAACATAAACACGAGGAAATCGTGTGCTGCAACAGCTGCAATGGCCTCTCGGGCTGGTGCCAATGCGAAGTTGAGAGACGGGAATTGGAAAAGACTCCCATTTCTCCCATATGTCCATAGCCAACTTTCACATGATTAGTAAATACCGCAATCAACCAGTTTAATTAAGCAAAACCCCCATATTTCTTCTAATCAAAAACGCCATGTCAATACAGCCCTATGCGGCCACGTCCAATGTAAATAGTAAAGGCAGCAAATCATAGTTAAGCAAAGTGTATATTATGTACAAAAGGAATAAGTTTGGGTGTTTTGATCTGGTGTTTGAAAACCGTTTTGGGAGTGAGGCAACGAGAACAAAATAGAGCGTATATTCATGATCCGTAAACCCCAATAGACGCCATTTGCGTCTGATTTTTCTCCCATCCCGTCATTGATACGTGTGTTTTTTTCTTCCCCTTTCGTTCTGCCTGTCGAAAACAAAAACTTTGGGACTCCATAGAGAATAATATATGTAAATAAAAATGTATGCGCGTAAATGCGGAAGCTAATAGATGTTTATGAGCAGATAAAAGGAAATTTGGTGGGTATCTTGATCTCTGGGAAAGGAAGGGCCCTTGTCCAGCAAATCCAAAGAAACATGGTTGGAGTAAGTCTTGTTAGCAGTGTGCTTCTTCTCTCCCCTTGAGACCTTTTTTTTTTCTTTTTTTTTTGTGAAATTTTTCCAAGGTATATAATTTTGAAGGAGAGTTTGGTTCCGAACGGCATTGCCAGGCTTCGGAATCTTCCATGTCAAGTCGTCCCAAGGTCTTCGGTCATCGGCGACAAGACGGGCAACCGTCTTTATGAAAGTAGAAAATTCGGTGGTTGTGACAGTAACTGGTTGATTCCCTACGAACTGGTACTTTGTTCTGATTGATGTGAGTGGTTGGTGGTACACGCATGACTGTCAATGTCGTTATATTGAGAGGGCCAAAAGTATATGGAGAGCAAGTAATATATTTGAGCGGGAAAGATAGCTTTGGGAGAGGCCCGAATATTTAATTTATGCATCGAGAGTGAAGCAGTGCTTATATATACGTTTGCGGGGTATTGTTGAGCGGGCTGGTGGCGGTAAGTCAATAGTTTATCACATGAAGGGCCAGTGGTAACCAATCCAAGCTATCCGCCAGAGCTTGGTCGAAACACACACACACACACACACACCTTGCTTTTTTTTTTTTCATGTAGCACACACCAACATACACATTACACAGATGGGCAATATGATTTAAAAAACTTAAAACCGGAACCAGTTAATATCATGATATGAATTGAAAGGACAATGTCGAGCTACTCGTTTTTCAAAAAGCCTTGTTTTGTAATGAAGGGCGGGACAAAAAGAGTAAACCCATTTGCGCAACATCCCACAGAAGGCAAATGCAATAATTTGTAACCAGGCGCTGTGTTCAATGAGGTATTCAGCTAAAGTACGATCCGATGATTTGGTTGGTTCGCTACTGTTGCACGGACGGTAAGCTTATTTCGGCGACTTTGACAGCTCACGAGGGCGGAAAAAATTGTCCAAGCTTGAGATTTTGGGGAGGGGTTAGTGGGGCTAACCGGTTTTTCATGAACACTGCTTTATCCAAGATTTTCGAAAGCATCATGATCACCAGGTACACACTAAATCAAAGTGTTTTATTTTGCATGTCACTCAAAATTAAGTTTAGTTTATTACAGAACGCTTTGCTGCTGACTACCCGCCATCAAGTAGTACCAAAACTTGGTTGGCGCTACTACATGCCCAATATGAACCATCATGGGACTGTAGCCTTTTTAAACTTTTTTTTTCTCCTTCCACTGCATTGAAGGTAACATATTGCCGGTAACGCCAGTCGTGCGGGATATTTTGCTTATTCCGCGGCGATGCCAACATGGCCCCACCTCTGGACCAACCCAATGGTCAAGAAGCGCCTCATTATTTCGCGACCACCAACCAGTCAGGGCTAGAAGTACCAGGTCTAAAAATCTACCACACCAATATGTTGGTACTCAGAGTCATTACCTTTAATCTTTATGATCTCTTTTATGTATTGACCCCATTTACATTCCTTTTGTGGTGCAAAACTGAATGTAAACAATTTATTTGTTTTAAGAAACTTTAGTAGGGGATTGCCAAACACTTTACTTTTGGATTTTCCATTGCAAATTTTTGTAATATAAAAAATTACAGAAATGATCACGTCTGCATAAGGCAAGCGGACATAGTATACTCCGTTCTTGCATCTGCACTGTGTTGATTCGTTAGTTCGCAATGCCAAGTCTGACAGAATTGCTTCGAAAGCGTATGTGAATCTTTGAGCGTGTCTTGCCTTTAGCGTATTGTCCATAGTATAGTTTCCAACGATGCTTTCGAAATTGTAGGTCTAATGGATTCCATCCGAGCCGTTCAGCCGCCGGAGAAATGGAAGCTCATGGTGATCGACTCCCAAAGCATCAAAATCCTAACGGCTGTATGCAACAAATTTGATATTTTAGAAGAAAATGTAAGTAAATAGGATGCATTTTTAGTGCTTCTCAAAATCACTTTGCGCCAGTAACCCACACAGGCGGAGCAGGGAACTCTAACCTATAGGTTAACCCGCACCCCCCCCCCTTTGTTGCTTTAACTACTATTGTTGTCTAATACCACCTTTTTTATTTTTTATTTTGTGCAATCTACTATATAGGTAACACGTATGTATTAGCGGCGGATTTTCACCGAAACTGAACACGTACTGAACATTTTTCTTACAATCGCATAATAGTAATAGAAAACATTGAGCGACAACGACAACCCTATCCAACATTGGAGGCTATCTATTTTCTGACACCATGTAAAGAATCAGTGTTCAGATTGATTGATGACTTTACGGCCAAAGCGCCAATGTATAAAGGCGCCCATGTTCATTTCACAAGCGGTGAGTAAAATCAACAAAAGAAAAAATCTATGGGAAATAGATCACGCCGAGAAAGATGTGTGTGTGTGTGTGTGTGTACAAACATGCAGGTCACATCACGGACAATGGAGCTAATTGTATTTTGCAACTTTTCCTTTCTTAGCTTTGAACGATGATTTATTCAGCGAGTTCAATCGTCGATTGAAAGCAAGAAATGCTTCAGATTACATTTTGGGCTTGAAGGAGATGTATGTGGATTTTATGGGTAAGCACACAATTGATTATAGTTACAAAGTAGATCTTAGAACTTAATGTGAAACTATATTGTAGCCGTGGAACCTAGCGTGTTTACGTTTGATAGGCCTATTAGCTTCTTTCGCTTGTTTAGTCCTGAAGAGCGCACAAAGTTTGAACCGGAACTGGATAAGCTGGCGAAGCATGTAAGTCTTCACCGTTTTTAGGCATTGATTCGGATCATGGCAGACTTGGAGAGGATAGCTTGCTAACCGCACATATATCATTCCGTTGACTTGCAGATTATGTCAATTTGCGCCACTTTGGGAGAGGACCCCATCATTCGTTACCATCGACCCCTTGATGATGAAACAGGTGCTCCTGTCAATAAGTCGCTTCCTTATAAGTTGGCCATGCTGGCTCAGCGGGAGATAGATAACTACTGCCGAGTTAATCCAAATTTTCCGGTACGTTTGAGAGAGGATATTTTCCATTTGACGTATTTACCGAACCATCAACATGCTGACAAATTTTTCATGCACAATTGATTAGCCTCGGCGTACACCACCACAGCCGCGTGCTACTCTGCTCATAGTGGATAGGTCCATTGATAACATTGCTCCATTGCTCCATGAATTTACGTACCAAGCTATGATTACCGATCTGCTTCCAGTTGAGCCCGCTGGAGCAGCATTGAAGTATAAGTATGATTATAGCCAGTCGGATGGTACAACCGGATCAAAAGAAGTTATACTCGAAGAAACCGACAATGTGTACACTACCGTTCGACATCTTCATATTGCCGAAACCACTGATAAATTGATCGAAAACTTTAATGAGTTCCTGCATGAGAACAAGGCGGCTTTAGGCGCTAGGTAAAGTTCCACACAATAATGTTTAACTTTTCCCATAGGACACTCGCTCACCACTAGTATATGCAGCGAACATACTGGCCCACCAAAGGATTCGGCTAGAAGTTTGAGAGACATGAAGGACATGCTAGCCAATTTACCTCAGTTTCAGGATTTGAAAGCAAAAGTTAGTAGTGGTCGAAGTCACGTTTTTGCCTCCAATTATGCAGGTACTAATGACGCATTGCAGTATTCGGCTCATCTTAGCATCGCTCAGGAGTGCATGTCCGTTTTTGAGAAGCAAAAACTTAATTCACTAGGAAACTTGGAACAGGTAGGTTGATTTGGTTGATGCACATGGCCTTGAGTAGTTTTTTAAATTATTTTCACTAGAATATGGCCACTGGTGAAACTCCTAACGGCAGTGTCCCAAAAACTGTTGTTCTCGACATGGTGCCTTTGCTTGATGACCCTTATGTAACGTAAGTTGAACAAGTTGAAACCAGACAGAGCTTTCCATCGTTACTAATCGAAGGAAACAACAGTCCATTGGATAAAGCTCGACTCCTCATGCTTTATATCATATCGAAAGAAGGAGGTATCTTTGAAGAAGATAGGAAGAAATTGTTGGAACATGCTCGTTTGCCGCGTGATTTACGGGAAGCCATTAACAACCTTTCGATACTTGGTGTCAAAGTAACCCGGGTTCGTCGCCAAACTGGGGAGAAGTCTTTGCGAAAGAAATTGACTCGACGTAAATCTGATAAGACCGAAGAGCAGCCTTATGAGTTGTCCCGTTATGTGAACAATGTCAAGAGAGCAATGGAGGTAAAGAGAAAAGCATCCATATGATACGACTGTAGATGTTTTCTTTATTAAAATCCGTATTCTAGGCCAATGTTACAGGCACCATGGATGCAGCTCAATTCCCTTTTACTCGTCAATCCGATGCGGAGATGCAAGAGGACACCTCGAAACCTGGCGCTAATGTTCCAGCCACTGGCGTTTCTTTACGATCGACTAAGCCGACTTGGAGCAATAAGAAGAATAGTGTTGGGGTCAGTGATAAAAGGGTGGAGTATCCATGTATCTTACCCAGAACTAATCGTATTAATTCGTAATATACAGGGCACATCGAGAACTCCTACGGGAGCTAAATTAATAATTTTTGTAGCTGGCGGCATGACTTACTCGGAAATGCGGTCTGCATACGAGATTGCGGATATTCACAACCGAGAAGTGATCATAGGTAAGAGATAATCAGTTGCAAAGGCTTTGTACGACTGATGACCTTGAAGACGTAAATTAAACGTCAATGCCATCACACAGGTTCAAGTCACATTATAACCCCTGCTGGATATGTTCAAGACTTGAGCTTGCTTAGAAAGCCAGCACCCATACCCACTAGAATCATACCACCTTATACTCCTCCTGTGACTCCCCAAGAATCTTCACGATCTCTACGTCCGCACCTTCCGCACTTGGCCAGGTCACAGTCACCTAGCCCTCTGCCAAGTATTGCAACCACAAAGTCAAGTGAAAGCGCTATAGACTCTGAGAAATCAGAAAAGCAAAAGAAAAAGAAAGGACTTGGACGCTTGTTCGGTTAGACTGCATATCCATATGCACAAATATCCCGTTCAACCACCCCAATTTGTTTCGTGTGTGTGTATTGTTATGTAAACTTTAATCCTCCAAAGGTTGTTCTATCCAATGGCCATAATGATAACATTTAAGGTGTATCTGTTTGAAATTATTGTAAACCTGCTCGATGATTATTTCGGCTACTTTTGTAGAGAAACAAATAGCCAGTGGGGGAATATTCCACGGAAAGACAGAAAAATAAAATTTGGAGATACAGACGTATCTCGTGACCTCACATACAATTATATATTTCTTCCAAATGCAATCGCAACTTCTGGCCCAAGATCTCATCTTTTTTGGCTTTTGTTTCCTTTCGCTTTCTTATTCGCATAGTAATCCCATGGCTCCTCCTGCTGTCGATACATCTAGCACTGTTACGTCTGTAGCAGCAAGCACTGCTATTGCATCGTCCCCAATCGATATTCTAAGTGATTATGTTCATCACAGCAGCCAGAGTTTTGGAACGTTGCTTAATGGCTATCTACAATCTCTTGATATGTTGAGCTCCTATAGACAACGTGAGGCTTCTCTCTTAGCAAGATTAGAGCAACAACAAGATGCAAATGCACTTGATGAAGACACATACTTACCCCTCAAGGACAGCCTAAAGATCGTGCGTTTGCATATTGGGCAGGCTAAGAAGTTGGAAGCAAAGACTTTCCTAAAGTGCTTTGAAGCCATCAAGAATGAGCCAGGTTGGAGTCAAGAAAAGAAGATCTCTGTATTGCAAGCTCTGCTTGCTCTTGGAGAATAGAAGCATCGTTTTTGCACAATGTATCCCGTTTCTTTCATATCTGCTTTACGCAAGTGAAACAGAGTAACTTCTACACTTTTTAGGATACAAAAAGTTCAACAAATTACCTCCAAATAACTCTTTTCCCCATTTCCTTTTACTTCATATTGTAATGTTCACATCACTCCTTTGTTTGCTTCATTTCTACACTTTACATAATATAGTTTAACATACTTTTTTTATTTGCATCGATCTGTTACCTAGAATGCATGGATAACAGGTTCTCATATGTCTTAAATAAATCTGTTCAATCAGCATCAAAAATCTTTTTTCATTCCCGTGATTGCCCTACGCTAATTTTCGACGCCCCACATGACCTTGTAAATGACTGGGACTCCGTGTCACATCTCTGAATGATTGAGAACCCTGTCCGTCATAATATTCTCTCAATTAGCCCAATTGGCTTGTACCTATATTGCTCATGACGACAAGTGATGTTGGTTAAAGAAATAAGTGTCAGGATAAATTCAAAACACTTTCATGAAAATGAAACATAAACATTGCTTGTGTTTAAGACGAATTGACACTGATCGTTTTTGTTCCTTTTGTGATTTAATATTGATCTATTATTTCCTGTCGCTCTTTCTTTGGTGAAGCAAGCTTTCGAACCAAGCAAATAAAAATGTCTCAAGCCATATGGTAATTTGTAAATTTATCCTTTGATGTAACAATGAAAAAAAAATATAAAAAAAATATGCCCGTGAGATTCTACTCTTGCTTTTTGGCCGATTGAATTATTTGCGGCGACTTTGCAAATTTTCCTCCAAACAAAATGGATGCAATGGCAATATGACCGATAAACCAAACGGCTTTGTAGGCTACCCAAGCCTTTCTAAATAACAATAAATCAAATCCAACAACAGCATAGTTTACCGTCGACGTACAAGTAATCCATGCCAGAACTTTCCATGCTTTGTCCAAGATTGGGTTGTTTTGCGTATGACGCATAACTATTGGCCTGAAATGTTTTCTGAGTACCTCCTCAGCTTCGACATCCAAAAACTCCATAATGAAGGTCAGGAAATAATTTAAATGAAAGCCATGCCATATGGCAAGGAATGCCAGAGATGCAGCTTGAGATAGAGACTTGTTATTCAAGAACTTGAGTCGTTTGAATATGTACACTTTGACCCACAAATTCGTGTTCATATTGAACGATGCTATGACTTGTTCTGTGGAAGTGGCAAATTCAAACACTCTTGGGGACACATTGGCTAAGCCTGAGAAATCGGCCTGACCATTGTTTGGCCCTGCGTAAGAGATACCAAATAAGGTACAAGCACCTATAAAAGACATCGTCAGGTACTACTCAGATGTAATGCAATCAATGGCCAGCCTTCTTTTTTTGTTTTACCTTCTGTCAAGTTCCATACGCCGAGGTATTTGTTATATACCATCTTTCCACATATCCAAAATGTGACTAATCGCTTGAATATATTCAAAGATGCAAATTCTGGTGTCAATAAATAGCTTGTAGGGTATTGGCTACCAATCAGTTGTTGCACTAGCAGGTAAGTCAGTCCAGTTGCTACACAGCGATACATGTAGTCCATCTGGGCTTTCTTGGAGTTTTGCAGATCATTCGGTGAAAGGTCGGCATACTTTTCAAAAGTGATGAACTTTCTATACAATGAAAATGAGAATTGCGGACCAACAAGGAAGGAGGATGGGAAGAAGCAGTAAGCCAATATGTAACGCAGTTCAGGGACGTTCGCTAGAGCTGTGTCTGAACCGAACGACAATGGCGCACGTTTTATCTTTACGTCATCGTCGACACTGTGAGCTCGAGGAACTTTGGTAGGTTCGGCACCAATAGACTTGCCATCATATACGTCTATTCCAAGCCCCATTAAGCGCAAACATAGGACGCATTGAGGTGTTGTCCACGATATCTCGTATATTTCGCTCGATTTTGCCCAGTATCCAGCTAACAAATATAACAAATTGAAAGCAAACACCGCGATGGCTCCAGCTTTACGGTTGTGCATTTGGTCTCCAAACCACATCAATGCATATGAAGCATATATAGTAATCAGTGAATGAATTATTCGAAATCCACTGAAAAAGATGGCTAGCCCTAGTCCAGCAGTAAGGATGTACGAGTTGCGCTCGTCAACACCGGTAGCGGATAGTGGTTTCAGCAGGTTTCGCTGGTAATAGGCCGCAATGGGATATGTCAGTCCTAATGTCACGAGAAGTTTAACCGTGGATTCTGGTATGCCAGAGCCATAAGCAATGGCGCTTGTTACCGGATTCAACATTCGAAGAAGAAATGTAGCTACTGGCTTGAAGACCGTCAGTCGCGGACCTTTCAAGCAAAAATACTAGGTCACTGCTTGACTGACGCACTTGCCATATTTGGAATCTTGTAATAGTAGATCCACAGAGCCCTGATCGTGCAACATTTATCAATGTCTACGGCTTTCATAATATATTTCTTAATTGTATCAACAAAATGAATAAAGAGATTTTTGAAGATATGCTAACATCATTTTCTGCAGTTATTGTACATCAGCCATTGTTTATTTAGCTAAGTTATAATGTCCTTTCGAGACCACTACGCAGTTCTTTCTGTTGCAATTTCATCTGATGTCGGCAGTTCATTGGCAGACCGAATATTACAATTTGCAACATGTTCAAAGATTTGCCTTCTAGTAAAGGTAAAAGTTGTCTCACAACCACGGCAACCCCAGAACATTGGTGTGTTATCGGATATTCGAGGCTCGGGTTCCGGGATTGATGTTGCAGTGGATTCAGCGTTGATGCTATTGTACCACATGTAGTCTGTTATTTGGATACCAGAATGCTCAACTAGGTAGACAGTTAGCATTAAATAGCGATGTCAAATACTTTTGAATCTTTGCTACTCACCGAATCTGGGGTTCCAGGTTACAGGCAAGTCTGCATCTTGGTCGTCTGCCCTTTTAACTTTGTACTAGCAAGGAGAATGCATGTCAGCAGCCGATTGTGTATCAATATACTATATAATCCAATGCCTTTACCATTTTCAGTAGCTCTGTAGACTTTGCAAGCCTCAACTCCGCTGAAATAAGTGTTTCCATGAAAATAGAGAGTTCACCTTGAATTTGAGTTAGGACAATAGATTTGTCAGGTCTTTTATCAGGGGTTGTGAATTCATCGCTATTGTAGCGTAGGCTTACCACAAAGACTGTCTACTTCCATCTGAAACTGATGCTTGTCCATTGGTCGGCTAGGATCAGCATGTTTTTGCTTTATCCGATCCTCCGTCTCGGCTATTTTCCTCACAACAGCCGGCAACTTCTCCATAGTACTTTCGTCATTTTTCCACTGTTTGGTGTGCGAAGTGTCGTCCCTGAGTGATACCTTGCTAAGCTGAATTCTCTCGTTGATCAGTACCGACCAAATGGTGCGCAGTCGATGCGCCAACTCCAATACATGCTCCGCCACCGGCAGCGTGCGGAACGATAGCATGTAGTAACGATCGAAAACAATAACGCTACAATCATGATTGATATCAACTATAAGAAGCGTTTAATAACATGAACTACATCACTTGTATTGTTTGCCACACATCATACTACTCACTTGATTTTGACATTAGTAACAGCGTGTGGATGCCTGCATTAATGAAGGTGATAAGCACAATTGAGCTCTCTAGAGAATTCGTCCCATAATACATACCCGCTACTCGTAATAGATTGACAATATAAGGTTTGTTGGTCTCCAGCAGCTGAAGGTAGCATAAGAACTCATGTCTTAGCTCATGCATCACATCAGCATCATCTGTCATGTAACAATAATATTTCAGCGACTTCACATTAAATAATACACCCATTCGATATCTATGAAGATACACTACCTTTTCTAACATTTTCCCCGGTCCCTTGTATCCATTCGGGATGAGCAGCAAGAACGCTACTGGGATGTAGAGAGAGAAATCGCTTGGCTATCCGCGGCGTTACACCATGCATACTTTATAAAGCTTGTAATGATTGGAGCTTACTTACCCTGGGTATGAAATATCAATTCATTGCTTTTACGGTACGGATTGTGCTCATCAGGGAACGCAAATTGGGGATATAATCCGGAACAAATAATAAGTTTGATTAAATTGACAGTACTAGGCTCCATCTGGTCCTTATTCCTGCTTCGTAGCGTATCAAGATCGTTTGTCAACGAAAATTCCAAGTCTCTAATGTCGGTGGAGCTATCAAGTACATCTGCTTGTGTGTGAGTAATTTACTCAATTTGGAACTGAGAAATGCTCAAAAACGATTTCTAACCTTCCATATTTTCTTCATCAATACTTGTCATATCTAGGATCTTGCGTCTTTTAGGCTGTCGCTGTTGTCTTCTCTCTTTGCGTAGTAGGTCCCTTTTCTGCATGCGATCAGTCTCTAGCATCTGCCATTGATATTTTAGTCATGCATTTGGCTAGGTTGTACTGATGGAGCTCATATTACCTGGTTGCTTATTCTGGCAGCTTCTAATTCAGCTAAAATACCAGGCTGGAAGTCGCTCAAGATTTTCTCAAACTGCTTCTTAAGCTTCGTAATCTGTTGTGAAATTCGGACACTTAGTATGAAATATACTTATACAAATTAAGAACAAAGTAAAACAAAGTAATACCTCGTATAATCGCTGCTCTTCCACTCCATGTCTCTTACACCAAGACCTTGACGACTCCTGCTCATAAAAACATCAGACAGTGCCCTGGATTACTTGCTCATATCTGAAACTTACTCCTCTCTGCGCTTTGACATCAAGCCATGCCTTCCATAAATTAAGCAAGGTAAAAGGATCTCCATGAGGCGAGTCCAAAGTACGGCGATTCTGATAAATTGTAAGATGTAAGAAGCGAGGGTCAATATATTTGTTTCGGTCGAATTGGTGTTGGAATAAAGGCCATACCTTGGTAATCTCGGGATTAGCGTTACGTGGCAGACGTATGAAAGGAGACTGGACGCTCATACCGGCGGCAATAATAATGATTTGATCTACAAGATGAAACACCTATGGCGTCGTTTGAATCAATTAGAAAAGTAATTCATCACTAATAATTACAGAGCTGATCCAAAAATGGAACTTACTGTTGACATGATGAGCATTTTACCCAAGACTGCATCAATAGGCAAGTCGGCCAAAACTTTGCCTAGAGGTGTAACTTGTTCATCTGAACTCAATGCCTCTAAAGCTTTCAAGAGATTGATGGAGGATTCTAACGCAATTGGCGAAGGTTTCTAAATAGATTCTACTATTAGGTCACGCTACTATCAAATCTTTAGATAACAAGTAACTAACCTCAATAAAATCGTATTCATGAGGACTGCCAAGCTCTAGAGCTTTGATGTCTAACACCACATGTTCAAGAGGAGCCCTTTGAATTTCAGGAACTGCGAATTCGTTCATATGATTGTATTCGTTTTCAGAATACAATCGAAAACATTCCCCTGGACCAGTACGGCCCGCACGACCTGTTCGTTGAGCTGCGCTGGCTTTCGAGATCCAAAATTCAGATAACTTGCTCATATTGCAATTAGCATCATGGGATAACTCTTTCACTTTTCCTGAATCTATGATAAAACGTATGCCATCAATGGTAACGCTGGTCTCGGCTCTGAATTCCACCGATAAGTCATATGATTATATTACTGGTAGCGTAGATAGTTACAGAAGACTTACATGTTGGAACTTATAATGCACTTTCTAACGCCTTCTGGAGCTATATGAAAAACCTTTTCTCTTGTGTGTCAACAAAAAGATGGCAAAGAACATTGCAATATATAGCAAGCGAACCTTGTCTTGCATATCAATCGACAGAGATGAATGCAGCATTAAAATAATCCACTTCCTGCGGATTTACTGAGAAACTGATTTCTGACAAGTTTCTATTCATTCAATAACCTACTTTGTTTGTTCCGCGTACGGTGTTAAGCCCTCAGCGAGGGTAGTAATCTAAATTGTTCATTAGGGTCGTCACAATGCTTTTCTGGTTTTCCTTAACTAATGTACTTACCTCTTCAATGCCAGACATGAATATTAACAAATCCCCTCTTTCTGTAGAAGGCACAGACTGATCTATATAGTCCATGATTTTCAAATATGGTGCTTTTCAATAACTCAAAGGTTAGTCTCTCTACATAGTTGGTGATTTATTCTAACGCAATGTTATTACCAGCTGAAATACGCTCCGATCGACTCGCAACCGAGGTCTGTAAAAGTTGATGTCAGGATCACACCTCAAGGTATTGAAGGCGTTCACTTGCTTTACCTTAATTTCCAGTCGTTGCCGTCTTTGATATTCTGCTTCATCTACCAAGTTTTTGTCTTCTTTTTCGTTCGGCATGTACATTATTTTCACATCAAACATCTTGCCAGGCACCTAGACATTTTTTTGTTTTGTTTTTGAAGAATATTAATATGCAGTTTGAATATAATCATCAAGAGTATACCGTATTACCATGATAGCTGGAGCATCAAAATATTGCGCGAAGAGCTCAGCATTGAGTGTAGCACTCATCAAAATAACATGCATATCATCTCGCTCTTTAAGCAACTGCTTTAAGATTCCCAGCAAAAAGTCGCCTAGGTAAATTGCACGTATCAGTCAGTAAACAATATCCCTCGATGCTATCATGAGCTAACAACCATTACCTATCAAGTGACGCTCATGTACCTCGTCAACCACAATGACATCGTAGCGGGAGAGCTTGCGATCATTCGCATATTGCCTCAACAATAAGCCCTAAAACTCTCGTTTTTAGCGTGTTTGCATTGCAAAACCTTAACATGAAATCATAGCCTACCTCTGTCAAGAACAATGCTCTTGTACGCGTGGTTGCCGTGCCTTCGAATCGTACTTGGTAGGCAATTTCAGAACCGTATTCATTCATAGTCTCATAGCTGATCAGAAATATGTAAGATTACTATAATTTCGGTACCAATAATGTGTTATCCAACATATACCTTACACGCTTCGCTAATGACGAGCAAGCTATCCGTCTGGGTTGTGTACAGGCGATTCGGCTGAAACCTGCTTTCAATAACATTTGTGGGACTGGTCTTATTCAATTAACATGAAAAGACATCATATTCATATCACACAATCTATCACCAACCTTGGGTACTTTTTCCACATCCGGTGTCACCTGCAATAAGTAGAACTCGATGTTTTCGCAACGTGTATATGATAGCTTTTTCGTACTTGGTAATTGGGAGCTCCTGCCTATCCTTTTCGATTTTCTCTCTAGCTGCAGCTTGTTGTTTATTATGATAGTCATGAAATAAAACAATAGCATGGCGCAGTGTTTCGCTCTCTTCTCTGAGATCTTGCCCTTTCGATCTCTGATTCTGGTTCAATTTTTCTTTCTGAAGTTTCCACTCTCTTAGCGACCGGTATTTCCTATAGAATCCTGGGGTATAAAAGCGAATTTAACATTGAGGCTGCGAAGTCGCTGTAAGAACAAAGCCTTACCTTTGAACTCATCATACTTTGGTGATCCTCGGCGTAAGAAAAATGTGGCGAGCCCGCGCTTCTGTTTGCAAAAGAATATCTCGTCGGCACCTTCACTCCATGGCAAATCATCATTTCCCTGCTCCTCCTGCTGTGGAGCATGTGAGGTAGTTTTTATAAACTCTTGAGCATCTCTTCGAGCCTTTGCCTTCTGGCCAGGGTTATCTAGCTAAACCTTTAATAAATAAATGCTCCTATATTACGATAACGAGAAAGCTTATTCAATAAGGCCTTACAATCTCTCGCAAATTCCACACTTTCTTATCGTGCAGTGTATTCTTAATGACAGAGCCATCGACATCATAGCGTACCCGATCCTTGGATCGTTTCATTGCGATTGCGTCAATTGGGTCAATAGAAAAAGGTCACGATAGTGTTCAGTATGCAAGAACTTATTTTACGCGATGTCAGATTACTGCATAATTGACTGTCATGCTCATATTCACGAAGGCAACTTTCCAGCAAGCAGTAACAACAGCTTGGAAGTGATTCTCGAAAGCGCATATAAAGCAAATGTGCAAATAATCGTGAGTGTCTCTGAAGGGCTAGGTGATGCGACTCAGGTATTGAAGCTGGCCAGCCAGTCGCAAGGCCGTGTCAAGGCTGGAGTGGGTCTGCACCCCGTTCAAACGGTGTCGAGCAACAATGAAAGTATTGAGAGATCAGTAACTCAGGATGACTTGAAGGAGTTCCTTCCCCTATTGCGAAAATGTATTGCGAACCAAGAGATTTGCTGTGTTGGTGAAGGTACTCTCAAGTTTTTCGGAAAGACATCTGAAGGTTTTAACGATATTGACCATGAAACCAGTTGGGTTAGACTTTTCGCCACATATTGTTAGAGGCAAAGAGTTTCCAGAAGAACACTATCGCGAAATACAACGGCAGGTTTTCAAAAAGCAAATTGAATTGGCTGTGGATGCGAATTTACCATTAAATGTCCATTCAAGGTGACTATAATTCTATTGTGGTGCATTCTACCCCTTCAAAGTTGCCCACTAAAGACCTTATCTACTATTAGATCGGCGGGCCACTACGCCATTGAAGAACTTCAAAATGCTGGTGTTAAACGCGCAGTATTGCACGCGTTTGACGGGAAGTCAGTATATACACTATGATAATCAAAAGCATATGGCTGTAATTAATTAATTGATGACTTACAGGGCATCGCATGCTATGAAAGGTGTGGAATCTGGGTAATAATCGGGACATACAGCGTCTACCCATAAAAGCATTCATGCAAAAAACTAACACAACAACATAGCTATTACTTTTCTGTACCGCCATCCATTGTGCGTTCACCACAGAAACAAAAACTTGTAGCGACACTACCAGTATCTCATTTATTGTTGGAAACAGACTCGCCTGCTCTGGGACCAAACAAAAATGAAGACAATCAGCCTAGCAATGCATATGTATCGGCACAAGAAATCGCACGTCTTAAGGATATGGAAGTCTCAGAAGTGGTAGGTAAACCTTTTTGTTTTTGCATTATAAATATTACTTCCAATATCTCATTATAGCATTAGATCAAAATCACCGAAGAAAATGCTCGCAAGCTATTTGGCTTTGTTTGACTACGTTTACTGAGGGAGAATTGGTGATTTTCTAGAATTTGTAGCTCCGATGACCATAAGTGGTTTTTCCAAGCGTCTGCTTGTCGCAAATTGTCTCGCTGGCTCCGACATCCTACTTCATAGCTCACATTTTGTTAGATCCTGCAACGTACAGCTTATGACATTCACTAAATTCGAAGACGTTGTACACCAAATACACTCTGCTGACCCCAATCAAGTCTTCATAGCTCTTAAGACTGTTAAAAATTCTATTATTGGAAATAGAACAAAGAAAGCTCAGTATGCACAATCAGACATCATAAATAGGTACTCCATTACGATATAGCAGTAGGCCCTATCATTGCTACTTCACTAATGCGCCGCATTGAATGATTGCTTATAGACTTGTTGACTTATTGGCGAGTGAAAATAATGTATCCGAAGATTTGCGTATACAAGCTGCGACTATTCTCGGCAGCTTCGCACATGGTAAGCCCTGGTTCATATGCTTCAAAACTTTAATGAAAGCAGAGTTGTAATTGAATGTTTGGCTCGCCATGGTTTGTGCGTACAGGAAACGATGAAATTGTATCTCAGATCGTTTCAGCCGGTGCAGTGCCGCGGCTTCTGAATGCATTGTCGTTGCCACCCAACACATCACCAGCTATCGCGGTACAACAGAATCTTAAGATGCTAGAAGCTGCCACGCGTGCTTTAAAAGCTATTTATTCATCAAGTAAATCTTACAAAAAGGACATTTACGATGTAAGTAACTTTTGAAATCGTCACAAAGAGCATGGGCAAGTGAACTGATCATTCGATACCAGCCTAAACATCTGAACAACATTATGAAAATCCTTCATGCAACCACTTCCTCCATTAGCGAAGATGCTGAACACAATGCTCAAACCGCTTCTCTTGTGATGGTTGCAGAACTAACCACCTCCATCGTTGCGCGCTGCTGTACAACACTCGAAGAACAAACATTACTTGGTGACAGCGGCATCATACCTCCACTTGTAGCGTTGTTGCATTCTGGATATGCAAAGGTATTTAGGACTACAAATTCCAGTGATTAAAATTGAGAGGTGGTCGGTTGGGCTGACAGAGTATATGTCCTGAATATCACATAGGCACAAGAAGCTGCAATGGATGCCTTTTCATCGCTTTGCCGCGAAAATATCGACATATCAAGAGCATCATTAAATGCACGAGGTAAACATTAAAGAAACACATTGCTTCGCCACTGGTAAAAATTAAACGTAGCTTATCCTCCAGCGCCGTTTGGGCAAATGACATTGACTACGATGCTCGATTTGGTTCGAGACAAAGGGCAAAACATGCGTTTGGCAGCAGCGACTTGGTATGATATGAAAGACATATGTTATTATATTTCTCTATCACATATTAACTCAACATCGTCAGTTTGACCAATATTTACCGAGCCGATGTCTTCCCGGAACCATTTTCAGATATCGTTCTTGTTGTGTTGCCAACGTTGATCAAATTGTTAAAGGAAGACAATACCCAAGTACAAGAAAGAGCACCGTTAATTATGGCTGATCTTGTCAAAGACAGTGAAACTATGCAGAAAGCGGCATTTGAAGCTGACGCCATTCCTAGCCTTGCTAATATCTTGGTGTCTGTATCAAAAGAGCATGATGAAAACAACGAAAACAAAATTGGCGTACAAGGAGCGGGCGGTATAGTCGTATCAAAAGAAAAGGTCAAGGAGGTAAATTAGCTGGGTCCTCATTATCCTCCTACGTCTGGCGTATGAACTAATTGATGTATATCAGAACTCTTTGATCGCACTTGCAGCCGTATGTTTGCTGAGAGAAGAATGCAGGACACAGGCAATCAATTGCAAGATTTTGCCTTGCACAGTTTCCGCTTTGTCAAGCACTAACCCGGCCGTCAGGCTTGCTGCGTGTCAATGTGTCAAATCACTTTCGCGCAGTGTCCGACATCTTCGTACCCATTTGGTCGATGCCGGCGTTACTGGACCTTTGCTTAAGGTAAGAGGTATTGCATCAAACTTCTTGTTTTCAAGCACATGTTGACACAAAACGCAACAGCTGTTAGATGATGAGTCCCCAGTAGTTCAAGCAGCTGCATGTGGCTCGCTCTGCAATCTAATTTTAGACTTTTCACCAATGAAAAAAACGGTGATCGAGGATGGCGGCTTGGCCAACTTTGTGAAGTTCACACATTCAGAGAACACAGCTCTCAAATTGAATGCGATCTGGAGTCTGAAAAATTTGCTATACAGTGCAGATACCGAGACGAAGCGAACAGTCATGCGACAACTTAGCTATGAGTATCTCATAGATCTTCTGAATGATGCCTCCGTTGAAATTCAGGAACAGGCTCTTGACTTGGTGCGGAATTTGGTCTGTGGAAAGCAGAAAGAAGTAAGCATTGGCTGCCTCTACAGACATCTCGCTCCGGCGTTTCTCACCTCATTTCTCTTTTAGGACATCGACGATGTCTTCAGCGGTATGGGCGAGACTGTACTTCTTGACATTTTGGAAAAGAAGCTATCCAATAGTAATATGGTTATTGATGACGGTGAAGACAACAGTCTATTGGTAAGCCTCTATAAGTGAGATATTTGGGTTTTCCACAACTGACTTTATGTTCGGCAGACTCTTGAACCTGCTCTTTACACTCTAGTGAATATCGCTGTTGGAAGTAGCCAGCACCGAGAAGCTTTGCTCAAGCGGCCTGAGATTTTGCAAAACATTGTGCGTTATATGGTTAGTAGCTTCCACTCAATCAAAGAATTAACACATAGGTGAGCAAATACTGAATTCCTCCATTTCCTTCAGTCGCATGAGAAGGCTTCCATTCGCATATCAACGGCTTGGTGTATCATAAATTTAACTTGGGCTGACAGTGAAGAAAAAGGTAAGTTACAGATGGTATAGAATTTAATCGCATGCATAGGTCTGACTCGGGTTACAGTTCCGCCAGAGTGCTATGAGATTCTCAAAGACCTTGGAGTAGAAGAGAAGCTGCGAGCTATGGAGAACGATCCAGAACGAGATGTCCGTGACCGAGCGAGAACGGCTCTTTGCCAGTTCAATAGTCTATCAGATATGCAAGAAGAGTAGAGTTATTAGCAGTGCAGCGGTCAACGGTCGTGTGAATGGCTTTCGCCATTTGGACAACTAAACCTGCAGCTTTTGCTGACACAAGCAAGATTAGAACAAGTATTTTGTACAACATTTCTTCTGAATAAACCATGAAAACCTCTCATTGGAACTACCAAAGTACTTTAGTCTTTCTAATCGTAAATGGATCTGCCTCTCTCATTGCTTATTTGCACATCCATAAATTAAGTATGTCGGACCATAAATTTCCTCATCAATATTACAGACCAAAAATTTTCCGGCTCAGAAAAAGGCCGGATAGTGTAGTCGGTTATCACGTCACATTTACACTGTGAAGGGCGCGAGTTCGAGCCTCGCTCTGGTCACTTTTTGTAAGCCAAGCCAACATAAAAATCTATTCTTTTTTTTATAGAGAGCGCGCGGTTATTCTCTTTTTGATTGAACAGAATACGCTACTATACTTGCTTAGCAAGTGATGCATTCGTAATCTTAATAGCAAGATTTTGGATAGTTTCCGTATAGTTTCCGTGAGTATCGTGGTATAACCGACGTTATATTGGCTGAGTTTCGGAAAATGGAAAAGTAGAAATCTTGAAACAACAGCATAATAATTTGCTAGAAATAGCTTAAAAACGGTAAAACTGGGTAAAATGCTAAGAAAAGGTTATGCAATGAACCTCTTATTTCATATCAACGAGGCTTAGATTGGTTAGAGGATAACTTGCAGACTTTCTGTTCTATGAGGGTAGTAGCCCGGTGATGAGATTCCAAAAAGGCGATACAGTAGTTGACTGACAACTATATGCAAGGTACAACTTCCGTTGACCATAGCACGAACCATTGACTTATAAATCATGGAACCATTGATCATGGCAGATGTATATAGATCCCATTTAAAAGTGACTTCAGGAGATATACAGCGATATAACGTAATAATATGACTCCGTCAAAGTCTAATCGACAAGTGCTTGTGGAGGTCTGCTACAAGTGGCGTCAAGGAAATAACCGAGGCGATACTATTGCTTACCATGATGGCTCGTCAAGTAATTTTACATAACAGAAAAATGAATTTCCTAATATTGAAGCGATGGGCATTCTACGAGAACAATGGAAGTATCGATTTGGTAAAATCATTTTGAGCGATTTGGGAGATTTCGGGAAATCTCGGAGAAGTCAGAATCACCTCACACAGGCTCCCAGCTTAAGTTTTTTTTATCCTCCTAATTTTTTTCGAAACTATTTAATATACGTCCTTTCGCTCTTTTTGATCAGTAGATGCAATCTACTATCATAAACATTTGCACTCACTAGAACTTTATTCACATATACTTATTCTGCAATGACTGACTGTGATACTTTCGACCCACGAAATTGTGGATTTACCTTCTTGCAACTCACACCTCAAGAGGATTTCGTCCCAGCATGCACTGATGATCACGAAGAGTACAAAACCGACGATTGCACTGCTGACTTGGCTGTCCTATCAGTTTTGGCTCCAGAAGTGACTTCCTGTTGTACCTCAAACGGACAAGGGCAAACACTGGAGCCGGAGATTAACTTGTTCTGCCCAGAACTTGGTGTATTGACCGAAGAGCCGGAGCCCATAGACCCTGACTTTGATTACGAAGCCGACGCTATCCAACGAGGTGTTTACAAGCGGGAGAGAAAGTTGCACATAGACTTAGAAGACGAATCTGTACCAGAACTCGCTGGCAACGAAATCGAATCCGCTGTCAGCTCAGGTTGCTTCGTGGATAGTGCATACGCAAGTCGCATCGATGCTCTTTGCATGTCAGATCGCATCGATGGAATGACCTGTGATCAAGGCAAGGCCGATGTCCCTATATTTCATCCAACACCATTTGCATTTCAACCTCTTATTGCCTAGACTCTCAACAACATCCACTTCTTTCTTGACTGTCGCTAACATTGTGACTACACTGCATTTTTCATTTTTATTTTCAACCCATCCATTGTTCTATCAACTGTAATATTACCCATACATACTTGTTTCCCAAAACGTAATTTCCATTTACAACTCTAATTAAACCTCGTATCATATCATATCATATCATATCATATCATATAACTGAGCATGTAAACCGTGTTTAGGTTTGCAGGAAAACCGCACTTTGCTACTGAAACCCATGTCATTTCAATACCAGCAAAAGTAATGATATGTATACAGTTGTAGGAATGCGGAGATACCTAGAAAGCGCTGAAATTTTGATCGGCATGATCAAAACTCATAAATTCATAGAGGAGTAGTGGCAAAATAGAACGTTCAGTATAAAGCAACTTTGTTAATAACTTCTATCTTTCCACATATTGTAAAGTTCGTTGATTAGTTCTCAGCACATAATTGGCCTTTTATTTTTGTCAGTTTTGTAATGATAATTTGCTGCTGATGCTTTATCCACAGTAAATAGTGTAGTAAAAGTTGAGAATTTAACGAGAAGTGGCTTGAGCCTTGGGAGCGAAGCCCTTGGCTTGTTGCTTGCTCATCTTGGGCTGTTGAGGGTTGGCCTTGCTGGAAGCAGCCTTAGCCTTCTTAGCCTCCTTGCTCTTGGCGACAGCAGCCTGGCGTGCGGCAGCACGAACTTCAGGCTTTTGAGCACGCTTGGCACGGATGGCGTCCCAGGAAGCACCGACAACAGCGCGGTCGTGCTTGACAGTACGACGAGAGCGCTTCTTGGCAACCTCCTCCGTAATGCCCTTCTTGTGCATGCGACGGTAGACAACAGTCCAGTTGATCTTGCGAGGATTCAAACGTTGCAAGAAGTAGGACTCGCACTTGCCGTTCATGAAACGGAAGCTCTGTTGAAAGATAAATTAATAAGTTGAGCATTTCAAACCCTCAATGATGAATCGCATCTGTAATTCTACGTACTCTGTAAAAATGAACATTATAAAGCTTTAGTATTTAGTGCATTTCCAAATTTCAACATTCTCTTCACAAAGGCTGCTTACCTGTTGTCGCTGCGAATGTAGACTCTTCCCTTACCGGGATAGATCTTGTAGCCGGAGAAGGCGCAAATTTCGGTCCTTTAGAAAGCAATAAATCATAAAATAGGTGGATGGATGAGTCAGATGCGTGATATATGGATAGATGCACAATTGGATGGATCATATTACTTCATCTTAGCGATTAGGAAAAGAGGAGGATTATAGGTACGCCGGCATCCATACCTAAAAATGGCAGCTCCCCTAGCCAAGGTACTCGGCGATGATGTCAGCATAAAATGGCATGCTCATATAATTTAATTTTGTCTTTTAAATAAGAGCGGCGGACTATAAATTCAATCACCAATATGGAACGTATATTTCTGTCCAGTACAGGCACTACTTGACAGGCAAGCAGAGGTCGAGATGGCAGAACATTCTGCTACCTCAGACATTCCAAATGTCGATCACTTCTCAAAAGCTGACTTTGAAGTCAAGAACTGGATCAACCTTACTCTGAAATCACTGGCTGCCGAGAAAAAAACTGATTCCGTTCACTCTGTGCACCTTGAAGAACGAACTAATGTCATGGTTACCCGCTTGCAACTACATGGTTCGCAGATATCGCATAAAGTGAAGACAACCACTGAGGATGTAATGCAGAGTATTCCTCTTGTTCTATACGATTTGCAGCTAATGCGCAATCAGGTCGATTCTATAAAAGCTGGTATTGAAACAGTGCGTCGCGACATGAGTGATGAGGACACTGGCAATCGCAGTGCCGTTCAGCGACTGCGACAACTTGGTTTGGTAAAAAGTCGTATGGAAGATTGTAGGACCGCTCTTCGAGAGACTGAAAATTGGAGCAACCTCGAGCAGGAAACTAGATCAACTATCCAAGCAGGAGACTTCGCTAAAGCAGCCGGGCAGTTAGCAAGTGCGCAGAAAAGCATCAACGTTTTCCAAAACACTCCTGATTATGAAAGACGAAAAGAACTTTTGAATCAACTACAAGATGAACTCAGCAATGCTATCCGCCCTCAGCTAGATCTAGCATTGAAAGAACATGATGCAGTTACATGCCATAACCTATACAACGTATGCTCGCAAATTGCACTTCCCGAAGTCTACCTGGATGCGTACTTCGAATATTGCCAAATACCTATTGTTCAGCTTTGGGAATCAGCTCATTTGAAAGAAGATCAAGCCGGTTCTAAGGATAGTCTTAAGGACTTTTTATCCAACTTTTTCAAAGAAGCGTTCATACATATCAGCGAAGAGTATAATTGGTGCAGGAGTGTGTTCCCCGATCCACGTGAAGCTATGCAAGCATTCATTCAGAACTTGTTTTTGAACCTCAATCCTTCATTAAGCGACCGTGTTGCAAGTGCTCAGTCGTACTATGGGTCAGATGGTTTGGCTCATGTTGCTGACGTTTTTCAAATTACCGAATCGTTCGGATTGTCTTTGGAAAGATTGTTTTCCAAGTCAGTCGTAGCAGCAGCCGAAAATGAGCCTTCAGGGCATCGTCGATCTGGTTCAATATCTGCAAGACGCAAGAGCCAGCAGATTTTAGCAATTCCTCTAGCCCTGAGGACTTCAGCACATAGTGAGCAAGAAGGGTGGGCATACGTGTTGTACGATCCCTTTTTACAATGGCAATCCCAATTTACCGAACAACAAAAGAAGATCTTGGAATCAGTGGCTACAGCCCTTGTACATAAACTAGAGAGCAGTCAAGGTGGCGGCATAGATATTTCTCATATATCATCTTTTAGAACATCAGACGCTTTTGAGGCAGCACGGCAAGCTATCGATGTTTGTGTTAAACTCACACATGGATTTGGAGCGGCTGGGCTGTTAAAGGATTTGAACGATTATTTCTCAAATTTAACCAATAAGTTGATTGCACTAGTCAACAAGCTCAATCAAGACGATGACAACAAAATAGATAGTGCTGAAAACAACAACAACACAGTGTCGATGTCGGACGATGAGGATGAGTTAGGCAGTATGCAGGATCAAGGAGATTGGTCAAAGTTTCAAAATGGTTTGAGATTACTTGCTATATGTAAAGCAATGAGCCAGGAGCTTATGTCTTTAGAATTGCGAATTCAAAACAGTCTCGAAACTGTTAAAGATATTGTGGAAGACAAAGATCACGACGACAGCCCTGAGTCATCGTCACCCAAGTCGACAAGACCACCTTCCATTGGACCATTCTCTGCGACCACGCCAACACGAGAACAAAAGCGGGCAAGCATTGGACATGACAATAACACCAGCAAACTTGTGAGACGAGAGAGTGCGTCTTTCAGGCAACATTTGGTGTCAGAGCATAGTAAAACTCGGTTCCCAAAGGCATCTATTTCATTACTGCGGTCGTCAGCCTTAAACAATTTTGAACTTGCACGTTTGATGTCTAATATATCCGCTATCGCTGAAGAAGAAAGTGAGAAAGAAAGTAGCAATGGTCACATTCGTCTTTTGGCAACTGCACAACAAGCTATCACACAGTTCACGCTGGCTTGTCAACATTTCGTTTTTGATGTTGTACTTCGACCAGTAACTGATAATTTCGACAAGATCATGGGTATGGCTGATATATGGACTGCTAATTCGGAGGAAGAAGGCTATGGAAAACGCGCCGTTGATGATGTAGAATTGCCACAGTTTAGTCAAGCACCTAGTGAATATATGACTAGAATTGGCGAACAGCTGCTAATTCTTCCGCAGCAATTGGAGGTGTATGCTGATGATGAAGTTTTATCCTTTATGATTGACGAATTGCCGTTCCTATCCAAAAGCAAATCTACAGCGTCTGATAGAGATATTGAATCAAAAGCTGAAGCTATAGATCAAGTCAATGTTGAGTTCGACAATACTGGTGAGAATCTTGAGGATACCACATATGATGAATCCACATATCAGAACGAAGACACCGAAGCACCTGCATTACCGCCCATCGCAGATGTCTCTACGTCAGTTAATGAAGATCTAATGGCTGAAGAAGTTCTTCAAAAGTGGACTTTGGCTATATGCCATGGTGCTATGCAATCACTGGTACATCATATTACGTCCGACATTCGATCACTGTCACCGCAAGGATCTCAACAACTGCGAGTGGATATAGAGTACATGGTCAATGTGTTATCTGCATTAGATGTTCGACCTTCTCCAAGCATCATACAGCTTCATATGCTTTTGGGGTTGAGCGATTCTGAATTGAGCCAGCGGCTCAAGGACGGCAACCAGGAAGACAAAGTACTGCAGAGAGTAGCGAAAGTTCGAGGCATTGAATTATTGAAGTTCTAGATATTCACATATATACCTCGTCTCAACGACTTTTATTGTTTGTTTTCAAATAAAAAACAGCTTTGTTACAGTTATAGAATCACCACATGTCATATGCTTTTGGTCTGGTATTAGTTTTAGTAGGTTCAGTGACAGCTGGCGCAACTGGTGGCTTCTCTACCCACAAGCTATCATCGTATATTAGTCTTTGTGAGATATCATCTTCGTCCATTTCATTTTCAGAATGATCTCTTCGTCGTTTCTTGCTCTTTTTGTGTCTTCTTTCCCTGCTATTACTTCGATCTCTTTCCGTCTTTCGTTTCTTTTTTTTGGGATCCCGTTTATGATGATGACGAGATCTGCTTGAAGACTCGGCAGCATCATCGGACCCATGCCTTGAATCTGAAGTCTTGTGACGTTTTTTGGATTTATCCAATGATGAACTGCTAAAGGGCTCAACGACATGTTCCTCTGAAGCAAAAGACATTGGCCCAGCAACTACGTGTCGGTTTGGCCGGTCATCTTTGTTGCTTCCTTCTTGAGTCCGTTTCTTGAACATGGGCCGAAACACAGGTTTACTGTTTGTGACATTCATTTCTGTCTCAGGTGTTCCTTGCGTTTCCGGTGGCGGCAAAGGAGGTCCAATTACAGAATCATCGTAAGCCGGTATCGGCATAGGTGGCCCTATCAAGTCTGAGCTGTCTTCATCCATGGCTGAACATACATTCGCGCCAGGATCAGATTTCTCAGTGGATACAATCGGCTGTTCGTCCTCCTCGTCATCATCTTCGTCTTCATCATCACTGTTTTCAAAAATGGCTTTGAAAATATCCATTGATGGTCGCTCATAATCCAAAGGTTTCTCGTCTTTTGCTTCAGTGTCTTTGGATGGCATATCGTCTACACTTTTTTCTACCGCAGCTTGCTCCTTCGGACTACGTTCCGAAGGTTTTGGTATAACAGCTTGCATAGTAGGATCGTTTGAGAATTCGGAGGGGATGGTGAATTCATCAAGGGTATTATTGTTCATCATTGAGTTGACTGACTCTTTGCTAAGCGGCTGCTTGCCACCAGCATGTGTTCGTCGACCAGCAGCATCATCTGCCTGTTGGTCCGGATGAGGGTTTTTGACATTAAAGCGCTTGCACACTAGTCGAGATGGATAGAATGGTTTGGTCGTTCTTGTTAGCTGTCCAAACATCTTCATTGCAGCTGCTTGTGCTTCCTGAGACTAATACATAAATGAAAGAAATGTCAGAGACGTACAGATAAATAGGGTGCTGCTAAGTTACCTACCTCGATTTTAGGGGCGTTACGGCTTTTCTCCTTCTCTAACTCTTCTCGCTTCTCCTTTTCCAGTTTCCATTGCGTCTCGGTTTTCAGGCCGCCTTCATTTGGTTGAACAAATGTGCTCACAGTTTCCGAAGCACTAGTGAATCTGCTGCTCATCATGCCACTGATAGGTCGGAAAATGCGGGCTGCTTTACCAAAGTCGTCTAACTCCTTCATCGCTTCATCGTAAGATAAACCTTCAGGGATGTCCATGGAAGTGATTGGACTGCCATCATCTTGTAGCAAACCCGCCTGTCCTTCAAGATACGCTCGATATCTGGCTTGCTTTTTGGGATTTTCTCCAAAAGGTAAGAAACCTCTTAATGCAGTCAACGCGGCCTTTTTATCGATCCTTGGTATTTCATGTAGTCGGCTTTTATCGACTCTGATTGTGGATCTAGTGATTCCGGATAGCAAATTGTCCAGGCTGTCTTTGGACTTTGAAGATACATAATCAAAGACAGATCGAGGAGCAATAGGTTTTTCACCCAAAAGATTGCCTCGCTCTTCGAATGACATATCTGGTCTTTGCTGTCGCCCGTCTACCTCCACAGTACTAGGGACTGGCCCAGGCTCTTTAAAAATATGAATGGCCTTGAAGTCGGCTGGCACTTGAGCCGGCGGGAACCTGATAAGATAAATTAGTATACCATCTTATTATCGAGGGTCAAGTCGATGTAGGCCTTACCATTTCTCCTGTAGAGCATCTTGTTTACCATATGTAAAGCCGTGCAAAGGCGCTCGTCCATCATGGCCGCTACGCTTATTACTCATACGGTCATTATCACGTCTACTGGACTCAGAAATTGCTTTAGCAGTTTTTGGTCGCCTTCCCATGGTTATCCGTTCTTCAATGTCATAATCATCGTTTAGTTCATGGCTATAGCCTGTGTTGGAAAAGTTCGTATAGACATCGTCATCATCATCGTCATCCAATACACCTATACCGAAACCGGTCTTATTGTAATCAGTGCCTTTCCCTGTACTGCTCGCCGTAGATCTCTCTTCACGAGATCTTTTGATAACAGAGATATCTGGAACATTTCTGTATGGATCGAAACCCAAACCAAACGTATCACGCTTTTGTGCAAAGACAATGATGGCTGAATCGCGAGGAGCAAACGAGATATTCTCATCAAGCTCTTCCTCGCTTTCACTTTCGGAACCACCCATAACAAGTTTCCGCCTTTTGGCTGCGCTGATTCTTGCTCCTACACCTTGACCCGGTTTCCAGCCCATTCTCCGCAGCAGTTTCACTCCTATCGGGTCCTTGGATGGCACAATGAAATCTTGGAAAGCCTGAGCTCCCAAAAGCCCACCTTCAGTCTCGGCTCGATTCTCCAATTCTTTTCTCTTAGCTAAATCACGCTCTGTGCCTCCAATCAAGTCGAATTCTTCGGTAGCTACAAGTTTGCGCGCATTTGCAATTTCCTACATTAAATTCATTGAAAAGTCAGTTGCTGCACCATTATTAGAATTTGAATGGATATTAAAGCGACATACCTCCAAGTCCTCTTCATCCATAAAGTCTTCTGGTCGTGCGCCACTTTTTTTCTCCTGTCGAGTACTTCGCGAGGACACAAATGTCGATGGTTGCCATCCTATATTGCGCATATGCAATGGTTAGAAATGGCTGCGCAGGGAAGCTTCTCAAACGCTAACTTCAACGTACCTTCTTTAGATCCAACGCTGTTGTAGTAGCCAGCAGAGAATCCACCGGTAAAAGCGCCATGGAATCGTCGCCGACCTCTCTCATCGGTTACTTGCTGATTCCAAACTGGTTGAAATTTGCCCGGATCTTCAATGCCCTGTCTGCGTTCCTTTTCAGTGGGCTCCGGAAATTCCGTACCAAATAGGATAAAGGAATCGCTGCTGGGGTCGTCGTCAGCATCGTCCTGTGTTCGATTGACGCCTGTCTTTTGTCGATTGTACTGGGACATGCGAAAAGCAACAGCGGCAGGAGCCATTGTATTGTGACAGCTATTTTATTTATGGCTGAGCTTCAGACATCGTCTCTACAACTGTCTTTATAGGTAAAACACAATAAAAGGAACAAGAGAAATCAATTTAATTGAAGAAGGCACGGTTGGGAGAGTGGCCGAACAAGAGAACTCGGATTTGTGGAAGCATCTGTAACAGTTTGGTATTTAGTCATTGGTAAGGTGTATGGAAATAAATATCCTGGTAACTCACTCCATCTTCCAAAATGGTCAAACGCGCTTCCAATGTGTTGTTGACCTTGATCTTGCCATTCATTGCTGAAAGAATAACACCACCAGCATTTGAAGAAGGCATGTTTTCTTCGTCGATAGTAGCATTGATCTTTTGGCCCATGTGCTCTTCGTACTCTTTGGTGGCCTCGGTGATGGCCTTTTCCACCAAAGAAACATCATCCTTACGGCACTGAACCTTGATTTCAGCTTCCATCAAAGAATACAAGCCCTGCAATACTAGATCTTTCAAAAGGGCGGGGTATTTGTTGCTGTCGCTGGAGACACTTGGCAATTTGGAGCGAGCTTCCTCATACAACTCATCCAACATATGCTGTCGAGACTGTAAGACACGAAGACGTGATTTGTTGATTTGGTTGGATTGTGCACTGCGGGAAAGTCGTAGAAAGTTAGTGACAAGTGCTTCATTACATCTCATGAGTATCACGTTTCATTTGATATTACATTCGCTTCTGGACTTCTGCCTGCTTGATCTTGCGCTCGAAGGTAGCTTCAATGTTGAGTGACTCTTGTCGAACAATTTTAGCCTATGCACATAATAAAAGGGGGTTAAAAAAGGGTCATGATACGATATGCCTCAACTGTACAGCGATCTCACCTTCTCAATGTTGAATTCTTCATCAGCCTGCCGACGGTAGAGTTAGTACGTGCGCGCTCAGACAGATACTGGTGTATGAGTACGTTGATCAGTGCAAAGCACTTTACCTTAACTTTGATCTCTCTAGCCTTCTCAAGAGCTTCTTGTTTAATGAAGGACACCTGTCGTTAAGCAAACGCAGAGAAGGATAACAACCAGATTAGAAATCTGCTTGGCCAGGTCAGTCAAAAAGACATAGTAATACAAACCATCTTCTTCATCTCGTTGAAAACCTCATCGTCGTTCAAAGCTCGTACAGCTGCCATGACTGAAATGTAGTTAAGCCTGATTGCAGTATGTTCGGGGTCTGCCACACTGCTGACCGAATAGGCTGATTGTCGGAGGTCACATGTTTTTTCTGGCCGCAACCATCGCTACAGCCATTCTCATTGCTATCAGTTTCCCTTCCAAAGCTGATTGTAGAGAACTCATTGCTCGTTTAATGTATTGAGTAGTCTACTTCCAGTCGACCAGTCGACTATTCTAAATACAAATGCTAATTTCCTTTCATTAAAAGTCCTAAAGAGCTTCCATCATTATTTATATTATTATTTCGTCATTTAGATAGGGTGATGAGACAAAGTGGCTATAAAGTAAAATAAAAGAGTAGATGATCATTGAGGGGTCTAACTATTGTTTATATGGTATATCAGATAGGCTGGAAGACCAAAAACGCCAAAGCCAAGCGCTTTGGCCATTTTTGCAAATCCCTCTGTTTCAACTTCATGTTGAAATGTATACGCAGGGAAGTTACCTCCTTCCCGGTGAACCTGTGCCTTGACCAAGGTAAACGTGGCACCTACACCATCAAGTGGTATAGTGTGAAGTTTGTCACCATGGGTTGGAAAGTCTGTAAGGTACACTCTATGGGTCTGGAGTTCTTCATAGCCTACACAAATCAGTTAGTTTTAGCCACCATTTGCTAAACGCACTGGGTGTTAGAATTATATTTACCTTCAACGAGAACAACATTTTCTTCAAGCGTTGACTGAAATTCTAAGCTCTCTGTAGTTTCTTGCCAATTGTTCTTATCGTAGCCCCAGAATGAACCATCTTCGGTTTTCAGTAGACAATTTGGTACGACAACATCCTTGTTCAAGGAAATCAAGTCTTGCAAAACTGTGGAGGGATAGTCTACTACATCCACATCAAGCCAAAGAACCCAAAGGTGCTCATTCTTTAGAGCGGCTGTCAGAAGATAGTTGCGAGATCTAGCCATGAATTTTCTACGGATGGCCTGGACTTCAAATTGATGTCGATCTCCTTCTGGCATCACAAAGTCAAAATCTTTTTCATAGATATTAAAACTATGATAAGAGTCAGCACTTCCAGCTTTTGAGTCGGCGTAATTGCTAAGATATTGTATGGTGTTGTCTGTGGTGTCTGATACTAAGAAGGAAAGCGATATCAAGTCTTTGGGGTACGACAAGGCTTCAATTAGTTCAAAGTATCGAGGCAAATATGGCTCTGCGTTCTTCAGTGGCGTCAATATCAGAACATGCTCTTTGTTTTCAACAGCATCCGCAGTAGCTTTTAAGCCATTCAGATTTTCAAAGGAGAGAGGTAGCTGTTGCGTTGAAAAATGCTCAGCCGATTCATGAATGGGTCGTAAAGTATGGCAGTTGCTGTCGCCTTTTGGCACAAGGTATATGAAGAATAGGGAGAGTACTATACAACTAGATATAATTATAAATCTATTGCTTCTCGCAGGTAACAGCCGAGTTCCTGCCGTCATCGAATTTCGTAAAATGAATGGTAGGGTGAAAAGAGATAGCCAATAATGTAAAACTTGGTGTCACCCGAAAGCAATGAGGCCCTCAGCAAAGAAAAACGGTTCCTTGTCTAAAGCAGTCACATTCCAATTATGATCCGGTTTTGAGCCACCTTGGTGACTAGCTTGTCTTTTCGCAACTTTCACTTGACATGGCACCATCGCAACCAGCTATATACCGCCTCAAAGCCAAAACTCAATCGTATGATTGGGGTAAACTTGGAGATGTGTCTAAGGTTGCAGAATATGCGAAAGCTAGTGGCACTGAGATAGACGCGTCCAAGCCTTACGCCGAAGTAAGTTGCTAAGTGCTACTGGAGTTTCACGTCAAACGAGCTATGTTTCTAAATATTATTTGTCCCAAAAATAAAAGCTGTGGATGGGAACTCATCCAAATGCTCCTTCGTACACCTTGACCAAGGATGGTCATGAGGCAGAGGCTTTGAAAGACTTGATCTCTGCTAACGAAGATTTGAGCACTCACGAAATATACAAGCAGTATGAAGGTGATCTGCCGTTCTTGTTCAAGATTTTATCTATCAGAAAAGCTCTTTCCATCCAAGCTCATCCTGACAAGACATTGGGTGCCAAACTTTTCAAAGAGTTTCCCAATGTTTATAAGGTAACCCAGAATGTGGTGTTGCAGCAGTCAAGTCAATTTAAAATATTGTGCTAAATATATCCCTAATTTGACCCGTAGGACCCCAACCATAAGGTGAGTCGAATGATTATCTGTTCATACGTGGCGGTTCACGAAAGGATGTAGTGCTGACCGATAATTTTCAAAGCCTGAAATGGCTCTGGCAGTTACTCCTTTTGAAGCTCTATGCGGTTTCCGACCAGTAACAGAGATCGCTAGCCATTTGGAGCAATACCCCGAATTTGCTGAGCTTGTTGGACAAGACGTTGCCTCCAACTTTATTGATACTGTCAACAAGACTGGCAATGCCACGGATGAAACCAGCGTGACGCAAAACAAGGGTGCTTTGAAGTCGCTTTTTGCTGCACTCATGACCAAGGAGCAAGAACAAGTTACCAGACTCCTTGCAAAACTTGTTGAAAGTGTAAAGGGCAAATCAGGAATTTTACCAGAACTAATCACTCGCTGTGATCAACAGTATCCAGGAGGAGACATTGGTGTTTTTGCAGTGCTTTTGCTCAATTATATCAAGCTATCTCCTGGTGACGCCATTTTCTTAGGTGCCAATGAACCCCACGCTTACTTGTCTGGAGGTAATTTATCGGCCTGAGACAATTACCGATGTCTTATACGTGACTAAGACATATTATCATTATAGATTGTGTTGAGTGCATGGCTGCTAGCGATAATGTTGTTCGTGCTGGCTTGACCCCCAAATTTAAAGATGTCGACGTTTTGGTAAACATGCTCACCTACCGCTATGGGTCTGCCAAGTCGCAATTGATGAATGGCGCCAAATATGGACCTCATTCACTTTTGTATGATCCTCCCATTGAAGAGTTCTCCGTTGTTTCAAGTTCGCTGAAGGCAAATGAGACAGAGAAGCATGAAGGCATTAAAGGCCCTAGTATTTTCATTGTCACTAGTGGTAGTGGCTCATTGTTGGGCGAAAATCTCAAGACGGAAAGCAACTATCCTCTTGAAAATGGATACGTTTACTTTATTGGAGCTAATACTCCAGTCACTTTTGAAGCTGGCCAAGGTGGATTAGAACTGTACCGTGCTTTCACCGTTCCTTCTTAAAATTTGATTTATATAATATATTTTCTCGGTCTTCCAGACATTATTCGTCATTTTCAAAATGACTCGGCTCAATAAACATCGTTCCGTACCCGGACATTCATGCTTGTGACTGGCATTACTGACACTGAGCTCGAAAAGCTCCAAAATCTATAACCGGCGCTCCGGCTTTTGCCTGGTTTACTTCTCTTTTTAAAGACTTCTACTTTGCGTGTTTTCTTCTCTTCAAAAACAATATGAGAGTTATTACGAAAGAACAACAGGATGCGGCAGGAAAGTATGCAATGAAGGGCTTTGCTATTGGAGCTGCTCAGTGGGCTTGCGTTGGTGTTTTCGCCACTGCCGCTGCATCCGTTGCCTTCCCCGGCTTCAAAAAGACCCCAATACAAAACAAGGTGATTAACCTGGAACAGCTTTAATTTGATAGTAATATGATTTCTCATACCATGTTTGCAGTTTTATATTGTTATGGCTATGGCATTGGGAGGAGGAGCGCACCTGTCAGACCGTTACATGGTCCAATTTGAGCGAAGAGGAAGAGCCAACATGCTCGATGAGACTACCCGACAGCGGTACAATCTCATTTATGGCGATGAGGAAGAGAGAAAGAAGGCGCAGGAGGCTCTCAAGCAACAAGCTACAGCATAGAAGAACCATTGTCGCTGACCGTGGCAAATCAAAATTGATAAACTTTTCCACAACTAGTGAATCACTGTATAGTCCCCAAACACAAGCATATGGATGGTTCTGAATCTAATGAATAAAGATTGAATCTCTCTTTGCAAAGCATTCGTAAACATTACGGCCGGCATGGTCATTTCTCGCAATGTCACACTCATAGCCTGATTCCCCGTGAAACAAAAGACGCTGAAAATTGAGCAAAATTACGTCAAGATAACGCTTTCCAAAGGCAAAGCTGCAAGTAGAAGCTTGCAGTATTGTTGTAGCACTATCACAGCGAAACTGATTGCGGTGTCGATGACCGTTATTTTCTGCTGGTTGAGTTGCCGGGATTACGTTTTGAATACACCTTTTTGCTTCTTGTCTGGGCAAGCTATACACCACAATCGCAGGTTTAAAGCACTACATGAATTTCATTCGTACTGTAAAGTGGTACGCCCAACACGCGCCATCTAGTCTATTTCGACATGAGAGTGTGGTTCAAATGTATATGTCTAATATAATGACTGGAGTATATACGTTTATATATGAATTATGCCTCTACAATGCAACTTTTAAAGCTGTTGGTTAGAACTTCACGATCTAAATCCTTCCCAATAAAGACCATTCGGTTGGTTCTATCCTCATCTGGCCGCCATGCTCTATCTTGCTGTCCATCAAACATCTATATTTATACATGTCAGTATCACCAATATGATTGCGATCTTTTGTTTGTGATATAATTACCATATGAACGCCTTGAAAAACAAATCGATCCTCTTCGCCTTTCACGTTCAAAATGCCCTTCATTCGGTAAATGTTCTGACCAGAGGAAGCTAGCAAGCTCTGCACCCATCCATTCAGAAGATCGAAATCGAGTTCACCAGGCAAATATATTCCCACTGACGTGACAGAAATATCATGGCGTTTATGACTCTGTGGTTTGAAAAGTCATCATTTAGAAGCATGTTCTAGCTGATGTGCACATATTGAAAGCACTTACGTGATTGTGAGCAGCATCATGGCAGTCATTGTCATCACAAGCTTCATCGTTTCGCAAGAACTCGGGCTCCCTGTCAAGCACCTTTTCAAGATCGAATCCTCTAATGTTCAAAATTTCATCTAATGAGACCTGGCCGAACTGGGACTTGATGACTTGCGCCGACGGGTTTATTGCTGACAAATTGGCTATCAGATCCTTTTGATCTGCCTCTTCAGGTACAAGGTCAATCTTGTTTAATATCAAGCGATCAGCAAATGCCAGCTGCTGCTGCAATTCCTCAGAATCGAGATGCTGTTGGAAATGCTTTGCGTCCACCATTGTTACGATTGCATCTATTTGAAACGCATCTTGAACAGTTTTATCCATAAAGAAAGTCTATAGACATTATGGTGAGCTGATGAGATTGGCTGACACTATATGCCTATGATTGATTTTAGTCGTACCTGCACAACTGGTCCAGGATCAGCTAGTCCAGTGGTTTCAATTAACACCATATCAAATTTGCCCCGCTTTTGCTCGATCAATTCATGGAGGATTCGCACCAGATCTCCGCGTACCTTTGAATTATAAGAATGAGGTGAGACAAGAGTACATGGTACGCTAATATATTAGGTGTTGAATCCTACCCTGCAACAAATGCTGGAGAACGCAAACATTATTACAAACTGAATTGATTTAAGGGTCTTTACTCGTTGGAAATTCAAAATTTACTTACCATCCATTCTGTGTCTCGAAAATTTCTTGGCCAGCATCAACTATCAAGTCGTTGTCTACTGCGACTTCGCCGAATTCGTTTTCGATAACAGCAACCTTCTTGCCGTGGAATGCTTTGAGGACATAGTTTATCAAAGTTGTCTGTTCGGATGCTTTCGTTAGCTCACTCTCAAATTATGTGTTGCTCCTTCGTATGGTACCTTTCCACTTCCGAGAAAGCCCGTCAGTATAGTCACTGGGATTTTGTTTTCGAGTTCTGACATGAGTGACGGTAACGGCTAGAAGCGGACCCTGACCGGAAAAGCTACCTGTTGAAAATTGCGAAAACGAAGTCACTTGCTACCCAGAGTTGGTCAATTACGACATACTTTCATTGTTCTTGTATAACAAGTAGCATAGTAAGATATATATTTTTATGTATTCAACTAGCCACTGGCACGAAGCTTTTAATCTGCAAAAATCGTCTCGCTGTTAGTCTGAGAATACACTCAGTATCAATAGGACAATTGCCTCAAACAGGACAAAATCTCCCAATTTTCAAGCTCAGGCTGCTACCAGCATCTTTGAGCCATTGCCGATAACCCCGCTTTTCGCTACATCCGATAAGCCTGCTCTTCTTGCTCTTAATGTGCCAGTTCTGTGGAGTCGATCCTGCATTTGCTGCTTTTTTTGAAAACACCCAAGGAGTACCCCAAGATCCATCTGTAATTTCAATACAAGCACCAGCTAAACCAAACTTCTTCCGTCTCAAACCTAAATCCAAGACCATGTCAACCGAATCAAAGGGCCTTCAGGAGCAGCAACTCAAGAACTTTCAGTCCTCTCTTTCGCCGGAGGCTCGAGTCATCACCGAAAGCGATGGCAGTGCGTACACTAATGCTATCCGTAGATGGTCCAAGTGTGCTATCAAGCCAGCTAAGGCTGTAATCATGCCAACTACTGCAGAAGATGTATCCAAAATCGTATGTGTCCGATTATTAATATACTTTCCAGTGCCAATGCTGACTTGAACTTTTATTAGCTTCTTTTGGCGAAATCTCATACAATTCCTGTTGCCGTAAAGTGTGGAGGACATTCTCCCGGTGGTGCTTCCAGTAGCGACGGAGGCATAGTCATTGATCTCGGTTTGATGAATTCGGTATCTGCTAAGGCAGATGAAAAAACTATTTTAGTCGGCGGTGGTGCTCTTTGGAGAGATGTGACACGAGTTGCGTCAGAGTATGGCCTAAGCTGCGGTAAGACCGAGTTAGTTAATTGCAACAGCAATCGATGAAACTAACGTTTCCGATGTTACAGTGAGTGGTTCCACAAGCCATGTGGGTGTAAGCGGACTAACATTGCATGGAGGATATGGATATTTGGCTGGAGAGCATGGGTGATTAATATTCCCTTCATTTTGTAATTGCAAGTATAGTATTAACGTTTCCCGTCTTAGCCTTGCTGTCGATAACCTTGTTGCAGCACAAGTCGTTTTAGCTGATGGGTCCATTGTTTGGGCCAATGATCAAGATAACACTGATCTGTTTTTCGCCATTCGTGGAGCAGGCAGCCGTTTTGGCGTAATCACCAAAGTAAGATTAATTACCAACAACTAAGTATCATCTTAATTGAAAGATGGTTAACCATTATGACCCACAGCTTGTCATCCGAGCCCATCAACAGCGTCCTAACGTCTGGGGTGGCCCACTTACATTCCCCGGCTTCCAATATGAAAATGTAGTTGAAGCTTTGAACACTTGGTATGACCAAGGTGATGTAAAAGCAGCAGCTGAAATGGTGTTAGGCAAAGGTGTTGGTGGCCAAGCAGGAATTACTATCATGTGCTTTTACAATGGTAGCGAAGAACATGCTCTTGTAAGCTTCGCTCCATTTTTACAATTGAGACCAACAATCAATGCCACATCCGAGATGCCTTACTGGCGGATTAATACTCTTTCAGAGGGCAAAGAAATTTACACGGACGACTATATCCGCTTCGCATCTGGTAACCTGAAGCCTCCATTGGATGCTCAGCATATTCGTAAACTGCTAGACTCTTTGGATTCTCTTTATGAAGCAGTCCCTGGTGCAGAGAAGACTGGATGTTTGGCATTATGTATACAACCTGATGGCATTCTTAAGAAGAAAAGGACTGATATGGCTTTTTGCTGGCGCGATGCTAACTTTGACGTTGGTATTGGAGCAAACTGGTCTGACCCTAAGGATGAAAGCAAAGTCATTGAATGGCAAAATCAATTCCAAAAATTGGTTTCTCAAGCTGGTGATGATTACAGAGTATACGGCAATCATGAAGATTTCCGAGGTGGTGCAAGAGAGTTTGGTATCAACTACCTCAAGCTTCTTCAATTGAAGAAAAAGTATGATCCGTCTGGCCTTTTCAGAACAATGTGATAGGTACAGAAGATACAAGAGATAAATACAATTAGACACTACGTTTTACATTTTTGTTCTTGACTGTACACATCATAATGAATGTGACAACTCAGTCGCCGTAGAAATGCTAGATAGATATACATTTTTTTTTCCCTTTTGCTTGAATATATACCTTAAATCTCAACTACACATGCATGATATGCCAACTGCAGTGAACAATATATTTTCAGAACAACTACTAAACTAACCAATATGTCATATGTCAACTGTCAATGGCAAACCCCTTTGTTTTCAATAAGACTCCTTTGAATTTATCTATGGCTTTCACATTAACATTTTCAGTACACATGAACAATGTTGTCGCAAACACGCCAACGTTCAATTAAAAAGGACAACAATTTAGGGTATACTAAAGTTGCTTTATTATTTTTCATGCTATACATTAATGTGTTTAAACAGTAAGGGGGATGAACGACAGAGATTTTTAAGATTCTGTTTCAAAAACCACATTAACTTCACGAGCAAGGCTGCTTTCAATGAGTTTCTCTGTAATCTCCACATTAGGACCGATGATGTCTTCATCGCCAGCCTTAACGCCGTTCTTTCCGAAACTGCTTCGTCTTCGTCGAGTAATCACCCACACAACCTTTCCGACAAAGGTTCTAATTTTGCGTACGATGTCTTCACCGTCATCTTGTTCCCATCCACCTTCTACATGCACGGCGGGTTCCAAATGTCGAATCATGTGTATTTTGCCTTCTTCTGTCTCGCAATAAAGCAATTTGCGTCGATCGATAAACTTGAACATCCCAGAGTTTGTCAGCATTTCATCAATTAATTCTCGTTCCTGTGGTGAATTCATATGAACAATGATGTATATATGATAATGTGAGGATAATTGTTGCAATAGATAAGTAGATCTTTCGTGAAATGCATGATTGGGACTGTTCACGTCTGAGGAAGGATTCCATAAAATGGTCTATAAAAGGCATTGCGGGTTAGGTCAGTTTTTCTTGACATTGATCATGATGTCAACACCGGTGTAACTGTCAAAATGCTTACATTCTTCAATGAGATAGTCATCACTCTCTTTCGTCTCCTCGCATTACTAGTTGCGTTCATTACTCCACCGAGGAACTTTGAACCTAACGAACTCAAAGAGTTTGGTTGAGCCTGTTGTCCTTCTGATTCAGACGAAGAGCCCTATGTAAAATAAATGTAAAATAATCATACAAAACGTCAGTACATGATTCCATTTTCTTGATCAATAATATTATAACCTTCCAACAATATACCTGCATGTTGTTCATGTTGCTGCTCGTTCGACGTAAGCCGTTGCTTCCGCCGTTGGGTCGACGTCCATCTCTAGGCAATCTCCTTCGATATTGCCTATACCATGACATAAATAGTGATACTAGTGCCACCGAAACGGAGGTATAGCCAATAATGCGTAGCAGCCAAAATACGAAGTTTCGTTTTGAGTGCACTGGAGATGGCATGGTAAGGAGTGATGAGAGAGTATAAAGTTGAAATGAAGGGAAATAATCCTTGCTTACAGAAATTGGTTTTGATTTCACATGCAAAAGCAAAGTCTACTGGCACGTGTTCTCGTGAGCCATTCTCGCGTGAGCAGTCCCACCATCAAGGCTCTATCTTTTAGCCCCAGGTAATAGGATGATCGATTCTAGGATAACAGAGACTCAACAAAATAATATTGAAGTATATAATGATATATTCATTATGTAAATATGATCATTATATTAGACCTAGTAAGATTTATTTCGAACATTCATATGTCGGATAGTAAAGCAGATTTCACAACGCATCAATTCGGCGTGACCAGGTTACACTTGTGCTGATATGCTATAAACTTCATATGGAGGAACTTCATATGGCCAGCTCTATAAGCGTACCTTTTATGCGCATTGTGTGTTATTTTTGACTTACAATCAAATGATTTACTCCATGAGAATTGAGATTGTCCTCACAAATGAAAGGCAACCTTTTAATATTCCTGAGCCATATGATAAGCCAACAGTCTTGCTTTAAGTTCCATGTGCCACTTGGAATGAAAAATAACATTCTATTCATAAACTTACTCTGATGGTGGCTGTGCACAAACACTCAATGGACTCTAAGACAATGATTCATGTTACAGGTTTCAATCGATACCGCTTGTATCTCGAGTCACTAATTTATGACTCATCAGCTGCATATCAAAAAGAGTAATCCTATATATACAGGCTAGAACAATGGTAACATCAATGCAATTGCTTATAATTGCCTCGCAGTACAACCTCAGCTCGCCAACCCACAACTTGAGATGAACAGCTAAAAATTTTGTGAATCAGGAATGGTTGGCGGATCATAAAATTCTTTGCCTCAAATTAACGAGCAAGGATAATCGTGCCCTGCCGCTAACCCGGCAGCATTTTCGTTTTTTGCCAATTTTTGTATATTTTTAAAGGCATGGCCGTGCATTATCGTACACCTCGGCTGAAAGATGGCTACTTTCCATCTGATGCTGGTGTTTGTATGCATGATTGCTAGCCTCTCTTTTATAAAAAAAAAGCACATAAATATCAACTCATGACAGACTTTGTATGATGACACTTCACAATTAAAAAAGTCAGTGATAAAATGATTTCTTTTTCATATCTGCACTATGCCATGTCTTGAATAGACCATCTTGACAAGTGAGAAAAAAGTGATATATATATTACAGTGATGAAAGTCTTTGCATACTAATCTATGAAGCAACTAAGCTGCGCTTGCCCATTTGCCTTCTGGTGAATACTCAAAGTTTCCACTCTTGAGCTCCTTTTTGAAGCTGGTGATAACATGCTGGCAGAGGTCGGTGAGATCATCAAAGCCTTTGTTAAGGGCGGCAACAGCGTTGGTTTGCTCTGTAGTTTGGATATGAACATTCATCTTGGCCTCGGAAGGATGGGGAATTGAATAACCACAATAGTCGACAGAAGGACTGAAAATGACAAGCATTTAGCATTTTGCTATTACAGTGGCAGCCGGTAGAGGGAAATCTATAGTAGACTTACTTTTTCATGATCATGTGTCTCAAAGAATTACCCAAGGTGTGATCTTCCTCCTTGAAACAGAATGTCATACATGTTGGGTCAGAATTGCTGCCAGATACCTGTGATGAACAACAAAATATGAGAAATCTCGTTGTGGATATACAAATTAACTTTATACTCAATCAGTAACTTACAATTTCGATCTTGTCGGCTGGTACAATAGCTTCTTCAACTTCAACATCGGCACTGTCCTCATTAACTTCGTCAGTGTCCATTAATTCCTGATTTTCTGCAAGAACCATTTCCTCGTCGCCTGAGGAAACGTCCTCGTCGATGTCTTCGTTATGTGTTCGTGTTTTTGATGGAGACATGGTATAGCCGAAGAAAGCTTTTTTTTTTTTGGACTGCCAGTTCTTTGCAATCAGGTAAGTAAAAATTAAGCCACAGAAGCAGTCACAATATGGAAGCGCACTTGCGACCTGAATGAATTTTTAGAACATTGGTAAAAAAAATCTATATTCTCGACAATGCAGTACTATGGAATAAACTCTACGTGGCTCAATTGCTTTGGGTTCTAGAAAGAACCATACTAATTTACATTATTAAAAAAGCCAGTATGAATTAAGGGATAAGTTTTGTACATGTGGTGGGATACTGTTTGAGGTGCTTACTGGCCCTCCAGATATGCATTGATTCTATCATCTGTGATAGTCTTTCGACTCAATGGATGATATCCAGAAACAGGTGTCTGTGCCTGTGGTGTTAAAGAGAATGTCCTGTCATCTCCAGGGACTATTGATTGACTCCTACCGAATCCATAGCTACCAGCGCTATCTCTACGGTGTCTAGGAGAACCATATCTGGGAGTGGACTGAGCAGAACTATCATACTCATATGAAAAAGGGCTGTCTGCTCTGTCTGAGCCAGGAGACGTCTCGCCAGCGGAATCCAAGACTTGACCAAATGTATGGCCTGAGCCGTGACTAAGTCGTTTCCTCTCTCGTGCAAACGGCAATTCAGGAGGAGCAAGGATAGAATCATCATCGTGCGTCATCGACATTCTAATATTATTCTGTTTGACTTGTGCAACGGGAGGCGGGTTTAGACCAGTGCGGTTAATGATGGGTTGGAACGATGCTCTCAGCTCCGAATAACGGCAATGGTTTTGACGCAACTGATCCATTTCGTATGCTGGGGAAGCTTTCCTTTCGTGGTCCTGCTGGAACTTCTTTGCTGATTTTGGTGAAAGTTGAGTGTCAATGACGGGGGGGTGTGGTCGATTCATACGTGACTCTGATATTTTGTTGTAACGTGTGCCTTTTTTGAACAGTGGCTCGTCTGTAGCAGCAGTATGAATAGATTCGTTATCAGGAAACTGCCTGGTTCCTGATTTATCTTCTAGCCATTCTCCATTGTAGTCTGATTCATATATGGCTTCATGTGTAACACCGTTTGTATTACTTTCATAGGTAGTAGAATTGTCTCGCTTTCGTCTATCTCTAGTCATATGCACTGTTTCATTGCTCTCGGCATTTCTCTCATGTTGCCGTTTTCTTCGCTTGATATCATAAGCAGGAACACAAGTCCACACGATCATGCTGATTGTGGTACAGGACATGGCCACAATCATAAAGATAATTTCTAGGCCTATGGAAAAACCTTGACAATTTTCCGACCCCATATCTCGACAGGCTCGAGAAACCTGGGTAGAATAATTATGAAAGGTCCAGCCAAAGAATAAAGTAGAGAGCGCGAAACTGATTGTATTTAGAGCAATCGATATGTATACAAATTTCATTGTGATTTGTTGATTGGCCCATAATGAGAATAAAAAGGTACAGGCGACAACAATGCAACTTGTAAGAGCAATGGCCACGTTAGCATAAGTCGGCGGCAATGATGAATCAGTGAGCTTCGTAGTGCTATTTGAGAATGCCGCAAACAATATTTTATCTGCGTCTAAAACATACAAAAAAGATTTTTAATACTTTTTAAAATGACGCTTGGCATTTGTTGTATTCCTGGAAGACCAGTCTTACCTAAATTATACAGTAAATTTTGATCAAGGCATCTCCAGTCACCAGCATAATTAAAGCAATGTTTCCACAATCCAAATGCTACATTATCTGGTACGGCAGCATTATTGTCGCTCAGATTTAGATGTGTATTGAGTTGAACAATATACATATTCATTTGTTTATCAAGAATGGAGTTCAAGTCGCTACTGGTGCCAGTTTCTAGCCATGCGGCCAACATAATGAAAACAGTTGCTACCAACAGGCCAATGATGCGTGCCATAGGTAAAAGCCTATGGCGCCAAAGAGAGTATCTTTCTTCATCCGTACCGTCCTCTTCGTACGACGACTGCATTGCTCTTTTTTAAAAAATCGAAATAAAAGAAAAAGAAGAAGTAAATAAAGAAACAAAACATGATATAGACCAAAATATATTACATATACAGAATTTTTTTCCATCGTCAGTTGGTGCAACATACGCCGTTATTGAAGATGCTCATGATCCATAAAAGGTGACCACAGCATGATTGGCGGTTTGCATGAAATTGACTGTGAATCAGACAAGTAACAAACACTAAGTCTACAATCCTGCAACCGTTTGAAACCTTTGCTCACTGCCCAAAATGCATAGATTTATAATTTGTGCCTGGTCGATCATGGTTAAACGGCTTTTTAAAATTCTACTTATAGAATTGCTGGACCGGGGCATGAATCGGCTCCAGTGATCCGGGGTCCTTTCTTATATTTGAATATGAACAAGTAGCCTATCACTTGGGAGTAATCACATTGAACTGATCTCTATAGTAGGTTCATGGGCAAAGACTTGCTTCTTACAAGCTTGACTATCATTTACTGAGCTTACATTGATATTAAAGATAAATCTATATAATACATTTATTTGATTATAAACCTCGATTCTTTCTTGAAGTCGGTCAACTACGACATTCATTACTTACTTGCGAGTATTATATTAAGTAGCTTTGAGGTCCAGCCGCAAAGATAATGATAAATATCAGATCAGATTGGAACTCTATTTCTCACGCTTCAATTTATGGAACCAGCCTTTCACTTTGAGAAAACTTTTGCGACTTTTTTCCTTCCTACGCTTGATCTCTGCACCGTCGTTCATTCTCTTGCTATTGGGTTTCATCATCATGACGAATTCTTCATAATTGACAACACCGTCACCGTTCACATCAACCTCGCTCATGATGTTGTTGATTTCGTCGTCTGTTACTTTATCTCCCAAGGTACGCATCATATTCTTAAGCTCGGAAGCCGATATTACACCGTTGCCGTCTTTATCGAAAGCTCTGAAAGCTTCTAAAAGCTCTTGGTCGACGTTCTTCTCTCCGAGTCGATCATTATAAGTGGGTAACATGATTTCGCAAAAGGTTTCAAAAGTTGCAGGTTTGCCGGTAGGAAGCTGGTATTAGTAGAAATTGTGAGTTACCATGCTAACTGTCCCTGTGCTTGATGTTTACTATTATCAAAATGAGTTGACTTTACCATTGCGTCAAGTTGTTCGTCCGAAGGCTGTACACCAACGGTAGTTAGTGCCTTTTTCATTTCGTCACGACTGACAGTTCCATCATGATTACGATCAAAGGACTTGAAGATACTTTTCAACTCCTTTATCTGCTCGGGTTTTAATGAGTTGGTAGTTGGTGGGATAGTCGGCGCAGTCATATGAAAAAAAAAAGAAGAAAGCTTGGTAACGCGCAGGTCCCCTTTTTAGCCCTTTTTTTATATGGCCAAAACACAGCCACCTGATTGGGTGAGCGATCGGGACTGCCCTGAACCCGACTCTGGAATATTTATTACTCCTCAAAGCTATTAGATCTATAAGCTGTGAAGGTCAGATTTTCTAATAACTAACAAGTAACTCAGTTTTATAGCGCTCGTTATTCGTCAAAGTCGCTCACCATCTCTTTCAGCTACTTTTACTGTCACCATTGAAAGTTTAAGCTTAACATGGTTTGTTTATAATATAAAGTTGCCGCTACCTGGCAAATACCTCATTTGGCTATATGCTTAATTATGTCTTTACTTTGACGTCGTATCAGTGTGCAAGCAAGCAACAGATATTACAAATTATTGGTTCAGTAAAAACGAAAAACTTACAGTCTCTCTGTGTTTGTAAGGAGTGTATGCCATCGTTTCAAGGTTGAGGCTGTGCTTGATTGCAAGAATTTGTCATATCTTTATCAAAGAAATCAGCTTATACACAACACTTGGCTATATTGTTTTTTCCAGTATCAAACTGCTACTTCAATATTTACTCTGCTTGACGACCTAATATAAAGTCATGACCTGATGCAAATATCAACGATTATGCGACATTTGATATTTGCAGCCTGATACGACATATTAAACCGTTCTGGCATCAAGTCACATGAAGCCTGGCAAAACTGAGTTATACAGCAGTTTGGCTATTAGATGCTCTAGTAGTCTTGTGTGGGACCTATACGGCCACTTTCATCTACTTTGGCCACCGGGCATGCTTCCAACGATTCAAATTCCGGGAAGGGTCCCAAAAGTATAAAAGAGTGAGGCTATGTTGAAGATAAAAGAGCAAAGCCTCGTATGAGATTATCTGTTCTTCTAATTGGCGTAGCTGCTTATCACGTAGCTGCCGTATTGGCATCACCATTTGTCCATCAACTGGACTTCCGGACCCCTAAAAATATAGGTATATCGGTTCTAGCTCCGGGCTCTTCCCATACTGTTTGGGTCCTGGAAATTGGGCAAGAGTTGGCTAGGCGTGGCCATAATGTTACTTTTCTATGTAAGATTGAGAATGAAAAGTATACCAAGGACTACCCGGATATCAAGCTTCATTCTGCTGGCAAATCGCATTTCAACGTTGATCTTGACGAAATGTCGAAATCCGCAACTGGCAAAGACTTCTGCATAGACAATACGAAAGCGTTTTTCCAGGCCGCTCAATCAGGTTTCCGCGAGGACTATTTGCTTCATGCCAAATATATGCAAGAGCAGCGGCCTGATGTCATGATTTGTGATATGTTGGCTGATGCCTGTGTTCGAGCTACCGATGAGTACAATATTCCGCTGGCTTTAGCTTCAACACTGGCTCATGGTTCTGGTAAGTGTTGCTAAGGGCATGCCAATACTTGTAGTAGACTACAAGACTTAAATTACGTAGATTCTGATGCCCCTTTTGTCAATGACTTCTTTTTGGGCGCCGATCCTACTACCGAGCATGAGTCCATTTGGACCAGGTTTAATAATAAGTTTATATTCACGGCAAAGTTGATGTGGAGTTTGAAACCAGTGTTGGAAGAAGGTATGCAAGCTCGTAAGGAACTAGGACTTAAATCAGCGTCACAAATCTTTGCAAAGAAGATAGACCACAGTATCAAGCTTGTCAATAACATATGGGGCATGGAAATTCCTCGTGCTGTCGGCCCCTTGATTAGATTCATCGGTCCAATCATGCAGTCCAAGTACCCAAACATGGATTTTAGCACAAGCCAGTTTCTTGACACTCATCAGAAAGTAGCTTACATCGCATTTGGAAATCACGCAACACCAACTCCTGAGGAGTTTGCTAAAATATTGGCTGCTCTAGTTGATTCAGTGGATTCAAAGGTCATCGATGGCTTTATATGGGCAACTGTTAAAGCTTCCACATTTCCGGAGGTTGTTCAAACGGCAAAAGGGCAACAGTTGAATGCCACAGATATCATATACAATCCTAATCAATATCCCCATTACAAATTCTTGAAATGGGCCCCTCAATTCGCCATTTTGTCTCATCCATCAAGTGTGCTATTTCTTACTCACGGGGGTGCCAATTCCCTCTATGAAGGTCTGTATACTGGAAAGAAATTGTTGATTCATCCATTTTTTGCCGACCAACCGATCAACGCCAAAAAACTGACAGCGGATGGATTAGCTCTAACTAACGATCGCATAAATTTGCAAGTATCGGCAATCCGTCGTGACATCCGTTTGCTGGTAGAAGATGAAGGCAACCAATTCACGGCAAACATAAAGCGCACGTCTAACCTAGTGCAACTAAAGGCTTCTGATGCTGTCTCCATGGCCGCAGCCGCAGTTGAGGAAGTAGCCTTCGCATCTAAAGGAGATAAGTTGCCGCATCTTATCACCGGCGACCACAACATGACCTATATGAAAGCTCACAATTACGATCTATATCTATTACTTGCAATAGTTCTGCTATTTGTTACAGGCTTCTTGATTACAGTCATTTATATGGGTATCAAATTCCTACTTAATGCCTTTGCACCAAAGCAAAAAAACAAGAAGGAGTAAACAAGTTCAAACCGGAAATTCCTGTATTAATTAAGAAATATGCCATTCGCGAAAAAAAAAAATCAAAAAAATCAATGCATGTCTTTAAAATGGTTGTACTTCTGCCTCTACTGCTTCTGTAAAATAGCCCTGCTTCTATTATTTTAGTCTCTTTTCTGTGACTGGATTGATAAACTCTTTTTATCAGCCTGTCCCAATTATTAGTGTCATAGTTCTCAATTCGGCTGAAATTGCATAAACCGGGTTTTATCTACTCAAAACGTGCTTACGAATACGAACTGGTCAGTGTGACCCGTCTCAATAGAAGTTTCGCCCATCTCGGCAAACATCTGGCACAATTATAAAGAACCAAATATATCTCAAGAAATTATACCCTGGTGTTGCACCTTTGAGATGAATATCAATGGAATACCAAAACCGAGGAGAACAGCCATTTAAACTGAACTAGCGACTAATTAGGAGAGTAATACGGGTTAGTATCTTGATACTTCTTTAGCAACTTTCAAAGATGCCGAGCTAAATGCGATTTTATCCGATATATTGGGACAACTGACGCAAAGCTAAAATTATGCCGGACATTGTCCGGCTTTAAATGTTTGTGCTTGGTGTGAAATAACGTTATTGTTTGTTCTATAATTTGCTATGAAAATATTTCACTTGATCTTATGCCTATGGTGGTTTGAAATTGCAATAAGCTTAGCAGATCATATCCAGCGCGAACTCAGTTATTGGGTTCAGAAGAACATAGTGATATCCATTTTAACACCAGGATCTTCTCATGTAACATGGGTTCTTGAAATTGGACAAGAGCTCGCCGCGAAGGGACATAATGTCACATTTTTGGCTAGAGCAGATCACTTGAAATACGCCAAGGATTATTCAGGAATCAATGTCCAATCTATATCAGAACCAATTCGTACTATGAACGAGGACAGCTGGGGTACCTTGCTGAAAAAGAAAGATACCAGAATCGAAAGTATGAAAATGCTATTGGACATGGTTAATCACAACTTCCCGAAGGACTACGAGAAACATGTGGAATATATTCAAAACCAAGCTCCTGACTTGTTTATATGTGACCATCTTACTGACAGTTGTATCCGAGCCGCTGAAATGCACAATATTCCTTTCATATTGACTTCAACTGTTTTGACTGCTCCAGGTAAGCACTTCCCAGGAAAACCAAAATGTAGGCTTTATGCTAAAATATAAAATACTTTAGATGTGCCAGCTTACTATATCAACAGCTACATTGTTGGCGAACCAACAACCGAGAACGAGACTATGTGTACAAGAATATACAATAATTATATCTATCCAGCAAAAGTGATATGGCATTTGCGAAAAATCATCAAAGAGAGTGCACAAATACGTCGTAAACTTGGTATATCTTCAGCAAACCAACTAATTCCAAAAAAAATCAATGATGTCGTCAAGTTGGTAAATAACTTCTACGGGTTTGAACCTGCAAGGCCAACAACACCTTTGGTGCGATTTATTGGACCAGTCATGCAAAAGACTTTCCAGGACTTGGAAGCTGATCATCAACAATTTTTGGGTAATCACCGAAAAATTGCATATGTAGCATTTGGTCATCATGCTATTGCCTCGCATGCTGAATTTGAACAAGTACTCACAGCGTTGATTGAGTCAGTTGAAAGGAGAACTATCGACGGCTTCGTATGGGCAATTGTTAAACGCTCCTTACTACCAGTATCGGTAACGACTCATCGGGGTAGTCATGTCAATGTCACAGATATTATGGAGAACCCCGAGAAATATCCACACTATCTATTTCCTAAATGGGCTCCTCAATTTGCCATATTGTCCCATCCTAGTACAGCCATATTCATCACTCATGGTGGAGCCAACTCAATTTTTGAAGGCTACTTCACTGGTAAAAAAATGCTAGCGCATCCGTATTTTGCTGACCAACCAAGCAATGCCAAATTGCTAGTTTCCACTGGCGCAGGATTGGATTATGACAGACGAAACTTGAACGCATCTGAGATTGTGCACAAGATTGAAAGGATTGTTACGGATGAGAATGGTAAATTTGCAATGAACGCAAAACGTATGTCAGCACTTGTGCAGATAAAAGCAAGAGATGCAGCTCGCAATGGTGCATCGGCTGTTGAAGAAGTTTTGTTTACTGCTATAGATGACAAAGTGCCACATATGTATCTGCCCTCGAGAAACATGTCCTACTTAAAGGCTATGAACTTGGATATAAAGATCATGCTGCTTAGTAGTATTGCGCTCCTGGTAACTGCTACTCACAAATTCAAAAAATGGTTCGAAATCTCTAACCAAGCCCAAATATTGAAGTATAAGAAAGAATAGAGGAGTCAACTAATAATACGTTGGCACTACCTTTGAGGCAACACTATAAAATTATCGCATTACCGAGATTTTGTTATAGCCATCCAAATCGAAAAGCTATACAGAGGCTAAAACACTTTAATAAAGACTACTAAATTTAAATTTTGTTCTTCTTTTCAAAAAGAAAGGAAGGAAAAAAATGTAAAAAAAAAAAGTAAAAAAAAAGAATGTCTTGCAAATTAAAAAATATGCTCACTACAGGGATCGAACCTGTGACCTTGGCGTTATTAGCACCACGCTCTACCGACTAAGCTAAGCGAGCTTTTTTGCTGTTGAAAGGAAAATTTTCTGTGCGGTTTTATACCTTTAAAAAATGTTTTTGCTCTATTGCAGACGCAGCATTTACTTTTGTTGGTTTTCGTAAATTTCAAATAAACAAGCATACTTTTACCCATCTTTCATATCATTTTCAAAGTATTTTTATATGCAGGTTCGTCTGCAAATTCCAATTTTTACTTTTGAAAAAAGGGTGATGTCACATGTGACTGTTATTTGCTCGGAATTTGCTATAAGCAGAGATTGCGCAGATCACCGCTCCCAAACGTTACGTGACATAACTCTCCGATATGTATCTGCAAAATTCAACCGATACGATACTAGACAAAACTTTATCGTATTGTTTTAGTGATATCAAATTCGTATTGTATTGGTGTTGATTTTTCACTTTATCATCGGTTCATACCGATATGATACTGCTACTTATAATTCTGCGGACCACCACATTTCAATTTGACATCCATACCAAAGCCAGAATACACAATGAAATGGTACCACGCACTTTCTTACAATTTTAATCAACTAAGACTAATGAAAATATCACAGCTTGAATATCGCATGGAGGTTGAAGAAAAGCAGTGATGTGTCACATAACACGGGTGTCACGTAACGCCATTGTCACATAACGCGAGTGTGTCGCATAAGTAGGAATCCGCAAAGTAGATATAGATACAATTCTTAAAAAAAAAATTGTCGTATGAGGCTTGTGGTGCTTTCTCAGTATTGATATCAGGATTTTCAGATTTTTATCATTATAAACCGATTTGATGCTGAGACACAAACCGAACATCTAAAAATTTTGTGGTTCTCTTGCCAGACGTCGCAGCAATCTATTATTTGGATTTGGTAGTAGTGATAAACGGTTAATGATGATGAGATCACAAAAAATATAGCGTATTTGTGAGAGAAGTCTTATACCGCTGTTGGCATTGCAGACTCTGGGACAATTTGTTAGGTGATAGGTTGAAGAAAGGTAAAGGCTTGACGCAAAGGAAACAGGAACTTTAATTGTTCAGTATACATGATAGAACAGCATTATAGGGGAACATCATTTTTTTGTTCTGTTGCTTTTCAATTCCATTCTATATAATCCACTGACGAAATGTACATCTTTAGCTAAAAGTAATGCCCGGATGCTAAAGTTAACGAGTACCGTCTTAATGTTGAAGATCATATCAGACTTCTCATAACATGATTGTACCTCATTTTCAATGAAACTTTTTCTAAAAGATGCAAGACATGGTTGTATATGCGCTGTAAAGATAAAGGCCTGCAATGGCGATTACGTCGTATTTGGGCATCCTGATACCATTATCAACATATACCTCACTTCCGCCAAATCCGAGTGTGTTCAGCAGGCCAACAATTGCTTGTCATGCTTTAATAAACTGTCTGATTGAATTAATTTTCGTACGTCAGCTTAGTAGCTGATAATGATCTATATGTAGTAAGCCATGGGTTGTCCTTGCCAAAAACCTATAGCTCTGCAAAGAGGCACAAAAAAACAGGCTTTCGTGGCGCAATTGGCTAGCGCGTCTGACTGTTAATCAGGAGGTTGGAAGTTCGAGCCTTCCCGAGAGCGTTTTTTTTTAAAAAAATTTGAGATTTTTACGTAAATTCGATTGTTCTAGATGTGAAAAGTCGATGAAGCAAGAGAACTGACAAGCTCTCTTTTTTTTGCTTTGGTGCGTGCTTTGGTTTTTAGTATATACTATGATAGCATCACATTTTTCTATATTTTTGTGGCACAAAAGACCAGTTCGAATGTGTGTGACCTCGGCGAGCGGAGTTTCCTATGACGAGGTTGTCTCAGGATTACCGTCTGCGAAATAAAAGGTCCAGAATTTAATTCCTTCTTGCTTTTGACATTCGTCATGGCAACTACAGATATTCCTAGGAAAGTTCGCTGGGAAGACCCAGAAAGCCCACCACGAAGCTTCTACACAAATGGATATGAAAAAGGCTTGGACGAAAATTCCAGGTATCAAGATCTGGCGGCTAATGGATACCATCGATCTTCACTTGAAAAGCCTTCCTATCACGTACCACTCGATGACTCTGACAGCGACGGTAAAGGCTCAGACGATGAAGACGACATTCTTCGTGGTCTTATTCGGCACCCAGATAAACTGCGCGATGACCCATCTCAGCAACCTGAGATTAATCATGAACGTTTGGAATGGCAACAAATGCTGCAATCTGTTTTGATGGGCGAAGTCATTAAGTCAGAACGCAAGCGCTTATCTACAGCTGCCAATATTAGAGAGCAACACCCTGTAATTATCAAAGAAATATGGGTATCACTTAGGGCAATACTAGGCGGGCGTACCAATACAATGGAAAAGCAAAATTTGGAAGAAGCACGCCAAGAAATAGACAGAGTTCTTGACAGACTTTTGGAGTTCAAGGTGGAAGACGAAGATCTCGCAGCTTTAGAGCAGGTAGCTGATCTGCTCAAAGATATTGATCGAATCGAGAGTCTCTACCCAACTCGAGCAGAGCTTAGCGTGAACTGTCCTAAGTATGCTTCCGAGGCTGTACAGACTCGTGTAGACGCTCTAAATGCCTGGTGTACTATTACCCGCAGTTTAGAAATGCAATACAAGATTTTAAGGGATTGGACTGGCTCCGATGAACTTCAAATAACCCGAGATCCATCATCTGAAGATAAGGTTGTCTCCACTTCTGAACAACAGCAGGTTCTTGGGACCTATTCAACGTTCACAGCTCATGAAATCGATCCTTCATTCTTGGAACGTATTTTGAAAGAGTCCGCATTGCAAGATACGTTCGATCGACGACTACTTTCGGCTCTAAACTCTCTGTTGGTCAAATCGAAGCAGACTATGGTTGCAAACTCTGAGTTGTTCGAGGAAATGAACTTACCTGCTTTCATAGGAGAGCTGAAGAGATTAGCCTCCTTCCCAACGTCACTCGTCGAAGAAGCTCTGAAATATAAGCTGCGTTATCAGGATCGTCTTAACAACCCTTCGTCACCTATGATCGATGCTATGTTGGATGATTATCGCGGTTTGCTCAAGCTTGCTTGCAATGTGCGACGGCAGTATGAAGAGTTGGCCACACCCGCCCCTGGATGGGAAGCAGAAGAGCACGAGATTTTGTGCATAAATTATGATACTATTGTGATGGATGCAGTACGATTTTATTTCAGACTAGTAGGCTACAAAGTCGATGTCGAACGTGAAAATAGTCTTCGAGAATGCGAAGTAATGGAGAAAGAATGGGAATTTATGAAAGAAACTATTTGTCGCTACGTCAAAGGTGGCGATAGTGAATGTGCTGAGCAGTTTTGGTAAGTTGGAATAGACTTGAAATTATAACAATTCCGTTCGGAGAATCTAACACTTGTTATAGCTTACTTACAAACCGACTGCTAGTATCCTTGATGAAAGACTATACAAAGTGTTTGAAGTCACCAGAAATAGATCAGGCTTCTGGTGTGGACAATGAATATCCTAAAGTACTTCAGAATATGCGCATGCGGGCCAGAAAGTTGTTGCGTTTTGCAAAGTGAGTCCTCAGGTCGAAGGATGTCTATAACTAAGTCATGGGGAATTTATTCATTTTTTTCTTAGATCATTCAAATCTCAATTTGAGAATGCAGCAGAGTATGTCGTGGATGGTACTTCTTTCAAAGATTTCATCGACGCATTGGTAGATGCCGATCACTTCTTAGTATATACTGGGACATTTGAAGAAGATGGTGTATACGTCGTTGCTTCTCCTGGACTTTTTGGACGTGATGATAAGATTAGGACATTGATACACTCGAGCTCCTCAGTGGCTGATCTAGGAACTGCTACGACACCTGGTGCTATTGAATATGGTTCTCGAGAACAAGACCAGTATGTACTTATTTTGTCTCCATGGCAAAGCTTTTTGTGGTCTGGCGAAATTGTGGATGTTCCTATTGAATATATTGAACTTGAGATCAAAGCCAACCGAGTTCGCTTCGTCTCCGAGTCAGCAGAGCGGCTGACTGAAGGTCGCACCAAATTCTGGAGTGTTGTTAACAACTGCGGAGTGGAGCTCAAGCAAGAGAGAAGGGCTCATATACCGAGTATCAACAGAGAGTTGAACAAAATCAAAAGAACTGTTTTCCAACTGGCTGATTCTGCCGTCAATGCTGTCAAGACAATTCAGGAGCAGACCAGAAATAAGGATTGTCAGGATCTGGTTGAAGAATGCTTTAGTTTCGCAAGCGATTTTGGAAACTACTCTGCTAAATTCCTGGATTTGATCAGTCGACGACAATTGGATTTGAAGTTAGTTCGTTTAGCCATCGACTGGATCTGCTTTATTACGGATGAGTGCGTACCCACAGATAGAAAAACATTCAGATGGGCTGTACTTGCCCTGGATTTTGGTATGGTAATGACTCGAGGAAACAACATTCTGGCTTTGAGTGAATCAGAGTTCATTAGATTGCAGTCAAAGGTAGCCAGCTGCATTGCTTTGCTTATATCACATTTCGATGTGCTGGGAACCAAAGTGCTACACGACGACTTCAAGGTTCAGAATCGACGACGAACTACCATCTCCAAACGCAATTCGTACAATGTTAATGGCAATCGCGATGAGACCGGAACCACGACTTGTTCTACTTTTGGGCCTACAAAAGATTCTGTTGCAACTCCTAGTGCTGTCACATATATACGTGATGAATGGATGCGTAAGATCGCAGAGTTGGAAGACCAGCGTCATGAAGTGGAACGAGAACGAAATTTGATCGGTAAAGTGCTCGATAAACAGCGACCCGAAGATCAGTCTCTTATGTTCCTCGCACCATCATCATCCGATATCTCTTTCCGCTGGCAGCAAGGTAAATTTATTGGAGCCGGAACCTTTGGTTCCGTATATCTGGCTATCAATCTGGACACTTCCACTGTCATGGCCGTGAAAGAAATTCGATTCCCTGATTCAAGCTCGTTGTCGGCATTACACAAGTCCATCAAAGAAGAAATGAAGGTCATGGAAATGCTTCAGCATCCTAATATTGTGCAATACTATGGCATGGAAGTGCATCGTGACAAAGTGAATATCTTCATGGAATATTGTGAGAATGGAAGTCTGGGCGGTCTTCTAGAGCATGGCGGTAGCATTGAGGACGAGATATACGTTGTAGATTATGTCTACCAGCTCTTAGGAGGTCTTGCTTATCTCCATTCCAACCATGTTGTACACCGAGATATCAAACCCGACAGTAAGTACAATTGAATTGACTACTTGGCGATAGTCAAACACTAACGTTGGAATTCTTTTAGATATTTTGATTGATCATTTGGGTAAACTGAAATTCTCTGATTTTGGTGCAGCGAAGATTCTTGCAAAGGGTCAAAAGACCATGGGAAAGACGACTATGAACATTAATGTTAATAGTTTGACTGGTACTCCCATGTATATGGTAAGATTTGATAGCATATGACATTTCATATGCCTGATCGTAAACTGACCTTTATTTTACAGGCTCCTGAAGTAATTACTGGCGGCGAGAAAGGTAGAAGAGGTGCTATGGACATCTGGTCACTTGGTTGTTGTATCATTGAAATGACAACTGGTAGACGACCGTGGTCCAACCTTGACAATGAATGGGCTGTTATGTATCATGTTGCTACTGGCTGCCCACCTTTACCAGAAGCTTCTCAGTTATCTGAACAAGGAATTGATTTCCTACAACAATGCTTCATTAGATCACCTCACAAGAGACCTTCTGCTCAAGAGCTTCTAAACCACCCATGGATAACCAACTACATTGAAATGTGTGCAGAAGAACCGAGATACGATGAAGATTACGAAACCTATGAAGCTGACTATTATTCATCACCCAAGTCACCTGAAACACCAGCTGTAGGATCCAGCAGAATTGTTCGAAGTATCATTGGTAGTATGCCTGTTGATGGCCATCCCGAATATATCAGTGGTGGTACTCAAGCTCAACAATACTTTAAAGACTTGAGTGCTGCCAAAGATGAGCTTGGCATCAGTAGTGTCCATCATAGCACAGACACCAATAGCTTGAGTCCTACGGCAAACATGACTGGATCAGCTGCAGCTGCAACTGCAGCTCCCACTAGCAATCAAGGCTCGCTACGTTCTGAAGCATCATCACTTCACGTTTCTGAACAGTCAATGCCATCTCCACCAGTTCGGAGACCTAGTACTGCCAGTGTACGCAGTGAAGCTTCAAGTCATGGCCATGACTAGTTAAAATGAGAGAAATATTTCAAATTTCCGCATAAGCATGCAGGTTCATCAATATCTTAGTCTGGCATCTCCTCATGCTGTGAGACATGTCTTTAGTGTTTGTAAATATATATATCTGCCTGATATTTGACTACGTACCATGGCGTATACTTTCAATATTTTTTGGTTTGGCTAATGTGTGGTGGTCATTGTTCTCTTCTTTAAATTTATGGATGGTCATTTCTTTATTACAATTCACTTGAAGGGTGGATTGCGTAAAGTACATTTGTTTAAGTCTTGGTATAGAAAAATGAAATCATATTGAATGTAATCAATGTTAGAAGTATAAGTAAGTCGGCTTTGGTTGCCCTATGTCGCTCTAGATTAGCATTTGCATCTTGCGCAATTCTTCCTAGCGGCGATCACTCAATCGAGTAGCCACAAACACAGCAATGATGACTACACCGAGACCAACAATAGCAGCAGGCAAAACCAGGTCAGAGGAAGATTTTTGGGAAGCGCCTTTGCGCTTACGAGGTTTAGCTTCTGATTCAAAGTCGCTATAATCATCATGAGGTACTTCAATGCTTTTACTATCCTTCTCTCGAACATACAATCGTACTCGATCATGGCCTTGTTTGCGAGCCAGTTGAACGGCGTCTCGTAGATCTGCATCTGTGATGATCAAGACCTTGTCTTTCTCATCGTCCTCAAATGAGATAGCAAGGAGCTTGGGAAGATCAGGCTCATCCTCCAGCTTTTGTCGAATCATATCGTGCAGGACGTCGTAGCTGTTATGAGGAGCAGTGAAGCGATGGGTTTTACCGTTGTAGGAGAATTTGAAAGCAAAAGTTCCCTCTTGCTGACTGCCATACTGTGAAGAGACTGTGGATCGAATCTCATCATTATTGACCATACTGGCACTTTCGTTCGGAGTGATCTCCGGAAAGGCTTGTAGGGGCGAAAGCGATGACTCTGGAATACCTGAGCGTCCACTAGCTGTGTGAGAATCAGAGATGGCAGAGTCACTGTCGGCACCAAAGCTATTCCAGAATTTGTTCCACATTGGGCCACCTTCTGTGTCTGCACCTTGCATGCTGTTGATCTGTTTTTCGTTAGTAATTTCAATGTGCTTAGCATCCATCGAAATAATCAACATACCTGCTCTAGCATAGCATAAGTTAATTTTAATACATCAACCAGTCCTACAATGGACTGACTGTTTTCTCTAACGGGAAGATTAAGGTAGTGTCCATCTTTTTTTTAAAAAAGCAAGTTAGGCTTCAATGGTACGGGCGCAGATAGCGTAGAGCTGCTCTTAACACTTACCATGCATCTTACGAAGAGCTTCCAATATGGTGGTATCTGGTGAGCAGGTATCAGGGTGGGGTGTCATGACACGCACAACAGATGTTTGTTCTGGATTAAGACCAGCGGCGATTACGCGAAGAACGATATCTTTGCTGGTGAAAATGCCACTAAGATTGTGCTTATCCATGACAAGTACAGCTGTGGTACGATGATCCTTCATCAACTGAGCTATCTCTTTCACATTAGCCTTCAGTTTTACCTCAACAGGAAGGTTGCCATCGAGAACGGATGATATATCAGGACACGACATCCTATCCCTCAATTGCTCCATATGTTGAGCAATATGGACAGGGCCGCTATTGCTCCATTCACGTTCTACGCCTTCAAGGGCATCATAGAGCTTCTTAGACGAACCGTAGGCACGCTCCATTTTATCCAAGGCTTCATATAAACATTTCGTAATGTCGAGCAGTCCAAATATATCACCTTCTTGATTACAAACAGGCTAAAACAGGATAGCAATGGTTAGCTAGTGAAAATACAACAACGGTATCTTGAGAAGCATACCAAATGACGGAAACCGCGGGAAAGCATCAGATTAAGAGCGTCCGTAGCTGATGTTTCAGCCGGAACACACATCGGGTTTTTAGTCATTATTTCAGCTACAATCGTTTGACTGCGACAAGAACGTTAAAATGTGAATAATACTGATTTTGATGGCAAAATGCATCCAATCTTCATATACCTAGCGTCCAAAGAACCAGCGACTACGCGGTATGCGAGATCTTTCGCCTAATGACGAGCTGGTCAACAAAAGCATGATATTGATGAGACATATGATCAGATCTTACGGTAAAGATGCCACTCAAGTGGTCATCATCGTCGACAACTAGAACACAATCGCTTCGTTTTGCTGCCATAAGCTGCGCTGCTTCGATGACCAGCATGTTTTCCTTTACGGTTAGTGCCTGTGCTAGTCTCAGGGCAGAGACTGTTCCTGCTATTTTCTTTTCAGTTTGTCTTAGTCGTGCACCGCTACCCCGTTTTCTTGACAATTCTTGCCCCAGCTTCTTGCGTATAGCCTGCATAAAATCACGTAGTTAGAATGAGATTTGCAAGAGTTCGTTTTCATAGATGGAGTAGGAAAAAACTTACTTCATCTCTCTTGTTCTGACGCTGTCTGCCTCCAGTTGAACTAGAGGCGTCAATACTATCCACTCGCCCTGGGATTTTGGTTCTCTTGGAGGATACCGTAGACATGACGACAGGACAACACTCAGAGAAAAGCAGAACTGGAGGGGTAAACCGTGACGGACTTGCAATTTTATACAATTCCAACAAATTTGGTGAGCATGAGTTTTATGGTACATTGAGCAGAGATTTATTGCAAGCACTTGGTAGTATGTAAGGAAGAATAGATTGGAGCATTTGTATGTGAATGAATGAGAATGTTAACAAAAGGGAAAAGAGTATTCTATTTTCTGCCTCGGTTGGCAGCCCTCTTCGCCTTGCCTGGTCTTTTTGCTTGACCTTTGAATGGGGCTTTGTTCTTCTGAGGGTTGAAACCACCAACATCGGCTGAAGATTCGGCTGTATTAGATTTTGCGTATCTTTTCTTTCCTCCAAATCCGTATTTTGAGTTCTTTTTGTCACGGTTAGAGAGTCCACGCTTGCCTTTCTTATTTGACTTATCATCGTTGCCTCCATCAAGCTCAATATCAAAGTCATCTGTGGAGAAGTCTTCGGCGCCCTTTCGCTCTGAAAATAACATCCAATACATATCATTAGCATTGCAAAGTTAATCATCGTGTTGGTCAATCAATGTTGAAACTTACTTCTCTTGAGCATTTTGATCTTTTCCATGTCTTCTGACTTCTTCTTTTGACGTTCTTGAAGTTTTTCAACTTGAACTTTCTTGCCAAACTTCTTGAGTTCACGCTGGCGCTTAGCGTCTTCTGAAGCTTTAACGGCTGCTGTCTCATCGAGCAAGCGTTGTCGAATCTATATCACATAATTAGCAAACCATTGAAAAGATTTTTAGGTTTTACAACGAATAATTTACTTACCTTCTCCATATGCTCATCGCTCTTAACCATTTCAGCAAAGAAATCGTCTGGTCTCGAGAAAGGAACACCAGCGGCTTTAACCTTCTCACGACCAATTTTTGCTGCCTCCAAAGCTTGTTGATAGAATGCTAATTCTCGCTTAAGATCATCGTGAACGTCCTCGAGCTCAATAGGCTCGCTGGAGGTCACCGACATGATCTCGATCCAAGGAAGATCCTTCAACTTGAATTCTTCTGTAATGCGTTTCATAGCAACCTATACAAACATGGTCAGACACTCGTACAAGGCTTTCAATTGCGAGCAATTATATATCAGATATCTACCTCATTGTTGATTGTGACCTTTTGCTCGAGAATGAGATCACCGTCTTCGTCGTCAATGTCACTAGCGTCCAATTCCTCTAGTGAGATGGGGTCCTGTGAAATGTTTTTTTCTTCTTCCATGTTTATAATCTCTTCTGCATGCTTATCTTCGACTGCTGACATTTTGGTATAATGCTTTAGCTGATCAAGGCAGTTTATAGTATGCACTTTAACTTGCTCGCTCTCAAAAAAGAAAAAAAAGAAAAATTGATCCAGCCAGTCCTGTAGCAGTCACATTTCTTCCAAGGTGAAATACTGCAGTACCAGCGACTCGTTCATACTCACAAGCCACTAAATATCGAAAGCATTTCAGTCATTCATTCTCACAAACAGTACTGGTCGACGGAGCTGTTGAGATAAGCTTGACATATTTGGGAATTCTCGGCACCAGCCTGTTTTATGAGAGTGGCGTTTCTGTATAAAACCACAACATTAATCAGGTTTGCAAAGCCTCGTTCAGTTGCTTTTCAAACCATCCATGTATCAAGAACTCCTCAAATTACTTCAAAATACAGTTAGATAATATAATGCATCAGCAGAATATTGCAGCTACCCAGGTAAAGCTGAGGCTTCTGGCGACGACGCTTGTTGTATCGAAGCCAGACTGCGTTTACTTGATGACAGCTTGGCAATTTTGCTTTTTTCTATCATTGTCGGTATTTTTGAGTGTGAAAGTCACCTAGCCAATAGTTAAAATTTCATTGCCATTTGGGCAATATGGGAGTCTATCGTCCTGCTAATACAAGAGAAGTTCAAACCGTCAAGTTTAAAAATAAAGGACGATCCTAGATGATGTGAAAGTGAGCTGCATGGTACCTGGAGTCCCATAATAGAAATATACATGATGCTAATACCATTTTGTAAGCACAGCCACACTGTTGCCACAACAAGTACTCACTATAAAAGCCCCTAGGATCCCCCAAGCTAAAAGAAGCTATTTGAATCATTTTCTTTTTCTGCATATCATAACCTCTTTTAATACCCTTCTATCCTATACACTATGTTTTTTATCAGAGAAGCATTTGTACGAAAGGTAATGAAATTTTACCTGCTCAAAATTTTAGCGACAAAACGCATTAAACCATGTTCTATGCAGCCGTTTGAGAAAAAGTCGCTGGTGTATGTCCGCGGAATGACGGCTTTACTACTGACAGCCGTCTGCTTTGCGTACTTTGTATACCTGGCTATTCAGGTTTGTGCATTGAAACTGCAATGTGATAGATATTCTATAATTAACAAATCTGACCCCAGGTATACGAGGATCAACCTTTGATCAAGCTACTGGCTGTTAATTTAACGGACTCATATCCTTCACCGGACATAGAGATGTGCAGTGCCAATTCTCCTCTCCGACTGTGGTACTGTGATATTGTCAAAATGGAGTAAGTAAACATTACGCTTATCTTTGCTTCACGGTATACCAAAATGCACTAGAGACTCTAACGCGTTTATTAAGTTGGTCGATAGAGCGTCGCAATAACTGTACTGGCCTTGTCAAGAAAGGAGTATATTCACCGACCATGTTTTGCCAAATTTATCAAGCGAATGGCAGCATCGAGTTCGGCTTGGATAGTTTCCAGCAGCAGCCGAGCTCCCAAGTACGACGAATAGACTTTTATTGGGAGATTGACAATTTGACTGCTTCAGTATCCCAAACGATCGCCATTCCAGCCTTGAGCTTGCAGTTGTATGATCCCAAGTTCAACCCTTGGTATACAGGTGATATCGCGACATGGATCCCACGACAATTCCAGGCATACCGAGATATCACCATGGGCGTAGCTAAAGCCACTACTGTAAGTGTCGAGGATTGATCACGAGGCCGATGTCGCTTTTCTGATTTTCATATAGATGCAACGATACACAACGGATATATATTTTACGCCTCAAGTATACAAAGCTATCCGACCGTACGATTTTGGTTCCTTGCTTGGCATGGTAAGTAAGAAGCATTTACTGTAATCAACCCTTATGCTCCGATACACTGATGCATGGTTATTATCATGTCAGATTGCGCAATATGTCGACATACCGACTGTGAGTACGAACTGGTTAGCATGGCCATTGCATTTCAATTCAAATTTTTCAAACACGGCGATGACTGGTCAATTTTCTATACAACTTGCTAGTGGGACAATGAATATCCAACAGGAGCAGAGACAGCACACCATCTTGTCACTGTTAGCTTTGGGAGGCGGTGCTTTTGGATTAGTCAACATCCTTTACGTAATTTTGTTCGGTATGAACAGATTAACACCATGGGGATTGGTGCATCGCATACCATTCTTCTTTGAAGCAAAACCTATTCCAGCTTATGCAAGATCAGATTATCTTGAATTAGTCAAAACGAGAACACCTTCTATTCGGTCTTCTGGATTTCACAACGTCGACCTTGAAAAAGCACCCTTGACTGACTATCACAGATGGGCGGAAAAAGTTCAGGATGAACACCCGCTGCCAGATGCACCTTCTATAGAACCGTCATCCGTCACGGCCGACGACAAGTCTTTTCATGCTACTAGCGAACGGCCGCTCGACCTGGAGGCACGAGTTCAAGAGCTTGAACGGATATTGGCAGACTACTTTTTGGATACCAAGCATCTTGACCGAATGCGCAGAAAGTCATACAGACATTCAACGACTTAGTAACCGTTGGACGGTGTGGGCCATTTTATTTTAAAGTTTTATGATTTTGATAAATGCCTTGATGTAAATTATAGACAGTACTAATTAATATCTATTTGTATAAAGTTTAATCGCTCCGAATTGTAGCTCTGTATATAAGTGTTCAGTACTCAATAGCATAATCGTTATAGCGAAGATAACAAACATCATAACAGTTCAAGCTGTTAGAAATTGAAATGTTGTCGATTTACTACGTTCACACGAAGCTCAGATATCGTCGCATTCCCGGTTATTCGCCAGTTCCACCTCCCGGTTCCAGTCAACAGAGCCTTTTAGATACAAAAGCAGACCAACAGAATTTACCGCGAATCCAACAATCATAGCATACCATAATCCGCTCAAGCTCATATCATATGCAAATGACAAAAGAAATGCAAGAGGGAAGATCAAGCAATAATATGTCAGTAGAGTGGTATAGGTGCCAACCAGATGGCGATTCAATCCTCTCAGTGCACCTGACGCAACAGTGGAGATGCCTTCAAATAATTGACAAATTCCAACCAAAGGAAGAATATCAATCAAAATGCTTGCGGTATCTGGCTGGGATGTGAAGGCAGCTGCGATAAATTGAGCAACAAGTCGATAGAAGATAGTAATTACCACACCAAACATTGTCGATAGGAAAAATGCAGCCTGCAAAGAACGTCTGGCATAGGTGGGCTCGTCGTATTCCAACCAGTGATCGATTCTAGTCGCTGCTGACACAGATATACCGAACGGCAGGATGAAGGTTGATGAGGCGACCATCATTAGTATTGAGTGAGCGGCTAAGTTGATGATACCTAAATATGACGCTGCCAAGGTAAGGATCTCGAAAGCCCACCATTCTGAGCAAACCATGAACACGCATATTGCTGCCGACCTCAGGAAAGTAAAATAACCAGAATAAGCCTTGATTGTCCATCCCCTCCATACCTGTTTCCCGTCAATTAAGAATATAGATGTTGCCATCGATATAAACAATAGCCAGTAAGTGATTGAGGTAGCTAGTGCAGCGCCCACTAACCCAAGTTTGAATTGGAATATCAAAATATAATTGAGAAAAGCATTGATTGGTGAAATGATCAGCATAACTCTAGTAGCGCCATTCACTACTCCTTGTGCTTGGCAATACTTCTTCAATGCCTCAAAAAGAAAGTAGGCTGGTGCTCCAATCAACAGATACCGCAGAAAAGTTCCTGGTTTACCAAAAAGAGGTTGTATAAGTCACCCTGTCTCTTTCGTATGTAATTATTAAAGTATTTAACGGTTTCGTACCACACAGTGCCACGATTTCATTGTCTTGCCCTAACATAGTGAGCAATATCGCAGCATTCCACCAAATTACACCGACGGGGACAAGCAAAACTGCAAGTGCCAATAACGTTTTTTGAAATTGAATACTCAAGTACGAGTCAATATCTTGGCTCTCTTCTTCTCCATCATGACTAGAATCCATTGCCGTCGCTATACCAACAGCTATTGACCAGCCAGTTAAGCCGGCAAGCATGGAAGCCAATGCAAATGCTGCAAGCTCATTTGTACCCTATGAAGTCAAAATTAGTCATCTCAGCCATTTTAACGTCATCACTCGAACAAATCAACTTACTAAATGGCCAAGACATACAATGGGGGATATCTGCAGAGAGAGCTGCAAGAAATAGGCTAAAATCGTTGATCGCGAATTTCCAAGTAACCATGTTGTTTCCTGTAGAAAAACGCGCCATGTCTGTTTTTCATCACTCGATGAGCGTCTGGACAATAGAGGTGTGTGCTCCATACTACTCTGCAAGTCGAGAATGCTTTGCGAAGGAAAGGGAGAACGATAATCTCCTGCAAATCACTTGGAGGCATATTTTATGAAAAATAGGGACATAATAGCTTACCCCTCCCCTAGATTTGGCAACAAGGACAAAAGCGAGGGATGAAAAAGCCATGATAAAAGTAAGGCCGACCATAATTTATTACATCGATATTGATAAGCTTCGATCGACCATCAGTTACTTTGCTGATGTACAAAAAATATATATAGCTCAAATTGTTTAGAACCATCCAGCCGCTACATCACACCTGTGCCGAAGCACTTGTCGTACTTGGTCTATCTCTAATCTGTCAATGGCAAGCGACTCGAGCGTTTCTTCCATGACATTTTGTTGGCTGACATCAGACAAGGCATTGATTAGGAAATCGCAAGTAAAGCGAGGGTCAGATACAGAGCCCTGTTTAGCAGTAGAAGTACTGGTGCTACTCGGCAATGTCAGTAGGACCAGAGATTCTTTTATTCTGCAAGGCAAGATATAAACTGTCAGAAGACAATCATTTCCATTTTCCATGTTTTGTTCTTTGTAATTACCTCCTGGTGTAATTTTCTGGCTTTTTAGCCCATGGTTGTACAGTCTGCCATATACCCACGCTGACGTCCAGTTGCAATTGGTAGCCTCCTTGTCGGGTGAACTGATGAGTCGTAATCATATTCTTCCAAAACCAGTCATCTATTTCGATTAAAATGCTTCGAAGTACTGTATGAAACAATGATGAAGGTAGCGAAGACGACAAAAATGCTAGATTTCGTTTCAAATCAGCTACAGGGCGATAAAGTTCAGATGTGATTTCGGATGGTAATGCTTCTGCTGGTGCAACTGACCAATTTCGACTGTACAGACGCCGTGTTAGTAACCAATGTGACCAACCTTTGTATTAACACAAATCTACAATTTGTTACCTCTTGCCATATGGGCGCGCACCAACGCTCCAGTCTTTTGCTACCATCTTCACAACCGTTTTTAGTAGCTTGACGCAAAGGGTATCATATAATTCGGTCGCCACTTCGGTGAATACCGTGCCTTCTTCAAATGAATCAGCTGCTGGCAGAGCATTCAAAGAGGTGTTTAGATCCGAAAGTGATTGAGCTTGAGAAGCCCTTTGATTTAATTCGGTCCACATTTCCAAGAAAAACTAATATACGAGATGTTAGTGGCATGACCTTCCAGTCATTGTAATCCTCACTGACTTACATCATCTTCTCCCCACTCGAGAATGCGATCGCGAACTGTAATTGCACTAGTCCACCACCGACAAAGTCTTTGTAAACCGCCAGTAGTTCCAGATCTCTCACCAGAAGTCATCACTCCCGTAACGGCATCAGGTAGAGCTCCTGGAACTGGTACCGATCGAATAAGACTCAAAGCTTCAAAGGAGTCAACTGCAGATGCTATCCGACGATGATATGTTTCCAACAAATCTATCTGAATTTCCATCAAAAAACGAAGTCGCTGTTCAAAGAGCGGTAATAAATGATAGGAATCTACGCATATAATAAAATTGTCAGAAGCAAATTGTATATTATCTCGCTCTGATCGCACGTACCAGTAATGCTTTCAATTAGGCTTAAAATCCGAGATGCAGACTTGGTGACGGGAACAGCATCCTTGTCCTCGTCATACTCTTCATCGTCTTGCATATAATCAGCAGCATCTTGGTCCTCATCTGAATTAAGATCCCAGGCTGCCCTATCATGTACAATTTCATTGAATCGTCCAACTGCGACTACAAATGACGATTAACGTCAGTACTGGAATGTTGCCAAAGTATAACTTCACAATATGACTAACTTACATTGCTTCTCCATCTTCAACCAAGCATCGAACCAATCGGGATTACCAACTATTATTTGAGCCAGACCTAACTGGAATTCAGAACCTTCTGGAGCCACAAACCCATATCGTTCCCGTAACGTTTGATCGAAACTTAAAACTTCGTGTATGGTATGGCTAAGAAGAGCTGGTTGAGACAACACTTGAGGCATGCCTTTTTTAATTTTGCGACTTAGATCAGTCAATAAACCAAAGATAAAATCTGTCCTAGCAGAGTGCCTCAGCGGTGGTGGTTGAAATTGATAGATAATCGGTTGTACCACTCCTACAAAAAATGGCATATGCTGAGAGATGGTTTGGATAGTGTGGTTGAGGAACCATTCCGGCTAAACAAACAAGCATGTTACTGAGAGATGTCCGGGTAATGAAGCGATTACTTTTTCTATACATACCTTATCGAGACGGCTAGTCGGTCGTGTTCCTTCGAAATGAAAACGGAATCTGATCGAAAATGCTGTCATCATAATTGAAATTGGTAGCAGAGGCTGGTATTTTGTGTCTGGCTCCACTTTGTTATCAACGTCTTCAGCACTGGAAAGCACGATGTCAAAACGAAATTCTTTACATTACCCACATATTGTGTCAACTTACGGCTGTTGTAAAATGAGCAGATCGGCAAAGGCACGTTCGAAGGATTTTACTTGTTCTCTAATTTGTTGACTATATGGAGTTTTCAATGGCACCGGCCATTGTAATGCTTGCAAGGTTTCTTCGAATCTCCTAAAATCATACAGTACCACCATTAGTTGCTGATAGCAAAAGCCCATCAATCAAGAAATCAACACTTACTTTGATAGAATATCCTTTAGCTCTTCCCACAGAGTCGATTGCCGGTTGGTCATGTATTTTATCAGCTCAGTATTACATCCTTCGGGACTGGAGGCTACTGTGAGTTTTGTGAGCTTCGCCAGCTGACGGTATGGGCCCAGTGCAGCTTGCGGGTCTTCCTTCACCAACGCCTTGGATCCAGAGCTAGACAACATACATCGTTTTAAGTTTTGGAGTTGTTACGTTTGTATCATAATTCGTTGATTTACCTAAGCTCATCTGCAATAATCAATACTTTGACGTATTCGCGAGTGTTATCCAGTTTTGTCAATTTCCCTTCCAAATCTGCCAAGGTAGTGACGAGCTTTGCTTGTTCATATGTATCTTTCTTCTCATGGTTATGCTTGGAACAGTAAGTTTCTAGTGTTTCGTGTGCATCGGTTTGTCGTCTCTTTAAGCTATCTAATTGTTCTATCGCTTGCTGCGTTCGTTTCAGCGTTGAGGCAATTGTACTGCGTGTCTTTGTAGTTGTCTCATCAAGCTAAAGCATTTGTATCGGAATGAGCTATACTGACTTAATGAGATATAAGGTCATGTTGAAGCGATTCCTACCTTGTGTTTTAACGTTTGGTGATTTGTCTGTCTTTCTTGAAGCTGGGCATACAAAGCATCAAGTGAATCGACAGCTCCATGTCTTGGAATATGCTGATTCAAAAAGTCCACAGTTGCTGCGTTGATATCCGCCATTGAACTGGGAATGTGGCTCAATGTGACGGATGAGCTTATACGACCTATTTTCTGGACTCGTCACGTATACGATTGATTTACAATTGCCAAATGCAGCCATGCCCGAAAAAGAGATTTGGCCAATGGCAAATTTCAAACAGTGAAATGCTTCCAAATAGCTGATGCTTTAGATCTATCTTTATTAATGTTCAAGAGCAAACGTGGCAACGACTAGTTTGTATACACATAACTTTGGAGAATCTATCTACACCAGCAGCATTTCCCTCAGGAAATGACCAGCCATTGCCAACATTATAGTCCGTTTTGGCCAGCTTGAGTCTCGCAAAAGCATCATTTGGCTCAACCGTATTTATTTTCATTTATCAATAACATATTAAATATGTCTGCCGAAGAATAGGCGAGCACCGCAAAGCGAATAACGTTCCTCCGGCTACCTTATGCCCATAGGACAAGTTTGAGCGTTTGTACTTGCTATACTCTAGGGTCACCCCTCTCCAGCATTATGCTCTTTTGTGCCTTAGTAGTAGGTACTTTCATATCAGAGATAAAGTATCACCAATTAAACACAATTAGATAGTTGGGAGCACATTAAGTGCCTAACTTCAAAGAGCTCATGGAAAATTTTGCAGTGGCATTTTATAGGCTTTGGTGGAAATTGTGAAAAACAGTCACAACGTGCTTTTGGGATGAAATTTTTTAAAATGCAGACGACGGACCTTACAACTTTATGAGCCAGCCAGATCCAAAGCCTGATATATAGCCAACCTGCCTGCTTACCTACTGCTATGCTCACTGAGTTTTGTATGGCAATATCATTTGCTCCAAATCTAGAGGAGTTCGCGCTTTTTGCTTCTTACAAGCAAAATATTTGTAAGGGTTATTAAAATTGTCATCAGCGCGTAATAAAAACTTGAATGGCCCTGTGTAATATTCTGTTGATATTTATTACACCTCCCATCGATGGAATTCTCAAACTCTTCCAACTGCACATTAGATTCTTTTGTCTAACTGACTCCTGTGACTTCATCAGTCGGTCTCGCCAAGACAAGCCATTGGTGGGCCACGGAAGCATTCTTCTTTAAGACAGAACCAGATGCATATGTGATCCATAATTTAGAAGCAAAGAGAAACAACTATCTCGCCGTAAATTCCCTTTAGACTGATTATTGTGTGAAGCGTATTGGGCACAATATTGGATTAGTGCGGTTGTGACCTAAAGCTGCCTTGCCCATTCTTGTGCTTCCACTCACTGCGATCGCCAGATTCGGGTTTTGTGTTACATTGGAAGCGAGAATAATAATAGGTGGCACTTCAGCCCGGCATGCTTCTATCTTGCCACCTCTTTCCACTCCTTTTTTATTTTTGCTTGTTTTCAAGGAAAAACTCGTTTGTTCCATGGAGAAACGAGACCTCTGGCCAAAACTGTTACCGCCAACGACTGAAGGGAACACGCCCAGTCCCACAAACAACTCTCCTGATCCTACAACTACCACAACCACTACTCTTACCACCACTACCACTGCAGCACTCACTACTAGCAGTGCACCCCCTACCACATCCGCCCCGGCAACGTCTTCAAAACCCCCATCTTCCAATGTGCCATCCGTTATAAAAGCGACTTCTACTTCCAGCAGCTCAATCTCAACAAACGCACCATCCACATCAGTTCTTCTCGTTACTGGAAGTGCTTCAACCAGTCCATCAGCGTCTGCATCAGCAACCAGTAGTCCGGATAACAGTGGAGACGATTCATTTCCCACTGCCATGGTGGCCGGAGTTTGTGGAGTTATTTTTGTAGTTGCAGCTGCTCTTGCAGGTTTTGTCTTCTACTCTCGTTGGAAGAGGAGAAGACAAGAGAAGGAGTGGGCCATGCAGGAATTGTTCAAAGGAACGCCTGATGATCCAAGCGTGATAGCTTCCGACCCTGTCTATCGCGATGGAGAAGCAGATAACATGCCGTTGCCCAAAAATTGGAACGACCCATATGCTCAGCCATACAATTCCAATCAGCATCAACAATACGCATTTTATCAGCAGCCCGCTGCTCCACATAGTCCATTTCCTGCCAGAGCCGCACCACCATCACAACAGTCCTATTATTATTAACAGTTTATATGCATTGCTCCAACCCGTTACTTGTCCACTCCTTTTCCATCCTTTTTGTTATATAAAGCAAGCAATATTTACTAATGGCCGTAGTCATGCTTGATGTTGTGCTTGATTTACAAAAATGAACTCATATTTATTGCTGGCAAAATTTTAAGGATTTGATTTGATCAGTAGGTAGGTTGTTGCGCAGGAACATCCAGTTCTTGACCGTTCTGCAATGAAAGACTGTATAAAGGGTTTCCCACCCATGTCTTAACTTGATTTTGCCTTTTACCTTTTTTAATATATTTATTTTTATTTGCTTACTTGCTAAACTTTTATCTTTCCTGTTAGTGTAGTGCGACACTGTAACAGTGTAGTTGTTAAGAATAGTGGCACTCTACGACGTATACTACGAAGTCAAAATAAAGATGTAAAGAGCTCGTATGTACAGGAAAATGAAGTTGACATAAATAAACTCAAAAGCAAGGGAAAAAGAGTTGTGATTGTGTGACGATCAAGGGTAATTAAAACGCGGTCAGTGATTCAAAAATTCACTAACGTCCGGCAGCTCTGTTTCTTTAAGCACGAGCGACATATCCACGAACCCAGTCTTGCACGGCTTGGCTATCACGCTTCAACCACTCGGCGTTAACCTTGGAAGCTTCAATGGCTTGTTGAAGAGGGCGGGCATATTCCTTGGTATCCTTGTTAGCGAAGAAAGCTTCGATCTCTTCAATTCTACGCTCATCAGCAAAGCCATCGACAGAAGATTTGACAGCAATGCCGAATAGAGACAGCGACTTGGAGAACTTGGTGTGCAACAAGTCATAGTTGGAACTGAAGAATTCCCAAAGTAGGTTGCGAGTGTCGGGGTTGGAGCCCAATGTGCGGAACACATAGATACTGTCCTGGCCACGAACTTGCTTTTCGTCCAAACTCATAGCGAGGTATCGGTTGATCAAAGCTTCGCTCTTGGCATCTCCAAGAACAGCCAAGGCGGTCAAGCGTTGATCAGATGTCAAAGCTTCGTTTTGGTAGATCTTCAAAATCTCTTCCCAAGCTTGGGTCTCTTCAGCTTCATCGTTTGCGTTCTTCAACACAATGTTATAGACAGGGCCACGCAAGTTAGGATGCAAAGCCTCGTTGTCACCCTTAACGAAGCGCCAGAATCGGTTTCTAGCTTCTTCAACAACTTCTTTGTCACCGCTGCGGCCGGCATTAGACAAAACCAGGACGCGAAGCATGTTGGTGAGGTAGTCATCAGTGGGCTTAAATTCCCATCCCAACTTGTGGGCAATGGGGGCAAAGAGACTGCGGCGGAGAGCCTTGAGACCATCCTTAACGTCTGCGGGTTGTTCATACCAGACGCTGAGAATATTGCTCAAATGGGTGCTAATTTGTGACCACACACTTTGAAAAAGCCCAATAACAATTAGTATATTATCTCATATAAGGTTTTAGGTTGAAGTAGCACAAAGATTTCAATAACTTACAAGTACTCAGTTTCGTTTTGGAATGCTTGAGCAAGTTCCAAGAATGCACTGGTGGTTTGTTCACCACTGACACAGAGACTACCAGCATCAGAAAGCAAGCCGACTCTGTCACCAGTATTGCTCAAAAGGCCATTGTTGGGCTTGCGAACCTCTTCTGCAAACTTCTTGATAACATCAATAGGATATTGCACGCGGTATACGCTGCTTTGTCCAGCATTGAGTTTGAAGGAGCTTGCATCGACGGAGAAGCGCTGTGTTTTCTCGGTCAAAGTATAGGACTCAATCTTGTTGGGAGTTAGCACTCCGAGAGGAACCCACCAATTGGTACTGCCATACAAAATGTATTAGTTTAGGCGGAGCCTTTCTCAACCAAGGAGCTGTGTTTCTTAGATCGGAAATTATTAACTTACGTGTCTTCGCTGGCTTTCAAGTCTCCAGTGGACAAGTAGCGAGATTGTGTTACTTCAATGGTCTTGTCATCAATTACATCGACTTTCACGACAGGATACTAAATACAAGGTTTGATTAAAAGATGTTTCCTTAGTAAAGTAGCAATTACACCACAACTTACTCCGACGTTCTTGGTCCAGAGTTGCATGAACTGAGATACATCAACGCCAGCTTCCTCACTCAGAGCCTTCCACAAATCACCGGTGGAAGCGTTGCTGAATTTGTGGCGGTGGAGATACCTGCGAACACCAGCAAGGAAAACATCGACACCCAACCAGGAGCTCAACATACGAATGACACTAGCTCCCTTATAATAAGAGATTGCATCGAAAATCTGGTGGATTTCTGCAGGATCATTGACAGCTACTTCAATAGGATGGGATGATCGAAGAGCATCCAAGTTGAAAGCGCGGGGCATATCGTCATTGGTGAAGGACGTCCACACATCCCAGTCTGGGAAGACATGGTCAACGGCCAACCAGCCTACCCAAGTAGCGAAACCCTCGTTCAACCAAAGATGGTCCCACCATTCCTGTGAAATTTCCACACATTAGGTACGCTAGTCAGATAACCTTATATTGAATGGGAGTGTAACTTACCATTGTCACAAGGTTACCAAACCATTGATGAGCAAGTTCGTGACAGACAGTGTAAGCAGTCTGTCTCTTGAAAGCCAAAGATGAGGACTTCTCATCGAACAGCAACGCCACAGTACGATAAGTGACCAAACCTGCATAAAACCATTTGGTAAGAAAGAACATCCTCAAATATCAAATTTCATGACAAACAAGGTTTATGTGATGTTACCCCAGTTCTCCATCGCACCAGCTTCAAAATCGGGAATAGCAACCATGTCCATTTTGGGAAGGGGATAGGGTTCGCCAAACACAGAGGCAAAGAACTCTAATGCTTTGGTGCAGACATTCAAGGCATGACGGCCAAGTTCCTTGTTTCCAGGGAGTGCGTAGACGCGAACTTGAACAGATTCGCCATTATGCTCGCCAGTGGTATGGGCTTCAATGTATTCAAAGGGACCAACCACGAAAGCCAAAAGATAGGTGCTCATGACAGGAGTGGTGGCATACTTGACTTCCTTCAAGTCAGTGGCTCCAGCTACATCCTTGCCAGTCTGACTACCTTCATGTTTACCAACGTTAGGTCCCTTTCCGGTCTCTTGGAACGGCTTTTCAGCGATAACGTTCATGTTGGAAAGAGCTGTCAGCTCAGAGGGGACAACTAGGGTAACATCGAATGTGGCTTTAAGAGCAGGCTGTTGAGCAAAAAAAAAATGTAATTATATTAGAATAATGTAAACATATTGACTGGGCAGAATATCATCATACATACCTCATCCCAACATGGGAAAGCACGTCTAGCATCGGTTGCTTCAAATTGTGTAGTTGCGAGATACCTGATTTTTTCGATTTTTTTAGTGCCTGATGACCACCAATTAAGGAGACGACCGTGAAGTCGCGTTCCGCGGCTCACCACCGCCTAATCACCAATCCGGCCATAACCACTTACTTTATCTCACCAGCAGCATCCTTATAAGAGCTACGATAGAAACCAGCCATCTGGTCATTAAGAGTACCCTCAAAGAGGATATCGAGGGTAGCCTTAGACTTGGCAGGAACAGCCTCAGCAAACGTCAAGGTGACCGTGTTCTTTTGCTCATTGTAGCTGATATCGGTGGCTTCTTGGCTGGAAAGCGATTGCTAGGTTAACATTCCGTTGATGAAGCAGGTTGACAGTCCTTCCAATGTCATGTCCTTACCTTGATTCGGTTTTGAGTGCCGATGACTTGAGTTTGGCAGACGACAACTTGATCTCGTGAGCGTTGAGAGTGATGGTCTTGGATTCTTCGTTGACATTCAAACTAAAAGAGGACGAAGGCATTACATCCTATGGTTTGTTGTTATGCTGCTATCAATCAACACTTACTCGACCATAACTCTACCATCAAACGTGAAGTTGGTCAGATCCGGTCTGAGAGTCAGATCATAATGCACTGGTTTGACGTTAGTAGGTAAAACTTGACGTGAAGTGGTAGCCATTTTCTTCTGGAACAATTGGACAATGTAAGCGAGAAGAACCAGAAGAAGCCAAAGGTATTTCATTCAACAAAAAAGGCCTCCAAGTATTTTATATTCAGATTTTTTTTCTCACCTTTTGTACAGTTAATTGCAAAAAGTGCCTTTTTCAGAACAAGTCGCCAAAAGCATCCTCCCCGCTTGTTCGGAGTGTCATTGTGCACTCCGCTGCACGGCTCAACTCCTGCCCCTCGGTACCATGCAATATGGTATTTTACTCACATAATCTCGTCGTGCCATGCCATGCCATATCAAACATCAGTAGCGAGTAAACATACAAGGCTATAAGCTCTACATGAGTCAGCTAAACATTTAATGATATTTATCGGCCTATAAGTTTAGTATGATAGCTAGAGCATTGAGCCAATTCGAGACATATCGTTTTCGTCGGTGAGTTTTCAATTGAAAGGCTGGCGAACACAAGGGATAAAAGTTTTACTTCTTTAATCCGAAGTACACTCTGGCTGCACTTTTACAAGACAAGCTTCTTGCGAGGGACTTGGATGAACGACTAATAATTATATATACCATACACCATCAAATTTTTCCTTACATTCTTTTATCACACGTTATAATCTACCGGTACCACCAACTGATCGTGTAAACCTCCAACAGAACGGACGTCTACGTCCGCCAGTGGGTTTCAAATACATATTGATCATCGACGAATACTTTACATGACATACTTAAAACTGGTTTACTTTCGGCAAGTACAAAGCTTTTGAGTACAAGTTTTAAGCACATGGTAAGCCCATCGATTTCGATGTTAAAAGATCCTTGACACCTGATATTTGACTCACTGGTCTGTCTAACATCGATAATCATAAGCAAGCTTTCAAATGTGCCTGCTTAGTAACCTCAGAACTGAAAGCAGAGGGTTGAAACAGGACATGCATGTACAAATGAACTCACTTTAATAACCATGCAGGTATAGTGCAAGAGGAAAACACTCCACTCCTACGACCTTTTACACTCAGCCAACAGCACACCCTCACAAATTAATAAAAACCGATAACAATGTGATTTTTTCTTTTGCTTTATGATTATAAATGAATATTGATTAGGTTTGTTAAAACAAAAGTTCCAATAGATCACCAAAGAGGTGTCAAAAGAAAAGGAAATTTACAGGGTGTTCCCTGTAAAAAATTTTGCACTATTTGACGTAGGTGTCTTATATTTAAGCAGGGAGAGTACCGTAGCCAGCTGGTGGTACCCGTGAAGCTCTTTGTTGTTGTCTGATTTCACGTTGCTTGACCATAACATAGAAAGCGTGGACGTGACCAGGAATATAGCCAAGAATGGTGAGGATGACGTTGATCCAGAAGTCGGCACCGCATCCCTTCATAAGGAACACACCGAGAGGTGGGAGGAGCAAGATAATGATAATGAGACAGCAATCGCCAACCATGTTTGTTATTGAGAAAGAAGAATATAAAAAGTCGCTTTGTCCCTTTTTCCTGAGCAGGTTTATATACACAGGATGATTACATCACGAATCCCCATTTAAGGAAATCCGATATCGTTTTCTAATTTTCAAATCATGACGCTTCGTGTCTAACACGTTTTGGTAATTTGAAAATGTGATAGTATTTTGACGTTGGCAAAATGAGTGTACAGTAAGCAACAAGTTTTAACCGGCGTAGAACATCAACTGAATATCTAGCTATGGTCGAACTTCTGCTATTTACGTCATTTGGACGGTAATGGCCAGGCTGATCAAATAATTAGGTACTCAGGTACTCAGTTGTTCATGGCGTTTCGATCCGATCCGATCATAAAAATAGTCAACGGCGCTGATCTTCTGTTGACATAGCACAGTTCACAAAGGCTCAGTAATGCCAAGTCGCTATTATCCATATAAAGCATTATACCCTTTGTAGCAACTTTGCCAAGTCCTAAACAAGCTGTTCTATTAATACAGCCTAAATATGCCTATAATCAGTCACTTTACGATTTTCCCAAGACAGTAAGTACTCTTGGCTAATGATAGGTTGCTTCATGGTCCACTCACCTACCGAGAGACTAGTCATACGCAAGAGATAAAAGTTTAGTACATTAAAAAATGAATATTTAAGGTTGTATTCAAGGTGCAAAAACGTGCAAGGAAAAGTCTATCCACAATGATTTATTGCCATAATGTGCATAATGCCATATATTTTGTTATTTTTTTTTGGGTCGAGAGAGCCTTACAGAAAATAAAGGCAATAATGGTGGGCAGCTACAAAGATTATGCGGCCATACAACAGGCATAGCATTTGGTTGCTATTACAGATTGGAAACTTTGGCAGTCACATCCGCACGGAAATGACAACGGGCAAGCAGGAACACACCAAGCTTGATCTCAGCACACCAGGCTGAACATTTTCATATCCATGGATAATCCAGATATAGAAGATCAACCTAATAATCCTTCTGGGACGGATTCAGATACAGAAATGACCAGCGCGCCGGCTGCTGATCAACAAATGGATGATCACACGGACGAACACGCTCGATCTAACGGTGCAAACGAAAAAGCTAATGTCAGCTCAGCAAAGAAGACACCAGATCCAATCGTTTCTGCCCCAGGTTCATGGCAAATTCCTCCAGGCGCACTGGCTGCTAACAATGCTGCGGCAACCACCAACACGAAAACAAGCGCTCCACCTGTCGCAGCGCCTACGGTTATGTCTAAAGCAGCTGAAAGAATAGAGAAAGTAGAGCAGAGAATACGCGAGGATCAATATGACGTGGATGCGTGGACTATCCTGATCAACGAAACTCAAAGCACTGGGGATTTACAAGTCATAAGAGGCGTTTATGAGCGAGTGCTCAAAGTATTTCCAACTTCGGTAGGTTGCTACTTTTCAAGTTGTTGTGTGGGAAATGTGAAGGCATTGGGTGGAACAGCGTGCAGAACGCCAATATCTGGTGTCGTTGGTGTTTCAAATATGATAAGGGTTGTTCCTCTCGTAAGCTCTTGATACTGCTGTATGGAATGATGTGAGCGTGTAAACGAATGGTCATGGTTTGCCATGTTGGTTATTTCGACTCCATTGTGCAGTCGCCACGCTTGCTTTAATGCTTGAAACATCTTAAATTACTGGCATTTTCTCATCACTCTATTCCATTTGTTGATCCTCATTTCCTATGACATTTAGGCTCGGCACTGGTTGGGATATCTGGAACTTGAACTGAAGCATTCAAATTTCAATGAGGTCGAGAATCTGTTTACTCGATGCCTCAAGACAGTGCTTTCGGTGGATTTATGGAAATTCTATCTCAACTACATTCGTCGCATCAATAATACTGATGATGGCAAATTAGAATCAGATACTCGGGTGGTGATTGAAAAGGCATATGACTATGTATTAAACAATGTTGGTATTGACAAAGACTCTGGGCCAATTTGGAGCGACTATATATTTTTCTTAAAAAATGCAGAGGTAATGCCTTGTTCGGAAGTAATAATTCGAGGAAAAACCCCATTTACCAATGTTGTATTTGCCTTACCTGCATTAGACTTCTAATACGTGGGAAGAACAAAGGAAAATGGATAGTATGCGACGTATTTACCAACGTGCTGTCTCCATCCCTCTAAACAACGTGGAGCATTTGTGGAAGGAGTATGATCAATGGGAGAATGGCTTAAATAGGCTGACTGTAAGTGACAGCTTTTAAGTGTTGCAATTTTGAAAGCCAAGCTGACTTGTTTTGCTTCTAGGCTAAGAATTTTCTAAGAGAAAGATCCTCAGCTTATATGACAGCTCGTACTGCACTTCACGAAATGAAAGCATTTTCTGATATTATCAATAAGAATGTGATGGCCACACCGACAACGTGGTCCGAATCCGAGGTGCAACAACTCGATGCTTGGAAGCAGTATATTTCTTGGGAAACGGGCAACCCTCTACAACTGGAAGACAACAATCAGGTTATGGAAAGAGTTGTTTACGCATACCAGCAAGCATTGATTTATCAACGCTTTTATCCTGAGATTTGGTATGGTTTTGCAAACTATTATATTGAAGTAGACAAACCGGACCGTGCTTTAGCCATTTTGTCCACGGGTATGGAGGTTTTACCATCAAGGTGGGTGAATTAGCCACTTCATTTCGAGGCATATAAATGCTGCATTTTTCTCACCCGCAACGCCAGCTTGTTACTTCATTTCGCATACGCTCAGCTGTGTGAGGTTCAGAAAAAGGGGCCTGAGGGCCGCAAAACCTTTGACACTCTCTTGGAGCATCTCATTGAGAAGATAAATGTACTTGAGAAGGAAGCAAACGATGAGATTGAAGAACTTACGAAAACTGCTGCAGAGGAGCGTGCAAACATGGATCTTGGTGATGATATTGATGGCGAATTGCGTGAGCGCCTGCGTTCACGAGAAAAAGAAATTGATAAGGAAAAGAACAAAATCAAATCAGAAAAGGATTTCAAGGTCGCTGTACTGGCCAGGAGTTGCTCGCAAGTTTGGATTACTTACATGCAATATGTGAGAAGATCAGAGGTAATGTCCACACACTTTCGCTTGCCTTGAACTCTGAGTCGCCATCAAATAATGACTTGACTATCGTCTTTCTTACAGGGTATCAAAAGTGCCAGAGTCATTTTCTCGAAAGCTCGTAAATTTGCCCATGTGACCTATCATGTTTTCGTAGCCTCTGGTGAGTTCGATGAGCAATTGAAATAACAGATAATTGATAAATGACGCTAACGTACATCACAGCTTTGATGGAGTTCTATAATAGCAAAGAACCAATAGTTGCTGGCAAGATCTTTGAACTGGGTCTCAAGTCATTTGGCGATGATCCCGACTTTGTTGAGCAATATCTCGACTTTCTCATCCAGCTCAACGATGACAACAGTACGTTTCGTTCAAAATAACGTCTGTTTTGATTTTCATGAAAGAAAAATACTGATCCATTTTTGTTCTTTCAGACACAAGAGCTCTTTTTGAGCGAGCACTTGCGGTCATGCCCAACGAACAAGCAGCCTCGATTTGGCAAAAGTTTGCAAACTATGAACACAAATATGGTGACATGACTGGTATTGAGAAGGTTGAGCGACGATGGAGAGAAGCATTCCCAAGCGGTAAGCCAAATGGTGATCTATTCTTCAACGTAAATATGAACTGACAAATATACATCATAGAATCCAAGTTGAGCATCTTTGTAGAAAGGAATAGCTATCTTAATATAGATGTCATTAAAGATATAGAATTAGGCGGAAGAGGTATGTACTTTACTTTTGGTACATGACAAAGACTTATTGCCATTGCTTACTGAACAAATCTTATCCACCAATAGCTCGCCAATCCAAGGCTGCGCCACCGATACACGTTCCAACTATTGTACAGCAAGACCAAGCTCCAATTGTGTCTGACAAACGTGGAAAGGATCGTAAGGGCAACCGAACATTGCTGGATGCATACCATCCTGAACGCTACCCTCGTCCAGATTTCAATCTGTGGCAAGCCCATACCCCAACGGCTGATCAAGCACCAGCTGCTTCTGCACCAGACACTTCCGGTGCACCAGCACCTACCGGACAAGCGGCTCACTCACAAATACCAGTATCACAGCAACCTCCTACTGGAAACCTTGCGAAAATGGATATTGATCCTTCGGGTGGGCAGTCAAGATGGAATCAGCCTGCATCAGGTGCCTTGCCGGAAGCTATAGCATACTTTTTATCGCAGCTGCCACCTGCTGAAACGTTTGACGGACCGATTATCAATGCGGCAAGCTTTTTGGATATCGTTATGAGCACAGCTATACCGCCGCCACCACGACCACCGCAAATTGATGACCGGCCCATGCGGCAAAGCCCACCACCGGCTGCTGGTCCTGGTGGATCATTCCGAGTAAGTTACGTTCCTGTTACAATGATCAAAGCTTTTTAATCAAAACTAAAATATAATTATTTCCAGGGTGGTATGGGTAGAGGTGGATTAGGCAGAGGAAGACGACCGCGAGATGAGTTTGAGGATAACAATGCACCACATATGAGAGGTTTGTGTCGCTGTTATTTCCATATCATTACTGCCTGCTATGAACCAAAGTCTAATGATTGTTTTTGTGCAGGTATGGGACCAAATAGACCACCAGAATATGACCTTTTCCGGCAACGGCAGGCTAAAAGACGCCGAGATGATCAGTATTAGAGATAGTTGTTAATGCTGTTTTACGCAAAATTTAAATATATCATTGCAAAATGCAGTCTGGGCATGTTTGTTACCATTTTGAATGATTGCAGAGTTTATGGCTACCAGCTAACGTCAGTAGTAAAATAAATAAAAAAGTCTCCTTTTTTTAAAATGAGAAATATCTTTTTATCCAACCATAACACAAAAAATACAGACTTATTGATACCTTGAGTACTAAGTATTCATTTATTATCACAGTCTTGACCTTTTGTCCCAGCCATGATCAATATCTCGAGGGTGGCTGATGTGACTGCTTTCATTAAAGCGGGCATTTCACAGGTTTCAAACTACAGAAAACGAGAACACAAACCTGTACTCGAAAGCCTACTTTGCAAAGCTACCATGGCTGATTCTGATAACACCAAGGCTACGAGTGCACCCACCAACGAGAAGAAGGATGAATGTGAATATAGTCACTATGCGTTTGATAGTCTGCGGACACTGTATTGACTATTTTACAGCTTCTCTAGATGAGATTACCGTTAAGATCGGGTCTCTTATATCTGGCTCCAAAGAAGGTATGACGCGACACTAGTTAATTTGATGCTTAGAGACATATTTGAAAGCATTCACCGTGATCACTGACTCATGTTATTATGAATTAGCCAATTCTGAAGATGTCAAACCGCAGGAACCAGGTGTGTAACGTTGAGTTCATGACTTTTAATCGCCTGAACTCGCAAGCTGACTAGGTTATACAACAGTGACTGGAAAAGAAGTAAATGGCGAGGCAGATAAAGCGCCTGCGGCTGCTGCTGCTGTTGCACCTGCCGACAAAAGTGCTACACCTGTCGAGGGAGGCGTGGCCACCAAACAAAGCGCAACACCGGCAGCCGAGACCGGTTCTCCAGCTGATTCAGACGATAACCTCATCAAATCAACTCATTCCGTTCAAGTCAAGTTGGCCGATCAACAGGCCGATCCCAATTCTCCACTTTTCTCGGTCAAATCTTTCGAAGATTTAGGACTGTAAGTGGCCAGCAGCATTTGTGTGTACAGAGTCAGTCGAATATATTGAACTAATATGAATATACAGAGCACCAGAACTGCTGAAGGGACTCTACGACATGAAGTTCACCAAGCCCTCGAAAATTCAAGAGCGTGCATTACCACTTTTGCTCTCCAACCCGTACGTCTCACATGCTTAATTGACAGTTTATCATGATGATTACTCACATTGCTTTTTGCTTGTAGACCTAGAAACATGATCGGTCAGTCTCAAAGTGGTACTGGCAAGACTGCCGCTTTTACTTTGACTATGCTCAGCCGAGTCGATCTAAGCAATCCCGCTACTCAGGTAAGCGTTGCAATGTGGAGACGAATTGTTTTGGATAAAGAGCTAATATTTTGTTTTTTAGGCTATTTGTTTGGCGCCAAACCGCGAATTGGTTCGTCAAATTTTGGAAGTCGTTACGCAGATGGCAAAATATACACAGATTACCACTGCAGCGGCAGTCAAGGACGGTATTGCTAAAAGAGAAAAGGTTCATGCGCAAGTCATTGTTGGCACACCTGGTACCGTGATGGATCTGATTCAAAAGCGTCAAATTGAAACTCGCTCCATCAAGATCTTCGTTTTGGACGAAGCTGATAACATGGTTGACCAGCAGGGATTAGGCGATCAAAGTATTCGCATTAAAAAGTGAGTTTGCTCTGCAAATGGGATGATTTTCTATTGAATATATGGCATGTAAAAGAATTTGTATACTCATACATCTCTTGTAATAGCACTATCCCCAAAACTTGTCAGATTGTTCTTTTCTCGGCTACGTTTGCTGACAACGTTCGACATTTTGCTCACCGATTCGCACCCAGTGCTAACGAAATCACACTGAAAAGAGAAGAGCTTAGCGTCGATGGTATTAAGCAATTGTACATGGACTGTAATAGCGAACAGCACAAATTTGAGGTTCTTTGCAACCTCTATGATTTATTGACCATTGGTCAAAGTATTATTTTCTGCCGTGTAAGTCTTGTCGATAATTGAAAACGAGCAAACCGGGGCTGTCCAACTTACGCTTTAAATCATTTTATAGACGCGTTCGACTGCTGATGAAATTGCACGACGCATGACCAAAGAAGGACATTCTGTTGTGTCACTCCACGGCAAGCTTGAACCAGCTGAACGCGACTTGGTTATGGACAAATTCCGAAATGGTGAAAGCAAAGTTCTCATCACGACCAACGTTATCGCAAGAGGCATTGATATCCTCCAAGTCACGCTTGTCATCAATTATGACATGCCCACTGACGGTAATGGTAGACCAGACCCTGAAACATACTTGCATCGTATTGGAAGAACTGGTCGATTTGGACGTACAGGTGTCAGCATTAACTTTGTGCACGACAAAAGAAGCTGGGAAGAAATGCATGCCATAGAGCAGCACTTCCACAAAGAAATTCAGCGAGTACCCACAGACGATTGGGAAGAAGTAGAAAAGATGCTCAAGAAGTGTCTCTAAGCCAATATGAATAATGTTTTTCTCATTCGTATGTGTCCTGTTACAAAAATCAATTTTTTATATATAATATATATTTCTTTTCCAATGGCGAAAAGCAAAGAAGCCAAAAATATTACAAAAACCTGCGTACAATTGTGATTCACGCCCATTGAGACTGCGGAGTAACCTAAACTATCTTTTTTTTTATCAGCACACCTGCATTCACTCACACAATGGCAGATCCAAACAGAAGCTGGTCCAAAGACTCTGCTGCAAACACTCCCGATTCTCAACTTTCCGATCAAGAAATTGATAACATGCCCATTGGAGCTGAAGATAGACTGGTTGAAAAAGTAACTCGAGTATTACGGCCCGAATCTTCACCAACTGAAGACCATTCCCTCGCGACTGACTCCGTCGTTGACGGCCCAGGTCCTGGTATGCTTTTATAACAACTTGTCTTTTGCCATTCCATTACTCGTTCTCCTAGTTCTCACTCTTTCTAGAAATTTTGGAGGACTGGCCAGAGGATACAGAGGTATGTTTTCATGCATGGATGGCTTGCAGATAGTGCCTGCGGCTGACTGCCAAGTACCTGGTGCTTGACTAACGCCTATCTTTGACTGTTCAGGAAATCGACCTTATACATGCTCGGATATCAGACTTATCCATTTTACCTTTTTCCCGCTTCAATAATTTGCAAGTAAGTCTCTCTGTACTAAAACCTACTGAACCTAGTGGTTTGGTCCAACGATATCAAGAGGGCTAATCATATCGATATACTGTGTATAGAGAATATGTTTTCGGCAAAATCTGATTATTGATATCACTGGACTGGACAGCTTGAAGAATTTGACAGAGCTAGACTTATATGATAACAAAATCTCACATATCCAAGGATTGGATAATTTAACAGAATTAAGGTAACAAATTTGTCACGGCACATTTTGAGGAAATGGATTGCGGAAATCATGCATGAGGCTCGCTATGATAATTTGGAAATTAATTTGTTTCTACAATAGATCACTGGACTTGTCCTTCAACAAGATCAAACATGCTAAGAACTTGAGTCATCTGAACAAACTTCAAGAGTTGTTCCTTGTTAGCAACAAGATTTCATCTGTTGACGGTCTGCAAAGCTTAACGCAGCTGACCAACTTGGAGTTAGGCGCAAATCGTTTTAGAGTAGGTTACACTGAAGATACTCTGAACAAAACACGGTGGCACCAAAAATGTTATATAACTCATCTTTATTAACTCTATAGACTATTGAACATTTGGATACATTTGTCAACCTCCAACAACTTTGGCTGGGCAAGAACAAAATAACGAAATTAGAGGTATGGTTGTTAGTCATCTTATTAAATTTTGATATGGGATGAATGGTTGTAACCGTTGTTTACATGGCTTGGATCAGAATCTAAGTCCCCTGAAGAATCTCCGCTTGCTCAGTATCCAGAGTAACCGCCTGACGAAGTTGGAAGGGCTGGAGGATCTGCTGAATCTTGAAGAGCTTTATGTCAGCCACAATGTGATTGAGAAACTCGAAGGATTGGAAAACAACACAAAGTTGCGGACACTGGATATAGCCAACAACAAAGTTAGCAAACTCGAAAATATATCTCATTTGACAATGCTCGAGGAATTTTGGGTGAGACATGCGGTCATGGATAGCCAGTGCATATCACGTTTAGTTAATATTCAATATTTTTTGCATTTTCAAAGGCAAACAGCAACATGCTAGGTAGTGAAACTTTCAATGATCTCGAGGTGCAGCTCAAAGATAAGTCCCATCTGGAAACCGTATATTTAGAGGGCAATCCTATGCAGAAGGACAGCCGTGCGACATATCGTAACAAGATACGACTGGCTCTTCCACAGATCAAGCAGATTGATGCAACGTGAGTGATTTGAAATTCTCTATTACTGATGGCATTTCCATTTTACTGAAACAGCTTTCCTGGAATACTACAATCGATTGTTCAGTTTCGTAACCATGGGTTAGAGACGAGAACTGAGTCTAATGCCTACCAGTTGAAGGCAAAGGTTAGCGCACGTTGACACCATTGGGTGCAAATCAGCCAATCGTTTTTGTTTCAGTATCCGAAACCTAAGAATTCGATGGTTGCTTGAATATCTAAAAAAATTCGCATAGCAATAAACCAACTTCGTACATGGATCAAATGTTTTCAATGTAAAGGACCACGTTTATATCAATTGTCTGAGACTTTCGTGCAGGGCCTCCTCGTATATAAACGTCCGTGCCAACTTCAACTTTTTACAGCTCATCCTCTTCCTCTCTCCTTTGTGATCCTTAGCAAACTTTCAATGGATTTCGTTTCTATTGCTCCGCATAGTTTTACGTATATCTTTGCCATTGGCATGATCTTGGCCTTCTTTGATGGTATGCTTTCATTCATCTCCACAGCATTTTAATGTTATAATTTGATGTTGATGTTGATGTTGATCTTTAATTTTTTTTTTTATTCATGAATAGCCTTCGGTATTGGAGCCAACGATGTCGCCAATTCGTTTGCTTCCTCAGTTGGATCAAAGACGCTGACTTTGTTCCAAGCCTGCTGTATTGCAGTATTCACAGAGTTTTTGGGAGCATTCCTCATGGGATCATCCACTGCTGATACCATTCGCGGTAATATCATCTCTTTGGATGACTTTGCCAATCAACCCGGTACTCTTATGTTGGCTATGCTTTGCGCTATCGCTGGTGCCGCTACTTGGGTCCTTATTGCATGTAGAATGGGCTGGCCCGTATCTACCACTCACAGTGTCGTCGGTGCCATGATTGGTGTCGGTGTTGCTGGATTTGGCTTTGGTTCTGTCGACTGGAGTAAGTGAAATTTTCTGGCCTTCTACGAAATTTAATTTGTTTCAAACTTAACACATTTCCTATCACTAGCTTGGTCAGGAATTGGTTCCATCATTGCTTCATGGGTTATTTCACCCATCTGCTCTGGACTTGTCTGTGCTTTCCTGATTTTAATCACTCAACTATTGGTTCTCAAGAGTGAAAATTCTTTCAGCCGTGGTCTGATTGCTCTGCCTTTCTATTTCTTTGTTACTTTGGCAATCAATGTGTTCTACATTGTATTTAAGGGTTCTCCTGGTCTCAGTCTCTCCAAACTCCCCCTTGGCACTGTCTTTGGCATTAGTTTTGGTATCAGTGGTGCTGTGTTCCTCTGGACTTGGTTCTTCCTTAAGCCATTCCTCAAGCGTCGTCTTGGTGCCGGTGAAAATCTCAAGTGGTATCACGTTTTTGTTACCCCATTTGTCTCCAAGCGTGAGACCGCTGGAACTCTCGAGTCAGCTCAATCCACCATCGCTGAAGGCGAAGCATCCCCTGACGAGAAAGGTGACCACCACGATGAATTTATCAGCGCTGAAAGTATTCCACTTCCCGAAGACGAAGAAGTCAAAAATGATAACTTTGTCGTTAAAGGATTCAAAATGTTCAAGGCTAAAATGGATAGAGGCATCGATGACGGTCTTGATCAGGATGATAAATTGCGTGAAATTCATGCCAATGCTCAAAAATATGATGAAAAGACTGAAAGACTTTTCTCCTTCTTGCAAGTCATCACTGCCTGTTTCTGTTCCTTCGCTCACGGTTCCAACGACGTTGCCAATGCAGTCGGTCCTATCTCCACTATCTACAGCATCTGGGAAACTGGCACTGTTGCTTCCACCAAATCTACTATTCCTTGGTGGATCTTGCTTTATGGAGGTATCGGTATTGATGTCGGTCTGGTCGTCTATGGTTATCGTACCATGAGCACCCTCGGTCACAAAATCACCTATTTGTCCCCATCCCGTGGCTTTGCTGTTGAACTCGGCACTGCCTTGACTGTTCTCACCTGCTCCAAACTTGGTCTTCCCGTCTCTACCACTCATTGTGTCACTGGTGCCACAGCAGCTGTTGGCTTGATGAACAAGAACGGCTACAAGTCTCTCAACTGGAAGGCACTTGGCCTTGTGTTCTCTAGCTGGGTTTTGACTCTTCCTGCTGCCGCCCTCATGTCTGGACTTTTGTTTGCCTTTGTCGCCAACTCTCCTCAAATCATTCATTAGAACCCTCATCCACTGCCATATATATATACAAATCCCTTCTATTTAGTTGGGCATTCATAGATATGTAAAATACCCTTCCTGTTCGGCCGCAATCGCCGCACCATGCAGGAAAATAAAAAACTTCATTACGCTTTTTTCTACATTATACACCAGTGTGCAATCTATAATATAGCCAATGTTCTATTTTCGACTGAAACTACCATTTATTACCTGTTGAATGACTAACTTGATACGTTCAAGTTCTGCTGCTTTTGATAATCGATGATCACCGTTCTCTATCACATCAACTGAAGACCCAGGAATCCTTTTGGCTAAATTTTGGATATTTTCGAGCTTGCTATCCATGTCGAGACGGCCATGAACGAAAACGGTGGGGCATGTCACTGATAACTCGTTTTCAGATAGCAAGCATGGTCGTGAATTCAATAGGAACCTCACAGGTATCTCGTAAGATCCGCTTTCGTGGTATTGACTTGGCCGTTTCCATATATAATGAGGATGTTTCACTGGTACCTCGTCATTAAGCCATCTCTCTGTGAAGTTGATACCAGCTCCAATTCCTATAATGCCGGAAAGTCTTTGCGTTATGGAAGCCATGCCGCGAGTAGCAACTAGCAATGAGATCCATGCACCCATACTGCTGCCAATTAGTATCATGGGGCCATCGACTTTGGCGGCAAGTATGTCGAGGGTATCTTGAAACCACAGATCAACGGACACCTTATCCTGATCTGCCGCAACCGATGTGCCTTGCGACGCATGATCCCATGTCAAAAATGAATAGTTCTCTTGTAGGCAAAATTGTTGTAAGTATTGAGGTTTGGTCGACTGGAAAGCAAATGAACGAAAGCCTGGTATAAAGCAAATGGTCGGTGCTATGTAGTTCTTCGTAGAAACTTGATGATGATGGTAGTATTGAAGTTTACTAAGGTTCCTAGTAGTGAAAGTCTTCAAATAATCTGACATTCGTATTGCTGCCATCCTGGATTTCATAAATAGCAGCAATGAACAACCAACTTTTCAGCATTCTAACATGGTATTCCCGAGTGCAACTTTATATTGCCAACTGGCTTTTTCTGGACCACACACTGGCAAATTTCAAGCTCATCATGTGACTGAGCAAAATCCACCAACTGACAAAAAGTCTTGATTTTTTGGCAGTGACTTACCAGACGTGGAATTCACAGGTTGAAGCAATGGATTCCGATGCGAATCCGGAAGACGATGAGGTAATTCATATACCCACCAGCTCGTATTCAGTGAGTCCATTTAGCCATTCATTGCTAGCAACCTGTATTGTTATCCAGTTGACAGTGCTAACGACCTATTTCTCTCAGAACCGTGCAAAACTACAGTCAACCACACTTAGGAACCAGTTCCAGCTCATAGAGCACAGATATAAGAACAGAAGAGGCACGCCCATCAACCTTCCTTCTGTAAGTCTCATTATTAATCCTGAGCCGTATGATATCACATCTACTGAAGCATTTGACTTGCATAGGCCAAAGTATCCACTATCGCGTCTACATCTTTCCAAAGGCGTCCGAGCACATCAAGGCAGCATGATAAAAAGACAGTTCCTCAGGAAACAGCCCTACTACCTCCCAGCCTAAACAAAATTGTCCGAACATCAACAACGAAGGATGGTTAGTGCATTCGTCCACATCAGTCATCATATGTACCATATTGTTCTAATCACAATTTTCAGGAGACCAAACTTCAAATGTGTCAAACGGGCCCAAACTTTCCCATAATGATAGCAATAGTACAAAACCTATATCAATTGAAATACCAAAGGTGAAATTTTGTATGATTTTGTAATGGAAAGTGATAAACCACATGACAACTCATGAGGTTGATGTAGGTGAACGATGACGGCAGACATCAGGCGCGGTCGAAATCCAAAAGAAACTCTATGGTAGAAATATCTAGCGATGAGGAAGATCATCAAGGTAAAATGATGAGAGACATCTGTGGCTCAAACTAACTCAATCTAATTGTCTATTTTCCTGCATCTAGACAAAAGAAGGAACAGCGTGAAACGCGTTGCGCCGTCTATCATCCCAGCGCAAACCGAGCCCAATAAGGATGATAGTATTATATCAAAACCTTTAGTCTTACCTCACAGACGTGCTTCTGTAATTAGTAGAATGGTAAGCTCGTGCTCGAAAATTACATCATTGATATTATGAAATATAGCTATCCTTATTGATGATGTCTGCTCAGAAACGCAGAAATGGTGGAGATGTGGAGATACAACCACCGTCGGTAATCTTAAAAAAGAGACGATCAAGTGCAGAAATATTAGGTTCAGAACGAAAGGCAGTGGAGTCTGTACTCCACAGGCCAGAAACATCCAAATCATCAATCGTAGTTGCGGAAGATCCCGAAGATTCAACGAGTTCATCTGAAAAGGTTCATTCGCCTGAAACCACACCACCAAAGCAAATTGATTCTGACGAAATGTGAGTATATTTTGATTGTCGAAAACTCAATTTCGAGAGATGAGCATTAATCTTGCTTGATGCTACAGATTGTTTGTGTATCCTTTCACTGGCTATGGAGGCATTACGGTATCTAAAGCGGATGAAGCAAGACTGGATGACGGGGAGTTTTTAAATGATAGCATTATAGATTTTTATATGAAATGGTTAGTATACCATCCTATGTATGCAATACAAATGTTGGTGCTAATACACCTTGCAGGATACTAGATCAATTACAAAGCCGGAACCCGGAATTGGCAGGCCAAGTACATATATTCAATAGTTTCTTTTATAAGCGTTTGACTCAGCGCAATCCCAATGCAAGGTCAGTTTCGCTAATAGTCAGATTGCTCATTTGCCATTCTTTTAACACTGCTTTTATACTTTCAGCAAAAGTGATAGTTTGTACGAACGTGTGAAAAAGTGGACGTCCAAGATCAATCTGTTTGATAAGACTTACGTCTTCATCCCTATCAATGAGAAGTACGTATTCTTGTAGCCCATCTGTATACTACATCATGCTGACAATACCCTTTTTTTAAAAGTTGGCATTGGTATTTGGCTGTAATCTGCAATCTGAATCAAATGGTACCGTCACCCAAAGTTGTACAGCAGCCATCAACAGTACCTCTGCTGCTTTCGACAGAGGATGAAACCTCCAGTGAGCCGGACTCATCGGAACCGATCGCTTTGCATACGCCCTCTCCTATGGATGTGGACGAAGCAACTTCAGTAGAAGCTCGAACCTCGTCTCCAAGGACTCGTAGTACGCCGACAGGGATTAGAACGGTTAAATTACGATCTGATAAATCTACAGCAGATAATGAAGCATCTGTAAATAGGTAATTTATTCGTTACTAACATGAGACATGCCACTTCGTTCTGTTCTCTGACCTTCAACCGTAGCCCATGGATATTCTTACTGGATTCACTAGGCAATCGTCATCCAAAGGCTCTTCAGTGTCTACAGCAGTATTTGCAAGCTGAAGCTAAAGAGCGTATGGGTTTCGACATTGAACAAGACGGTTGTAAGCCCATTAGCCAGTATGGCAAAGTTCCGCGTCAGCGCAATTATTGCGATTGTGGTGTATATTTGCTCCATTATGTGGAACTATTTCTTTCCGATCCGCAAAAATATCTTACGTTGCTCGCTGTAAGTGTTTCAATTGAGTAGAGCGGGTTTGTGTTAAATATAGGTATTAATGGCCGCAATTACTATATATATATCTATTGTTAGGAACGTCGTGATGGCCAACAGGAATGGGCACCAACTGAGGCACACGACAAACGGCAGAAAATCCGTCAAGTCATTCAAGATACCGCTGAGGTGTTCAAGGCATTGCCTACATGAATTGACGGTCAACAAGGTATACCTTTTATATATAGACACAGTTTCGCTTCGTTATGTTTCAACTGTAAATATTTATTACAACCTTCATTGTAACAACAACTTTTAAAAAACATGCATTTGAAAAACAAAAAGATCTATCGTTTTGTGATGTTGATATTACTCTGGTACGGATTCGCAGATGTTAGGGATATTGTATTTTTTGAGCTCATAGTACTTTGGTAATATGCTCATGCCGCATACTGATTTGAAGACAGATACAAATATTACAATGTCGGGTGATTTCAAATCCACTCTGTGAATCATGTTAGCCAATACGAACAGGGTGTGTCGTTTAAAAGCAGCGAGAAACTTACTTTAAAGTCGTGGGTAGTAATGGCGCTACAGTTTTTATGATGTCTTGTTTGTTTAACCGCTCATTGTTTCGTACCTCACAAACGATAGCAACTTTCTGTTGCAACGTTTGTTCATTCGTAAAATATGTCTGTTTCATAACATCAAATGTTTTACTGATGTCTTCCAGAAAGCTGTTGCATATGTTGTCTATCGGGATCCATCGCTGAAACCATAATGTCAGCCTACTAGACAGATTCATAATACTAGATCATCAACCACCTACACTGCAATGGCTAGTTTTTTGGATCTCGCGACGTCGATCTTCGGCAGAAAGAGATTTCAAATAATCTAAAGAACCACATGTTTAAAAAAATCCGCTTTGTCTAGAAGAAGGAGATGCAATTGGACGTCAATTTTACCTATCAAGGTACTTATAAAAACCGTTGGCAGTACATCTACTCTAAAACGTAGGAACAAAAGTCCAGAGCAGCCACAATCCACAGCTTCAATAAGTTTATCTTTCTTTTCGACATTGTCCGCCTTATCGTCTTTTTCTTTTTGAGCTTCATCATCTGTCCTTTCAGTAATGAAAGACTCATCCACATCCAACTCCTCATCTACTCGGTCCCATATAGTCTTATGGTCGGGAAACAATTTTGGGATGTAATGTAGAAGGAACTGTTGAACCTGGCCCTGAAGCAACCTTTTTGTCAGTAATAGAGCATACAAAAAATTCAATATGAGCGGTCCTTTACCAAGGCTCGAGTTTCACAGCCTACCACACAAGAAATCTGTTTATGGAAGGACCCCGTGCTCGCGTGAGTTACAATGAAGATATAATGTGCCAATACGTGCTCTGACACCGTACCAAAAGCCCATTGGCGTTTCTCGATCGCTTCAACAAACTGGAGTGTTTGCTTAACCAACGTGACTTGAACTTTCCACGGTGTATGGGCGTAGTGTTCTTACGCTGCTTGTTGTCTGATTTCGCAGGTGCATTTAGCTCAGTCGCTTGAGCGTCAGTGGCCGGTGATTCTTCGGTTGCGTCGGATCCCTTGAGTTTTTTGCTGGATGCCGATTCTAGTGAATCTGAATGGTCTTCACATGATAATCGCCGCTTGTCCACTGCTTTCTCCATGTTATTAAATGCAGATCTGAAGTGCAAGCAAAAAAAAAATTAAAGTTTGAGACCTCCGACTCGAGAATAAAAAGGAAAGGTCCGCACTTTTTCAGGGTTCTCTCGTCTAACCTAAATGTCTGTGAATTGGGGTATTATCGGCACCGGCAACATTGCAAACGCATTTGCAACAGCTTTGAAAGATGCCAAGAAGTCAAAGCTGGTTGCTATTGGCAGTCGATCCAAAGAGAGTGCTGTCAAGTTCGGTTCGACTTACGGATTGTTGGAAGATCACTGCTACCCCAGCTACGAAGAGCTGCTTCAAGATCCTGAGGTGCATGCTGTATATATCTGCACACCTCACCCCTACCACTGCGAATTATCAATTAAAGCCGCAAAGGCAGGAAAGCATTTGTTGGTAGAGAAGCCAATTGCTATGAACACCAAAGAAGTCATGCAAATCATTGACGCGGCCAAGGCAAACAATGTCCTTTTAATGGAAGCTTATATGTATAGATGTCACCCTCAAACGAAAAAAATCCACAGCTTGGTCAAAAGCGGTGCCATTGGCAAGGTCAAGGTCATTAGAGCCAGTTTCAACTACGATGGAACTTCATTTGGGCCGGACTCACGGGTGTGGAACAATGAACTTGGCGGTGGAGCTTTGCTAGACATTGGTGGATGTAAGTTAGCTAATTGCAAGAGTATTTGAACGCCGAAAGAGACTAACGAAAATTTGTATTTCGATAACAGACCCAATGTCGTTTGCACGATGGATTGCTGGAGCAGCTACTGGTCAAGAGTTCGCTGATCCCGATACCATACAAGCAACTGGACACCTGTCTGAAAGCAACGTTGATGAATGGACCATCGCTAACGTGGGATTTGCAGGAAATACCATTGGCGCTCAATTATTTACCGGTATTTTTGCTGACTCTGATTGTACGGCTGAGGTGATTGGTACAGCAGGCACTTTGCGCATACCTAGTCCTTGGAGACCTGACGTTCCTGCCATGGGCACCCCAAAAATCTTTTTGATCGCACCTGGCAAAGAACCAACTGAAGTGTCATATGATAAGACAAACTTGAGTGTATTTACTATAGAAGCTGACGAAGTTTCCGAAGCTATCCTTAACGGAGCTAAAGAATGCCGATATATGACTTTGGAGGATACTATCGGCCAAGTTAAGGCATTAGACGCTTGGAGAGCTCAAATCGGTCTCAAGTACAAGGCCGATTAAGAGTCGTTTATTGCGATTCCAAAAAAATAAAATAAACCAGTGTTTCCTCTTTTATCTAATCACTTTCACCCAATTATTCTGACTCTTGTAAAACTTTGAAATGTATCTTTATGATATTATAGAGTATTTGTTACAGCTTCTATTCATTGTTAAGAACTCATTTTGAGTTAACACCCTTACGGAATTCCTCACTGTAAACAAGACATCCTCTGTTAATCGCTGTGTGTCTCACATCAATTTAAATCAACATGATTGTGCTTACTTGTATTCACGCCATATAACGGGTGCTGAGGTGCATGGAATCAAGCCGACTTCAGTGACAACCAGTGTGATATGCTTGGAGGGCGTTACGTCGTACAGCAAGTTGAGTAATCGCAAATTGGGAAGATCGCGCCAGTTTGATAAGGGGTTTGTGTTGCTTGGAATTGAGGACTTGACTAGTTCATCGGCATTGCCCATCTCGTTCAGCACCAAAGAATCCACCTGAGTTCTGTTAACAAACTTGTATGTTTCACAACAAACTATAACTGGTATTTGTTTATCGCTTGCAGCCATGGCAACCATAGCAGTGCCAATACGTGAGTATACAGCGCCGTTATTCAGCAAAGCGTGTGCACCAAGAATTACTTTGGTGACTGTATTTAAGACCACGTATAAGCTGGACAAAAGCACATAAGAGCATTCGATGCCAGCCGAGACCAATCGTCGAAGCAAATGTTTTCCTATAACAATCAATGAGTACAAAATGCAACATTATCCAGTATCATAAAATTTAGTTGCATACCTTCGAACATCGGACGGCTATCCACAACTATAACTCTGAATTCGTAACCACTTCGCTTAGCTTCCAGCAAAAGCGCCTCTACAACTGATGATTTCGCATATGTCAAAATAACATCACCGTTTTGGATCTTTTGCATGCCGTTTTCTACAATCAACGTATCTGCCATAGTTATTCGCTCCTTAATGAAGTGCTCAATACGCTCTACCAAACGATTTCTTGCCTGAGAAAATTACAAGTTATTTATCAATGCGGTACGACAAGTAATCACAACAACAACAATGCTACTTACAACTTCATCTGTCAAAGGAGGATCTTCTTCCACGATTTCAGATATTTCCTTCTTGAGCCAGCGTATACATTCACGCATACTCAATGACATTGGCCGAACACTCAACAAGTAGGCAATATGAGGATCCAAGTACTTTTGAATATGTCTTGAGAATGATGCATCAGAGGGCGGTTTGTGATCTCGAATAATCTGTGGCAAATGGTCAATATGAATGTGATGAGGTATCTCACAGTCAAATATACCAATTTACCTTTGCAAATATCGTGAGCATGGCAACGCATCTGGCATTTGAGCCAACCATTTTGTGTTCAGCAAAGCGCAGACCAAGTGCTAATATAGCTGGGTGAAGATCTCTATTGGTATTGCTAGCAGTGTTGGGTTTTTTGGGAGGATCCAAATGGGACAACCATGGTACTTCATTTAGCTTGTTCTGTTGCTTCTTTGCTTGTTTTCCAGCATCAGGCGCTGTGGGTTGTGCAAGGTTTGATGTTGATCCAATTTTGGGTGAGTTAACTTTCTTATGCGCTTCTTGTTCTGAGGCTTTTTTTGCCGAACCGGGGAGACCTGCGGCCATGCGCCCCTGTTTTTCTTTTACTTTTTGCTCTTGCAACGCTCGTCTTTCAGCCTTGGTCATGTCTTTTAGAGACTTTCTACCTCCTGCTGCTTGGTGTCCGCCTTGAGCGGTATCATGGGATGGCCCTACGATAATCATTAATTATATGGCTTGCTATCACTTTCCTTTCACGAATTTTATTTACCTGGTGAGTTCAGGGCGGGAGACTTGGAGCCGGCTGTACTAGATTCTCCCTGTAGTAGTTATGAGTTAGGAAAAAAACGCAAATTTCACGACATCACTCGACTAGCCAGATTGCTAGGTGACTGAAGGGAAGCATAGTACGTGTCCGAGATCACTTACTCTCGAGGTACTTCCTTGAGAAAGCTTTCCAGACTCCTTTTTTTCTGTATTTGGCGATTGCCTTTCAGACATTACAGAAAATTAGAGTACGTGAATCTCTCTGAAAGCAATACGCAGAGGTAGCTTTTGTAGGCCAAATCTTTGGTTGACTCATTTTTACAGTCACAGCTGCTTTGCACATTTACTGAAAATGGGTGGCTTTGCCCGAAATTTTACTATCAGAAGTTCTGCACCGGTCTGCCAAAACACTTCTCTAAACATGGCAGCAATTATACGATCACTACAGCCTTTGAACCTCTCTCGGACTAGTCTATCAGCCGGCAGACTATTTGAAACAGCATTGGCATTGCCTGCTCAGCAGAATGGGTTTAGACTTCCCTCATGGCTCGGTCCAATATTATGGGCAGTGCCAAAAAAGAAGACGTCTCATTCCAAAAAGCGCATGAGAGCTTCTAACAAAGGTCTGAAGCAAGCCGAAAATATAACCAGTTGTCCTGCCTGTGGCAATTCGAAACTCATGCACCATGTCTGTCGCCATTGCTATCAAGACATCAAACACCATAGCAAGTTGGCATCTCAGTAACTGACTCTTGCTATAATGATCCTGGTATCTTCCGCATACCACCAAATAGAGAACACCAATATGTTGTACATAATCCCTTGCCTCTGACCTATCAATTCCGTCATTAAAAAATCACCAACCACCAATGAACATTTACGGTTATTATTTAGAGAGACAATCACAAATTTAAAAGTTTGCTATCATAGCTAACAATATTCTGGTATCAATGTATTGGGCAACATTGAATAAATATTGATTTGCCGAAACAGACCGTACAATTGCTACTCACGAATAGTGATGTTGAACCTTTGATGAAATAGAAACTAAAATTGGATTGCTTTGGCCGCGTAGAACGACAGAGCATACCGACTAATCTCCATTTACAAATTCTCCAACGGAGTATTTATACATAGAGAATGTCATAGTCCTCCTTATCACGTTTTCAAAAGTGTACATCTTTGTTATTGCCTTCACATTTATTAAGCGTTGGTCATTTCAATGAAAAAATTTGTGCCGGCTTAATTTGTGACATCACCATTTTCGATACTTGAACACGCCATTGATCTTTGTCGTAGTTGAGGGTGCCTTAAATTATAGCTTATTTAGCAACTCTTAAGCATAATGGTAGGCCCATCAGTAATTGAGGAAACATTTCTTGTTAGCCTTCTGACCATTTCGTAGGACTTCTCTGACGAGTTTGCTACTATTCCCACTCGCTATGCTTTCGACGACGACTCTGACCAAGAAGATATTGATCAAGCTGTTGACAAGTTAGATCTCGAGACTTTCAAAGTCGATTTCAACAATTTCGATACTGCGAGTATAAATACTGTTATTTTTGGTGTTTACGGACCGGGAGACGTATTTCTAAGAGCTGTATACGAAGGACAATCAGTTGTCGGAACGATCTATGCAAAAACCAAGGTATTGTGGATGATGTATTGTATTAACAACATAAATTGACCTATATACTTAATTGTTATATCACATCAAGCTTTTAGCCTCTATGCATACGAGTCCTTCGGCTGGCAATGTTATATCTGTTGTCAGTGAAGATGTTTTGCCTGAAGATGCCATAAATGGATTCGCGCACGCCATGCTTTCCAAGCTGCCAAATGCAAATTTGTAAGTCACTAGCGTCTGAGCATGACTTCGTTTCTCTTCTGTAGCATTGAATGTAAATATTGACCGAAAAAAAAGGAGAGTGATTGTCTTGGACTCATACTATGAATCAGGCTATATTGCGTCTGATTTAAGTGAGCAATATACCGAACCCACTTTAAAGTGCCTCAGAACTTCCGTTGAAAAAAAGGCAAGTCAAAGTGTTCGATCACTTCAGGATTACTCTGTCTAACCAGATGGTCTATTTGTAGCCAACCAGCATTGACTCACTGCCAGCGCCAAACTTGTCGAAGGGTATTGCTGCTGCTATCTTAACATATGTAAGTAATTTGGAATGGAAGTGCAATATCTGTAAGCTTATAGCTGACTGGTGGTATGCTATAAAGTGCGAAATCCATCAACTTCCAGGTTTAGCTCTATTTTCACCACAACCAGCATCTCTGGGCAAGAATCTGATAACAGAAGCAACTATAGACTATTACGAAGAAGCATTAGGCAAGATTGGTGTGGATCACCTTCGTAGTGATCAAGAAAAAGTCCGTCGAGCTATACAATCCAGAAAGTATGGAAAAGATAGCGGCAAGATTGATGCTGACCATCATCGAATGTACATATAATTTTGACATAATCTGATCATAGTAAATGATAAACTTCTGCTGCCGAAAACAAACTGCTTTTATGTAATGGTTTTATACAGAGTAGGAATGCTGGCTTGCTAATTACAAATATTGCATTCGGGAAAGCTAAGGTCTCTATAATTTGTGGAACGCTTTTCGTTTGTGAGTATCACCAGGTGAATGTTGCTTGTTGATTTAGACGGCCAAAAGATCTCCAAAGTTTCTCAGAAACACAATGGCTCCGGTAAATACAGTCAATGAAAGGGCAATGTTGATGTTACCCTGACGCTTTTCCGGAGCGAAGAGTTCCGCTTTGATAGTTTGCATAAAGCTTTCAGCTTCAGGAGTCTGTTCAAGTTGGCGCTTTTCGTAATCCATGGTTGTTAGAACAAAAAGTAAACCCTGAACTTTGTTTTTCCATTCCTTGACGAAATCATGGCTTTGGTGACATACTACTACTAATAATGTAGTTTTGTCATAAAATCATCGATCTTTGAAAATTTCAATATGGTGAAGCTGTGAAAGTGAGACGTTTTGGTCTTTGGTAGATGATAAGCTTGGAGAGATATAATATTTCTAATCTCATTAGATGGAGGCAGATGATTGTTTCATACTGGCTCTAATACTTTGGACCAAATTTACACCCTCAGTTGTCTAGAAAGCGAAGGTCATAAATGATTTACATGCTATAACAGTAGCTACAGGAAGTTTCTAACGAATCATCGTCTGTACAAGATCTTTTTTGAAAAAGCCTATCTTCACAACTATGTAATCATAGAGGGAAATTAATACTACATATATACTATAATTCTGGTTGTAAATTTTTAGAAATATGAAGCTGGAAGCATCCTATTATGTTCCCAGATTTAGAAGTAAAGGCCAGAGTCGTATGTAAAGTCGATTTGCGCCTGATGATTAGTTATACGATGAATTTTGGTTCAGGCTAAATAAGAGCTCACAATACTAGCTTTCTGCACAGCTGTTGCATTGTAATTAGAGAACGTAACCGTTAAACTGGTAAGCTCTAACATGATAGATGTAGAATCAAAGCATTTATCTACCCAGCTTCATTACTACGCAACAAATGACGATAGCCTACATAAACTTCCAAGAAAGCTGATGGTCTTAACCAAAATTTTATACCATATATAAACTAGTCACCCAAGCATTGTAATTAGCTACATATGTTATCACGGGAAATGACATATTGGTTTAATGCATGTGACATTTGGATTGGCATCTAAGTCATGAAGCAGCGATCGCTTGGGCTCTTTCTGCGTTTGCGATCGAAATTGTGGATGTTGACTTCACCGACAGCTGGATTGATAACTGGATTGACAGACATTGCCCCGCAGGCTTACAAATGCTCTCATGAAACACTTCGTATAGCTATAGAGTGAAAAATTGATAATCTTGGTGCAAATTATCTAAAGTTTGGGCCCGGTCAAGGAAATCCAACAGCGTTGACTTCCGGTTCCTATTGCAGTATTTTTCCTTTCGAAAACATAAGACTAACATTGAAGTTTTGGCCTGCAAACCTTGAGCATTAACAAGATCTTACAATCTTGAAGTGCACATATGCTCCTGACCTCATCCAGCCTCCCAGCTTTCAATCTGGGCTATGAAGTCTCTCATTGCAAAAAAATTTGAAGCTTATAAGTCGATGTAGATCCATTGCTATCGCTTATATTTTACCTTTCTTACTGCTACTATACTCTATGTTGAACTGCAAGTCATATCACAATCCCCATCCATTGGATTCACTTTCTACAGATGAAGTTTCCCGAACGGCTTCTCTAGTCCGTAATAGCCAAAAGGAGAGAGAAAAGTTCACCTTTAGCACTATCACTCTTCATGAACCTCCTAAGGACATCATGATGGCTTATTTTGGTTGGAGCAAAACTGCAATCAAACCTGAAGCAATTGAGAGAGAAGCCTTGGTTGTAATTATGGAGCTCCACTCTGGAAACGTATATGAAATAATTGTATCTCTTACTCGCAATAAGCTCAAATCTTGTATTCATGTGGATGGGGTTCAACCTATTGTCACACTTGAGGAGGCCGACGAGGTTGAAAAGCTCATGCAAAATGACCCTAGAATAGCTGCTGAATGTGCAGAATTGGGAATTACAGATATGTCCAAAATTTGCTGTGATTCCTGGGCTATAGGTAAACACATGGACGGTGCTAAAAAGCGTATCATGCAAGGTCTCATGTACTATCGTCTTCACGAGCACGATAATCGATATGCTCATCCTCTTGACTTTGTTCCCATCGTTGGTAAGTACTCTTGAGGTGCAAAAAGCGTTGGATAAGTATGCATCCTCAACCGCTCTTTTTAGACGTCAACAAGATGGAGATTATTGAAATAGAACGCATTCCCACTCGAAATTCAAAGTTTAGGCGCCCAACTATTCCCATGACTCCGCACAACTATTATCCTGAATTCGTTGGTGAGGAAAACCTTCGCAAGGACATTAAACCACTTATTATTCAGCAACCAGAAGGCGTTTCTTTCAAAGTCAACGGGAATGAAATTGACTGGCAAAAGTGGAATTTACGCATTTCTTTCAATTACCGGGAAGGTTTGGTACTTCACAACTTAAACTATCAAGACCGAGACGAAAGGCGGCCGCTTTTCTATCGTGTGTCGCTTTCTGAAATGGTTGTCCCATATGCCGAACCTAGCTCTCCTCACTTCAGGAAGCATGCGTTTGATGTTGGAGAGTATGGCCTTGGTTGGTCGTCAAACTCTTTGTCTCTCGGATGTGATTGTTTGGGTACCATTCATTACTTTGATGCTACTTTGAGTGACGCTTTCGGAAATCCTTTTGTTATCCCCAATGCAGTTTGCCTTCATGAAGAAGATCATGGCATCCTCTTTAAACATTCAGAATTTGATAGTGGTCGAGCTCATACTGTCCGAGGTCGTCGCCTTGTTATCTCGCATATCGTCACAAGTAAGCATGTCTTGCGACTCATTTAGTGTATTAGTGTTCCAATCCCATTTTAATTCATATTTACAGTTGCCAATTATGATTATGCCTGTTACTGGCACCTATACCAAGACGGCACCATCAATTACGAAATTAAAGCTACCGGTATAGTAAACACCCACGTTCTTGCCGAAGATGAAACACCTGGTCCATTCGGTACAATGGTTGCACCTCAAATAAACGCCCAACATCATCAACACTTTTTCACCATGCGCATTGATCCAATGGTCGATGGGCTAAATAATTCGATTGCTCAAGTGGATGTTCAAGCCGTAAAGGAACCTGTAGGACATCCAAAGAACAAATTTGGCAATGGCTTTTATCCCAAGACCACTGTCTTTAAGGATAACGTAGATGGACAAGCTTCTGCAAACTTTGACACCGCTCGCTTCTGGAAAATTATAAACCCCAACAAGCTTAATCCTCGTACTCAGGAGCCTGTGAGTTATAAGGTTGTCAGCCACAGTACTAGCCCATTATTCGCTAAGCCTGGTTCGATTGTTCATAACCGTGCAGGTTTTGCGTCCAAAACCATATGGGTTACACCTTATGAGAAAGATCAGATGTTTGCTGGTGGTTTTTATTGCAATCAAGCTAATGGAGAAGATAGTTTACCAAGTTGGACCAGAGAAAAAAAGCCTATCGAAAATACTGATATCGTGATGTGGTATACTTTCGGTATCACACATTTGGTACGCGTTGAAGACTTCCCCGTAATGCCTGTGGAAAGTTGTGGCTTCAGTATGAAGCCATGCAACTTCTTCAGCTGCAATCCTGCATTAGATGTGCCATCCACCACTAAAGCAATTAATCAATCTGTGCCTGCTTTCAAAAGTGTCTGTCAAGGCGACTGCAAAGATAAGACTACGCATACAGCTTAGTAAACCTAATACGGAAAGTCCTTCGCCTGATTGTACCGGTCGCTTCACTAGAATACTTTGTCAACATCAACATCTACCCCTCGGGTTCATAAAGAAGAGTTTCTTCAATCATACATTTATTTAAACAAGAGTACACAGGTTTTCTTTGGTGCTAATTGCGTGCTTTGGTTTTCGTTATTTATGAAGGAGATGCTGATGAATTGTCACAGTCAAACTATCACTTAATGCAAACTGTCTGTAAATTGATATATCTGTCGAGCAAGTTGAAGAGTGTAAAATATGCTTAGCAATACTAGCTAGTAGATGATAGATATAGAAATTCAATCAAAGTAATCCCTGCGTGCACATTTGTAAAAGGGGCTTCAATTCCTTCATAAAGTTGTTCGTTATGATACAACATTTCTAATAAAAACTGGTCATACAAGTTATGTGCCGAAAATATTAGTAAATAGATATATAAAACGGGTATATTATAAATTATGATTGCGATCGTTTTTTGATGTCCCGCGAGATTTGAGCTTGTCCAAGCAAACTTACGCCGAGTGTCAACACACCACAAACCACGATCACATCAATGATAGCTATATTACTATATAGGAAGACTTTGTCAAAGTCAGAGATAGTAAATGTCATGGCAAGTCGAACAATCAATTCGATCACAAAACCGAGACCCCACAGAGCCTTTATGATAAAGTATACTTGCCGCAAGGTCGAGAAGCGTTGGCAGAAGTAATCCATTAGAGAAGGATTTACAAGCAATAAGGAGGGGGCACCACAAGAGGAGTCGGCAATGTAGAGGGTTTAGATTTTTAGCTTTTGACCGGATTTTTAGCTTGTGGTGAGGATAGTGTAGTTGCATTAAGTGATTTCACTGGTTGCCCCAACATCGACTTGGCAGATATCATACTATTCAACATGACCTTCACTGCCGTATTTGCAATCTTTGTAAGTTACACCGGGCGGGCATAAACGGCGGAGCGCATGGACTTGCCGATGTTTCATCTTGAAAGGTTTGGTCAGCATCTGGCCCCCTTGCTTGTAATAGCATCCTTCACTTGCTACACACTCTTTCATCATGCAAGTTATTCCTGGCAGAAATCATCCTTGAGGACGTAGAACGTCACATAAAAGCATATTAAAGGAAGACAAAACTCAAGACCTAACAACAATGTCTTCTAAGTCAGCCTGCTCATTGAATGTCTTTTGCTACACACTTGATTTTATTGCACTACTTTGGAGTATTGGTTTTTCTAATATTGCAATGAAATTAATATATAATTTGCTAATACGTTAAACTCTCAATATAGACATTCCACTCACCATGAGTACAATGTCCTTTTCACAGGAGGTGAGCTGCTAGGTGGAAAGGACATCCTCTTCTGCCCTACGTTTTTTGGGGTTTCTTGCCTAACCATAGCATAAGTATATGTCATCCTTGAGGTGGATGTTCAGTGGCCGGAGCTCGATTCTCCACAATGTCGATCACTTGTGTGACCAACAACTTGAAAAATTGTTCAGCGACATAATTTTTTGTAGCAACTCAAAATGTGACAAAACTGTACCTTGAATGATAACAGCACCGAAAGCAGACACAAAAGCTGGTCTTGACATTTGGAATTTGTCGCGGTACCGTGTACTCGACAGATTTTGCCAATTTCGCAACATATCCTTCAAGAACGTCCACGGTGGATCTCCATGACCATCTCTAATGCAATTTGTCTTCTTATCAGTCTACATATATCTTCATACAGCGCCTTCCAATCTGCATTGGGACAAAATATACCAAAATACTGGTGCGCAAGTTTGAATGACCAAGGCGGAGATAAATCACAGGTTTCGGCGGCCGCGCTCCGAGACTCATTTACGGGCGCCGTTTACCCGAAGCCTGATTCTTCGCTAGATCCGCCGCTCATCACTTAATTCCGCTCAAAATTCTAAAGGTATATATTAAAAGCATGAATTTATCTTTTCATCGCCCAGTGTATCATTGCTGCTTTGCGTTTTGTACATACAATGCTAGTAGCTGAAAATTCCCAAAAGTTGATTGATACTGCCACCAAGAGAGTTATCGAACTGTACGATCGCGTCTTGAGATCGCAATCGAATAAACGAACTGTACAATTAGTTGCTGGTGCTGCTACCGCCTTTATCTTATACAGAGTTTACGCTGTTATTGCTCTTCCTCCTATAGCCTTGCGTGGCTTACCTTATGTCAACAACTTAAGAGTAATATGGACAACACTTCGAGGTGATACACCATGGGTTCAGTTCAAGAAACTCTATGCTCCGGCTCTTGCAAAGTCAAATGAACGCGGCATGTACGTGGTGAGTAACCACTCCTGGTTAACACTGATTTTGTACTACTATGTGGTCATTAATATTATTTTGACTTTCTTTTTCAGCGCTGTGGTCGTGTAGGATGGTGCGTATATGTAGAGAACCCTGCCCTTATCAAGAAGGTTTTGCTCAAAGGAGGTACTGTTAAACACTACTGCACTTAACAAATTCTTGGTATTGCAATTAACCATTTTTGTTCCCTCAGAGCTCTTCCCTAGAGCTGAGCATTCGTTTGGAGAAGGTGATACTTTGCTCAATGGTATGATCCGTCATCCTTCCATCCTGACTGAGCCAGGTGAAAAATGGAAGAAACATCGCAAGGTATTATCAACACACCAACGTTCATATTCGTTTGACGTGCTTTCTCACATTTTGAGAACTATTCAGGCATCCAGCCCAGCATTCCATCGTGCTATGCCTGTCAATATATTTGGCCATTTAGTGCAGAACTTGTTCATCGCAATCGAGAAGAATTCAAACATTGTTGAAATCTCTGGATTATTGGAGCGTTTTGGCTTCGACGCTATTACTTCAGCTGGGTTTGGTACGTGCTTTACAAGTTAATATGCTTTGGTTAAGCAAGATGGATAACCCTTGTCCAGAATACAATGCAAATGCCATCGGTGATAGAGACAGTGAATGGGTCAAGCTGTACACTGATTTGAAGGATGGAGCTTTCTCTCCACTTTTCTTCCTGATTCCTGCGTTTGACACCAAGTACCGCCATCTCTTTCCCCGCCGTGTCCAACTTCATCAAGATCTGAAGCGATTTATTGGCAAGATCGAGGATATTATTGTTAAGAAGCGTGCCCAATTGCTCCAAGGTCGATCTCAAGTGGATGAAGCCGAGAAGGATCTTTGCACTTTGATGCTGGAATCTGAAGCAGACGGTGAAGGCAGCTCCTTGTCCAACGATGAGTTATTGGTACTGAGATATCTTTATATTCGAAAGGTCGTCATATTCCGTTTGCTAAATCTGTATTCTGTTTAGAATGACTTGATTGCTTTCATTCTTGCTGGCCACGATACAACTGCTAATGCTTTGAGTTCGGCATTCTATTACCTTGCAAAGGATAAGGTTTGCATCTTACAACAGTTCCAATCCTCTCATTCAGTTCCTCATACCCAAACTTATCTCTAGGCAATTCAACAAAAACTGCGAGCTGAGGCTATTGAGTATTTAGGTGATGAATCTCATGATGTTATTCCTACAGTTGAACAATCCAAAGCAATGCCTTATCTCAACATGGTTATTCGAGAGGTAAAGTATTTTATCGATAATCCTCACAAGTGCCTTATCAAGTACCTAACTAAGCGTCTGTTCTTGCTTACAGACCCTTCGTGTTGCTGGTCCTGCTGTTTGGACCTCGCCCCGTACTGTTGCTGAGGATACTGAACTTGGGGACTATCTTCTTCCTAAGGGCACACATGTCATTGTTGATATCCTCGCTCTTCAACACGACGCAGACTTATGGCCTGAGCCATACAAGTTTGATCCTGAACGTTTTGCGCCTGAGAACAAGTCCTCAAAAACTGCTAGCTCTTGGTTGCCTTTCGGTGGTGGCCAACATCAGTGTGCAGGCATGAACATGAGCTTGGCTGAACAACGAGTCCTTCTCAGTATGATGGGTAAGTTATTATTTCATCTTGTTAACAGTAGCATCATCATACATACTAAATGAATTCTCACTTCACACTTGTCTAGTACGTAAATACGAATGGGATCTTGCACCTGGATCACCGCACCAAAATGATATCGTCATGAGTGGCATGGATATCATCGGCCCTAAAGACCTTCAACTTGTTTTCAAGAAAAGATATTAGTGAAAAGGAAGTGACAATGGTATACCGCAGATGAAAGTTGCACGCTTTGCCAACAGAATTCAATAGTGCAATATTCGATTTGAAGCACCATTTCAATTAAAATATACCTTATTGCGAGTTATATTCACTGTATGATCGTAATCCAGAATATTTAACTGCAATATCAGACTGCTTTAAATGTATCCTAGATCACTGCAGCTCGGTACCGAGCAATGCCGAACATAAACTCTGGGATCTGCCCCACTCCTGCTCTCAACAGGTTCAAATTGTCATTCATCATCATGTGGAGTGCTTCTGAAATTAATTGCGGAGACTGTTGAGATTTATACGTTGATTAGAAATTTTCAATTTAGCACTAGCTTTGCTATACAAGTGTTGTAAGTCGGATGGCTGAAGCACCAATTGTTCGTGAATTGGATATTGATAACATCACAAGCATAGTTGCCATAAATATCGAAGAACTTTCTCCTTGAGCAAGAACGCTCTCGGAGGTGGATAATTCACGTACAAGTGGTGCGTTAAACTTGAGCTCACTGGTATCAACTGGTTAGGTCTACATTATCTATTAAAAGTTGTATGTTATATTGGAACGAAGAAGGAATTTATTCCATTTATACATCCTCGTCTGCGTCGGGAGTGGCCATATTTGCTTTTGGTATGCTTAATCATAAACAATTTTTGCGCTCACTTACCAGTATGGCAAGAAACAATTCTAGATGCATGCAAATTTACGTTAAGCTCGATGCAGACAGATATGGGATCCAGGCATCGACAAAAATCAGCGGGAAATGAACATTAAAGCCTCGGCCTCTATGGTAGCATCTACAGCTGGTATCTTCAACTCACTACATGCAGAATTATATGTATCGCATATCATGGTTAATCGTCAATAGAAGCATTGTCATTACGTTTGATGCTGCATGCTCCTTTTATGATGTGCGCAGGACGAGCTTTTCAATATTTCGAAGATTCTCTTCGCGCTTGAAGACGACTGGTGTCAAGAATAGGAATATCGGCGAAAAAAATAAATAAAAAAATAATTACATCAGCGCACATTAGCGAATATAATGGTGACTTTGCCATTTATTCGTACTTGTATAGCTGAAGGAGTCAGTCTAAAGACACTTTATTTGAGACTTTCAGGTTAATTACGTCTATAGCTGAACCTGTTCAATTGGGCCCTCTTCTGATACCCAATCGAAGGTACCTATCATCTTTGTCAACCAAACATCGCCTGGCTTGGAAGCGCCTTCTGGAGTAGCACCTGTAAAGAGAGAGCCACTAAGGAATGTATGAGGAAATCCATGATCAAACTCATAAGAGCCATCAATCTCCTTCATTTCATTTTCGCTCAAAGTGACAGCAAGAGCAGTGATATTTCCTTTGAGATGTTCCAATTTTCTGCCGCCAACAATAGGAAAGACATATGGCGCTTTTTGTCTTACATATGCAAGCGCTACGCTGGTGATCTCGGTTCCTTTGGCATTTGCAAGGTTCTCAAGAACTTTGGAGACCTTTCTGTCATGATCGCTTATTGCTTTAGCCTTGCGACCCGGGTTGTTGTTCTCTCGTTCCTTGAACCCTTCTTCTGTTTGGAAACGACCCTGACCCAAAGTACCATATGGTAACAATCCCATACCTTCGTCACGGCACATCGGAATGATATCACGTTCGAAGTCACGAATTGCAGCATTCCACAAACCTTGGTACACAACAAACTGGCGCAAACCATGGTCGCGCGCATATTGATTGGCTTTCGTAACGACCCACGCGGGAGTGTCTGAGATACCAAGATACATTACCTTACCTGCCACAACGAGATCATTCAAACTATGCATCAGTTCAGGGATTGTCACCGTATAATCCCACCAGTGTAGGTAAAGAAGATCAATATAGGATGTTTGAAGCTTCTGTAGGGATCGTTCAACTGATACGCGCAAAGACTTGGTTCCGTTACCACCGTAATTTGAATGGATCTTGTCCTTCTCATGTCCTTTATAGCCGCTCGAAAACTTGGTTGCAAGCACTATGTCGTCTCGGTTTTTGCGTGAGGCCATCCATTCGCCTAGCCATATCTCAGATTCTTCGTCTTGATAACTGTTGGCTGTGTCTATGAAGTTACCACCTTGGCTAACGAAGTAATCCAACATTTCAAAAGCGGTTTCCTTGCTGCATTCACCCATGCGCTGCTTATGTGCCTCACCAAAATTCATGGCTCCCAAACATAGAGGGGAAATTCTAACAGATGCAGTTGGTGCCAGCTGGCGGTGACGTCCCAGAAGTGAGCTTGGAGGTGAGTGAGTTGGATATGCCATGATTTTTATTCAGTTGGAGAGTTGAGTGAATTGATTGCACTCTAAATATGGTACTTATATACTGTTAGCTCGTCTTAAATCAATGTGCCGCGTAATTCAGTTTTTGCAGGCGTTGTTCCCGAAAATGGTGGCAATTAAGGTTATTACCTCCGGGCAGGCGCGACGCGTAATCACCCTTGTGGACATAATTCTAAATATGGATACAAAATAAAGATACTTGTTAGCAGAGTTTAGTGGCGCGTACTTCAAACCACTGATTTGGCATTCAACTTGGGAAAAAAACTTTTAACACGCTGAATCCCTTTATTTGGCATCCTTGTCGAAGAGTTGGCGGTGGGAAATCGCAGAACGACGCAACATATCCGATGCAACCTATCACAGCCTGAATTTAAACTACCATTAATATTGGGCTGTTATATACATAAAGCCACAACACTTCTAAACAATACTTTTGGTGATTTCGTGTCGTCAAGTAATCAGCGTGACGAGCAATGCAAGACCATCGCGCAAATGGAGAGGACGAGACATATATTTGTTACAGGTCGGCCAAAAAGAAGATAGGGCTTGTTTATCTTAAATACTATGGTTATAAGAGGATAGAAAGGGTGTCCTGGTACGAGAGCAACTCTATCCAACAATAGCCACCGGATTGCACTTTGTAGAAAAACCTATGTAGTGCAATATCTGTCTCAGTTATTGCGGGCAGTGTAGCCTTCGGGTAGAGCTTCGATTCCACATGATATAACACTTTCATCGTCTGGTGCGCAAGTCTCCAAAAATGTGATTTTGGCTGCTTCATCTACCACAAGCTTAGGGTAGGTAGGTCCAGCATCACGATAGCTTAGCATGTTATCGAAGTGATCGTTTTGGTAACACACTGTCTTAGTTGGCTCCTTGGCTATCCATTGGGGGAAAAAAATCACTCCGTGTAGATGACGTTCTTGGAGATTGATAGTGACGGATACATCAGTCCCGGTAGGTTCGTCCCAGCTCACTTTATAGACTTCATCCGAAAGTCGAATAATATGCGCCTTTTGCTCCTTCACCCAGCGACCGCCTACCATACCTGAATGGATACGATAATCGATTGTTTGAGCATTCTTGATATACATTTCATATTGCCAACCATTATCGTAAGTATAGATGAAATGTTTGCCAATGACGGTCTTAAGTTCGGCTGGCTTAGTTGACGAAAAGTCTTCCTGTACGTACATGGTGTTAATTGTGAGCGCATACATCCAATCTGTAAGTCTCTTTAAGTATGTTGGCGCCTTAATAATTTTTCCGTCGGCGACTCATTCTGGGCGACTCATTTTAAGCGACTCACTAATTAACCCTCGGGAGCCCATGATTAAGCAACTCATAATTATCCGTCGAGCGTTTAGTAATGTCTCGCTTAAATGCTATGCAAAATCGCAACACTGCGATATGGATTTTTGACGACGCGCCGCCCCCCGGAACAGCTGCAACAAAGATGGGTGGTTCGTTGAATCCAATGTTGTGGACTCTGCGCAACGCAAAATCCTCAATCAACAGTCATTAATTTCCAGCTTTCACGAGATATACCCTTTCGGAATGGGTAGAAGAGGCATTCATGAATTTGGTTGACGAAAAATCTTTTTTGTCAAGAATATGCTATGCAATTAAGTCTGTCAACGACATTAGTGTTCATAAGATATCGAGACGGGATTGGCAATATGTTTAGTCCCACCCAATACTCTCCAATTGCCGCCAGTCTCTCACATCGTATCTCACTCACACTACTGAGAGAAAGAAGGTGTTAAAATCGACAGACTAGTTGACGATGACTATGAGAGGAGGCTGATAAATTTAGTAAACAAGTTGGAAACCGTAGGAGGAAAAGCAGGATGGTGTATCCATGATATCCAATTCATGAAATGACGGGTAAGATGATCCGAAGGAAGGGGAGAGCAAAATCATCTTGACTGACTTTTGAGTTCGTGATATACAACTACTGAGCATTTGACATCGGTAGGCACTTCATACAAAATATGTTCAAATGATGTGACGAGGAGAGCAGGATAGCTGGCTGCATGAAATATACAGAGCAAAGGGATTATCACTTTTGTGGCGAGTATGCTAGATTGGAACAATCTGACAAGTGATTCAAATATCGGGAATCAGGCGTTCCTGGAATTCGAATACGACATCTGTTGGCCAACACTATTGACATTTATAACGTGCTTTGCTTTATGGGTAAAGAAGGCGACAAGGATCCTTTGAACTTGCTCGGACTAAATTGATTATTTGATGATTTTGTGGATCAGTATGTCAAGCTTAATCTAGTAGATCCAGATTAAAAACACTCATGAGCTTTCTTTCATTCTTCTGTTTTCATATGCCTCTGACCTGTGGTCCACTGGTTAGTATTGTACTTGCGATTTCATTATCTTTGGACGTGAATGAGTCAATTCATTATAAATTTTCATCCTCTTCCCACGAAGATATTGGATGCAGTAACATTAGTTTTGGTTTGTTCCATGGCGAGCATAATGGAGGGGAAGGGGCTATGTTGTATCGCTAAGGTGAAAGCTAACAAAAGCAGTATATAGCTGCCGTTCTCTATTTTAGTATGTGTTAACCTCCCGAAAGACGAGTGAACTTCTCTTGAGGTTTAACAAGGATCTTTTATAACGAGAAAACTCGCTGTCATATCGTGAACTGTGAACATGGTAGTTTTGCCTGTGAGTTACTGATTCGTAACCTTAGGCCGCAAGCACGTGACCTGCACCGAATACACCAGCTATAACACATTCATCATCTGGTGCTCAGGTCTCCAAAAATGCAATTTTGGCTGTTTTTACAGCCACAAGGTTGACATAGGTAGGTCCAACATCACAGTAGCTTAGCATCTGATCAAAGTGATTGTTTTGGTAACACACTGTCTTAGTTGGCTCCATGGTTATCCATGTAGGGGAAAAATCTCTCATATCAACGACTTTATGGAGATTGATGGTGACGGATACATCAGTCCCAGTAGGTTCGTCCCAGCTCACTCTATAGATGCGTAAGGAAGTAAAATAAGATGAACCGTTACTCCCTCATCCAGCGGTCGCCTACCATGCTTGAATGGATACGATAATTAATTGTTCGAGCATTGTAGATATACGTCGACCATTATCGCAAATCTATATGAAATGTTTGCCAATGATGGGCGTTAGCTCAGCTGGCTTGGCTGATGAAAAGTCTTTTTGAATGTATATGGTCCTGATCGGTAAGAGAAAATCCCTGACCAAGTTGTCGACCTTATATTTATTATAGTCGGGTATTTAACAATGTTTCGCTTAAGTGCAACAAATCATTCGGGATGTTGATGTTCTACAACTACACTATAGGAATAGCTGCAAAAACGATGAGACAATTGATGCAACCAAATACTGTGAACTTTATGCGCAACGCAAAGCCTTTGATCAACAACCATTATTGTCAAATGTAAACAAATCCATCAGAATCAACTCATATGATCTAGTAGAAGTATTGCCTTAACTTTAGATAAAACAAGGGAATTCCAGTTGTCGGTCACTGAATGCCCGTTGTCGGTCACTGAAATTCCGGTTGTCGGTCACTGAATTCATTGTACGCGTCTTCGCACCTCATGACAGCATGACAAAAGATCGCAAAGCTCTAGAAAGAAAGTGGCTAAGAAAGAAGGTTTGGATGTCTCGAACGACCTAACAGATGAAGAACATGCAGAGTAAGCAGCAGTGACTATGTTACTCATTTCAATATTCCTTTGACTGAACATCAGCCTTCTAAAACCTCCATCTCGCTTACCAGTTACTCGTGGAAACAATACTCAGTTGGTCTGGCTTGACCTTTCACTGTACAAAACGTTCAGCCTCCAAATATGCAGGGAACGGCACATACGGAAAAAGCAATACTAATGTTTTTATTCAATACGATTTTGGTGATTTGACAATTGTTCTATCATCATATACCATTTTTCTTTTGCTTCCATTTACATCATTGTAGCCTAGCATATTCAACTTCAATGCTTGTTCTTCTATTGTCTTGAAAACACCCCTCAAGATGCAATAAAGATCTGCTCGTCGTGCAACATCATCATCTGATCGAGACAGATAGCATTCATCTACCATAATGACTCTCCAATAGCCGTCATAATTATCCATAGCATACAATGTGAATCGAAAACCTATACATTAACTCATCAATACAGGTTATCGGTGAGATTACTTTACTATACTTACCATGAACTTGGAAAAAGTAGAAGACTCTATCATCGTCTTTCCCCCAATAATCTTGTAGGCGCAATAGACAGTCCCTAGCACCAAGGACCAGTTTGATGAGGTAATCATACCATGCCTTGCCATTGCAAGCTTTTGGTAGTCCACCAGACACCTCCCCGATAAATAGCTCAGCGTCGACACCCATACCAAGATAATTCAGGATATAATCGGTCTTTTGTCCAATTCGTGATTTCTCCGAGGGGTCCACATCCCAATTTCTCCTATCCGCCGATGCTTTCAGAGACGTTTCTCCCCTTTGTACCTTGTTTAGTAACATACATTTAAAATTCGAAAAGTATTAATATCACTGAACATACCATTGTCCAGACCATTTTCGATTTTTGGGTTCTAGGATGGTGAAATAGCTTGCAATATTCGCCATGATATGGGTTGATTCTGATAAATGAGATCTGCATTTTGACAATTCAGCATTACTGAAAGACAGATTAGCTTCTTTTTCAAAGCACGCCTAAGCATCCTTCGCTATAGATACCTTAGATAGGCTATATGCGCCAAACCTTGATCAATGTCATCCTCACAACTGATATTCTATATCCATTTTTTAGATCCAATTTAATATCAAAAACCTCCATGGTAATAGTAATTGCAACATACCATCATGTTCATAAGTATTGCTCTTTGTCTATCATTCATTTGATGCCTCTCATAAGAGATTTTACTCCAAAGGTCTTTTTGCAATTTCTTATACATATCCATAAGACATGCTTTCGTACCACAATGTCTGCCTGTCAGATCAAATACGAAGTATTTGAACGGACTAAACATATCTCATTAACTACCATTATTCTATCCTCAGTCAAGATTTGTCTTTTCACAGCTTACTTCAATAAATCTGATTTCTTCGTCAAATGCCGTTGTATGTCGTTTACTCTTTTACTGAGAAAGTCTTTTTCAACATTTGTAACACACTCATCATCATCATCATCATCGTCATAGGCTTCAAACTCCGGAACTTCTCCAGGGTCATGTTCTTCCTCAGTGAATTCCGACACTATGAGGTTCTCCAAATCGGAGTCGTCACATGGAATCTCTTGTTGACTATAATCATCGTTGCTTAGATATGGCACTATCGAAAATGCAAAACTACATTAACAAAGCACCACTATAGATAACATATAATTTGTATCGTACCATTATGCATGTCTTGCAAATGGACTCTCAAGTCGCCTTCTGATTTTTCCAGGCTGTCGCATGAGAAACAAATCCAAATGTCACCACTCATTCCTTTCGCTTTTTCCTTTGTCCTTTTAAGGATTCTACGCGACAAATGTTAGCGCGAATATTGAATGAGTAACATAGTCACTGCCGCTTACTCTGCATGTTCTTCATCTGATAAGTCGTTCGAGATATCCAAACCTTCTTTCTTAGCCAAGTGACTGAACCACCTATGTCTCTCCTTGAACGTCCGCTTACAAAGATGGCAATAGAAAATAAACTTCTTTCTTGAGGTTTGTGATCTTGTCATGCTGTCATGAGGTGTGAAGATGCGTACAATGAATTCAGTAACCGAAAACGGAAATTCAGTGACCGACAAAGTGAATTTTATTTTACGATTATGAAAATGCGCTACACCATCATCAATTTTAACGCTTGTTCAATTTAACGCTTGTTCTTCAATTGTCTTGAAAATGCCCTTAAGGATGCAATAAAAGGTTACCCTCTGTGCAACATCATCATCTGATCTGGGCAGATAGCATTCGTCTACCATAAGGACTTTCCAATAGCTTTCATAATTATCCATAGCATAAAAGGTAAACCGGAAACCGAAGCATAAACTAATCAATACGTGTTTTTCAACGAATCTACCTTACCATACGTACCATGAATTTGGAAAAAATAGAAAACTCTATCATCATCTTTCCCCCAATGATCCTGTAGTCGCAATAACAATCTTTTGCACCAAGGACCAGTTTGTTGAGGTAATCATACCATGCCTTGCCATTGCAAACCTTAGGTAGTCCGCCAGATATATCTCCGATGAGCAACTTAACATCGACGCCCATACCCAAATATTACAAGGTATAATCTGGCTTATGTCCTATTCGGTATTTCTGTTGGAGGTCCAAGTCGGAATTCGTCCTATCCGCTTATTTAGTACCATACAATCTAAAGTTGAAACAGCATCACTTCTACTAAACCATACCATTGTCCGGACCATTTGTCATTTTTAGGTTGTGTGAAAGTAAAGTAGCTACCATTGTTCGCCTCTATATGCGTTAATTCTGATAGATGAGATTTACATTTTGACAATTCAGCATTGCTACAGAACAGTTTAACTCCATATCCATAAAACATCTATATTTCCTTAGCTATATATACCTTGTATTGGCTATAGATGCCAAGCCTCTATCAATGTCATCCTCACAACTGATATTCTATATCCATTTTTTAGATCCAATTTAATATTAAAAACCTCCATGGTAATAGTAATTGCAACATACCATCATGCTCATAAGTATTGCTCTTTGTCTATCATTCATTTGATGCCTCTCATAAGAGATTTTACTCCAAAGGTCTTTTTGCAATTTCTTATACATATCCATAAGACATGCTTTCGTACCACAATGTCTGCCTGTCAGATCAAATACGAAGTATTTGAACGGACTAAACATATCTCATTAAATATCATATTTAATCTAAATCAGAATATGTCTTTTCACACTTACTTCGATAGATCTGACTTTCGGTTAAATGCAGTTGTATGTCGTTTACTCTTTTGCTGACAAAGTCTTTTTCAACGATTGTGGCACACCTAACAGCATCATCATCGGCTTCAAACTCCGGAACTTCTCCCAAGGCCATGCTCCTCCTCAGTAAATTCTGACACAAAGACAATCTCGAACATGAAGCCGAGCCAACGACTATATTTTGCTATTACTCAAGACAATCCCATCCACCTCAAAACAAGATGGCCACCTTGACTCCCGCTCAGGTGACTCTTTTCGAAGACGACGTACCGACTAAAAAAAAGTAAGGGACATTATCGCCACAAATCTGATGGAAAAAATGGTCACCTGTGGATCCAGAGACTCTGACCATGTCATACTATGCCTCGTTTGCCATCTCCTACTGTAATATGGCGACCCAAACCCGCTACTGGTACATCACCGAGACCATGAAGGTGCTACATCAAATTTCATAATGATAAGGGGGGGTGCCACGATACCTTCAAGTCTGGCACCAACTAGGCACGAGGAAATACTTTTCTGCTACGAGTACGGTCAAACCGGACTGGGAACCAAAGTCTATGGGTTCTTCAAGACAGAGGGTGGCACACTTAGGAAATCTCAGGAGTTCCTGGATGCTCGTAACATGGAACCGGAGGATTCAGAATCCGGTCATTCGAGCATTACCACAAGTTGGACAAGTTGAAGGCTTTGGGAAAGAAGGAGGTGTTGGTATCGACAAACTTGTTGACTATAACTGTGAGATAAGGCTGAGAAACGTGGTAAGCAAGTCTGTTTTCATGTGCCTCTTACCTGTGGTCCAGTGGTTAGTAATGTACTCCCAACTACAGTGTAATTGGGGACATAGCTGAGTTAAGTCATAATCAAATATTTATTCTCTTCCCACGAAGATAATCGAAGCAGTAGCATTAGTTTTGGTTGGCCCAGGGCGAACATAATGTAGGGACGGGGCTGTATTGTACCGCCTAGCGCAGGGCTAACAAAAGCAGTATATAGCTGTCATTTTCTATTTCAGTATGTGATAACCTTCCGGCAGACAAGTGTAACATCTCGTGAGGTTTATTAACGACCTTTTATAACGAGAAAACTCGTCATCATACCAGCTCACTTAATAGATGCGAAAGGAGTCATATCAAATGCGCCTTTAATTCTTATCCAACGGTTGCCTACCATAGCTGAAAGGATACGATATTCAATCGTCCGAGCATTCTGGATATACATCCATATTGCCGACCATTATGGTAAATCGGAACGTAATATGGTATGTTGCCAACTTCTCTTTTAATCGTCGGGTATTCACAATCTCTCGATTGAATACAACGAATCATTCGGGGTGTGGATGTTATACAATTACACATTTCAGGATTATCGGCAAAAACGATGAGATAGTTGATCCAACCCAATACTGTGGGCTCTGCGCAACGCAAAGCCCTTAATCAACAACCATTATTGTCAAATGTAAACAAATCCATCAGAATCAACTCATATGATCTAGTAGAAGTATTGCCTTTTCAACTTTAGATTGTATGATGCTAAACAAGGCAGATAGGTTACAGCTTGGTACGGGTGCCTTGACAAACTGGCAAAAGGTTATTAATTGCGACGTCCTTTAAGGGCATCTTCAATTGTCGGTCACTGAATTCCAGTTGTCGGTCACTGAAATTCCAGTTGTCGGTCACTGAATTCCAGTTGTCGGTCACTGAATTCCAGTTGTCGGTCACTGAATTCCAGTTGTCGGTCACTGAATTCCAGCTGTCGGTCACTGAATTCCAGCTGTCGGTCACTGAATTCCAGTTGTCGGTCACTGAAATTCCAGTTGTCGGTCACTGAATTCCAGTTGTCGGTCACTGAATTCCAGTTGTCGGTCACTGAAATTCCAGTTGTCGGTCACTGAATTCCAGTTGTCGGTCACTGAAATTCCAGTTGTCGGTCACTGAATTCCAGTTGTCGGTCACTGAATTCCAGTTGTCGGTCACTGAATTCCAGTTGTCGGTCACTGAAATTCAAGCTGTCGGTTACTGAATTCCAGTTGTCGGTCACTGGCTAGCTATTTTACTATAATAGAGCCCAGAAATAGTGGATTGGTTTGGACAAATGGTATTTTTTGGTACAAATAAAAGGATACTTACCGCCTTTAAGAGCATCTGCGGATAGAGGAAATTGGGACTTAGGCAAGGGATTGTCTATTGGCTACAGGGTTAAAGGGGAAAAATGATGAAGCGTTTTCTATTGTTTTCAAGTCCATGGAAAGTACGGTATTGAAACTCATACGTTCCCGGTTTACCTTGCATGCTATGGATAAATACGAAAGTTATTGGAGAGTGATCATAGTGAATGTATGCTAACTATTCAGAATAGATGATGATGTTGCACGACGAGCAGACTTTTATTGCATCTTAAAGGATACTCTTCGAAAGGTTGTAAAATCTCTAGAATCCTTTCGAATAAAACGTTATAATTGCCTTTTTTCTACGCACAAATACACCCTATCGATTCCTGGATATTTTTTATCGGTGCAAGAGAGATTGGAGGCTGAACGTTTTGTAAAGTGAAGGCTCAAGCCAGAACAAGTGAGAGTTGTTCCGCGAGTAACTGGTTAGCGAGATTGAGCTTTGAGAGGGCTGAGGTTCAGTCAAATCGCTAGATAACTTCAATATCCAGCTTTTGAGGATCACAAATCATATTCGCACTGCTGGCGCATTTTTCATCCTGGTCACATCTTTGCCTTTCTCCTTATAACCCTGGACACCGCCCCATCCACGTCAAAACAAGATGGCCACCTTGACTCCCGTTCAGGTGACTCTTTCTGAAGACAAAATACCGACTAAAAAAAACGTCAGGGACATTATCGGCACATGTCTGACGGAAGAATGGCCATCTGTGGATCCAGAGACCCTGACCATGTCATACCATGCATCGTTTGCCAACTCCTACTGTACTGTGGAGCGACCAAAGCCCGCTACTGATATACCTACTGAGACCTTGAAGGTGTTCATCAAATTTCATAATGACAATGGGGGTTGTCTCGAAATCTTCAAGCCTCTTGCACCAACTCGGCATGAGGAAGCACTTTTCTGCTACGAGTACGGTCAAACCGGACTGGGAGCCAAAATCTATGGGTTCTTCAAAACACAAGATGGTACACTCGGGAGAGTTGAGGAATTCCTAGATGCTCGTAACATGGAGCCAGAGGATGTTGAGAATCCAGTCATCCGAGCGGATGTCGCAAAAGGTCTGGCAGGGTTTCATGTCTTAAAGCCGTCACTGGGGAAAAAGACAGTGGAGTCATACTATGAAGCTATCATAAAAGGACTCACGCATTACCACAAGATGGACAAGCTCAAGATACTTGGGAAAGAAGGAGGTGTTAGTATCGACAAATTAGTTGACTACGACTATGGGATGAGGCTGAGAAATGTGGTAAACAAACTGAATTCTATTGGAGGAAAGACAGGATGGTGTATTCATGATATCCAATTCATGAACGTGATGGTGAAAAATGATCCGAAGGAAGATGAGAGCAAAATCATTCTAATTGACTTTGAGTTTGTGATGCACAACTACCGGGCATTTGACATCGGAGGGCACTTCATGCAAAAGATGTTTAAATGGTTTGATGAGGAGAGCAGGATAGCAGGTTGTAGGAAATATACAGAGGAGGAGAAGAGACACTTTTGTGACGAGTATGCCAGACAATGGAACAAACTGACAGGTGATTCAGATACTGCGGACCAGGTGTTCCTGGAATCCGAATACGGATATCTGTTGGCCATCACTTTTGATATCCATAATATGCTTTGCTTTATGGATGTAGAAGGCGATAAGGACCCCTTGAACCTGCTGGGACTAAACAAATTATATGATGAATTTGTGGATCAGTATGCCAAACTTAAATTAGAAGATCCACAATAAAAGCATTTGCATGATCTTTATTTCATTCTTCTAATTACATATACCTTTTCTTACATGTGGTCCAGTCAGTAGTATTGTACTCGCAGGTACAGCATATTGGACGTGAATGAGTCAAGTCATTATCCAGTTCTATCCTCCTCACACGAGAATTTTCGAAGCAGTAGCACTCTCGTCATATTTGCAACTATAATCTGACCTGCGGACTCGTAATCCGAAAACTGTATCCAGTAACCCGTAACCCTCTATGTTACGGGGTTACGGGTACAATTACAACTCACATGCTTTAGGAGACTGTTTACGGTATGGTATATTAGATGTCTACACAAGGATTCTTGATCAAGATATTCATTTCGTGAATGAACTAAAGCAACTAAAAAAATGTTTATTATACGCAAGATTGAGATACTAATTCATAAATAGCAGGGGCTCATATATTATGGCAATACACTGCAAATCCGTATGTTTGAATGACCATGTCTTTGTAATATCTGGAAATTCAACTTATTGCGAGTATTGTAGCAAGACATGATAATGCTATCATATCAGATTTTCATTGTTTCGTTTTTTTCATATTAGCAATGCTTAACGAAATCCATCTTGTTTCATCTTTGAAAAACTTTTCCATGAACTTCTCGACAACAGTGCGTTGAAACTCGATGACGATTGGAGAGTTTGTTATGGAATATGAGTTAAAGCTCACGTGCTTAAGAATATTACGGGTTTACGAATTACGAATTACGAATTACGGGTTACGGGTTACGAGGTCACGGGTTACGGGTTACGGGTTACAAATTATCTTAATTCAAGGTTGTCGATCATCATATGCCATTTTTGTCATAAAAACCATAGTTCTGTTAAAAAACCATTAAAGCCTTTTCTTGAAATCCATAACTTCAAAATACATCCTTCGTCATCGAAAGCAACGGATTTTTCTATTTTCTTGTACCTTTTCTGATATGAGGCTCAGTGATGATTATTGCACTCGAAATTGCGTGTATTTGGACGTAAATGTGATAAGTCATCATCCATTTTTGTCGTCTTCCCACAAAGATATTTGAATCAATAGCATAGTTTTCGTTCGGACTCATAGTGAGCATTATGGAGGCGAAGAGACTCTGTTGTATCGCGTATTTAAAGGCTACGGGGACTTTCTCTGATTACGTCAGGAAACACCATCTTGATTACGGGAGCTTTGATCCCAAGTCCTCCTACCTATATTGATTTCGTGGTTCCTACTCACTTGGATTATGATCTTGTTACTGACCATGCAAGGCTGCTGGTGCCTCCAATTGATGTGCCCAATCCCTCTATGTTGGCCAACTATGGAGAGTTCAATTTGATACGTGGTTTGTCAGTCATTATACTTTGGGATGTCTACGCGCGGATACTGAAGATTTGTTGTCCTTAAAAGTAATGAATCCTTCGGCGTCAGTCTACGGAAGGGCTTAGGCATCGGGAACAACCGAGACTGCTCAACCGTCTATCAATGATGGTGTAGCCGCAAGATACAAGCAAGTGCATTTGTGGTATTAAAAACCGTTTGGTTCTCGCTTGATCAGCCCTTTCCTTGATCAACCACCGTCATTCTCTAACGACGACGCAATGGAACAAATAGCGATGGTACATACACTTACCACACCTCCTTCATATCCTTGCAGCCGGTCAGAGGACGTTTTAATGACAGGCACAGGCTTCTCTGTTCTAAAACAGCCTGCTACATGTAAATTTCAAGTTTATCGCGTATATTCAATTCACTTTCGATGTGAGTCAAGTTCTGTTATAAGAGATAGCTCAAACCATTGATCTCATCCAACAGTGTAGATGTAAGAATCAATTGAACAGAGGTATCTACAGGGCTAATTTATCTCCATCTGCTGCTTTTGTTTCTGCAAGTCAAAATTCTTCTGATAATGTTATTATGTATGGAGATTAACGCGTTCATGTGTCTCAGTATCAGGTCAATTTAAATGCAGGATGGTTGTTCGAACTTGATATATTTGCTAATGGCTGATGGCGTAAGTACTAAAAGAGGCTAACGATATTTACGTCCTCGCTGGGAATAGCTGATCTAGGCGTCGGACACATAAGTGAAGAATCTGAGAGATAGAAGGGAGAGCCGTGTTATGTAACATCCAGATCTGGTATAAATTTAATTTCGGGTGTCCAGTGGACTTGACGGATGTGCTAAAGAATTTATTGCGGTAAATACATAGGTATTTTGAATAACGTATCTTTTAACAACAAATTCGTTAAATTGAATATATAGAGAAATTGATCTATTGAGCAAAAACTCGATTTCAAAGAGTAGCTTAGTAACATTTTGCATGAAGGCCATATTGCGCGCATGCATTATGGAAATTTTGACTATATTTATCGCCTACATCACAGCCACTGCTAAAATAACTTTCTTGCCAAGATAGACCAATATTACTGCAAGCTGGTTTGGAAAAGCGAGCATCACAGAACGGTACAGGGTTCATGCAGCAACACCAGAGTGCTTGAGCGGCGCCAGCAAGAGCAAGAAACATAAAGATATACTGTAACATTATGTATAACGTATAATTCAAGAAGAAGGTACACAATGGAAGTCCTTATATATATTAACTTTCTAGTATACACGGATCAGCTTCATGCAATGCAATGCAAGAAAGGTTAACTTTCAAATCAAGCTTATGCAATGTAAGAGAGAACAACATTCGAATTGAGCTGAGCAATGCAGGGTGACGATAGTCTTCAATTTTTCAAAACGATGATCTTTCGGTACGATGCGAGAGGAGGCTGATCTATACATTATGCTTTGCTTTTGTTGACTATATGTAGTTTTGCGGAAGGAGTATTGAGCTTGGAAGATTTTGGCTCCTTGCTGAGTAGGCTGCAAACTCGTCAAATCCAACCTACGTGAAGAGAGATAGGCCCTGTACTTGACATTTAAACCTGCATAAAGAATCAAAAAATCAGTGAAGCTCTCTGCCAACCATATTAATTGATGTCCAATCGCAAACACTAATCGGAGGCAACTACCTTGCCAGTGCTCGAAGAACAGGCGGAAAATAGGGACAAGATGCACAGGTGACTGAGACTGTGTTTTCAGACTTCTTCAATGTCAAGATTAATAATGTATTTGTTTCAACAGTGTAACTTTTTCACCAAGTACTTTGACGCCACAGATACTTTGCTGCTACATCAGGTTTTAGTTACCTAATTTCAACTTCTTGAAGGCGCAATGAGTCATTTAAAGTTCAATCCAAGTCATGAAAATGTATTCAAAGAAGCGTCGATGTTATGGAGATCAGAGCCTGACCTTTACCGACCGTATAGTCCTAGCCTAATGAATGGTCCTTTGATTATTACGCCTGAGAGCAACTGGACTCTTGAACATATGTTCGCATTTCACATGATTCCTAGTCTCGATCTCGATTTACGACATATTCTACATGCCGAATATGTTCCATCAGACATGGTCAAATTCAATTCACTATGGAGATTACATCGGGATGACATTTACGACAAGAATTACGAAAAGCTGCTCCATTCAGATAGTCCTCAAGATGCTGGGAATCAAGCTCAGATAATTGGGTGCATGGTTCAATTAATGCAGTCAGTCGAAAGACGAAAAGATTTTGTTTGAGACTTGTCATCAACTTCAGACGGTAAAAAGCCAGCTATCTCCTCAGCTGCCTTTGCTTCATCCCTGTGTAAGATGTTCCTGGAAGTCCTCGGGCTGCGCAATAGATATCTTCCTAGTTGGGATTATACCGATAGAGCAGCCTATAATATTCAAATATTACTTGGTGTCCACCGGAAATGTTCGAGCTGATGGCGTCATAGTGTTTGCTGAAAGCCGGCATAATGAGCAAACCGCCGTGTGGATCGAAGTTAAGCCTCTAATGTATGCGCCACGAAACAAAAGCAATTACGAAACTACACTACCTCAAGAAGCAGCTGAAGCCCCTGCCATAGTTCAATCTCGAGGTCGCCAGCACGAAAAAGAACAAGAGGTATTTGGCATCGAGTTTAGCCATCGCTTCGCTACATTCTAGCATGCCATTTTTCCTGCTGCTTATCTTAGCTCAATACAAACTCATAAGTCACTTCCACCTGAGCAATATGTTGTTCTGAAGCAAAGCAAGACACTTGAACTCGTCGAAGTTTCAGGCAGCTTCCAATTTTCCCAAAATATGGTTGGAATAATGAAGTACCTGTCCGCTGGAAATGCGAAGATTGGTAATGGCGCTGACTGATTGGATGACAAAGAAATCAAGGTTGTATTAGCGAGACTCGGGAACATCATAATTACTATCAAAATGCTATAGATCAATAATTCACTCCCCGTTGTGTATTATTACATTTATACGCATTAGATAATTATCACAGCACTTTGGTATACAACTTCATAGTAAGGTAAAACGAAGCTGTCTTATGACGGTCAAAAATCCGACTCACATTATCCATTGGTTGTGAACTGCTGAACACTCTCTGTATCCTGTTTCGGTATAAGAGGAAGAGCCGACATCGAAGAAGTAAAAGAAACGTCGCTATGAAGGCTTGGCTGCCACAAGCCAGTTCCAACATACAATTAGCAATTCAATCACCCACACCATACCTTGTACTTTTTTTCTTCTCAGAAGGGAAATTCGCACAGCAACAATGGCAATTCAAACACTTGCAATAGTAAATACGAACATCCCAACATCATATCATCGCAGCCACACTTGGATACGAATAAGTGATTTCTTAGAACCACATCAGCTAAGCGCTTATACGCTCGAAGTGCTTATTAAGTCAAACTACTCTCAGAATCGAAATTGATATCAAGGTAATTATTTCTTCCATTATTTCTTTCTATAGTTCTAATAAACACTGTTTTGTTTTTTTACACGGCGACTGCAGTGTTAAGGTTTATAATCCCTTCTCTTTTTTGACCACTTCGATCACTGTTTCAATCAATTTTAAAGCACGGCGATCGAGGCCCAAAGTCCAACGGAAGCTATTCATACAATATCCAAATCCGATTTTAAGCTCTTCGTTCCACCAAAAGCCACTGCCTCCAGCTCCCTAATGCACATCCAGAATGTAAGTTGACCACATATTCATATCTTCAAGTTACTTTATTACTTACAACCCATCCAGTAAACGTAGTATTGGCTACTTCAAATTGTCCAAAACCGCCTATAGTCAAAGGCACAGACTGCCTTAGCACGACATCAAACTCGAAAAGGTCCACCGTAGTGGCCAATTCATAAGTTTGTTCTGGAAGCAAAGCAGGTTCGTCAGCTGCCGTAGGTTGGCCGCGATTAGCCATAATACTAGCTATCTTTGCGATCTGCTCCGCAATGAATGTAAGTAATTGAGTCAATAGTCAACAATTACTATATGAAGAAAATTGCAACCAACCGAGCGAGCATTTGTATGACCGTTGGTAGACGGGCTCTCGTATCTTCTAACAATAAGTTCCTGCTGTCTGATGATATCGCGCTTATCTGCCCCAGTTGTAATGAGACTTTTGTACATTGGTGTTGTCTTATCGTTAATCATTGTAAAGACTTCTGGAAGTGGCTCCGCTACAGTGTACAGCCATTTTGGGGTGCTCCAACGTTTTATGAGTCGGAAAAACGAAGTATGATATGGTTTGGAAATGCGATCATCCAAACTAGATTCTGGATTGTAATACCACTCGACACCATAAGGTTCATTTATCTCCTGGCTCACAATCTGGCCGATGGTGCGATGTTGTGGATCAACACGACGAACAATTTCATTCAAATACCATCCTCGAGTATGTGCGTGATAGGCACGAGTCTTGTTTCCATTGAAATTATGCGGCTGCTTAGCAAGAAATTCTGCAAAACTATCCATGTCTTTAAAGTGATCAATCGATACTGGTTCATCTATCCAGCTCACACCTCCAGAATGCTCCATCTACATCCGAAAGTTTAAAAAAATCCTTTGACTTCTATTCATACTGCCATTTCTCTAGCTACTTACCAGATCCTTGATTGTGACGTCGTGTTTATTACCTTGAGCGAACTCTGGCCAATAGGTTGAAACTTTCTCGGAATATGAAAGTCTGCCTTGAGCGACAAGGCGAGCAACTATGATGCTAGTCTGTAAGTAAAAGCAACGTTTAGTACTTGTCTTCCAGATGTTGCTAACACGGTACAAAATGTACATAATGGAAGTCATTTAGCTTACCATTACTTTGGTGCAAGAAAATACTTTTTGCAGTGTATCAGTCGTGTATGGCTTGCCAGATTCCCGGTCACTATATCCTCCAGCGAGATTCACTTTCAATTCTCCGTCGACGTATACTGCGACAGTAGCACCAACATCATCGCCTTTAGCGAAATTGTCTTCAAAAAGAGATTTTAGCTTGGCGTAATCAGGTACTACGAAACCCGAAGCAATTGGCATTGGGCACTTTAGGTTTAATAGTGTACAAGGGTATGGAGTGAAATCATTTTTATCCAATATCTTAAAGATCAACCACGCAATTATTGGGAGAAGATAAACGCCAGCTCGAGCCATGGAGGTAGGAAGAAAGGAATAAGTAGTGCTTATGGCGCTCGAAAATCTACTATTTTAGCTTTCATGGGGCAGATGATCCAGAAGAAGGTTCTTAACTAAATATGCTTAGTCAATGACTCTTTACCCCATAATTCATAAATGTAACCCGGAGTTTTTTTTTTCCGGCGAACAAGAGTGCGCGATTTACTTCTGCATGATATGCTATGTGATCTGTCACTGACAATGGCATTTTTTCCTTTGTATCTTACGAAAGGATTTGCCAACACTGCAAGATCCTACTAGCTAAAAGCATATTCACCTCTGTTAAATAAGACATAAAGCTTTACTAATTTGCAAGCTAATATTAGAGAGACAGCAAGTCAGCAAGGTACTTCTTTCGCAAGATGCATACAATTAATTTTACTATTATATGTCAATAGCTTTGACGGGGCCGTTTTTACAGTTTACGACAGCTCTGACTTGGCAATTAAAAAAGGGACAGATCGATGCGGGCAAATTCAATGTAAACCACGGTAAGCACTGATAATCCGAGCCAAAGGATTTTTGTCAATATGAACAGAACAAGATCATCAGCCAATGAGAACCCGTGGATAAACTTCTCCGAGACAACTTACATATGTCAGCGGTTTGACACTGCTATTTAAATGTCATCGCCCAGAAATATGTCTCTATTTTCCATCCAATCCACGAAGACTGTCGCTATGTCACAAGCAAGACCAACTCCATCGAAGATGCGAGCCTGGCGACTTAATCGGCTTGGCCCTTTTGACGAAACACTTCGGCTCGTTCGTGACTTTGAAGTCCCCTCTGAGCCGCTTCGAGCTGGTCAAATTCTTGTGCGGATCACAAGTGCTGGTTTGAATCCCATCGATTATAAGTTTTTCTGAGGCTGGCTGATCGGTTGAACACTTCTCAGCTTTTCTAGGACGCCTGGAATGGACCTCAGCGGCGCCGCTGTGTCCGTCGGTCCAGACGTCTCGGATATCAAGGCAGGTGACAAAGTACTGGCGCGTATTGATCTGACCAAAGATACGCATGGAGCACTGTCAGAGTAGGTCAGTGCACCTCATGAGGGTTGTGCAGCACTTCCCGCTTTCGACGAAGCGGCCGCGGTACCTACGGCAGCCTTAAGCGCAATTCAAGTATTGCGCCATACTTTCAGTCTGGAAGCAAAGTTTATAATAAAGGCGGCTCAGGGGGTGTTGGTTCATTTGGTATTCAGATTGCAAAGATCTTGAGCTGCCACGTCACCAAATCTTGCTCGACGGCTAAGTCTTCGCTTTGTACAGAGCTTGGTGCGGACGAAGTCATCGATTACAGGACCACAGTCGTTGTAGCGCATTTAAAGCAAGGCGGTCCTAGCTATGACGTTATTGTGGACAATGTTGGAAACTTGACCTCAAAGCTCTTCTCTGCATGCAGCGATATACTCGTTCCAGAGGGCAAATTCGTGTGCGTTGCTGTGACACCAAATCTATCAACTTTGAAGACAATAGTGAAAGGCAAACTGCTGCCAAGGTTCCTAGGCAGTAGTGCTTGCAGATTATCCTGTACACTGCTCGAAACAATCATGAGGACCTAGTCCAGATCGTGCAGTGGATGGCGGAGAAAGGGCTGAGACCTATAATAGACTCAACCTTTGATTTCGAGAATGCGCCAGAAGCCTACAAGCATTTGAAGAAAGGTTCTAGCGCTGGGAAAGTTGTAGTAGGGGTCGCGGATCGTTTGTAAAAACTAATTAGGTCTTGTCATAAAATGTATATAAAGTAGAGAAGAAAATATTGTTTTAATGTTATCATGTCTTGGATCTTTAAATTTTTTCTGTCGAAATGAATTTCTTCGACTTCCAAACATGAGCACTAGAGATGCTGTAATTATTTCCCTATATTTCACGAAGTTTCCAAATATTAACAATAGATTGCTTTTAAAGAAGGTATAATAGTAAGAGATATGGAAGTAATTCCCTTCGTCTTTTCTTGAGCCTGTTTGCTTATGAGAGGAAGACTGATCTCTAATCTCATGTTCGTTCAGGTTGGAGAACCGAACTCATAATCTCGAGAAAAATTCATTTCGACAGAAGTTGACGCATATCACAAATGCGCCAACTTGAAGGTTTACATGAATCCCAAAAACCTTACAGACAACCAATTAAAGCGCAAGAACTGAACAATAAGGAGGCTCAAACGTTGGGAGGAGAAGTAGCAAGATTAAATCGTGCTCTAATCGAGCTAGATCTCACGAATTACTTTTTGGACTGGTTTGCAACAGAAAATCAACAGCGTGTAACCGGAGAAGCTGAAACTGACGGATTTCCATAACCCGGTCCAGTGCTTGATCCCTCCAATTTTTTTCACAAAATTGCGGAAGAAAAGTTTCTCATTTAGCCGTCGTAAAGATCACTTTATGTCACCGAGAAAATGTAAGGTTGACATCTTTAAAACTAAAGTGAGCAATGTTGCCGTCTGTGTCCGTTGGAACCGTCTTATAGTTTCGTTCTTGATCATACTGAAATAGCTCATCAAAGTGAGTTGAAATTATGTATTTAATGGAGTAGAGGATCTATGACTCAACTTCAATGTAATTCAGAAAGACTGGTGTAAAGCCGACATCATGGTCTACGACATCGAAGCTTGTAAAAGTGATAGTGATGAAAGTGATGGTGAAAATGAAGGTGAGAATAATTAAAATTTCTTCAAGAACTTTAAGTTCATTAGCTGTTGTGGATATGAGCGTAAGGTGAACGAAAGTAACTAATATTGATAGTTACAGGCCCGGTTCAAGATAGTTTGGAAGAGCAATTAAGATTGGAATTTTCTATGGCCTAGTACAGTGAAGGAAATGCAGCAAAGAAACAAAATGTGGACGTTTCAATGGAAAAGAATGACGTGTATAAAAAGTACACAAGGTAGTACAGAACGGAAGACAGAGTTTATCACAGAAAAAGAATCTATCACAGTAAGTAATTGGAGGTGGAAATGTAATTGTGCTTTAATAAATTGTAATAGCTATTTGCATAGGCCATTGAGATATGGAGTAGTTAGTTTGACCGGACGTCATGCTCCTTCACAATCATTACTCTAGCCTTGATACGAGTGGCTACAAACCAACTTCCATAAGTACATAACGTATTGAACACACAGTTTATCGGAAAAAGAAATACAGATAATGGGGGGATTGGTAGGTAGTAGTAATTCCAGGAAAATCAATTGATTGTTGATGAGTGAACTTTAAACTGAGCATTATTATAGGCATAGAATACTACTAATGATGAAGAACAACTGAAAGCTTTATGTGAAATATAGTACGTATTCAATACTTTTCTGAAGCTACATATTAAGAAAAATATGAATTTGACATTTTATGCACTACGGTATATTCTCAAATACATAGCAACTTTTATGTGAAACAGATGTCAAGAGAAGCATCTGAGCATGCGCATACACTCTATAGTTTGCTGCTGGTTTTAATATCCACTAAAATGGAAGCACCGCAATGGTTTGGACAATGGTAAGTTATCAATGATCCTAAATTGATCTAGCAGAAATAAACAAAGGACGAATTGATTGATAATTCGCTAAAGAAGTGCAAATGTGACAGCGTTTTATATACTTGGTCAGTGGGTGTAGTAGATGGTTACACGACCTTTATCTATGGTTTTCAGGCTAATTTACCTCTGTTACTATAAAAGGAGCTGTCAAAAATAATGCATTGTCTTGTAAAATACGCGTTTTATGCTTTATTCTTCATTTTTCAGCGCGAAGACATGTTTGGAAGAGCTTTAGGATGGTAATTTTCACAATATCTATAAACCTGTTCTTACACAGCTCTTTAGAAACAGTAGTGCCATATAGTGTTTTTAATCAAAAGATAACCTTTTATTATGCTCAAAAATCTATCTGGATTAAATTGAAATTGGCTATTCTATCTATACGTAAAATTGCTAATACTACATATGGTTGTTGTGCTAGACTTTGTTGGTTTGATTACTCTATGATCTACCTTGACTATCACAACTTAAGAAATAAATATTTATATATATGAGGAGTTCAATAATCTCATGTACTTGCTTTCAGCGATAATACTTGTCGCAATATCCGTTGTGGTATATTGTAAATGAAAAAAATAAAAAAATAAAAATAAAAGTACTATTTTCAATCTCATTTTGGAGTGCTTCTGCATGATACTTACAGCCAGCAACGTCCATGCATGAAGTTTTGCATAATTAGTCCTCATGAGGTTTCACTACAAACCTGATAATTCTCTCACTCTGTCTCCTTTGTTGCCTACGAATGAATATGTTATTATTGATAGTGACGTCCATAATATATGTCATTTTGTCATAAAAACTATTGCATTGCCAAAAAAACCCCCACCGGTGTACCTTTCTATTACTCATGACTTTGAAAATACAATCTTTGTCATCAAAAGCAGCATAAGCACATAACAATTGTTTAAAGATATAGGCCGGCGAACAAAAAAAAATAGAAACTTTAGCAAAAAAAACTACAACACCCTGTATTCCCATGTGGTCCCCCACCATAGTACTGACAAGGCCATAACGGGTTTAACTGCGGAGATCAGACGGGATCCGGTGCTTTTCCGTTTGTATGGTCGTAGTTCAAGAGTAAACTATGCCGATTGATCTTGACCCTTTGTCTACTTACTTATTTCTCTTATAAACACTTGCCTTGTTCATTTAACTCTCTCCAAATTGCTGAACACGAATGCCTTGAAAGCACACCTTCATCTACTACAGGGAAAAAAATACAAACCTATGGAAACTTATTACTTGTGAAAAGAAAAACTTGGTAATGGAGGTGCGAATATAACTTGGCTGTTGGTGTTGGTGTCTGGAAGAAAAAAACTTGTTTGGTGAAAAAACTTTGATACAATACTCTGCCAAAAAAAATTTTACTTGGTACAATCAATACTTTGGTGCAATACTATGGTGCAAAACCTGGTGCAATACTTGGTGGGTGCAAAGAGAATGGATTACTTGCTTGCAAATATCAGGCACAAGAACTGGTGCGGCCACTTATCCTATTGATAACTCTTCTGCTACCTTTTGGACTTAAGGCACCTTCTCTCCCTTCTCCTTATCCGTGACAAATATAGATAAACACTCATTGTCGCTACTATCAATCACAGACAGAAAAAAATATAAGTTGTAAAAGAGAATAGGAAAAGAGGTGTTCTCATAAGAGAACAAATCTATCCAACAAGAGCTTAATCTCAGCGGATCGTACCAACAAGGGTACTCTGCCGCTTACAATACTCCGTTGTATATTCAAGTCGTCTGCAAAGGATTTTACATCTCCAATATTTGAAATTATCATTCACCGAAAGATACGCAGCCTTTCCGCTACGCACCCAAAACAGCATAATATGATTCAGGACACAAGGTCTATTCGTATTCAACTAAACATGGAGAAAACAAATCATCGCTTTCAGCATGGATTCTAACTTAGAGGCGTTCAGCTATAATCCAGCACATGGTAGCT